>JAVTVJ010000105.1:3137015-4579031 GCA_034509425.1 Eopsaltria australis
CCAACATGGAAGTTCACAAGAAGTAGGCCACAACAAGACTACAAATAACTTGTCACTAAATTTTCATTTACTCATTGAATAAAAATTTTCTCCTCTTCCAAGTTTGTTTTACTCTGCCAGATAAGTCTTTCCCCTCATGTACAATTTACTCGGTATATTTGTGGCACTGAAAAACTAAACAAGTGTTCTGAGGAGCACCTTAATTGCACTTCTGCCTTTCATCATGACAGAAAGCAGATTGCAGACAACTCTTCTGCTATATCCTGCACCACAAGAACACACAGCCTGACTGTGGAAACAGGTACAGCAGTGACAGTATTACCTGTGGGCTTGGAGAAAGGCAAATACTGCAGAGAATTCTACAGTAATGGATTCTACAGTATCCATTCCTAACTCAATTCTTCTCCTTTAACATAGCAGGAAGTTGTCTGGTGTGTTTTATCCAGGTTCACTACTAAAATAGAATAATCCCATGTTACTATCCACGGGACACCTTTACTGCTACTCCTGCCACTAACCTGCCTGGAAAACACAGAAGCAAAATTCCTTTCTCACTGTTCTTCACCTTTGGAGCTATATCCTGAGATAGATCCAGTAACCAACAGCACCTCTGACAATGAAGAGAAAAACTAAAAGAAATGCAATTCAAGCATTTCAGAAGTCTCCATGCTGTTTTAAGTGACTTCTACTACATGGCATTCAAGTAATTCTGGATTTTGGAAGGGTATTATAGCAGGAAGGACATAACAAAGAAGTACTACTTAATTCTAAAAAAATGAAGCTACAAAACAAGCAATTAGAATTTTATCTAGGTCAATGCCCCATCAAAACAATTGACACTTTAGAAGCATAACACTGCTGACCTAAACACAATTTGACTACATTTGGAAGGCTTTCATTGCCTGCAGAAGGTGAATTAGTTGCAAGAAGAGGACAAAAATAAACTGAGTTAACTTCTGCAGTACTAGAGAATTTAAAATATTTGAGATTAATAGGATGGACAGCATGAACAAGCAGTATTTTATCAGTTTCAGTAATTAAATGACCACAATGAAGCTGTCAGCTATTTGAACAGGAAAAAATAAAATGGAAAACTAGTTTCTATAGTGTTGAGTACAAATCTAAGTAAGCAGATTTTATATCCTCACGAAAATTTGCTGTATCAAAGCTTAATTTTCAAGTTCTTTATATTCCTCAGGTCCACTAAAAGAAAGCAGCAAAGCTAAACCTGCTCTTGAAGATATTTAGGAATGACTATTATTGCAGAAAATGGTACATGAACACATAGGAAAGTGTACCTGTAAATTACCTGTAGATTCAAAGCTTTTATCATCAAGTGGAGTAAAATGCATAAAAAACCCCAAATCCACCAGTGATTCAGTTGAAGCATAATCGTGCAACACAGACACAGAGTCAGGCATACAAGTGTCACTGGATGGTTTGAAATTGTTAAATTGTTGGCAAAGATATACTGTGCTTCAGAGACAGAGGAATGTATGAAATACAAAGCCAGATAGAAAAAAACTATTCAATTCACTTGCCAGCTGGGAGCCTGCGTTCTGGTGGATCCTGGAATGACTTTGACCATTACTGCTTGAATGCATGCTGCAGTTTATTGGATAAATTATTAGTTCAGGTCTCTGAATCCAAGCCTTCACATATTCTACAGCACTATGGATTCCATCCATAATCTGCAATGATGAGTATTCAGCTGCTCCTCTCTACTCCACTCACTGATATATCAGAAAGGGAATGAACAAGAGAGCTCCCAGTTAAAAGCATCAGTTTTCTCATCACAAAAACCATCTGCTGTGAGCAACTACCTTTATTACACAAGTGAGCAGAAGATAGTTCAGGAGAAGGAAAAAAAAAGATTAAAAAAATGAAGCAAGAGCAAGAAAAACACACTGCTTTGTCTATCTGCAAAAAGTAACTAGAAATGTCAATGAGAGCACTCAATTTCCTTAAGAAATTATGGACTTTTTACATTTTCTGCTGGTACAGTTTGCTAAATGAAGTAGCTATAGCCACTATGACAAAATTGCCTAGGAATCAGAGCATAAGGCACTTACAGTAAAGTTTAGAAAAGCCTGCACTTTTATTATTTGTTCATACAAGAACAGAAAGATGAGCAGCTTTCACGCCACATGTGGTGTCAATCAGAGTTTAAACTTTAAAGAAAAGCAGTTACTGAAAAAATGTCTGCAAATGAAAGAACTTTGGAGAAGTAGAACTATAAGTCAGTTAATTTTGGGCTGATTTTGAGCAAATGATTACCAACATTGTATGTTAACCTTCAGTTCACAAAACTATGTGCCATATCTAGAGATTAACATTTGGCATTCCAGTCTCCTTTAGTTATGTCTGTGATAACTCCAACTGCTTTCCAGGTTCTTAAAAATGAGATGTTAACAGAGCTAAAAATAAATACTGAAACAGGAGAATTAGCATGCCAAACACAGACAGATTCCCAGAACAACTAGGCATACAACTATATGCACTGTTTGAAAAATATAAATGCTGTAGGCAAATTAGAAAACCTGTCCTAGCAAACAAAAGAACACTACATGGTGGGTTTTTCCAGTTGGTTTTTCAGGGTGGGGCCATGGGGTGCTGGAGGCTTAAAGGACTTTTTTAATGCAGTTTGTATTAAAAATAAGCACTCATTTGTTGCTATAAATCATGTTTCATCTGGCAAGTTTTGACCAATATAACTGTTTTTACAGTAAATATTTCCCTGCCACAAATTGACTGAAAACCATCAAGATGCTGGTCAGCTTCACACCTTTTGCTTTAAAGTACTGAAAGTATAAAGAAACTGAAAATAATCATGGCAGGAAGTGATCTGCATTAGCAACAAAAGTTGGTACGAAACTATCTAAAGGAACAAAGCTTGAACATAGAGGAAATGCTTGATAACAGAGAAACTGCAAACACAGCTCAAGAATCCAAACAGACAGAACTTCACATACTGAATCTGTCCAATACAGAATGCATAAGACCTCTCCTTTTCTTGTGCCAGTGTGCTTCAGGAGCAGCATCATGACTTGCAAGTGAACAACAAAGATCAGGTATTCTCATGAAAAACATGGCCATGGTCCTCACTGGCCAGTCCTCAGACCTGACATTCTCTTTCCTAAATACATGCCAAATTTGGGGTTTTTTTACCCCCTGTTGGACCAAGACCTTAGAGAAAACTATTTCTAAGTAAGAACTAGAATTTCTTCTGTAAATCTGTACATTTTTCCAAAAATGTATCAGTCAAATAAAGGAAAAAAGGTATTACATTAAATCATTCTATAAACACTACATAGATGGTAAAAAAGAAAAGTTATATACAACAGGTTGAACAGCACAAACTAAACGAGCATTTGGAAACAATCTATGATATCCTTTCTAGCTCTAAAGGAAGCAGCCTCCAGTTACTGAGCACCAAGGATTACCTGACTACGAAGAGAGAGGAAAAACAAACAGTGTAATCTTCTTGACAAGGATCACAGCTTGAAGAAGAATCTTCCAACTTCAGCAAGGACAATCATCCAATTTAGGTTCAAAGTGTCACATAAAAAGATGTCAATCGTTATGAAATATTTCCTTTGTTTAATATCACTGCAACTTCCAATCTCAATATCCTACTTAATTACATAACATACAAAGCAACAAATTAAAGGGTAGTAAGTCTTTTAAGAGCTTCAGAAGACCATGCTATCATCCTTGCACAGTCTTCTCCTTCTCAGTCATTTTTAAGTAACCACTCAGCTTATCAAAACAGGAAGAAAAGGATCACAGTGATTGCTGTAGGATTACAGAGGGAAAAAAAAAAAGCCTTACTTGAAAAACCTCAAGAGAGTATAAACCACAAGACTACGCAGAATAATAGTGTGTACAGAGTCTGAATGAATATCTTTACTGAGTTTTAACCCTATTTCCAAATATTAACACAGTTCTTTCTGGGGACAGAGAGGCTGGCAAAAGGAGTGGAAGAAGCAGCTAGTTGTAAACACATGTACTTGGACTCATTGCATTCTCTACCGGTAATAGTATTTAACAGTCTTTCAGGAAAAGAAACCAAGACAAAGTAACAAAAAACCGAAACCACACCACACTAATAGGAATACTAGTTATATATTCATACACACACGTGAGAGCATCCATTTCTCTCCTCCATGAAGCTTTTAATTTTGACGTATCATTTTCCTTCTTTCCCTCAACAGTGAATTGCAGCTGGGTGTCTCATTACCGCCCTATCAAAGTCCCCTTCCGCACCTCTCACCTTGCCGAGGGCCAGGCTGGACTAAGGCCCTGGGTGGAGATGCCGGGGCGGCAGCATAGCCGCTGGTGCCGCCACGCTGGGCGCGAGTGGGCAGGGCAGAGCCCGCACGGCCCTCCCCGGGCCCTCCCCGCCCTCCGGCCCGCAGGCAGCGCCGTCATTGATGCCGCTCGGGCCACGGAAGCAGTTTTTGTGTCCGCATGACACACCGCAAGCGCCGGCAAGCGGCACCGCCGGCTCCGGCGAGGGAGTGCTCGGGAGCCGCGCGGCCCCCGGAGCCAACGCTCAGGAGAGAGACAATAACAGCTCCCCTTCCGAGCCATCCCCGCCTAGGGAGCCCGGGCGGGGGAAGCACAGGCAGGGTATTATGGCGAGGTACCCACGATGAGGGGCGTATCTAAAGCATCTGTGGACACTGCATCTCCAAAATGAAGCAAAGCCATGCAAGGGAGGAAGCGGGAGGGTTAAGACAGCGCCTTGTCACCCATCCACCCCACGCCTTCCCTTGAGGCGCTAAACAAGAGAAGCTCCAGGCGCCCAAGAGAGGGCTCAGGAGCCAGCCTGTGTGCGGCGGGGATGGGAGAAGGATCGGGATGCTTTCCTCAGTCGGTGTGCGGAGGGGAAGGCAGAGGGATCAGGATGCTTTCCTCACCCAGCAGGAGGACGTTCTTCCCCGAAGGCAGCTTAGAGCGGGAGCGCGTAGACACCTCGCTGAGGATGCAGGACCTGGCGCGGAGAGACGACAGCGCTTAGGCAGGGTCTCCCGCTTCCTCCCGGTCCCCACCCTCGCCATCGCTGGGGATGGGGGGGGCTACGGCATGAGGGGTGGGGGGCAGGGCAGGAGCTGCCACTGCCAAGGGGAGGTGCCCCCGCCCCAGCTCAATGACTGAGAGGGACTGAGCGCCAGCGGGGGCGGGGGGGATTATCCAGGCCCCTTCCCTTCGCCCCCCGCAGGGCACCGAGGCGCTCCGAGGGCGGCGGCGGCGGCGGCCAGCGCGCCCGGGTCCGCGGGGCGGGGCGGGCACTCACCACAGGTTCTGCCCATCGTCCTCATCGCCGCCCGCCCGCAGCTCCGCGTTGTTGTTGTTGGCCGTGGCCGTAGAGGAGACGGAGGAAGCAGAGGAAAAGCCGGCAGCCGAGCCGAGCCCGGAAGAAGAAGAGGAGCCGAAGGAGCCGGCTCTCCCCACCGCCGCCGCCATCTTCGCTGCTGCCTCCTCCTCCCTCCCCTGCCCCGCCGCCTCCCCGGGACGCGGAGCGGGCGGCGGCGCCGCGGTGCCGGCGGGGACCCGGATGTTGGGGGGCGGGGCTGGGGCGGGGAGAGCGGCGCTCCGGCCTCTCCCCTCAGCCGCTCCCCTCAGCCTCCTCCCGCTGCTGCTCCCCTCAGCGGCCTCGGCACAGCCGCGGGCGGCTCCCGGCCCGGCTGCCTCCAGTGCCGCTCCCCGGTGCGAGGTGTTGCCGTGGGCAGGGGGCTGCGCTGTGCCGCCTCCTCCCCGGGCAGCCGCAGCCCTGAAGGAAGCACCTCGCATCTGACAGAAGTGCGGCTCAAGGGCAAGATGCTCCTTTTTGGGAGGACAGGGTGGTCGTCCTCTCTAAGAGGCCTCGTTCCTTGGTCTTCTCTCACGAGTGTCGCTTCAGAATTCGGACAAGGTGGATCACATCACCATCGTTTTAACAGCTCGACTTTGGCTAGAAGTTCCAGAAGAAGCAAGCAAGCGTGCCAGCCCTCTCTTTATATGTCTCCTAGGGTAACACAAGAATGGCTGTAAATTCTGTAAAAGTTCAGTGGGTGAGTTTTGTCCCTTCAGGGGAATTCAGGGAAAAACTAACGCAGGGTCGTTTCCTTGTATACCTCCCTTTCGAGCAAAGGTATTGGCTTTATTAGCAACTTAGTGTGCCAGCAGTTTGTACTTTTATTTTTCTTGCTGCTGCGTTGATTTTATTTTTCCCAGAAAACACTGATTTAAAGTAGTACTTTGAAACAGAAAAAAAAAATCTGTTCTTCTTAGCCATATGTTTCAATGGCTTTCTGTTGCTTTGCAGCCCAAAAAACAGACGTGTCTTTCACATGTTTGTTGTTTCAGTAGGGATCAGGTGTTTAACGTGTAGGTCACCATTCACGAAAGTGTGTTTCTTTCAGGTTCTTTAGGTATAAAGTAAGTTGAAACGATGGTAGCTATATGCTGAATTAGAGGCATCTGTCACAAGAGATACACGGTTATTGATCAGAAGTATTTTGTCATGGACAGAATGTAGGTGCAGAAGACTGGCGAAGTTTTGGTGTTGATGCATTCGCCAATATACAGGGACCACTGAATTGAGGAATGCTGCTGAAAAGCTGCCAAGAAGAAAATATGACCCTGCAAGGCTTCCTTATGGCTTGCTGTGAACTACCTTCACCTGTTATGTCTGGTTGGTATCACTGTTGGGTCAAATTATTTAAATCGCAAAAATGTCAGAAAAATTGATTACACTTTCAATTTAGTGAGCTGAATCAGCTTGTGGAAAGCGTTTTTCATGTGACAGAGCCAATACAAAGGGTGGGGAACAGAACTTACCAGAGAGTAAGGGAAGAAGAAAGGTAAAGTTTGAATTTGGAAAGAGCGGGATGGGAATGCCTTTTGAGTGACAGAAAACAGATCAGCTCAGCTGTAGGTTGAGTTGATGTTCTAAGATAAAGGGAAGAGCACACAAAGAACCCCAACAGATTCTGGAATGCATTTCCTAACAGAAACAACTTCTAAAGAGTCCAAACTTCAGCCACCTACTTCAATCAAAAGGGATAACATTACTTTTAATATAATTTGAGAAATGGATTGCTATTTATCCTGGTGTGTGGTTTTTAGATTTTACTGAAACTTTATTAAAAATGGGAAAATCACTGAAATTTGATGAATTATCTTTAAACATCTCGTTTGAAGAGGCACTGAAAGTAACAAGAGTTTTGAACTACTTCATATTGCTTGTTATTTTAAATTATGTTCCTTATCATATTGTTCATGTGTGAACTATATTTAATTGAGATATGTAAGTAATATAACCCTAGGACTTTTTTGAAATTAGAATGTAGATGATAGAAGTAATATTTAAATATGTGAAAGTAGTAGAAAATAAAAGGCTACAAGGAAGAATGATAATAAAAGCTTGTTGCTTTGTGCTGAGTAAGGAACATATTGATGTTGAGAAAAGATGGTGCAATTTTCCTGTTTTGTTTTGGTATTTTTTTACTTTTATAGATGCTAATGTTGCTATCTGGAAAAAAATCTGGTAATTATAAAGCTACCAAGGATTATTCACAATGAAAGAGACACCACCTCCTTTCTTTCTCCCCTCCTCCTTTCCCTGACAGCCATTCATTCTGGAGTCTTCTTAAGGTGGCTTTCACTACCTCATCCTCTTTTCATGGAAGATTTTGCTGTATACCTGTGAAGGGACGTGTATAGTTAAAATTCCCTGAGGATTCACTTACCACACTGTCACACATGAAGTTTTGATGATGGTTGTGTGGTGTGTTTTCTACCTTTAACAGAAGGCATCCCTCCCCCTCTTATTCTGCCCCCCTCTCCATTTTATTTCTGTCTCGGGAGCTGCAGAGGAGAAAGTGAAAACGGAAATGCTTGGTCATCATGCTCTCAGGTTAGGTTACAAAAAAATCAGTGTGGAAGCAAAAATGTTGAGAGAATCAAGCCTTCATCAACTGCAGTGTGCTGATAGAGTATCCCAATTAAATTATTCATAGAGTTAGCTGTACTGCATGATAGCAAGAGGAAATTTAGGAAAGCTGTAATGAAGCAACTGTAGAAAAGCAGGGGGAAAATCAGTAATACATTCTTTCCTGTCCTACCCTGTGAAATAAGTTTCTGTCTGGCAAAATGATCTTGTGAATGTATAGGAACAACCATTCCATGTAGCATTTTCCAAAATGTAGCTGTGAACAGGAACAGACGTGTTAATGATGCCTAGCAAACATAAAAACCTCACTTTCTCCTACCTCCCCCAGCCTTTAGCTATTTAGCCATGGACATTAAATATAAAGTCAAATTGTAAATTTTGAAGTCGAAGTTAAGTTTTTTATTTGATACTTTTATACTCGGTGGCTGTTACACTTGCAGAGATAAGTATGACTCTACAATATAAAGGTAATGAAGAAACAAGTCAGTCACCTATGATGAGAAATAGCGGTTTTTCAGCTGACAACAGCAGTTACAGCTGTTACAACAGTTTTAACTGGAAACAGCACTGCCAACAGCTTAACTACACACATGCACAAGGGTAAACTGCAGCAGCATCTCACTGGTGAAATAATGTAATTTCCTAATTCAGGCAAGGTCTCCATCCCTCTGAAAGCTGCCCTGGGGTGATGCCAAAGTGCAGACCCTGGAGGGAGTCAGCTGTATCAGCTGTGCTGACTAAGGAGGCACCAACAGGGAAAGATGCTTCCTGTGTGCAGCTGGTTGGTGATCCTAGAAGTGGAGCCTTGGTTTCTCTCACATTCTGTGCCTCTTCACTGTCTGATGTGTTTTGACTATGCTGTGCTTGTTCTTAACAGGGGGCTCCTTGTTGCCTGTCTCTCTTTACATTAAAACTTTTGTCTGAGTTAGCAGAGTATGAAATTCCAAAAGTAATGGTCCGGCTTCCCTGTCTGCATCTATTGTCAGTGGCCAAATACTATAAAATTGGTTGCAAATTTGGAAGGCATTTTTTTCATAAGCCTATGGAAATGAATTGTTATAGTTCAATTACATTTAAAAGAACCGGTTTGGGTTCTTAGAGAGACTTTTGCCTTTAAGGCAAAACTGGCTTCTTGGCAATGTTGACCTTGTTGTTGAAACCAAAATTATAAAGGTCACTGTGCTCAATACATACTTGTAGTTCACTGTGCAAAAAGCTTCCCTTTGAAAAGGCAGCGATGAAGAAGCAGAATACATAACATTTCCAAAAAGATTTTGTTGTGTTGCCTTTGGCTGTAATACATTCAAAAATATAAAACTAAGCTTTTAAAAGGGAAAGACAGGGTGATTTGTTGTTATTTGCTGATTGGAATTTGTGTGCAGTTAAGAGTCAGAAACCATTCATGAAATTGGTAATGATTTTTGAAAGTGGCTTTTTTGTAGTATTAACAGCCAGTCATCTGAAACTTAATCTTGAAAGTGAATTACTGATCTTGTTTACAACATTCAAGTTATTCTGTCAAGAAATGAAAAAAATACTGTATGACTTCCCTGAATAGTTGCAATAGCACAATTTGCAAATGGATGACTTCAGCAGAGAATTAAAATTTCAATCTGTATGCTGAAATATGTTAATATAAACTGTATAGATAATACTTAAGAATAACAAACATGTCTCAGGAGTCTTACTGGGATTAAGCCATAAGAAATACCAGACTCTGACCAGTTGTGTGTATCATGTTTCTATTTTTCATTTGACCAAGTATAAATCTTGTTATTCATCCAGTTATGGTTTGTGCTGGTTGGTAACATAAGCTCTGCAGACCATGCAGCAATATGCCACTTCTAAACTTATTTTCTGCATACTGCACTGTAAATTTTTAAGAAGATGCAGGGCTAACTAACTATGAAGCAGTGTATTATGGTCTGCTGCAAAGGAGATAAAAACTGTTTTATTTCACATAGGCAATGTTTGATTTCTTTCATCTAAATTTGTTACCGGAACATCTTAAGCATACGTTTAAGTGCACCCTTAAACTTACTTGGAATCAGTGGGATTTAAAGTGTCCTTTTCATGTCTCATTGATGATTAAAAATATGTGTTTACTATGTATTTATAGAAGATAACTATGGAGGGTCTGCTCAGCCAAGATCTGAATGCCTTTTTTTCCATTGGGAGACCAGGTATATTCCATCCCTAGGTGCATTCAGCTCTTTCAGGGCTACGTGGTGTAAGTACAATTGTTTCATTGGTTTGAACAGGATAATCTCTTCAAAGAGAGAAATGTCTCACATTGTTTGGTTTGGTTTTTTTTTATTGTTGTTTGTTTTGGTTCTTTAATACAATACTCTTTATTCAGAAAAAAATATATATGAATGAATAATTTTTCAGATAACTGTAGAGGCAGTCAGCTGCAGGCACTTCCTTGTGTTTTATTTACAATTCTGCTTTTTTAGTGCGTTCTGTACCTCACGGAGCTGAAGGACTGTTTCTCAAGTAGCTGGTTTTCTTTATAGTGGCTTTTTGGTTGCCAGATGGCATGGCCACTTGGATAGGCTAACATAAAACAAGGAAGGATCTGTGTTTGTGGTGTGGTAGCTGCTTCATGCATATTGTCTCAAGGTATCTATGAAGAATTTTGTGTTTGCTCTGTCTTCAGTAGGAGTAACAAGGTAAGTTATCTTCCATTTACTGCAAAGTAAGAGTGATAAATGTGATTTTCTCTCTTTTTTTCCGCTTCACAGTCTAGTCTTTGAAGCCATACAGAGTTCAAAAATATATCTATGTACTTCCTTAAACTACTGGGTTAGAAATCACAATTTTAACTAAGTGATATGTTGTTTCATATGTTGGAGGAGGATATTATTTTCCATATTACTCTTGCCGTGGATAATATCTTTGGTGAGGATGATGCCCTTTTCAATAAAATTGCCTGGTAAAATAATCCTCCTCCTTAGAACTGCATAAATGGATGACTTTGGTTAGTATAATCAAGTTATTAATGTATGACTAACCTGTACTGTACTCTCTGTGAACTGATAGAAAAACATAGCCCAAACAGAAAATAAGCAAAAATTGACAATATGAAGAACTGCCTTAGAATAGCCTTAAAATGTATTAGGATGTCTAATAGAAAACAAAAAAGTTATTAATATGAGAGGTGAAATACTGGAAATGAGAGTTGAGAGTTCTCACTTGAAAGCAAACCTAAAAGAAGTAATATATTCAGTAATCAGAATTATGGAGGTTCTTTAGCGTAGAAGGAGGCCTGATTGTTTTGGGGTTTTTTTTGGCTTTTAAGTCCTAGTGAGATCTATCCTATCCTTATGTTGTACTAAGAGATGTGATGCACAAAAACAACGAGCAGAACTACCTGCAGAGTGCCAAGAATATGAATTGTTGAGACACATTTTTAACATATAAGGCAACATTTAAAGAATAGGGAGGGGGATACCATGGCTAGAGTGGAGAACATCAAATCTCAGCACGAGGCTTTTGTAGCTATCCTTGGGATAAACAGAGCAATGGGACAGAGCCATCATGGCCCTTTGCCTGACTGGTTAAAAATAAACACTGTCCACACTTCATATGCATACCTCCCTTTAATATGTGGGAGGAGAGAAAAATCCACACAGGAACAGATGCTCCATTCTTGTCCTGTTCATGGCACCCTCCCAGGTTCTTATCCCTGCCCTTCACTCAGTGATGCTACACTCAAGGAAAGGCCTCTGTTTAATTCTTAATCCCTGTGTGGTGGGAGCAGGCCTATGAATATGGCCGAGGATTAACTGGTTTTTAAATGAATTTATTTACTCGTAATAAAGGAGTGAATCTTTCATCTCGTAGATCATAAAAACAATTTCTCATTACTTTGGTAAGAATCTTGACAGGATAAAGAAAAAGGATCAAATCTTAATTCAGGAAAGTACTGTTCTATGAAATTGATTCGCAGCAAGAATACCTGAGTGAGTAAAAGTACCAAAGAAAAGTAAGGAAAGAAAAATTTTTAGTTTGTTCAACATTACATGTTTTCTAAGAAAATCAAGGTCAGGATTTTTCCCCAAATACTTTATAGTTGTCCAGCATTCTGTTTGTCATTAGGGGTTCCCGTGTTTGGTTTAATTTTTTTCTCTAAATTCTTTGCAAACTGCCAATGCATCATCTATCTTTAAGATGAAAATTTGCTAACACTTGACTGTATGACTACAATGAAAGTATTTTACTTAAGTCCTCTGAAGGTTTTGAAATGAGTATTGATATTTATTAATGCAGTGTTCCGTGTTTTGGAAAGAGATCAAGATCAGTTGAAGCATTTGTCTGGCTCACATCACATTGCACTCAGATTGCATCTGAAATCTCCAGTTGCTCTGTTTTGCCTTTGGACAGGCATTTAGAAGGTGAGTCAGGAATGTTAAGGCTGTGTTGGAGAGGTGTAGGGGCACATCATGGGGCTGATTGTTCCCTTGACTTGAACTAAATCAAGTGAAACCCCTGTTAAGCCAGAGGTATTGTCACAAAGCAAAATGAGCATGAAAGAATAGTCAAGCACAGACTGTTTCCTGCAGGCTGTTTCCTCATATTCGTTCATTTCTTCTATGTGGGAGGAGCACAGAAGCCAGGTACAGCGGCAATAGAACATTAGGATGGCAGAAAGGGAATGAGGAAGTACCACTATCGTGCTTCCTCTGCTAAGCAAACACAGACCTTTCTAATTACATAGTCTGATTTGAGATATGTGTTACAGATTTTCAATATATATATTAGAGTATAAATTACTGTAAGGTAAACATTGTATGGCTTCATATTGGGGTAAATACATACAGTCTGCATATTCAACTTCAGTAGTATTTTGCTTGCTTTCATAAGAACAAATATGTGTACACTGATTCAATAACTAAATCTAAATTTCTGCAGAAGGCCACACTTTAAAAAAAAAATAAAATCTTCATTTTAAATCTTTTTCAGTGAATCCTTTCTCTTGTCTTTCACAGCCCGTTTTTTACTCATTTATAAAACATGAATGCTTCTCATCATCCCACCCACCAAGTCACTTTAGGCATTCAGGTCCTGGAGCTTCTGATGTACTGGCACTTGGGGACATGATTTAGTGTCGTCAGTGTTAGGTAAATGGTTGGACTCAATGATCTTGGAGGTCTTTTCCCACCCAAATGATTCCACAATGTTTCATTAGCTCTTTGATAAAGCTCTTCTTATGTCATTCCCATATTTTGAAGCCCTTTTATGCCCTCAAATCCTTTCCTTGAGTTCTGTGTTGATCTTTGTGCTGGTCTTTCCTTCATGCTTGTGTCAGGACAGAATCCACTGCCTAAACAATTTCTCTCATTCCCACTCCTAGACCCCTGCCCTTCCTGAATTCAGAAAAAGTGCTGATATGACAGTGAAGCACTCAGTGAGGTAAGTGGTAGACTTCCTGAAACCGTGTTCTCTGTGCAGTGTCTGTTAGTAGGAGTGACTTGCAGCAACAAATCTGCAGTGTGGAACAGAGCCAGAGAAACCATGAGGAGTGAAAGATGTCTAGGTTACCTAAGCAAATTGGATTGTACAGGGGGAAGATTGGAACATGTGAGAAATTAAGATAGACTGTTCTTAAAAAGTGCAGAACCATTGTTGAGGGTTCTGTCAGTCTTAATTTCCTACTGTTTTAACTGCATTTCTTCCCTTCTCAGGCATCTCTTAGGAACGTGGTGATGGTGATGTCAGTTATCTGCCACTACTATATTAAGGAGATGTTTCTTCCTAAATGATAAGAAATGATGTCATTCTCATACTAGAATTGTCACTAAGCTTCAGAGTCATTGTAGTGACTTGTAGAGCTCAGCATTCCAGCAAAGTGCAAATGCTGGAAATCTTTTCAGTTTGCATTTCCAAGATTATCATAGACTTTGAGACGTATGGAAAAACTGGAGTCCATTCCATGGAAATTCTGCATTCCAGAAAGGCAAATCAGTACAGAGCTAGTGAGGAGAAGGAGCTTGGTGATCCATGGGATTAGAAGTGTACAGTGTGAGACTAGGAGCGTAATTACACTA
Organism: Eopsaltria australis; assembly: GCA_034509425.1. Classification (NCBI taxonomy): domain Eukaryota; kingdom Metazoa; phylum Chordata; class Aves; order Passeriformes; family Petroicidae; genus Eopsaltria; species Eopsaltria australis. The sequence continues at coordinate 3,151,005 of JAVTVJ010000105.1, forward strand.
CACAGTGGAGTATAGTATATAAATAATGGAGCTAACCACCACTAAACTATTTCTAGAAGTGAATTAGTGCAACCATGTTAGTTTGGCTCTGAATACATGCTGAGGAAGACTGGCTGTCTCAGTGACAGGGCACACTGGCCTGAAAGGAATGTGCTAACCTATCTGCACAGCTCTTGGGACCAGGGGAGTGCGGGTGTAGAATGTCTGCAGTGTCTGCACTGACAGGCCTGGTGTCACAGCCAGCTGGGTCCTCTTCACATTGCATACCATGGTAGGAGAGATGTGCTGTAAAAGGGCTTGCCTCGATGAGCCAAGCTAAATGAGTATTAACAGTTGATATAGTTTCCTTCTCTGAATGTACCATCACAGAGGTAAAGCTCTCTTTAAGCCAAGGAATTGTGTTAATAGGAGAGTGTAAGTCATCAGCTGACTAGGAATACACTGAGTCTAAAAATGAAACAGAATATTTTGTCAGAGGGGAGACGCTTTGAGACTGCCGTCTGATGGAGTAGTTACAAAAGGGACTTGGGTCAGTTTCTGGAATAAATTAAGTGATACAACTTAATTTATTTAAGTGTAGGAGTTGAGTACTTGCAGTGGTTCCCTTCTACTCGTTATGTTCCTATGTCTCATAATTCTGTTTGAGTGTCAGTCAACAATACATTCCACTATTGAGTCATCAGGGAAGAGCAGGTTCCTAATTATAACCTTGTGGAGTAATACTCTGCTCTTATCTTTCATGTATCACTTATCTACATATATTTCAACTATATTTCAGTTAACACAGTTGAGGTGTGAAAGCAGTGGTTTGTCTGGTAGCCAGAGTATATAACCTTAAAAATGTGTAGGGAATTATGCTGCTTCAGTGCTTCAGTTAATGAAGCAATTCTGTTTTACCATGATTTGTTTTAAATAGCAGTGATAGACCCAGGGAGCTCTTGGCCAAATTTCTTGTAACAATATACCAAACAATAGACATAATGATTTCAGTCATTCTAGTCATGAGGATATGAGAACTGCTGAATTCAGCCAGCTGAAAAGTCTACCTAACCTAGTAAGTAGATACTTATGGAAAAAATGTCCGCAGGCAGTCATGCTTACAGTGATTTTTCCATCATGCTCTTCAGGCCTTCAGTGACTAGGAGACTCTTTTGTTTGACAGTTACTGCTGACCTACTGAATAGAACTGCTGAATCAATGAAGTCATGATTTTTTTGATCCATGTACAGTTTGTGCCTCACAATATCCACTGAAAGTAAGTTTAGCTTATTATTACAAAAAAAAGCATGCCTTCCAATATTTATATTGTGAAAACTAATGAATAACTATTCCCAGCTCACTTTTTAATAAAATTCATTACTTAATATATTGCTCTCATATTCTTCTCTAGATATTTTTCTAATCCTATCATAACCGTTTTCATAATTGAATGACTAAACTCCACATAGTATTCATGAGTGTTTACAAGGCAGATTTTTCATGGTTTCCTCTGTTAATTTTCAATAAATCCCAGGTTTTGTTTGTTCCTTTAAACAGCAGATGTTTTCAGATTTCTTTCCTGGTGATACTAACACCCCATGTATATACATATATGTGTGTTTTCTCTTCCCTTCTTGATGTGCATTGCACTTAATGACACTGAACAGCCTCTGGCATTTTATCACCCATTCAGTATTGAACCACCTCCAAAGCTGTTCATAACCAACCCTAGATTTCCTCAGCCTAATAGTTTTGTGTCATTTGAATTTTTTCCTTTGTCTTATTATGTGTGTTCTTTTCCACATTGTTTATGAACATATTGAAGGCCCACATCTCTCAATTGAGCCTATGTCAGTGAATCCTGTAAAATAATACAAGCAATATAAAATCTGACCTATAAAAATCAGTCAGCCTTTTTTTTTCTTCCTAAAATGAATTTTACCATTTTAGTTTTATTATTTATTTATTACATAAGTAGATGTATTTTTAATTTGTTTTCATAATGCAGTTCTGCTTTTCAAACCATTATAGGATAATGAAAATAGAAGACAACAAAAATTCACTGCTTTCTGATGACTTAAATATCACACATTGCCGTTAATGACTAACATTTTTACTTCATATTTCACTGTATAGGATTCTGGCACATACTGACAATTGAGGGTGATTGTCAGGAAAGAACAATATAAAAGAAACTGTTCTTTTTATTTTTTGAATGTTAGCATGTAAAGGTTGTCTTTGGCTGTCTACAATCTTCTGTTGGCTTAATCCACTATACTTACTTATTAAGCTATGAATACCTGCAAATCCTTTAAAGGATTAACTGTATCTGCCTGCTAAGCTTTCCAAGGCAGTTAAAAATAACTGCAGGCTGATTCTACTGACACACTAAAAATTGGACCTGCTCTACATTTTTATGTTGTATTTGCTACCCAGTTCTGACTGGCAGCTATTTTCCCTTACAGCCCATAGAGAATCAGCGTTTGCTTTGTCTCATGAAAAATGTCAGTGACCAAGAATATACAAGGTGGAAAAAGAAATTCAGCTTAATATCAGTGCATGAAATAAAGGGGTCCTTCTCTGAAGAAAAGGCTGTGACTTACACAAGTGGTCTGTGCAGTCCTTTCTGTGTGATATGGTTTTCCTAGCTGCACTCATTGGCTTCAGAAAATGTGTCTCTTTTCCATACTTACAAAATTAATATATTCTAATGCAGTATTAGCATGTACACTGGATGCTGCTGGGTGTTGTCAGGAAGGGAGCCAAACAGATGAGATTCATCACAGTGGAAGCCTTACAGGCTATTCACAGTTTTTCTTGATGGTCCAGAGGGTGCACGAGACAGCACTAAAAGACAGCATTGAATGTGTACTGACTACCTCTATTCCTGCTGGCTGTAAAGGAAGAAGCGTTGACCTTGATCAAGGAAGTTAAATTGTGCAATATATAAAATGAAAACTTTGAGACAAGACTTTGCACTTTCCATTGCCTTTTGCCAGATATTTTCTTCCAGAAGTCTTGTACTGATACAACAGAAATTACTGGTTTCAAAAGTATATCATACATGCTGTTGTTTTCTTGCTGTCAAAGGACAGAATGGGACAGTGACTCTTTGCAACAGTGATTCCTACCTTTCTTAGCAGATTGTTTAGGTTCCTGCACAAAAAAAAAAAAGCAGAAGTTCAGATGCATGTAACAGCTGAAACTGGTTCTTGCATTTATAAGAGCTGCAGGAATGTAACATGGCATAAAGTTATTTTCCCCCCAAGGTAGAGGCATCAGGCTAAATAATAGTTAGCTGTGTGCATGAAACCTGCATTTATTTCAAACTGAGGGGGGAATATTGAAAACCAAAGTCAGTGAGATGTAGGTACTCACAAGGGACATTGTCAGCATTCTTTATAGTGAACTCCTGACTGTAAAGCAGTATATGAATATTGAATAATATGAACTTGGGTTGTGGCTTGCCAGCCGCCCTGTCAGAATGTAGAGCACTGACACAAGTGCAGAAGGAATATTGGATTAATCAGTGTGGATTCAGCCTTCAATCCCCAAAAATATAGCTGCTAGAATTCTTTAGCCTAGCTAGTTCAAGAGCTAAGTAGTTGCTGATTAATTACATAATTATTATGCTATTTGGCAGTGGGAGTGCTGTAGATTTTCCTGCCCTTCTAAATATATTAACAAACTGCACAACCCGATTGTTCTAGCTCAGACACAATAAGCAATATAACTCCATTAACATTAATATGTGCTAATTTATGTCTAAAATACGGATTAAAATTTGTGCTGAGACAACTTCATACTGAGCTATATCAGGAAATCACATTATCCTTTTGTTATTTCTAGCTAAGGGAAGTCAACAAAAACTGGGGAGAGTTACATTTTAACCCCTTGTTCCAGTCAATGTCTGCCTGCATGTGGCCCTGGTCTGCCTGAGGAAGTGCCATGGGTAAGAAGATACATTGGCTGTGATACCTCAGCAATGTTTCTTAGAACTAATTGCATGATTTCCACAGTGCCCTGAGTTGCGCTGCTCAAGCAGCAGATGACACAGACGTACCAGGTAGATCATATGGTTCTATTTATTTCAATACTAATTTTTCTAATTTGGCATATATTCCTTAATGTTTGGTTTTATCTGAGCTTCAAAAAAAACAGTCAAGTTAAATTTTACTCAATGTGTATTTTTGGATGGAGAAAACGGGCTTGTACAAAATGCACTTCCTAACATAAACTATTTAGTATTTTATTGTGAAGAGAAAGTAGCATTCTTAGGTTTTAAAAGAGAAATCTTGTGGAACCCAAGCTTGTCAGATTTTTGCCAGAATCTTGCTGGTTGCCTGCCAGCTCTCTACCCATCCACTTGGCAGGTGGCCCAGCCTTCCAAGAGCTGCAGCTGCCTCTGTGTCAGGGCTGGCAGCACTTGCAGGGCTGCAGGTCCCTGAGCACGTGTCCAGATGGACTTCCTCCCAACGGGTCTCTGTCACCCTGGGGTGACCTGCTGTGCCTCCTGGCAGGGCTGGAAGCTAAGGAACTTCCAGGCCTGGAAATGTTTCATCTTGTGCCAGCTTTTAGTAGCTCTTTAAGAAATTGTTTCATAAGTGGACATCCTATTTCTGTCACCAAGGAAGGACATGTACCTGCAAACAGGGATGTATGCCTTGAACACATCACTTTGCAGCAGTCCTGCCTCTGAGGAAGGTTCATGAAGAAATGACACAAAATGCAGCAGCATGTCTAGAAGAATGTTGCTTTTAAGTTGGAATTTGGCTTCTGACACAGCATTAGGTTTTGTGCTTTCTTTTTATTTTAAGAGACGTTCTATTTTCCCCCTAATAATATCTAATCTTATTTGAGATTTAGTCAGACATCAGCAATATCTTGTGGACTAACATGCAATTTTTTAAGCAGTTAAATATTCATGGTCATTTATATAACCTTGATATTAGTAATGTATTGTGAAAGAATTGTAAGAATAAATAAAAGCTGATAAGCTTTATGTTTGTTTGTACATTGTTGTTGACCTTAGTGTTTTTTATCCTATCTTTTTAGGGCTGAGAAAAGTACAATTTAAGAGCACGGAACATTCTGGGGTGTGTAACTCTGTATAAACGTAAGTGCCAACTCAGGTTAAATAATGAAAGTGCACAAACCAATTTTTCTTTCTTTTCCTGATTATTCTTTAATGTTTTACTGCATTTTGAATAGCTTGCTAGAATACATATCTTTCCTAATGGAGCTCTACTCCAAAAATAAATCAATTCTACAATAATAGGCAGGGTTGGAGAAGAGCTGGTTTTTCTGCTCCAGCTATTGCTTGTAGATTGCTACTAGGTGCCATATAAATAAATAAATCAATCTCAACTTTATTGAAGCTAAATAATGATATTGAAAGACACATGTGAATATAATGAAGCAACTGTGATGCACCAAATATTTTATGGACTGTTGTCTGGAGATGATACCTTTTTTATGACTGCCCTCAAGGAAATGTAATGAAGAATTTTTAATTAACGTAACACAGTAGAGATTAAGAAAATCTTGTGATTAATTTGCCAAATAGAAACAGTGATACTACAGAAGATGACATTCTGATAAAATTTCTCCAGCTTAGTAACTTTCTCAGCAAGTTTGCTTAGTAGTTTTACTTCAGACCTTGCCCCACTAAAGGTACCAGGTCCGCTATTGCAGTTCGTAGTGGGGTAGAGTAACAGTTTCAGAGTCTAGGTGGATATTATTTTGGCTTATACAATGTTACCTCACAGTACAAGAACTGAAGGACTAAACACTGCCTTAATTGAGGAACCAATGGTCTGTCAAACTCAGTACAAAGGATGGCAGCACTATAATTAAAAAAAAAAAAAAAAAAAATTAAAATATTCCTCTCCTGTTTCTCAGCTAGTACAATATGTTGGAGGGGAGGTCAGCCTTGTTGTGCATTTTGCAGATGCTTCCAAATAGCTGTCCAAAATGAAACCAAGCTCAATTGATTTTCCCCTGTGCTACTTCAGCCTTATGTGCATTGAAAGCACTGGGGGTCTGTTAATAATAAAATTAGAATGAAATAGAAATAAATTGTGCACAGTTTCTTGCTGATGTGATGACAAGTAGTTTCTCTTTGATTTTATTACTCTCTTGCACTAGCCAATATAAAAATTTTGCCAACATGTTTTTCACACTTACAGATTACCAATAACTGCCTAATTCCATTTCTGTTTACAAGCTTAATAACAACATGCTTCCATAAAGTAGGCTATGATGGTCACATCTTCAGCTACATCCTGGCATAGCTCCAACTGCATAGCTGTTGACTTCATCAGGATTTGGATACAAACTTAAAGTTAAGCCCATGCTTAACTGCTTCGTCAATCTGTCTCTCTCTCTCCCTCTGTCCCTGCTCTTACTATCTACGTAACATGTATGAAATTTAGCTCATGCTGACATGTGAATGCATGTTCAGATATTTCTATACACTCTTTTTACACAAAGTTGTGGCTGATTTACTCATGTTCCAAGGCTGAAGAAAAGACTCCATCCACTGTGACTTCCAGAGTGGTGAGTGTGTGTGTGTTTATCTGTTCTCTAAGGATATGTGTGGGCCTCTCATCCAACCAAAACTTCTGTAAGCAGGGAGACTGCATTTCAGAATAAAACCTTCTCTGGGATTCCATGTCAATACTCATGATTTTTGTAGCAGTTGCAAATTAGGCCCTCTTCCTTTTTGGTTTTTGATTTAAATCATTTAGCAGTATCAATTACTTGATAAACATTTTTTTTTCACTGTATTTAAAAACATTTACAGCAAAATACTACATCAGTAATAGTAGCAAAGATTTAGAAGGTGACTTGTATAACTACTATTATATATAATCTCATCCACAAAATAAAAGTTACTACACAAAGGAAGGTATAATAAAATTATGACTGTAGGTAGTGGCTTTCATGAAAAGCATAAGTTTTTCAAATACTTAATAAACTGATTTTACCAGAAGAGTAACCTTGGTTTATGTCATTTATGTTCATTCTTCCCCAAAATAGCACTCAGCTACAATAAGGTTAATTGGACATTTATACATGACCACATTAATGAATGTGATATTTGAACTATCTAGAGAGCTGTGGATATATTTAAACAAAAGGTTTTATATCTGCTTTACTTATTGTGATAAATCAGAGCTAGTTGACAATATTGTCATAAAATAGAGGGAAAAATATTTTAAGCACACATTTCGTTAAATTTTAGCTCCTAAAAATTTGGACAGTGTTTCTATGTATCTCTTCGTAGTTTAGGATTTGCTAGATGTACTGTCATTTCCCCTGGCATATGTGTCCTGTAAGGCAAGGGACAACAGAATCAAGAAATAAACATCTGACCATGTCACAAATCCAATTAACTCTGACAAGGGCTAGTAAAGTCAAGTGAATAACAAAGCAGTGCTGTCTGGAAGCAGCTTTGCAGACAGTAGAACACCAGCTGGATGAAGCAAAAGTACTTCAGGCAGCTGAATTTTCTGCCTCCACTAAGACCATCTTATACCCCAGCGAGGTCACAGCTCTATAGCATTTTCAAGTGTCAGATCTCATCTCTTCACTGTTTCTAAGCGGCAGGGAGGAGGAGGAGGGAAGCGTTCCCCTCACAGAATGTAAAATATGTGCTAATGTCATTACAAGGTAATGCAGCGAAGCAGAAACTGCAGTTACCATTGCACAGCCTCTCCTCAACCACCACCACAGCGCTGGGTTATGATAGAAACCTCCAAGAGATTTCAGTGCAACAATCCTCAGGGAGAAATCGTGGTGCTTTTCTAATCCTAAGGCCTGTGCATGTTCTCAAAGTAGCTCTCCTTTTTCTAGCTCTTGACACATGTAGCTACCCTCTGTCCCATTTAATGGATCTGAATGATTGCTTCACTGATCTGCTGCGTTCATCCATGCTTGAGACTAAGAAATGTGGGGGAATTTCTCATCTGGAGTATAGCAGCATCAATCTAGAGACATTCCTTTGGCAAAGTTATTTTGGGTTTATCTTGTAAGGAGAATCCGTTCCCTGCCCGTGTGACTGGAAATTGAAATTCTCCACTGCGTGTTTCCAGATAGAAAGGAAATACGTGCTCTGTTTACTTTATCTGTGTGACCCAAACAACACAGTATCACCCTTGAAACCTTTTCTTGCTCTAACCTATTTCCCTGTCGTGCAGTATCCTGAAATAAAATGCTTTCCATTTACACTGGAGTAATGGAAGAAATCTTAGACCCATACACAATATTCAATATTTTTACTGTTATCAGCATTATTTACAGCTCCTAATAACCTACTTTTCTAGTAGCCAGAAGAGTCAAATATGTCATTTTTCAGCTTTAACATGGGTGCTAAAACTGAAACAAACAGCTATCCTCAACTTTGGGATGGAGGAAGGAATGTTTCTTAGGAAACAACATGAGAATTGGGGTTAGCGCATAACTCACAGCTAGTTTGCAGCTGAAATTTCCCAGCACTTTTCTAATATTTCTATTTAATTGAAACTAAAATTATATTAACTTCAGCAAAATTTTCCAAAGGGAGATTTCTTTGGTTCAGAATGAGATTTCTGGGTTCTGGAAACCAGAAACAAATACACACAATGACTCAGTGGTTAGGTTATTAAATTACTAGATTTAGAGCAGGAAGCTGAAACTGTTTCCCCTCTTCTAATTCTACATGTTTCTATGCACTGCATCTTTTGAATCTCCCCCCCACCCCGCAACTCAAAGAGATATTTGTTAATCTTGGAGTTGGTCCCATTTTTCCTGATACTGAGAAATTAACACAGGGTGAGATGGGTAAATGGAAGTCTCAAGTTGGTCTCTGAAATCAGGAAAAGGAGCAAGGAAAGAATAAAAATATCTGGGATTGCTTCTACAGAAAATTAAAAATTAAATATATCATCATGCTTGTACATTTTTCTAACTGCGTTGAAACTTGATCTTCTTGCTACCACTTTGGACACAAATAGAATTTAGCAAATGGAGATGTGCTGTAGAAGCAGCACAGGCATATGCTGACATACGATTACCATATGTCAGTCCACAGTGATTCTTGAGCTCCTGAGACGTGTTTTGTGCTTTAAATAGTTTTACATATTTTTAACATTTTGGTGCATATTGACTATTTTCATTATGCTTGTTTCCTCCTTCCTTTGAAGCCACATCCATTTACAGCTGACTTAGATTAGGCAGGAAGGACAGATAGAAAGAAGCTAAAATAGCTTTCAGAAATTACTACTACAGTCAAATATATTTGGAACTTTGAGAGTAAACATGAACTATTGAAATAAAATAAAGTCTATGTTAATCTTTATAAATAAAGAAAACATGTGGGTTAGGATTTTTGTCCTGCATTCATCTGGGATCACATGCAGTATTTTATTCCTGAGATGTAACACAGCAAGTTAAAATGAAATTAAAAAACCAACAAAACCCCCTTTGTATTTAATAATGTATCATTAAACCTGAGGTTGTGAGTTGAACTGGAGACTCTCTGAGTCAGAACCTCACAGACTCACACAGAGAACAGTAGTAGCTGCCAGGGTATTTCCTGCTGCATTTCACAACAGACAAACAAACAAACAAGGGATATCACTGTATGATCTGCAGACGTGCAGTATGAAGGCATTTAGATGCAGGTTTTACAGAGGCCTACAATTTTAGGCCAATAATAGGTAAAACCCCCTTCTATTTCTTAAAAAAAACAACTCCATTACTATAGACTTAACATCTTTCAACAGATTCGTATCGTCTTTCTAAGTTCCTAAACGTTTTGGAGGAAAAAATACTTCAAATTTACTCAAATGCCTGTGAGAGTATAAAAAAATAAGGAAGAATAATGAGAACATACATAAAAATTCTACTGCACACTGTGAAGGTAGAAAAACTGTACTGAACACATTTTTTGGCTTTTGCAACATCTCATATAGGCTTTATCAGCAAAATAATTTGTATCTTTACTGAAAAAAAACCTGCTTTCTACTTCTCAAGAGAGAAATAATCTATTTCTGAATGTCTGGAGAAATGATGAGAATAATAACTACAGTAAACAAGTCATTAGTAAGAATTTACTTCTTCACTGCCTGGAGACGCAACATAATTTTGTAATAAGCTCCAGCCTCCTAGCTCTTGCAAACCAAAGACATCCAGTATCAGACCTTCCTATAAAGTGTGCCTATCAGCTTGGGCTGGCACAGGAAGAATTCTTAAGGCTGGGCTGAAAGAACCAATGCTTCCTCAAAGCTTCTGATTCAACACAGGTACATTTGCTTCATCTCCAAGGGTCAAAGCTCTGCAATGCAGGAGGGCATAATGTGGTTCTTGACACATTGGACATAAACACATATGTCATGCAGACATCCTCCTGTTAGGAATAAATCAATTCCTGCCTGCACTAAAAGGCACTGATGTAAGCATAAAATGTTTTAGAGACCTTTTACTCCTAACTGGGTAACACTGGAAATTTTGCCCCTCTGCAAGTTATGGATTGGGCCTTAGTATACTTTAGTTGAAATAAAGATGCTTCTGTCAATTTGAGAGTTGAACTGGAAACCAAAGTTCTGTAAGATTTGTGCTAGCCTTCTCTACAGGAAGGTAAACAACCCAAAATGTATGGAGATATGTGAATAATTCTCCTCCCACAACCTCTTTGTTTGCCAGAGTAATTGTAATTGGGTGCGTAGATTTCTTCTGGATGACGCCAGAAGAGGAAAATGAAGATTATATAAAACCAGATTTTGTTTCTTACCCTAGGAAAGCCTTACATGACACAATTTGGATGATTGCTGGACTTAAACTTATTAAGAGAAAAAAATTATTATGCTATTGTGAGAACCAAATGAAGGGACAATACATAATACCTATACAGGGAAAATCAGAGATCTTGAATGAGCAAAGAGGAGGTACATGATGGACTTATTTACCAGGTACTATAATGTGAGGAAAAGTACAGCACCTCTTCTCAAGAGAAAATTACAGAAATTTATTGAGGATATTGTGGCATCATTCCTCTAAATTCCTTACGCTCCACAGTTCCCAATATTTCTCGCTGATACCCCCTTGCTCTCAGAAGTATGGCACCCACTTGTTCTCTTTCCACATCCCAACATCCTGTCTGTCTAAGCTCGTCTCCTAGGCTCAGCATCTCTCTCTGACTGTGAACAAAGCTGTCACAGCAGTAAACACTGTCAGAAAGATATCCTATCTCTTTTTTTTTTGTATGTGAAAGCAAGGGGTAAGAAGGTCGTACTCAAGGTGTTTTCCTGGCACTGCTATGGTGCCTGGAGGGCAAAGGCTATTGCTCCTCCCCTGTGCCACCAAGCAATCCCTGTTCCAGCATCAGAGCTGGATATGAAGAGCAGGATATGAAACAAGTAAAACAGTGTCACTCAGAAACTGGAGGAGTGAGAAAAATCAGAGGCTTCCTTCTGCCTGTGAACTTTTTATGTAGTGGAGACTGGTGTGAAACATATCTACGTGAGACAGGTGAAAGGGGAACTTGGTGCTTCTTAGAGGTCCCATAGTCAAGGAAGTTTTGTGAGAGAGCTTTATTTCAGGGAGTTTCAAAATAGATGAGGATGATGAGTAGTACTGGGCCAATTCCCACCAGATGCAAAATAACTTTTGTGTGAGAAAATACTGGAGCTGTGAGGAACCTCAGCCCCTGCAGTTTACAGCTGTCAGTCTGCTCCTGCTGCTCTGAATGACTTGCTAAAGTCAGTGCAGCCTCTTGCAGGTTTATTCACTGTGCACAGACAGAACAAATACGCACGATGCACTACTGTTTTCCAGGAAAATATATTTCATAGCACTCTGAAAGTAAAAATACTGTATTTAAATGAGATTCACTGCAGTATGTTTTATTGACTTTGAGAGACAGAAAAAGAAGATTACCAAGCTGGGACTAATAGCTACATTCATCATTCTTACGCTAGTTTACGTTGTAAACAAGGACTCCACTGGCCCAGCAGAAAAGTACCTGGAGGTGTTGGTTGACAGCTAGCTGAACATGAGCCAGCAGTGTTCCCAGGTGGCCAAGAAGGCCAATGGCATCCTGGGCTGTAAAGGAAATAGTGTGGCCAGCAGGACCAGGGCAGTGATTGTCGCCCTGCACTTGGCACCTCGAGTTCTGTGTTTAGTCTTTGGCCCCTCACTTCAGGAAAGGCATTGAGAGGCTGGAGCATGTCCAGAGAAGGGCAATGAAGCTGTTGAAGGGCCTGCAGCACAAGTCCTGTGAGGAGCAGATGAGGAAGTTGTGGGTGTTTAGCCTGGAAAAGATGAGGCTCAGGGGAGACCTTACCACACTCTACAACCACCTGAAAGGAGGCTATAGCCAGGTGGATGTCAGCCTCTTCTCCCAGGCAGACGGTGACAGGGCAAGAGGAAATGGCCTCAAGCTGTGCCAGGGGAGGTTCAGGTTGGACATCAGGAAGAATTTTTTCACTGAAAGGGTTGTCAACCTTTGGAATGACTTGTTGCTCCGAGTGCTGGAATCACCATCCCTGGAAGTGCTCAAGAAATGACTGGATGTGGCACTGAGTGCTGTGGTTTAGTTACATGGTGGTATTCGGCCTCAGGTTGATCTTGGAGGTCTTTTCCAACCTTAATGACTCACTCTTAATGATCATTCCTTATTTAAACATGCCTTGCTTTATTGTACAGTGCCACCTAGGGGGTGAAGGCTTTTAAACTAGAGTGGTAAGGGAGAGGGAGCTCTATTAATAACACAGAAAACACTTCTATTAAATTCTCTTTTGAAATATAGTAGGCACACGAAGTGCTGCTGAGATTTTCATACTGTGGAATCTGGCAAAAGAACTGTAACTTTCACAGTTCCTTGTGGAGCTGGCCATACTCTTCTCTCTCTTCCATAGCCTGGCAGGGATTGGGGATGCCACAAATCCTGATTTTCTCCTCTGCTGGCCAGGTCTTGCCAGTATGATCAGTGGCTAGGTTATCTACATCTCATTACAGCTGCAAGGCCTTGTAGGAGATTGCTGTATTGCTGGGTCTGGGTCTGCAAGGACTTAAAATAGAGCCTTGAAAAGTTTGTTTTGTGAGGCCAACAGCAGAGAGAAAACCCTGGTCTACTTCTACTTAATCCAGTCTGCTAAAGGAAGGTAGTGTACAAGGCAGCAATGAGGTGTTGGAACCACTCTGTCTAAGAGCAGATAGGTTTTATTCCTCCTGAAACTTCCCCCACTCTCCTTGAAATTACAAATTACAGTTGGCTCCTTTGGGCTTCTAATGATTTCACCTAGAAATGGGCAAAAGAATTCTAGAAAAACTGCCTGTCACCGTACCAGGTTTATATTCTTCAGAATGAGATTTGTTTTAAAAGCCTGAACTGTGGCCATTTCTTTCCCTAAAAACCAAAATTCCAGGAGAGGTAATATTTTAGGAGTGGGGGCTTTTTCCCACACACTTTTTTTATTCTCTCAAATGGTATTTGATTTTATTCTGTATCTTCCACAGCAGATGGCGTGCCTGCCTCCCTGAGACCAGAGACCCCAAGCAGAATGCAAATTATACAAGAAACTTGTATAACATAGAAACAATTGTGTAATATAAGAAACAATTCTGCAAGAAACCTGCTCCTCTGTCTTTAGAGGACAGTAGTGATGTTACCACAATATTTTTGAAGGGAAAATGCCAGCATTTTTGATTGCATGACTGTGTGCTTGAATTGAAATAAAGGGTAGGTCTCTTCATCCTTCAGTAACCTCCACGCACATAAGCAATTGAGTATTAATAAGAATATATTTTATTTGTGTTAAGTTCCTTTTAAAAATAATCCATACTGAAAAAAAAAGGCCAGCTGACAAAAATTGCTTTGTCTGTCCCCTAGAAATGGAAAAAGAGCAATTATTTTAGAAATCCTGTGGTAAAATCATGGCATGGTGGATAAAGCAAACTCTTACTACTGTCCTACATCCACATGTAGGTCTAGGTTGGCCATTCTGGCTTGGTCACTCAGTGTAGATTTTTTGGTGACTTTCTTGTTTTGATAAAATCAGAGAGAATACGCAGTTACACTTGTAGCACAGTGCTCTTCCGTTTATAGGTTTTATTTCTTACCAAAACAGTGTGTTTTTTACATGTATATGCACATATAAATAAACAGAGTGGCAACATAAATAAATAATTACACTGTTAAATATATACACATTAAGAGGACTTGCTATTGCACCTTTACTTGCAGATATTCACAAATACATACAGGTCTTGTCCAACAGCTCTTTCTTACAAAAGAAGATACAACAGAGACTTGAAGTAAGGTATTTAAGAATAAAGATTGTGTGATTCTTTCACATATATGTGTCTAAAAGAAAGTCTGAAGATCAGAGTTGAGTAAAGATGAATTGAAGAAGCAGTGATAAATAGTAATTTATTAGACACAATTAGGAATATTCAGAACTTCAATTAGAAAATAAAAAGAATCATCCTGCTCTTCAAATTCCTGAAATTATCCTGATCCTTTTCAGTATCCCTCATGTTACAGGGCCTGGCTCATTAAAAGCTGTGATTTAAAGGTGTTCAGAGCTGGTGTGCGTTAAAGCGTGTTTCTTCCCAATTGTATCCCTGTGTTAAACCTTTCCTTACCTATAAACCTGACCTCTCTAAGAGGCCCAACAGCAGTGTTAGGGAGAACACTGTCACTGGAGGCCACTGCATGAAGACTGCTAAGAAATCCTGCTTCCACTAAATCCCTTTTGCTATTGACTTCCCCAAGGACAATTTTTCTCCTTAAACCTTTCTCTAATGTGCAAGAGACATACCATAGGAGCAGTGTGCGTGAGACACTCTGGGCCGTCTTAACAAGTGTTGTCTGCTGGCTAAGAGGTGAAAATAGTACAAGCTAAAATCTCTTAACCAGAACCGTGTGTATCTACACTTGCTGTCACAAGCTGCAAAACAAGGTGATGTTTAACAGGAATAAACGAGGAAGGAGTGGGGGGAGGGGGAAATCTTGGAGAACCACGTCTGGAAAATAATAGAAGAAAATGTTCCCATATCAACAGAAAACTGTCGACTATGACTTTGGAAGCAGTGTCCCACAGGAACCCCACACAGTGCATCTCGATGATGGCAATTAAGGGTAACTGTGCCTGTGTCTCTGGAGCTTGACTCCAAGGGATGGAGACACAGGGAGCCTTTTAGTGCTTGGGGCAGACACCTCTGGGGTGCCTTCTAACCGCATCCCACCTCCTCTTGTAAATACAACTATGAGGGCTCAAAAGAGAACCCCTCACCTGGCTCTTCTGCACTCATCCACAGAGTCCATGCCCAAGAGTCAGAACAAGAAGCGGCTGCTGAGCCTACTAAGATACATCTTAGCAAAGATGAATGCTTAAATACTATGTATACTTAAATACTATGAATACTTAAATACTATCTATAGCAGATCAAAGGAATCACAGAATTCATTAGGTTGGAAAAGCCCTCTGTGATCATGACAGTCCAGCCTATGACCCAATACCACCGTGTTAACCGGACCATGGCACTAAGAGCCATACGCAGTCTTTCCTTAAACACCTCCAGGGGCAGCACCTCCACACCTCCCTAGGCAATCCATTCTCATATCTACCTGCTCTTTCCATGAAGAAATTCCTCCTGATGCCCAACCTCTCCTGGCACAGCTTGAGGCTGTGTCCTCTGGTGCTATCACTGAGAAGAGCATGACCTCCACTTCACTACACCCTCCTTTCAGGCAGCTGTAGAGAGTGATAAGGTCACCCCTGAGCCTCCTTTTCTCCAGGCTAAACAACCCTGGGTCCCTTGGCTGCTCCTCATTATCCTCTAGACACTTTGCCAGCTTTGCTGCCCTTCTCTGGACCCACTCCAACACCTTTATGTCCTTTCAGAACTGAGGGGCCTGGAACTGGACACAAACATTTAAGAAGCCTTAATATTCATGACTATGCCAGTGCCATTTATCCCATGCCTGTTACTTTAATGAGAAATATAATGATGACCATTACGAAGGCTAATTGGGGTCTTCAGTCTGACGGGGGTTTTGTCCCCCCACCCAGGCTTTGGGTCTCTAGTGCCCAAACAGCCACTCAGGAAGGAATGCGGGTTGGAGGCACTGAACCTGCCCTGGGCACCTACCGCCAATGATTAGTATGGTGAGAAGCACCTTAACCTGATAATCCACATAAACTAGAGAATATATTGAATAGAAGCCTCCAGGTCACCGCTATTACTCTGGAGGGGATCACAGGATGGGTCAGGTTGGAAGGCACCACAGTGGGGTCATCTGGGCCAACCTCCCTGCTCAAGCAAGACCATCCTAGAGATATTGCACAGGATTGTGTGCAGGAGGTTCTTGAATATCCCCAGTGACGGAGACTCCTCAACCTTTCGGGACAAGCTATTCCAGTGCTCGGTCGCCTGCCCAGTAAAGAAGTTCATCTTCATGTTCAGATGAAGCTTCCCATGGATGAGTTTCTGCCCTTTGCCTCTCGTCCTGTGGGTTGGCACCACCGAGCAGAGCCTGACTCCATCCTCTTGGCACCCCACCTTTAGATATTTACACACACTGACGGGGGCCGGCACGCCTGAGCGCGGCAGGAAGGACAAAACTCGCTGGAGAGAGCGGCCGGCAGCTGCCAGCGAGCCCCGTGCTGCGGGAGGGCCGGGCAGCGCCGCCCCGCGGGCCTCACACGCAAACATGGCGGCCCCGCCCGGCTCACCGCTCTCCCTCCCTCCCTCCCTCCCTCCCGCCTGCCGCGTCCTGGCGTCACATCCGCGCTGCCCCGGCAACCGCCGGACGTGCCGGGCGCGCCGGGAACCCGGAAGCGGCGGGCGAATCGGGGCGGGCGGCGCAACCGGCGGGGCGGGCCCGGCGCGCGCAGGGCAGCGGCGGCAAAGTAGCGCCGGGGGCGGCGGGCGGCCGGTGGCGGCTGTCGGGCAGCGCCTGGGGCGAAGGAGGACTCTCGGCAACCAGCGGCGCGCTCGGGCTGCGCGGTCCCGCACGGAGCTGCGGCCGAGGTGGAGATGGCGGCGGACAAGGCTGCGGGTGAGTGCGGGGGGGGGCGGCCGCGGCCCCGCCGTGCCCGGGCCGGGCCTGGGCCTGGGCCTGCGCCGCCCGCCGGGTGGCGGGGAGCGCCGGGGAAAGCTGCCGCCCGTCCGGCTGCGGGCCGTGTCCTCCCGCCGGGGAGGCAGTGCTCCGCTGTCCGGCGGGCGCGGGGCCGCTGTGAGGGGCCCTGTGGCACCTGCGGGTCACCGGCCGGGCCGTGTGCGCTCCGGGCCCTCCGTGCCCTCGGCAAGCGGCGCGGAGCTGTTGCCCCCTCCTGGCCGGCAAGGGCTCGGTGAGGAGGGCCCTGTGTGTTTACGTGTGTCTCCCAGAGTTTAGTAACCCCTGCAGAAGTCGAGCTTCTGGGTTAATTTGTTAAACTGGGGCATACAAGAAGCTACGAGGGAGGTTATAACTCGTGGTGGTGCTGCTTAATCGCTGGAGTTCAGTCTGATTCCCTCAGGGATGCTGCTTTGGTTTCAGGGGAATGAGTGCACTGGACTCGGGCCTGAAAAGGCACTGCAGAGAGAAATCACCGAGACTGGAAAATAAGCCATATTCTGGTAAACAGACAGAATAAATCTCAAATACAGGATCTGTGTAGCGCTGATAAACTACTGCTTGTCCATCTCCCGCACAGCTCCCCATCATGCAAGAAGTCTTCATTGCAGGAAAGGTCATTCCATCCGATGGCAGCTTGCGGGGGGGTTGAAGAAGAGGGCGATGTGGAGGAAAGCCTTGCTTACAGAATTGTATAATTCTGCTTAATAGATGTGTAGAATATCCTGAGTTGGAAGGGACCAATAAAGATTAGCAAATTCCAGTTCCTGGCCGTGCACATCTCTAAGAATCACATCATGTGTCTGTGAGCGTTTGCCAGACATTTCTTGAACTCTGTTAGGCTTGGCTCCAAGAGGGGAATCCATTCCAGTGGCCAAACACCCTCTGAATGAAGAACCTTTTCCTAATGTCCAACCTAAAGCTCCCTGACATAGCTTCATGCCATTCCCTTGGGTCCAGTTTCTGGTCACTTTTTTTTTTTTTCTAGTTGTTTTTATGTGGTGGGAGCATTATTTTAAATCACCTTAAGCATTTTTTTCTCTGGCTTGTGAATATGAAATGCCTCAGTATTTGGAAGAAAATTACAGGGAAAACAAGTATACTGTACTGAGTGATGTTTACTGAACTATTGTGTTTATTTTTAAGAACTGTGATTGCTAAACTACAAGAAAAAAAATTGGCATCAAGTTTTTAATATTTTTTGTTGATGTTCTTTGAAGTGTTGAAAGAACTTTTCAGTTTTACTTTCTTGGAAGTATATGCCAAATGAATCAAAGATGTGAGCTATGACAAGATATTCTACATGCTGCACTTGTTCATAACAGTGAGCTACAGGTAGCTTTCCACTGAGAAGCGTTTGCTTTTTATTGCACAGCACCAAAGAAGCCTATTATACCTGTACTGGTAGTGAAGGGCTTCATACAAAAATTAAAATGTAGGACTTGGTGCCACAAACTGTTATCTTGTAAAGGCTGGACACTGACTGGGCTTCATACCCTTAAAAATTCTTTTGGGGCAAGAGTCATGTGATAGATTCCTCCCCTTTCAAGAAAGAGATTATCCTGCTGCCTGTAGAGTTTGGAAATTAAAAATATTTCTGGAGATGCTCTGGTGTTCAACAGCACAGTTAATGTGAGATGTAACTTGCAGGGTGTAGGAATAAGAGAGCTCAGGAACAGCAGTTCTTGGAGAAATGGAGAGCAGGTATGAGAAAGATAATGATTGCAGTCACTCTCAGATATCTTCAGGTATGTCTGTGTGGGAGATGTGATTTCTTGTTGCTTTTATGAAATTCTGGCAGCAAGCCCATGAGGAGAGCAATCTTCCTTTTCAGGTGGCAGTCTCATACTTTTCCTTGTTTTCCTCTCATAGAGCCAGTTTTCCTGAAGTTCTGCTGTTCACCATAATGTACCTTCTCCAGCAGAAGCAGTTTCCTGCTTGCACAAAGCAAACCAGCCTCCCTGACAGTGTTGCTGCTGCTCAGCCCCAGGATCCATAGCTAGCAAGATCATTCCTGGCTTGATTCTTTGACTTCCAACTCAGTCAGCAGCTTCCTCCAGATCAAAATCTGAGCAGTTGATTTTTACATCCTTTTCCAGGTTGCCCCTTTTGCCCCTCATCATAAGCCTACACAAGTTTTAGAGTTGGTCTGTACTCATGAAGGTTGGACAAATGGAAAGTTAAACAGGTCCTTATTTAAATACAAATTGCAGAGATAAATCAAGTTCTTTCTCTTGTGAAGTAGAGAATCTGCAGTGCTCTGGATATTTCATCAGGTAATTGTGGCTGATGTACAGATGGGAGTATGTTGGAGATGACTGGAGTGCCATGTGTGACCCACACCACTTGCTTCTGCAAAAATGTCAAAGGTCACAGGGGCCCAAGTGAGTAAGTGGCATGCTGTATCTTTTGCCAGGGAGCTATTTTCTTACCTGTTTCACTTTCAAATGCTTCAATGAACATAGAAGTAACAGTTCTATTTGCAAGCACTGGGATAGCCATTTACAGCCAAGAGAACAAGAGCGCTTCCTCCCCCCCTGCCACTTCAGTGGAATTGGTGGGTTCTGTTCAGTATCTTGTGCCAACCAGTTTTCAGGTCACTCCTGTTGGAGAAATCTCTGATAACAAGCATCAGCTGAAGCAGTAGATGCCAGTCTAAACAAGAATGACAGTATCACGTTAGACTGGAGTGGCTTTTAGGTCTTTAACAAGTTTCAGGTGTGTTTTGACAAAAAGGGTAGAGAGTAGCCAAAGTTGTTTGTTGGGCTTTTTTCAAAGGAGGGAGCTATGTTGTGAACTACATCAGCTGGACTTCAGTTTTATTTTCTTGATAAGCTTCCAGTTCAGTGCTTTGTTTACTGAGTGGTAGTAGATGCAGTTGGTCAGATTACAGGGACAGCTCTGGTTTTGCTTAAAGTAGTTCCCAGTTTCATTTTATGTTTTGGGTTTGTTTGTGTTTTTTTAATGTACTGACAAGCTTAGAGAGACAGTGAAATTTGAAGACCTGTCCTTATTTCTCCTTAGGAATTACATCAACCAAGCTATATAAGTATAGTTTTTATTGCAGACCTTAGACAAGCGTCTCTTGGTTTATCTGTCAATTCACTGAAGACATTTTACTTCAGAATTCAGACTTCCTTTGAGATGCTGATCTTACAAGCCTGCATCCAGAGGCAGTAATCAGCAATGCACATGGTAGGTGATGGCTCTGTGCTAGGTAAAGCTGTATGTGAGGAACCTGATCAGATTGAGTGTTATCAGCTTCAAAAGCTTTAGAGTCTCATGGTTCTGCACAGTGGTTACCTTTACCAACACAATCTGACAGGCATGCTGAGCAAACAAAGCAGATAATGCCACTGTTAGCGTGAAAGTTTGAGGAAAGATGCATTTGCTGATTTGCTGCAGTTCTAGAGATCCTTGGAGGGTGAGAGCTTTCGGTTCATCTGTATAATCACAAGGTTTAGAGCTGGAATCAGATCTATGCTATATTTAGGTTGAAGCAGAGGTACTTCCTGTTCCTTTCCTCTTTCACTGTGGAAAGCTTTTGGCAGACCAGAAATGTTCTGAGCTTTTTTGTGGTTTAAATTTCTCTTATGCCTTTCCTTTTCAAGGACAAGGCACTGCAAGTGGTGTTGATCAATGCTTTATGCAGTCAGATTTCATAACAGGTGTAGGCCCCTGAGGATCCATCCCTCCAGAGTACTGTAATTGCTGAACCCTGAATTTTGTCCAAATGACAGTGGGTTACTCTTGCTGGTATAAGATTTGTTGAGACTTTAAAATCTCTACTTTGTTGACATCTTAATGCAGGATACAACTCACAACCAAATATTTACAATTCTTGCTCAAATGTGTTATTGCAGGGGGCAGTAGTGTTATTGTAGTTGGAAGGAATCTCACTATTTCCCAGCAACAGGCACAAAATAGATTACTAAGTCTGTTTTGTACTTACTGAGAATGTTAATTGGTGAATCTGGCTGCCCCTTACAATTGTCGTTTGTCCTGTATTTGTAGATTTTCATGGTCAGTAGTAGAAGGTCCAGATATATTGGTGATGATGGGGAATGGATTTTGCAGAGGAGCTCACAGTTAAGTCTTTTCGTTTGTTCAAAGTGAAAACAAAATCGGCAAAGTTTGCATTATATCTCTGAATTACAGGGAAGAGAAAGCAGACATTGAGTTTACAAAGCCTACATAGTTATTAAGATAGCAAAGTGTGTTAGAGCAGATCTTCCACTGTGAAACTCAAGAAATAATTTTCTGCAAAAGCAGAAACCATTGCTGGTTTATAAAGTCTTTCTTTCAAAAACATGAAATTATTTTTATATGTTCTAGCACATTAATTAATGCTCCTAGAAGTACTCTGTCCAGTGTGGTGGTTGTTCTATTTTTCCTCAGTAGTTTGTGTTCAGCACAAGGAAGGGCTTAGTGGGGGTTTTTTTCAGCTTCTTTGACATGGAATGTATGTACTGTGCTTTTTAATGCAATTTCACTGAATTCTTAATTACGTGATGACAAAAGAATTTAGTATACTTCTTTCTGAAAAATATGCTCAATAGTGACTGAAACATAAATCATTAGGAATTGTATATAAAAAACTGAAGACAATTAAAACCTTATTGCATTGCTGTATAAATGCATAAAGGCGTCACCATCATAGTTGCTGCATGTTGTTCTTGTCTCAATCTGGAAAAGGATGTAGTAGAACTGGAGAAGATTCTGGGAAAAATATGTGAGTAAGATGGAAAATAAATTGCTCCTGGTCATGTTGGAAGAGGTGATTCAGAAGGAAGAGCTGTAAGATTTGGAGTGAGGCTGAAATTCAACAGGCAGCATTTGCTTGTGCCTTGCAATATAATCATCAGACAGCATTTGATGGAGTATACTGAAGAATACAAGAAGTATAGAGAGGTTTTTAAAAGATATATTAGATCTATCAATGGTTATTAACAATGGTGGTTCAATTGCAGTCTCTTATTTGGGGAGATGTTCTTCCAAAGTAGGGATATGTGTGGAAGTTCCGGTGTTTACTCTAGTTTTTGTTGTGCCCTAGAGTATCCCTTGCTTGCTGTTTAGAAAGCAGTATACAGGATTTTGTGTGGGTTTTCATCTAACCCACAGTGGTACATATTTTATGATACATGACCCTCACTGCTGACTTGAGCAAAATAAGACAATCCTAGTGTATGGTTGCAACTTTAAAGAGAAATCTAAAATGTATGGGTTGTCAGTTAACTTGCAGGACTTTGGTTATTCGTTGAGCACTGTAGTTTACATTTTATGGAGAGGAATTCACTAGGAGTACAGAATAATTTGGGATATTGTGGTAGGAGATGTAACTTGGGGTATAAATAGTATAGTAGGGACATTGCTACAGTTATCTGGAAAACTAGTATTGGCAGGAGGACCTTGAGAACTGGAAGAAACAAAGTTTTTAAGTTGCACAGCTGTCATCACACTTGCAAACTTTGTTGTAATCTTCTGTCCTTTACTTTACAGATCAAGGTACTGAGAAACATGAAGGAGCGGGTACTTCTGGAATTACTGATCAGGAGAAGGAATTGTCGAACAGTGCATTACAAGCTTTTCAGGTGAGACAGAGGCAAACTCTGAGACTTCTAAGTTACCCCATTACTGATAAATGGGCTTGTGTAATTGTTTTTCCTGTTTTCTTAATACAGTTGCAAATGCGTTAAGAGGACGTTCAAAAGTAGTGCTAGTTGTGTTACAGAGACAGCACATGCATTTTCTGTCTGCTGTGATGTGAGAAGACTGAACAGGATACTTGAACAAGAGCGCTTTTAATCTTGATTCTCAAAACTTAGTAACCTTAAAAGCTATATGATGAGTTAATTAGAGGCAAGTTTCTCTTCTGCATCAGCATTGGAAATGCACGGTCTCTGAAGAACTAGTGACATCAAGCTAAAAATGTTGTGTTAGTGTTTAAAGGAACCACATGTATTTAAAAACAGCAACAAAACAAACCCTTTTGTGTTTTAGCATCATGCTGTATTCTTTCACAAAAAGTGTTGTACAATGCTCTGTCACTTTGCACTAAAACATATTTCTGAATGCAAAACACCTACAACCGGTATTTACTACTTTTACTTATTTTGTGTTTCTTGAAAGATTTTTTTCTTGTGTGTTGAAGTTCAGGTACCAGGTCTTTCAGTTTATTTCCTTCTTTGTATTGTCTCCTAAATTTATATAGAGTGACAAGATGCGTAATTGCTTTTCCTTTCAATTGTTATATCTCTGTCTCAAAATGCCTTGCTTTAAATTCAGTTTTAAATTTGTGAAATAGATCAGGAAAGATTTTAAGTGCTGTCTTTTGAGATTCTTGCTTCAATGTTTCAATCAGTTCTTCTATGTTTCGCTCATGTTGTTACATGAAGTGCATGTAGTTGGTTCTTAACACTGACTACAGCTGATGTTGTTCACTGATGTCTTCTTGAATGCTGTCTAGCTCAATTACTCTTTTCAATAACATTTTAATCAGTGGCATTTGATCCTGAGAACTGAAGACACATGAGAGAGTCATCTGTTTTCCACCTTGCCCACACATCTAAGTGCCTAAAATACTTTTGATCTGCTAATGATTCATCTTTACTTTTATACTGGTCCACTGTATCTGGTTTGTCTTGTCATGCTTTTTCTTCCTTTAAGAACTCCCTGAATTCATGGAGTGAGGTGGCAACAGATGTGAGCAGAATTCATTTAATGCCTTACTTGCCGATTTTCTTGCTATTGAGTAGCTCCAAATAGCATTGTAGACTGCTTTACGTGCTGCTTTATCGTATTACATGCCCAGTTTCAGTCTTGATAGAATTCCTATAAAATTGGGCGTTATATTCTAGATCCTATCTAGTAGAGGGGCATAAAGGACTGTTAGCTGATGAATAACATCACAAAATAAGCTGAGCATTTAAAGGTTCAAGGTTTGTAGTCCAGTCATGGTTAGAAGCCTTGTTGCTGTGATCTGAAATCTTCTGTTGAAGAGAAGCTCCAAGTGTGAGCGCAGGAAGAGAATCACTGGGAGATGAACTGTCTCAACTAAAAAGCATGCCAGCAGTGGAGTTGCAAGCTCCGTGTTTGTGCACATGATCACACAGCAATTCATGCTGTTGGTGCATGAGTTGTGAAAATGTGTCAATGTCCTGCTACATCTCTCTGTGTTGTAAACTGTGCTTTCATGGGAGACTGAAGGAACTGGAATAGTTCCATGGAAAGTAGCTGCAGAATGGCAGCTTTCTTGGGAAGAGCAGGAGGACCCAAGAGCCTTTCTTTGTTGTATTCTGCCCTTAATATAAAGTTACTCAGGAGCCCAGGAGAAGCTCTGTGGAACAGCACCTGAAAAAGAGGAGTAGGTGGAGGGTGGTACTCAAGAGCTCTTGGGTGTGAACCATTGACAGAGATGGAAATGCATCTGCTTATCTGTCTGACCAGACTGGAAGTAACTCTGATATGGAAGAGGTGAATGTGATTATTCCTGTGTAGGAATTGAGCAGTTGAAAGTGAAGCATTGTCTAGGCTTAATGTGACTGAAAGAGTCAGTTCTCTTTCATTTCTTGATGCTACTAAAGTCATCCTATACCAACACAGAAAAGACCAAAACTGAAAGCAGGCAGAGGTGCGTGACTCTGAAATCCTTGTTTATTCCTGAGGTCAAAGAAAGGGATTTTTCTATTAAATCACACATCAGTGGAACATCATGCTTGGCTCCTAGTTTCTGTTTAGACATGCCTAGGTGATTGAATACTTCATCCAACAGCTAAAGCTTGTAAAAACGTTTTTTAAACCTATTCTGGGAAAGTGTCACTTTCTTTTTCCAATCTCTCTTGAGCTAACTTCCACAGATCAAATTGTAAATCACTGTATAGCCAGATGAACTGAAGAATGAACATAAAATATTGGGCTGGAACTTGTGTAAGCAACTGCAGCTGCTCAATGTTCATGAAATGGATAAAGATTACAAAAACTGAGAAAACAGTCTTGAAACTTAATATGATAAGAGAAATGAGAATAACACTTTTCATGGAAACATCTGTTAATAATAATCAGCTACTTAATTTGTTTTTACTGCACCAAATTATTTTTGAAGTTTGGATGTAGCTTCAACATTTAGACTTGCTTCTTGTCCATGTTAATCTGTATAAACAAGGAAGTGTGTGTACAGATATTTAGTTCACTTGTATTGATAAAGGAAAGACTGTATCTTCTAATGCATGTTTCTGGTATGTGTGCAATTTACAGGCTGGAAACTATGATGCATGTTTACAACACCTAAATACCCTTCAAGACATAAACAAAGATGACTACAAAATAACTTTGAATACTGCTGTTGCAGAGTTCTGTAAAAGTAACCAGACTACCACAGACAATTTGAGACAAACCCTTAATCAGCTGAAAAACCAGGTAATGCAACCGTATTGATGAGATACTTGGCTTTGAGTATTATTAATGGTGGTGGGATCTTTCAGTGAAGCAGAAGTAAAACTTCTGCCCCTTGTCCCTTAGACTTAATAAAATAAGAAAGTAACATTACTTTTGAGCATCTGAGTCAGTTTAATCTTGTAGGACAGTTTTTGTAGTTGTGTTTTTAACTATTGTTGAAATTGGACTGAGATTATAACAATAGAAGGACCCACTAGGTTCTTTCAGTAGAAAGTTCCGTAACCTGGAATAGTTTGTGAAATCATAAAAAATGAAAATATTAGTTTACTACTCAATTGACCACTTTCTATTTAATTGTATGTTTTTTTGCTGTGTTTGTGTGCAATAACAATTGAGTTTATTAGGTCAGTTAGTTATAATTTACCTTTAGAGAAATTCATAGCTTTGGAATTTTTTTTAAAATACCTGGTACTTGAAAATCATAGGTAATGAAAATTTAATGAAACGAGTGGGGTTTTTTCAGGTTCATTCTGTTGTTGAAGAAATGGATGGTTTGGATGATGTTGAGAACAGTATGCTGTACTACAATCAAGCTGTTATCCTGTACCATCTGCGTCAGTATACTGAAGCTATATCCGTTGGAGAGAAGCTGTACCAGTTCATAGAGCCTTTTGGTATGTAGGCAGAAAGAAGAACCTTGTTCATGCAAGAACTACAGAAAGATAATTCTGTCTTTTGCACTATTAGACAAGTGATTTGTAATTTGTCTAATGTGGTTTTAAGAATTTAAGTAGGCTTTGGAATGAAGAATATGTTTTACTTGTGTCAAGGACAACAAACGAGTTTTGGGGAAGGTGCTTCAGAGAGCTTTAGCAGACAAGTGCAATGAAACTGAAATGGATTTTTTCCACTTGAGAAGGTATTTATGTAAATAGTATGTACAAGATAATGAAATTATTTTAAATCTAAGGGTTTGAGTCGTCATGCAACTTCACGGGTGGGTGTCTGTCATTCAGGGCACTAATTTTTAAATACCTGTATTACATAATATATAATTGTATGTGCTCATATCTGAATACAAAGTCTGCAACCTTTATGAGCTATGATACCTTGTGTAGTGGAATTGCCATACTTGCATGGAATAATTTCATAATCCTTGTTAAATTTTAGAAGTGAGAAGGCTGAAGGATGTATGTGTGTCTCAGTAAATTAAATAAATGCTACTATGTTTCTCCTTCAATTCCTACCAGTTTTCAATAAGCATAATTGCGACTTTGTGAAGTCAGCCAAGCAGAGATGTGTTTGCACAGAATCTTTTTGAGCTCTGTGGGGTTCTACATCTGCATATGCCTCTGTCTGTTTAGATGCTGCAACTTTGGTGCTGAGCTGCTTAGATCAGCTCTCAAAACCTATGAACATGAAATACTTGTTAAGCTGTCTTTAGTATGTGCTTTTATGCTGCTGCCATTTGAATGAATGAGCTTTCTTTTCAGTGTATGTACTTAGCTATGGGTTGGAGATGGCCGCATTTCTTTTTCTTATGTAATATATTGGTTTTGCTCACAATGTTGCATAGATGGCGCTTTATAGTAATTTTTTTTCCAGTCATGTTTGGAGGGATTGGTATTAGAGCTGTAAAATAATCTTTTTCTTCTTTGCTTTTTGCAGAAGAGAAGTTTGCCCAGGCTGTGTGCTTCTTGCTTGTAGACTTATACCTGTTAACTTACCAAGCTGAGAAAGCCTTGCATCTGCTCGCTGTTCTGGAAAAAATGATTTCACAGGGCAACAATAACAGCAAGAATGGAAAAAATGAGGTAAGCTTAAAATCCTACGAATGCTACTAAATCTTTATCAGAAGTATGCTTTTGCTCAATCCAAAATTAGTATTTTAAAGACTTTTGAATTATAAAACTATGTTCGATCACCTGTAACTTCAGACAACAGCTTAAATATGTTAGTAACTGAGTTAATTGTGTACAGCAGCTGTTTATTCCCTCTCTTTCACCCTTTTCTCTTACTCCAGGGAGGTAAGATGTCTTTCTTCAGTCAGAGCTGCTTTGGAAAGACAGTTGTCTCCAGGGTCAAATATTGTTTGTCTTTGATTATGACCATGTGAGACCCTAAGTTTAAAAGGAAAGTCAGTGTCAGAGGAATTGCTGTTGCATAGCGTAGGATGGGAAATTAAGTATCTTTTTTACATAGTATCTGAAAGTATGAGGCACACTTTCAAATTAGAAAAATCAGTAGAATCAGTGGTGGCTGGGAAGTGAAGAGAGGGCATTTCAGTGTTTTCCTGTTGATGGAACGTCACACTTTAGATAAAATATTCTCTCTTTAAGTATATAGTAACTCTACTGAAGGAAATATTAAAGAGATGCTCTAGAATGTGCATGTCATCCTTCTAGGCAAAAGAATTCTTAACTGCAGAGCAACATAGTGTAATGCTAATGTTAGTATAGAATTCAGCTCTTCATAGGTGAGTGTGGTTCGTGGGTTTAGATTGTTAAACTCCAGTTAGTTTCTGGTGAGGTGTGTATATTTTGATATTAAATACTGTGAAATACTATTAAATACTTATTTTTCTTCACGTGAGTTGAATGTATCAACTGAATTTAAAAGGTGACTCACAGTAACACTTCCTTTTTTTGTTTGACAGTCAGGTAATAACACCAATAAAGATTCCTCGAATCAAAAAGCTGAAAGTGGAGCTTTAATAGAAGTTGCTAAATCTAAGATACATCAGGTAAGGGTCTGCATATTATTTATACAAGAATATTACTTCAAGGGCTTTCTAAATCTGAGTGCCATCTCCTTCAAAACTAGTTCAGCCCAAATTATGATACTTTCTCTCTCCTTGTTGTAAAACAAAACAATGAATTTATCTAAGTCTTCCTTTTCGTAAGATCTATGTACAGGAAAAACTGACCTAACATCCCACTCACCACCACCATTTCAGCCCCTATGTGTTATAATAATTTCTTTTTATAGCAGTTTACTGCATTGAATTTGTCTGTTCAACCTCCAGAAGTCTAAACCATCTGAGGTTTTATTTCACTGTACTGTTCTGTTGAAAAATATGTGAAGAATCAGAGTGCTTCTCTATTATCATTCACTTACTGGTGTTTTCAGTTTACTAGGTAAATGTCTGGGATTAAGATGTTAGATTATTTTAATTAGTTTGTCATTTTAAGTGCTCATTTCTGTGCTTGAATATAGAGCAACTGTTGGCCATTGAACAAAATGTTCATCTGCTTATTGTAAAGACAAACCCTATAAAAGAGGTGTTTAAAGTCTGAATAGAATTTCTTTTTTGTGAAGACTTTTTGAACAGCTTTTAACTACTTATTTTAAAGATGTATATAAAATATTCTGCAGTAAATATCTAGATACAGTTTGTCTTTCAAAGGTGCAGAAATTATTGTATATTATTGAACAAATTTAATTTTTAACAGTATAAGGTGAGAGCCTATATCCAGATGAAGTCACTGAAAGCATGCAAAAGGGAGATCAAATCTGTTATGAATACAGCTGGGAATGTAAGTATTATTAAGACTATTGTTTTTCAAATCTAGGTATGTTCTCCATCTTAAAATGGAATTTCCTAATGTTCTTTACAAAAAAAGGTCTTATTGAGGGTGGATGTTTGAAGTAATGCTTTATGTAGTCAGTTGGATTTGTAATCTCTTTGCAACTGTAATTAATGTAGAATTTTCTTATTTGTGCTGTTTTCAATTGCTAAAAAAATACATTTTGTGGTGCCAAAATAACAGTGAAACACTACATAATAAACAGGTTCAGCATTCTTTTTAATTGAAATGAAACAAATTTTAGTTTACTGTAGATGTTATGCATATTCCAGACTTTGATGTAATTGGTGGTTTAAACCAGTTTAAAAAAAAAATGCCCATCAGTCCCAGAATTAATCTTTTATCTTTTTGTTGACATTTTTGGGAGGCTTAAGTCTTGCTAGAAAGAAAGTTTAACAGAAAACCTTCTGGATCATGAGGTGTCTGTTGGCAGACCAGGAAGATTACAGCCTAGGATGAACTCTGCAGGGTGGGGAAGTGTGAGAAGGGAAGTATTAGGAAGACAGGTTGGAGATCCTCTCCCATCAGCCATTTCCATGACAGAGTTCTCTAAAGTTCGTGATAGAGTTCTTGAAAGTGTTATGGCCTAAAATGGCAGCAGAGGCAAGTTTATGAGGTGATTTAACATTAGCAGTAGAAATCATCAGCCAAGAGATAACTATTGTTTTCTCCTTCACAGTCAGCTCCTTCTCTCTTTCTTAAGAGCAATTTTGAATATTTGAGAGGCAATTACCGTAAAGCTGTCAAACTTTTAAACAGTGCCAACATTGCTGAACATCCAGGCTTCATGAAAACAGGTAAAATAAAAACCCTTCATCCTGCAGGTACTTGAATGTCTAGTATAATAGGATTACTTGTTGATATTAATTTTAAGGATATTAATGATTACTTAACAGAGTCAGCCCTGAAAGTCATGGGTTTGTATGCTGGATGTGTTTTATCTTTCTTGTTGTACTCTTTCACATAACACTGTGGTGTTTTTCATTGGACATTCTTTCACACAAGGCTGTGATTGTCCATGAAAATGAATTTGTGAAGCTGTAGGTGTTATACTTGCAAGGCTCATAATTGAGTCTCTTAATCAATAAATGAAACAAAAGGTAACTTATTAGGTCTAGAATTGAGGCCTCTCTGGCAGTTTTTATGCTTAATTCTCTTTATGATTTTAATTTTTTTTTAAAATGTTACAGTCACATAACTCTTTTGCATTAACTTCTTTGTACAGTACAATATTCACTTAGTAGTCTTCTTAGGTTACGACTAAAATGATGTCTGTTTAATTTGCTAATTTGGAGTTTTAGGGTAGGGTTTTTTTCTCTTTTGTCTTTATTATCCATGTTAACCCTGTAAAACTTTACTCACCAGCAGATAAGTGAAAAGTTTAATTTTTTGTCTTCATTGTTTAGAAAGAACCTCTCACAGTGTTACCTGAACATCACATATGTGGAAAGAAAGCATTTTCTGCTTGTATGGTTAGGTTGGCATAAATACACATGTATGTCGTATAGGATATAACACCATCATCCATGAACATCTCACTGAAAAGCATGTTTAATATATTGCCATAATATGCTGACCCATGAGAGAGTGGTTGGAGCAACAACTTTCACTTTCTGAAAATGGTCTTTTGTTGTTCTCTCAGGTGAATGCTTAAGGTGTATGTTCTGGAACAATCTTGGCTGCATCCACTTTGCAATGGGAAAGCACAATTTAGGAATTTTTTACTTCAAAAAAGCCTTGCAAGAAAATGATAATGCATGTGCACAGCTGGGAACGGGCAGCTCGGATCCAGGTAAGAAAGAAATTAAAACAGATGGTGGAAGAGGGGTGGGAAAATCAAGGAAATAGAGGACAGGAGACTTGAGTAATTATCAGCAAAATTACTGATACCTCTTTGTGGAGGACAGGGTAAGAAGGGTGAGAATTTTGATGACAACCTGGTGTAAGAATATAGTTGCTGTTGCCAGAAATACGTAATGATGATTAAATATATTCTTTTTTTTTTTTTTTTTTTTTCTTTTCTTGATGCACCATGGTGCTGGGACAATTACTTCTTTCTCATTTATAGACATTGTCCATCAGGTAGGGAGGTATGACAAGAAACAAGTTTTTGTGACCTATTTTGCATAGGTTATTTATAGTCCCGCTGACACTGTGTAGAATCATCAGGGCATGAAGGATGCCTTCTCCATATTCTGGATAACCAGGTCTCCTCTGTCCTTGCGGAGGGGGCCCACACTTTCCCTAGTGTCCCTTTTATCACCAACATACCTATAGAAGCTTTTGTTGTTGCCCTTGATGTCCCTGGTCACATTTAATCCTGTCAGAACTTTAGCTTTCCAACCTGATCCCTGGTTGCTCATTTTCTCTGTATTCCTCCCAGGTTACTGGTCCTTGCTTTCACCCTTTGTAGGCTTTCTTTTCGTATTTGAGTTTGTCCAGGAGCTCCTTGTTCAGTAGGCCTTCTGGCATTTTTGCCTGACTTCTTTGTTGGGATGCATCACTCCTGAGCTTGCAAGGTGAACCTTGAGGTTTTTTGGGCTCCTCTTCCATTTCGGGCTTTATCACATGGTATTCTACCAATGAGAGAATGAGGTCCAGCAAAGCACCTCTCCTCATTGGTTCCTTCAACACTTGGAGAAGGAAGTTATCATAAACACATTCCAGGAATCTCGTGGATTGTTTATGTCCTGTGTTGTCCCAGATAGCAAGACCAGTGAATGTGAGACCTCTCCTATCTGACTCTAGAGGGCTTCATCACTCAGTGTTCATTATTTCATGATGGAGTTATAATTGTTTTCATTTCATGTTTTCTTTAAAATCTACTTACTATCAGGCATTTTATTGTTTTTCCTAGTTCTTCCCTGGACCTAAGTGGAGCCTTAGGTATTAATGTGAAGACAGAAAGCATTTTATGCTTGTTAGCAGCAGAGTGGTTTTCTTCTGGAATCTGTATTCTCTGGAATGTGTGTAAGATGTGTATTCTCACAAATCTGGGATTTGGTATTATTGTATAACACTTAGCATGTGTGATAAGGAATGTATGAGGTTAGCATTTCATATACTTCAGTCTTTATTAAGAATACAATTAATTTGTCTTTGAAATCAGTTTTTATGTGAAAGGAATTTATTTACAGAGGGAGGCTAGTGGATTTCAGCAATGAAAGGGGGTTCTGGTAGCTTTGGGGTGTTTCCCTCAGCTTTCCTCTTCCTCTTAGAATTTTGTGCTCTCCTGAGCTGCACATCCAATATGATGTAATCCTTTTCTGCAGGTAAAAAGTTTTCAGGGAGACCCATGTGTACACTACTGACTAACAAGCGATATGAGTTGCTCTATAACTGTGGAATTCAGCTCTTGCATATCGGGAGGCCCTTAGCTGCTTTTGAATGCCTGATTGAGGCAGTCCAAGTTTACCACTCAAACCCTCGTCTGTGGCTGAGAATAGCAGAATGCTGCATTGCTGCCAATAAAGGGGTAAGTAGCTTTGGAAAATTCTTCTGAAGAATGGCATGTGGTTACAGAGAGGTAGGATTAATACCTAGAGTTAAGCTGTGTATTTTGAAGGTCTGATGTTGTAACACCTCTGTAAATCCAGATTAATTATTTACTGTGTATATGTCTTTTTATGTGTTTAATCTGGAGCTGCAACACATGAAGGGAACACTGCATGTGGTTGTCTTCTCTTCATGCAGCCAAGGCTCATATCTAAAGTTTTATTGTTTCCTCACTCATTTGCCACTAGAAATCGAGAAGGATGAGACTTTGTAGTACGGGTAGCTTGAAAGTGACTGAGGCTGAGGAAGCAGAGATCAGCCTTCTCCATCCTGAAGCTGTTGTGATCACAGCTGCTGGGGAACTGAATCTCTAACTGCTAAGGCTTCACCTTCTTCCAGCAAAGTTGGTGGAAACCTGCTGATGGCAGGCATATTGCATGTCCTCTGGGGCATCTTGTTTTCAACCTTTTAATCCATGTATGTTTAGGATAAACCCATATGAGAAAATTCAGAGGGCTGAGGACAGGATTTTCTCTTGGAGGAGAAAGCTGCACCTAAATAGTACGTCTGTGAAATTAAGATAGACTGTACCTGATTCCCTGTAAAACTAATTCACCCCTTGAGCGTGGGGGAGTGATGATATAATCTGTAATTGCATGATGCTATGCAGTTATTTCCACAGTATACCCATTTCACTCTTTACACAGGATGTGTGGGATGAATTGAACAAATAGCTATATTTACTCTATTTTTTCCCCACCCCTGAGTTCTCTCTGTTTTTCCTCTCTGGGTGGCCTCTCTGCATTTATTTACTGCACTCTATCCAAATACTTCCAAATACAAAATTCAGAACTTTTCCCTTGGGAATTTGAATAGTACTCAATATTTTGGTATCTCTATTTCAGAAAATTTAAGAAAGACACAACTTTGTAGCAGAGGTTTGCTTGTATACTGATTTCAGAGGCAGAGCACTGAAGATTCAAGAGTGTTGGGTCAAAACTGGACTGACTGATTCTGTATGTGCTACTTGTTGTTGGATTGCTTGAGTTTTATAAAGCTCAGCAGACGCAGGAAAAACAGCTTTCTTCATACTAATTTTGCAATTTTCTGTATCAGTCCTACCGGGTGCAAGTCACACACAGATAAAGAAGACACATCTGATCATCTCTAGTGAAAAGCTGAGTATGAGAGTGGATTAACTTAGGTTTTGTGGCAAAAACTCAAAGCTAGGATTCCATTTACTAGGACAGTGTTTAGCAGTCTGGAAAAGGGAAATACAGATCCTTATGGGGCACTTCCCTATTTACTGCAGACTAGCCGAAGTGGTAGATTATGCCAGGCCCCTGAGGCTTTTCTTCCTATACAGTGATGATGATGTGTGGTGTACCAGAGAGCTTGAATTCATGTCAAAAAACCAGCTTGATGTTCCTTAAATTTGTAATCTTAAAAAAAAATTAACTTTGAATGCTGTTAATATTAAGGGCAAAGAGGAAATGTCTTTAAATTGCTATATTTGCAACATGACAAGTGATATCTTAAAGTCAATAGTGTGTTTAATTTGACATTGTATCTCCATTTGCAGTAATATTCCTTTATATCTAAGCATGGATGCATATTTATGCTCTGAACACCATGCAGAAAAGCAATTTCACTGAAACTAATTTTCACCCACTCTAGTATTTTAGTTTATAAAATATAAATGGAAGAAGATTCCCTTTTAAACACCTGCATTTCAAACACCTTTTTTGAAATATGTGCTTCATATCCAAACTGTCAGTGTATGTATTTTTTATTTGGCAGTAAATGCTACTATATTAATATTTTTACAATAGATTCTGGTAAATTTTTGGAAGGGTGATGGCTACTGAAAGTCCAAATTTAGAGAAGTTTTTTTTTTAAAACTGCAACTCTTCATCACTCACTTCACTTAACAATGAAGTTAAGATGGCTCATGGTAAAACAGCCAAACAAACCCCAGTAAATATGGTGTAGAGATAATTCTTGGGACTGACAATTGGGGTGTTTTAAGTTCATTTGACCCCCAGAATGTGTCTGCATATTCAACAATCCATTAAGCAAGTTAATTTAATGTATCTTTGCATATGTTGTTGTTCAGCTTTGTGCTCCCCGTGGAACAGTTTGAGAGCAGCTTTTCCAAAGAGCGTTTTGAGTGCTGTGTAAGCAGGGAGAGAAGATGGCAAGCGTTACAGTGCCAAGTCTGAATGTTATTTGGCAGATCAAATTATTTCTTCTTAGATATCCTGTCATTTCTTTTAATATGACTTGGTTCATTGTTCTTTTGCTTTCAAAACAGAGGAGAAACTAGGTCAGTAGGCTATCAGACAAGCTGTCAGAACTAATCTGTGCTTACACTGTGTGCAGTAAAACCCCTCTGCAGCACAAAGACAATAGAAGGTGCCTGATCCTTCATTGTACTTTAGATTTAAAACTGTATCCATTATTCTTATATTTTAGCAGGGTTCAAGGTTGTCTTTCAACCTTCTCTTATTTTGTCGAGCTCTCATTCAATAGCCTTGATATTTAAGCTCTTTTTTTCCTTTTTCCTTTTAGACATCAGAACAAGAGACTAAAGGTCTTCCCAGCAAAAAGGGAATTGTGCAATCTATAGTAGGTCAAGGCTACCACCGTAAGATAGTCCTAGCATCCCAGTCCATACAGAATGTTGTTTATAAGTGAGTATGTTTTCCATGGGCTATTTATTTTGTTTTTATAGCTTTGGTATGGATATATGTCTGTTAATCAGCGTTTATAAAACTGTTGTGGAGTAACTGTTAATTCATGTAGTGAAGAGAGAGGCATGCTAAAATGCTTGGTGAGCCTTAAACATCATTTTGTGCCTCCTCTGTGCTAGCCAGCAGAGGGCTTAACTGTGTCTTTATTGTAACTAAGATGACCATTAAAGCCTAAAATTTATTTATCTGAAATTTTTATTTTCAGATAGTCCTCTTTTTCTCACCTAAAATATATATATTTTCAGTAATCCTATTTAGAAAAATGCAGGAAGAATCTAGTTGCTCTGCCATAAAACTTCAGTAAGTGAAATCAAGAAATTATACAGTTGAGTCTATTTGGACATCGTGATGCATTTTCAATTTGTAAGAATAACAAGATACTACGTCCTCAAATTAAATTTGGTATATTAAAACGTTATTTAACATTTGTAGGGGGAAGTTTTCTCTGCATTCAGATATTTCTGGAGCTCTGTTTTTATTTTTAATTTAGTAGGATTGCTACTTACTGGTCAGCTTCTGTGTCTTTTTAAGTGATGGGCAGTCCTCAGCAATACCTGTAGCCAGCATGGAGTTTGCAGCAATTTGTCTAAGAAATGCCTTGCTGCTACTGCCGGAAGATCAACAGGAGCCAAAGCAGGAAAATGGATCTAAAGCTAGTAATCAGCTGGGGGGAAATACAGAAAACAGTGAAAGCAGTGAAGCATGCAGGTAAACAGAATTGAATATAAACCTTTCTTTTTGTTCAGAGCAACTCTGGGTTGACAGTCTGTGTCTGCTACTTACCTTGTTTGGCCAGCAAAAAAATAGAACATATTTGTAAATTCTCTTAACAGTGTTGGCCTGTCAAGGAAATTGTTTAGCTGCTTGTTGTTTAAATTTAAGAAGAAAACACTGAGTTGATTCCTCTTGTCCCTAACAACTTTTATTAAATTAGACAGCGAAATTATTTTTTTCCTTGGCCATCTCTTTTTCTGTGCTGCAAATGTTATGTTTTCCCACACCCTCCTGCTGTGCATATTGGTATTTCTCTAATTGTAAGTGAAGTTTCACATGTTACAGTGATTTTGTGTGTGTGCGCACGTGTGCTGTGTACTTGATTCAATATATATATGTGAATGTCTGGCAACTCAGTTGTAAACATTTCCCCGTGATCAGATTTGACATTCATCAGCCCTAGTATGCTTTATTGTGTTTGCTTTAAAATGGGAAACTAGAGTTAGAAACTAAGTAGGAAAGCAGCATGGAGCTATTGCTTAATAAATCATATTTTGCAGAAAAGAATTTAAGAAGAATCTTTTTTGTCATTAAAGTTTCAGAAAAAGTAATTTGTAGATAGTGTATGTTAAAGGAAGGTGGTTTAATTTATTGCATCACCTCATACATTCTGGACTTCCTTTTGAAGAATAGTTTTTGGTCATAATCTGCACTTTCATTAAAGACCATTTTGAGGGGAAATGTTACAATAACTCATCTGGAAATACTATCTGTGGTAGAACTTGAACTACTTAGAGAGTAATGGAAAAGACACACTGGTTTTGTCAGACCTGAGTACAGATAAATGTTAAGAAGATAAGATCCATTTGTCACAAGGCAGGATTTACTGCACACATACTGTGTTGTGTAGGTACAAGGCACATCCTCATATATTCTGAGGTTGTCTGCAGATAGACTGTGGCTGGGGGTCAGTGCCTGTTACTGTTACAAAAATATTTGAGAGCTGTTTTCTGTAATCCTGTTTTCCAATTACAATCTATCTTGTCAAGTGACCAAAGGATTTGTAAAAGTCTGAGGGGGTAGGGGTGGTTGTGGGTTTTTATTTTTGTTTGGTTGTTTGTTGTAGGTTTTTTTCTTTTTCTCTTTACTAAGCTTGGAGCTTCCCTGGCAAGTATATATGCAGCCCATTGAGATGAAGCTTCTCTGGTTTAAACAGGACTTCAATTTTAAGCTTTTGGGGCTCACTAAGGGGCAGTGATGAAAACAAAACGGTGGCCCTTACTCAGACAACACCTCCTTTTTTGTTTTCTCTTGGGGTGGTTTTTGTTTATTTTTGTAGGAGTCAGGAAAGGAAAACATGCCCTGTATGGGAAGATCCTTTGCTACCTTCTGCTTTCAAAACCAGATGCTTCTTCAGCTGAAAAAAAGTTAAAGAAAGGACTCCCTCATATCTCCCAGTAGTCATTGCCAATTTCAAAATATCCAACAAAGGAGGCTGTTCTTGAATTTGTGTGTCACATTCTGAAAGGTTCTCTAAGGATTTGTTCCTTCTGATAAGGGAACCTCTGTGAGAAAACAGTAAAACATACAAGGCATTTGAAGAAAATCACACTAATTGAACAGGATGGTTTTAAAGCAAATCCCATTAATTGAGCAAGCTGACTCTTAAGGCAGATTCTTCTCTTATTCACAAGAAAACAGTGAATACTTTTAGTGGTTAAGGGTATTTTTTAAAACTAATTTTTGGTAAAGGCATGATGTATATACAGCAGTATTGAGTATGGAATTCCTTGGAGATGTTTGCTGTATATTTTGAATGTTGGAGTTATCTTACCTATTTGTAATAGATAATATGAAACTCATAATTTAAAAAGTTCTTGTTAAGTGGACAGACTGAGTTTCAATTCTGAATTTTCTTTTAAATCTTTTTCTAGACCTCCCTGTCTCTCTCTGCCAAGATATAGCCATTAGCTGTCTCTTCAATTCCCATTCCAGAAAGATGTTCCTTCAGCTTATTGGAGGGTGAAGTTTCATACTTGTAAAATAGAATGAATACTCCCCAAATGCTCCCCCCAAAAAGCAAGGTGTAGTTTGAAGAAAGTGGAATTTTATTTCGGGGGGGAAAAAAAACATTTTTTAATAAATGGTAGCTAAAAGTCTAAATGAAGCTGGAGCACTTTGTGGGTTATCTTTCTAGAATATTTATGTAACTAGCTTTTAATGTGTCTAGAGAGAAAACTAGTTTACTGCTTTTCTTACAGGCTGAAAGAAGAGAAGCTACAAATGCAGCAAATTCTGTGTCCCTCCAGTTAAAAATGCTTATCCTACACTGAACTTCAAAAATAGCTCAAGGCTGTGAAGAGTGGTGTGGGTTGTTTGGTCTGTCAGTCAAATAATTTCCAGCAAGTGTCCCACTTCTTCCTTCTCAAATAGAATGGTTAGGATAAGAGCATGTGCCTCAATCTCTGAATAACTTCAATTCCCTTTTAGGCTGCAGGTTTTTTAATGTTCTTTTAAATGGAGTGAATAAATACTCTGAGATTTTTTTAATTGCTTATTGTAATAATACACTGTTTTTATTCTAGCAATAAAAGTCATGAAGGAGATAAATTCATTGCAGCTCCTCCTTCTTCACCTTTGAAGAAACAGGAATTGGAGAATTTAAGGCAAGTAAATAATAGAAAATATTCACCACTAAATAAGCATCTTACTTAATTGTGATCCCTAGGTTTTTCTGTAGGCACTTGTGATGTTGAATTGTAGCTGGTAATCTTTTTTTTCAAATGTGTGTGCCTTCCTTCTTCTGAGCTTTGAATCTGAACAAACAGAAATCATCCATAATTTCAGTTTAGGTAGATCAGTGTGTTTGATCCCATTTTTGTAAGTTTGGCATTATATATTGGGCAAAGCTGAAAATATCAAGTCCCACAAGAACAAAACTAAAAACCTGACCTATGGCAGTTGACATTGGTGGAAGGGGATAGAAATTACTGTATGTACCTTTTCCCTTTAAAGCCATGATAGGGCTAGTTTGGAATTCAGTCCCCACATTATATGCTTGTTGGATGGGAAAAAAAATGAAAGTGGAAAGCAGTGTGGCTGCTTTTACCAATGAGGATGGTGCTCCTTTCAGCAGGAATAAACCCATAGTGTGCATAAAGTAGAAAGCAAAAATGCCTTTGTCAAGGCATTTGACTTCCTCACAATAGAAAAACATAGGTAAAATTTCACTGTTGATTTCTTATGTGTTCTCAAAGATCCTTAAACTGCTTGTTCAGGAGTGTGAGTGTTCTCCACACAGAAGAACTTGTGTGTGTAAAAATATATCATGTTATCTGGAGCCTCTTTACTTTTCTCCAACAAGATTACCATTTACTGGCAATGTTAATTATTTCAGGTGGCTTCCAGCCTGTTGAAAATCTCTTTCTATAAAGCTTGCACCTGTTTAGAAAAAAGAAATCTGTTTTAAGTTTCCATTACAGACAAAGCATACAGTAATTTCCCACTTGAACTCTTAGGTAAACACTCTGTTTCAGCCTAACCCCAGGTAACCTATGTTTTATAATGACCAGCTTAACCTTTCCTTTGCTCCACTACATTTAGCAAATCTTCTTGTACTCATTTAAAAGCACTTGAGGAGGAATCTGTGAGGCGATGTCGATTATTTATTCTGAAGTGGTACAAGAGTACACTACTTGAAATAGAACGCACTGGATTAAAAACAGTGATGTGGGTTGCTTGTGGGTTTTGTGGGTTTTTTCTCCTCCTGACTGTTGAAAATGTGGCTGCCACATGTCAAAATTACACGGTATCACTTTGCAATTTTTTTTTTTAATATGCAGTCTTTTCTTTCACAATCAGCTGTTGTTATCTACTGATGAAATCTGACAACATGTCAGGAAAAACTTAGCAGTTCATCAAGAAGTGAGCTGCTTCTGGTAAAGAACTTCATATAAGGAAATGAAAAGCATTGGGTTTTTTTCCCCACTACTTGCTTTGGTTTAATGTAGAGGACTACACATTTCTAGAAGGTGTTTCTGCTGAAACTGCTTCTAAGCTTCTGAAGATAGTTGTGAGAAGCAAAATACATTGCACTCAAATAGTAGTCTTGTATATTTATATTGTAAATAGTGTTTTCCTGTAGCCTTGCTCACTAAGGATCTGGGTGAGAAAATTGAAATTCTTGTCGAGTCGGGGAAAATTAAGAAAAATAATTCTGGGTGTTGTCAAGGATTATTCTAAGGAACAGGTGACCAGTTTATTCCTGCTAAATCACTGAATTGAAAACCTCTATTGCTTCTAGAACTGAAAAGGGACTGTGAATGCTTTTTTGGGATGATTTTATACCGTTGTGCATCCTTGTAAGAGTTCAAAATGCCTGACTTACCTTTGACCCTGAGCAGTTCTTAAAAGCTAAAAATGTAATCTAGGAAAGGTTTACATGTCCTATATATTGCTTGGTGCTTGTGCACGAATTGATTGAGTGGACTATTCTCATAATAAACAATAATTCAATTCCAAGGTTTTAAAAGCGACAAGCAGAACTCTAAGGACACCAATCATTGCTAAGAATGTATGCACTGGAAGTAGAAACTCCAGATTTTTCTTCTGAGTTTCTTCTAAACAATTCTCCTCACTGCTTCTCATCCTTGGACAAGCCAATTCCCCTGCTCTGTTCTCAGGCTGTGGTATGTTCCACACACCACAGCAACCTAACACTGTCAGGACACATCCAGAAAAAAGAAGTTCTGGTAGACCACAGTGCTACATTTGGAAAATTTTGTGGATTTTATTGTGAAAGTTTAGATGGACAGCAACAGACTTTGTTGTAGTCTTTCTCTCTAGATTGAAGGTCCTTGTGTGAGAGCCTTAATTTTCCCCCTCAAAGCAGATAGAGTTAAAGGAATAATTTGATCATTCCTTTTCTGCTCACTTACCCAGTTTTGCCTCAGTTATCCATCTAAATGTTGCAGTGGTCTGTTTGGCCCTGTCACAGTACTAGAAGCTTACAGTGATTATCACCCACAGGTATTTCACTCTCTTCTTCCTCACTCTTAGCCACTGTGTAGTTCTTCCCATCTCCCCTTTGCTGGTGCTGAATTTCCCCTTGGAGTAAGCACAGTTTACAATCTGTATTTCTTAATATTTTGTATCATTTACCTGTGTTGAAACATAAAAAGTAGGTAGTTTGTATCCGTTGCTGGGTTTAGCTGCTTGAAGTTATTTCAGATTAGTGACATTCTCTTAATGGTTTAGAACTGTCATTTGTGGTGCCTTCGTACTAAGTTTTGAAGAACTGGATTTGCTCTGGCTTGCCATTTCCCTGAGAACTAAGGCAAGTCAGATGTGGAGTTTGGGTTCCATAAACTTGCAGTCTGTGTGGGCTGACAAATCCTGTTGCCTAGACCTACACAAGAGGCTGTTTGACATAATCTGGCAGTTTAAAAAAACATTTTTCTTTTTCCTAGTGCAAAGGCAGTTTTATTTAGGGCATGCGGAGGCTCGGTGATGCTGGAAGTCTGCTGTGCTCAAAGGCGACCTGTGGAGTTTTGTCAGAATCCTGACCGGGGTGAAAAACTAGTTTGTCTTTTCCCTTGTGGTGCAATTCTTCTGCTCCGGTTGGCTGTCAGCTCTCCTGAGCGTTTGGTTCAGCCAACTCAACAATGGATCCAAGTGCAAGAACACAACTGCAGGGGAGGAAACCTGAATGTTTTGCTCTTTAGATGGCTGTTGCTGAAAGCTTTTGCCAGCTTTTATGTGGCCCAAACAGTGACTAGACCTTAGAGCACAGGAGTAGATTTCAGCCTGTTGTGTGATTGGAATGTGTCTTGTGTTTGAATGTACATTTGCACAAATAAAAATAGGCTTTAAAAAAGTTGTGGGAAATGTAAGAGACATTGATATGAAGGGCAGTAGCAACCAACTCTGCAGGCCTTGACTTGTGTCTGAGGATATTTAGCTGGTGACACTTAGCATCTCTGCTGCTTTAAAAGCTGTAGTTCCTTGAGGCAGAGACAAAAAGAGGTTAGTTAGAAGCAGGCTGTTATTGCAGAGATTTTGTTTCCCCATTCCATCCCCCTCCCCAGTCACAACCTTTCAGAAATATTTTAGGTTTGGGACTTGAGCTGGGGAAGCTTTCCTTTCCCTCTCTCAAGCTTTTGTATGTGTTCAGATTTGATGTGACATCTGGGCACAGTGGAGAGGAAGTGGGGGGTAGGGGGAAACACTGGAGAAGTTTCTTATCCTGCCTGTGCATAATTAAGGAGCATGCCTCCTGGGAAAGGGGAATAAAGGCACCCCAGGCCCTGCCATGAATTACATGACTTACTGCTGGACCGAAAGTGGGCTTGACAGTTGCCAGAAGGTTGGCGCAATAATAGCCCGTCTACCAGCGGGAGAGCCGACGGCTCTCCTCCCATCGCTCCCAACGTGAGACCCCACTCAGAGCATCCCCTTGTCCTCCCTGCAGAAGAACAGAGTCCTGCTCACAGCAGGGTGTCGTGGGCAGAGCCTTGTGCCCTGAGGACAAGGCAGCCTGCACTGAATGATGTTTTACCAAGTGGAAAATATCCCCAAGAACAGTGTTTGAGGAGGGGGGCTGTTATTACAAAGTGTGAAGCTTGGCCTAATGATGGCACCCTTGACGTGGGGTTATTGTTTAAGATGGAAAATGTGAGGAGTTCAGATTTCATTACATGAACTGCCAGAGATTTTTTTGGTTTTGGAAAGATAAGCAAGTCTGTGATGGCAACAAAGTGCCATGGATCAGTCAGAGTCTTGGCACTGGATTACAGCTCTCAATTGAACACAAAACTGGAAATGTGAAATTCTCCAGTGTT
Source organism: Eopsaltria australis (assembly GCA_034509425.1). Taxonomy (NCBI): domain Eukaryota; kingdom Metazoa; phylum Chordata; class Aves; order Passeriformes; family Petroicidae; genus Eopsaltria; species Eopsaltria australis. The sequence continues at coordinate 3,193,870 of JAVTVJ010000105.1, forward strand.
TGTCTCCCTGTGTGCAGACATTGTACAATGGAAGAGTGAAATGTGTTACAGCTTAATTGATAGCTACTGTGTGTCTGTAGATCGTGTCTTACAGAAATCTAGAAATCTGCTACTCTTCTCTACAACAGAAGGTGAGGGCAGAGGAGTACAAATGAGAGTCCAAGGCAAGACCAGTAACAAGAGTGTGAGAAAGTGAAACTGTCCATGAGAAAAATGACACATGGTGAAGTCCATCTTTTTTTTAGTCTATTATTTATGATGAAAACTGCAAAATCTTGCTGAGCACACCGTGGTGAACGTTGGTTTATACTGGTAGGACAATTGAGCCCATAAATAATGAACACTAACTCTTTTACTTCATAGTTAGATTGGAAGTCATTACCGGAAGTTTGATTTATTTCTTCAGTACTAAACAAGAAAGAAAATTTAACATTTAACATGTATTTGGAGAATTCTCCATTTAACATATTGGCTCTCTCCCCCGCCCCTTTTTTTTTGTCTGTTTCCTTCCAGGTGCTCGATCCTTGCATGTAGTGCTTATGTGGCTCTGGCTTTGGGGGATAACCTTATGGCGTTGAATCATGCAGATAAACTTCTGCAGCAACCAAAGCTGTCAGGGTCTCTTAAGTAAGTCTGATGGGGTCATTTCTTCTTTTTCAACCCTGTTTTTTTGCTGGAGAGTTCTGAGTTGCTGCTTCCAATGTCTGTAGTTGCTTGCCAATTCTGTATCTGATGCAAAGAATTGCTTGGCCTGCTCCTGTTCTTGTTGAAGCCCTGACTAAATGTCTATTGACATGAAGGAATGTGAATTCCCTCCTTTGTGTACGAACCACATGTAATTTGGAATCTATTGCTGCTTTTGTTGCTGTTTCTCCAGCTCTGGGTCCCATGCAGCAGCAGGACCATCAGGTCTCTGTGGTGATTCACTGTGGGGTTGCACGTGCTTTGCACAACACAAGGGGCAGGGATGTGCAGCTGTGGGTAGCCAGCATCAACCCAGCATCAACCCAAACCCACGCTGCTGAAAGGTCACTTATGAAACTACAGCCTCAGAGGGGAAGGTTTGCTCAGTCATTCAGGGTACCAGATCTTGTGTGCACAGGACTGTCAATTCACCTGCTAGTGCTGCTTATATAGGTTCCATTCTTCAGTTTCTCTTGTTCACCTCTCATTTGGCACTGTATTTTTTTGGAGGATATTCAAAGTGCATTCTTTTTCTACCCACCAGTTCTCATACAGCTCTACAAATTAAAAAAACGCAACTTTAGCACCATCCTTCTGATTTTGTGCATTTAATGCACAGGATAAAATATAGCAGAGGTTTTTACAGTAGTAATATTTTTCAAAACTGGTAATATACTTATGGAAGGCAAGGTAACTCATGCTTTTATTATTATATGCTGGCACCATGCTCTAAACTGGTCCATGTCAATTAAATTCTTTGGTTCCTGTTCTTCACGCTACTGCAGGAGCTCATCCTTTTGCACAGTCATTGTATTAGCAAGATCATTGAGGAGTTTGCAAGGTAACACATAATTTTGTGTTACTGTTATGTAATGAAGGAAATACTAAATAACAGGTTTTTTGCAAAGGCAAAGAGGTGTGCATCTTGGTCCCAGGAAAATAGGTGCTTTGTTTTTATTGAATGTAAAGTCATGTTAGCACTTCAAATTGTAGATATATCCATATTCTGGGGTGGCTTTTTTAAATTAACTGAATAAAGCCACACCAAGGCACTTTCTCTGTGGAATAGCAATTCCTGTGCATGGATGAATTGTCATTATTCAGGTGCAGATTTTTTTTATAACTTTGGTGCCTAAAACCAGTAAATGGTAGAACTGGGTATTATAACAATACCTTATGAGCAAGTTAACTTCCATGCAAGTGTTCCCAGTAATAGTTCCCGTGTGCTCACATTAAAAACTGCATTGTTTGTCTCACGTAACTAAGTGTGGGGATTGCTGTGCTGACATGTGTACCCTAATCCTTTGCTGTTGTAGGTTTCTGGGGCATTTGTATGCAGCAGAAGCTCTCATCTCTCTAGACAGAATATCTGATGCCATCACTCACTTGAACCCCGAGAATGTCACTGATGTTTCCCTTGGGATCTCTTCAAATGAGCAGGATCAAGGTTAATGCATCCACACTTCATTATAACTGGTTATGCTTTCAGCTGCCTTCCTGCTGTGACTTTCTAGACACAAATATAATGATGATTAAGACATTCTGGTCTAAGACCTGTAGGTTATTGCAGGGTGGGTGAGGGTGTTGTGGTTTTGTGGTTGTTTTTATTTTCTTGGCTTCAGTTCCTACTCTGTGTTTGGTGTGTTGTTTCCCTGTTTGTCATTCCTATGAGGTGGTTAATTCTGTAGTATTAATAGGACTGTAGTATTGTAATAGGACTGTATATTGTAGTATTCTCACTTGTTTGAAGGGAGCTCTTGAAAGCTGCTTTGATTAAATTATGGTTAAGTTTGGGTTTTATGCCATCTCTTCCAGCTTTTTGGTTTTAAACCCGGCTTTGACATACCACTGGAGTCTACTTTAGTGAGATGTAGGAGTGGGGAGAACTTAGTTAATCGGTATCTTAGTCTTCTTGTTGGGACTGCGTATTCTGTAAGAGAAAAGTACTTCAGAATTCATCTGTATAGTGAAGTCTAGAGCAGCTCTGATTCTAGTGCAATGTCTGCATTTTAACCTCACTGTACTCATCTGCAAATCTAAAAGCACAACACTGAAGATAGGAAGTCTTAAATTACATCAACTCTTAAGCAAACTGATCTGTTTTCCCTCTTTAATGTCAGACTGTGAAGAAAGCAGAAAATTTGTATCTTTGTATTATTTTTGTAATAGCCTTTAAAAAAGGTCACAGAACGTGATGGGTTTGTGTTTGTTATTTTTTTTCTTTGCAGGATCTGACAAAGGAGAGAATGAGGCAATGGAATCTTGTAAGTACCAGCCACTGTATTCAGCAGAGTACAAGAACTTACTTGGCCAGTTGGAATAAAAGTGTAAGAAAAATTTATTTTTTTTAATTGCAGCTGGCAAGCAGACACCACAGTGTTACCCCAGTTCGGTCACGTCGGCACGAACAATGATGTTATTTAACCTTGGAAGTGCTTACTGCTTGAGGAGTGAATATGACAAAGCTCGAAAGTGTCTTCATCAGGTATGAAAAACAAATCTCAAGGCAGCTTTAGGGACAAATGTACTTCCTTCAAAGTGCCATTTAGCTCACAGTGAATTCTGATGATTTCACAGCCCAGGTTTATTTGCAGACTCTGCTGAGATGGTGGCTTTCTTTTGCCTTTTTGAACTAGTCTCTGTTAGAAACAAAATGAAGAATTCCAAATTTACTTGTGTAAAAAGTTCCGTACCACTAGAGGTAGCACTTTTTTCTTTAGGTCATGTCAGAGCAGTGGAAGATGACTAGGAAACCTTTTCATGTTTTCTAAGTTTGCTGGTTTGTTTGGGGTTTTTTGTGGTCTTTTAATGGTCTAGTAGTAACTGTTGTATTTCAGAGAAGGTTTTCTCCCTAGACATTTAATAACTCACCATCAGAGCTATTATCTTTAGGGCTGTGAGAACAAACTGCAATTCTGCTGGAGGTATGTTCCTTGTCTGCCTCTTGTCCCAAGAATTCTCAAGTAGTGCTTTTGAAATGCTGTCTCCATTTAGCCTGTGTCACGTCACTTGGTCTTTCTCATGGCTGGGACCCATCTCTTTCAGTCGTGATGTTTCTCTTTTTGCAGCCACTCCCATCTGTCAGGAAGACTGCTTGGATGCATTGTTGAGCTACAAACTGAAACAGCAGCTTCCAAATTACTTCACAGTAGTTGTGTATGTGAACAGATTCAAATCCTAGATGGCTCTCAGCTAATTAAGGCAGTGGTCTGGCTCTTTTTCCTCCTGAGGCTTCTTATGATGGGGCAGGTGTCTGTGCTTGGATGCTGTAACACCTCTGTAAAGCCCAAAGGAGTGCAAGGCCACCCATGGATGTAAAATATAGTGGGGCTCTGCATCTACAATAAATTCATTGGCTTCACAGCTGAAAAATGGTTGTATATGGAAAGCTAATGAATAATCCTTGTTAACTTTGCTACTGAACTTTGGGGCAGTGGAGGTTGCCTTCTTCACCCAGCACCTCACCAGGAAACCACTCTAGGCTTGCCCAAGAATTACAGATCCATATGAACATAAGCACACAGCAGATGGTCTTGCTAATTAGTGTGAAACAATCTTGCTATGTAGATAATCTTGCAGTCTCTCCTTGCATGCTTAAACCTGACAGAGTTTGAAAAAATCTGATCTTAGTTAATGAATTGTTATTAGTTTTTTTTCTAAGATGGTGGTAGCAATCTTGTCAAGAGGCTGTCTTAGTGCTGGATCTTTCTCTTAAGCACTTTTTCTCTCTACCCTCTTCTTTTTCAATAAGGCTGCTTCACTGATCCACCCCAAAGAGATCCCTCCAGAGGCCATCCTGCTGGCTGTGTATCTTGAATTGCAGAATGGTAAGTTGGGAAATGTTCCATCAACCTAAATTTGGGATACAGAGGGAGGAGGGCAGTAGTCATCATTCCTACTCTATAGAGAGAGTTGTGCCAGTATTTTGAATGATACCCTTTAGGCCCTGGCTCTGTTTTACACTGCTGTGGATCCATGTATGTGCACCTTCACTGCCATAGGTTATTGCCATCCTGTTCTTACACACTCCAGACCTCCTAAACATTCATTTCCTGAGCTGAAGTTTTCTATACTTAGTGTAGAAGTCAGCAGTCTCAGATAGGCTCAGTAAAACCCTTGATGAGGCCTAGACTATAAACAGGGTTTGAAAAGGTTTCTCCATTAAAAGGCAACCACAATCCAAGTTTCCCAAAGAAGCTGTGTCAAGGCTTGTGTAGCAAGTATGGCAGCAAAGCTTGTAATACTGTTAACTCTCTCTTCCATAATGCTTCCTTTTGAAGGTTCACTGCATTTGTATGAGGGGAAAGCTCTACATGATGGGAAACTGGAAAAGTTGCATTTTAATTCTGCAGTGTGAGCAGACTGGTGCAGCTGCTGGTTGAAACTGTCATGGTTGCAGAAGTGTGCCCCTTGGAGGGCACTTGATATCCAAGTGTTGTGAAATGTTTTATCCCCTTGGCATTCACATTATTGTCTGCAGTGTGAGGGCATTTTGTGTGAAATCTAGCACCTCACTGTGCAGCTAGGAGAGAGAAGAAGTGCCCTTTGGGAATTAGAAGATGCTTTGGCATCTTCCAGCTCTGAGGTATAACCTTGATATCTTCAGCTAAGAATAGGTAGACTCAATCAAAACTATTTTTTTCAAGTTTCCTCTTGTCTACTGCTTTTCCTTTCCATGCCAGCATTTCAGTGGAGAGGAACTGCTGGTGTATCTGGCCTGGGCCCAGGGCTGGCTCATCAGCTCTGTCCCTGTGCAGTAATTCATGTGTCATAAAATGGTATTTTGGGTTTTTTAATTGAAACTTGTCTTGTAGGTAACACTCAGCTGGCACTGCAGATCATCAAGAGGAACCAGCTGCTCCCTTCTGTGAAAACACTCTCTGACATGCGGAAAAAGCCTGTTTTCCAGCCAGTCCACTCGATCCAGCCCATTCAGATGCCAGCTTTCACCACTGTTCAAAGGAAGTGAGGTTGTGCTTTAACCTGCTGCTGCCCTGATCATGAGGGCTTGGGATTTTGTATATTTTTTTAACCTAGGACACCTGAATACCCCAATTGCTGGAGTGTGTTTGTTTATGTAAATTTTTAATAAAAGATGTAAACTGAAAGATTTGTTTGTAAAGGTTATTTCATGAATGATGGGAGGTGATATGTGCTTTGAATGGGAGTGACAGTTTATTTACCAAAAACAAATGGTTATCCAAGCGTGTAATTCAGCTCTTTTTGAAGAGAATAGAGGGGAGAGCAGTGAGTGGAGAGAACCATTTACCTGAACTAAAGTCCTGCTGAGAGAGCAGGTGAGCTGTTGTGTTGGCTGCTGTTTTGACACATATGAGCCGTGCTCTCCCTCAAAGAAGAGGGAACCTGTTTCTCTGCACTTTTTTTTTTTGGCTGTTTTTTTGGTTTTGTTTTTTCCTATCCCTGGTTTTCCTTAACCCAACAGAAATATGTGATGGTGCAGGTACAGAGGAAGCATGTGGCTGGCTGTAAGAAAAAAGTTGGGTTTGGGGTGTTTTTTGGTTGTATTTTTGGGGGAAGGAGCAGGGGGTGTTATTTTTGTTGTGGGATTTTTGGTTGGTTTGGGTTTTTGGTTGGTTTTTTGGGAGGGTTGTGGCAGTTTTTAAATCTAGTTTCCAATGTAGAGGAATACCTCTCTTTCAAAAAATTTTCTGTCTTTTACTCAAACCAAGATGGCAGCATAATCAAGGACCCTCTGGTTACTTACTGTGAGCACAGGCGGGGAGGAGCCATTCTGGCTTGAGACTTAATGCAGGCAGAAGGTAATTGGAGCCCAGCAAGGAGCCCAGCACTTCCCCTCCAGGGCTGTTCTGTGCCATTTCAGCTATCCTGATAAGCTCCAGGGTAGAGCTGAGCTCCCACCTTATCTCCCTGTGCTGCTGGCACTGTACTTTGCCTCCAGCCAGCACCAAGGTCACTTTTCCAAGCAGCACCTGGGCTGTGGGGCCTGCCACTCCTGCTCTCAGTAACGTGAGTGTGAGGGAAGGAAATGTGTCCAGGAGAGGAAGGCAGCAGGACAGCCCTGGGTTTGTATCCATCATCTTGAAGAAGCCAGCTGACAGCAACAGAACAGCAAGTGTATTAAACAATGTGCAGGGTGTGGAGCGAGCACAGGTAGTGAGCACAGCAGCAAGCTTGAGACCTGCTCCTCTTCCTTGTGTCAGGTCACTGCCTGTGCTGCCTTTCAATCCTTGCACAATAGCAACCCAGTAGCTGCCTTTTTCAGTAACTTTTCTATCACTGCAGGAGGTGCAATTCACCCTTGCCCTCAGGTAGGGACAAACAATTTAGAAACACTAGGAATAAAAATGTATCAGGAAAAAGTAGGTAGCGATCACCTTTCTGCAAGAAGGAAGAAATGGAGGTGATACATCCGTCGGAGTAGATTGACTGATTAAATACAAAAAGGTTCAAGATGCTCCCTGTGTGGTCCCGGGCCCAATAGAGAAGATTCTTCCCCGCCCCCCCAGGAATGCGGGGCATTCACATGCAAAAGATGCTCTGGCCGTGCCCGGGCTCGATGAAGGATGCAGTTTTTTCCCAGATAAGGCACATCTTTTCGCAGCAGCATTTGCACGTGAGCCGCAGCCTTCGGCCCCAGCTCTCCCCGCTCCTGTGCCCTGAGGCGGCTCAGCCCCCGCAGCGGCTCTGCCGCTTCCCCCCGCCCGTGGCACTGCCTCGCACGCAGGGATGGATGAGCGGTGTCGACGGCTTTCAGCTTTCATCCTTTACTATTAACAGAAAGGAAAAAATAAATATCAAAACACATCAAGGGGAACGTGGCTTCTCCCTCCAGTCCCTTTTCTCTTCCCTCAGTTGCTTTTAGTCTCTGGTAAGTAAGAAGTGACGATCAAGTAAAACTGTGAGCTGTCCTTTGGTAGAATAAGGGGGAGCATCAGCAGTGGGCTTACTTAACTCAATAATGCTTAGCAGTTTGGTTTGGGCCACTTCCTGAAGGAAAGGGGACCTGTCCCTCTCCCCCCACCCTCCCCTTACCTCCAGGATCTCCCCTGCAGCCACACACTGGCTCATATCCCACAGCAGGAGAAAGGGAGTGCATCCCCTTTCCCCCCGCCACACACAGTAAGCCTTGTCCCTACCTCAGCACTGCTCCTGCACCATGGCCACTGCTGGTCTCTCTGGTGCAGGAACTGGACAGCACTCATTCAGCAGTGTCCTGAGACACCTCCTGGTGTTCAGTGAGCTTAGGGGTTCCAGTTGTCTTCAGGAAGAGGACACAGAGGAGCCAAGGGAATAGAGAGTAACACAGGAAGCTGGACAAACTCACCTTGGCAGCCTTTGTCCCTGCCTTCCCAGGGCCTTCTCCCTCCCTCCCTCTTGAAGTGATCTCTGTACTCCTGACATGTTGTCAGCTGCTCCGGCAGGAAGAAAGCAATGGCCTGGTCAAGGATTTGGATGAATAGAGCACAGCATGGTGCTGAGAGCCCCACAGTTGTACAGGCCCAGAAGGCATCTTGCCTTTGAAAAGCTAAAGCAGCCAGCACTTCCAGGGCCTGGAATCCACTCCCATTGCTACTCATGCTGGGAATTCAGTCAGTGGTTTTAATTCTCAAAGCTTACTTGAAGAGCTCACCGTTTCTTTTTAAACCTTTTCCAAGGTAGTGAGGAAAAAGGGCAACTTTCCACTCACCAACTTTTTTTGACAGCCTGCTCTGTAAGATGCCAGAGACATCTATTAAATATTTTGGTGGCTTTGCTTTACACTGCCATGCAGAAGCAGCATTCTTTCAGTTGCCAAGATGAAGAAATGGAAACCTAGAACTGGACCTAAAAAAAAAAACTTTCTGACAAAATATTGGGAAAAAAGCATGGAGTTTGAAGCAGTGAGTTCAACATCACAACTCTTTCCTCCAGTCATCACAATGAGGATTTTTTCTAATAGCGCAGACAACTAAGAGAGGCTTTTTCTTTTTTGCATCCTGATAGAAGAGAAGGCTTTTTCTGAGTAATATAGAAACACACACACACAGAGTTGCCATGAAAAAAACCTCACATTTATTTGATTAAACAAAAATAAAATAAACTGCATAGGAACATTTTAAAGTCCAGAGAGACACTGACTTTGTTTTAAGGCTGCCAGTAGCTGATACATCGTCTCCTTGCTACATCCTTCAGCCTTCCCTATGGACCACAAAGATACATTCAGAAGCCTCCATTAACACAAGGGTTCTAACATTTTGTTCACTTATTCTACATAAAAGTTTGCACATAACCTGTCATGCTTTCTTCTCTGCAGTACTCAACATCTGACAAGTAAAAATTGTATCACATTTTGTCCACGTAGAAATGTGATGCCCTTTTTGGAGCACGGCAATTCTTGTCACAGCCTGTCTCATTTTCAATTACATACAAAAGCTCTGAGCAGCTCATTAAAAGCAGAGCACTGTCTGTCCTCCTGAGATGTTTTAGTATTATCATTAGGAGAGCAGCATGACCTGTCACTAAAGCAGAAAAGAAATAACAGAAGAGGAAACTTAAAAAACAAGTCAACTCAAGATGCCCAACATCCAAAGAATGACAAGATCAGCCTGGATCCCGATGCAAACCAAGCACCAAGGCAACACCACTTATAAATCAGTAATGAAAATTTTGTAACATGGGGCATGCGTATACAGCCAATTAAATGGAGGGGGAAGAAAAAAAATGCATGTTTGACATTGGTTTCATGGGGCTGAGCTTCATTTTGTTCAAGGCTTGCAATTTCTATTTGAGTTAAATTGCAGGCATGTGTTCCACACCCTCAACTCCTCCAAGAGCCCATGCACAAAGAGAGCAGGGCATGACAGGTAATGCACAGTACAAACAAGAGTCACAGATGTAAGAAACCCCCACCAACTCAGGTCACTAAGCAAACCTTACAAACTAGTTAAAAACCTCTTAGTCATTTTAGGAAAAAAAAAAAAAAAAACAAACAAAGAAACAAAAAACCAACTAAAAACAAAACCCAGAAACAGACATCTCTCCCTCTGAAGGAAAAACTACTACATTGTCTGAAAAGTACTCTACAAACCTATAAAAGGACTTTTTTTTTTTTTTTTAACTAGTCTGGTAGTTCAAAAGGAAGTTACTTAACTACATCAGTACACAGACACTTAACATTCAGTCAGTAAGGCTCTATGAAAAGAGCTTAAAAAATTATCTACCTGAGTTTGTAAGTTGATACAATCATTAATAGAAGGTCTAAGACCATGCAGGTACACAAAGCATTTTTAGAACCATTATTGGTTGAAAAATGATGGAGAAAGATGCCAGTCTGGCTTGTTAACCCGTAAGATCACTTAGAGACATCAATGTACATTTCCCACCATAACATTTACCAAACCCAACACAGCCTATTGTTATTAGGCATCTCCTGTACCCACTTCTGCCACCCCTTAATAGGAACTGGGGAAGAAAAAGGATTTGTTTTTTCCCCAATAGAGTAGTCTGAAAATGTGCTTCTGCAACTTAACTCCACAGGTAAAAACAGGGGGTATGTTGCACATCACTACTAAACTTGCCCAAAACCCCAAGACACTGGTTTTAAACTGCCTCTCCTGAGTATGTCTGAACCTAAGCTGCCCTCCAGGAATAGGAACTTGATTGCTTTGTCATGGTGGAAAAAATCCCATTGAGTCAAGCAAGCTACTAATACAATCACCAAGTCAATAAAATAAAAAACCAGGACCTTATTCCCTTCAAGCATTTGGTATAGCATTGTGTTTACAGCAACCATAACACCAGTCTTCCCAAGCAGGACACATTGGTAGGCATGCATAAAAGCTTTTCTCTTGTAGAGAGAAGACCTAAAGGTCTTACAGACATCAGAACACTGCAAATGAAGTATGTCACGTCAGCCAGTAGTGTCATAATACTGAACAAAAGTTTACACTTCCATACCTCGTAGTGAAACCAGAACAAACCCGAAAGCGTTTCAGGTCTCAGTCCAGTTTGCCTGAACATTTGGTTTTATTTACAGATTCTCTAGCAAGGGCAGCTTAATATCTCCACAGACAGGCAGCAAAAACAAAAGCAAACAAAAGCAAGCAGTCACCACATAGTACACACTTAGTATCTCTGTTTCAATTAAAATGCTTTTCCAACAGGCAGGATGAATCCTCCCCCTAGGCAGATTCTCAACTATTTCCCAAACCTGTCTGATGCTAAATTGAGGTAGAAGATTTACTTCTGCAAAGTGAGGTAGAACTTCAAGCAAAAGATAGTGGCATCTCTAGTTGTGCATTTGTACCACAGCAAACTGGGTTTCAAACTCCCAAGGATTCAAAGACCAAAGGTACAATATTTGTCTAACGCAAGTACCAGTGTTCCTTTTTTATACAGTTCCAAACTGTTTTGTCTAAATATCTCTACTTTTAAATACCCTATTACCTTTTGGCACCATTTGGCTTACACTCCTTTAAAAAATAAACAAAACTTTGGCACAATATTTTTTTTAACTAGAACTGAACAAAGAAATCTTATGATCAAAGTTATGGCAAGATGAGCCTATAAACCTGCTCTCTTCAGAAATTAATTTTGGTTTGACTGTAACACAACAGACTGGGCCCACTTTCCTGCAATTCCAAGGGAATGCCACATCCAAGTGACTTGTTCTTTCTCCCAGGTTGATTATGTCTGGCCCTAACATGCATTAGTTTTCAGCTGTTATCTTCCTTCCCTTGCTTTCTTTAAAAGTTTAAGGTTTATGGGCTTCCTTAAATAAGTTATATTTAAAAGGTACTAAATGAAAAGGAGCGAGTTATCTGAAGGGCCTGCATTATCAAGTACTGAATCTGCTTCAGTTTGCTACTAAAGTTCCTGCTTAAATAATTCTGAGAAAGGACAAGATTGCTTTATATGCTGAACACCCAAACCAGCCACACTGATTGCTGATACCATTTTGTCAAGCAAAAGGTTTACAGAGAGCCACTGGTTTAACCTGGCATACAGAAAATCCTTTGGGAGTTCTAGCAGACAGCTCTGTCACCCACATTTGCTGTTCCCCAGCGAAGAGGCACACACTCACTTTACCCTTCTCCAGGCCACTTCCCCTAGTTAAGAAGGTTACTCTGAATGCTTGTTTGGTTTGCAATCCAGCTTCCAAGCCTTGCTTTTCCTCTCTGCACGAATGTATGCTATGATAATGGGGCATTAACCTGAGAACATGCATGGAAAAGCAGAGCAAGGTTTGAATCTCATTTAAGTATATTACTTTTTAATAAGCCCCTATGGGGCATCTGATGATGGCATTGTACATTAGCACTACTTTTTCATTGCATATAAAGCACTCCATTTTATAAGCTACACTACCACTTTTCAATGAGACCAAGTGTGCTTAGCACTATCTATCACAAAGATAAGGAATTCTTTTGGGTAGTTAAATAGTAGTGTTTTTAAAACAAAAAAGCTCCCCAACACATGAGGTCAAACACTCAAGGTTTGGTTTGCAAGCAAATCCCATTGAGTTAAATAGACAGCAACTTTGAAAGAGTTCAAGACATTGCTCTTCCTGACTGAGCTGGGCTGGGGAATTGTGCAATGGCTCCATTCAAAACAGCAAAGGGCAACTTCAGTGTCTGTCACCTTCCACACGGTGCAGGCTGGGGGGGCAAGAGACTCCTCCGGTTCAACACAATCCTGACTGCACACTTAACATTTTTTTTTAATGCCTGGAAAAACAACTCCCTTCTAGCCCCAGAGAAGGGCAAACCCCACAAGCATTTAAGCACAAGAGCATTTCTAGGACACTTCAACACTGTCAGCCACTCTGGTCAAAGTATTTAGAGACCTGGCATTTTCATTAAGACATGATAGGATAAATGCAAGGACACTGCAGACTAAACATTAAAGCTTTTAAAACCAGTTTTCTTTGGTATCTAGATCTTGCAGGCTATTAGTTTTCACAGCCCAAGTTGAAAATAGTTCTTGGGCTGAATAATACAAGAAAATCATGGACATCTGTCACAACTGTAGGCCATCCCCAAGAAGGGAGGCGTGTACACAGGCAGAACTTGCAAAACTTCAAGGTAAAGTAGCTCTCTCATACACATTTTGTGTGGCCACAGAAATTTAATGACAGACATCTGTATAAAAGATTATCCTTTCAAGACTGTTTTTAAACCATGCCATCCTAAGATTAAGCCTAACTGAAACACACTGCTTTGAAGAGTTTGCTTCCTTGAGGCTTTAGCTGAAAGGCAGCACAGTTGTTTTATCCCATTTAAAATTTAGGTGTTTTTCCTCACCCTTCTTTTGAAAGAGGTTTTTCCATCTCATGAATCTTTCTTGCCTCTTTCTGGTCCTTCAGTTTAAGCCTCCTCTAAAGTGGCAGCTCTCTCTGTCTGCACACACCATCGGTATTTCTACAAAACCCAGAAAGTTAACACTCCTTGGAGGGGAAAAGCAGCAAGAAGGAAAGTGCACCTTGTGATTTCTCACGAACTTATAAAGAGCCTTTCAACCTCAGGTCACTTTTGTGCATGGTGGCTGGCAGAGATGAACCCTTTCCTTGGAGGATGGTTAAGGCTCTTCAGACTTTTTCACAACCACATTAACATTTCAGAGATCTTCTCTTGCTAACAGTAAGGTAAATCCCATGGCATTTCCAAACCCAAGAGTTTTTCAGAGAGACAGAAGAGCCCTCTGTTCCTCACTTTAAACCATTCTTGTTTGCCAACACCACAGGGTGAAGCTACAGGTCTGTAGAGACCATATCTGCATGAACAGTTAAACCAGAATGCAAGAAAATTGAAGAATAAAACCAAATCCTTCCAGGGACTCAAAGTCACATTTTGCTAAAGAGATCTCTATTCTCCCCAAAACTTTCTGCTTCTCAGAACACCTGTTTCTATATCCCCGAAAGGGCAAACTTCCCCCTGCCTCCAAGCTTTTAAGGACCATATACATTAATTCTACATAGAATTCTTTGGTACTGCCCTGGGAAAAAAAGCAGCAAAGTTTCACCTTGATGCAGTTTGCCTTTAACTGGTTACTGGTAACTCTTCACTTGGATCTGTAGCCAGAAATCCTGCAGCAGTGAGCTACAGGCCCACCCCACCCACCCTAAAAGCTACAGTAGACATTCCCAAAATCTTCAGTCCAGCTCTTTGGGGAAGCCAGAAAATGAAAAAAAACAAAAAAAACCAAAAAAACAAAAAAAAAACAAAACCAAAAAAAAAAACCAAAAAAAAAAACAAAAAAAAAGGAATTCATCACTGATAGAGTTATTGCAATCCTCTCTAAACAAAGCAAAACAACTGCTGACTTCTCCAAAACACACCCTGAATCTCCAAAGCTGTGCTTATTTCTTACTTTTGGAAAAAGGTACCACTTCAGTTCTAACAAATTCAAACGTTATTCCCTTAAAGTCTATCTATGGGGAGGGGCAAAAAACGCTAAGTCATTTCACAAGAAAGTAGATCAAAATGGTTTGATTTTCCCTGTTTCAGTGCTCCTCCTAACCTCTTCTGTTACCCAGATTAGGGGTACTGATAAAAAGAAACAGTAATGTTTTTCAAACTAATTTAACTTTCAGGTGAAAAGGGGTCAAAATGAAATTCTCAATGACAGGATACATTAAAGGAAGCTTTGCTTTTTATCTAAACTTTACAATGACTGCACTAAGCCACTAAAATGAACAATTTGGTTTAAACTTAAAGAATTTTTGTGCATTTTCATCAGCTTCGCTTTGTGCTGTTAGATTACTGTGTTTTAGTAAAAAAAATACACAGAAATGCCAAAAAAAGATGCAAACTTGCTCTTCCTGGTGAGCGAATCCCACTCACTTTCATAAAACGTTCAAAGTTGTCTGGGAACAAGATGCTGTGCTCACCAGTAAATCAAACACACTGAGGTATAAAAAGGAGAACAGGAAAAAGTTCTCTGCTGCAGCAGCAATTCAAAGAAAAAAAAGAAACAACAACAAATGTCCCTCCCTCCCAATGTCCCCACCCACAGAACTGCAGAATGGTCAAGAACACAAATTCTCTACAAACACCTACTACCATTTTCTCCATTTAAAAAGTTACATAGCGCCTTTCCTGGCTTAGTCTAACAGAACTCACCACACAAACCACCTAATGTGCACAGCAACACTTGTTTGTGCATGAAACCCCATCGGGGGAAAGAGGTAAAACGTTCTGAACTATGAGTATGTGGGGATGGGGAGGAGGTGAGAAACCGGGGAGGGAAGGGAGGACAATGAGGTAGATAGAATTCAATTTTACAGGCTCACTCCCTGCAGAAAAGGTAAGTACATTCATCTGTAAAAAAATTAAAGATGAGGTAGGTTTGAATTAACGTTGTATTTTTTTCATTTTCTCTTAGAAGAATTTCCCTGAGACAGTTTCTTCCTAATTCAAACACAGATTAGAAGACGAGAATTCGATTGTTTCCAAAGTCGACCACAACAATCATGCCATCAGGGGTGACAGCTATACCTGAAGGACGGTCCATCTGACCAAAGCCGCTTCCCTGAGTGCCAAACTTGCATAAAAAGCTACCATTGGACTCAAATATCTGCACCCGGTGGTTCCTGGAGTCAGCCACGATGATGCGCCCTTCCTGATCCACCGCCACGCCCTGCGGGCGCAGGAACTGGCCGTTGCCGGTGCCCTCGGAGCCCAGGAAGCGAGCAGACTGGCAATCTGGGTGGATGACCAGGAGGCGGTGGTTGTTGAAGTCCGTCACTACCAAGTGGCCCTCGTGATTGAACGTCACACCTCTGGGGGAATCAAAGTGCTTCCAGAGTGCCCCTTCGAAGCCGTACTTGTTAAGGAACACGCCGTCGGGCCCGAACAGCTGAACGCGGTGGTTCCTCGTGTCAGAGACCAGGATCTTGCCTTCTGCGTTGACGGCCACATCCCATGGGTAATTGAACTGCCCGTTCTTTGTTCCTTTCTCCCCGAACTTCAGAATGAACTGCCCCTCAAACGTGAAGATCTGGATGCGATGATTGTCCTTGTCGGCCACGACGATCCTACGCGAAATGTCACAGGCCACGCCGGCGGGGCGGTCGAACTGGCCCGGCCGGGAGCCCAGCGTGCCAAACTTGTGGTGGAAGGTCCCACACGGCTTGAATACCTGGATGCGGTTGTTGCTGCGGTCGGCGACGATGATGTAGCCTTCTTTGTCAACGCTGACCCCCCAGGGTCGGCAGAGCTTGCCATCACTGTCTCCCTCGCTGCCGAAGGACAGCCCCGGCAGCCCGATGCCGATGTAGCTGCGCCCGGACTTCACCACCACCTTGAAGGGGCTATTCTCAATGTGTTGGTTGCACATCATCACAGACACCAGGTGCTCTCCCTCCAGCTGGGGACGGTAGCTGACCAGGTAGGTCCCATTCTGCTGATCGCTGACATCTGCCCCAAACAGGTTTCCATCTGGTCCCATGACCACTGCAGAGATCATGTCACCCCCTGAAAGGCGCGGCTCCCCGTCGTGGTCGTAGCCGATCACGTGAAAGAGGCCACCTTGCCCTGCAGTGCACGCTTGAGACCTTCCCCCGTGGCTTTGGTCAAGGGAGCAAAAGCCCCGCTGCTGACAAAGCCCATTGATTTGATGGCCATATACAATGCCTGGTCAGGGGGGGTGAACATGATCCTGTCATCTTCCTGTGGCTGGAGAAGGCCTCTGACGTTCTTCAGCTCCTGCACCTGAGCCAGCATGCGGTCCCGAGCCAGAAGAATATCCATGGTACGACCCTCCTCCAGGACCTGCTGGACAGCACTGATGGTGTTATCCAGCTTGTTTAGGTTCTGACGCAACTTTTCAACTTGCAAGTAGAGTGACTTGGCCTTCACTTGGCGAATCTTTTCCACCTTGTGGGAAACGGGGGAGAGAAAAGCACACTTAGATCAGGAAAGACAGACCACAACACAGATCTCCTTTGGTCTCCCTTCTACATAAAAGCCAGTTGGACAGTTGTTAAAGCATGCTGACACACAGCTGCAGAACAAACCTCTAAAAATCACAATGTAGACAAGAAGAAGTGAGGAAAACTAATTACTTATCCAGATTTAGGATTATTAGTCTCTCCTACCCTGCAGGCAAAACCATACATTCCTACTCTGCAGACCTGCTGCATCAGAGTGACATTTGAAAGCGAGAATCACTTGCTTGCTAGTAATTATTTGCTTCCTCAAATGCTATTCTCTTTTCTAGTTGCAAGGTACTTGACAGATCATCCAAAGGCACATCTCATTTAGCTCTCAGGGTGGACAGAGGTTGTTGCAGCCTCTCAAGAAGAGTAGAGGCTGAGGCTTCACTAACCAGAACAAAGACCAATTTCAGAAGGTGGCTTGGTGTCCCACAGAGCTGAGGCTGGGAGTCAGCATCAGCTAAATGCACGTGGGCTCCTGTCATTGCCCTCCCAGCCAGAACTGCTTTCATGTGACTGGATAATACCAGACATCTATCTCCAGGGATTTTTAGGGTCTAATTACTTTAATATTTTCTTGTAAATACTGGCAGTCACGCTGAGCTTGTGCTTTAAAACAGGATGCTTTGTAAATGTCACTTCAAATAACACAGAAGGTTGCTGCCAGTCCCTGCTTGAGGGACTGAAGTTGGTGCAAAAATGTCAGTTTTGTAACTCATCTATATAGGCTTGTGTCTACCTTTACTTGTGAAAAACCATTTTGGACCATCTGGCAAAGACACCTGCTTTGTAAAACTAATGTAACACATCTTTGCTTTATTGTTGCAAAAATACATTTCCTGATGTCTGAGTACCTGCTTGGCTGCAAAACAATACCTGGAATGCATTTTAATGAAGGAAGACTCAATGTCTGAAGGCTCCTTGGTTAGACACTGACTAGATAACATATGTACAAACATGCTACAAGTTGAGATATGTAGGTTTTACCAAACTGTATTGCTTTTTCCAATAGTTGTCCAAGACAAATGACTGATCTTAGGTCTCAGCTTAACCCTTAGACTCAGCTCTGGTATACAAAATTGCTTATTAGCATGCTGGATACAAGAGCTTGATAGACTCAGTTTGTTTTGCTGAAATAATTTACCACCACCATGTTTCCTTCTTAAAATAACGTTTTCCAACTTCAAGAGAACTTGCTTTCAGCACAGATATTCCAACAAAGTGCATTTGTACAGCACCATGGGATAAAAAGAGTTTAGGGGCAGATTTTACTCCTCCTGTACTAGGAATACCTTAAAAGAGAAAGCTGCCAAGCTTCGTGGGGAAGGTTAATGCTGAAAAGTGAACTCATCTTCCCCAATCCAAAGCCTCAAAAAAGCAGCATTTGAAGTACACAAACTATATAAAGTGCAATTTTAACCTTGCTATTGACACTTACAAAAGAAAACAAAACTTCTCCTGCAGGGTACCATGACCACTGAGCTACTTTTCTGGAAAAAGAATCACCTGTTACTTCTTTTCCTCCTCTCAAAATACCACACATGCATTGTGGTTGAAACAAGCCCATCAGTTCAGGATTGTGCAGAAGCTTTTGCTGGAGAGCGCTCTTTTCTTACACGAGTTTAAAAAAATTATTAGAGGGAGAATGCTAGCTTGATTGAGAATAAAGGTTCTTTAGGGATGGGGACAATGAAAGTTGGTCTCACAGAATTGCTGCTAGCCTTTCTAAAAACCAGAAGGACAGGATGCACAGCTTTGCTCCTGTTCTTTATGAGGAGTGGATCAGAAAACCGATTATACTATGTATCTAATTCTAGATCAGCACATTAGAGATATTCTGAAGACACTGCTTAGAAGGGATCTCCTCTGGGGGCAGCTGCTGGGCCAGCAGGGGGAGTGCCCAGCCTGCGTGTGGGGCTGTGCTGCTCTTGAGGATCCAGCAGTCCCTGCAAAAACCCCACCAGCGGCTCTGCTAAGGAAACCTGCAGTTTTCCTTGAATATCACAACCTGGCTGTGTAGTAGTTTTTTTCAGTTTGAAAAGCACTTGTCAGCAGTACAAACCACAAATACATAGGTGCCTACCTTCCAGAGCAGCTCACACTCCCGCTCTTCCAAGGCCTTCTTATGTCGAGTGGTCACTACTTTGACTTCAGACTGTACCACCTTCGCCTTCATCTCAACTTGCTCTGCCACAGCCTGGGCCTGTTCAATACTCAGCTGGGGAGAAAAAAAGGCAAACACACTTCAGGCCTGATCAAACCAATTAAAAATGCATCAGAGGACTACTGCTTACATTTCACTACGCCTTCAGGTGAAGGCATAAAGTGACAACTCTTAGTTTTTTTATCAGACTTTCACCCATTTCATACATTGGAGCCTAAAAAATTACATGATTGTTTAAATACATCTATTACATGGAGTTTACACCTTCACTGTGCCTTGCACCAACACTACAGCACTAAATTCCCTGTGCAATTCCAGCAAGCAGCTAGTATGGCCAACAAGAGACTTGCACAGAAATTCATACTTGTGTTTTCTAACACGTAGAGAACCCAGTTTTACTACTCCCTCAGATTGTTGTTGTGTGATGGGTCTGCTTCTAGTCAAAAATAACACTGTAGGGAACAGACTGTGCTGTTTATGCACCGGAGCTGCACAGAAACACCCCTAACACAGCATAAAGGTAATCAATTTTAACAGAAAAAACAAAGAACCAATAGTTATCAGTAAAGAGTATTCATATAGTTGTTCACACCTTGGGTAGAGACCAAATTATTTCTAACATAACCTTGCAGCGCTAATATTTTAAAAGCATTCTGTAGCAGTATTCTGCAAATATGCAGAATGCACCCAGAAAGAACATATTTCTTTTTCCTCTCAAATTAAAGTTTGTTTCCTTGAAAAATCCTTCCCAAACTCCAAGTTTCACAAAACATTACAGAAAGGGGCATAAAATCAAACAATGACCAGGCAAATCTAAAGGATCACAGTTCCCAATGGAAAAGGTTCAATAGCAATGGTTAAAATTTTTTTCCAACACCTTTGTCATATAGTGAACCAGCAGATGAGCTTGTGAACCTCAAAGAGGTTAAAAACATACCTATTAGTTACAAAATTCTAGAACAAAATAATGGCATGAGAAGTTTTTCAGCCTAAAAAAGAGGGTGGTTCACACCTAAGTATACAAATACTCAAAGGGAGGGCACTGAGAGGGCAGAGCCAGGCTCTTTCCAGTGGTGCCCTGTGACAGGACCAGAGGCAACAGGCACAAACTGAAACAGAGGTTCCTTCTGAACATTAGGAAACACTTATTTTTCTTCAGAAATACATTGAAATCAGCAAAAATGTAATTTAAGGGCTTTACCGTACATCGAGAACCTTCTGGAAGATACCCTCAGTTTAATTCTATGTATGAGGATGTACCAATCTAAGAACTGCCTGATGCAACCATCTATGAACCACCCAGTGTGACCCAGCATCATCTAGAAAGTCAGACAGTACTTTGTCATCTTTCACTAAATAGTTGTTAGTATTTCTGGATTCTCAGTTCTGCAGCATCTAGCTTATGCCAACAATGGGAATGATAAAACATAATAACTTAAATACATTTTCATTCCAAGTAAGTTATTTTAAGACAACTAGTCTGCACTAGACTTATTCTTCCAGGTCACATAGGAGATCCTTTTCTGCAAGAAAACAGAAGGCCAACTCAGCCAGGTGGTTGCTGTCTGGAGACAAGTTGAAGACAACCCTGACAAAATCAGAAAAGACAACATTTCCATCTTTACGCCAAAGAATTCTCCTTCCAGCTGTCAGGGGAAAATAGGAGTGCTTCTTGACAGCCAGGCTGCAGCCCAGGGCTCAGTAAGAGGAACAGGTCTTTCAGCTCTTCCTCCTTCATGAACTCCCAGAGCCACCCTCACTACAGTTTTAACAGGGAATGTTTTAGAACTCATAGACAGCCTATATATATATATCCCAGTCCCACTGGAGGCTGACCTGCCCTGCCCTCTCATAAAGCTTCTAGCAGGCAAATTTGACAAAAACTGAAAATCTCATTACAACATTAAGCAAAGCAGACATGAAGTCACAACTGGCCATGGACTAAGGCTTCATAAAAGCCAGCAGGCCTCAGACTTAGCTGGAAAAGGCCACACTTTAGAATACTGTGCCTCTATCACCTCTTCTTTGCCATTCAAACACAGAACCCACCCCACTGCCAGGAAAAAGCATGCATTTCTTCCAAAACAGACCTGGATTCCCATCAAGTACAGCCAAACACCTTCCTTCTCTTGCAATGAGAAAGAGGTATCTCCTTGAGAAGCATGAGGGAAACTATCCACTCATATTCTAATTTTAACAATGATGTCTGTGAAAGTCTTGATATACTTATTTTTTCTTTTTGTACAGGAGTACCCTTTAAGAATCATGATCTATGTATATACATCCCATATTATACCTTAGAGTAAGAGCTTTCCTCATTAACCTCCACTAAAACCAGATTCCACCTTTCAAGAACTCCAGAGTTCTTGAGAGGTAGCAATTCCCTGTGGACACTGTGATCTTTCAGCTACAGGAACCAGTTATGATAAGTATGAACAGCTCAGATCAGTGAGGGATGCTCAAAATGATAAGGCTCTAATATCCTCCAGGATACTAGTGATATTTTGGTAAAATTCAGAGGATCCTGCGCCCTGCCCAAATAAACTAGAACAGCCTAGGAAGGCTGACCAGCATCAAACATGCAGAGGTATGACTGGGAAAGCAGCAATAGCAAGTTATCTACATCTGAAGCAAAAGCCAAGAGCATTAAGTGCAACTTTTGGGAGTCTTCTTCACATGGAAATGCCTTGTTCACTTTGATTACTGTAAGATGTCAGAGCTCTGCCACAAAAACTCACTCCTGCTGTTCTGCAGGCATTTCCTGTGCAGAACTTGTCTTGGAGAGGTCAACTTTTTAGGAAGCATGCGAAGCAGCAGTGTTTCTTGTTCTGGTCAGACACCACACAGTCTTTTTAACAACAAATACTTGTAAAAAAAATAGCTTTTATCATGCTCTCTCCTTATGGTATGTCATAATTTTTCCAGTGCTAGTGAATTAGATGGTCAACCACTTCACACACTTGGGAGACAGAAGACAAGGCCTGTGTTTAGCCAAGAATTGTGCTGGGTTACTGAATGTGAGATGGAGAACAACTGTTTTGTTTCCTGCTGTTGGCCAATACAGTAAATCATCTATTTGCAGCTGTACCTCTCCACCTGCGGCTTCTCAGGGGTCTAAAGATAGCCAATATCACTCCCCATTCTATTAGAACTGTCACCAGTGCCTTGTGCTTGTTAAAAACAACAAAAAGACTTTGCAGTGTGTCTTGTAAACTTTAGGGCTGAAACTGATACCTCCAATTCCTCAAGAGTAAAACTGAAGTAGCAACAGTCCTTGTGGAGGTGACATGTTCCAAAGGGCCACCACACTAGGAGACTGCACACAGAGAGCTTCCAGTGAGGCAGACAAATGTGTTTGCATGAAGGAGAGCAATGCAGACATCCATCACTGGCTACTGCTGCCAGCACATTTCAGTTCTGAGTGAAAGGTGAGGGGCACAGTTGTATTGGAACCTAGGTGTCCTTTGCAAGCTCCCTTTAGGTGGACACCTCTGTGAGCTCCCCTTTATCTACATTTCACCACCTGAGGGATAAACTAGTGATGACCTTGGTACAGTGGATATGGCAACTGATGGTACAACATAAACCTATGAAGAAACCAGCTGCAAGAGTCAGAAGGAGCAGGGTAGCATTATAGAACTTGACCGTGCTGCTGGGTATGTATGCTGACTACAGAGGTGCCCAAATCAGGACTTGCCATTTGGTAGAATGGCAGCACTCAGTAGTTTTTTGTATTTTCTGTCTTCTGTTGAACAGTAGGAACTAGAGCCTCAAGTTATAAAAAACTTCCTATAATTACATGTTTGCTTAAAATATTCCTATGGAATATTTAATGTTCTAGACTCGCAAGTTTTCCCCAGTGCTGTTTTTTTAAATGAAAAAAAAAAAGTTATCAGAAGCATAAAATGTTCCAGGAGAAAGAAAAAGTGTCACAAAGCTCATGTTCTGAAGAGCTGTGACAGAGGTGCTGATGCCCTCACTGCGTGGTTTCTGCTGTCTGATACTCAAATTAAATCAGTATGTCCACAGTTATGTCCACACAGGACACAGTTATTTGAAGAGGCTAACTCAAGTCTCCGAAACAGCAGGGCCTGTTAATCCAGATGCTGAGCCATGATGTTTGATTACAACAATTTAGTCCAGGAATTTATCCAATCGAACAAACTGCAGCCCAACACACCACAGTGGCAGCACCATGAGATACATAAAGGCTGCTTATGGTAACTGTACTGCAACTCATCAATGCATGAACATATTTGAAAAAGTCCCCACAATTTTTTTATTCCATCCATCCATAGATGGGAGGGAGGTATAATTTTTCAGGCATTAATTCCGACATTCAAGTTTCCCAATCTCAAGTTTTCCAATGAAGTTGCAAACCTCTGGAGAGAAAATTCAAACTTAAAAGCAAATTTTGGTTCTACTGTGGAATTCTTCAGTATTTCAGGGGTGAATGGACCACAGGTATTGAATAAAGAATATTAAATATACACTTTCCTACCTCAGTATGGAGGATTTGCAGTTTAACCATTAAGGAATTTAAGACTAAGTTAACCCTGCTTAGACAGGAAAAAGAGAGCTGAGATGCTTCTTCTCTGACAAACTCCTCTCTGGCTTTTAAAAGCACATTAAATACAAAAAATCCTGAAGGAAACCTTTTGGTATGAACCAAGTTAGCCCACTTCCACCAAATGGAAGGTGCTCCAGCCATAAGTGGATTGTTTTCAGTTCCTTACGGTCACAAAAAGATAGAATGGGCTTGTTTCACTGAACTTTTCCAGTCACTTATCACTGTTTCAAAGCAAGATAAAACAACCAGGACTTAACAGTTAGCTTTCTCCAGCATCAAGAACTGGATACAAACTTCCTAATAGTGTTACACTTGAAAAATTAACTGGAAGATCCTACAGAGTTTCAGAGAAAGGTACTAGGATTAACAATTTTTGCAGTGAATTTGCAGTAATACTGGTGCAACTACAGCACAAATCACAGTAGCTGGACTAATTTAAAGGTTTCAGTCTAATGCATGTAAAATCCTAAAATATCCTCACTTGAAGTTCCTCACAAAGATAATTTTAAAAGAAGTTTTGACAGAGGGAGGGCTAAAGGCCAGGTTAATTCACACCAGCTGCAACTAAACAATCATTTTGGTCTGTACTGCAAGAACAGACTTTTTGCCTATAGTTTTAGGCAGAACAGTAGTTTGGACAGTGACACATGTCACATCCATCTTCCCCAATAACCATCTGCTCATATGCTGCACTAAGGAACTCACTGAAATACCACACAAACCAATAACTACAAGCACAAAGAAATTCAGCCTCTTGATATAAACCCCAGCTTTAGAAAACCACAATTGCCTCCATTTTGTTGACAAAGCTTCACTTCAGATTCTCAAACCTGCAAGCCTGACTTCAAAGTGAAGCACAAGGCTGCCTGAGCTAACTCAATGTGACAACCCCAAAACGATCCCTTGCAGCACAGCAGTGCCATCCTTCTCAGGTATCGACCTCCCAGCAGCACAGATCCATATGGCAACCCACAGGGAAGCTCCCACTGAAGGGCAGAGGCTCAGGGCAACACATCAGCTTCCTCCTCTGGCCAGCTAAGCTTCTTAGAGTACCCCCTCACCCCCCATAAAGGTGTTAATCTATTTCATACCACTTCCCCTACAAATCTGGGAGGAAAGCTCCCAAGCCTTTCATGATAGACAAGAGAGCAGCTCCTGCTATGTTCTGCACATGACCAGTCTCACTGGGCAGTGGGAAGCTTGCATGGTCAAGCATCCCAGCAAAACCAATTACAGGCTCAGCTATGAAAGAATT
Source organism: Eopsaltria australis (assembly GCA_034509425.1). Lineage (NCBI taxonomy): Eukaryota > Metazoa > Chordata > Aves > Passeriformes > Petroicidae > Eopsaltria > Eopsaltria australis. The sequence goes on from JAVTVJ010000105.1 coordinate 3,218,438, forward strand.
TCCTTTGTTGTCCGATAAGCCCACTTTTTGAGACATCTGAGATGAACAAATTAAAATGTATTTTAACATGTCCACCTGGAAACTGACCCTAAATGAACACGAGCACTCAGTGCTTTACTGTTATGCAAGTGCATTAGATTACATGCATACATCTATATGTATATACAGTTACACACGTATAGATGTATTTTAAGAACGTGACATTTTGAAGAAGCCATCTATCTTTCATCATAACAGATTTATGTTCAGTTTGTGACCTAGTCCTTGGAAAAAATTCTGAAAGAAGACAGCTAAGTGTGCACTTTCATGAGGTAAAACAAGGCAGCGGGACACACTCCCCATATAGAAAGGCAGCAGTCCTGATTCCTCCCACACCATTCATCCAGTGTCAACTTTGGCTTTCATATCACCCTGGGAATCAATCTGAGTCTCTGAAAAGCCAAGTATTCCAGTTAGGAGTATAGCTTTCTGCTGAAATAAGAATGAGTCCTACCAGCAACCAAGTTGGATGTTTCAGCTTCATTCCCTGGCACCATCAACAGTCCTTGTAGCACTGCAGTGACCCAGCCAAAAAGTAAACTCACAGAAAGGCTACCCTTTCAGCTGGATCAGCTCACCACACAGGCACAAGTTCTCATGCTAGAGACAGGTTTAAGAATGCAGGCCAGGATCATTGTAGCACAAGGAAGCATGGAAGGCTTTCCATTGCTGCAGAAATTTCACTCAGAAAAAAAGCAAGCCTCTTGCTCTTCGGTTTGTTCTTTCTTACAGAGGACTTCAACTTCCTTGAAAAGTGAGGTTTGGACTCTCCTGGAGTGACAGACTACATCAGGCTTCAGTGGGATCAAGAGGTTGAAATGTATCTCAACTCACAGCATTTTTTTTAAGTCTGAAAAACAATCTTTCCTCCAAAGCCACAGGAAGAGCTTAAATAAACATTTCTTCCTAAAAGCCTTCAACTTTGGTTTAACCAGATACTCTCCAGCCAGTTGACTCATGGCTTGATTTCCTCTCTCCTGCAACGCCCTTCAAATTCCACCTTTTCCCATTTACTCTCAACTACCCCTCCTCATCCATCCTCAACATCTCCTATCAGGGGAGCTATCACTTTCAGAGCCTATTAAGAAAGAGTTTATGGTACAGCAGTAAGAAGTGTTACTACAACATGTATTACTTTTCAAGCCTCTTGGAGCTCCAGTCTTGTGTTCCTCATATTACAGCTTGTACCAGCATTTAATTCTCTGTTGACTATTTCCATAGTTTTAAGAAAACCACTCAAGTCAACTTTTTTTTAATTTAGAGACTACTTATTTTAGAGTTTGCTTCAAATTCATGCTGACATGCTGTCTCTTCCCCAGGATACATATAGCTTCACAGCCATATTGTCCCGAGAACAAGGAAAGTTCTGCTCCATGAAAACTTTGATTCGAGCACCTCTGCTTTTACCAGCATCACATGCTTTTCTGGTTGCTGCTGATGTTGCTTCAGGAGTAGCTGGCTTGAGCTGAACAATCTTCCCATTTCTGCACATGCTCACACAGATTTCCACCCCGTCAACTTCATCACTGATCCCACTACCCTTCTTCTGTGCAGATTAAAAACCCCACTACACTAATGGAACAACTCAGTTCTTGAAAACATGGCTCATTTTACAGATTTCTACACAAGGTGCTCAGTTAATACTTCTAAGACAGCCTCTTAACCTGGATGGGCTGTAGCCAGACCAGGGCAAAGCTGCAGCAGCTAAGTTCAGTTGAGCTGCTTGTTGGATTTACATGAGCATAGCTAGTACCATGCAACTTTTACCTGCACTATCAAGTAACAATCAGCTCACCACAATGGCAGGAGCCTTCAGCATAAAAGCCAGAAAAAAGTAAGGGAGGAATGAGCAAAGTAAATTCAGTGGGAATAAAATCAGGCACAAAAGCATTTATGCAATAGTAGCAGAGTGGTGTTCCATGATCTCCTACTAGTTTCTACTCCAAAAACAGTTCTTAGATGATTTAACTGAACCAGTTAGATGATTAAGAGCCCTGGAGGTCAAAAGCAGTAATTTAATTACTAACAGGCAAGCCCTTGTCTAGGACAGCCTGGAGAAATTCAGAACACGGCACCAGTGATGGTCTTTAAACTAGCGTAATTCCTTCCTTCTTGTCATTTCAGCGATATGTGAAACATTTCAGCATGGATACTGCTGAAGAGCTTTATAACCCAGTTTAAAACAAACCTTGGAAGATACTATGTTTTCCAGGATTCTGTCTAAAGGTGGAGTTTAAAGTTAGCCATCCAGCTCTAAAAACTTTGTGTTCACTGTGCTGGTGTAACAAGTTAACATCAGAAGCAGATGGGAGGTACTAACAACTGTTTACTATCTATAACAACATAAATTATCATTCCACTGGTGCAAAGACTTAATGAGAGACTAATTAGTTGCTCTTGTCTCACAGAACAAGCCTAATTCCCTCATTTACTAGAAACAAGAGGGAGGACAATGAACTTTGGGTTATTTTAATTATTGCTTGTACCCTGCGTGTGCCAGGAAAGCTCACCCAATTAAAGAAGTAAGTTTACTCCCTATCCATGGCATTCTACAGATGTTTACTAAAAAAAAAAAAAAAAAAAAAATCTTAGTAGTTAAAGCACAGTGTTGAGTTTTGTAATACCCAACTCAAATTTAGAACATGACACCAACAAAACTACATGGCAGCAGGTGCAGACTGAAGGTTCCCACTATGCTCTCAATGTCTCCCTATAGACAAAACTACTGCTAATACCATATCAAACCTACCACTAGGTATTACTCAGCAAAAGTGAGCATCTACATATCACTGCAGTTTAGTTCCCCATGAAAATTCCTTCTCTAGTTTGGAACACAGTGGTACCTACTTTCCAGCCCTTGCCAGGTACTCATATTTGCACTATAAAACACAGCTGAGGTAGAACATAGTAAATAGGCAGAGTATGAATCTGTGCGTGCAGAGCAATCCTCGCATGGAGATAGCTCTAGATCCTCTGCACGTGCAGGTTAAGGAATTTCACACTAATACAGCAGCTGATTAGTATTTTGTATTTGGTGGCAACACTGAAGAGATAACAAGAGTCAAAGGTAGGCAGAGTGCTAGAAGCTATACGGGCAGGAAGATGCTCAAAGAAAGTCTCAGTCGTAAAATCAAAACCAAGTTTGGCACTGCTATACAAGATCTGAGCTTTCTTGAAATGCTTCACACTCAAGTGCATTTGGTACAGAACTTCATATATATCGTGATTTACATGACAGGATTATGCTGCAAGAATGCTAAACTCATATAACAGCACTTTATTTTCAGCTCCACTGCCACTTCTGTCAGAGATCTGAGAAAACAGAAGGGGTGAGAAGACTGACAGCAGAAGCAGAGAGCTTTTTGCCTTGACACCTTGCCCTGTAACAGACAAGCTGGAGGGGGGAAGAAGGAGGGGGAAATAAAGTACTCAAATTGGGAGTATCTTACTTGAATAGCCTGTCGTCCTTGTTGAGCATCTGCCAGGAGCTGAATAGTGAGAGTCCTGGAATCCTGTAGGGCATCTTGGAGGTAGATAAAGCTGTGACCCACATGTCGTCCCATGGTACATTCCCGACATATGGGGACAGAACAGGTATCACAGTAGAAATGCAGTACCTAGAAGAAGGGGGAAGAAAAGAAATATTTCTCACTACATGAAGGAGAATTAAAAAGAAAAACAGAGTCAGGATGTGTAAAAAAAATAAAAAAAAATACAAAAGCATAACTATAAAGGAGATGGTTAGAGGCAGTAGCAATAGGCAAAGACTTCACAATAGTTCCTCCACAGAGGAAGAGCTATCCTTCCCAGTAAACTCCAAATCATGCCCCAACAGTTAGATGGAAGTGTCATTGTTTTCTTTGCAATACAATACTAGGAAGAGTGTCCACATCAGCTCCTCTTTAAGAGCGGAAGCCATCTGCCAACACTTACAGATTGGAGATGGCATCTATGGCAACTTTCAGGTGAAGACTTTTCCTGCAAATACAAACACCAAATTCTCTTAAGTGGGTCACTCAATAATCAATACACTGGAGAGCTGTGACACCAGCACACCCAGTGCTCACAAGGGGAAAAACAAACCATGCATGCCAAGAACCATCCTCTCTTTTCAAGATATGCAAATGCCTTACATTCGGGACAGCAAAACTCCCCTCTGCCACTCCCAACAACAAAGCAAAAATGACAGTGTTTTCTCTGCTAGTGATGCTTCGAGATGCTTGAGTTGGAAAACAAGACTGGAATTTTATCATGCCCATCACAGCATTTGAATGCTACAGTGACCTGCGTGTAACCACAAAACTCGTTCTGTTCACAAAGCACTTCCAAACCCTACATTCAAATGACAGTCTTACACCAATTCGTTAGCCTAGAAAGCTGGACCCATTAATCAGCCGTAGCCGCTCCCATTCCATCCAGTAGAGGGAAGTAACACACAGAAATAGCAACTTCCACGGAAGCCTGCTTTCTTAGAGCGGAGTAGAAATCAGCTGTCTCACGTTTTTGTTTCCAAAGATGCAAGTGAAGGAGCACAACATTCCAACACAAGAAAGTCCTGTATTCAAGTCTTGCTTTTAACTACATACCCTAATTTTTTTAGAGTGTAATAAGAGAAAATCTATCTTACCACGGAAGAGTACAACGGCACAAGGTTTCATGCCACGAAACAACTTTTCCATCACCAGATATTTGAAGCCTACCTCACAGAAAGGAGCAAGAGCACAACAAAGACTGGACAAGTGTTTGATATGCCTGTCTTCTCCCAGCTGTCATCCAGCCACTCCCGACTCCAGCTAACAACTCATGATATGGTGCATAACATCCCCCCTTTTCCCTTCTCCCTCAAAAGCAAGGGGAAGGACAGGACAGATGATTCCCTTGGATTGCCTGGGCTGCATAAAGTGACATTTTAAGCTCCTATAAGCACAACAGCTGAAGTGGTAGATGGATTAATTTCTCAAAGGGGTATGTGTGTGTTCATGTGCACATGTCAGATTTTACTAAAACCTGCCCTTTTTTATAAAATTAAGTTTTGCTGTAGGGAAACTGGAGCAGACTCATGTTTGCTTCTATTCAAACACTAAATCCTCAAGCAGTGTCTCAGATTCCCATTTTTCCAAGCAAAAACAAAAAAGTCTTAGGTCTGAAATGTGTTGTTCAAACACATCATCTTTCTCAGCTAGAGGGATCCTTGTCCTTACACTGTGGTTGTCTAAATATGTATACAATGTTCACTTGCACACGAAGTTCTGTAATTTTTCTGTTGAAATTACAGGGGATGTTTATTACATGTTGCTGAATAACTCCACTTAAACAACTGAGAAGTTGAGAGAGAATGAAAACCAAGACAAGGTATCAAGTTAAGTCATATGAATCTGATACACTTTAAAAACATACAGCAGGGATTTGGGGCCTCAGTCAAGCAGAGCAGCTGAAAAGAAAATGGTGACCATATGAACAGAAGACCAGAAGCAAGTTAAATCTGTTACTAGTCCTCCACAACAGCCAATACCAGAAGCAAAAGCTAGGTCCACTCCTGCTGCAAGGTAACAGCATCCACTGGGTAAAAGAGTCACCCGGCTGTTCAAGTCAAAGAAAAAACCAAGCTTAAACTAAACAGTTGCCTCTTGCTACCCACCAAAACGTGGTGGGAAATATCACTCCTGAATTTAGAATGAAGAGTGACAAGAGCCATATTCTCATTTAGGAAATAGGCAGTTACACAGGACATGGAGGGGAAGGCCTTGGGTAAATACTACAGAGCCACTGATAAGGCCTTATTTGTTTCTTAGTCAAACAAACAAATAAAACAAATAAGGTAAAAACAACCTAGATTTAAAACTGAGAGCAAAAGAGCTAGCAGGTTTGGGCAAAAAGAGGTAGGCAGCGGTGTAATGATCTCCACCATTACACTTTACCTTGAATACACAAGAGAAAATCACGAATGCACAATCCCAAGTGCTCTCTGTGGGGAGAGGAGCTAGCCACCAGAAGGGAACTGAAGGAGTCAGCCAGCTTCAAGGTGAGCTAGCAACTCCAGAAACTCCATTTTGGGCACAAACACTACAACAGGACCCTGAATCTGGCAGAGGTACAAGGGCAGTTCTCCTCCTGTGGTCAGTCTCACACACTTGTCAGGAGCACCCAGCAGGCTGACATCAGCTCTACCCAGCCAAGGGAGCACGGTCCCAGAGAATAAAGCTGGGAAGTCTCTGGCTGTGCAGGGCACAGCAGTGAGGGGGAGTTGTGCCAGCTGGGCTGATGGGGCTCAGGCACAGCATCCAACTTGCCTGTGCTTGCAGCCATGGCCAGGAGTTTATTGTTAAGCTCAAGCCTGCTCACGTCCCAGTCCCTAGGTCACGGCCACAAAGGTCACGTACTGCTAGATTAAGTTTCTATGCCTTGTTCTAAATAGAGGGGGGGCAGGGGGAACCAGAGCTCCCCTTTCCCCCCACCCCCAAACAACCAACTCCCTGAAGGAAAAAAATTAACAAGCACACCGAGGATAGGTGTAGGACAATGCACAGCTGTGTTCTGAATTCAGAACTGATGCACACACAGCACACCCAAAGTGCAGGCACAGCCCCCCTTCTTCCAGCTTCAGCAATGTGAGACGGCCTCCCCACATTTCAGCTCACTGTTACTGTACCATTGTAATGCTCCTTCCCTGCTCATTACAGGCTGGTCTTGAAGTGTGGATGGGCAGGAGCAGTAGGAGGGAAGACTAATGCTAAGTCTTCTTTAGTGGACATCAGCTTACGCTCAGTTAAAAAAAAAAAAATCCACACCACCAAAAAAAAAAGCCAAAAAAAAACCAAAAAACAAAAAAACCCCAAAAACAAAAAAACCAAACAAACAAACAAAAAAAACAAAACCAAAAAAACAAACCAAAAAACAAACAAAAAACCCAAACAAACAAACAAAAAACCAAACAAAAAAAACCCACAAAAAAACCCCCACCAAAAATCCCCACAACAACAACAAAAAAAAAAGACCTCCAAAAAAACCCCACCACAAACAAAACACCCCCAAAACCCCACCAAAACAAAAAACCAGAACAGCCTATAGGAGAGTCCTAAATAACCTATAGGAGAGTCCTAAAAATTCCCCCTAATCTGAAGAGTCAGAAATGATACAGCTAAAAGCTCCATCAAGCTGTAAATTAACTACTGTCCTGTTAATTTCACTATTTACCCAACATAGGAAAAACTGGTTTGTAAGCAAACACCTTCAAACATTGCTGGTTTTTCCAAACCACATGAGTGCTCTGATGGGCAGCAAGGAAAGAAGAATGAAAGCAGATTCAGATTTCTCCTTTCAAAGAAATTTATAATCTGTGTAAATTGCATTTAATGACTTGCTTCTTTCTGTAGTAATTATTAAGTAATTAAGTAAAAATACCATTTTTAAGATAAAAACTGGTGTCCTACAACACTCTATCCAGTAAAGGGAAAAAGATTAATAAGCAAGTTCAGGAGCTTTTATTTCTTTTTTAAAACTGTTCTGCTACGTTAATTAGTAATTTAGAATTTCCACCAGAATTAAATGAAGAGAGAAATCAGAAGGAAGAGGGGACTAGTTTTAGAGATAGTTAAAAGTGATTTATTTTAAAATAAATCAGCTATGGGTTGATTATTTCCCAAACAGGAAATATTTCCTGAATTGGTGGCATACAATTTTAGACACAAAACAATAAAGGGAGCCTACTTCAATTTAAACAGAATCAGTGAACCATGTTACAGGGCTATTCATCTTTTACAGCCACAGCAGCCCAAGAAATACAACAGCAAGGCCATAAATGTGATTGCTTCAGGAAAGGCTGTACAGTGCACCGTAAAAACATTTTACAACAGCAGGAATTCCTGGGTGTCGCTCTCCCCATTTTTTGGTCCATCTGCTTTCAAAGGGGGCAGGGGGATGGGCGGAGATGTTGTTAAACGTCCCCCGGGACTGCACAGCAATCAATCATCATCTGATGAATGGCCACTAAAGTTAAACCCTGACCCCACTCCACAATTCCCACACCAGCCCTTCTCTCCTTACTGCTGACCAGCTTCCAGCGTGCCCCCCCACCTTCCAGCCCTCACCAAAATTTCCCAAATACCAAGCCCAGACAAAAGCAATGGAATGTAGTAGGCACCATGACAGAGGAGAATTCAGCAGAAACAGCATCTGAGAAGGCTTATCCTTACACTGTGTTTAAATGAATGTTCTTTCAGCAATACTCACGGTGCCCTTCTCCTCCCAGCTTGCAAACACTTCATTTCTCTCATTTTCAGAGCACATGTGCATGCAAATGGACAATAAAGCATGGGGAATCCAATCACATTTAAAATTTGCTCTCTGTCATGACAATTCAGTATCTTGCAAGGATTTTATTTGAGCCTACAGTGTTAAGAATTTATACAAGGCAGCAACATATCAGGCCCCATTATTTTAAAAATGCGGGTCTGATGCTCTAAAAATCTACCCTGTAATCTTAACCAACAATTTTAAAAGTCTACAGACAAAACAGTAGCCTCCTAGTTTCTACTTTTGGAAAAGTTTCAGTATGGCACTTGTAAGTTAACATAGGTTGATTTTATGATTTAAAAAAAAAAAAAAAAAAAATCATACTCACCATAGTCGGTTTAAAGTTTTCCATTAATAAAGGTGTTTTATTATCAAGTTCCCTTGACAGTAACTCAAACACCAGTGGCTTTGTTAGGTAGTGTGTAAGGCTTAGAAGACTGAGTTTAGTGTAAAGCAATTTTCCAAGGAATTTTGATCTTATTTCCTCAGTACTGTTGTGGTTTTTTGTTTTGGGGTTTTGTTTTTTTTTTCCTTCCCCTTCCCTGCATGTAGCAATTTTTTTTAATAGGATACAAATGAACTAGTCATCCTGAGTGGTGTAGAGTTTGATACAGGTAATTGCTGCAGGTTTAAGTGAAAACAGGTAATACTTTTACTCAGTAGGAAGCTGGTCCTTCGTTTCCACCTCAATGGCAATTTATGACAATTAACTTGCTCCACACCATGATGAAAGTAGTATTTTAGGAAACTTAATTTGAAATTCTGAGTGCTACATAGAAAGACTGAAGACATGGGCAAGTCACATGATACACATCAGAACTGCAGGCAATTTCCCAATATACCTTAAACATTTGGCACTCAGAGATACCAGTTAATGATCAAATTGCTCCTAGAACTTGAATTTTAACTTGATGCTCTGGTGTAGAAGAGACTGGCTTAACACCAATCTTCCTCTCTGCATCCAGTGGTAATGGGAAATTGCACACCAACTCCAGAAGGTCTCCACAGCAGTCAGAGTTATTTCTTATTTAGCTCAGTATTCCAATAACAAAATTTCTATAAAAGCATGGGCACTTTGAAGTGTCACAGCCCTATCCTACACAGGGCATGCAGCATGCACAGATAGCTGTACCAATTGGCAATAATGAAATTAGTTTACTATTACCTTCCTTAGCTGCTTGGGTGAACAGACGTGGGTTTTGGCCCATTTAGAAATTCATCAAGTGCAAGAGGATCCTTCAGCCCTTCTGTTAAATTCACCTTGATTTCCTTACCCCACTTGGAATAATAAAAGCCAAGCTAGCAGATGATTTGGCTCATGCAAGTCTGTTTATAGGAAATAAAGCTGTAATTACACACACTTTTTTCCCAGCACCAGTGTTAATCTGCTCCTTCCTTCCCCAGATGCTCCAGCGGGCTCTGTTCCTTGTTTCTCAGCCACACAGGTATCTCTTGGCCTAGTGCATGAAGGCGGAGGAAGCTCACAAATGAAACTCCAAATGTGAAACTACAAGGCTGTCATTTCACTCCACAGTTAAACTGGCAGCTTCTCTGTGAGAAAGAGAAGCCTAAACCTCCCCTGGCTTGCTCCTATCTCCCTCCCTTCACTGCTCCTCCAGTCTCAGTGAAAAGATTTGGGTATCTTTACAAAAAGCATAAAATTCATTTTTGAATAAAATATTTTTATCAGCTGAGCCTGGGATCAGAAAATCAGTAGGAACAGCACAAGGAAGGAGGAAGAACCCATAATTAAGGGCATAGAGACATTTGATGACAACTATCTGGTACTCTGCCAACCTCACAGCTGGAAATCAGTGTAAATCTTCTCATTGATAGCATTTGTCTCAAGTTCTAACTGGAAGAGAACAATATCTCACTGGAGTTGAGTTAAACAGGCTGGTAAATCAAACAGACTACTATACTCCTAAAATTCCCCATGTTTACCTTCTTCAATCCTGCTGTGGTGTCCTGAAGCCAGTAAAAACAGCTACATATTTTAGAGTGGTGACAGCACTCAGTCAGTCAAACCATACAGGTTAAATGCAAAGTTTTTAGAAAGATGCATAGCCACATTAATCACTTTTAGAACACCCAGTAGGTATTAACAGCTAGCTGGGAGTGGAGCAGAGACCATTCAAGTTGTCTCTGCCAATACAAACAGCATTTGCAAATTTAAATGGATTTGGGGTAGAAGTGACAATCAAGTTCGACTTCACTCTGAAGACCACATGATCACTGGAATGGTGTGACAACAGGCTGCCAACAGGGACGGCAGACAGGAAGTCACACCTTTGACAAAGCTGTTTTAAGGATCTGCTGGCTCCAGCCAATATTGAAATTGCATTCTCCGTGTTTTAAGTTAAAATCTTACAAATAAAACTTAATGTGATGACTGCAGTTTCTGGTTCCAGGCACTCACCTGGAACTGCAGCATCCCAAGCACTTCTCTCGACAGCACCTCTGCCAGATGCACCACGCCCCCACTGACCCACTCTGATTATGGAGGGAGCACCACACCAGTCATCTGGACTTTGCCCATCTCATCAGCTAACCTCCTAAAAGCTCTTGGGTGCAAGGTAGCTCAGTCAGCTGATCTAATGCACCGCCTCAGAGATTCCAGCTATTGGTGCACTGGAAAGGGCACCTCGCTTTCAACTAAACTCATTGGTCCAATTCTTACTCAATAGGGATAAGCAAGGCTTAATACTCTTTTAATGTTAATACTGAGGCGATGCAGGTATAATTATCCCACAGTGTGCTATTGTTTAATTACTACATAACGGCAAGTCCACATTCAGCAATTTTCTTTTAAATAAGTTGTTTGTGGTAAAAAAAAAAATAAAAATCTATTTTTTGTTTTTAGAAAGTCACAGCAACGGTTTCAACACTGAAGCAGGTAAAGTAGCCAGTCCAGGGAAAGATGCAATGGTATCAGCAGCTAGTATATTACTCAGTCCAAGATAAGTCACAGCTCTTTCATGGATTTCAATAGGGGAGACCAGCCTGTGCTTCAATATGCAACTCATTAGCTGTTTAAATGCAGCTTCTGTGCCAAATCTGCATGACATGAGTAGCAGCAGGGTGGTCTTGGCACAGGGGACAGTGGGTGGATCTAAATATTCAACAGTTCAAGCATGCAAGCTAATAGCCCGCTGTGGTAGCTGACAGAGTGGGTCAGGACACAGCTCTACTTTCAAGCCCATCTGTCCGAGGCACTGCTGTGAGTCCCTGCAAATCCTCCACTGAGACTCAGTAAATTCTTCAGCTCTCTGAAAACCACAGTGTCTCAAAGTTCCAAGCTTGGCCATGATTTCAGTGATGCTGCAAACAGCAATAGGTTGACAACTTCTTTGCTGTTGCACAAGGCATTCCATATTTTAGAGAGAAACAATAGCACCTCTATAAACTCCTTGTGTAACGTGTTCTCTCCTTTCCAGCACAGCTCAGCATAAGAACTTTTGAAATTTTTTTTCTATGCACAGAAAGGGCTAGACTAAGAGTCAGGGTACACTCAAGGCTCCTGTGCCATCTCCGTGGCTATCATCAGTACAGGTCTCACCTCTCAAAATCCATGTTCCTCAACCCCATGCTGCTCCTACACCACTGCAGAAATCACTATCTCTGTTCAGGCAACTGTTGATCTCCATACAGAAATATGACACCAAAGATGCTACTATATAAGAAGCTTTTGTCTTTTAATGTACTGGAGACAAACCTTATTTTTCTATTTGATGGGGGAAGGGAGTGGGAAGAGAAACAAACAACCCTAAAGTTCCCAGATTTCACTCAAGGGCACCTAGTCCTCATGCTGAGGACAAAGCAATTGAGAAACAACATGTGAAGCAGATGGGCTGGTGTGCAGTTTGACAGAGAGACTTCCCTGATCCCAACACAAACAGGTCTTGAGTAGGATTGATTTTCTTATACAGCTAGTCTCTAGTCAATCCAGCACTACCTAACGAAATTCACTTTGATGCAACTGACTCCCATTCATATTGTTAGAGGGTTTCTCTGAGGGCTCAGAAAGCCTATCAGGCTAGACATCTTAAATTCATAAGGTTCAACTGCTAGGGAAGAACTGAGTATGAGAAGAAAGGACACATTTATCCAGATAAACTTCTGCTTGATCTATTTGAACTTTGTGATAGGTTCTACTGTAAGGGTTTTTCTGGGTTTTGTTTTTTTAAATTTTATTTCATGCAAGGTTTTGGGGGGGTTGTGCTGGTTTTTTTTTTTTGTTTTGTTTTGTTTGTTTTTTAAGCAGTACTAGAAATCTTGGTTCAGAAAAGTATTTCTTCAGAACATGAGTTTGGATTTATTCTTTCACACCATGTAATGCTTCAATTACATCATCTAGTACTCCTTTGTCACAAGAAAAAAAAAGAGTGAAAGTATGTATTTGAAAACTCCCACAGTTGAAGCACCAGATGAATAACCTCTAAATCCAACTGCAGAAGCTGGAGAATACTGAAAAATTAAGTTCTAGAAAACTAAGCAAGCATGAATTCTGAGCCCATTTTGCAGCTTTACTGTCTCTCCTTTTTTCCCCTTGCTTATGTGGCCTCACTGACAATCACAGGGGGAAAGCACAAGAATCCAGAGTCAAAACAATCAGTAGAGAGTCAGTGCTCAAAAAAAAAAAAAAAAGAAAAAGAAAAAAAAAGAAAAATCAGTGCTCAAAAGGTTATAAATTGCAGATAAAGTAGTTTTTACATGGAAGTAACATGAACATAAAACCAGCAGTAGGCAGCAGCTCAACATGATGTTTAGTTTCTAATCTTCAAGTGCATACATAATTTAGGGGGGCTGTCCCTGTACTAATTATTCATTTTAAATAATTTTAATAACATTTCATCATCTCTACATATTTTTTTTTAAAAAGCTTCTCCTTATACTTTTTTAAAAACAGTATTTGTGTTAGGATGAAAGAAAACTTGTAGACTAACAAATCTCAAAGCGCTTTTAACAAAGAGGATTATTAGTACACATTCAGCAAAGCGAAGCAATTCTGATATCTAACACCACCACTACTAGACTCTGGTAATTCCAGTCTGAGCAGCAGCCTGGTGAGCAAAATCAGCCCACATAACTTGTACAAGACACTGTCCCTCCTCCCCTGCTTTCCAGTATCAGCCCTTCAGAGAGTGACCCAGTATTATGGGAGTGAATATTCCTACACAGATAGCACAGCAATTACTGAAGGAGGATTAAGTTGCTTGCAATGAGAACTAGATCCTTACACATGCAAAACATTAAATACTTCTATCAGGTTTAAATTTAGTTTAGACTTCCACAGGATTGCTGTGGTTCTGTTTTTATGTGGAGTAAAAGCAAGTAACAATGAAGGAAATTCACCCATTAGGGCATAATCTGACCACCTGGGAGACCACAGGAAGGAATTCCTTCTCCCTAGGTTTTCTCAGTGGTAAACTATCCAGTTGGCCAAGTGTGTGAAGCAGAATGGGGAGGGGCTAGAAAGTGCCATCCTTTTCTCCTCTCCTCCTCCCCAGCCCACCCCAGCATCAGGCACTGGGTGCTGCTGTGGCCCTGCTATCTAATGGGAACAGCACAGTTCCGCTGTTCTCCCACTTCTGCCTTGAATCTCTGTCTTCACAGGAAAGCTGTAACAGGAACAGCCACGGTACTGAACCCCCACAGCAGGAACTGTTAAATTTTTCTTCTTTAATTGTGAAACGATCCATTCCTATTAAACAAGTCCAGTTACTACCAGTGCCATATGCACATCAAACTCAGGTCAAAGTGAATATGACCAACTATAGCCTTTTATTAGGAAATACAGGCAAGACGCTTGTCTGGGAAAACTGACATATAAACCCACTCCAAGTGTTTTATACTGCAATGTTTTTAGTTACTGCTTATGTGGAACAGCTTTTGTGGGAAGCACAAAGGCAGCACTGAATTGGCCCACTCTGTTCTTTGCCTTACCTCCTCTGCCTTTCTCTGTCCCAAACACTATTTTTTCAACTATATACCCACAGATGAAGTCCTTATAGAATAGGGCCTTGGAGGGAACTTCTTTCTTCACCAAAACAGCCAGCATGAACACTTGGAAGGTATTTCAAAAAACCAGTCAAGTTCTACCCCTATACCACCATCCTTTCAAACACTCACACACCAAAAATATGGAAGTGTAAAATTTTTACTAGCTTAAGTGCACATGTTTCAGAGCAGGAAGAAAAATTACAACATGTTGAGGTTTCATTTGGGATTCCTCATAAATGAGGAATCTTAATTAAGCAAAACCAAATTTGGATGGCATTAAAAGAAACGACAACATTGGTTTCCTCCAAATCCAGGCAGTAGTTTCTGGAAGTGTATTACTATAGGCTTCCTTAGCTAACACCATCAAATTGCACCATCCATGTCAAAAATAATCATTATCTGCTCCCAGCACAGGGCTTGGCACATACGCTGCAGTATCTTATTCAGAGAAACAATGTCGTCCTTGAGGAGCAAAGCTTCACTGCTTGTGGTAGAATGTCAGACTGCATTTGTCAGATTAATACGCTTGTTACAGCTCCTCTTAATTTTAAGGAGGATTATACAAATCACATTTTATGAAAGACTCCTCATGCAAGTGTTATCCTATGGGTGCTAGTGCACCATTACTTCCAACTGAACTCTAGTATTTAATGTTTGTTTTGGAAGACCTAGCTGTCTTAACAGCCACAGGGCATTTCAATAATCATATAACAAACACTACTGCAGGTTACTCTTTAATCCCTCGTGAGTGAATGAGTAAATTCTTGTCCATCTATCACATAATTACACAGCTCTGTAGTTACTGCCAAAAAAGGTACTGTAAATCATAAAGGAAAGACATCTAAGAATAAGAAGAGCTGTTCTAGGAAGCTGAAAGTGTTTGCACAGAATAGTTTTTTCTCCATCACCACAGAAGAACATGAATAACAGAAACTTTTTGTTGACAAGCCATTAACACAAAATGAGAGAATCTTTATTTATATATGAAAATTTAAATTGTCCACCAGGACTAAAGTGTGTCTTTATCTCTCGGTTTACCCTCTCTGACAACAGAGCAAAAGCAGAACCTCAAGGTTTCAGAACTCTGAATTAATTATCTACCCACCTCATACTTATTTCCAAGTGGCCAAAATACAGGTTTAAACAAGTTTAAAGCCCCCATTCCCCCAAGTGGCCTTTGTTGATTGTGGGAGGTTTCTTTTTAAAATCCCTGAGAATGTACTTTCTGCATTTCTGTCATAGACATGCACAGTATCCTACCCCAATAGCCTTTTTCCTCATGGAGAGGACTTCAGATTGCTTTCCTGAATTTGGGAATGCTGGAAATTGATAAGCTTCCCAGGATGACTATTCAAGTAAGTGGAAACAGACAGCATGGTTACTACTCCTTCAAACTGCAGGATAGATGTGAGGTGCTAGGTGCTTACAGATAATAACAGTAATAACTACACTTCGTCACTGTGCCATAGATGCCATTATTGAGTTCAGCTTTGGGACAACAAGGACAATTTTCTGTCCCAGTCAAGGTTTAAGTTCTGATTGATAGGCACTATTTTTAATTCCATGGTGCTCCCATGGGGCAAATGTACAGTGTGGCATTCCTATGAACACCAAAACGACTCTGCTGTAGAGCATTACAGCTTTGGTCTAACCAAACTTTAGTAGTTTGGTACCACCTGTCATGGTGCAGTGCTATATTTCAAGGACCTTTTTAAGAATTTAAAAGCATTCTGAATTTTTAAAATGCTTAAATACTTTGAATCCCTTGGTGAAACCAGCCTTTTCAATAGCAGCACGCCCCATTTCACATTCCACTAGCTTTAGATTGTTTCTACCTTGTGCAGGCAAAGTTAGCCTTGTATCCTAAACTTTAACTGCAGCCTTGTTTCAGCTTTAAATCAGGATAAATGTAAATATAGAAGGCTTGCTCAATCATCATTGAAGGGAAAAAAGCTATGCAGGCTGAACTAGAGGGGAACATTTGAATGTGATTCACTTTACCAAAGAAAGAAGAGGGAAGGGACGGCTAAGAAGGTTAAAGCCCTGCCCAATTCTTGAAAAGAAAAATACACATTAGTCTTAGTACAAAACAACTAAAAATTCCTATCTGCACTTTTCTTATTACATAAAATTCTAAGGAAGAGGACATTCTTACAGGTAAAGTGCACCACAAACACCTAAATTAGAAACAAGCCATTTCTGACAAGGATCAGCAGGACTTTGACGCAGTTTGGGTACATGAAGTAGCCAAAAGGCTGGGCTAACACAAGGTAGGTATGGTCTCATACACCACACACATATCCTGAGGGAGGAAGTGGGTAGGCAAGGCAGAAGAAATTTTATTATCTCTGCACAATCAGCAGGTTGTGTTTTTATGAACGCTCTTGTGTACACAAGTCTTGCGTGTTATGCCATGACCATCAATTTTTATGTATTGCCAAACTAGTCCAACATGTCCCCTGTTTACTAAGAGGCAAGTATGAGGAGGTCATAGATTAGGTTTATTCTCTCTAAAGAGGAAAAAGCCTTTCTGCAATCCAGGCAGAAGGACAAAACATGCTTAACCAGATTTCCAAGCATTGGACAATTAAACTAGAGCCAACTCTGCTTGGTCAAATGAGTTTCAATTAAGTCACCTGCCTTCCTCTAGAAGATTCCTTTTTCTCCCAAAGACAGTTACGCTGAATTTAAAAACAGAGGAAGGCCAGGCTTTTGGACAGTGCTGACATGCAGTTCTCTCAGCAACTGTGCACAGCATTAAGCACCGTGCTGGTTTCCTCAATTAGTAGTTCATTTATTTTAAGACACAAATGAACACTGGGACAGCACAATGGGTGTGTGTGATTAAGAACGCAAGGGAGACTTAACTCCCAATTACAGTTCCAGGGAAAGCTGCATTTCTACCTTTGTCCCGTTCCAAAAGGTTAACTTGTTGTACCCCACGTACCACCTTTGCTATCAAAGAAAGGGAGCAGCTTTAAGAGCCACACACAGGCAAGAACCTCTGGTAGCTTACTGCCAAGACAGACCCACTGCATCAGGAACATCACTTCCTGTAACACTGCTTTCAAGTAATAACCAGACCCACTGATTCACTTAAGATTTAATGAGATTACAGCTTGAGGTGATTTGACTGGAAACCATAAAAGTTTTAGGAGCCCATCTGCTCTGCAAAACTAACCTCTCACACACAGGCCCGGGTATGGGCTGACCTCTGAGAGCTGCAGTGTAGCTAAGGCAGGAATCGAGTCCAATCGGTGCTTGTGATGGGCACACAGGCCAGGCAAAACAAGGGATTTGCACTTTCAGGCAAAGAGGAGTTTCCATATGCATCAGTACTCAACGGGGAGCTCCCATATGCATCAGTACTCAAGGGGGAGCTTCCCAAACAATCAGCAGCCTTTTCATTAAGAAAAGAAGAGTCACCTCAGGGTGTTTTCCCCACCATTATCACACCATTAACAGCAAATGCAAACTGTACTGGGAATGGTCGCAAAATTACCGGTATTACAAAAGCCTAATGCAATATTCACCTTGTGTATACACCAAAAATCCACGACAAATACTGTAGAGGAGTGCTGCTTTTTGTTGGTTTTTGTTTTGTTTTGTTTTTTTGGGGTTTTTTTTGTAAGGCGGGGTGGGCGGGGGGAAGGAGCTTCCCAATCACAATAAAGGGGCATGTCACCACTGGTTTCCATCTCACTTTACACTTCTTTCAATTCCCTAACCCTCGGCAAGAAGCATGTGCATTTTCAGCAACCAACTGGTTATTTTCTTCTGTATTTCCCAGTATCAGAACAAACATTGACTTTTATTCCAGTGAAAAAAAGAAATACTTATTTTGAGAGATTGAGGGCAGAACGGAGGGGAAAGAGACTGTTTTTGCTCTGTTACTTTTTACAGACATGTAAAAAAGCAGCTTTTCACTAAGACTGCTGTTAACATACTTTAAATCTGGATGTGAATGTTGGGACAAATACTCACATTTTGTTATTCTAAACCTGACCTTGTTAGTTGTGGAAGCATCGGTGTCATCAGACAGCTGTATTTTGTAGCACGAGAAGTAGGTGCTGTTATTTTCCCTTCCCCTTGTAGGCTGAGATGTTTTGTTGTTTTGTTCTCACTTCAGTAACAGGCCTCAATATGCAAGTTACATCTGGAAACAGACAAAAGCCAACTGCCCAGCAGTATTGGAAAATTAAAACATTGGGTCAGACTCAAACGGACTAGGAAGCCAAAGGTCAAAGCAGCATTAAATCATTAGTTTCCCAGCTGCCACCAAGGCATGGAGTTGACCTTTGATTTTGTAAGAAGTGGTCCAAGCAATTTTCTGGTGGCAATATGGGCAATCTGGCACAGTGGAATATTATCCTTGGAAAAGGGTGGGTGGGAAGGAGGAGTTTAAGGTCTTGCAGGCAAAGATTAAACTAACTTTAATCTCTCTAAACCAAATCTGCACTGTGAATCTGTAAGTGCAAGTAACGAATATTAAATTATCAAGCTTTAGGGAAATGACACTCCAGGATTTGAATCATTCAAGTATCTTTTACTCATACAGCAGTGAGAGCAATCAGAATTTAAGAACATAATGAATTCACTGCAGAGAATACCAGAATATCTTATTTCTTTCCTGGAATGAGTTCAGTTTTTAGAAACTACACTTTAAAGCAGTTTACTTAGTTCCTTATTTTTAATAATACATCTGAGATGGAGCTCATGCTTCTACAGACGAAGAAGGACCCAGAACAACAGTTTTAGTCTACCTGTATCCCCACTACTTTTTTACTGAGATAGGAAAGACGGACAAAGTAAGAAACTGGCCTCTGCTTTCTGTCTCTAGTTTCCCTGATCTTAAACTTCCTCTACTACTGTCCTCTGGTAATAGTTTCTGACTGTTCCTTATAAACTGCTCAGCTGAATGTTGGCATTGTATGTGCAGAGTTCTGGTCTGGCTGCTTCCAAGTTCCTAGAAAGGGTTTGGTTTTATTGCTGCTTGGCAAAGGGCAGCACAGGTATCAAAGGAGCTTCCGACCAGCCAAGGGACATTGGAAGAGCACGTTTGAGCCTCCACTGGCAGCTGAGCACATGCACACACAGGGAAAACCAGTTTGCATGCAATCAGCTGTTAAGTTATTTCTGTGTGGATTTAAGACACTTCAATGCGCATTTAAGCGACCTCAAACAACTTCTTTTAGTCTAAAAGGGTCACACAACCCGTGCTTTATTGCCAGAGCAGTACAATTATAAGCTGTTGTTTTCCTTTGTGACAACAGCACACGTTTTCCAAATAGAACATACAGAGCTCCCCTCCCCATCCTATGCCAATGTCCCAGGATTACTCACTGCCAGCTCTTCATGTGAGAAACTAAACTACAGCATGGACTGAGCTGTATATCCACAAGCTCTGATGAGGAAGTGAGAGGAAGAATATTTTCAGAGAATTGCAATTTGGCACTAACAACTTCAGTAAAATGTCTCTCTGTGCTGTAAGCCATATGGATGTGTTGGTCAGGGTTCTTTCATATGGAAATCACTGTTTTCACCAGCAAGGTGAAAAGCACACCACCTTTAACACACACCTTGGAGAACAAGGATGAGCAGAACCACCTCTCTTCCCACATCCTTTCTTTTTAGGAAAGGTTTGTAGTCATGCATACAATACAAACATAGCACATTCTGAACATAGAGACTGCTACATACAGGTCACAGAGATAACCACTCTGTTAAAGACTCCTCTCTTTGAAGAGCACAACATTTTAACACTCAGACAAGTGAAAGACTACTCAAATCTGCCTTAATAACAGATGCTACCAATAGACCACTGGTAATTGCTTAGAGAAAGCAACCTCAAACTTAATCTGCTTGCCAAATCAAGACATACAGATGGCACCAATCTTAATCCTTTCTGCACCCAATTCAGGTAGCACTGAAGGAGCAAAACAAGTAACCAGAAGCCTTCTATTCCAGAAGACACACATTTCTCATCAAGACCATTCTGAGAAAAATATAATTGATTCACCGATTTTTTATCTTGGTTAGTGTTCTGGTTTACTCACACAAACTCAAGTTCACTGCTGAGACACCATGGAAGCATTTCCCTCACTTCATGCAGCCTGCATGTGCCTGCTGTTTCCTAGACAGAGGATAGGTTCTACCACTGTACAATTTCCCTCCAAAAGAGAAAATCAAAGCTTGCATCATGTCTGCAAGCTACTTCAGTTAACTCTCATGGCTGTTGCTGTACTACCTTCCATGGCCCCAAGAGGAGTAAGACCACAGAACCCCAGAATGGTTTGGGTTGGAAAGGACCTTGAAGACCAACCTCCCATGCCATGAGGAGGGACACAGCTTCCACTAGGACACGTTGCTTGGGGCCCCATCCACCCAGGCCTTGAACACTGCCAGGGATGGGGCATCCACAACTTCTCTGGGCAGCCTGTCCCAGTGCATCACCACACTGAGTAAACATGTACAAAGCTTAAAAGAGGCCTTGCTAGAAACAGCTATTCCTCACATCTCCAGTTTTAAAAAATAGTTCTTACACAAACAGGATAGTTACTAAATTACATGGGTTTCAGACTGGATAATAAGGCTATTTCTGGAATTGGGATGTTGCACTGACACAGCTTCTGCCACAAAACCTTATGAAATCCAGCTACTTGGATACCTTCTTTCCTGAAAAGAGAGCTCTGTTTCTTGTTTGAGCTAGAAATGAGACTTGACAATGCCCTAGAGTTCTTCAGGGGTTCAAATGTACTCTCTGGACCAGAACTAGCAGCCAAATTCCAGTCTAGCACTACAGATAGTCAGTCATGAGCTCTTCAGCAGAAGATGACACAGGAGTGGAGCAAGATGTGAATCACACAGGTGTGACTGACTGGAGCTGATCCTCGTCAGTCCTATTCTGACTGCCATGTGAAACTAAAAAAATACGTTCTCTGCTTATAGTAGAAAAAAAAAGAATTTCCATGAGATCTCAGTTCTCATCTATGCAAATGAAACTGGAGCCAGGATTTCAGGTTTACAGCAGAAAGATATTTTGTATCTTGAAACCATTCACAAGAAACTCCTAAGGAGTCACCACTGTAATGGGTTTTTTTGCAAGCATGTAGTCTCAATGGTGAAAACAACTGTACACATGCCCACACAGCTGAAGCTCTAGAAAAAAGTCATTAGACTTTTTTTCTGATTGAACAGGCTAATAACTGCCAAGACAGTCCATCAAGATAACACATGAAAAGAGGAGAGTGTTATGCAACTACCCCCTTCCACACCCCAACTGAAGGGGCCCATTTGATATCAACCAATGGCAGTAAGGGACCTTGTAGCCTTCTACAAGGAAGCCTGGGGAAAAGTGAGGAGCAGGGACCTTTGGAGCTGGACTGGGCAAAGAAGAGGCCCCCTTCTGTGACTGCACATTCCTCCTCATCCTTGCCACTGTGTCCCTTATCACTAGAGCCAGATGCCAGGGGAGCACAACAGCCAGCAGCAGCAGCTGGGGACAATAGCCTAGATGGTTGGGTGTGAGGGCCAAGAGCAGCTAAAAGCAACTACTTAATGCAAGGTCTTGGGCATGGCAGAAAGCACCCCCACCCCACGGTATCTTCTGAGAGGAGAAGCAGGGAAGACATACAGCTCCCTCCACCAAGTCCCAGCCCTCCCATGCACAGTGCCAGAGCTATCAGCCTGAACCTGCCTTCAGTGCAGGGGATTTTGTTTTGATTTGTCTATTACCAAGCAGACAACAGACCCACTTCCACCTCCACAGAGGTGTTCTTGTGAAAGGCCTTGTCTAACAACATAACAAAAATGATGCCACAAACAGTGCTTTCTCTGCTAGGAAGTATCTTGTATTATCTCAGAATTCTTACCCACAGTTTCTTTGTGATGTGGTCTTTTTTCTTGGTCCTAATACACAGCTCTGGGAAGTAAGAAGACATTACTTGCCATCATAGGTTTCTTACTGGGAGGACGGTCCCACAACCCTACCTCAGGGCAGGAAACAAAATGGAATTTGGAGATTTCTCGAAAACCAGCAGTTAACAAAAAGCTTCAGGAACAAAGGGCTATTGTGTCTCATGCTCAGTCACCATGGGCTTAGTGGATGGGGTAAGTCAGATCTCTCACTCCACAGGACTACGGATTTATCACTAGATATACAGAGCTTCCAATCTGTTTGCTTTTGATAGGACACTATACCCAGTTTTACTTTCCAGCTCGTGGTCGTGGTCCACTTCTAGCTTTGTCTTTTCTGCTATTCAGTAATATGTGCATTGTCAGTCATGTGGCTCAGTGCCCTTTGGAGCCATTCCGAGCCTCAAGCAGGGTACAAAGATGAATCCCCAGGTAGCCCCAGAGCAGCACAAAGTACTCTTGGGAATGGGTACAGACATCCAGCATTCCTCTGATCTGAGCAAGGCCACTGCACCAAGAACAGCTTATCAGCCAGCATCACTGTTCAGAGATACAAGGCAGGTTAAATGAGTTATTTCCAGGAGATGAAGTCTTAAGCAAGAGCTAAGAGTGGAAGACTACCTCTGACATGCAGCCTCACAGAAAGAGGTTCTATGAGAACAGGAAACAGACCTCTGCTTTTAACCCATTGCCTTTCTTCAGCTTAACTCTCTCCCTTGGAGCTGCTGTTAACACCTTAGAAAAGGAAGCACAAGTCACAGCAGCCTTTTCAAAACCAGACCACACTTGGACACAAGTGGGCTGGAACAATGAGGTCATGCAGAAGTAAAATCTGAAGTCTAGAGAGGTCTACTCCTGTGAAGTCTGGTTCAGCTGCCAGCAACAGGTAGTAGGGGAATACAGGGACCCATGGGTGATTTGAACAGAACAAATCCTCCTTTCTGTTACTGATATAATCTGGGACTGGCTGGCAGCAGACCCTTGGACCTTAAAGTCAACAGTTCCCTTAAAGGCATTACAAAGATGTTGTCAGTAAAGACAAACATGGAGCTTTCTCTACAAGGAGGTACCTCATATGATCCCATAAATACCTTCCCCTCTGATGGCTTTAAAAAAAAAATCTAGAGGGAAGTTAAGAGTCACATGCAGTATTCTTGATGCTGCCTTACCTATGATGGAAATACTGTAGAGAAGATTAATAAAGTGCTCTAATGTGATAGATCAGTAGCCTGTGAAAGCCTCAGCTAGGTAAAGCTTTAAATGTGACCTTTCTAAGCAGAGCTGATCTTGCAGGAAGTTGCATGCTCAAAAAAAGTAATTCCAGTGAAACAGAGGCACTCAAGATGCTTGAGATCTGGAGCTAATACATGCCAGGAAGGGATTTCTTTTCTTGGGAGAAGGGAGGAGTCAAGC
Source organism: Eopsaltria australis (assembly GCA_034509425.1). NCBI lineage: Eukaryota > Metazoa > Chordata > Aves > Passeriformes > Petroicidae > Eopsaltria > Eopsaltria australis. The sequence goes on from JAVTVJ010000105.1 coordinate 3,242,099, forward strand.
AGGAAAAAAGGAATAAAGCTTACTAAGAATGTTAACAGCAGACATTATATCTAATTTCTTTGCATTCCTTCCCCCCTCCTTTTCCTCCCGTTCTTCAAAAAACAGGAGCAAACTTGTGAGTTAAGGATTCTGATCAATGCAACATGTTAGGAAAAGAGAGCAGGAGGTCAAGAGGAAATGATTAATCCTGTGCAGAAGACTGGCAGGATGGGTCCTGGAATGGCTTACCAGAACAATGCCCCCACTAATAAGCAGGTCAAAAGACCCTTACAGTGAACAGAAGCCCCAGTTACACTGTACATTAATATTCTTCCCTTTACCCAAAGTTATATTTGTTCATTAAAGCCACATTCAAAATAGCCCCAAGTATTGAATTAGAAGACAGGTGAAAAGTTGTGGTGCCAGACGCAAGCAGGAAATCTGAAAGACAAAGCATGACAACAAGTCAAAGTGTAAAGAGCTCCACTGTAAGATGGTATTTGCAGAAGGCTTTGGAAAACTGAGGAACAAGGCAAGAGCCCTCTGTTACAGATTTCACACTGACTTCTGTGTTCAACTCATGCAGTGGACCAGTGTCTCTTCTGATAAAGACTGCTCTTCTGTTAGTGGCATAGTTTAATGTGCTGAAGAATAAAAGAGCAAATTCACTGCAGGCAGTACTTTGGACCTGAAGGTGCATGTGTTTCAAGGTTTAGTGCAAGAGACAGCTGTTTAGTACTGCGGTTTCATGCTATCAAACAGAAGCTATTCAATCCCAAAGGACTCCAAGTTTCAGGTAATTATCCAAAACCCGCACCACTTCTCTCCTCTAGTTTAGGCAGAATTACAAGTCCCCAAGGGCTGCACTGTGGATGCTGTCAGGGGAAGTCACCTCTACTTCCACAAAGATTCTGACCTTACATAAAGCATTTATTTATTCCATGATGTAGCACCCAGCTCAACCCCAGAGTTGCATTCAAAAATACACAGCAGAGGTTTCACAGAGGCTTCAAAGCTGACCCAAAGCAAACCCCTCTCTTCCAGAACCACCACCCTTTCAATCAAGTGTCCTCAGACGAGCAAGCAGCAGCAGCTTGTAGTGCCACCAGAGAACTGACGTGGTGAAGACTACCCTGAAAACTTGTCCACAGTCTATAAAGGATGAAAGCTCATCAGTCAGCTCAGTTCGCTGATACAGCCTGTTGTACTGATGATGGGAAAGTGACAGGGGTACTACCAGGTGTAAAAGCTGGTGCTGATGCACAAGCCAGCGGTGGGAAGGAAGAGCCAGGCAGAGAAGAGAGGGGCCGGCCTGCCCCTCCTCCCCGGCACAGCAGCAGCGTTGCCCTTGGCTCGCTGGGGCCACCGCAGAACCAGCGCCTGAAGTGGTGGGGAGGGAACGCCCTCCGGCAACAGCAGCAGCATCGCCGATTGCCTTTGTATCAGCAAACAGCCTCCATTTTGAGGAGCTGGAGGCATTCAGCCCAGGCTAGAGAGGCCAGACCTCATCTTCCAATGATGAGGAATAAAAACTGGAAGATTGGTACTAGCGCTGACACAGAGTGCTGGTAATGCCCTCCGTGTTCCCCCCAGTTGTAGCCTACTCCTGTGTGCGGGTGTTTATCCTCCCACCCCACACCAGAGGAACAGGGCTGCACACAGAGCCACACGTGGGCCAAGTGAAGGGTTTTCGCAGTGAGACCAATCCTCACAGTGAGCATGATGAGACAAAAACTCAAAATTCTTCAGCTTTTGGCAAACTGATATTTAAAGCAAGGGCTGATTATTAATACATTAATCTCCATCCCTATGCCCCAGCCCCACATTTTTCTGCAGGGGAAAGGCACAGGCTGTAAAATGGGACATGGGTTTCAAATCAGAGAGGTCTTTGGGCACAGCAGGTCATTTCAGACAGTGAACTCCACACCTCTCAAGAGAAGTCTGAAAACAACACTACATCTTACTTACAAGACTGTTTAGACTCAGAGGGCTCCACAGCTCTCTTGGCTGAAGACAAAAATCTAGCTAGTGTACATGTCAGCTTGTGTCAGCACTGTTAAACCCACCAGTATAGGCACAGCCTATTCTGGTTTGTGACCTCTCTCGGGTCTGCTGAGAGCAAACAGATGTCAGGCCACTAATTTTTATTAAATCAGTGTATTAAATTGAAATCTACCCCTTCAAGTCTGGAAGGAATTGAGTCAGAATTATTGAATTCAGTTTTTGCAAATCTGTTTTCCTATTCAATCCATCTTTTAACAAGAAAACACATTTTAAAAGGACTCATTTTGTTCTAGGAGTAAGCTACTCATTCTACACCAAATCCTGCAGTATTCACTAAGAGAGACTGCCTTGAGGTAGAGACTTACAGAGAGTCCTTACAATGCATCTAAGAACCAAACTTCAGAATCTTTGTTCCAGAACACAAGCTGAAGCCACCTCAGGGCTGGGTAAGGTTATACATCTCTGCACAGAACCAGAAGTCAGTCTGCAGCAACACGAGGTTAGTGGAAATTAAAGCTCCAGCAGGCTGACCGGCTCCTCGTGTGTGAGCACACAGGACAACCCGTGTGGCTGGCTCAACAAGCCAAATACAAGGATGTTAAAAAGCCAAATAATTGTTATCTGAAGCTCAGTGCACGTGCTGAGTTCAGCGCAAACATCCATTTTGCTCTGCCTCCCCACACAAAAGCCAGGAAAGAGGATTCCAAAGTTCAAGCACTGTAACTACAAAGGAAATGCTGAAATGAAACACAGTTTCACTCTAGCAACATTCCCACAAAATTTTAAGGACGGGGCTCTGGGACACCCAAGTTACATCAGTAACATGCCAAGTATTTAGGTTGCATCTCCTACATACTTATTTTCATGACTAAAAACATCACAGCTAGCAATAAAATAGGGTTCATACAGAGAACTATTCGCTGCAGTATAAGCCTATTAAAAATGAAATGGCTAATAAGTTCCTTAACCAACAGAAGTAGTAGCAACCATTAGTTTAATCAAGGGATGATAGGAACTCTTAAAAGAGCAATTTCTTCTGCTATTTGTTTCTCCCCTGCTCCTTGCAGTTCATTATGAAGATGCATTTTACAGTGTGGGGGTGGTAAAGGCACTACTAACCAAAATTTAGCACCTCCAGCCAGATACAAACAGGTTGTGATGAAAAAAAACCTAACATCAGTGTGTTCTCATGCATTAATACAGTCTCCTCCTATTTTGTGTGCAACGAGATATTGTCACGAGGGCAAATCCATTTCAGCTATGGCTGAATTTTATGAACAGGATCAAGTTGCACAGCTTCCCCCCACCCAGCTGATGAACCTTTAAAAAAAACAGAACCACCACCCCACATTTTTGTGACTCCATTCTTGACTGGCAGAGATTGTCATTGTTCCAGCCTTAATCCTGCACTCTAAAAGTATCAGATGATTCCCCCCAAAATAGGAACTACTCAGTCCTCCATCTGCCCCACATAATTACTCTTTCCCTGACAGTCACCATCTTTTTCATCACAAAACATCAAGCAGTGCTTAGGTCCAAAATCAGGTTTTAATGCTGTCCCTTTTAATGCAAGTACAAAAGTCCAGTCTGCCATCAGTGTAGGTATTTATGGACTTGCAAACCTCCAAATTCCACCTAGAGTCACACTATCCTCTTTGAAACTTTTCCCAATTGCTGTCTCAAAGCAAGAGCCCATAAATAGTTTATTTCATCAAACTGGAAGCTGTGTGAGGGGAAACAGGCTTGTGAACACCACCATATTTAACTCGTTAGACTTTTTTTCAAATGTTTTGGATTTTGACCATTTCAGGGAGGGAGGGGATTGAAAGCATTTACCAGCAACAGCCATGATTGATTTAAAAACAGTTTAGAGAAACAGGCAGAAGCAAGTGCAGGGCTTCCTTTCAAATTTGAAAAGAAACATATCTTGTTGTTGGCCCTCCGGTCACATTCAGTGCTGTTTTTTCTTAGGACCATCTAAACAAGACAGATGTAGCCAGTATCCAGGCAGCAGCTGAAGCCTGAGCACTAGAAAGGCTCTCTGGGGTGGGGGATGGAGGGGAAAAGAGGCAGAAGAGAAGGAGGAAGCCATTTGGCTATAAAAAGGATCTTTCTTTCCTGTTGAAATGCAATGGTAAAGAGTGTCAAAATGGCTTAAGGGTGGGGAGGTCAAACATGTTTTGAGATGTTAAAAACTCTTAAGCTTTGTCAAAAAGGCTGAAAAAAATCCTTAAGGTAGGTTTTTGTTCTTCGATGCAAAATACTTAGCCATCATAATAGCCTCGAGCAATCCTGAAATTTCCATTATCTGTTCACTTTTATCACAAATTAGCCGAAACTATTCAGTTAACATTTTATCCTAATGAATCTGCCACTACAGAAACACTTCTGAAAATTACTGTTTTCCAGTAATTTTTAGATACATCATATATTTGCCAATCCTTCCTCCCTCCAGCAAACCTCCATTTTAAAAGTCTGTCACTACTGCTTATACAGTGCGACTGACTGCACTAATAAGAATGCTGAAAAATAGGCACTAAATACTATTTTCATTAATGTCACACCACCAGCACAATAGACCTTTAATCTGTATGCCGTCAAAACTAAACACAACACAGAGGCTTTTCTGCTAAACAAAAAATATTTTGGTACCTTCTAGACTATCAAATTACTTGTCATTTAAATCCAAGAATGAAACTTTAGCAGTTCTAAACCTTGATTCATGAAGCCAGACAAGAAGCTTGTATAGTAGCTTTCACCCTTTTCTGTTACTTCACCAGAATCTGCAAGAAGGAAGCATACTACAGCCTGCACAGTGAAGCCTTATTTGCTATGGCTACAGAAGATCTTGAAAGCTCTGCAGCTTATTTTCTAGGTTGTGCTGCAGTAATACAAGAGTCTGTATATTTTTTTTTCTTTAATAAGGTATTTATTTATATGAAATAAGAGCCACTGGAGTACTGACTGGCCCCCCAGACCTCCTCTCCTACTGATGAGGAAGCCAGGCTCTTCCTTTACTCTCCCCTCCTCAGGCCAGTCACTCCGGTTCTTCTCTAGTGTCTCTCCCACAAGAGACTCCAAATCACCATCTCAGAAGTTATATTTGAAAGTTCATTCACAGGAAACTGGATTTACACCTGCCTCATTTTTGAGACATGCATAAAGCAGGGATACAACAGCACAAAGCTGCTTCCCCACCATGATCTCCCACCCCCACACCTGAAGGAGTTGGGGTGGGGGTGTAGGAAGGAGACTACCTTTGAGAAAGGGTTTTGAGCTGCAACTTACGAACAGATGCTGGAAACCCGGATCCCTCTATCACCATAATGGAGCTTAAATTACACATAAAGAAATGAATTCCAGTTGCTAATATAGGAGTCAGGATGTTGTTAGCATCCTGACAATCCCACTCAACCACTGAAGTCCTCTCATGTTCTATAAGCACCTTGTCTCTCTCTCTCGAGTTTCTACATTCCACTAAAACTCACTGCTTGAGGTGGGGATTGCACGGACTGGTATTACAGCCCTTTGGGCTGCGGGTGCCACTGCTTTGCACCAGAATTTTCTATGGGAAAAGTCCTCTGAGAAGTGGCATGTCAGACTTCTCTCTCACATGGGCAGGTTTAAGTAGGAGTTCTTCCCAGCACTCACTGGACTGGCTTGTTAGAGTAAAAGCCAGCATTAAGGGTTGCTTGAGGCTCATTTCATTGGTGGCAGCTTAACTGGGCTGAAGAAGTCTCCCTTCTGTACATGTTCTTGAGAATGAAGTTCACTGCACAACCAGACAAACACACGGCCAGCAAAACGCTGGATGTTTACAGAGAAAGACAAAGCTGCTTACAGCAAGGAAAGGCTTTTGGGTAGAAGCATAACTTCCCTTCTAACTGGAAAGTGTTCTGGAATTAAGGGCTAACTATTATAACCTCCCACAATATAGGGAATCCTGAAGCTGCAATATTTTAAACTACTCCTCAAGCCATCTCCACTAAAAGGGATATTGGAAACATGGTCAGAACCTAACACAGAACTGCAGAATTCAGCATTTGATCAACATAGCTTTGACTAAAATCAAATAAAGAGCAGTAGAAAATACCTTGTCAATTCCCTTTTAACGGCATAAAGGCTGAATCCCTTTTGTGCCAGACATTACTTTCAAATGCCAGCACTGTTGCCAAGTTGTGTGGTCAGCTAATCTAGTGAGGGCAGAAGTCCATCTTAACTTAGTATATTTTTTAAGGGATATATACTGCAATGGGTCAGAGTTAAAAGTCACTTGACAAAGTGATAGTCCATCCTTCTTTCATTCCAGGAGAGAATCCACAATTATTAGGATTGCCATACAAAATCTCAAGTCTACAGTATGATATATTAAGACTTTCACTACATCACCACCTAATTATTCAGAAGCATGCACCAGAAAACACCACAATAAACAAGGTTGTTCAGATAGGTCAGGATGAGGGTGAGTAACCAAGAGGTGGCAGTGCTCCTATCTGGTAAACAGGAAGAAGACTAATTGTTAATAGCATTCTATTTGGGTAGGAAGTCCAGTGGCATCAAAGTGATGGACTGAAAGAGGCACAGTTTTTAAAGTGCTTCTCTCCACCTTTCAGCTGCAGCCCAGTTAAAACTGAATATCCTCTGCAGGCACTACAACCCTCTCCTGGTCAAAGCAATTGCCTTAAGAAGCAGTAGTAGCATACTACTACAAACATTCTAATTAGAGTAACTAAATGCATCTAGACAAGAAGGTGGCAATATTTTAGTGCTTCAGTAGGCTCCTATAAATGAAAGCATTTTAAGACACTGTCTATGCAATTGTGGAGGTCTTTTTAATTGGTACAGAATTTTCCGATTTATAATGTAAATTGTAGCTTAGACTTAGTGGAAAAAAAAAAAAAGGGAAGAGTAACTGTATAAATCGGTACTTAAATTTCACTTGGCATTTAAGCTAGCCTAAGGAAATCCCAAGACTGCCTCACCTCTGAATTTTTAACATGGTTATTGAACACTGGAAGATGAAGTTTCAGTTCACATGTTCAGTGCAAAGGTCACAAGCTCTGCAAGACCATGATCAGAAACATTCCAGGGCAGTGTTGCTTAATTCATGGCAACAGCTTTATTTAACAAAAGCACTCTAGGAATGGTTTCCCTCCGTAACTCCATATGGGATCAAACATGAAACAAGTCAGCTTACTCCAAGAAGTGGCTTCTTTGACCACATGAGAGCTCGGTGTTTTGAGAATTTGTTTTGGCTGGTTTTGTTTCTTTTTGTTTGTTTAAACTTTGATTTACAAAGATCTTTCATTCTGAGAGCATTTCCACCTAGTTGTAGCAGAAAGAGTGCTGGCACACATATTTGGCAGGAATGTCTCCCCTGCCTGGAGAAAAACAGATACATGAAATGGGGAAAAACAACCCCACACACCACGATATTCTCACTCTTACGGATCTAGGAAAGCATCCTCCAACGACGGCCATTGGTTCCTAGTGAAAAACTAGCAACAGTTTTCCTGGGCTAGACAGGGGTTTCTGAAGAGGAGTTTCCTTTCTTAGAAAGTAAGTGTAGCATTTTATATCATTTCACATCGTGCTGCTCAAAAGTTTTGTGCTACTTTATTAGAATGTGCCTCCAAAACAAGTTACTAGATTTGGAGCTGTGTCAATCACCTTGGGTTATTTCCCCTTACTACCTCCTCCCTTCAGCAAGGGACTGCACAGCTGTCTGTCAAAGTATCTCTGCCAGGGGAGCCAAATGGAAAATTGCCCATCTACATCCAAAATCTGAATCCACTAACACAAGTGTCAGCTACTTCTTTACACACACCTTAAGGAAAATTCATACCAGGAAGCTTTGGAGTAAAATCATACACCACTACATAGAAAAAAACTGACAATTAGGATAGAGCTATAATGAGAGAGGCATTCATTATCCCAAGTAATTTGACTGATTTCCATCCCAAGGAAAGCCATATACACATGTACCTGAATTCTGCAGTGAGGTTAACACTGTGTTCTCATATGCTGAGGAATACCTGGATGAAACAAACAAGACTTCCAAGACTGCATTCCATGTCAGTGAGTCTCTCACCTGCTGACAGCACACTTGGATAGCATACAGTAATCTCAGCTGGGAGGCATCACTATTCTATTTTTTTATTTTGGTCTTTGTTTTGATATGCAACACTTCCTCTTTCCAGTCCATGCCCTAGCTAGTGAAAAGAGTTTCCTTTTATGTTTCCTCCTGGGATGGTGTTAAAATGAATTTAAAATTCAAACAATAAACACATTGATGAAAATACAGTGTTCTCCTGTAGACAAGAACATATTGAATTTCATGCATTATATGGTATTTTCAGTTGAGACCATGATTTTTTTCTGTTGCTTATATTAGAAGACTAATATTAAAATAATGTAAGACAGGACACCATCAAGGCTTCCCATGATAACTTTAAAAATTGAAGTGGAAGGACACACTGTAGACCAGTTACTCTAAAGCACATTCTAAACAGCTTTCTTTTTTTTTTTTTTTTCCTGCAACAGCTGTATTGAACATTGGTGAAAACAAAACAGCAGTTCTGACAGGGTACTGGTTCAATACATTATTCCTTGATTGATTAACTGTCAAGATTTATCTTTCATTTAGGAGAAAATAAGTTGGTATTACTATGCTAGCCAAACCCTCATAAATACTATATAAAAATGATGTTTACATGCATACACTGACAATATATAATGAAGACAAATGAATGGCAACAGAAAATGTGTATTACTGAACAGCTGAGAGGAATGAACACTTGTTCCATGTTTACACAGCAACTTGCACGACCAAAAAATATGACAATTTATAAGTGAGATGCTTAGTCACAACAATGCTTTATAATGAAATGCACAACTGTGGCTTTCACCAAAAATTCATTCAAAGCATCCATGTTATTCAACTTCAAAGTTTGAGTCAGAGCTGGGGAAGGAAATGAGATGAACAGGTTTGGACAAGAGAAAGAGACCTTCAATACATCTTTGGGCCACACCATTGAGGAGTTTCATCAGCTGAAGCACCTTAGCAGCCCCTGATCTCTGCTGAATGGCATAGGCTGGCATTAAGAACAGGCACCAGAAGTGATATAATATACAGAATAAAAATGTTATGAATTGTATGTACAAGGATGCTAATGCAAAGGCATGACTTCACTCTAGGAAATTGGTAGCCAAATGAGGCAGCTGAGTAACACCTCTTCACAAAGTTTCTACAGCTAGGCAACCAAATTTGAAACCAATTAAAATAAAGCTGTATGTAATTGAACACTCTAAAGAACTTCTACAAGCATAAAAGTTATGATACACCCTGAAAAATGTAAGTTAATTGCTTGCATCTAAGGACCAAGATATGAAAATGAAACTATTAACTCAAAAAATGTCTCAAGCTGATTTTTTTTTGTTGCAGTTTGTGAAAGTAAGCTCATGTTAACACCTGCACTTTTAAATGATGGTTCTCCTATTTGTTCTCTCAGTGTATAAAGTTTTTTGGCATCGTTGCCAAGAGACCAAGATAGGAGCACTAGTAAAGACTATCAGTAATCACGTACTACTTGAACTCCCTTCACTGGCTCAGAGGCATAGGAAAAGAAACGAAAGGACTGACAAGGAAGCGTTCCAGTGAAAGAAGAGCCTTTGGATCTAAGCCAAGCCCAAGTATGCCACTACAAGCTCAAGTGGCCAGCCACAGAATCCAACTACTCCAGTCTTTGCAAAGACATGCTGACCTTACCTATATCCCAGTCAATGCCAAAGCCTCCTACAAGGGGAAATGAAATGCACACGTTATATTAATTATAACTGCAGTGCTTCAGAACTTCCAGCAAAATCTCTCTAGTAATTGTCTAGAAGATCTAGCTTCCTAAATCATAAAGAATTTTCAATTGTCACTACAATGTACCAACATGCACTAACCATGTACCAATATGTAACAACATCAAGGCGTACAACTGCTCCCTGGAAATACTATTTGAAGAATAAGCCACTTGGAATGACGGGGCCACATGTACCCCTTCTGGTTAAAGGGAACATTGCCTTAGAGGTTTTCCACTTGTTTTGGTAAGAGACAAAGAAATTAGGCCAACTTGACACAGCTGCTACTGAGGAACAGTTCAGATTCAGAGGCACGTAATCAACTACTTCTGACAAGATGCAAAGATGGGATAATACCACCTTTGCCAGAAAAGCAGTAACACAAAGATAAACTTGTGTTTGCTTTGACAAGTCTCAATTGTCTAAAACTTAGGAAGTTTATCAAACTTGTATGCATTGGGAAGTGCATGCACATGGAAAAAGCACCTCTCAGGAGTGGCTGGAGGTTCGGAGTGGACAGCCCTCCAGCAAATTGCCAGCTATGCAGGAAAAGCTCAAGATGCTGCAGCCTTGCTTCCACTCAGCCTGGCCTGCTTAGACTGCCCACCAGGAACCTCCCATGAACCATCCCACCAACCAGCACACAGGGTATTTCAGGGAAGGGAGCCATGCTTCAGCAGCAGAAAGCTCAGGGGCCATACATCAGTTATCCAGCAACAGGCTCAGAGACCTTGCAAAAATTAGTAGTGCTAGAAGAGAGCAAGAGCTACCATGAAATACTGTCAATTAAAATACATGTTGTCTGGAACAGAGCAGGAAGACAGCACCTTCATGCTAAGAAAGGGCATGTAGTTACCTTTTGGAACTCTGTCAACAGCCACCATATATAACTCTAATCCAATTCTTAATTCTAATCTTATCAATGCTTTCATGATACTGGGGGAGGTAGGGATTATTACACCCACCCCCTCACTGTCAGTTGTATTAAGTACAAGAGGGGAAGAAGCAAGGGGAGTATTAAATCTTACCCCCATCACCATTTTAGTACATACAAGAGCAGCACTAGAAAGACTGGGACATCAGTGTTCTAGGAATTCTTTTGTACTTCATATTTTCCAATTCCCTAATGTTTTGTTATTGTTGCTTGTTTGGTTGTTACTTCTTTCAGGGTAGAATCCATTCCAGACCACTGCATGATCTTTCCAGTACCAATTTCTTTATTATAACAATTTTGGTTTTGTTCTTTTTTCCTTCCATGAACTGTCCCTCCTTTCTTACCATCCAATATTTGCCCATTCATTTAAAAGCTTTCAACAGAAGTTTACACCAAATACACCCTATTGGGACACAACTGCAACATTGTAGGTACTTCTAGAGTAACTAGCCTGGGGAAATTATTTTCCATTATTTCATTCTAGTATTCAGTCAATTAAACTAAATTCTCTTGAATCATTATCTGCACAATAGTGTCCACAACATGCAAGCACTTCAGTGGGAGAAGTAACAATTTTCATCTTCCTCTACAAATAACCACTTCTCTTAAGGGAGGCTGTTTGGCTCTCACAACAGCTTCAGCTGGCTTGCTGATCAGTCATCAATTAAAGAAAATCTGGTTTCCAATTTTCTCATCTACCCACAAAAGCTGTGTTTGGGACACTCAGCCAGCTCATTCTGCAACCAGTTCCTTAACAGAGAAGCCATGCCTTTCTCAAGTAACATCCTTGTATGGATCAAGTATTCTTGAAATTTGAGTGACTTTGTCTAGCAGGCTGCAGACCCCCTTCACGCTCCAACTTCAATGTATTAAATCTCCAGTGCCTTTGGGCACACCGTATATAGCGGTGGGGGCGGGGTGTGCTGCAGGGGGCCGGAATTTAACCCTTTACCAGCACTGCTTTTGAAGGGAAAAAAGAAGGCTTGGAGGCATGATGCTCTTTCTTCTTTCCATGGCTTAAGAAAGCTCTTCCTCAAAGCAACAGACCCACTCTGCCTCACATGCACTTACTAAAACACCCTGGGACCATATAGTTGACTTCCAAAGCACAGCAAGACACAGCAGCAGCAAGACCGCAGGAGATGCCTGATGGCCCTCCCTTACAGCCTCCACCACCTGACATGGCATTATTCAAGGTTACAGAAGATCAGCAGTAGTAACCTTGTCAGCCAACCTCACTCCCTGGTGATTCACAGAGCCCACTCCCAACCCTGACACAAGACAGCAGCAGTTCTCTAGCCCCTGATGCAGTACTAGGTTGGATTACAAAGCTTAAGGGCATCCATAATGTAGACAGCTTTCAAGCTTTGTTCCCACCCAATATTTAAAGTTAGGGATTTTTATTTTATACACTTAACTGTCTGACAGTGTGAATAGCTGAGTAAAAAGAACCACTGAGGTGAAGGGGGAGGGAAAGGGGGAGGACTTGAAGTTTGATAGCTGACATTTTACCCTAAATAATAGTTTGCCTTTTGTTAACCAAGAGCAGCTGAACAAAAGGCTGTATAACATTAGTTTTCTAGCACATGCCAGCCACTCTGGACAGCAAGTGCCTACACATTCAAGCAGAATCCACAACACCCAAGACAACGTGGAACATGGGGAAGATACAGCAACAGCCCCAACATTACCATCTGAGAATGAGACTGAAGTTCGATTGCTGAATTTCAGGTCCCTGCCTGCCTTTTAATCCAGCCAAACACAGCTTTTGGTAGTTCTGCACATTCACAATACCTTGCCTAGCAAAAGGAAGTATTTACAGTAGATGGTAGTTTATAACAGCATTGGCTATCCACAAGAATGTATGGGGTGGGCACGTAATACAAGCAACCAACTGAAAAAGATAAGGTTTGGCAAACTTGACAGAATACCTTTAAATATTTTGGTTATCTGTAGAGACTGACCAGAATTAGAGGGAAAGTGTTGCAACACAAGTTTAGCTCTTACCTTTTGCTCACTAAAGAAGCCTTCTCCCCCCACAACACATTTGCTGTTCTCACATCCCTGGAAAGCGCTGGTATGAGAGCAGCCTTGGTGATTGTTTGTGTGATCTTAGGAGAGATAATACTGTAGTAACAAACAGGAGTAAAACACAGTTGCTGAGGTGAGAGCAGGAGCCTTTGGTTGGGTTGATTTGTCTACTTCAGAAATGAGTTTAAAGACAATTCACATATTTCTTTAGTTGAGATAGTTTTCTCTATAGCATTCAAGGCATACCTCACAGTCCCCAGAATTTTAAGTATTCAACTCTGAAAAGTGACTCACACCCATTGCCAGTCCAGCAAGTTTGGAGCTTGCCTCAAGTCACCTTCCTACTACTGCTGGAGGTAATCAATTTTCTCCAAGTCAGCACCAGTGCAGAGGCACACAGCACAAAGCATGCAGAACCATAGAACAATAAGCATTTGAAGTTTCCAGTTCAAGTCTTAAGTCACTTCAGAAATATTTCAACCACATATGAAGGAAACTGCTAACTAGTCATCATCCTTTCCAACAAGTTCACCATCTGGGGTTTTAGAAATGCATATTACACACTCAAGTAAAATAACAGGAATGGAGCTCTTATTTCTTAGAGCTGAACATGTAACTATGAATTAATTCTTCTGTCAGTATTACACACATATCTGAGATGCCTGAACAACACAGAACATATATTCATGAGCCTCATCTGTGGGTACTGGGTTCTGTTCCTTTTCATACTATGCTATACAGCTAGAGCATTCAAAGCTGGCCAACATTTTTAGTTGCTAAAAGAGATTAGCAGCTATGGACTCTGTAACTGAAAAGAATTTATTTTGTTGGAGGTTGATAGCAGAGGAAGAAACAAGTAGCTGAGAATCAAAAAAACTTCAGAAAAGAAGCACACAACTGTCTTAGCCACATACAATTTCTCTTATTTAAGATGGTAGGGCAAAGAGGAAAGATAAAATAATGTCTAAGGTGACTTTACATAGTAAAGAAGCTTTTGTACTTAAGGTAGAAGTTGGCAGATAGTATTGTTCCAATTTCTTAACATGCTTTTGTTCCATTTATGTGACTTGATGTGGATACACAAGCATAATTTGTTAGGAGAACCAAACCCATCCCACCCACAGAGCCATCCTTCAAGCACAGCCAGGGAAAAGAGAAAACAACCCATGGAAGGAGCTGCAGCTGAGCCCATGAGGAGAACAGCTGAAACAAAGTCAATATGCCTAATATATTTTAGGATCAGGGACATCCACTCATTACATTAACCAATACTTGGATTGCCAAGCAGTAGCCAGTCCCATTCCTGCTCCATATTTCTACACTTTAAAGATTTCAAATGATAGGTTAAAAGCATTAGTAAAAACTATGTACTACATAATTATGATCCAAGATTATATTTGTAACTGCTCTATTGAAGGTGGATTACAGCTGAAGACAATAAACCCCTTCTGTGAAATCTTATCTGTGGTAACATTAGTCTTGCATTCAGTGCATTGTTCGTGCAGCTTAAGATCTGTGCTCTCAACACATCGTGATTCTTTGTCTGATGGAAAGACACCAACAAATTTGCAGGAAGGAAGGGAGTATGGGAGGAAAACTAGGAAGAGTCTGGGTCAAGACAGTATTGAAAGAGGAATGATGCCTCCTTGACTTTAAAAGAGAGGAACTAAGCAGTTTTCCTTTAAGAAAGCATGGTCTAGCAAGCATGTTTACATGCTCTGAAGATTTAGCTGAAAGGAGAAACTGCTACACACGATGCAAATTTCATCACTAAGTTGAAGCAAAAATTCAGCTAGACCTTCTCTCCCAATTATGAGATATACACTTCAAGGCACTGGTTTTAACAAAACTGTAATTTAAGAAAAAAAATTATGGGTATACAATAGGTTTCATGCCTGTTTATTGTATGCACATCTCCAGTTGTATCTTCTCAGAAAGTCACTGTAACCTCAGAGGTCTATGCTGCAGCCTGCAAGCATTAATACCCTTACATACAGCAACACTCCTGGTTTTCCAAAGACATGCTCTAAGTAAAAACAATCCATGAAAGTTGCCTGAACACCCAAGGCATTTCTGCTTCTTCCAGTTTTTATTCACTGGGGATTGTCTGAAGTCATGTTTAATTAAGCCAGTAGTGTAACAATATCATATTATCACCAAGAGAAAAACCCAACAACTTCGCTGTCTTTCCCTTAAAATGTTGAGTGGACTTCAACACCAGTCACAGCAAAGCGGGGGAGCTTGGATTTTGTCCAGTATGCTATTAAAGCTGTTTAAACCCCAAAGTTTTAATTCTCTTACTAAAGAGAAGGAGTTAAATATAAAGACTTCTGCATACAGGGAAAGAGCTAGGAGCTAAAGATGTGATGGGAAAGAAGCATCTAAAGGGAAGGAAAGGAAAAGTAATCCAAGAGGTTTAGCACCTGATAGGTGAACAGCATTTGTAAGTTAAAAATATTGTGAATTTAGAGATTATTCCAACCCCTTATCATCAAAGGATGTTAAATCCACATTCCATAAATCACATATGAACAAAATAACTCACTACCCTGCTTTCTTCATCAGGAAAAATTTAAAAAGGGAAACAACTGTCAGTAACCTAATCTGAAGCACTGTCTTCAGATGGGCACCTGTATGTGCATTTGATATCACAAAAGACACAAAGTATGATAAATGAAGGCTGCATGAGGACAAAGAATTATATACCATTTCTTACATACACTGGACGTATGAATTTGTCTAGCTCATGAGCACATTTTTCTCTAAAGCTGAAGCTCTAGCAGTCAACACCAGCAACACAAAATATTGCATTTTCAAGACTGCCTCGGGATGCACTCTTAAACTTCTTAATAATTTTGTTAGGTAGCAAAAACCTTAATCATCACAAAAAGAAACAGCAAGAGCCTGTATCACACACTGAAGTTTCATATAAACAACCCTTGAGCAAGAGATGCAGAACTGGAACAGGGAACATGGGCATACTCCCTCTGCATCAGCCAACTGCTTTGGGGAGACACGTGGGTGGATGGCATTGGAGCACCATGGAGCAAAGCCCAGCATTTGGCAGCATGGAAAGCCATCACACAAAAGCAGCCACGTTTAACCTACCATTCCCGTCTAACCACTCTATTCCTCCTTTCCTCTCATACCAGTTCAACTTCCAATTAAAATAAACTTATACCAGTGTTAGAAAAAGGGAAAAAAGTCTTCTGTGGTGTTGAGTTAAACTGGCTCACAGAGGTATCTCCTGAGTGCTCACAGCCAAGGCTGGAGAACAGAGGAGGAAGTGAGATCCCCTATTCTCCTAGCAGCCACGAGATGTTAAGACAGCTTGCTCCCTACTGTGAAACCACGGCTTTACCACTACATTAGAGCAGTTTAGACATAAATTCAATCAGCAAATTTAGCCAAGGTACCAGATAAGTAGCTTTCAGTTCAGTTGACAGCTATGCAGTTGAATGCTTTCCCCTATACATGCACACTCCTCCAAAAATTGCATCTTTCACAGTCTGTAAAACAATAAGAAAGAATGCATTTTATTTGTAATCTAAAAAGTTAAGAAATCCAGGAATATATGCAACCCCAGAATTCACCATAGCAATCTGATTTCAGCGAGTGTTGTCCATATGCTCCAATAGCCCCATGAGCCACTGCAACTCACTGATAGGGCAAAAAATTAAAGAATTTGTAAATTAATCTGAGCAGTTAAGGACCTGACCAAAGACAGACCTGATGCAAGGAAAAGGAAGGAACGGTGTGTCTAAGGGCAAGGGGAGAAAGACCTTTAAAATCCTTTCTTGAAATACAGGGAGCTGTGGTGCTGCAGGATTTTGTCTTGTATGTCTTGATAGTCCATGAACCAATTTTAAAATGCAATCTGTAGGGCAATATGAGAACTAGAAGAGTCACACACCATTAAGCTGACTGAATTTGGCAACTCCACACTTTCCCTAGAAAGTGTTAGGAGTCTGCTATGGAAGTGTTTTGACCATCCACCACTGTTATAATGAAATGATGTTAAAGCACACAGGAGCTGAGCTCTGCCATAAATGAAACCCCAAATATTTAACTTGCAACTTGTGGCATTTTCCACTTTCTGCAAACTCACTTGATCCAGATAGTTTTCCAACACAAGCCAAATGTCCTGCCACTGTTCTAACGTTTTTTAACATCGTGGTTTAGTTTACAGCCTACTAATACTTCCAAGAAAAGAAAAAGAGAGGTGCTCTTTCAGTCACTGATTAAACAATCAAGAACTCATTAACATATCAGGTAGGATATTTGATTTAACTATGGGTAAGACTAAAGTAAAATCTTTTTCAAGTCCTATTCTAGTTGATTTTTATAACAATAACATCTAGTTGCTACTGTAGCATTGATAGTTCTGTCCATACAACAAACACTGCCAGACAAAAGAAAATTATCAGGGTTGCAACATGGTTACTTTTGTAGAATGCTTTGACACATCTTAAATTAAGCATTTCCCCTGCTGCCATGATAGCGTTTTGTATCAGACAGTGAGGTTCCCAGTGGCAAACCACCAGACTGGCTTTCAACAGCAGCTCTATGGCAGAGAATTGGCTTTTGCTTCCCCCCCATCCCACAGTTTTATTCACTTTCTTTCATGCATTACTGTATTATCTGCAGGACCTGCTACCCTGAGAGCAGTCCTCAGGGTTCCACTCTTAAATGTTTGCCACTGCTGTAACAGTCAATATTCTCTGTTTCAGAGACTATTACATACTCGTAGCACACAACAGGAGTCAACAGCTCGACGGAGACCAGAACCATCTTGACTAAAAAAGAGACTATGCCAGACATCCCAGTTGAGAGCTGAAATCTGCATTTCTCTGCATTAAGAGGATGAGCAACTACATTGATCTTGTCTGGCAAGTGTGTATGTGTAGTCCTGTTTTGAGACTTGGAACACCCAGTAAGGAACCACCCACGGTGCTATTTCCCTTCTCACTCGAGGGAGTGTCAAAACGGAGGTGGAATGAGGAAAAATTATGGGGAATGGGCAGTGATTCCCAGAAGGAGGGGTGGAAAGACCAGAGAGGAACAGGACTAAAGGTAACAAATGAGTAGCAATGTTAGGACAGGAGTATCATGTTCTAGGCAAGGGGGCACAAAATAGGTGAGCCGGCAACTTTTGTGCAGAAAACCCTCAGGGATGGGGTCAAATGCCTTATGACAGGGTGAGGAGGATATATCTTGGGGAAGGAGAACTCTGCATTTAAGAGAACTACTCTTCCACCAGCTTACAGAGATGTGCCTGTGCCCAAATCTTACCTGCATGAATTAATCTGAGGGAATATCCTGCTCACCAGCTTTTCTCATGTACTGAGCAGAACCAGAGTTTCTAACTACTAATATTAAAGGTTTCAGGCTACCATTCCTGCCTTGCATTTTTGGTTTGTTTTTACACTATTAGCCAAACAAAGTACTCAAGTGATGCACTAAGTACTCTCCTGGAAGGCTGCCTTTCTATTATAGTTCCTTTTATGAGGCTGTAAATAGCATTCTTAAACAAGCAATAACCCTCACAGTTTTGCAGCCACCCTTTCTCAGAAAAAAAAAAAAAAAAAAAAAAAAAAAAAAAAAAAAAAACCTCACCTATATTTTTAGCCAAAGTGAGAAAGATTTACAGGACAAACTGATCCCAACAGTCAGTCTCGAAAACAACTCCCCTTGAGTGAATAATAAATACTTGCTAATACTGATCAGGCACACCCGCATTAAGGAGCCACCAAAACGAACTAATCAAGAACAGTGGTAGATCATTAATTTGCAGAATAAAAGCCTTTCTCAACGGGAGCTGAAGGCTTGGAAACACTTACTTGTTTTAAAACAATTTTAGGTCTACAGGACACAGGAACACCCAAACCCAATCCTTTAAGAAGTGTACTCTTTTCAGAGCACACTGTTGGAAGTAAAATGATTTATGTAAAATAAATTAAGCTAGAAGTTGCATCTAGAAAAGCAGTACAGTTTAAGCAAGGCTAGAATACTTTTGTTCCCTTTGCAATTTAAGCTTTTAAGCCCACAAAACACCTTGGAATTCTTATCCCAGCTACTCTTTTACTAAGTGATGAAGAATACGTTGCCTTAGAAGCTGGATATTTTATGCTGGGGCCAAAAGCCCTCAATTGTTTCATTTTACACACTTCAAAAAACTCATCCTACTGAGAACACAAAAACTAGAAGCTTTCTAGCCTGTACCACAAGACCGAAGTTATACTCCAAAATGAATGCAGAAAGATGTTTTTTTCAAATGTCTTAGGAACATCATGCCTCATTTCAGTCTAGCATTCAGTATTACACATGTGCTTTAGGAAGCCCACTCTTAGGGAGATACTGAGATACCACAAAAAGCTGTAAGCAACCCAGTTGCACAACGTTTCTGCGTTACTTTTTTTTGGTTAAAAACTTGACTGTTCCTTAATCACACTACATGTCCCCCAAATGTCATTTTAAGGTCTTTCTTTTTCCAACGGAATTCATACCATCTGTCCTCTGACACTAGCAACTTTAGGAAACACACAATGCTAGACCTTTCTAGAATTGCTTCATAGCTATAGCAACATTAGAAGAGATAGAAAAAGTGTCCCTGAAAACTTAAGACAAAGACATCAGCACATTTCCCTAGGCTAAATGCCTTCATGTATCACTTAAGCAAGCATCCCACAGGAAAGTCTTGTACTATGCCTGTCCTCAGGCAGGTTTTCCCCTGAAGCCCCTTGTTGTGCTGTCCAATTTCATCCTGGAAGGAAACTACCTCCAATACCGGTTACTGGAAAATTCCAGCAAAATCCCCCCGCACTAACCCCCAGAGCAAAAGGGGAAAGCCAGCAGATCGCCATTTTCCAGCTTCAAACGAAAAATCAAGTTTCAAACTATCACAGCAAGAAACTATCCCAATGAAACTTAAGACACTTCCAGTACATTTTGAAGAAGCCAACGCCTCTTCTAAGATCTATGAAACAATACTTAGGGTCACCAGAATCAACACTTGCAAAGCCAAAGCATTTTAAATTAACACCACATAAACCAAGTTCCTGTTTTTGCCTCAGTAAACGTCTGCCACCACAGAAGCAGACAAAATGTTGACCAAGAGCAGGAGACGTAGCTGGCATATGCAAACGTGAGTATCTCTGCTAACTTTTTCACTGCCTTTTATTTATTTGTAATTAAATAATCAAAGAGGTGTCCTTTTCTCAACACAGTTCTTTTCCTTCCCTATTTATTCGTTTTTCTTTCTCCTGTGGGTTACACGCCGAACACGGCTGTGCAAAGCAGACTCCACAAACCAGTTCAACTTATTCATGGGGCTCTGGGGGACCCCAAACTTTTCTCTTTTGCATCTCCACGGCCCCGCCACCCCTCGGTACGCGCCCCTCTGAGGGGCACGGCACCCGCAGCAGCTCAACGCCCTCGCTGCAAATCGCTCATGGGCACACCGGAGCTCCGCCGGCCGCCTCCGGGGACAGCGTATCCCGCACATCTCGGAGGGAGCCCCCCCCGGCTCACCTCCTCCTCCTCCTCCCGGGCGGCGGCGCGGAGCAGCGCCCAGAGGGAGCGGGGCGCGCCCGGGACGCCGCCGCCGCGCCGCACGCCCTCCCCCGGCGTTGTCAGCAGCTCCCGCGCCCGCACCGGCTGTCCCCTGTCCCAGCCTCGCGGGGCGGCAGGAGCAGCGCGGCCGGTCCCCGCCGCCCCCCGGCAGCGAGCGGAGCGGGCGGGGGCCCTCTGGCGCCGGCCAGAGGCGGGAGCGCGGCCGCCCCCTCCCTCCCTCCCGTCCGCGCCGCGCACCGCGCTCACCTCGTCGTCGTGGTGCTGGCAGTAGCTGGCCCGGTCGGGGAAGACGGAGAGGATGTTGTACGGCGAGGCGGGGTAGGGCGGGCTGAGGGCGAGCGGCGCGGCAGGGCCGGCGGCGGCGGGGCCGGCGGCGAAGCGCTCGATGAAGTGGTCCTTGGTGAGGCGGACGCGCTGGTGCGCCCGCACGCAGTTGTCGCACAGGTGCTCCTGGCAGTCGAGGCAGCGGGAGCTGGCGGCGTTGCCCTCGTCGCAGGAGCTGCAGCGGGGCTCGCCCTGCCGGCTGTGGGGCCGCCGCAGAAGGAGCGCAGCCGAGCCGCCGCCGCCGCCCGATGAGGAGGAGGACGACGACGTCGAGGAGGGCGCGGCCGAGGCGGCGGCGGCGGGCGAGGAGCCGGCGGCGCGGGGCGGCCCCGGCGGCGGGCGGCCGTGGTGCCGGTTGTTGCCACCGCTGCCCCCGCCAGCGCCCGAGCCCGCGGCGGGGCCGGCCCCGGCGGCGCGGCCGTTCTTCTGCTCGTCCGCGGCGGCCGCCACGACGACCACGTCCAGCAGGTTGCTGAGGAGGAAGTTGGAGGAGGGCAGCGCGTCCATGCCCGAGGGCTCCGAGATCACCACCTTCTGGTCGCAGATGGGGCAGCGCAGCTTGAGCGCGTCCCCCGCGCCGGGGTGCCGCTGCGCCTCCAGGCACTGGCGGCAGAAGGCGTGCAGGCAGGGCAGGACGTGGAGCCGCCGCGGCGGGCCCCCGCAGGAGGAGCCGCCGCCGCCCCCGGAGGAGCTGGAGGTCTGCGAGGAGGACGAGGAGGTGGAGGAGTTGGACGACAGGGGAGCCGGCGAGCCGCACATCTCTTTGCACAGCGGACAGATCTGGAAGTCGGACTCGGGAAACGAAGCCATTTGCGACAGGCCTGACTCCCCGATGGGGGGCAAAAACGTGTCTCTCCTCCCTCAAAAAAAAAAAAAAAAAAAAAAAGAAAAAAAAAAAAGAAAAAAAAAAGCGTGGGCGGAAAACAGAGGCGCGGGGAGAAGGTAGTTCTGCAAGCAGCTTACGAGCAAGCTGGCATCGATCAGTCGTTTTGCCAAGTGGGATCGATGGGTCCGTTTTGCAAATACGGTGTCATCGATCCGGCGGTGTGCAGGGAGCTGGGTCCTCTCCTCGTACCTCGCTGCTGCCGGGCTGGCTGCTGCGGGGAGGGGGGAGTATTTTTGGTATCAAGGTGTAGCTGTCCCGTTCTCCCTCAGCAAATGGATCCTCTCGTCCCTCTCATGTACTTAACCCCCGATCCCCCGTTGCATTAGACAAATTGTATCGATTCCCCGATCGGTCAATACCTCACACAGTCTTCTCATCTCCCCCTCGGGTCAGCAGTTTGACAACGTGGTTTGGTTACTTGTCCTCTTCCTAAACGGAAAGTGCATGGGCGCCGACCGCCCGATCCCCGCCGCATCCAGCGGGGACCGAACTCTGTCCGCCGGGGCTCGGCTCCGGTTCCCACGGCCGCAGAACCGGGTCGGGGCGGCAGTGCAAGTCCCTCTCGGCCGGGCGGGTGGGGCGCAGCAGGGGCTTAACTCAAGTTTCGCTCTTTCTTCTTGGGTCGTTGGGTTTTTTCCTCTTTTCCTTTAAACCTGTGCTTGTCGGGGGGGAAGGGGAAATTTCGTTTCAGTTCCCCCCTCCACTTTTGCAATCCAGAGCAGCTCTAGGAGAGAGAGAGGCACTGAAACACAGTGGCCAGGCAGACTTCTCCGGCTCCAGTCTTCCCCCGCCGACGCCTGCTCCACCACCGCATGACTGGGGGGTGGGGATGGAGGGCGGCGTTGGTGCCCACCCCACCGGCAGAGACTCACGCTGGCGGGACGCGGAGGAGAAGGAGGAGATGGGAAGAATAAAGGGGCTCCGAGGACGGCCAAGAAGGGCAGTCCCCTCTCTCGCCGGACGCCTTCCTTTCCGCGGGGCTTCCCGCGGAGGGCAGCGCCGAGCCCGCAGCAGCCCCGCCACACGCGGTACCCGGCGGCTCGGGCGGCCGCTGCCGGCCGGTCAGTGCCGCGGGCTCGGCGCGGCTCGCACAGGCGGCGGCGGCCGGGCAGAGGAGCAGCGGCAGGTCCCCGCCGGCCGCCCTGAATTATTCATGGGGGGTGTATTATATTCGCTCGCACAAATTGGAGCCGCTGTGCAATGCTATCCGAGAGCGCTACGCTCGCCCCCTCCTCCTCCTCTCCGGTTCTCGCTCGCGCTGAGCCCCTGCAGCGCCTAGGATCACATTTCCTTTGTCATCTCGCCTCTTCGCGTGGTGTTTTATTGAGAAAACAAAAATAATATAAAACCCGAAGAAGAGGCGAGAGGAGGGGGTGGGGGGGGGCAAGCAGCGAAAACCAAAACGCCCGCCTCCCCCGCGATCAGCCGAGCCGGAGCCCACCGGCCCCGGGGGGTGAATTAGCAGGAATTACTCACTGATGCGGCAGCACCGTCCCGGGCGGCGTGGGATCCGGGGAGAGCCATCGCGCCGGGCGCCTTCCCCGCCTGGCGGGGTGCGGAGGGCGGCCCCGGGGGGCGGGGGCGCGGGGCTGGCGGCGGCGCTGGCTCCGGCCCCGCTGCGGCCGCCGGCACTGGGGCGGCGCGGCGTGCGGGAGCCTTTTAAGCTCCGACGGCGCGGGCTGACTTCCGCCCGGCTGCGGGGGGCGGCCGGGGGGCGGCGGCGGCGGGCAGGAAACATTCGCCCTCCTCCGGCCCGACCTGCCCCCATCCGCTCGCATCCAGCCCCCTCCGCCCACCCCCCATTTTTTTAACGCCGCCGGTTTCAGCGCCGGGGACCCCCCTCCCACCGTGGGTCTGACGCGCCGCGGCTCGGGCGGTCGCCAGACCCTCGCGCCCTTTTTGGGTCTGGGATGCGAGCGGGGCTTCGTGGCCGTTCTTTGAAAGCACCGAGGCGTTAATGCAGTTTTAAACATGAAGTCTCTCGAGTAATTGTGTTCTGCCGCCCAGTCTAGGGGTGACCGGCTCCTCTCCGCGCTCTTGCGGTTGCCGCCGGGTCTGCCGTGCCCGGGCGGGCGAGCCCGGGGGGGTTCGCTGCTGGGCAGGGGCCGGCGCTTCCTCTCCTCCAAAGCGACGCGATGAAGTTAGCAAAAATTAGCGGCGATGCCATTTGCGCTGCTGCGAGACCACACTTAAATAGAAATCCGCAACATTTATTTTGGTTCTAATGAAATGCCCCGCCACCGGCAACGTGTGGCTGGGAAGTTTCGGCTCTGCAGCACGACCGAGTGGCCACTCTCTTGGTTAGCGGGGCTTGTGGTAGCAAGAGGGGACGCATGGCATTGCACCCTTAACAAGGAAACTGGAAATGCTGAGAAATTTTAAAACGTGGAACTGGCTAAGGGATTGGAAAGTAAACCAAACAAATAAACAAACAGGAAAAGGAATAAAAAAGGGGAAAAATACAGATTAGCGAATGAAAGCATCTGTAAATAAGCAAAATAAGCTCAAAACAAATTACTGTTCAGTAATGATAATAAGTTTTCAGAACCACCACAGACCAGGAAAACTGGTTGTTAAAACATATTCTGTTATGTTTCTCCTTTGTTTAGCCCTTAGATGTACAAACAACTAATGCTATTTAGGCCTTAGACACACAAATAACAGTAACTTAAATAGTCTGCTTAAGAATGCCTTTTGCCTTCTGCTGACAGGTACTAAACACAGCTCAAGCCATGCCGGTGGGAATCTCAAAAAGCCCTTCAGAGAACTGAGAAACTCAGAAGCGCTAAAACCTTTATGCAAGACCCAGCAATGGGAATCACTGATGAAATCCATGGAGCAACACACGTGCATTAAGTTGTAAGCAAGCGTGAATATTTATTATGCCCTCAGTAGTATGTTCTGCTGAGAACTTGCCTTATGTATCACTAAAGGACTTGACACTGGGGCTATGGTCTTTATGTTACAAATCCGTATGTTCACATTTGAGCATGCAGGTGAAATCCACCACAGAGGTTAAAAAAATCATTGAGCTTTGCCTCAGCTCTGTTTATTTGTCCTGTGGTTGCCACAGAGAGTTATGATGCTGCAGAGCTTGTCCTTTCCCCGGTGAAGTCAGTTAGTTGTGAAGAGCGGGAACTCCCTGAACAACAAGCACACGGTTGATCTGTTTGGGTTTCCCAGATAACACTTTGCACCAGCTCCCTGAATGGAAACTGTCATCTTTTGTGTTCAGAAATATTTTAATTGGGCAGAAATTCCCAGATGCGTGTCTCCAGGCATATCTGACACCCCTGACTCCCTTGGTGACAGCTGTTTGCTTTCCAGCAAACCGGCTGAAGGGAGCAATTCTGCGCGTCGAGGCTTCAAATGGTCCTTAACGGGCTCCCGATGCTACCTATGCGCTGTGGAAGGTCCTTTTTGCTGACAGAATCCACTGTGTTTGTGCCAAAGCTCCCGAAGCTCGTTTACAGCTCACACCCTCCCTGAGCTTGTAAAAGGCTATAAGCAATTCACTGTCCCTGAACAGTGGGTCCTTATTCTCCAGCTGTCACCCTCGTATTGGAGCACCTCTGTCTTGCTGAATCAAAGTCCTCCTTTTCTTCTCCCTCCACCACCACCACCGAAGGAATGCAACATTTTGAGGCTTCCTCCAATTACAGATGGCTTTCTGTCTTCACTATGAAAAATGCTGAGATAAAGCTAGGGGGAACACACCGGTATTGCAATCCTCCTGAAACACTGGCTGCTAGAGCACTTGTGCGCTCAACTATGCAGCAGATAGCACTGTGCATTTTTCTGCTTAGTGCATTGACTCGATGATTTTCGGTTCAATTAAGTTGTTCTGCTATAAAAACACCCTCAGCTCTCCTCAGAGAGAGGCCTCAATATATTTCATTTGTTTTCTAAGCCGGCAAACACGTGAGTGAATAACAGCGTGGGGGCGATAGGTGAAGTGCGGGAGGCTTCTCATTCCTTGTTGGACAGCAGGATGAGAACCTATTTTTATGATTTTTCCCTGGGAAGCTAGTGGTTCACATTTTCCCTTTTTGTTTCTTAAAAACAAAAGAACAATAGCTATCCTGGTTAGCAGGGCTATTGTCCCTCTGTGCCAAATAAATGAAATCTCCCTGCTTACGTGAGCGTCTGAGACATTTCTCTGCATTCTGCTGGTTCTCCTTTGTGTCGCTCTGCTGAGGTTTCTCGCATTTTATCCCCCTTTTTTTCCAGTCTTTTTCAATCCATTTCTCTCATCTTTCTTTTGTCCTCCATTCATATGCTGTTGCTGGTCTGAATTTGAAACTATGTGGTTTGTACTAAAGGCAAGCCTGTCTTTTAAACTGTGTTGAAATCACAACTGTGTCATGATCACATCAGAACTGTGTTAAAACATTAAGCATTAAAACATTCTAACAATGCTAAAACCTGGGCATGACTGGCCAGATCTTCAGAGACACTTAACAAGAATCAAAATAGCTCTGAAGATCCAAGCCAGCTTCTACCTAGTTGAAAAATCTCTATTTGGCAACATTTGTCTGTCCTTGACTAACTGCCCAGCCACTGCAGATAAGGGATGCATTAAAAATGCTTTTTTTTTTCTTTTTTCCCTCAAATTTTAGTGAAAAATAGGACGTTAGAGCAGAAGACTGCACCTGAGTCATTCTCTAGCATCTGCTTGGAATACCAGGATGTGCTTTCCACTTGGAAGCTCTGTTTTCTTGAAGGAAAGCATCTGCTTTCCGCCAGCAGCACTACAGGGCAAACAGAACGGTGTTCCTGCCAAAAGCAATACAGCTGGAAAATCCGGGGGTCTGGAGGTTAAAAGCTTTGTTAAATAGAACCAGGTAGAGTAATTGAGAGTTTTGGGATATTTTACTGTAATTTTAGAGGCAAATGTTCGCAGAAAGAGCTCTCCCCTATGCCACCTGGGTGAAGTTGTCCAGCAGCCTGATGAGGTCTGCCCTGCTGTGCTGAGCACCAAGGCAGAGTTGTGAGCTCAGAGTTCGGCAGGTCCTGTGAGCAGGAGCAGCTGAGGAGCTGCTGCAAGTCCCTGAATGTGTACAGATAATGACAAACAGAGAGGTCTGAACTCCTGTTATCATTGTTGCTGTTTCACACCTTAGGACCCAGAAAACATTTCCAGCTCCAATATTGCTACACCATGGCTATTAAAAGCCAAGACAGTGGTTCATCGCTTCAAATTCTACACAGTCTTTCCTAGGGATTACCAAGATCTGAAACTCTCCCTGTCCTGGTGCACCTGACAATCCCTTTCCTTGTTTATCTGGTAACAAAGAGATGAGAGGCACAGCATTACAACCTGCTTGGATCTTTGCCTCCCCTGCTCAAGAATTCACCTAGTAAACCAATGTACGATAAGAGCACTTACCACAGGTCTACTCACAAGGAAAGTCTTTAGCAAGATCTTGATGCTGGTGTAGCCTTTGGAGATTTCACATTTGTCAAACAGTGCCAGACAAATGAAAGAGGAAGGTTTTGTTGTTGGTTTTTAGGTCACTGTTAGTGACTTATTCATTACACTCAGAGGAATATCCATCTTTTTTTTTGGTTTTCACCACAACTGTGCTCCATGGACAACTGTGCCACTTAAGTTCAGCCACTTTATCTCTGATTTGTGCTGGGTTTTTTTCTCCTTCCCTCGTTTTTCCTCTTGTGAGCACAAACTTCTAAATTTGCCTCAGATTCCAAATTTGCCATGCCTGTTCCTGCACACTGACTCTCGCTCAACCATATATCTGTCATTGGATCCATTAGTAAGTACAGTAGTAAGCTCAACTTTCTGCATGTGTTGCTGAGCTTCCTGTATGGTATGCTGGATCTTGAGCAGGGTGGAGGGTTGGGGAGCAAAGAAGCAGTAAGTGTTGTCCCCATGGTATAAATCATTGAAAACTGGCTTGCTCAGCATATTAATTCAAGCTCTTGACACCCCCTCCTCCACCCATCCATCTCTCCTGCAGCAGGGTCACCTTGAGTTTAGAGATGTGCTTGTTAGGGTGTGATGGGATCCAGAGAGGAGCAGAGAGAGCCTCCTCTGTGCACATGTGCAAGAGAAATCTACAGATCTTGTTGGTGTGCATCTTTGCATGTGTACAAGGGCTGGCTTTGGGAAGCAGAGACCTTGCACTCAAGCAGCTGACATTACCTTTAACCCTAGAGACACTATCAGGTTTGGGCATCAATCCAGAAAGAAGCAAACACCTACTGTCTTGCTTCACAGCACTCAGCTCTGCAGGCAACTGATGCAAAGATGTCATTTTTTGATGTGCTGTAGAAAGTTTTGGGTTTTTTCAATTCTATTATAATGTCTTCAAGAGCACTTTTACACTTACACCTTGCTCTGGGTTTCCTACTGCACAGTATGCATTTGAGACAAAAACTAAATGACTTTTCTTTAACATTCTGATAAATTCTTCTTCTTTTAAGAAATTCTGGCTGAAAATCATCCATGTTTAACCACATAGTGGGATTTAGCATCACAAGGACTTTTAGCACCTTTACCTCCCAATGACTGCATCTCTAAAACCAGTTTCCTCTTCCAGACTTCTCAAATCTCTCTCTATTCACCATCTGTTCAATCAGATTTCTTGTTAGGCTAAGTACCTGTGTTGGCTTTAATCTTTGATGATGACAGCTCAACTATTGCCCCCCAAGGATGGGCTCAAGGCCAGAAGATGCAAATGTCTGGTTCTTCTCACCCTGATGCTATTCTAAACAGCTTTCAAATACGATGCCTACCATTAAGAACGGTCTAAGTCCATGTCTCAATCACAAGAAGTGACTTCACTGACTGGGTGTGAAAACGGATGAGTCTTGAAGGTTCTCAAACTCACCTTCAACAAAACGCCCCATCGGATCACTTCCCTTTCAGGAAAAGCTTGGCAAAACAGACATACCTTGCAAACATGCTCTGCAGGTCAAGAAATGCAGGGTAGAAAGGTAGAAAGCAGGTGCCAACATTATGGGCTAATAACAGTGGAAGTTTTGTTATTGGCCTCCTGTTTCCTGACGCTGCTTCTGCTGCGATGCCTCACTCTGCATTTATCCTCTCCGCACAGTCAACTCGGCTGTAACTCCAAAGCTGGCCTTGCCTTTGCTCTTGTTCACATCCGCAAGATCCTTTTACTGGGCTGGGGGAGTGCTTCCAACAGTGAGAGCTGGTGGATGCTGGCGCTTAAGGGAGAGTGGCTTGTCAGCTGCTAATGTTTCCCCACAGCTGTGTAAACTCTGGGCACAGGCAGCTGTTCCCCTCCAGATCTGGCGGCGGGAGCTGGGAAGCCTGGCACTCTGAGCTATTCGTTACCAGCTCCCAAACTGGGACGTGTCAGTGTCCCCTAACACGCTGCAGCACTGCCACGGCTGACCTTGTGCCGGCAAGGGTGAAGTGCTTGTGCAGTGTGTTCAGAAGGACAATAGTGTCTCCCAGCTCTTCGGGTGGTTGCTAAGGTCACCTGCATCTTCTACCCCTTAAGGCTGTCTGCATCCTAAATGCTGCCTCTCCCCTTCTGCCTCCTCATCAATATTCCCTGGGGAGCCTGGACAGATCACTTCTCCCTCAGGGCCATGCAGTGTAAGTCCCTGAGCACTGGCAAACAGTGGCCCTCAGCCAATGGCACGTTCCCTCAGATGATTTAATGCAGCACTAATCCTGACCCATGTCCAGGTGCTGCTCTCTCCCGCAGCTGCTCTGATCAAGACAGGTCAGTTCCAAAGGTATAAACTGAATGCTCAGAGGGAGAAGCGGTGCTATTTCTGCATTGTCCTTATCAGGAAACATGCTTGGAGCTAATTTGGACCTGAAATATTCAGGGTTTTATATGTTGAAACCAACACTGGTCAGGAATAGTGCATACAAAACTAATGTGTTCCTTTATGAGAGTGAATGAAAAAGCAAGCAGCCAGGCAGGGTGCTAATCAAACTTTCTGGTTCATGTGAGTATTTATTGTGGTTCTAATTGTCTTTCCTGTAGGGAAAGCTGTAAGGTGGACTCAGAGGAAGCTTCTGCTACCTTGCAGCACACCATTCCTCCAGGATCAGGTAACAGGTTGAGGCTGTTGTGTACTCACAGACACGCAGGAGGCTGGAGTCTCCAGTCTTGGTTGGAGTCTCCTTGGCTTCTCTGCAAAGACTCTGGGAACAAGAAGTGACTTGTGAAGAGGCCTTTCCCCTCCTCACTGCTCTGCCAGGGAGCCTAGAAGACAGAAGTTCTTGGCCTGGCCAGCTCTCTGGCAGTGGGAGAAGGCAGCTGCCTCCTCTCCTACATAGGACCCCAGTGGCATCCCTACAGCCCTTGGTAAAATGGCCCTACAAAAACAGCCGATGAGTCACGTCGCAGCCCGAAGCAAAGCCCCCCCAGTCGCATGCCACCGGGAGAAAATGCAGCTAAAACCCTTTGGGTGAGAGTCTCCTCCCAGAAAATGAGCCCCAAGGAGCCGTGCATTTCTTGGGGCTATTAAATGTCCTTTTGCACGTGCCTCCTCACTGTGCACAGACAGGCCCTGCGCCTGCTGGTGCAAAGCCTTCCCAGTATCCCTCCACCTCAGCAGCTATAAATAGGCTGGGGGATAAGACAAAGGGAAGCTTTCTTAAAATGGAGGATACCACAGGTCCCGTTTGCAGGAGCGGGAACTTTATAGGGTAGGCATGCATTCAGGGAAGTTTTAAAGCTGTTGATTTGGCTGACACTGTAGGTCTTAGAGAGGAGAACACTGGCACTCTGAAGATCTTTTCCCTTTTTTGCTGTACTCAAGCAGGGACAGTGTTGTCTCTCCTTTCAAATAAAACCCATGTGCATTTACAGTGATGGATGTCTGCTAGGAAGAGAAGTTTGTATATCTTCTGTCTGCTAGCTGCAGAGCAGTGGAGTTGTGCTGAGCCTGACAGCGCCTTTTGTGAACCACTGCCTAGCAGTACAGATGCTCCTTTATTTAAATAAAAGCAGCCAGGGGGCTTGTGTGGCCTCTGCATGCAGACCCTACCCTTCCAGGGTGTTTCACAACTACAGGCCTTTGGATGCTACTGCAGGCTGGAGAAGTAAAAATAAGGAAGGAGGGAGCGAGCCTCAGGAAGCCAAATCAAATGGCAGTAACAGCATCTCAGGAAGTTCGCCCAAGGTGGTGGGGTGCAGGGCAGGTGAAGAAGATCAGAGGCATAGGAAATCAGGGAAACAGATGTGGCGATGCCAGGCTTTGGGAGGGAGCTCCTGAGATGCAGGGCCAGCATTCCCATGCATTCCTATCTGGTGGTGAAGGAAATTATGTAAAGTGGAGGGGCCAAGGGCCCCTTTTCTTATTTTTTTTTTTTCCTTCCAGTTCTTTTCTCCCTTCACTTCCCATGATGCAATTAAACAGCCATTGCTGACATCATCATGTATGCACGCTGAATGCAGGCATTGTGTCTCGGCTGCAGTGCTGTACTATATATAGATTAGTTGCCAATCTCTGCTATGTATCAGCAGGGAAGACACCCAAGGAATTAAGAAAGAACTTGCACTGCAGGACTCCTGGCTTTTGTCCCGTGGCCTCAAGACACGGTGGACTGGACAGTGGAACTAGAAATAATCAAAGAGAAGTGATTTGGACACCAAGCCAGGAAACTTTTGACTGGTTGATTTGCAGCAGTGGTAGGGAACAGTCTTCTAGGCTGTGATGCACAAAGCAGGAAGACAATCTGACCCATGCATGTTGCTAGCTTCTTTTACCCCAGTAAATATAAGTGGTTAGTCAGTAATCTTCTCTCACCAGACTCTATGCCAGGCAATATTACCTAGCCTGCTTCCTTGGCCTTGGGTAGATGAAGGAAAAAACACCCACCTGGAAATTGTTTTGGCCCCGTGGGCACTTGAGGGGACAGAGTCAGTGACGTCCCTTCTGTGAGTGGCAAATGCACCCCGCAATCCCTTGTGCAGAGACCAAGCAGAGCAGCCAGTGCCTGTCCTGCCATTGCCAGTGGCATGAGAGGGTGAGCACTCAGAGGACCACTGCTCTATCTGCTGCCACTACGTCCCAGGGAATCTCTTCCACAATGGGCCTGTTCAAGTGACCTTGCCAGCACTAGATTAGGAAAATTTGGTCTTGGGCATTTCCAGCGGTAGCAGTTCCTTTTGCAGCCAGGCAGCTTCATCAGCTCCTTCTCCCTCCCACTCAGCCCTTTGGCAGGAGGTGACAGGAGGTGGCTGAGCCAATCTAACAGCTCAACACATCAGGAAGGGGCAAGTCCTGCTCCTTCCCTCCAGCTCCTGCTCTTTGCTGCTCATCTGTGGACACCCCAGGCAGCTGACAGGAGGTCTGATGAGTGCTCGAGCAGAGGAGGTGATGGGACGGGGAGCTGGGGCACGAGGGGGTCGGGGGTCCTTGGAGGTAAGTAAACCTTCCCTGTTCAGCAGTGAGCTGTTAGATTGACTCAGACAACAGACAATTTGAGGGTGTAAATTGACTCTGAAAGGAAAGCTTTGATGTTAGAGGTTTTTCTCTTTTTTGTTGACTTCAGGCCAAATTCCAACTAAACTGTGGCCACAGCAGCTTTCTCAATCATTTCATGGAGTCCCATACCAAGGTGATGAGTGTTGCCACAGCCCCAGGCACTCACCTTCCTGCCCTTATGCTGCCCATGGGCCAGTCGCAGCATCTCTGTTCTTAAAAGACATTAATGTCTTCACTGAGTAAATGGTACTTTTTCTGGTAGGAATTTAAGAATAGGTCAGGTAAAACTGTTTATTTCTTGTAGCCCTTGTGAGAGTGACTGTTGCATTGGTAGCAGGCACAGAAAATGCTACCAGGGTGGTTTGGAAAATCTTCAGGGGTGGAGGTTCCTCAGCCTCTCTGTGTCCCTGCTCCGGTGTCTGACGCACCCATCACAACAAATGTTTTTCCTTTCATCCAGGTGGCATTTTCCTTGCTGCAATTCCTGACTGCTGCCTCATCCTCCCAGTCTTCCCAGGCTAAATTAGCCCAGTTCTCTTGGCTTTTCTTTATGTATCACACCCCAGTCTTCAAACCATCTTAGTGCTCTTCTACTGCACTTCCTTCATTATATTAATATCTCTCTTGCCCTGGGAAGCCCCAAAGGGACACAGTAGCACAGGTGCAATCTCACTGCTGCTGGAAAGGAAAGGATCACTTTCCTTCACCTGCTGGTTATGCACTTGCTGATCCAACCCAGCCTGGAATTAGCCTTCATGCTGCTCTCATATTCAGTCCACTGCTCACAGGGACCCTCAGGTCCCTTTCTGTGGAGCTGTTGCCCAGGCCCCCAGTAGGTCCCCTCTAATCCAGGGAGTTATTCTAGATGAGGTGCAGGACTTTGCATCTGCCCATGCTGAACTTCATGAGGTCCCCGTTGCCCCATTTCTCTATCTTGTCGAAGTCCTGAACAGCAGCCCTGCTCTCCAGGGTATTGATCCCCTCCTGCTTTGACATTGTCTTTCAGCTTGTTGAGGAGGTGTTATCCCCTATTGTGCAACTTGTGGGTCACATTGGTGTAAACCCATTATCGCCTCAGTATTGACCCCAAAACTCATTTATGGACTGCCTGATGGACTCTGAATCTGTGACCACTACCTCCAGAACCTAAGCATCCAGACAGCTTTTCACCTGCTTTCCAGTCCATCCATGCAGCCCATACCACCTTAGCTTGGCTACAGGGCTGCTATGGGAGATCGTGGTGAAAGCCTTGCTAAAGCCAAGGGAAGAGACATCCACTGCCCTCCTCAGCCCTGCAGAGCAGGACACTTATTCCATCAGCAGGGCAGGAACATTTTGTCCTTGGAGAATCCATGCTGGCTATTCACACTTGCTCTCCTGTCCTTCATGATGAGGTGGACACAGAGTCCCTCAGGACTTGCTTCATAATTTTCCCAGGCACTGAATTGAGTCTGACCATCTGGTCCTCCCCCAGATTCTCCTTTCTGCAGTGGTTTTTTTTTTTCTTTTTGGAAGGCAGATCTCACGTTGAGCATCGATCGGCAGATCAAACGCAGACCTGGCTGAAGCTGACGGATGTACAAAGCAGCCTTCAAGAATGATAAAAGCAGCAAGTGAAGATCTCTGTGCAGGGTGAGAGCTGCTGCAGAAGCCACCACGCTCAGCACCTCAGCAAGCATTGTGCAGCCTGGGAAACGCAGCCCAAATGCTCCCTGTGGGGGACAACACAGGAGAGTCACAGTTAATGACTGCAACTAAAATTGCAGAACTTCTGCAGTTTGACCAATTAATAATCCATGGTGTTACAGTCTATTTTCAAACAATTGAAAAATTCACTATATTGGGTTCCTCAGGTTGAAGAACTACAGTTATCCTGATGTGTTTCCATTTCTGCTGGTACTTGTTAGTCCTTTCAATTGCATATATACTGCAGGATTGAATGAGAGGCACAAATTTGGATATGCGAATCTGGTCCAGTTCAAGCCTTTCTGGTGTGGCTATTTCAACAGTGAAAACAAAAGGAGTATCAGAGCAGGTGGGGAATACTTTGTTATTTCTGGAGGTAGGAGGGAATTCTTTGTATTTCCTGGATGCCAATAGTATTTCTACTTGGTAATGCTGGATCACTTTTCACTCTTTTTTTTTTTTAAATCCCAAACATGGAAAACCATATTTTTTAAACTGATTTTATATCTTTCCTTGATGTAGCTATATACAGCACCCTAAAAGCTTTCACCTAACTGGCTAGTTACATTTTGTTTTCAAGAGAGAAATGTTTAAAACTTCCCATAATATTAAATGGCTCCCAAAGATACTTTGAATATTGACCAAAGGCATGGTATGGGGATGACTGACTCCATGACTGCCAAAACAAAACTCCCAGAACACCCCTAGGAAACTGAGAATCTCAGGAGCTGAGGGTTGAGGCAGCATCTACACTGCCTTGATTGCCCTTGGGCACCCAGCCATGCTGGCCCTGGCAGGTAGCCACTCTGAACCGAAAGCATAAATTTGTCTTTTAGGATGAAGTTTTGAACTCTTATTCTCTGACTGTGCAGATCCCAATACTACAAGAGAAACTGCTAAAACTGTAGCTCCTCGCCAAGACAACAGAAAAGCTTTTACCTTTGTGCGAAGCCTGAAGTGCTGACTCTCTCAGACCTGAGGGTGTCTCCAAAAGCCAGCGAAGAGCCATCTGATGCTGCCAGCAGTGATCTGCAAAGCTATGAAGCCCTCTCTGCTTTTCAGGTTTCTGATGCAAGCGCCTTGCGTAACACCACAGGCTTCCAGGTGCAGGGAGCGGGGCCAGCCCTCAAAGCCAGTGCATATCTCAGCCACCTTGAGGCCAAAATAACCTGACCTCTAGATGATCTTCGGAAGGTGATGAATAATGTACTGCATCTCCCAGAAGGCTGATTTCTGCCCATACAGTAACTGACAGTTCTCCTGACATCCACCAACTGTTTCAGCTTGGGTATTTTTGAAAAGGGGTCCGAGGTTATTGAGGAAGAAAAGCTGTAAGGCAAAGGAAAGATCGCTTCAAAGAGAAGTCAAAAACTATTGCAACCATCAAATGGGTGTGGCTTTTGCTCCACTGGGATTCTCCTGAGCACAATAAAATCTATCAAAGAAGAAACAGCAGGGCTGAAGAAAGCAGAAACTGAGGGCTAGGAGAGAACTTCCAAGGAGTTAATTAGTGTTGAGTTAGTGTTTGTGGGTAAGCAGACACAGTAAGTGAGGACATACATTTGTGAGGCCATTTAGAAATTCCCAAAGAAGCTCTCTTTGTTGGCAAATGCCAGTGCTGACACACATGCTACCCGCTATGAGAGATAATTTACATGTCATTCATTGTGGAAAAGGCATTACAGGGTAAAGTCCAAGTCCTTTGGTTCAAAGAAATCCCCAGGACTGCCTCAGACGAGCTGCCTGCCATCTACAGCTGTTTCCTGCTGAGCTGGGGCTGTTTCCAGGAGCCACTGGATCCCCAGGATCAGCTGGGTCATGGCAAAATCATCTCCTGGTGAGAGAACTCCTTACAGTGGACAAGAACCCTCCCACACCAGGAAAAGCTTGTCTCCTTGTGCTCTCCCTTATCCTGGAGCTGCCATTAAAAAAGTTCAGAAACAGCAGTCTCATGTCATGAGTCACAAAAGCGACTTTTAATTCCCAGAGTGAATTTTTAAAGTGATTTAGTGCTTAGAAGTTTACACTTGTTCAGTGATGGGTAAAGTTCCTAAGCCCTGCTTTGGTGCTTTAAAAAATGTGCCATGCCAATTGGCTGCAGATGTGTTTGCAAGGTAAGAAGGGTGCTACTGGAGATTCTCCTACTTTTTTCAGCCAGACAATCTCCTGGGAGCAGAACATCTGAGCTCTCACCCTCATGGATGGCAGGAATGGGCACTTCCTCCTGATGTGGTTTTTGGGCAGTGCTGCCCTTTGAGGCTCTGTCCTGCTCCCCCTGCCATTCTCCTCCCAGTGCTCCACTGGGCTGGCTGCCTGTTTGCTCTAGCTGGATGCTCACTGTAAAGCTGGGGTTGCCCTAAATGCTTTTAATAGTGGGGAAATGAAATTAAAATATACACTTAGACACAGCAAATGCTTTAGCTTTTGGGGAACAGCTAATTTTTGGGGAACAACATTTTCTGCCAGCATAACTTCACTGGAGTAAATGCAACATCTTTTCCAATAAAGGAACAACATCTTTTTCCAACATCTTTTCCCCTGTGTGCAGGGGACCGCATCCATTATCAGGATTGGAACTGCTTGCAAATAAGAGCACAGACTTCTTCTGAAACACAATAAAAATAATGCTTCTGTATGATTTATTATATATTCATTATGCTCAGGCTGACACCACTTGTGTTCCTTATGTGCTTTTCTCAATTACATTCTTAAGCACTTGTATAATTTCAAGCACCTGGAGAGCTTGGCTGGCTTCGCTGGATGCTGCTTCTGTTTAGCCTGATGCCAGGGTTATGCTGCAGTGTGTGCTATAGTCTAGACAGGTAAAACTACTGGTTTTGACTTAAGCGTGGTTTGTCTCTTATTTCTCTTGGAGTTTTATCTTCTGAAATGGTTCTCTGAACTAATCATAGCTCCAAGGTCTTCTCCATGCTTTTGGAAGATAACATCCACCTTGTTGGGACTTGCAGATTAAACTGTGTGGGAACGAGGGGCTATTTGACTCGCCAGCTGTCTCAGGCTTGCTGTGATCCTTTAACAGCCTGGGCCACAAAGCAGGAGCTGGGGCTTCCAGGGTCTGTGCTGTGGTGCAGAGTAGCTGGATGCTTAACTGGAAGAAAGCAGGGATATATGAGATGGGAGTTGAGTGTCTCAGCACCGAGGGCAGTAGGTAGGAAAGCAGCTCCAGAAATACAGCTCTGATTATAGGCAGCCATTAAAGGAGAGGGTTGTGTGTGTGGCCTCCCTGTTCCTCTGACCAGCAGGTCGGTGCTCACCCCTCCCTGAGGTCGGGGTAGGCTCCCACTGCTCCCCTGCAGGCTGCACCCACCTGGCTGAGCTCAGGCAGGGGCAAAGCTCACTCCTGGGGAGGGTTGAGGTGGGCACGAAACCTTGCTCAGCCTTTTTCCAGCCAGCATCTCCTATCACAAGGAAAGATGACAAATTGTTTGTTAAATTATTTAAGCTATTACTGACTGGTTATGAATTATTAAAGTGTTTATTACTTACCATTTGGATGGCAACTCGGGGCAGAAAATCACAAGCCTTTCAAGAAACCCGAGGCCAGCCTTTGCGTGCCAGACATGCCGGGGACTCGGGGGTGAGCCGAGGTGGTGGGCGCAGCAGCATCTGGTGTGAGAAAAGGCACGGCTGGAGCCTGGAGCGTGATGCAGCCTGCGCTGCTGCAGATGGCTTTGCCACTGGTGCTGCAGTCTCACAACCCCCTGCCACTCCTCCCAGTGCTATTTTTATTTAATATTTGTGTGATGGCTGTGCTGGGACCCCTTTATACCATGGGCCATAGGACCAACAACAGAAACAATCCTTGTTCTGGTGGTTTTCTCTCCATTACTGCAATTTTCTTAGAGCTTAAACTATCCTTAGGTAGGAGACTACAAAGCAAGAGGATGCTAATTCTCATCAGCAGACGTATGTTTGTTTATGGTCTTGCTCTGTTGAAGATATTTGAATTTTTTTGTACTGGCTTTATTTCCCCCTCCTTGACAGCCTCCCTCATGTTTGGGTTTTTTTTTTGCTTTTTGTTTTAATTTTTCCATTTCCTTGAAACTGTAACCACGTGCTGATCATTAGGACTTCTGTTCAATGCATACTTATCCTTTGTGGTCAACGTTCAGGAGTTGGAGGTTAGTGATCAAAGAAAGAGTGTACCTTATCTTCCAGTGTTATTTTGAGGAAGACAAAGCAAGGAGATAAGCGTAGTTTGGACATGCAGCTCTGCCTAACAGTGTTAGACTGGCTCCACATCAGAGTGAGACAGTCAGGATTGGGCAGTGGTTAAAATACAACTACTTGGAGCAAAAATTCTGCTGGTGGGTTCTGATCACATAACATGGCTGTTCAAAATTGAGAAGAGGTTCGCAATTACCCTTTGGGCTGTGCGAGATGAGTTTGGTTTGCAGGCATAGATATATCACAGCATCCAGAATCCACAGGGTAGCCAGCAATTGCTGGAAATCTCTGAAAGTGTTTGTGAAAACAGTCAGCTGAATATGTTTGTCCTTGAAATGCACTGTTTCTTATTTAGTATCCTGTGCTCATTTTTCCTCCCTTGCAAACATTTCAGTCATTCAGCCCAGGAACTGATTAAACCACCCAGTAAACACAGTACAGATGTCAAAGTGAAAAATTCACAAGCTATTCATAACAAGCCATCTGCTGAAAATAATTTGTCTAAACTATTTGGGGAAAATTTACGAAGTAATGAAAATGCTCAGAGATATTTGGGAAGATTCTGATTACCAGAAACCATGAAAGGGCCTAATGATATGTTTTGGATACAACTGAAACCTTTACAGCTCACTGCAGGATTTGGGATAATAAATGCTGTTTGGCCTGCCATGCTAAGTACTGGCTGCTCAGTTTTGAAGCATGTAAGCCTTTTTCACATTCATGACTACCCCACAAGAACGTGCAGTTTGGGCATAGCCCATGGTCTGATTTATATTCCCAGGGTGATAAATGGCCAAACTCCCACTCGGGCTGTATTCGGACTATATTGGAAAAGCAGTCTTTAGAAATTCAAGCCATCCAAGCAATACCAAGTCATACCCAACCTATGCAGAGTTTGTTCAAGAAAAGACATACCTAACCTTCAGCAATTTTTTGTTCGGGTAAATCATTGTTTTTCTTTGGCTGTTCAAATAGTTTCTGTCATGTGTTATCCTGGTTTTCAGTGCTCATGCTGAGTCTCAAAGATGGACTCTTTCATGTACCGGGCTGCAGGAGCATGTTTCTCCATTCTCTGCATCTTTTCTTTGCCTTGGTTTACACATTGGTGTTTTGACAGACACCTGAGCTAGCTAAAGTGGTTTTTGTGTGTGAAATGCAGATTTGGGCCCCTGGGAGATGTATTTGCTGGTACATCAGAGATCTCAGTTTTAAACCACAAGCAATTTCCTGAAGAAGGCTTAAAGTGAAATAAGAAAGAAGGGGGAAAGATTAGTATCTCCAGGGGACATTTTCCAGCACATCACTTAAATCCTCCTCCCCAGTCTACAGGCTGAGTAAAGGTTAATCCTATAGCAACTAAAATCCCATACAATCCACACTCCCTCAATGTACACATTTCCAGGAGGAATTCCTCTGACTGAGCATAGCTGGCAGCCACACAGAAAGGTATCTTAGCTTAATGGCCACAAGTCAGTGGCTATCTAGATCCATCAATCTCCAATGGATATAAAAGTCACACAGGGATATTGCTGCTGTGCATGTGCAGGATGGGAGCTTCCTTTGTGAGGAAACCATGTGGACCAAGAAGAAAGACGTCTCTGAAAGCCCACACCCTCTTGGGTTGTCAGACCTTTCACTCTGGGATTAATGGGCCTGGGGTCAAACCGATAGGTAGGTACTTAATGAATTTTTCAGTAGATGTTACATCTGAAGTCTGTGTTTACTGAGTTGTTCCCATGTCCTCTTTCTTCTTTTCTTTGGAAACTGTCAGTATAAATATTCTGAACAGACTGAAAAGTCCACAAGTGAAGCTGGTTGCTGAACTTCACCAGAGATGAACACAAGGAAATTCGTTTTATGTTTGTAGTCAGAACTTGTTTTCCATTTTTAAGTGACTTCTGATATTGAAGTCCTAATTAGGTACTTTTAAATAGAGATGAGCTAATGCATTGTCCAGCTGCTCTTGCCACTATCCTGTTCTTGTTGATAGTTGCCCATCTGCTCTTTGCCAGCTTAAAAATAAACATCCACTAGTAAAATGATGTTCATTTAGAGTATTATCCTCATGCTACACAATTCAGCCTTTTCCATCTAAAAATTAATCTGTTCTGTAAAAAACCACAAAAAAATGCAGTAGCTTGCGTTACCAGAGGGACAAACTGAACTAACTTTATGAAAATACGCCATAAAGTGTAGCTGCCAAACGAAAAGCTCCAAAACCCGCGTTAGCCTATTTTCCTTGATCTTTCTCCTTCTAACACCCAGATCCACGGAGCTGAGTGTCAGACTCCTGTTGAGTACAGCGGGAGTGAAGCTCCGGCTGCTATCATAAAGGCTTGTTCTGAGGGTCTCCAGCCTTGCGCTGTGCGCAACCCTGATGGAGCTTGGACACGTGCCGGAGCCTCCGCTTCCGATGGGAAACCGATGGGAAAACGGGGACCCTCGCTGCAGGTCCTTGGGCAGAGCCCCCCCTCTGTCTCCCCGGTGGCGGGGCTGGCAGATCGCCACCTCCACCACGGAGCAGGCGATCGCGGCGGGCTCGGGCTCCTTCCGGAGGCAGGAACCCGAGACACGAGCAGCGAGCACACGGCGCGGTCCCGGCGATGCTCCGGGCAGCGCCGCTCTCCCCTGGGCGCTCCGTGCGAAGGGAGCGGGGCCGAGGGGAGCGGGGCCGAGGGGAGCGGGGCCGAGGGGTCCCAGGGCGGCGGGACTGCCGGCAGAGGGGCTGCGGGCCCGGGGGTGCCGGCAGCAGCGGCGGCGGCGGCGGCAGCTCCCGGCCCGGGCCCGGCGGGTTCGGCGGGGCGAGAGCGGCACCCAGCGGCACCCGGCGGCACCGGGACACGGGACACGGGACACGGGACACGGGACACGGGACACGGGACACGGGACACGGGACACGGGACACGGGCGGGACACGGGACAGCTCCGCGGGCTGTGCGACACCGGGCAGACCGGAGGGACACGGGCACCAAGCCAGCAGTATAACACAGTAGGTGATGGGTGCAAACCGAGGAAGGGACGGCTTGGATTAAGTAAGGTTTCTTACAGTGAGGGTGGTGAGATACTGGTGCAGGTGGCCCAGAGAGGCGATGGATGCGCCATCCCTGGAAGCGTTCATGGTCAGGGTTGGATGGGCTCTGAACATCCTGTTGAAGATGTCCCTGATCATTGCAGGGGGTTTGGAACTATGTGACCTTTAAAGGTCCTTTCCTACCCAAGCCATTCGATGAATCTGTGATTCTATGATACCACAAGCCTGTGTTTCTGTGAGTCTAGTGTTCTACGACTCCTAATCCTGGGAAGGCCTTGACAACTGCTGTGGTTTTCTGCTTTTCTTTTTGTTTTAGTTTTAATAAAATCACACACACGGAGGAGTGGCAGAGGCCTGAGGAAACTGGAGGGAAGGTCTGGGATTGCTGCTGCTGTGCTGGGGGCAGGAAGGGAAAGGGAACCACAGACTTTGGGACCTTTCTCTCGCTGTTACAAATATCAGGGAGCATGGTTTCTCCACCCACCAGCTTTGTCCTGAGGGAATCCTACCAAGATGGAGCCAGAGGTGCTTCAGGGCTGCATTGCATGGGGCAAACCTGACCTTTCTCTGCCAATAAGAGAAACGGAAGAGGAGATGAAAATCTGTCAGACTTAACTGCAATCCCAGCCAGTGACATTTCAGTGGAGCTGCTGTGGGCTGGGAGTACTGCACTTAAGAACAGATTTTTTTGGCAAAAATAATTTAATCCACTGCCTTTGCGTAACAAACACCACATTAATCATGTCTAGAATGGTCTGCATGCTTGTGTGAACCAGCCACAAAGCCCACAGCCCACCTCTCACCTTTTTCCTCTGGGTCTGATCCAGAACTGTGCCAGTTTTGCCAAGTTTTGCTCCAGCTGAACTCCTAAGGCAAGTGGATCTTAATCCTACCCCTGTTTAGGGTGTTGAACATTGCTGTCTTTGTAAGAAGCAGCTGTTGATAAGGATGATCCAAGTGTGGGTTTGGAAACATGATAGATAAATAAATAGTGCTCAAATGGCTGCATTTCAATAGAAGTGGTGTTTGGTGGAAAAAATATTTTAGGAAAAAACTTGTATTTATTATTGGTTTAAATCTTTTTAGTGTGATTACAGACTGGGCAGACAATCTACTTTTCATGTGGTATAAAAGAATCCTCCTAAATGAATAAAATATGGGATATGTCAAGAGCTCAGCGTATAACCTAGCAAAAAAGAAGAAAGAAGAAAAGCAGAGAGAACACAGGCAAGTCCCTGTCTCAGCTCTCATTGCCATCTGAGAATTTGTGGCTGGGATCCTATGAAAGAACAACCCCTGGTGGGACAAGAATTAAAATTAGAAGAAGAAGAAGAAGAAAAAAACCCTAAAATACAAAGTGACCCATGAAACCTATCCCAGAAAGAAGGAGGGCCACCAGAGGAAATGAAGTTAAGGATATGTTTGGAAGGAGTTTGTTTTCTCAAAGCCTTCCGTTTCACTGCAGCTGATTTAAAACTAGGGTTGTGTTTCAGCAGCAGCAGTTGCAGAGTGCAAGAGGGGAGTCTGCCACCTTGGCCTCTGCCAGCATGCTTCACACTGAGCTGGTTATGGGATTGGGTTCAGAAGCTGTTCATAGGACCAGACCTGGAGGACAAGCTGCCCTTTCCTTCTGGTGGCCCAAGCATTTCTGCACAATTATGGCTATTTGCTTATTTTATTTACTTCTTACCTTTGCTGTAAAGACAGCAAATTACTGAATAGTACCTTTTTTTCAAGACAATTTATCTATTCAACTCACTTACTATCTTGAAAACATCACTGGAGGAGACTGAGCAAGCCATCACAGCAGAGCTGACCCTGAAGTGCTGTGCCAGAAAGTTAGCCCCAGGATGGTGTTCAACACGGCAAATTCCCACGAGGAGATTGGGAATGGGTACAGGAGCAGAGAAGGGGTTAATTCCAAAGGACATGGGCCCTCAGGGAAGAAAGCCAAGCATGTTGTGTGGTGCTGGTGAGACAGCCTTACTCCTGGTAGTGACTTCAGTGCAGTGAGATTTCCATGTTGTGGCTAAAGTAGTTTTTTCCTCATGGCCAAGCATTTGTTAAAGCAATGCCCTGCTTGCCTGTTGCCTGCCTCTCCTAAACACACTGGGCAGCAGGAGGGGCAGGACATCAAACGAGGCTGAAAAATAATGTTTTAGCAACTTCAGTGAGAGTCACTGCTCCTGCAAGTGTACCTGGTTACACAATGCTCTCCATTCCCCCAAGCTGGCTGTTTTCCTGGGCTGTCACAAACTGCTAACAGCAGTGCTTTTCATCTCACAGTGCTTCTCCAAGTGGGCCACGTGTGGGCTGTTCTCCACCTCTGGGCACAGACCTGTTGTCCTCAGGTCTAGACAGCAAAGCCTTGCTCCTCCACACACTCCCACTATTACATTCTCCTTAACCACAAAATTCTTCTCCTCTCTCCCCACACTGGGAAACTCTGTGGGGACCATGGTAAAAACAACTGAACCCTGGG
The DNA here is from genome assembly GCA_034509425.1 of Eopsaltria australis. Lineage (NCBI taxonomy): Eukaryota > Metazoa > Chordata > Aves > Passeriformes > Petroicidae > Eopsaltria > Eopsaltria australis. The sequence goes on from JAVTVJ010000105.1 coordinate 3,285,504, forward strand.
GTTTTTGTAGCTCCTTCCTGGGTCAGGATGGTCCTGCAGAGGCAGGTGGTGCCTGCTGTTGCATGTTTCCCAGTTGATGACAGGAGCAGCCAGCTGTGTTATCCAGTGGCCCAGGTTCCAGCCCTCTTCAGGGGTGTGGCGGGTGTCCGTGATGTCCAGTGATGTCAGCTGGAGGTTGCTGACACTATTAAGCAAACACATTTCAAGGGATGGTTCAAATAATAGATAAATTATGGCAAAGTTTCTGCTTAGCAAGGATCTTTACACTTGAAATAGTTGTACTAACCATGTCTGAAAATAACAGTGTGGATGGGGAAATATAAATTACACTGTCAAAAGCTGAGCTGAGTAAATGCTGCAGGGGGGATGTTTCAAGTTCATTAGCTCTTTACAAAGCCATGCTTATACTGATTTGGATAGAAAAATATCTCCAGAGAAGGGGTGCAAATCTGCCATCGTGGCCCAGGGACTGAAGAGCCTGGTTGTTCCTTGCCACAGCACAGGTGCCTGGGTGCTGAGCCACGCTTGGGAACACAACATCTCAGAGCGTGTCATGGCTGAGGACACTTTATTGCTTTCTGTCAACACCCCAGCACCGAGCTAGGAAGTAATATGTGCTTCTAGTGATGTGATCCCTCAGACAGCATTTTAAATCAAGCTTCTGTCTGTGGGGAGGCATGAGAGATCCCGTGACACCATTTTTATTTCAGGAAGAATAAAGGCATTCATCTCCGCAACATTGGATAGATTCACTGCCTTATCCCAACAGGGCATCTTCACATAAACAGCTGAATTAAACTGCAGTCTGGAATAGCAGTCAGGGGTAGGAAACTCAGGCACTAATTTTACTTCTTCACTGAAACTATCCATGTTTTATCACTCTGAAGGAGGGCTGCCAGCAATTTGTGCTGTGGCTTCCAAATAATGGCACCATTTTTCCTCCGAGTCATTTTTGTTTGAATGCTGATAACTGGTATTTATATTTTCAAGCTCAGTCGTGGCCCAGAGTGTGAGAAGAAAATCAAAAGCAAGTTCCAACCTTTATTTTCAAGGGATCTAGCTGAGCTGTGGAAGTCAAATTGCAGTTTAAGTCTTTCAAATGCAGTTTTAGTTCTAGGACGATTGCACCAAGACAGCCAAAAGAGGAATGATGGTAACAATTTTAATACCAATGGGGACAGCTGATTTGAATTAAGCCTTTTCTCTCAAGTGAGAGACAGCAGCCCTTATAAGGACCACAAGTCTGCCATGGTGGAACTTTTCATGACCATTCATAGTCACAACCTTCCTGAATGCCATGTAAGCTTTGAAAGCACTATCCCAATTTTACAGATGTGGGACTGGGGCCCAAGACTTGACCTGGGACCTTGCCTGAGAGCAATCAGCAATCCTGCAGTTGAGCTGTAACTTGTGAGAATCACTCTCATGCCCTTCTCACCTTCCTTGCCCCACACCAGCATCCTCCAGGCTGGGTCTCACCCTCTACCCCTTGGGCTGATGACAGCCCTTGGATGGACGTTCATGCACTGCCCAGCTGCCTTGAGTGAGGGCAGAAACCAGCAAGCTCCTCTGGACTGGTTTCATTCTCCAAGCAGTAGAAAATAAAGATGAGGAGAAAAAAAAATCAGTGTGCAGGGTAGAAAGCAAAGCAGATGAGGGATATAGATTTGTATGCTCACCATAGCCTATGGTGGACTTAAATAATATAGCAAGGATTTTTAAAATGCAATCCTTTTATTTTAAAAATAAGCATTACTTGTGAATACACAGCTGTGTGAGTTAATAATTTGTTGTTATTTTTAGTTCTTTGATTTGTTTATACATTTCCAGAGTTGCTTCAACATCAGTGGGTCTAACAACCCAAGAAGACAGGAAAATGCAAAGTGCATTGTCCTTGTATATTTTCTCCTTTTTAAGTTTTGCAACAATCTGTTTTTTTTCAGGTCAGTATATATTACTGTTGGATCTGAGTGTGTCCATCACCGCATTGTAAAGATGCAAAGCTGCAAAGCCACAAATTCACAGAAGGTTGCTGCCTTATCTCACCTTTTCACAGACCTGCCAATTTTCCATATCATTGGCAGCAACTGGGGATAAAATCTGCATGTGGACTGCTTACAGCAGGACCTGCCCTATTCACCCCGTGGGATAGGACTTCCCTGCCTTCTCTCTGCCTGTCTTTTGCAGTTTCCAACAGCATCCTGGCTCCCAGCTGCTCAGACTACCAGGGTAAGGGAAGAGCTCTGCTCCATGCATCCACTTCTCCCTCCTCCCAAGCATTGCTGCTGGAAAGTCATGGAGGTTTTGTATCTCCCACCTGGCACCAGGTTATTTGTGCAACATCTTCCCTCTCCTTTTGTCCAGAAGGCTGCATCCCTCTCTCCCCATGACTGGGGTGACTCCTGAGGAGCAGAAATCCGACCCCTGGGCTCCATCCTGCAGGAACTGTACCTTGCAGGAGACAAGTACTGCGGATGGCTGCAGCTGCTCAAGCCAACTGGGACGGCAGCCGCCGGCCCCCACGCACCAGCCCCGCGGCTCAGGTGTCCTCAGGAAGGAGAGAATTAGTCAGGACTTTAATGCTGGATTAGGCTGCCCCAAGTTTTCCCTTTTTCTCCTACCACCAGCTCAGCACATGGAAGCAGGCAGTCTCCGGTGTGGGTTACAGCCTGGGACTGCCCCTCGGGGTGGCCATGTCCTCTCCTTGACCCACAGCCCCTCTGCCTCTCCAAGCATCTTGAGGTGGCTGATGCCTGGGGGTGTGCCCCAGGGCACAGGGATGGGAGCTGCTTGAGGCTACAGCTTACAACCCCACCCTGTCCTCTGCTGTGCAGTCGGGAGCTGAAACAGAGCATTTTGCAAAGAAAAAAGGCTTTTGCCTCTTCACTCTGTTTTTTCCAAAACCCATCCACCTGAACACGGGTAGAGCCCCCTGCACAACATGTTCAAAATGTTCTCCCCTGTGTTTTTAGGCATTCCCTTTTTCCATGAAACCTTTGGGATATCTCACCAAGCTGCAGAGAAATCTTCAGCTGTCCTGGCAGACTTTAATGTCCCTTAAGCCCCGGAGGACTGAGCAACCCAACGCTGTGGCCTTGCTCTTGCTCCACAGAAGGAGACGTGCCATTCCCCCTGCGGTCAGAGCTGCAATCATTAATGCAACTACTGGGAAACTGGAGCTGATGACTTCTGGAGTGGTAGCTGGTATAGGCTTCTTGTCTGGATTTAGATAGCCCAGCAGGCTGCCCTTCCACAGCAGTCATGTGGAAAGCCACAGAGAAGATCAGGATATTGTAATATATTTCTTTCTGAAAAGCCAGTTCAGTGGGTGAATGAGCTCATGTGGACTCAGGATAAAAATCTCATAGTCATGCATCACAGAAATAAGAATTATAAAAGATTTCATGTACAATTTATCCGTGGGACTTAGAGATTTGCCAAAACCACTGTGTGCCAAAAGCCGGGAGAACATTCAAGGATATCACTTTTACCCTGTTTCTCATCTTTCCTTGAACATCTGCTACTTGTTGTTGCTAGAGGGAGGTTTAGGATGAGGAGACACACCAGATCTGACCCACTGTCATAATTCTTTTACTTTCTGCTATGTGGTGTTCACTTTTTAACCCCAGTTGACTTTGAACAACTCAGCAAGGCTTATCTGCCACCCTCCTTGGGAGCTGCTCCTCACTTTCTGAGAATTGCCCATCTGAGTTTCCTCCTGGTAATTCATCAGTAGTTCCCAAAGGGTAATTAAAAAGCTTTTGTTAACATCTGTCAGGTCTGCCTGCTGAATAGAACACACCTTGGAGAGTGCTGTGCTCTCATAGAAGGATTAGCAGTAGGATTGACAAGCCAGGAGGAATCCAACTGCTTTTTGTGGAGACACAGCCTCAGAGAAACCTCTGGCCCTGGGGATTTGCTTTTCATTTTCTGCTTTACAAGTGCAGAGTAGAGAAGTTGCACCCAGGCTGATGGCTCCTGACGCTCGTCCTGCTTGAGATGTGAGGCAGCAGGACCCTGAAAGTCATGGTTGTGACACATCAAGTAATTGAATTCCATCTGCCCCAGCAAGAGCCATGCTCTGTGTAGCGCCACTTGGCTGCTGGTATAGGAGGTTTCTCAAGGACAGGTGAAGAATTCAATTCTTCTTCAGCCAGCATGATTATCCCTCAGTATTTTCAGTGTCGTCTAAACCAGGCTTCAGGAAGGTTTCACTTCCAAAACACATTTTTCTTCATAGGATGACTCAGAGGAGGTGGGACAATCTCACGATACAGACCCTGAGCTGAGCTACAGGGTACAGAGACAATTCATAGCTCAGGCCACTGACCCTGCCTGCGTGTGATTGTGCCACTTGGAGCAGAACCCCAAAGCAGATGGGCCACAAGCATGTTGGGCATGTTCTTCGTCCCCTGCCATGTGCTTTGCAGTTCTGCTGCTGTGGGTAAATGGCCAGAGTCAGCCAAAGCTTTGGGAAAAACCTCAAGAAAAACATCCAGACCTCAGCTCACCAGCACAACTCTTGTCTGCTTGGAGACATCACACTGCACATCACAAGGTTTGGGTCCAGCCTTCTCAGGTCAGCTTGGTGACCTTGTTCAAGCTGCTGAAGATGCTCAGCTTAGGTGGATATAGAAGCAAGTTTTCCTTGCACAAGCAAGTCAGTTTCTGGGAAAAGTTTTCATCAAATTTCAGGAGAAGCCGCAATCTGTGCTAATAAAAATTCACAGATTTTTTTTGACTTGACACAAGGTAATCCTGTGACTGCCAGCACTAACACAGCCCCACGCATTTCAGCAGTCATGTGGCTGACAAGACACAGTTTGGTGGACAACCCATCACAACTCCAGTGGGAAGAGCAAGCCTTGACAGCCCCCACGGCTTGGTAAGAGCAAGGTTTCAATCCCCAAAATAGCATTCCCTGCTCACCAGCAGCGTGGGGCTGCTGTCCAGGGTGTTCTAAGCCAGGACACACAGTGCTCAAGTCCATAAAATCAATTGTCAAAGCCTTTGGGGCACTGCTGTCCTTGAGGTGTCCAGGGAACCCACAGGCATCTTGATGTCCCTGTCAGCTGAGGCACAGTCTGTGTGAGCCCCGTGGGAACAGCTCCCTCTGAGCTCCCACATCCTTCCCTGGGGCTGCATGTGGTCTGGCACTGAGCGCTTTTAATTCTGGTGTCCCAGAGGTGGATCCGGCGGAGTGAGCGGGAGGTGTGTTGGCATCTATATTTGTAGCAAGAATTGACCAGTATGAAGAATAAAAAAATATCAATGGATTGCATTTTACAAAATGCAGGTCAGAGGAGTGCAAGTGCATCAAACTTGCAGTCTCGCAACACTGCCTCGCCCTTCCTCCAGTGGGTCATGTAGGATGTTTTGGAGATGGTGGCCCACACACATCCTTTTGGACTGCGAGCAGGGCTCCCTGCTGCCTGGGGACACCTTACAGGTTTGAAGATATCAATGGCCATGATCTTCCCAGTGCTCAACCAGGAGTGCCAAGGGCTCGTGCAACACCTGATGTCTTCAGGTACCACTTGGCACCACTGGCCAGGCTGAGCCAGTCTCCCACGAAAACTTTTTCATCAGCTGGCATGAGATCCCATCTGGGTCAAGGAAACTTCCTACTGGAAGGGCTCAGTTTTAACTTTTTTTTTTTAAAAGCAGCTCTTTGATTTACATTCTGAGCTAAAGTTTTTAAGGACCCTGAGGCAAATCCTACCTTGGATGGCAGATGCTGGTATTGCAGATGAAGCAAATAACCAGTAGCAAATAACATGACAAGCACCAGGTTTTCCACACATCATTACAGAGGAAGCCACGTGTCCAGAATAGATTTATGACATACAGAAGCAGAAAACTGCAGAAGTAATGAACATTTTAAAGCAGAGAATTTGCCTGTTTAATAGATATATCTTCTTAATTAAGGAGAAGGGAGTATTATTCTGAATAAGCCCTTTCAGAGTGATTTTCTAGTATCAATGTTTTCGATTTTTAAAAAATATCTGCCATAGATCCCCATGCATCCATCCAGGATATTAGCTGATGGCAGGACAACTTGTGCAAAGTCTGTGCACACAGCTACGGGTGGCTCCTGGAAAACACTTGTTTTCTGTGTGACAGCCACCACCTCTCTGTGTGCCATGGTTATTTTGGGCAAGGTTGGGTGGACTGGTATAGAGACAACCGGCTTTGAAATCCTCTGCTGTGCTTTAAAAGGAAGGATCCCAGGGATGCAGGATGCGGGAGGAGGGCTGAGGCACAGGCAAGCCAGAAGGAAGCGCTGGGATCACGGAAGTGGGAGCTTTATAGGATGAAAGCAGGGGACAAGGACAAACTGAGGGGACAAGTAAAATGCTGAAGACAGAGTGCTACATTGCTGAATATTTCAGGCAGTTAGAATAACCATTCACACCTCAGAAATGCCATGGTTTATTTAACTTGTCATTTTTTTGCCCTCTAGCCCCCAGCCCTGGGGAGGAGGGAGCAGCTGCATGGCATCCCCAGAAACCCAAATCCTGCCCCTTTTGTCTTCTGCAAAATAAATGTGTTATGGGAGCTTTGCTTGCAATATTTGTGCTTTGCCAGCTCCTGCATCTGCAGGCTAGGACACGGTGCAGATTTTGTCAGCCCCTAGGATGCTGTGAGCTGAAAGCACCCATGGATTGGTTTTGCTGCACTATTACATTTTCCTGCTGCAGTAAAAATTAAACCATTGAGTAAAATACTCCCAGTAGGAAGCACGAAAATCTGCAAATGGAAAGCACAGGAAAGGGTTTTGTTGCCATGCCAGCCCCATATGCACTGATGAACAATGAAATATAGTGACTTCTGCAACATTGATAAATGCAGAGTGCTAGGGCACACTTGGGGCTGGCAGAGGCAGAGAATGATCTCTGTGGATCTTTGGTTGGATCCAGAGAGTGGACTGTGTGCTCCTCACTGCACCGAAAGGAAAGAGAAGGCAGGAGTGATGTGAGGAATGTGAGTCCTGACTCATACCTGCACTGAGCACATATGCACAAAAAATTACCAAAGTATTTCAGATGTTATTTGAGCAGGGAAAAAGCAAAAGAGGATGGAGGGGTTTCTCATCAGTTCGGGAAAATGAGAACATAATTGCAAAGATGCAACATCCTCTGCCTTCTCTGCTCCAGGTCTTGAGTTCTCAGCATGAAATTTGTTGCTTTATTCTGTTATGATGGGGACAAAATCAAACAGAGCAGTGCAGCCATGTGGGCCAGCCACAGAAAGCTAACACTTGTGGGCTCATGAAAGGAAAACTCTGGGTGCCTCCCTGCACCCACCTGGTACAGAATGGGTCTCAAGCACCCCAAAATCAGTGTGGCTCTGGCAGGTGCCAGAGGGGAGGGGGTTGGCTCTGTGAGGTGACTGCAGCAAGGAGACAGGGATGGAGCCCTGGGTGCCCATGGGTGCTTTTCCCCAGGCAAGGAAGGAGCCAGTGGCAGGCAGCAGGAAGGCGGATGGGGGGGATAAAAAGGAAGAACCCCCTGATCAGAGGCCACAGCTGATGGCCGTGCCCAGGGCTGCTTCTGCTCCGGAAACGCCATCGGGGGGCCCAGTGAGGGCGAGCTGCACGAGGAGAAAAGCAGCCTCAGAGCATGTCTAAGGTCATGACACTTGACCTTTCCATTTCTTTTCCTTTTTGAAACCTGATTACAGCTATTTTTAGGCCTGTGCTCAGGGAAGGAGGGGGAGCAGGGGTGGGCTGACCCTGTGCGATGGTGCAGCTCTGCTGCGTTCCCTCCTTGTGCCTGCCCCTGTTTGCACATGGCAGCCACGGCCCCACGTGCCCACGCACACTCTGGGTCACTGAGTGAGCCAGGGATGGTACCAGGGTGCTTTCACCACTCCAAAACCCCTGCAGACCCAGGGGTTGGCATGTGTAAGGAGCACAAGCACGTGGTCCAGCTTGTTTGGACAGAGAATAATGCTCCATAGTGAGCAGCTTCCAAGGGGATTTTCTCTGGGTGGTGGGGGAAGCCATGGTTTGGTGCAACGGAGTGAGGTTGCTGCAGACCTGTTCTGAATTGAGATAACCCTGTGGGTGCTGCTGGTGAGTGAGGGGCTGCTGGGAAGGTACTGGAGTGGAGGAGGGGCTTGGAGGTGTCAGTCAGAATAGAGAAATCCCCAACTTTGAGACTGGTTATTGCAAACCAAGTTAGGCTTTGTGTTTTAATCCTTAAGACAGGCCAAATTACACTTGAAGCAACAAGGAAAAGGGTGTGAAATAATCATGGGTGGTGAGAGCAAAGCTGATTCCCAAGACAACATTCTCTTCACCAAATACAATGTCTATTTTATTTTTCCATTTTATCTTGTCTAAGCAATAAGAAAATAACAAAACCCCCAAAACCTTCTGGCAGACTGTTCTGCCAGGCAGACACAGTTTTTCTCCCACTTCAGCTGCCTGACTGCCAGGAGCACAAAGGGGGAAAGCCAGGAGGTGGAAATCCAGCAGCCTAGTGGGTGTCCCCAGGTGGGGCTGGGCTTTCTCTTCTCTCCCCAGGACCTGGTGTTACTTCACCCATGAGTTTTGCATCCTGCCTTTCCCAACAGCAAGCTGGGAACAGCAGTGCTGAGAACAAGGGCTGGGGGTTCTCCAGTGCTTTGTGGTGTTTTGTACACTGGCATTTGGGAAAAAATAATACTGAAGGCCACTTTGGTGATAGTGACTGGGAGAGGGGTGGCCTTGGCTCCCCAGGAATCAGTTCCTGTGGTCATCAGCATTCAACTTTTCAGGGGGATGTGAGATCATGCCCTAAAGGGAATCTTCCATGGGGAAACAGCAAGGAAGTTCTGCTTGGTCTTGCTGTATGGCAGAATCCCTGTCTCTCTTTTTATTTTAAAGCAAAGGTTATCCTGCCCACTCAAGGCCTGACTTGTTTCACATCACCCATGCAGAAGTATCTCACAAACATTCAACAAAAAAAAATATTGGGTGTCTGTATTCCAATATGATATTTACATGTTATTTCATACACCAAACACACACACATACAAAGACACAAAGCTTTCTGCTTTGTGTTTTTTCTTTAAAAGGCCCAGGGTATGGTCAACCAATTCTCTTGGCTGCTTAGCAACAGGCAATTGAGCCTGCCTATCAATTCTCAGTTTATAATAACCTGAGGCAGACCTAGATTTTTGTTTTCCCTTGAGCTTTTGTCTTCCCTTCCCTCTATAATAAATACCAGAAATGTAGGGGCAGCATGTGTCAGAAATCCCCCAGTGGAATATCTTTCATCGCGCTGGCGGGGCTGCTCCTCTGGCAGGACAGAGCTCCAGGTCCCACATGCCCTACTCTCCTTTGTTAAAACATTTGAGAGATTCATTCTGTATTAGACCACACCTCATAGTAGATTTATCATTTAAATGGCTCAGTTAAAAATTTCTGTTTTATATGAAAAACAAGATCCAAAGAGTTTGCCTGGGCAGAGAGACTGAATGCAACCCTCAAGATACACAAATAACCTGGATATCTCTGTCTTTGAATGTGCTGTAAAACAAAAAGACAGAATATAATTAATTTTACTGGCCAGTGCAGCCTTAAACAGCATGTCCTGCACTGCAACTGAATGGGCTGGAACTGAGGGGCCTGGCTGTGCCCCTGGAGGCAAATGGCTGTGGCAGAGCATAAAGGCGTTGGGAACAGTGTTGTGCCTTAGTGAGTGCTGAGGAACTGCTGCCTTGTGCTGGAGGAGGGCAGCACGTGGTGATGATGGAGAGGTGGGTGTTCAGCCCATCCTGAGAGGTGCCTGAGGGGCAGTGGATGGGATGTGGTGAGGTCTCATGGCCAGCTTTGCTGTAATGGCACTCTCCCTCTGGAACACTTCTGTTCTCCACTGGCAGCACCTTAGGGATGCTGCTTGCTGACCATCACTGCCTGTACTCAGGAAGGAAAAGCAACATGTAAGGCCTGGAGATAAGGCAAACCTCTGGAGATAGAACATGAACAAATGGAGAAGCCTGTTCACTCACCTCTGCCCCATGAGCAGGCCTGTTCATAGAGCTTGGCGTGGGGATTGTGTGGTCTTTTTAGATGTGACACCTCCATACCAGGATGGCTACTGTTCTCACAGTTATCATGTACCAAATCCAAGCATTTCCATCATAAAGAAGCATTTCCAGGAGACTGACACGTTTTTTATAAGCTGGTGAGCAGGAGCAGCCCAGCCATCCCACATGTCCTGGATCACTCTGGAGAGAATCAACATCCCTGGTGCTGGTCCGCAGCCCTCAGCCTCAGCACAGCTCTTGTGCTCACACAGCGTGGTGCAAAGCTGCTGCCTGCAACCCTCCTCCCACAGCCAGGCTCTCCCTGCCCATGGTGTTCCTCACCCAATCTCCAGGCAGCCTCCAGTTCTCCTGGCTGGGCTCCCCACAGAGGATTAGCGTTTTCCCTCTCGTGGGGCGTCCTGGCTCTTGAGGAGAGGTTTTGCACCATCCAGCTCCTCACCTTACTGAGATATCCCTGCCCAGTGCGGGTCCCTGCACTCCCCAGGAATTGCTGGCCTGTGACCCACAGCAGCAGCAGATGCGATGTCAGATGTAGCACTAATTACTGATGACCAAGGTGTCCCTTATGACATCCCAGCCTGTCTGAAGGGGACCTGCAAACAAACTGTTGCAGGGAGGACTGAAATGCCCTCCTCTCACTCAGGTCTTTGCAAGTCCTGCAGACAGACTTTGATCCTTACCTGGTCTCCACTGTAGGCACATCAGAGGACCAAGTGCTGTTTCTCCCCAGAGCTCATGATCTGAAGGATGGTTGGAAACTGCTGGCAGTGCGTTTGCTTTCTTGATCTTCTGTGTGGATCAACGGGTTCTTCAAGCTCTGGTTCATACTGATTCTAGAGATGGCAGAGATTATGTGGATGGAGAAGTCCAGTAATATGCATGGATCTCCTCTCACAAGGACCAGACACCAGAATGCTCCTCTTGCAGCATAAGTGGAGGCCAAGCCAGGTAAGGAGAACTGGGGGTCCCCATGGTTCCAGCGCAGCCCATGTGCCCATAGCCCTGCCCTCCATGCTGGAGCCTGCTGAGTCATTCTGAGCTGCTGGATCATGTAATATTCACTCATCTTTTGTTTGCTGGAAATTTAGCAGAGGATCCAGCTTTTTATAAAACAGAATGTCTAGAAATGAAACATAGGCAGGATATACAAGAGGACTGGCCTAGGTGTTCCCTTAAGTGTAAAAATGTAAGCAGCACATCACAGGAAATGCAAGTGGACAGGACCTTTCTCCAAGAGGCATCCTACAGGAAAGCCACATCCCTGCATGATGAAAATGCAGTCAAGTGAGTTTGTCAGTGTGGAACTTGTGGTATGGCTCTCTTCAGAACCTTCTTACAGTGGGAGGGAAACGTCACATTGTTTTTGTTGAAAGGTCAATTATAACCGTGGTAAAGAACGTACCAATCTATCTTCTCCCTCATGTTGTGCCCTCTTGTTAGGACAGTAAAATTACAGGACAAAGCAAGCTCTACCTTTCAAAAGAAAACGTTAAGGAAAAAAAAATATTTTTCACAAACTCTGTGCAATTTACCTGTTCATAGCAGGAATTAAAAATCTACAAAGAAATCCAGGGCACTTGGTGCACTATTGTTTCAACAATAATTTCTAGGTGCAAAGCATCCAACAGGGACTGCAGAAATACTGTGCAATCCTTCAGGAAAGGGGAAATATTTTAAAACACATTGGCTGTGGTGTAAAGAACTTCACTGAACCCACACAAGGGCTTGTCATCACAAAACTGACAGCATTTTAAGAGTACATTTAGCTTACAGTAACTGGTGCAATTGTCCACTGGAAACCCACTTCTGCAACAGTTAACAAACTTTTAAAAGTTTACTTATGGCTAAGAGTATATGTTTAAGAAAATAGAACAACCAAAAAAGAAAACAAAATACAGGAACAAGTACTCAGACAAGAGGTTACACTATTTTAGCATCCTGAATTCAACTCTGGCTCTCAAAATGTTGGCATTTTCCTGCATACACTCTTCCCATAGACCCTTGTACATTTATGCACACGTACATCTGGTGCACAAAGTGGAATGGGACTCTTTCCCACATTGAGGATGCAGCACTGGCAGTATTTGAAGAAAACAGCTTTGCTTTACCAAAAACAACTACAAAGTCCAAACCAGAATAACACTGAAGATAGAAGAAACACAACTGGGAGTGCAAACTGCTGAGAAAATGGTTCCAGAAGAAAATTATTCGTACTGAAGCTTTGTGTGTCCTCAACTATTTCACACACATGGTGATATATTAAAATTCTTGTTGGCAAGTGTCCATTCAAAATTAAATAATGCTTTAGCCTCACCATGTGGATTTTTGTGGTACCAAGTCACGTTTGTAATAAACTTTATTAAATGCGATAAAATATTACACAGCTCAAACAGAGAAATCCAACAGGGAAATCATGTCTGTTTTTGTTAAACTAAGTAGCAGAGCTTTGTCATTGGCATTAGAACAGCTCTGAGCTTCGCTAGAGACATGTTCTAGAAAATCTCCCCATAGTTCTTTATGAATAATTGAAGACAATATATAACCGAGATGCTTGTTTGCTACCTCCAGAGTTGGATCCTAGAGGACCATTAAATTAATTTTTAATAACCTATGCTATGGTTAAAGTTATGGGACACAAATATTCATTCTAAATATACTTATCATATAAAGAATAATCCCATGGTTATAACCTGGCTAGCAGGAGGTGTACAATGACTTAGAAAGCAGAAAGAGTAACATTAGCACAGCTTACAGCTACTCCAAGCTATTTTTCAGCTATCATCTGTTTGTGCCTCTTACCTACACATTCCATGACTTTAACAATGCACCATGGTGTGAATACTCACATTTTCCAGGGCAGTTCTCCTTGCTTTTGTGGTCACCTTTTACCCCCAGAAGGTGGGAACTGACGAGGCCTTTTGAGTGTATGGGGTCTGTACAAGATCTTACCCATCTAAATTATTTATCAGTGAGGAGGCAATTTCTGTTAGTGCCTCAGGGTGATGCTGCAAATGTTCCACAAATTTATTATCCAAGAAAAATTCAGTATAATAGGTTGTCTGCAAAATAAATTTGTAGAGAACAATGTAATCATTAGGAAATCCAGCCCATTTTAAGTAATTGCTAACTGCACCTAGGCCTCCATTAATCACTGCATAATTGTGTTTCACCTAATATTAACTCTGTCCTCAAGAAACACTGATTTATCTTTGGAATAAATGCACATAATAAAAGAAGGGAACAATGAAGGAATGACAAAATCAACACGAACTTTAAACCAGAAAAGAACAGAGGAGTTACCAAGTACCCTGTGCCATGGATGACTCAGTATTTGTATAGAACCTCTACAGTTTACCACCAAGATAAGCAGCATGCAAGAAAATATTTGCATGCAGCCAGACTGCATTTTGTGGGGCTATGATGAAGCATGAGAGTTTAGGACATTGTGCCTGTGTCCAGCAAAGCTTTTGTTTTGTCAGAAGCAGAGAGCAGTTTTGGAAACCCTTGTTTGCAATTTCTTGTATGCAGATATACCATGCTCCCTATACAGACTTACACAGCTGTACTTGGATGAGAGAGTATCTTTTCAGTTTGGTATTTGAGAGAGTATCTTCAAGAGATTTTTTTTAAAACGGCATGATTAAATATCAAGGTTTCTAGGAGAGACCCATGAGCTGAGAAGTTCCATTAGGACTCCTTGAAGACATCTGAAGATACCTGCAAATGCAGTAAGGTCTCTACGGCTTTCCCCTGCCACCCAGCTAGGGATATGCGGCTAAATTATAATTAGAAATCTCAGCTGGAACCTGCACTTTAGAGTGCTAGTCACGACAAACTGCATTAGGAAGGAGGTGGGTAAAAACTCCTAAGTGCTGAGCTGAAGCAATCCTAACCTTAGTTGTTCCTTTTCCTCATTTTTAGGCCAGAGCATAAATTGTAGATGAAATGTGGCTCCTGCCAGAAGATTACAGTTATGGTTTCTATACCCAGTAAAGAGGGAAAGAACCATACAGTGTGTGTATATATACATACATATATATATATATATATATATATATGTAATTTTATTTTAAAGTCCTGACTTTGGCCATAAGGGGTTAGACCTGCAGCGCCTGTTGTCCCACTCTTCACCATCTCAGAATGAAGCACAGGTTTCTGGCTAAAACCAGAGTGCACATATATCCCTCAATTTACAGCACAGCTTATTTTCCCTCCAAAGTCTGTCATGCCAGGGCAACAAAGACCTGAGCAGCGAAGAAACATTTGCAACCATATGGGCTTTTAAATTCTGACTCATTAATTTGATTTCTTTTGCTTGTGGTAATACAGAGTGCAAGAGACGGAGCTATTCCAGCCATCATACACATACTGACCAAGACAAGATTCCATGTTACTAAAAACTTTGTGAACTGGTTAATCACATCTAGATTAACACTTTGTGACCTTTAGAGAAAGGTCTCGCAAGCTCAAAGATTAAACAGAGTGGAATGTGCATCTGATCATGCAATACACTAACAGCTCTGTGTTTAAATATCACCTGGCTGGAGGGATTGTGTATTTCGAAGACAGCAACATCATCCTCCAGGAGTCTTCCCTTATTTGAATTGTGCAAAATTGAATCAGAGAATTGGCTCAAAACACTGTAAGCTGTTAATTCTGTCAGCACTGCTACAAACCCAGATAGTAGTTTAAGAAAGGCCCTTCCTCACTTGTGTTTCTGTGGTTGTTTTTATTTTTATTTCATGTATTTATTTATCTGTTTTTTAGACAAGCAGGGCTCCTCAGGTCACTCTACCCGGGAGGTTGCTGTGATCAGATGTCCTCCCCTGGGGCTGCGAAGGCAGTCCTGACAAAGACAACATCGGCTTGCCCTTGGTAGCTTGGCTTCTCTGAGATGGCACCTTCACAGCACCCTGCTAGCAAGGTGAGCCCCAAATCATACATCCTCTGTACAACAGTGCCCTAGCTGCCAATTGGTGAGAGAAATCAAATTAAAGTAATACCTACTGCTCATTTTAAAGTACTTTATTGCAATTTTAATTGTGTGAAATTGAAGAATTTGCATTTACTCTTTTCTTTTAGCACTGTGTAGAAATTACAGCTCTGTCTCAATGGACTGTCAGAAATCAGTGCAAGCTGAAAATGGAAGTTACCCATGCCCTTGAATGCACCATTCAAAAACTCAGTCTGCAACTACAACCCACTGACTCAATGAACTTGAAACATCCCATTAAAAAAAAGCAACTCCGAATGAGAAGTTCCCAGGAGCATGACAATCCGATGGGTAAAATAACATGTGGGCTGGACAAAGCACTATCAAGGAAACGCCTTGATCTTGAACTGTGGCCACCAGATCACAGAGCAGTCTTGAGGGAGGACATCAGGTTCCCATCCGATTGCTGCTTTTAGTAAATGGTCCCAGAATATCCCATTACAGAGAGAGGGTGCACACAGCTACCACAGACATTAGCTGACTACTCAACTATGTCCCTGCAACGTACAATAATCAAATGACAAAGGAGATGATGAAAGAGAAACAATCAAAAAGAAATTAAAATTGACTGGTATCTTAATCTACAGTAAATTGCCTTGTGTTGTCCTGAGTAGCTAGGCAGGGATGTTGGTACTAAATAAGAAGAAAATTAACCCTGCTCTTTTTATTTAATCTCAACGTTAAAAACCACTTGTGTTGCCATTGCAGCCGTTACATTTGGCACAAACTTGAGCCGCTCTCACTTTTCCTAAATCTTATTCCCTGTTAAAACCCAAGAGAACTTCACAAAGAGGATAAGCAGCTCAATTTCAGGCATGTTGGGGGAGTCTGTAGTTAGCACAGCTCACAGTACAGACATTCAAACCTGTGCTCTTTTGGTAAATATGTTAGGAAAACAAAAGGGTTAAAAATAATTTAAAGTCACTAAAATATGGAGCCACACAATAGCCAAGAGCTATGGAAATAGAAGATCACAGAAAAGACACTTTCAGAATAAAAAAGCTGACAAGAAAGTATTAAATTTCAGCTCTACTAAATAAAATATCTTCTAAAGGTTTTTTGTCTTAAAGACATTGCTGAGCTCATAATCAATCAGTCTGGCCACTTAGACACAGCGCCCCATCGGAGGATTTAGCAAAAATGAAGTACTAAATTATTCAACATTTAAGCAATTGTGTAAGGAATATGTAACTGAAAAGGACAAACGGCCAAACAAGATTATTTTCCTGGTATATACCACAGTTTTAACATAGGGCTATTCAGGGAGGTATCTAGACATTTTTTCTACACACAGAATTGAGATTCCAGCTTTTAATCTAGTATTTTAAACTCAAATTACCCTAGTATTTTTATGCAGCTGAAAAGGATCACCTTTCTCTCCCAGCTCTTAAAATTAACATTTTTACTGTATTTACAGCTATGTTTTCTCTTTCTCAGGCTGCCTTTTTAAATAAAAAATACCCAACAAAACACCTGCCCTTCTCTATTAGAAATCTGCATAATGTTAAGCTTATAAAGAAATACTGGGAAAGTCTCATCTTGTATACATGTACTACACACATACTGTACACGAGTATGTCCAAGGAGTCACAGACATAACATTTTTCAGACAAATACTATATATTTTCAGAAAGACAACTGGAAATTACTAAGTGTAAAAATTTCAGTTTCCTCAGAAAGGTTTTTTAAGCTGTCATGTACACAAACCAGATGAGATTTACATTTTCCTTGAAGAGCTTTGATGAATTTAGGATATGCTCTGATACATCAGCTCCAATCTTCTGGAAGACTTTCCCTTTTTAAGTCTTCCTCAAGACTCATTATCAACCTTTTGAATGCCTTACAAAACATGAATACAAGCCTACTAGTGCTGGAGACTGTATCCCAGCTGTTAATAGCTGTAAGAACAGCAACAAAATGGGCATTATTGCATGCAATTTCATGCCGTTTTCATACACAGCTGTTAAAACACAGGCAGGAGTTCTGTAAAACCGGAATTCACGAAGAACTGATACTGTAAAATGTTATGCCAACACCTGACAAAATGGAAAATGTTGTTTGCCAGGGCCTGCATCTCAAGGTCACAGTATTAAACAGCATCAAAATAACTCGTTAAGGTGAAAAATTTTGTCTCAAGCCCCCACCTCTTTTATTTTAGCATTGAATTTCCTTCTGGCAGCTGCACTAAAATACTAAACCACTCTCAAAGGCTGAATGACACGATCTGGGCATCACGGTTTATTGACTCATGACGGATAACCAACACACATTTGAATTCTTTGATCAGTGGTAGGGTTTCTTACTTACCTTTCAAATGTATGCTGCAAATTTCTGAACAGTAGAAAAACTCAAATCTAAGCCAAATAATAATGATTAAACAAGCAAGATATCAACTCCACCTAATTTAGTATTAGGATTTGTTTTTAAAGAGGATGCTTCTTGAAACTTCATACCAAATGCTTTTAGTTGTTGGTCACAGAGCAAGCAGGAGTGTTGTACTGGATAAAACTACAGTAGATGTTAGTACTTACTCAAATCTATTTCCACTGTCTGTTGAACAGAATTTGAGGTGTTCTGCACTATTTAAAAACACAACAGTTTCAAATCATTATCTGTTCCACCCTGCCACACTGGCAAAAGATTTTCAGAGTTCTAACTGCTTTTCTTCCCCTGCTATATATAAAATGTTAGAAATTGAAATGTATGCTGACAGATTTAACCCATATACATTTACCTAAACGGATAATTCGGTTACTTTGGTGACAGTCTTCAAAATAAATCAAACAGGACCAAATAAACGCCTACAACATGTACCTTATCTTTTTTCCCCACTGTTTTTCTAAGTATGTTAAAGAATGTAAAGAGACAAATGTTTGTTAAGGCAACTTGATCATTCAGTAGAAAACCGACTTACAGAAAGTGCACTGTAAAATAACACTAAGACGCAGACCTTACACTGCTGAATTACTGACCCATACACAACCTTCATTTTTATATTGCTAAACTTCTGAGCAGTTTTAGAGATTTCATAATGCATCTCTTTCAGAACTCAGGAAAACTAAACCTAAAAGAAGAGGGGAGGCCAAATTCTGTGGCACATGAGCCAACCACCTCCCTGGTGGGAGAGTGGCAAGACTGGAACTCTGGTTTATTGCACAGACCCAGAACCCTAGCCTGGAGGACACCACCAGGAAAGCAAGCTGCCATGCCACCCTTTGAAGGCTGACACATTCTGCCAGAGGACTTTGGCTATTTTCCCTTAGAAGGAATGGTGAGAATCTTCAGATGCATCCCAGACTAGAAATGTTTACAGCAACTACTTCACTGCTACACTTAAACTTAGCCCCATTCCCACTTGTCAAGCTTTGCCTTCTCCCACCCCCATTCCAGCACAGGGTCTCCATTACTTGTGGAAACATTCCATGCTCTATTTCATAAAGGCTCTTTATGTCTTCTCCAGCCAGTTCCTGTTGCCTGTTCTATGCTGCAAAGAGAAGGTGCAGTCACTGCTTTCAGTGACATTAGTGTCAGTCCTCACAGGATTGCATCAGTCTCCTGTTTGCATCCACTCACCTTCCCTCAGACCTTTTGTCATCTCCTCTACAGTCAAACAGGACAGCTGCTTTTTCCCTCAAGCTCTACAAGGGGTCATTCAACTCAAGCAAGAAAGAAACCCCACTTGTGCAGTCTTTTTATCCCCAAAGACACCCTATTTTCGAAGAGCTGAACGAGGGAATAATGCTGGGTTACAGCTGATGGGACTGGCACACTTGCTTAGCACAGGTGGGACACAGAGAGCAGCAGCAGTGCTAGATGGACTCAGGGAGGGCATGTGCCATGGAAGTTTACTTACAACAAACTGTCAAATGATCTTCAAAACCTCTCCAGGCATTGCCAGTAAATCCCCTGGATTGAAGGCCTGAGGAAGTCACAGCTTCTGTCTTGATGTTTTCAAACAGACATTTTTGAGATGACAGTGAGGGTTTTGCTTTAAGTTTGACATCTTAATAAACAACTTGATACTGAGCCTTCTAACAGGAGAAAACAGAGAACCACACCAATTTCCCTGCACAATACAAATAAAAATATAAGGCAAGTAAGTATTTGACAATCCCTTTTGTTTTTGCCAGTTATGGCAAATTCAAATCCAGAAATGTTAAGCAGTTGGTCTTTCTCAAATGATATTTTGCTAAGTAGTAATCCAAACACCAAAATGCATCTTGGCATGTACTACAATGAAAAAGTGTTGACATGTATTCACACTTTATTTCATTTTTTTTCAAGGAATAAAGTATCAGTAAGATTCCACGTTTGCCATACTGCAAACTCCTTGTTCTCACTGAGAAGTACTTAACTTTTGCAGACAATCCCACACAAATCAGTGCTTCCTTCCCTTAGATGTCACATTAAACTACTCAGGTTTTAAGTGTTGTGTATGGAATTTGCAATCTGTTATAGTGTAAGTAAAGAGGATTGTCAGTATTTATGGAGCAAATGCTGGAAAACAAAAAGAGAATGACATCTGCTTTAAAGTACCCACAGACAGTATAACTGGCATATTTTGGATTTCTACGGCAACAACGTTGGACCAGCACGTAAAATTCCGCTGTAGACACCAAATGTGTACTGCTTTCTTTGGCAAAGAAGAAATATTCTGAAGGTTTTTCCCTTGTTTTTTTCTAATTCAGTGATAGGCAGCAATATGAAATGCCAGCATTGCCACCAGATAACTTCTGTACTTAATTTCTGTGAACCCTTTAAGACGGCTTGTGATGTCTGTCTGGAGTAGTACACTCTTTACTTAAGATGATGTATCTGGTGATATTCATGTATATTAAAAAAACACATTCACTTTTTTGCAGACTTGCAATTTAATGTATTTTCAGAATTCACTACAAAATGCGATTTCACAACTGTAACCATACACTGGGACTCCTACAGTAGTATGGATAATGTACAGATGTCTTTCCCAGGACTACCAATACTGCGCATTGTGCAAATTGTCTAGGACTGCAATCCTTCCTCAAGCAGCAGTTTGAAGAAAATTTGTGAGCTGAATACTGATATCAAAATACAGATTTAAATAATTTACTCTTAAAAACATTCATATTTATAACCTCTTACAGAAAATAAAACAATTCATCTGATTATCAGATACACCACTCAGTTTTTCCAGTTCCAAGGTATACACAGGTCTCCATCCTGCAGCACAGAGTAGAAATGTGAAACACAAAGGTGCATGCCTTGCAGGTAGGGCAAGGACTCCTCCAGCAGCCGCTTACAACAATCTATCATCTGTGCACTGGAAACACTGGGTTCCTTATACAGCCGATCCAAAGAAAATCTTTCTGTGGAAGCATTGATTAGCTCCTTCTCTGTAATCATCATCCTAGCAAATGAAGACAACACACAGCAACAAAATTACAATTTCATCTCTTAAAACTCCCACCCTGAAATAAGCATGTCAATATATACTGAATGTATTAGAACAAGAAATATGGAAATATTGAATATAAGCAAAGGTGTCAATTTATGTACAACTATGGTGGAGCTAAAAATTTTTTAATTACTTTATGTCATCAAAACCAACAACTGATAATATGCATCAGTAAACTGATGCATATTAAATGTGTTAGTAACTTCCCAACAGCAGAATTTTGTTGATCTGCTTGGACCTGATGATCTTAAAGGTCTTCTCCAACCTAAACGATTCTATGAATTTTGAATCCAAAGCCAGCAGATGATTTTTTCCTTCACCTCAGAGAAATAAGACACCACGTGGCAAACTCAAACTACTCAGAAAGAAAGTTAATGTGTAGACTTAATTAAGTCACTGGAGCTGTGACTGATCAACTGATGAAGAGACAGTTCAGGTTCAGCCAGTCCCACTAGCTCGGGCACTGTGCCACACGAACACAGCTGCACTTCCAAGCCAGCCTGGCTGCAGACACAGCACCACTGCTGCCCTACAGCACAGACCCTGTGCTGGACAGAGGAGGAGCTACAGAGCAGCAGCACTACTGGGATGTGAATCAGCACAAGCTAAGCATGGACACAGCTACTGCCTCACATGAAAATGCTACCGTAGGGCCTCGCCACAACTCTGCAGAGCTCATGATGGAACCTCTGTGTACTTGCAGGGCACTGAGCTCTGCTGAGGCACTCACATCACTGCACAAGAGCCCAGCTTACTCTGGCAGTTAGCGATGAGCCCATCCAGTGAGTTAACCCAGAGCAAAAGTCTGTCCTCTCTATGGACCATTTCCATGCCACCTTACTGAGTGCATTCCCAAATACCTAGGCACCAAGCTTTCTGTGCAATCTTAGGCTCCCTTGAAGGAACTCCAGTTAGCTGGAGAACTACAGGTTTGTTATCAGTCACTTCCACAGGAAGGTTTTCACCTTTATCACCACACAAACCTGATACTTCACTGGAAGCACGGGAAGGAGAATCCTGCACTACTAGAAGACTGACATTATCCACACAGATAACAGAATTTTCTAGAGCAGCAGAATTTGGACCTTCTTGTCCATTCAGGTCAGAATTCCAGCCACTCTATGCTGTTTACTGCATGTAAAACACTCAAGTCCATCTGCAAAGTACAGCCAGTACATCTCAAAATATTTTCCTTTACCTTAGGGCCTTTTTAACCACCACACAAGGCTAAGGAAAATCAGAAGGACAGAATGAGTCCAAGGAAGCACTAAGTGGAAAAGGAATTTTAGCTTCGGTAAAAGAAAAGTAAGAGGAAATACAACACAGCTACAAAAAAAAGAAAAGGAGAGGTGATACAGAATGACTGTTTTGTATTTCCTATCACACAAGAACAAAAGAATGACAAATGAAATCATCAGGCTGTGGGTCTATAAATCAGAGAACAGCTCCTCCCTTTTTCATATACACATGCTAGAAGTGATTCAAATATGCAGTCTGCTGCCATTGGATATTTGGAGCCACAAAATGCAAATTGGCTAAAAAATAGTAAGACAATTAAGAGAGGGGAAAATAAAAAGGTCTATTGAATACTATTAACATGAGATAATGTTTCCAGCTTCAAGTATTTTCTCAACTGCAGTGAGACAGAAACTGGGAAGAGTATGGAGTGAAAAACCCACCACATTTTTTGCCTCATCTATAAAGCCTCTCCACAAGCTAATGGATAATGGGGACAGACATCGTGAGCCAGTATAGTTGTTCTTTACTATCTCATACAAACCAGCAATCATCCAGCACACAAGATATGCATCTTGGCTCTTACATTCTTACAACACAGCTGCTTGTACTCTGAGGGCACAGTTTTCCTAGATTAGTGTTTTTATGAAGTGCAGTAGTGTGAGGCTTTTTGGAGAGTCAGTTACCCAGATGCAAATGCTAAATTTGCTAAAACACCCCTCCCACAATCTATAGACAATACTTTCCCTGCTGTCACATGTGGACAGTTATGTACAAAGCTATTCAGTAGTTACAATTTATATGGTAAAAATCTAACTTCTAAACTGGACTAGGGTTGTGGAAAAATTCCAACAAATCATGTTTACTTAAGTCCACCAGCAAAACATATCTTTCCAAGTAATGAGGTCTTAACAGAGCTAACACTACAGTACCTGCAGCAAGACTCATGCCTAGTAACGTCATAAAAACATATCTGGATCGATATACCATGTATACACTCATGACAGTGTGATAGTTCAACAACTCATTAGAAGTTTTCCAGAGCAGAAAAATAAAGTTGAAGTAACAACCTCTGAAAGAAGTACCACCCAGTTACCTGTAACAGTATTTTATTAAAAAAGGATGAAGTATCTCTACTTCATCCTCAAGGACACAGGGTACAAGGTCAAGAACCAAATTTACAATTCTGATGGATGTTACAGAACATGGCCCTAATATTAAGTATGGTGCTGTGACTCCCTATCATAATCTCTCATCTCACTCGCACCTGTGAGAGGGTACCCACAAGGTGCTTCTCTTATCATACTTCCCCAATTTTTTTTCTTTGCCTTGTTAGGTACTAACTAATATTTTTCTCAACTAACTGACCAACAACTAGAAATAATGATTCTCTAGTTGGTCTCAGTTATTTTTAGTTTAGATTTCACTGCTTTTTTGTCACATTTTAATTAACATTAATAAAAATTCTCGCTTTTCTTATTCACTGAGAAGGTGTTCTCCACATCTTAGCTGGGGAAGTAATTGTAAAAAAAATTAAGCAATTTTATCTTGTAGGCAAAGATATTTTACTCCTGAATGAAGTCCAATTGTCTCTACAAGGTAAAAGAGGGCGTTTTCCAATAACTGTTTGTATTCATTAATGCTGTAATTCTTTACTTAGTAAAGCTGATGGGTAAAGTTCTATTTTAGAAATAAAAGGGTTTTTTCCACCAAAAGAGTATGAATACATTCTTTAAAATTCTCCTTCTTCTCCAAACAAAGAACAGGACATGCAAAGATTTGAAAGAGCTAAATGTATCGAGTCACATGAACACTTACTCCTCCTTTCTTTTCAAATTCTCTCTTGCTTCCTGTGCTTTGGCAAAAATAAACCATTGAAGAGCTGCTGGATCACAGATCGTTGGGATCATAAAGTGTCCAAGTTCATGTAAGCTTGGTGCATATCTGTCACTAATGAAACATGATGAAGTAAAGAATAAGGTATAATTTCTTAATGCAACTGTTTATCTATTTATATAAATTACTTTCAGAAAAAAACCCCTAAAGAATGTAAGTTAATCACAATAAGAACAATTGGTAAAAAATTATCAAGTTTGGTTTCTCACAAGAGAATTAAAGTAGGTAATGCCTTTTTTAAAGTTACATTTCAAAAGCAACTGGCAATAATACTCAAAAAATATAAACACTAGCACGACAACACAAAACCACAAAACTTTTGATTTAACTCAGCACAACACTGTAAAATAGACAGAACTTTGAGTTCAACTTGAATGAAATTAAGCAGGATTTTCTTCAGTCTGATTCCATAAAAATGCACTTAAATCCTTCAGAAACAAAGACTTTGACATAATGAAAATCTGAGATTATATTATTTTTCTTCTTAGTGAGAGCAATAAGCAGTGTAACAAAAAAATAAAAAAAGTAAAAGCTCTAAAGAACTCAACCTTCCCTGCCAATACCTACCTTTCCAGAATCATTTGCAAGCCTCGCAGGCTGCGAGGATGAAAAGGTAGTCTGCTGTCACGTAGTTTATTATAGAAAGAGTTCAGAGTCTCAAAGTACTCTTCTAGAGTCAACAGAGGTTGCAGTTCTTCAATATATATTACTTGGATGCCTCCCAGAAGTTGGCTTATCCGATCTTCCAAGAGCAGCAGCCTTTTTTGAAGCTTATAATAATTTGGCAGTCTCTCAAAAATCTGTGCATACACATGAACAAACATTTTCTATGTTACAGAGCTTAAAAGTTAATTCTAATAAATTAAAAAGTAACAAGAAACTATAAAAGAGACACTTACCAATGCAAACATGGAACCCAAGGGGAAAAAAATTAAAATCAAAGAATACCAAAGGTCAGAAATATCAAGTACATATGTTTTGGGACAAAATATAATGGAACAAGCTTTTAAGTATTTTCTGTATTTATAACATAAAGGCACCAAAAGGACATAAAACATTCTCTATATATTCAGAAATTAATAGTCTCAGATTAAAAAAAAATATAATCTGGTGCCTGTATAAAACATTTATCACTACAGTTCTAGTGGTAGAGCTATTCCTCATACAGCAGTCACTACCTACAATTTACACTGTTGATATTATTTTAAAGTTTTTCATACAAAAAAAGAAAAAAGCTGCTGCTGCAACAAGTCAAGTGATTTCAGAACTCTCTCTTTAGAAACCCAGGAGAACAGTAGAATAGATAGCAGATAGTTCTGACAGTAGAATCGGAACAGCTTTTGCCGCAATAAAATTTGGTTCAGCATTTGCATTTGTTACAAAGAAAAACATCAAAAATCCTTTAAGTATTGTAGCTCTGACCAAGCATTCTACAGACTGACTTGGACAGTATTCTAACCACTTCCTTTTTCTAGTAATTAGTAACAAAAAGTAATAGCACTTAGGACTGCTTTCTAAAATGAGGCAGAATTGGATGATGCTGGAAAGATTTTTTTGCTTGTTCTCCTAAATACTTTTTACACAGTTCTCTGTATCCACAAGTATTAGCATGCATACTTGTAATGTTTTAGGTGTGATAACTCAGCCTGTTTTCTTGGTGTCTGGTAGGCTGCGAGACTAAACACCCCAGAAACTGCAGAGTTAGAAGACCAAACATTCTATTGTCGTAAGAACTCAAGGTCCCCTAGCAGGACAGATTCTGTAAACTAGAAGTTAGCCCAGCCCAGCCCCTTACTGGGCCCTCTTGTTAGATATGCTAATGTGTAAGGTCTTTAATTGTATACTCGACTGGGGGGTGAAAAGGACATTGTGACGCTGTCACCTGAGTGAAACAATGCATGGAATGGGATCCTATTAAAATACCGAGGTAAACAACCCCCAACCTGCTAACCATGTCTAGTTTCTCATTTCCTAAGACCAGGGAAAAGACACCACGGACAAACATGCTCTCTAGAAACCAACTGACTCACCAACCTCATCAAAATTTTCACTGACTTTCTGCGTAACATTTCACATGATCTTCAGTGCAATTCAAAATAAAAAGCCTTTGATTTCAGGTTCAAATATATACATCTCTTTTGTCTTCCTAAGCAAATACCATCACTACAACTAACTACACCCATTGTTCCAATTGCATGGCATTTTGTGCAGCTTTATGACCCCTTTGGAAAAACTCGCAGCAAAGGTTAGAAAGACGAAGCATTTACCTTTTCAAGGAAGCCAATGTTTATTTTAGTGTTAATCAGAACACTTTTATTCCAATGACTATCAACACTCTCAAATCTCAAGCAGTTTTCTATTAAATTCTAGTTTCTCAGTTTAAATTCTTAGTACATCATTCACACTAACAAGCCATGGTTTGTTTTCCCCCCTCAGTGAAACATATATAGGCAAAAATTCAAACCACCACCAGAGAAAGAAGATTGAGTGTTAACTTTTCACATTATTCATTGACTGGAATACAGAAATAGAATTCTGGTATTCTAGCAGGATGAAATTCCCAACCACAAAATTCCACCAATAATCCCCTTTACGAAGAAGTATTTTTGAGAGAATTATCAGTAATGTTTCAGTAACCAAGATTAAAGAAAAACTCCTCAAGTGAAATGGTGAAATTGCTACATATTTAGTTTTTGGTCCTTTGCATACAATGCTATCATTTAGGATGTCAGAAACCTTATCAACTCTGAACTTTACACAAGCAGAACTGGCATAGTGACTAAAGATAAAATTCTGCAACATCCACATTAGCTGCCTAGAAGAACAAAATGGAGTAACAAGGTTGGTTAGTAGTCATTGACTGAAATCATCAATTCACAACTTCCTTTAAATCTCACATTTACAAAAGATTGGAGTAAAATACATAAGTTCTTAACAGGAATGAGCTCTTTACGGATCACAGAATATTCTGCCAAAACTCACTGCACAGACTGCAACAGTGCAAAACAAATTAGTTTTCTTTGTATCTAATTAGAAGTAATACTAACTTGTTAATGAAAGTAGCAGCAAAGATCTAGCAAAGACTGTTGTTAGTAACAGCATACACAGAATTAAATTTCGAATGCAGTGTACACCATTATGCTAAACACATTATCTAAGTATTTGCTTGAAATTACTCATCGGTTATCTGCATCTATGAACAGTTTAAAAAAAGGATGTCACAACAAGGGGTGTTTTAATTTACTTTGAAACCTTCTTACTTTGGTCCAGTGATGGTGAACATCCATGGTCCCCAGCATGATGTGACCTGCTGCACTCATACCCGAGCGGTCTGTAAATACCACCGTGCGTCCTGGAGATTGAACAAAGCTCTTTACTAATTTGGGTTACTGCAAGCATTCCTATGATTACTGAAGACTTAACTAGGCTGGCTAACATGTCACAAGCAATGTATTTCTGCAGCACAAACGCAAGTGAGCAGGTGCTTCTGTAATTCTCAAAATTTTGAAAGAGATTCTTGAAAAGTCCAGTTTAAGAATTTTTTTCATACAAACCCGAGCCAGCATTTGCCTTGTCTCTGTTTGAACTTGATAGATTTTTAGTTACTCGGACTTTTTTCTTATGACTGCTTTTAAAATATGAAAAAATCTCAGAGAAGATATTCTAAGAACCTGTACAAATCATGTATTGGGTAGGAAACACATGCTATATGCTTGAAGCATATACAAGGTAAAAGCTGGTCAAAGAACTATTAACAAAGCCATTCAACTCTACTTCAGAACTCTCTGCAACATGCAAGCTGTAAGAAACATTTGCACTTTATGTTTTCATTATTTTTTAAAAAGGAGACAACATAAAAGGCTAATTCTAGGTGAATTTTTAGGGGGATAAATCAGTTTTGAATCTGAGTATGTTTTTTCAAGTTAAGTACAAAGATCCTCAAGAATTCTCTAGGGTAAAAGCACAGGCAACTATTTATCAAAATAAGCTTCCACAAAAGTCTTCAATCTGATTTATTAATCTACAAGACAAGGCTTAAGTAGAAGCTCTTGATCTCAGCAATCCGTTCTCCAAAATCCCAAAGAAAGAGCAATGCTGACTTCAAGGCATCTAGTCCATCCTTGTACCCTAAGGCAACATCTGCTGTACTTGTGTAATTACTGACAGGTATTTGTCCAGTGCATTATTAAGTATCTTCAAAGATGGAGACTACAACAGGTTCTCAAGACAGACTTCTCCAACACTTTGAATCTTCAGCATGCTCAGGAAAAGAAGCTATTTTGAAATCCAATACAATTTAAAACTACTACTCATTGTCCTTCCCACTCTGTCTTTTGGCAAAGGATTAGGTGAACCCTCAAATGAAAGACGCTCAAAACCGAGTATCTGCAGACAGGCATGAAATGTGGAACTACAATTAGAGGAAACAGCTACTGCCACAGGTCAAACAGCTGTATGAGAAGAATGGTAGGTCAGGTTTACAGAATATTTTAGTTTTTCCTGAGAAAATACTGACTTTAATATAGTTATTTTATGGAACACACATGAGAAAGAAAGCAGTACAATTTCAAACATATTCTAGTAAGTCCTCACTAGGGTTTAGCGAATTACTTATATTTTTATCTTGAATCTATCACGGGCAAAAATCTATTGCTACCTTCACCCTTCCAGAGGTGCAGTTTGCATTTTTTACTTTCACTGCTATTAAGTCTGGTGCCTTCAACAGACTCCATTTGCATTTATGAAGAAGTAAACTAGAAGCACAGTGCAGTAAATAAACTCTAAGAAAGGTCAGTTTAAAAAATATCCAGTAGCTTAAAATGTGAGTTCTCACCAGTTTTTCAGTGCGCCTGACAAGTTTGTTTTTGCAGTTTTCAAAAGAACTGGTAAAAAGAACTAGAGCTGCCTTGTCACAGAAGACCCATGCTTATTTCTGAACCAATACTGTATTAGGATATATGAGACAAGCAATAGAAATACCTTTAACATTCTCTAATATTTCAGGTCGCTGTTGGACCAAGCGACCCAGACTGTGTAGCTGGCTGCAGCGGTGAGCAATACCCCAGCTCCTCTGCCACCTACATAAAAATGTAAATGAAAGCATTTAATCTTCAGTATTATTAAAAAAAAAATAAATCACAGAAGTAGAAATGCAGCTCAAAGCCTCATAACACAAGCAAAATAGCACCCCAACAGTAATAAAAGCAAAGGCTACTCAAAAGCTGTCCATGTCATATGCTATCTGAACAGATAAAAAGCCTAAATAAAATTCCAGTGTTTCTTAAAGCGAGTCCCAAAAAACAAACAAAGAAAACCAACACCAGGAAAGAATAAATATAAAACCAGGCAGACAGAACTTGCAAATCTCTCCCCCAGTAAGAAGGGGGTTAGTAAGAGAACAGCAACAGACAACCCAATATTTGGTTTGGTCATGGTGCATGCAGTTTGTTTGGACACTGTGTAATGTTTGCCCAAAGGAGCAAATACAGTATGTAAGGACATTGTTGTCTTTTCTTTTCTTGTTCCTAGCCCAAAACATTACTATGATTCCAATGGAAAGATGTTATGTATTATTCATATTTTACAGTGCAGTAATTTTTGTTAAGCATACAGGAGCCAGGTGTTACCCTGCTGGCTTTAATACATGTAATTTTGCTATCTTTTTCATCACAGACTGATCAGACAGATTGCTAACCAAATTTCAAAAAGCATCTAAATTGTGAAGTTGTCTGAGCGTATTGGAACAATACAACTTTTTACAGACTTTTAGTTGATATAAAATTGTCTCAAAGTGGAAAATTCCCTTTCCTTTATTGTACTGTGTCTGTCTGGAACGGAGTTAATTTTCTTCCTAACACCCATATTTTATATTTTTTACTATAACAGTGATCATAATGCATCAGTATTTTGGTATTGTGCCATGCTGACACAGCATCCAGGTCTTCACTTTCTCTTCCCACTCTGCCTCCCACCATCAGCAAATAGCCTGAGGTGGCCAAGATGCTAGGAGCGGACACAGCCAGGATGGGTGACTCCAACTAAGCAAAGGGATATTCCAGACTACGTGTCATGTTTAACAATGAATGCTCAGGGGAAGCAGAGGGAAGGGGGACCCTCATGGTTATGGTGTTTGTCTCCCCAAGCAAGCACTACACGTGCTGAGGCCCAAATGTACAGAAGTGGCTAAACTCCTGCCCATCAATGGGGAACAGAGAATTAATTCCTCCTTTTGCTTTGCTTAAACTCACAGCTTTGCTTCACTTCAGCTATTAAACTTCTACCTTAACCCACAAATTTTCTTGCTTGTGCTCTTCCTCCCATCCCACTGGGGGTATATGAGCAAGTGTTTGTGTAGGTATTCAGCGGCTGGCTGGGGTCACTCACATCATCTTATTTAGGGAAACCTAACTAGCAAAACCTCACTCTTTGGGATGCAGAGAATGGCACTGTGCCACAGCACTTGTGAGGCAATTTAACCTAATACAAGTAATTAAAATAATTATTTACTGTTACCTAGCAATATCACTTTGCTTTCAGCAGCACCAGACGGGAGTGGAAAAAGGTGGCCATTTCTTCATCTGTCCTAAACTTATACATGGAATAAAGCCAGTGACCCAGTTATTTTTCAGATCTCTGTGAACACTAGCATGAGGCTCCAGAATCACAAGCAATAGTGTCCTATTAAGATACTGGCTTGTCAGATTGCCAACACTCACATTCTTTTCTGAATTATAACAATGTAACTCATGGAAGATAAATAACTCTTCATGGAACACAATAATTTTCATGTATTTTAGAAGCACAAACTATTTAAGAAAATTAATATAAGCCATGAATAAAATCAAACTTACGCGCTTAATACCGAAGACTGTTTCAGAATGTTAAAAACCCTCACCACAGCACAGTTACAGAGCATTAGAAATTGTGTTCAAAAAACCTGGCTTCAGCTTAAAGGAAACCAGGGTCTTTTGCAGGGTGAAAGGACAAAAGCATGATTTTAGAAGCTCTAACTCTCTCTTTCCTGGTTAAAAAAATAGAACCTAACAGACTAGCCCTTGAAATAATCCCCCAAAGTTTATTTTTCCATTTGTGAATACCTTTGCTGTATTCACTTTCTCCACCCTGAATATCTCACTTCACAACATCCTCACTCAAAGGCACAAGATTTAAAAAAGGATCAGAAATTAGTTTCTGGAAAATATTCTGAAGAATCAAGATCTCCAACTGCACTCAGATCTTTCAAACAAACAAATCCCCTCCTCCTCTGGAGAGTGAGAAACTAAACACTAGAAGAAAGAACATTTTTATTAAGCATTCACAGGATGTCATTATGTACCATGTGCAAAGTTGCACTTCACTGCCAGTCTAGTTACCTTTGTAGATATTAACTTGAATTCGAGAAATGCAATTTTAACCAGCAAAATATCCAAACTAACACATACACACCAGTTCTATTTCTGTGTTTGCCTCAACTGGAGTCTACATTTTCAGTTACAAATAGGAGGTCTCTCGGAGCAGATTGTAACAGGAAACTTTTGTCCCAGTAGAATTCTTCTAGAAAAATACTCAGCGCAGTAACACTTTTTCATATATGAAATACAACTGTTTTGCTGAAATAAGCTCTTAAAGTTCATGGCATCATATTAGACAACACTTCCTTGCTTTGACTGTCTTAATCCAAATTCAACTGATCTAATTAATTACCTGATATCTGAGAGCTGGAGTTCATCAGAAAGCTCAATTTTTAAACGTTCTAATTCTTTTCTAAGTGGCAAACTCTTTTTCAGCTTTTTTACTGCACTTGCTTCATTATCATCTAGCCAGGACCTGAAAGAGGAAGAAAAATATTTAACAGTAGAATTATGCCGCTGTATGATCCATCATGTGCACAGTACACGTAACTCAATTCTTACTGCTAATATAAGCATTTCAAGTCAAATTATCAGGTCAAGGGATTTTTAAAAAATACAGGATAGAAGATGAAATTGCTAAATGCTTCACTCTAAGATATCTACAGAGGAAAGAAACTCTGGCACATAATGTCTTTGGAGAAGAATCAAACTGAATCAAAACCACTGAAAATGTTAAAACTGTAAGACTTGGATACCTATGTAAAAGGCATAAAACAACAGATCAGTGTGACTTCAGGGCAGATCTTCAGAACTCTGGTTTAATTACAGAAGTTTCCAAACATCTGCCTTTAAAAAAAACCCCATACACACCTAAACCTAACAAAAAAAAAAAACCCAACCAAAGTGATCATAGTAGACTATCAAATATGGGAGGTGGTACTAAAGGGCTAACTTAGGTAACTTTTACAGAGCTGACATGAACATAGATTAAACAGGTCAAAGTTTTACAGTTTTTTTGCCAATAATCACAACCAGACAAACATGACTCATTGAGTACATCTAAAATTTCAGTAGATAATTCTGTTTCTAGGAAAAGGTTACTATTTAAGAGATTTAGCCCTTGTTCATAGCATAAACTTATTTTCATACACTTTTACAGACAAATAGTTCCATTCTCATTTGTATTTGAAGCAAAAAAATTCAAACTCAAGCAAAAAGGGTGGCCTGATGCCAGCTATCTTTGTATTAAAACAAGACAGTTAATACGTAACTGTCCATGTCATTCCTTGTAAATGTGTAAAAATAAGTAAAAATATTCTCTAGTGTGTTAAATCTCAGTTAAATGTTTTATAATTATGTATATTACAGTAGTTTTATTTGTGAGGTGGTATGCAGGATGAAGGGTATACTTTGCTCTGAAGATCCTTCCAATACAGTTCTGCATTAATTTCAAATGGCACCTAAATCTCATTGTTACAAAAACTTTTTCAAGGCCCCAAAATGCGTATGTGTCCCAAAATGAGCACATACAAATTTTTTAAACTACCAACTTTATTACAAAACATGCTACAGGTAATGCAAGTTCAGCACTTATAACTACACTGACTTAAGGTTTTCCTGCTGAACAACAAAAGTGAAGCACAACACTAAGATACCTTGCATATTAAAACCTTTTAACCTTAGTTTTCATGTATAATCTCCCACCCTCAACAGAATGTGATAATGAAATAGGAACAACAGAGTTAACAGCCATATAGGTTTGTGTTCCAGAAGTCCTGTAAGAGGTAAGGAGCTATTTGGAGCAAGCGGAACCTTTGTCTCCTTTGGAACTGCCACCAATATTCCACAAATCTGAACAACTAGATCAACCAAAACTAGATTGACCAAACATGACTGCTGGGCAAAGAGACAAGAATGCTTCAGCTTTGCTGGCACTGTAGTTATCCCAAGAGCTCATCTGAACTCTAATTATAAAAAAGCATGGCAAAATTACATGTTGGACAATAAAGTCTTGTATTGTTCAGAATGCTTATTGCCTACCTTTAAAAAGCTCAGCATTAGAATAAGACCAATTTAGGTTACAAAATTTCAGTTCAATGAAAGCATTACATACATTAAAGTTGTTTCCACTCTCTGGGCTTGCTCTAGTTCCTCCTCAGGATCCTTGAATCCAGTAAATGAATAATAAGTCTTATCCCATTTGATAGGTCTGTTCACTGTGCTTTTTGCTTCCTTGTGGGGCTGAGAGTTCACATTCAAATTCTGAACATGCTCTGTAGATAAACTGCACGAGTTGAGAATATCTAATACTGTGCTCAGGAGATCCCTAGTATGTAATGTAAAACTGACTGCTCGAAACCCTGTAAAAAACAAGTATTATTTAATTATTTAAAAAGCATTCCCATTTCTTTCCTCTTACACAAGAACCTAAACAAGGCACAGATAGCTGGAAATTATGATGATACCATTATTTCAATACTCACTGCAAAATTCACATGCAGTTTAACTATATCCCATCACTTAGCAACCAGGCCTAACTTCCCTGTTAGAAAGCAAGCTTTTGACTCAAGAGCAGAAGAGAGCTTCCAGTTGAAACACTATGTTAAGTAGACCAGACATAACATGACTATTTTCTTGAAAAACAGCATAGTTTTGTTTTCTAGCATGAGGGTCCCTCACAATTTCCTCAAGTGTTTTGACTGTCAGTATATAGAATGTAAAACTCTTCTGTTAGGTAAGGCATGTTGGTGCTGGAGACAAATACGTAGAATAAAGTTAATCAAAGCAACATTCCAAATTTGGCAATACTTTTTGTAGTCTCAAAGATAAGACATGATGAAGTAAATTTAAGCTTCAGATATACAGCTTCTGCTTAAAGAGTAAGTTCCTACTGATTCTACAAGTGCCCTGACATTGTGTACTATACACAAACTGCAATGAGGACAAGTACCCAACTGTTGCTCCAGTTAGACATGGCAATTATATAAAAATGTGGAATTAAAAGAATAAATATTATCATTTACATCCACCTTTTTTTACTTTCTTATATTATACTTGACCTCAACGCTGTAATGTCTCATTCTCTCACTGCTTTTTAAGGCTTAAGATTTTTAATTATTTGGGATGGTCCCACCTGCCTGATCTAACAAAGATTTTCATGGTTGGACAGGATTTTATTCAGCTGAAAAGTCCTTAAGACTGCACAAGGCTAAGCAGTGGTCTGAAGGAATTTAAATACAGGAAGACACATTCTACACAATGTAAAAGCACCTGAAGCACTGAAGGATTCCTGAACATTAGAAGAGTTTGGTTCTCTTTCTCTTACATAAAAAGTAAGCGGAGTTGGCTTAAAGGAACGAAATCCTGGTTTCTGTAGGTTCTCCAAGTATCCATTTAGCCTCTTCAGAGAGTTTTCATTTACTTCCTGTTTTAAAATAAAGAAAAAAAAATTACAGATGATGAATTTGTCCATTTTTCATCTAAGCCTTTTTAAACTTACATGCAGAATTAGGTTTCACAAAATGCCAGTTGCTTCGTATTCTCAGCATGTGTAATTACCTTGCATGAATAAATTTGTATGGTGTACATGTACATTTGTGTACATTCCAAAAGCCACTGGCTTTCAAGCTTAAAGAAATTCGCTGATTCAAATATAATGCACAGCATTTCAAAGGGATAAAGTAATACTTATTATAAATTAGCCTGGAAGGATTCAGTATTTTTTTATAACAATGAGAAAATAAGATTAACAAATAGGGGACTTTTAAGGGACCTATCCTTTCTAAAAATTAAGGAAGTGCATCTTTTCTCTGGTACCAACCACATTAAATTCTAACACTGACAGCAGGAAAACTGGAGAATTTCCACCCTTGATACATTAAATAGTTACAAAGAAAGCATACTAAAATATTTTTACCCTCTCTTTAGGATGTTGGCCAAAGAAATCTGGATGTACAGCAAAATAGAAAGGTCTGAGAGCATTGATGGCATCAGCGCCTGACAAAGTTCTTGACTGAAGAACGCATTGCAGCAATATCTTGTCCAGACATAACCTAACAAAGCAGTAAAATGTTTATGTATGATGCTACCAGTCAAGTGACAAACTGATATAATTACATTAAAATGTGACAGAATGGAGTAAGCATTCATCGTTGCAAGTATAATAATTTAAAACTGAAGAATTCAAATTAGGAGTCTGAGTTCTGGATCTTTCCCCTTGGGATTAACAAAGCTGTGTTTCGACAGCCCCAATCCAACAAGTTTGAGGGATGGTGGATGCTAATGGTTGAATAAGATGTAAATAAGTACAGGAACTTCTCTCTACTTTCTCAAATATGCCTCAAATAAAAATTCCCCAGTCAAGTAGTTCAAATTGCAAATGCTGGCTTTAGTGGTATTGTTTTAGACATTGCTGAAGCTGCACTTAAAAGCCAATCCTTATATATCTTTAAACCTCCAAGTTAAAAAGCCAAACCCAATATTTTTCAGGCAGTGCCAAAAGAATATTAAATTTTACCCAGGAATAATAAAGACAATTCAGTGAAAAAAAGTTCTGCATTAGTTTCTGAGCTCCATACTTGTGTCCATTAAAAAAAATCTACTTTCCCAAACATATTCTTTTATAAAAACCATCAAATAAAAAGACAATACTTTTTGTCCTTTCATCTTCACTGATTTACAAGAAACCAGGACTAAAATAAATTTAATAGTAGAAGATTATTTTACCTAAGTTCAGAAGAAAAAGTTAACTTGAAGAAGTTCTAGGGAGTTTAGAAAGTTCAAATTATTGAATGCCTGCAATTATGTAGAAATTAAACAACAGTTCTGTAACGAGCACCCCTGCGTAACAGAAGACTGAAATGGAAAGAAAAGCCAAGTCCTGTATTAAAGACCACCAAAATATCCTGCCATAGCTCAAAGGTAATATTCAGGTTTAGCAAACTAAGTATCAATAGAGTATACATAAAAGCAGCAAGAAAATGTGAACTGGGAGATATACAACCATATGTTTCCACTTCAGCTGATTCACAAGCTAACAAATTCAACAGGCCACTTTCTGTGATTAACATTTATTTTAGTTTGCAAATCAGAAGAGCGGGGACTCTGCTTTGTTAAGCAGTACAATGCAGTGTCACTCTTCACAGTATAATTCAAACTGCAAGCCCCAAATAGGAAAATATACGGCAGATTAGAGACAAAGCTGCTTCCAACTCACATAAAACCAATAACTTTATTACTAATAGTTAGCAGGACTGTTTTACAGAAAGCTATTTTTCTGGCATCCTAGACCAAATAATCATCCTGGACATAGAAACATGTCAGACTTTCCTGACTGTTGTTACTAGTTTAAAAAAATCCCCAAGATCCCCAAATTTGTGCTCAGACAATAAGCAGAATGTTTTATTTTGGCAAATGATAAATGACAACATTTGAGTTGTCAAGCAGAAGCAGTGACCTTTACTTTACCTTTTTTCTGTCAACCTTCCCAACTCTTCAATTAGAAACATGAAAGCAGATAAGACTAATGTTTTCTGCCTAAGAGGTGGGCAAACATTTGATCAGCAGGTCTTAAAAGCCAGCTTGCAGAAAACAGAAGTTATTGTAGGAAAAACCTCATGATGTAAGAAGGCTGATGGAATTCCAAATCCGCTATGACGAATGCATGTAGATTGAATGTAAGATTTAAAAAAAAAAAAAGGAAAAAAGCGCTAAAACATAGTACTGGCAAACACTTCTACCTCCTTGTTGGCTGCATTTCAGAGACTCTAAGACTAGTCAGCACTACAGCCCATGATCCTACTCAAAATAGCAGAAGATGGTGAAATACCACAGCAATGTAATGTTTTTAGGGAGAGTGAAAGCTCTTAATGACAAAATCATGCCACAGCTGCTCAGTGATGCAGGAATAATGCCTCTACTAGACTAGGCAAGGCAGGTAGCACAGCACTTGGTCAGATACTTAACCATTCTGGGTCTGGAAATACCAAAATAATTGTCTTGCTGAGAACAAAAATAGCAAATTTTCCTCTATTTTTGGGTTGCAAGTGGACACAAAACAGCAAAAGAAAAAAAATATTTCCAGCAAAAGAGACCGAGTAAATCATCCAGTTATCTTTCTAACTGCAGTTGATTGCCATGCAAGAAATTCACATCCTCCTAGTCCAAGCTGCTACGAGGAAGAGGAGCTCAGTTCTCTGTTCCCCTTATTTGTACACCATTTCCCACATCCACTCTCAAGCTACACTGCATGATGCTTCCAGTAGTTCAGAAAAAAAGTTCCAACATACCTGGAAACCATTCATCATACTTCTGAGTTTATTAACCATAAAGTTTCATCTGTTATTCTACATTAAAAAGATGTATGGGTAACTTTAGTTCCCTTGCTCTGTATCTAAACAACACTGTCATGCTAGTGGGAAGGCTCAGGATTTCAGCCAAAAGTCTATTTTGAACTTGCTTAAAAGAGAAATGCTCAAAGGCCAAAATTAGTCTGCGTGACAGAAGAAAGAATTCATTCACTGAAGGTGAAAAACAGAACTCTGTAGCATCTTTGAACTGAAGTGACAAAGTAAGTGAATTAAAACAGATTTAGAGGGAGAAAAGGCAAGAAAGATGTTTATGGCTCCACTCACAAGGAGCAAAGATTGTTCCAAGAGCTTCATTTAGATCTGAAGAGCAGAGAAAGGCTTCATATTAAAATCAAGGTCACAATCACTTTGAGGACAGCGTCTCCACGAAAGACATGAAACACAATCTCTACTAGAACACATTATGCAATCATACTCTAAGATTGATTTAATTTATTGGTTAAATAATTCCCTTCAACTTTCCTTTTCTTCACATCTCTCTGAAGTTCAA
This sequence comes from Eopsaltria australis, assembly GCA_034509425.1. Classification (NCBI taxonomy): domain Eukaryota; kingdom Metazoa; phylum Chordata; class Aves; order Passeriformes; family Petroicidae; genus Eopsaltria; species Eopsaltria australis. Next base: position 3,323,314 of record JAVTVJ010000105.1, read on the forward strand.
CTTTTTGGCGTATAGCTTCAGCACTGAAAAGCTCTGTAAAATTAAGTTCATAGTTACAGACATATTCACACATTTTGAAGCACTAAGCTTTAATAACTCAATAATGCAGTAATATATTGGAAATCATATTCATATTTCTCATAATTAAGCCATTAAAAAACCCTTATTTTGTTGAGAGCCTTTTTAGTGTCTCACTTGAGGACAGGCATATGGCTTTGGAAGATTTTCAACTGTGGATGCTCTGCTGAAAGCTTCAGACTGTAAAGATGAGAATGTCAAAGAAATAAGCATGAAACAAAAATACCAAACCAGTTTCACAAATATGCAAGTCATAAGCAAACACTGAAACACATGCTAAAGGTAAATTAGATCAGTAACATGTCATACCTTCTCACAATTCTCAAGCAGCAAAACATTTCAGCAACTTAATTGTTGAGCCAAATTTCAGCCATCCACTAACTCACTTAAAAAAAAAAGAAAAACAAATCCCTTTTAGAAATGGACATGGGTATTTTCCCCCATTACTTACCAGTGCATTTTCTAAACCTTAGGTGATAACTTTTAAAGTCACAATAGTAACATAAAATTAAGCAACCACACATAAAACCTAAAGCTTTGTCTAAGAATGCTTTCAGTTTCCTCTACTAACAGTGAGTCTTGCCAAGATTAAGAGTTGTTACCATATCTTGATTTGAGAATGAGCATTTAAAGGTACTCCAGTTAGGGAAAAAGAACTCCTAAGAATTTTAAAAGCAAACAAATAGAAGCTTTCTTTAAGCACTAACACATGGAACTCTAACTAACACATAACTTTTACTAAGTCCTATACTCAAACAAATTAATACTTTAAAACACATGCGCCAACTACTTTATGGGAGGGTAATACAAAACCAGAGGGAAAATCACTGTCATACAACAATGCCTGGGAATCTTTACCAAAGGTTTGCTGACATTCATAAAAATAAGTTAGCAATTCTTACCACTTCTTCTGCACTAGACAACTGTAGGCTGGAGTTTGCCAACAGGAGACAAACAACTTGGCATGTCAGAGTGCAAATATGCACCTTATTATTAGGGATTATGAAGTAAGCTCCCTATTGGCAATGTTTTCAAGCATTTTTTTAAAAATACAATTTGCACTTTTCAAAATAACATGCCTGCTACCTATACTGTTTTAAAGCACCCGAGGTGAACACCGAGCTACCAGAGAAACATCATCCATGTTCCAGTACAGTATGACACTTCCTATGTCTACTCTGTAAAACATTTAAAGTTTTAGAAGTGTGTATTACTAATACAAACATAATTAACCAAGAACCTTAATTTTTATTAGAGGCAGATAGTGGTTTTTTTTCTCCTTCTGAGCTAAAATATCCTCAAAACATTCAATAATCTTTGTCTTCTGATTTTCAGCTAGGTAGGCAAAACAGTAACCATGTCATTTTCACTGTCTGTAACAACAGTCCTAATCATAAATTAAGTATATTAACAAGCTCTCTGGTCACAAAACAGTTTTCCCTCACTGTAATTTTAGCTTCAGGCATTTGGATAGAGGATGGAAAAAACTCAACAATCTCACTTAATCCGCGGTGACGCTTTATATAACCAGACAAAAGCATCATTGTTTCTTGCTTTAAATGCTCTACTAACTGCTTGGAAATTCGAACAGAGCTTAGCTGAAAAACAAAACCTCCTGGGTTTGACTAAGTTTCACCTGCACCCCACCTCAAAGACAAACCCGTCGAAACATAACAAAATACGAATTATGTTGCAGAAGCCTTTGGCACCACGACGTCGCACATCGGTGCCAGCTCCCAGCTCAGCCCGCTCTTGTCTCTTTCAGGTGTTTACCTACACTTGAGGCAGCACGGAGACAACAGCGTGAAAATCAACAAGATGACAGCGCTCAGAAAACAAGCTCGGGCGAACGTGACTCGCTCACCGCTTGAAAGGAGATCAGCTGCAGCGGTCCGACCACTGAGAGTTTTAGCTACTGAAAACAGAGCCCCGGTAGAATTCGCTTTAAGATCCACTAAAGGCAAGGTCCTCTCAGAGGGCGGCAGAGCTGCCCGCGCCCCGGCTCAGGGGCCTTTCGCACCCTCAGGCACACGGCGCGGGGTAAGGAGCCGCCGATGCCGGGCCGGGCCGAGCCGAACCGAGCTGACCTCGGCCGAGCCCCGGGGCCGCGCGTGCCCGCGCGCACGTACCGCCACGCGCGTGCCAGTGCTCGAGCAGCCCCCGGCCCCCGCCCCCGCGGGCACCGAGTGACGCGGCCCGGCCCGGCTTCAAACCAGATCCCCTCGCCCCCCCCACGCCGCTCGGGCTCGGCCTCGGCCTCGCACCGTCCTCCGGCCGCCGTCCGAGCGACCCCCCGTGCAGGTGGCCGGAGGGCCGCGCTGCCTTCCCTCGTGCCCTTCCCGGGCGCGGAGCCGCGCCGAAGCCCCCACCCGGCCCCGCTTACCGCCGCAGCCGGACGGCGCCCGCCGGGGCTCGGCCCCATCGCCCCCGCCGACGGCCCCGCAGGGGGCGGGCCCGGGGGGGGGGGGATTCCCGCCGGGGGCGGGGCCGGAGCCGGGGGCGGGGCCCGCGCGCGCCTGCGCTCCCGCCCCCTGGCGGCTCCTCCGCTGAGCTGCCGCCCCGCCCCCAGGGCCGCCTGAGGGAAGCGAGCCCTGCCCGCTCCAGAGGCTGCTGCGCCTGCAGCGCTCCGCAGGGATACACAGCGGGAAACCCCGACACAAGGAAGGCCTACCCTTCTGTTGAGGGAATGGCAGCAATTTAGCCAAATGCTTGCCTGCTCTTCACGCCGCCTTTTGTTCTGCAGAAAGAAAACACCAAGTTGGCGAAGAAGCAGGCGTGAGCTCTGCCATCCCGAGGGGAATGCAAGAGCTGCTTTACTGCAGTTACACAGAATCAATTAGGTTGGAAAAGAGCTCTGAGATCATTTAGTCCAACCTTGGAATGAACACCACCCTGTCCACCAGACCATGGCACTAAGTGCCACATCCAGTCTTTCCTTAAACACCTCCAGGGACGGTGACTCCACCACCTCCTTGGGCAGCCCATTCCAGTATCTAATCACCCTTCCTGTGAAGAAACTTCTCCTATTGTCCATCCTAAACCTCCTCTGGCACAGCTTAAGTTTAAGTGATGTACACATACACATCTATTTTTCTTCCAAGGTAGCTGGTGTCAAAATGCAGCTGATACAGGGACACGGAACCTCGGAGCAAAAATGTCTATTGCTGCCAGTGTTCGAGAACAAAGGGAGATTAACTGTTCGGGACTAGAGTTATTTGCATGCAATCTATTGCATTTCCAGCCAGAAAAAGGTTAAAAAGAGAACTGACAAGGTTTAGGAACTATCTGTAGTTCAGTGAAGCTTTAAATCAAGTTAACAGTCTCACAGCCCTTGGGGGATTTTCATAATTTGCATAACGTGCAGTGTGTTTTTTGCTTTCCAATAGAAGCCAATAATTTATGTAAGCAAATTGGCTGGACAATTATGCAAATGAAAAAATAAATTTAATTGATTCAACAGAAAAGCATGCTGTTCATTTCACCTGAAATTTATTTTAACTCGTTGAGGAATAAAATAAATCGGGAGAGATCATCAGCAAGTGCACCTGCCAGATACCAGCTCCACTGCTTAGGGTACACATTTTCAAACAGAGCCCCCCAGTCCTGTCCCAGCACAGGAATTAGTGCCTGTTTTTCAGCTAAGTCTCAACATTTATTGTGCTGATGGAAGTACTACTTTATCTGGTCATGATACTCCCTGTCCATTCCTAGAACACATCCCACTAGCACAGCAAGAGCTGCATGGATTTCCAAATGGAAAGCTTGTTTTATACCAGATAAAATTATCATCTGAAAAAGTTTGTATTTTGACATCTTGTGCTGTAACAGAGAATTTTAAACAACCTTGCTTCTTAATTCTAAGTTGCTATGGGTAGCAATTGGAACTGTTTTCTCCTTGCTCATTTGTTTCTGTTTTGGTCCTTGGTCTGTAGGTCAAAAAATATCATCAGTTTCTCCAATCCCATCACATGCAATGCTCCAGAACTCTGAGGCAATAATTTCAGTATCATTCTGATACTACACATCATTCTAGTAATTACAAAAAAAAAAAAAAAAAGTTATGCAGGAGCTGAGACTGCAAACATAGAGCTGGATTTGCAAAAAAATCCCCTCCAATGAAACCACAAAGATGCAAGATGCATCTGGAGAATGTGAAAAGACAAGAAATGTGAATAATTGCTTTTACTGTGGCTAAATTTTACTAAGCTGAGGGGTACAGCATTGAGACTTTAGTAATTAAACTTCTACTACTATAGCAAGGGACATTTTACTATTTCTCCTCAAGTGAAACTCTCACTAACATCCATTTGAATTCTTCAGTGAACTGAGCACAGCCTGTAACCGTGGCCGTAGCCTCCACTTCCAGTTAAAGCTGGAAGCTGGCCATCTCCACAGCTGGGAGTTTCAGACCAATTTATTTTCATGAACATTTGCTACATTGTGTGCTCTGGTGTGGTGAAGAACTGCATAATCTGAATGATTTCACACTTAGCCTCCTCATGCGGTGTATCATTCTCTAGATTCTTGTAGTGGATACAAGATATTAAACTCTCAACATCTACTTCACTGCTTGCCTATCTTGCTGCATATCTAAGAATGTTCATTACAGGAACCTAAATAGAATTAAAAAATTTAATGACAATACAGACTCAGAGAAATTTTGAATGCTTTATATAAATAATAAAAAACGTTTATTAACAACTTAACAACTCCTCCAAAATGCTCCCCCTCCCTCCCCCATTGCTCTTTATAAAACACCACAAAACTATCAAGGCCCTATTCCAACTTCTCACCTCCATCCCACATTTTGAAACTCTAAAAATTATCAATACTTTGAAATAAAATTGTGGTAAGTCTTCCAAACCACATCATTCAGTTTTAGTTACAAGAAACTGTCCATACCCAACAAAAATAATCTTTCCAAGAGTACAGTGTGTAATCAGTGAAAACTGAAGAAAGATTTTCACTGAGGGAATTTCTCATGCATCTAACAACATACTGAAGGAGCACAGTGCTGTCTACTTCCAAGCTACTGAGCACAGCACAGAGAAGTTTTTATTTGCACATTTTTCTATCTCTCTCTGCAAACAGGTAAATATACATTTTATTTCCTAGATGAAAAATTATACCAAGTCAGTTGTTTAAAGTTCTTTCAGCTTAACTTATACTGGGAGGAAGCAAAAATATGGATATTGTCTACTGAGTGGCTGGCTCTGCAATGCTGCATTGCCTCTGTTGTACTTAACTTTAATCTTCAGGATATTTTTTCCATCTTTCCAGGATTGCTTTCATTCCACAGTGGAGTTTTGTCCTGTTTGGCACATGGAAGTTCTGTTACCAAAATACTGAGAATGTTACTCAAGAAACCTTTCTGGCCTTCTGATACACATCAAAATGATTGTATTGCATTGTATTTCACATGGACCCAGACAGAACAAAAACGTGAAATACAGGGCTTAACAGGAAAGTTGTTTCAATTGCCTACTGGTTTATCATGGTGATACAGGGAGAAACACTATATTGACATAAACACCAGAAGCCTCAGTTGTAACAAAAGTTCTGAGCAATGATGTGGGGAGCTTGCTTTGCTTGTTAATAAACATAACTGACATTACATCCTATCAGCTGAAGATGATACACAGGAGATGGAGCCAAAACATTGCAAAAAATTTACATAGTTCCAAGTTAAGCTTGAAGGTCAATGATTAACCTCTGCCTGAAAAATAAGGCAACATTTGGAGTTTTGTTCTGGGGATCATCTAAGTGAAAATTCAAGGTTGCTTATAGAGAAAATTCTGCTGTCTCTAGAAGATCCCAACTTTTGAAGCCATATAGATTACGAAGAGAATTTTGTCCTTCTGTATCTGTCAAACATACTATTAGCCACATTGGGTACTGCTCACAGAAACGTGGGATTTAGCTGAGGGTCAGATAGCCTCTGTCTAACTCCAAGGGAGATTAAGCCACAAAGCATCTTACAAGAAGTAATTAACAAAAATTACTTAGTTCCTTACTACCAGTTTTAGTTTGTTGGAACCCTCCAAAATTCTCTTTTCACTAATGCTGGAGTTGCTGCAAGAGCATCAGTTTAGATCCCTCACCTGAAACCTGATTACTTCTTACCCAGTCTTTCAGCTACTGGGAAGCAAAATCAGCAGAATCCAGTTGGATTTGACCAGGTGGATACCCTTACAAATGGCAGAGCCATCTTTGTCAATACGAAGGGGTGGGCCCCAAAGTTTGTTTGGACCAGTGCCAACTGTACGCTAAGACTGAGGTGAATGGCTCCTACAGAAATGCCATCTGGTACCATTGGTACCGGATCTACCATGTTTTACAAGGCAGACAGATGATCTCTACAGAAGAATGATACCCTGTGAAAAGACAAGAGCCTCTATCCTTGCATTTTTCTGTACAGGTGGCATGAATGAATGAATGGAATGAAGCAATGATCTTGCCAGTCATTAGATTCAATCCTCTTTTCCAGTAGCAACTCCTTAACAGACTGAATGAAAGTAGTATTGAAAAAGATCAGGACCTGGCCCAGAGGAGGTCAGGAATCTAACAACTGACAATCAGATTCATGAAATCAGATTAATGGCATAAACCCCAAGACTGGAGTGGCAACCTCCCTCAAAGAGAAAAACCCCTGACACCAAAACACACAACAATCCAGTACAAAGATCATGATGGCTTTCATGATTTACAGCTGCAAAGGACACCTGCAGTAATGCTGCAGGAACTGGGAAGAGACTTATGCTATCTCGAAGGAGAGACATTTTTCAAACACTGAGGTCCTATGCCACCATTTTAATCTCACTTTTGATGGAACAGCCTAAAAACACTTGAACTTCTATACCCAAAAGAACTTAAGTTCAGAACAAAAGGCTTTAAAAGGGATGGAGAGCAGGACCAAAAGAGCTGTATTATTGGAAAATTTGTGAAGGTTGGTGCTGGAGATCTAAACTAACAACACTACAAAAGTGGCGAACTCAGTAAGTATCAACTTCGACAGGGGCTGTATTGTTTTGCCACAAGAGGTTTTCTGGTATTAAATATTTGGTTCTTCTTACTCAGGCTGCAGCATGTGACTTAAGCAACTCATGCTTTGAATGTGATTGAGGATTTTCAAGTGGAAAAAAAGCAGAAATCCTGAAGAACCAGGAATGGTGGAGCAAGCTTGCTAGAAGTGTCCATCTCATCACGGAGTTGGCAGAACCTAGAAGATGGGCAAATGCACCTCTCTCTAAGTGAACAACCAAGGGAGAAAGCAAGTTTTCTTTTTCAGTGAAAATATCCATATATACAAATGTGAAACCATACGCAAGTTATTATCTAAATTAATTTATATCAAATAAATAGCTAATTAAATTATCAACTAAATCTTCAGCTGTGAGCAACATGTGTAGGCTCTCTCAGTTCTGTGAAGAAAGGTATCCTAAGTCAGGCATGTCTCAAGTGATTTTAAATTTATTTTATTCTCAGTGCTTTTTATTGGGCTTTTGGAGCACAGAAATTAAGATCTAAGGTGCAAAACAATTGGGACTGTGACCTCACAAGTTACTGTGAGGCAGACAAAAGGAAACATGTATTACTCCTACAGACTATGAATAAATGTGGAAAATGTCTCACTCAAGAACAGTAGAAGCACTCAACCAACGCACTTACCTACACTTCTATCTATGCTTATACTACACTTATATGATTTCCTGCTGGGAAAAACAAGCTAAGTGTTAATTATTTGTAAGAAAGGGGAATGTAGGTTCTGAGGCTGCAGCTTCCTCATTATCTGGTGATGCCATTGCAAAACATCTACGTAAGTCAGTGTGACAGTTTATATAGTTAGGGAAAAAATTACTATTTCTGTGCTACTACCTGCATTATCATCAATATAGTGTTTAAAGCCACAACTTGAGTTTGAAACCTTGCTGTAAATCAGTAAGGCACACTCTGAACAGAGTGGGAACTATTTAGTAACTACTGAAACAGCCAGACCTTCTCAGCCCATTTCATATTCTCCTGAAGCCATTTTAGAGCAGATGAATGGTCCAGGCTGTAAACTTCTTCCATATTAACATTCATTGTCATATGCTTAAGGAAAAGCTTTGGATCAGACAAACGAGCCGCCTGGATCAGCCTCTCCACTGCCCCGTGATAGACACTGTTATTCTGAACTGTCTGATCTTCAGATCTGTAAGGAAATTTTAACAAATACAAAATCAGGTACCGTACAGGCCCAGTGTCACTTGCCTGACACTGGAAGATTACTAAAACATTAAAATAATGCCTTGTATTCACTTCACTGATAAATATTATGCTAATTTCTAGACAGATCAGATTATTATTCTGAAGAATTAAAAAGTTATAGGAAGTCTATTTTTAACATAGTTAATGGTAATGAAAAGTAATAGGCTTTAATGCCAGTGCAAAGTAGCTCTGCAATATTTACAGCGCATTTCATGAAAAAATGCCTCTAGGCTGGAAAACTCAGTAAAGGAATGCAAACCATTTAATGAACTGGATATAGCAAGAATTCATGTACATGTTTGAATCCATAAGGTTTACTCAGTTTTGGCATGTAATCACTTTTGGAACAAGGCTGTGCCTACATGACTTGCCTACGTGACATGCCTACATTTTTTGCAAGAGCAGCATTTACTCTTTAAGAAAACAAACAGATATACAAAAGCATGCACATGGAAATGAGATAAAAAACTTCTCACTTATCCAAGGAACAAAATGAAGACATGCATTCTTTGGGAAGGATAAGGAAAGTAAGATCTATTACTTACATGATCACATGAACAAATACAATCAAAATGGTACATATCTGACAACAAACCTTTTCAGGATTATTTGAAGAGTCTCACTAGTAGTCCTTGGACTTTGAATATCAGTGGCATTTGAAACAAGAAATATTTCAATGGTCAACAGCATCTCAACTTCAGACAGGTAAGATGGAATCTTCAGAAGTTTGTGACATAAATTTCCCTGCAGCTCTGGGTAGCAACCCAGTAATAAAGCATCTGAGAGTAAATGTAGAAACATGATGAATTAGGATTACCAATACTGAACATAGATCCGTTTTCTTCTGTGTGACTACATGCAGAAAATCCCAACCCCAAACCTTTAACGGATTTTACTATTTCTCCTACAAAATGGTCTGATTTGAGAACACAGCACACCGTATTCACACGCAGTATTCATTGCTGTAAAATGTTTGGGTTTTTTTTTCCAATGAGTATTATCAGCTATGATTAAAGAGCTCTGTCAGAAGTCTGGGGACACCAAGTGTGTGATAACACAAGTACATTTTAGGCAGGTCAGACAGAAGCTGTTAATCATGGTCAAAGTGAGAGAACATTTGAACAGCATCTCCTGCTTTGTTCCCGTCTTCTGTCAAGTGATCCCAGCAACCCAACCTATAAAGCATTACAGGAAAAAAAAAAAGAAATGAGGAAAAACAATCATTTCAATGTTAACAAAACCAAGTATCCATCCCAGAAAGGATGGACTCTTAAAGCAGTCTGCAAACCTCAACAATTCTACGACAGAATCAAACAGTAAATCATGTGACAATATGGAGAGACCCTATGCAGAGTGGCACACCCAGTATTATCTTACCTCAGAAATGGGGAGTTGAAAACAATTACAGACTATTAGCTTTTAGTGGAAAATAATTTTCTTATTGTTAGGATAAACTAATTAGTCAGACTTCTCAAATCTTAAATGTTAATAATTTTACCACCACAGAGATGGTGGTACATTTCTAGAGAGAAGTATCAGGAAATCTAATTTGCCTAGATGAAAAAGTGAAGATTATGCATTTTTCAACCATTTCAGGGCTCACATACCTGAAATTCTGAAACTGAAATCTATTTCATGCCAGGTAGTATGCACTGATTCTTATTTTCAACTCACAATTTCCTAATAAATATTTTGGTTGCAAATAAACTCCCGAGAGTGACACAGAAAGTACTGTTTTTCTTCTTACTCATACTGAAATGTTATGAGCACATTATCTAAAGAATGTAAGGGGAGGATATTGTTTAAGAAGCAACTTACTTTTGTAATAGGTCCTAGATTTGGACCATAAAGAACTTCTTCCCAAAGCTGTGATTAATCTTCTAAGTAAAACAAAATCAATAGCAATATTTTTGGAAAGCATGAGGTCTACTGCAGAAGACGAGACTCCAAGGTTTTTGTTCTCAAAACAGGCATTTATCAGCTTGTTAAAAAGGCAGCTGTACTGAGAAGCATCTACAGTATCTGAAATGAAATTAAGAATATTAACTACTGAATTAATTAAAATGCCCATCTAGTTGAAGGATCGTTTTACCTCAAGAATCAGAATTCTTGCCTCTATCAGCAAGATGGAACAAAGCTGGGATAACATGAATGCTTTATTCATCAAAAGTCTTTTCATACAGTAGTTCACTCACATTGTGAAGGTGTTAAGGTTTAGGTAATAATTTGCTGTCAAAACCAACAGAATCAGATAAAAATACATTCACTTCCTCAAGCCTACAAATACCATTTTCACCTCATCTCTCGGATTTAAGATTTCCACCAATAAAAATTCCCTTGGTTTTCTGCTTCTACTCTTACTCTGAACTGTCTCCTTTTTGGCAGGACTAAGCAGCCTTGTATTCACCCCATAATTCAGAAAACTAGACCCTTTCATATTCTCTAAAGTAGATGGTCTTCCAACCAATCTCTCCTAACATACCTAAAAGCATACAGTGGCAGTAGACTGAGACTTAAACACAGGAATCAGCTGAGGTTTCTGCAGTGGAGCCTAAGTAACTATGTATCTCATTTTGAAGTACTCATCCAAAATTTCTCAGATAAACTGAGCCTGAAGAACACTCAGTTCTTAACATGCTATGTAAGGGATACTTAGGTTAGCGAGTTCAGTTAAAGAAAAAAATCCCCACTTCATTTATCTAAAATAAAATTAGAATATCCCTATTTTATCTCTGTATAGACTGTGTATGATCCTTAAAAATATAACAGGTCTTTCCTGTTGCCCTGTGTACCTGAACAAAAGAGGACAGGTGTGTGTGCACATCCAAGTGTGTGTGCACAAGTGCAGCAAGAGCTGCAGAGCACAGCACGTATTTTAGCTGACATTATACTCTTTGGAAAACAGAAACAGGCTTGCATAAACCCATCTTACTTCTTCAACAAATTTCATCTAGAAAACACTACGAAACAGCACAGAATCTGTTAAATTTTTCGCACTTACTACAGTATCTTTTTCTTTACTTACCAGAATGTTTCTGCAAACCTGGTAAGTTCTGCAGTACTTCAAACGCCTGCCTGTACAAGCTCTTCCTCAAGTATTTGTGCACTATTGCACATAAAAGATTATGTCGATTGAGGATGTCCATTTTATCACAGGGCCACAATGGTGCATCTGTGATCCACTCTGACTCTGTGGCAAACAACAGTGCAATGTTATTTCTAGGAACTGGAACTTCTGGTTGTTGAGACTTTGGGCCATTAAGAATGTACTGTAAACTGTACCATGACAAAAATTTCAGAATTGCACAGAAAGTGCAGCTCAAGTTATTAATATGATTAATAACTCATTCCTTATGACCAATGACTCCTGAGACCTATGACTCGTTCCTCATAATATTGTTCCTTATGACCAATACTCCTGAGACTGATTCTCTGAACCTTTATATTGTAAATCACCCATTCGGTGAAATATCACTGCAGTAAAATGGATTGCCAGTGGCATATATAGATATGTATATATCTATGTACAGCCATAAAACTGAACAATAAATTTACGTCCTCAATATCACTTTACAGTATACACTCTGTTCTTTATCCTTCTGAATTTCTTCTCTTTTCAGCAGATCAGAGTTCCAAAAAGCCATATGTAATAATTGCAGAAATACGGTACTGTTCTAAAGCAATTATATAAATGTGATACTGTGAGGCACAAAGGAACACTGCATCGACCCAAGCCAGAAATTTGACACTGAATGTCCCCTGGTTCAAAGGAAAACTACATGGACAGCATCATTTTCCGAGCTGCTCTCCTCCCTCATTACAGCAGATTTTTGGGTAGAATGGTGTTGATAGTAGAATACTGTGAAAACTTCCAAAAAATCAGGCATTAGTTGTAATATTTCTTATTCATATCAAGAAGAATAGTAACCAGTAAGATGGATCATGTCTCCAGTAAGATGGATCATGTCTCCTTTGTTGTCCCAGTATTATTAACTGTATTTAGTAATACAGACCATCTTGTAACTTTTATCTGAAATATGTCAAAGAAGTGAAGGGTTCAAATTTAAGTCAAAATTTTAGAATACAGGCTTACCTCTCAATACCCTTGTTGCTCCATCCAAATTTCCAGAATGAAGAAAGATTTCTGCAGCTTTATTAACAATCTGACATCTGGATGCTGACCTCCCTGCACCTACAATTCCTTTCAAGTGTGTAAAACATATCTGTAGCTCATGCAGTTTATCCAAAACCTTCCTTCCCTAGTATAAGAGGGAAAAGGGAAAGGGGGAACATCAGAGAAAGCAGTGGTATCAGTGAACACAGAGTATATTTACATAAAATGGAACAGATTTAATTTAGTGACACAGATTTATAGGTATCAATGCAGTTATCCAAACTGAGTCAGGGATGAAGTAAAATTTCTAATGAAGAGTTTAGGTTGTTTTTTACTATGTACACAAAAAACTCTACCAACCTATAGATGGAGAGTTCCCAACACACTATTACCCGTAACATTATTTCTACTCTATAATATCCAATATAGTATTTTTAATATACTTTGTAATTAATTTGCTTACTTTGGTGTATTAATATTTTAAATTTTGATTCCATTCAGTACTACACAATCTACAAAATTCTGAAAGATCATACAGAGAGTTTTCATTTTGCAGCAGAGACATAATTGTTAAACTGAAATAATTACTCCAGCATAAGTCAAAGAAAACACTGAAGATTGTAAGCAACAGGAAAATAAACTGGAAGAATTTGGACCTATCTAGCCAACACTGTAACAACCAACAACTCTATCATTGCATTCCAGATTGGTATTTAGACTGGTTTTCTACAGAAACTTCATCTTAAAAACTTTTTGACTGTCCCTTTCAGTCAAAAATGGAAGAAAGGTAGCAGTCTCAAGGATAATTAAGATCTGAATCTAAAAAAGAGGATGATCGAGTCAAGGTGAGATATCAAAACCATGTCCCTAGCAAGGCAGGGCCAGGCAGAATTCAGTACTTGTCCTGCTTGGCTGCACCTTGCCAGTCAAGCAACAAAGATAAAACTCCAAACCAGACGTGTTTCAGCTCCTGCTCAGTGGGTGCATCAATGACGAAATGGCTCATTATAAACTGAGGTCATGTGTGAGCGTGCATTGTGGTGGCAGAACAAAGGCCATGGAGGGAGAGGGAAAGAGAGGTTTAGGAGAACAGAGAAGTTGGCAGAACATTACCTATTAAGAAGCTAATTTAAAAAAAAAAGCCTTATGTGTATAAGGCAGATACACTATGGAATGGTATGTGCTCAAAATTGGACACTTTTGAAGGCCTACAGGTTATCTGCAATCTGTTATTTCAGCATAACCCATAAAAATACTAACATTAACTGCAGTTAACATTTAAGGTGTAAAGAGCCCACTTAACTTTAGATGTATGTGGCTGAAGGGGAAAATGATACCAGAAAGACTCAGGTGAAACTTGAAATCTAAGTGGAAACCAGAAATGAAACATAAAATTAAAGAGGATCTCCTTCTATTCAACCCTTCTGGCAAAAGAAGGGCACACTAGGAAGTGGTCTTTATAGGAAGATGGAAAGTATGCACTTATAAGGAGAAAAATGATCCTTAAAGGAAGGGCACTGAATTAAAATGCAGTTGTGGAATGAGATCCTTAATTGGACTAGAACCTCTGACAGTTCTCTGAAATATTAAAAAGCTGAGTAAAAATAAATGATAGCAATGTCTTTCAAGAAAAAGTTGAAAGAGGAAGTGGATGAAATAGCTGCCAAAGGAGCACTGATGTTACAGAATTCTCTGTAAGTAAATATCCAGAAAGCAGTCTAGTGTTGCTTGAAGAGCTGTCTCCATACATGACATACTCAGGTTGCATGTTTTTTTTGAAGTATATCTGTTTTATAAACTTTCCTTACTTCTTACAAAGAATACTCTCTTCAGGACCAAGCAGCATACATCTTTTACCCCTGAGAGCCACCAAAGCTCTGCAATAAAGGGGTTTGATGTTCTTGAAGGAAAAATTATATGAAAAGTGCATTTAGAGTTTCAGGCAGTCCAACATATTCATAAAACAGCACAGGGCATGTCCTAAATAAAAAATTAATTTGGGCAGAACAGTAAGAGCAAATCCATTACTATCTTACTTTCTGGATGACCTTTTGGGCAAAAAAGACATGGTATCAAGTAGATACTAGCCCATAACCACAGGATTAGGGATTTATCTGATACATGCAGTGGAGTGAAACTGGTAGAGAGAGGTAAGAATGACAGCTTCTTGAAGCAGAAAGAAATTTGGGATCTGCCAGCTCCAATAAAAATCATTCAGAGAACCTCATTCACACTCTGATATAGTTGACACAAGCTGTCTACAAAGCTGTTTGAGGATCTTGGTCAGTAATCTCTTGAGAAGTAGGTTTGATACCTAACACAACAGTCTCAAAGCAACAAAGATCTTTTGCTCTAGACATGAAAGAAATCATAGTACTGTAAGAAGCATTTACTTTTAGTAACTCCAGTTGTACAAGAATAACGCTACACATGCTTTTCACACCTTGCACCTCTGAAATTAGGACATGAAGATGAATTTCTTAAAAATATCAGGTGTTGTGCAATCTAAGATCAGGCTGTCCCTTAAGATGGATCTGGAAAACAGCTAAAATGTGTGAAGGCACACAAACATTATATGCTGAAGAAGACAGTCAAAACCCAAGCCAAACTCAACTCTTCAGTGGGCATGTGAGCACTACCACTCCTCAATGCCAAGAACTCAGATTCTCTCTTCTGTGGTCAGAAGTATCTTACCTGTTCTAACTACTAAGTTTTGTGCCTAAAATGTTCTAGTGCAGTATTATTCAAGTGCTAATGCAAAGACCCTCTCTCCTCTTTACTCTTAAACAGTACCACACTGTGATGCTGCTTGATAGGAACCTGCTGAAGAACATTCAACTTAAGATTAGTGATTCATCAGAATAGGTATCCTGCCTCTAGATAAACACCTCTATCAAATGTCTCCTGGGACTTGGCTTGACCCTGGAAACAGACTGAGCAGTGCACAGGTTTTTTACATCACACAATTCCTGAAGGTCATTCCCTAGAGACAATGGTACAAAAGACAATTTAGTTCCTCCAAGCAAACCAGAAAGGGTTCCCTGATAGTAATTCACAAAAAAAGCCAACCCAAAACTTCAAGAGACAAAAGGGGATGAGAGCATTTGCTTCTATTCATAAAAGTGCATGCTAGAAATCACCTTGTATGGGATAAGGAACATTCCAGTACAGCATAATTATTAGTTGAAAGGATCAGGCTCAAGTTCAGAATGTGATTACTGACCAAAACACACTCTAAAATCACTGGAGTTTTATGTTATTTCTTACACTATCACTTTTCATGTTGCTTTCTGTAAGAGATCCAGTTTGGTATGCACTGGTTCCTTCCAGGAAGAAAAAGACAAATTTAACATTGAAATGGATCCTGCTGCAGTGAAATTATGACCAATACTGCCTGAGGCCTAAGGAATGTAAAACATCCAGTCAAAAGTCTAGTCTCTTAGGCCTGGCCGTGTGTAATATTTGACAGCAAAGGTATCATTGTAAAGGTATTTCTTTGTGATGTCTGAGTTTTGCAAGATCCACAGAACTTAGAAACTTAGACTCAGTGGAAGAAAAGCACTTCCAGCAGTGTTCTGGGGAACAAGCAGTTCACCAAGTACAGCCTTGCTGCACTGCTTTTCTGTCTTCCTGGCCTTATTCATTCCACTTGTGGTCAGATGCAGAAACATCAGTGCAGGAGACTGACCAAACTTCTCTAAATATCACTTGAATTGGGAGGTCTCAGAATGCAGCATGATTGCCAGGTGGAAGAAAGCAATGTTTCCGGGAAACAATGGCATCAGCATCTCACCTCAGAATCTCAGGAAGACCTGTCTCTTAGTTCAGATTCAACCTCAGCTCAGAAAAATCACAAGATGAACATGAGCAATCAGTTTCTGCATTGTAAGACCAAGTTATGATGGGCTCCACAGAAGACTACTGCTCAGAAAGGCACAATAAAATACTTTGGTCCAGTAGGACACTTAGGTATTAAGACGGCAGAGAGGCCGGTGGCACACCCAGTCATTCCACTAGAGAAACACAGTTTAATATCCAGAAGAGAAATTACTAATCCTTTTTCTCTTTTTCTTCAGTCAGGCTCCTGTAGCTCTGCATACCTTTATCCACTGCAGTACTTTGTGATATGAATACATTACACTTATCCCAGTCCTTCCGATGAAAAGTTTGTCCGCTTTATTATGGTGTGAATTTTTCATTACTGCGAAGAAAACGAGAAAAGAAAAAGGCTTTTTTTAAATTTTACACATCAATGCAGTTTTAAAGAAATTACACATTTCAAAAACACAGTCATTGTGAAAATACTAAATGCATTTTCTGAAATATTTGCCATTGAAAGTAGCAACTTCCTAAGTCTTAACACCAGAAGTAGGGTAAATAACTATAGTTTATTCAGACAATATTTCATAGTAGTCTAAGTCATCCATAAAATGCTTGGACATGCAATGGCATAATTTAGTAACATCATTATTTGTAAAGCAAGCTTTGCATTTTCTGGCACCACAAAGAAATTTTGGTAATTGCAGGACTGAGTAATTACAACCTCTTTGGAAGCACGATTACAATTTTAGATCAGCGGTCTCAAAGTAGGGTGTGAGCATCAGTGAGCATTTTTGTACTATCAGAAAATAAAAACAAGTAAAATAATTAAAAATGTAGTGTTTATTTAATATTTTTCTCATATTTGTAATTCCTATTTTTGTGCATGGTTTATAATGAATTTAATATATTGGTACAGCAGCACATGCTTATAATATATAAATAAATGAATATGGGTGACTGCTCCAAAATTTTTTACTGATGGAGGTGCCTATCAGCTGGGAGACCACCGCTGTAGGGAAGACAGACTAAGTTCCAAGCTCTGACAAAATCTTCTCCATGTGTCACAACTAGAAGCTTTGACAGCTTTTCTATTACGTGAAAGTCTGTGGTAAGAAAGAATATGTCATATATCTGGAATAAACATTCAATATGTTTTAGAAGATAATACAGGTTGAAAAATATCTAAGTAATCCTTTATAAAATTATTTAATATCCCACTGACACTTCACCAAGCCTCAGTAATCTGCAAACTTACTAGGAAGAATGATACAGATATGCAAAGGAAGGGGCATAGGGAGGAAAGAGGCAAAAAAACCTGCCAGAACTATTAAAACACTAGGTTCTTGAGCACCCAGCCCTTGCAGAAACCACTTGTTCTTTAGAGAATAAAATAATTCTAAAAATCAAACTTACTAAAAAAAAATAGTACAAATTATATACACAATATAACCTGTTCAAGGTGTTTTAAAATACGTAACTATATACATATTTACTGCACTAAAGATTATGTATGCTATTAACTGTGACACTTCACATGACAATACTTAAATACATTTGCGTTTGTACTGAGCACAGGCCATTTTTATTAAAAGATCATGAATTCTGGGTTCTCTTTTCGATTTCACAAAACTACTGTTCCTCCTTCAGAATCTTCCTTGACTTTAAGTGTAAGCAACTATGCATTTTGCTTCTACTGGAAAACAGCTTCTACTGAACATTACAGCTGATTGTATTTGCACCTCAAAAAATTCAGAATAATGTAACATAAAATTAACTAATAATCAGAAAACTATATGAATTAATTTTTATATCTTTAAAAAACTCCACAAAAAGCACTTCTTGCATCTTAATTTTACCTGCATCAGCAAAATCACAAAAAGGGACTCCTGGTCTGTCTGTCTCAGAATCTTTGGTTAGAATTTCAGCTATAGATAAAAACAATTTCTGAAGATCATCAAAATGTTCACATCCAGTTCTTGCATTAAGGTACAAAGCTCCCAGCTTGGTCCAATCCCTTTTTTCCTTGCAATGCTGTAAAGAAAGCAAAGGATAAATATAAGCAAACCTGCTTCCAGAAAACCAAACATAAAATATATTGATATTTGAGATACATACCTGGGATAGACTTACAGGAGAAAAAACTGGAGATGAAAAGCTACTGCCAAGAGCCTTCATATGGCAGTTACATGTTGCCAAACTTGCATGGACTGCTAATTACTTCTATCCCTCAAGAAATTAAATTCTTTTTTTCATGTCATGACCCCAATTGAGAAAGCTTATAACTTATTCATCCTATTTAGGAACTGACATTTATTCAGCATTTTTTCTTTCCCATGATACATGCTGAATTTATGGTTATTTTATATATGAATTAGTCTTTTGCTTGCCAGATCACTTGATGACTTTGGTGTTAAAGGAGTAAAAAAATCAGTCCTGTTTTTTCCTTTTTTGTATTTCAATCTCTGGATCTGCACAGGATGTGTGATAATATGTAGACTATATTATAATTGTGCATAATGAGTAACCTGACCTTGAATATGAAAGACACAAGCATCCAAATAAAGAATGTTTTACAGTATTTTCATATTCTCTAAAATACCTGCTTAATGTTGTCAATTGAAGCTTTTACAATTGTGTGTTTTATACTAGATATGAATTCTATCTGCTAAATGATGTATTAAATAAATTTCTGCTGAGGAATGATGTACCACTGCCAATTACAAGCACAACAAACATAAAGCAGAGGAAATAATTGCTTAAGGTTACAAAATCTTTGAATTCAATACAAAACGAAGATAAAAACTACAAGTACATCAATTAAAATACTGACATTACAGAAAGGCCAAAGACAGTTTTCTCCTGCATGTTAAGCCTTCCCAAACATGGCTTTGCATAAAAGTATTTTATCATAAGCTCACTATACTTAATAATAAAGTCCACTAATTAAAAAATGTCTAGAAATTACAATTCCTTGTAGGTTTAAAAGAAGTCATGAAGAATGCACATACGGTACCTGAATTTCAGCCACTGCCAAGTTGAAGTCGAAAATCCATGTCTTTTCAAAATATCTTTCCTTAAATCTTCCATATGAAAAAAAAAGAATACTGAAATTTTAACACATCCTATTGAACTAGCAGAAGGTGAACAACAAATTATCACATATGAATATTAAACTGATGTGATTTTTGATCTTATTTGCTTCACATTACACAAACTGCACACTGAAAATGCTAATTTAAAATCTTGCCAAGGGAATTTAGCGCATGTATTAAACAAATAATTGAGTAGAGCTATTCTCACAGATGCTGCATATTTGGTTTCCTCTAAGAATCAAAGGTAAGTTTATAAATCACAAATTTAGTTTCTCAACTTGTATGTGTATATGATGCAGACAATACAAAAAAGAAAAAGAATCACAATCTTGTTCAGGCAATGGGGAAGTATCAGCAGTTTTTGAAAGGATTTGACATTTTGCCCAGCATATTTCAGCAGTACTCAAAAAATGACCCTCCTCCCTAGTAGTTCTGGCACAAATGTTTATGTAGCCACACTGTAAAGGAAACTAGGAAACTACTTCAGATTATAACTAATCCTCTTACTGCCTAGAAGGGCTGCTTATTGCAGAAGTACTGTTTGCTTATGTGGGCCTAAATGATATATTAAACCATGATGTTTCTAATTTGGCTAGCTATATTAACTTGTATCACAGTTGGCAGCAGATTGTACAATGATGATTGATATGGAATAAACTAGTAATTGTGGTCAGAATCTAAGTTTTGACTTAACACTCCTTGATCTTTGAAACACAGTAGATTTACAGTGCTTTAAAACACAATTAAGCATGAGATGATAGTATTTTCATCCAAAACATCTTTTAAAGATTCAACATAAATTTATAAAAATAGATGCTGAAGAAGGAACTAGGCAGATATAATTAGAAAATAGCCCTTTAAAGACAACTAGGCAGATATAACTAGAAAATAGCCCTTTAAAGACATACCTGGATTTTATGTTCACAACAGTACTCATTTCCGAACTTGGAACTTGCAGCTGGTGAAGTAACTTAATAATGTAGTCAAAATGTTCTAACTCAAGGAACATACCAGCATCAATGAGCTGTAATATTAAACAAGGTAAGAAAAGTGAGCATACAAAAAATTGTGATGACTAAACGTGTCTTCAGAGGCAAGTGGCAAACAACATTGGGAAAATCATCACAGTGAATCTCGGCCAAAGGATTAAATGAAAACTGGTATCACAAATTCAGCTACTCACAATAACACTTTTAATATTATTTTAGTACTGCTTTTTTAATTGATACATTCAAGTTTTAAAACGAGCAATGTATTTCAGAAATTCCAACAAGCAGTAGTAGTACAAACAAAACTCATACCTTACAGAAGGTACTGATTAATGTAGGCACAGCATTTCTTATATTCAAAGAAGCCACATGCTCAAAAACTTTCAGAAGAACATCTACAGCCGGCTAATACAGACAAAGAAAAGCACAATAAGTTTTGCAACTCTGTTCAATTAGAAAGCCTAGAGATTTTATAATAGGGTATTCTGAATTACTCCCCTCACCCAATATTTGAGTACCAGAGTAAAAACAAACCTAGTATTACAAATGGCATAGTACTCAAAAAACTAAAATTATGAAACTAAGATTTAAAAAATATTACAAAGTCACCTACCAGTGTCTTGATTTGTACAACTACAGTCAATATCTGAAATACTTCCTGCAACAAACAGTTGTTGAGCAATGAAACAAGAAGATCATTCAGCACTTCGGAAGCAAATTCCACACCAGGAGTAACTTCTTTGTAATACTGCACGAATATCTGGACTGAAAAAGCAATTAAATTGAATTTCACTTTGGGGTTAACTCATGGTAACTATTTAAACAAGTTCTTTCCTTACATTTTAGACACAGTGTAACAACATTTAATTGTCCAAGACATTATGGGTCAGTAATATGGAGAAATATGGGTGAAAGGATCCAGTTTGAATACATTGTTAACCTTACCAGAATCAGACTCAATACTGTGAAATATGTTGTATCACTGAGCTGAGCAGTGCAAGCCCTGTAGGTTCCCAGAAAGCTTAAGTGATTTGTGCAGCACAAGAAGAAGGCACAAACGCTGGTTAGATTTGGTACGTGCATTAAGGCAGTAAGGCCTTTCCAGGCAGAAGCTCTATGAAGTGAAGTGGAGTGTTACAGTGGATGGTCTTACAACCTGTTCCAGTGCCACCCTGCCTTGATAAACACGTACTGTGGTCTGCTGGTATCCAGGGTTACCCACATTAAAACACGTGTTCAGCACAGGAACATTGCAGCACAGGGTGCAATTGAATTCCCTGTTCTCATTCTGCTATGTTCTAAGAAGCTTTCAAAAACTTAAAGACTGCTCAGGACCAGTATAAAAGGAATCACTGTCCAGAGTAACAACAAAACAAAAGCCTTTTCTGACTGAACTCAAAAGCTCAGATGGATCTGAATGAACTGCAGTCCCTAAAATGTGTTAATCATAATTGTTTGCATATGTGGTGTAAGGACTAAACCAAAGCTGTTTGGGGTGGGTGCAGTAGCAACACCTCATTTCAAGAGCTTTCATTCTCAAGTTTTTGATGTTTGGCCAGGGTGTTCAAAAGCACCTTAATAAAATTTGGGTTCTGTTAAACCTCCTCCCTGCTCCATTTACATATTTGTACTCCCAAGTCTAGTTACAGTCAGGTTAAGTTCATTTTATGTGGAAGTAAAATTTCTAAGAACCTCCTGAGGTAAGTGCCTTACTGGGAAACTGAACCATGAAAACGCAGGGATTGAATGTATTCTTTCATTTGAAGTTAAGAACTTTTTATTCATTGCTGAAGTGGCAAACATTTTTCTTTTGACAGCCTATTTAATTTGCTTTAAATAAGCTGTCGTGGGTTGACCCCGGCCAGGGGCCAGGTACCCACTCAGTCACTCTATCACTCCCTCTCCCGCTGGGAGAGGGGAGAGGATAATATTGAAAAAGACTATCAGGGTGAGTAAAGGCAGTTTTATTACAGTGGGAAAAAATAGAATAAGCAAGATGAAAGTTGCGCGCGCAAGAGCAAGAAGAGAAAACAATCAATCTCTACTTCCCATCAGCAGCGATGTCCGGACACTTTCTGGGAAGCAGGGCTCCAGCAGACGTGATGGTTGTTCAAGGAGGCAAACATGGACCACCCCTGAGTGCCTCCTCCTCCTCCTCTCTTCCTTCCCTTATATATCTGAGCTGATGTCATATGGGATGGAATATCCCTTTGGCTGACTGGGGTCAGCTGGCCTGCTGGTGTCCCCTCCCAGGATCTTGCCCCCCCCATCCCCTTCAGTGGGGGAAGGAATGTCACAGGGACAGCACTGCTTGGCTGTAGCCAAAACACTGCTCTGTTATCAACACCAGCTACCAAAGCAAAGCACAGCACTGTAAGGGCTGTGAGCTTTACCCCAGTCAGACCCAACACATAAAGTAAGTAATACAGACACAACAACAGCTACTACTATACCATACCTGCACGTTTTAGGAGGCCTGATTCTCTGATACTAATGTATGTCCTAAGAATTGCCATGCAAATCTGTAAAAAAAGAAAAAAATTACAGTAAAATGTAACTTCAGTTTATGCCAAACAAAAGAACTACTCACAAACATGAGTTCTATTATATAATGAGCTTTACATTGCTTCCATTTAAGCCATACATACTGACAAGTGATATAAGAAGGTAATGGGGTCTATAGGCATAGGCTCTGTCAAAAGGCCAGCAAATCAAATAGAAAAATAATGCAGATGAAATGTCTGGGAAAGAGGCTGCTGGGACCACATAAGTTTGCATGTGTGTGTATATAAGCAAACCAAAAAAAAAAAAAAAAAGAGAATTTGAAAATGCAGCTACTTCAGAATTAGTATAAATGTGGCAGACTGTAAACAAAGAAAAGGAGGCAAAAATCTGAAAGTGAAACATGATAAATAAAAATTACATGAATGTACCAACTAAGAAGTGAAAAAATCATACAGTAATGAAGATGGTAACACCGACTGTCACAACGGCCACTCATGAGGGCACAGAACAAAAAACTCAGAAATAACTCGATTTAATGAGCCATTTCACCACAGACTGACTTGACTCAAAAAGAAATAAATCCACACCTAGATATTTTAATGTTATTTGGCATTGGAACATTCTTGTCTTAACATCTTAAGCTGTCAGCTTTGTGATTCTTACGCATTTTGCTCCACCTCTGCAGATGAAGAAATAAAGACTACATATATTACATCTTAGAATTCCGAGTTGGGGAAAACCCCAATCCCCCTCCTAGAAATTCTCTGTCACTTCAGGAACTTTTACAGTCTTCCTGCACAATCATGTAAATCGGTCATATTTAATACTATTTTGTGAAATAGTTAAACATTAAGGGACAGAAAATGTCCTAAATTAGTAGCCATGTAATTACAGAACTGAATCAGGTTTATTTTTACATGCAACTTCAAAATGACACAGGATTCACCCATGAAGTTCATCGTGCAGGAAATAAATGATCATCAAAGCAGAAGATACTGGTTTATGGCCAAGACATCTTTCTTCTTTTAAAACTATTAACCTGTTCAGATCATCAAGCCAAAGAACACAAAAACTGTACACCTAAGTATAAATAAAGCTTATTGTTTTTATTTTGAAGTTGTATTGTAATGTTGAGCTATAGTCCAAGACATACCTTTCAGAAAATCACATCAAATTTTTGATCATTAATATATGTGAAGTGTCACTTGGGAACAGGTTAACTCATTTAATCTAAACCTATAATCCCAGGTGGGAAGCATTTTGAGAAGAAACTTTAGCACGTGCTTACAGTATGAAATTAATTTGCTTTCTTCTGGAATCTGTTTTTCTCCTTCTTTGGAGTGACTCCCAAAAAAAGCCAAGATTGCATCTGGAGCTCTGATTGTTCCAAGTATTAGTGAAATTGCTTGGACAACCCACTTGTAGTAGTATTTGATCATGGGACATGCTGTATTACATTAATAAAAGAAACTAAATGTTCATTATTCATTTACATCTTCTAGGCTTCAGTTGATTTAGTTGTTCCAGTTTTGAAAGGTGTAACTGCATCCACAGACTATGTAACAGAATCTTTAAATTTTGATTTAGCTGTAATAGATTTTGAATGAAGGTACATGAAAGAGATTATTCATATTTTCAAAAGGCAGAATAAATCACGCTATTCTGTCATCTATCAGTTGATTCCATGACTCATTTAACATGACAATTTAACAAAAAACATAATAAAGGCCTCTGTATCTTGTAAAACCAACCAACTCTCCAGTAAAGTAATTAGTCCTACTACAGTAACACAGAGGTGCTTGTTCAGATGAACAAGCACAGGAATTCACTAAATACTTCAGCATCTCCCAGTCAGTGTCCACTCTACTGCTTAGTAAGGGAGAAACTCCCATACTGCAGCCTTTATCTCAGTGAGATCAAAACCAGGATCCTTCTTACAGGAAGTTTCTGTACTCTGTGGAAGCTCTGAGATGCACACTTCCTATTCAATGTGGCTGAAACTCCAAAAAGTTCAAAGATCAAAAAGTTCAAAGGTCATTTAGTAGTGGTTAGAGACAGTAATAAAAGAATAGAATCTCAATTCTTTAGAAAGCCACATTAAAAAAACCCAAAATCCACCACAACAGAAGCATATACTCAAGGTCCCAAAGTTGTGAGACAACACTAATGAAGGTAGAAATCTTCTTATTTTACATCCTTTTGGTTTCTACTTAAGAGATTCATAGGATCAAGGAAAAGGAGAGTATGAAGTCACAAAAGTAAAAATTTCTTTAATGGATATGAGTAAAAATGGATAAATTTCTTTAATGGATATGAGACAGGTGCACAAAGCTATAATAAAATCACAAAGAGAAATGCAGCTTGCATAAAGACACATTTTCAAACCACTTATTTAAGCACTAAATGATTGTCTGCGCTATACTCTGAAGTGTCACTTGAGCAAAATAATTTACTGTATTAAGCTCACTGTCTTTTGCCCCTTCACTGCAGACTACTGAGAAGAGTCCAGCTTCATCTCCTTTACCCTCTATGACTGATACATATTGTTAAGATTCACCCTCCCTTTAGATAATTTGGCAGATATTTGAAACTGTCTTAACAGGTTTGTTTACTTTACCTAATACAAAACAGATTTCACTGTTTGAAAATGAAAGGCATCTTTTAAAAAAAAAAACCCAAAAATTGGCAACTTGTACAACTTGCTGAGCTCAAGAGTATGCTGATTTTCAAAATATATGATGTTTTTATAAATTCAAGCACTGGTGTGTTGTGTGATCAACTACAACTGCAAAGTGTTAAATACTAGGAAGTTATGCCTTAAAGCATTAACCAGTTACGTATGAAAAAGGAAAAATACATATTGTGGGGAACGGTATTTCTCTTCAAAATCTCTGGTAACTATTATCACTGGAAACACAGCCCTTAGCAAGTAGACTATCAGTCTGCATAACAGTTCCTGAAGCGATTTATTTCTCCTGTGTGAGATCAGACGCCTTTATCGTTTCTTCACCTGTTTTTCATTTATGTACTTTGGTGCCACCATGAGGTGCTTGGCCTATTAAAATTTTTAAATGGACAGGTCTAAAAGCATAAATACAGACACAAACAAACAAAACTCAGGTATACTTTCAGACTACCACAAAAGTTTGGCTAGGTTTGGTGGGCAGAACAGTTCAAGTATGCTGGACCACAAGTAAAATCAAATGGAATGGATTTTTAACAGTCTTAGGGAAATAATTCTTTGATGTGCCTATAATATAATGAAGCACTACAAACCACAATAATTCAGATAAACTGGCTGAAAATTACAAATATTCAGTACAGCCTGCCAAAGATACATCACACTTGAGGAAAAAGGCAAAATGTTCCATACAAAACTACTCTCAAATTATCTTGGTATTTTTAAGAACTGATGTATTTTAAAAATTCTGATGCAGTATATTTAAGATATCAGGAAGATGGACAAGCTCCTTTAAATGTTACTCTTTTTTTAGCAATTATGTCTAACACGTTAACTGCAAGTTATTTTTTACATTTCACTTCTGAAATTTTTTACTTACTGACCTTAATGATGAAATTGCACTCATACCAATAAGATGGTAGGTTAGAAATGAATCTTATAAGACCTGATTAGGACAAGTTTAGGCATTTGTTAGTGGTTACTTGTTTTGATGTTTTTGTTAGTTTCCAGTTAACTTACAAGACTTTCATGCAGCCAATTTCAAAATCTTATTACACGTCAGCACATTAGCGTGCCTTGCACAGTTCCTGGAAGCACTAAACTCATAATGTCTCTGCTAAATGGTTTGAAAACACATTTACTTTGCCCATCATTGGAAAACTATTCTTGCTTGCAAATATTATGAGAATTGTTGCTCCATTTAAAGAGATTACAGCATCTTAAAACAAACATGACCACCTTGCATGAAACATGCATAAAGTAATATACCATAGATGGCTTTTGGCTTTAACAATACATACAAAGTCTTTGCAAAGGTTTACTTACAAGTCTCTGATGCTCAGGATAGAAATGTCTCAGAATCTGCCCATTCTACTACTCTATATTTGTACAGCCTAATTCTTGCTCTTTTGTTGATGTGTGTTCTCTTACAACATCTACGAGTTCAAAATTATACCATGTTTTAACAAAAACTTTAGAAGACCTTGAGAGGAAGAATTTCTGAAAAATTTTTTCATCCATCAATCTCTGATTGATTACTCACTTCCCATATTTAGATGAACAAAGGAGATGATATTTTGGTTTTAAAAAGTGTTTACACAATCTTTTCCGTACTTCAATAAATCTTTTTACCTTTTCATCCCCTTGTCCAGGAACATGACAAAACCAACATTTTGTTCTTTCACACCCACGTGAAGTCATGAAATAATATCTGCAGTATTTACGGGGCAAGTTAAGTGCATCAAGGATCTGCTGGACTGATTGAGAAGCCTGGAATAAAATAAAATTACAACAAGCAGAAAAAGCCAAGTAATATTTCATGAAAGCAAACATGGTCTTTGCTTTTTTAGAACTTCAAAATATCTACAAACTATAAACAAAAGCAGCAAATGTGATCTATAATTAAGCCTCTGAAACAACCCTCATCTCTATACTGTACTTGCAGCGCTTCAAAGAACACAAAGATCAATCCCTTGTCATGTCACGTTAGTGTCTAGCACAACAAAAGCCTGTCTTGAAGACTACAAGCAGGGATAATGCAAGAACTGCTAAATGAGATGGACAATGAGTAGAGAAGAGGGAGAAAGGTGACAAGTTCCTGCACAGCTCTGAATAACCATCTGAGAATTCTGGGGCATCAATTTCCTTGACCCTTTTTCAGTGCCCAGCACCATGGATAAAGCAGGCAGTCCTAAACATATGAAACCTTGTCTGCTTTTCAGTTCTACAAAAACCATTAAAGCAGAAATCATTATTTGATTTTGCTTAAGCTGAAAACAGAAATCAAGAAAACTCCACTGTGAATAGCTGTCCCTTCATCACTGATTTTGCTTTTCAGAAATTACATTTACTCAGTGATAACATCTTTAAAGGTGTAAAAACAAACATATACAGATTCATAATTTCTGACTTGATACATGGGGAACTGTCTGAATAGCCACAAGAAATTTAGTGCCAAATGATCAGAAAGCAATGATTTAACAACTCACAATTACATTTTTCTCCATCTTCCATGACTCAAAATCTCCAGAATTCTTCAATGGCAGAAAAGTACTTCTTCCTGAAGATTTGTAACCTAAAAATTAGAGTGAGGGCAGCAAATCACATAATAAAAACGAATCATACTGGAACCACTCTCATTTATCTTATTTTCTTTTATATTTATAGTTCCTTCAAGTCACAGCAATGATTAATGAAAATTTGATTAATGCAGTCTAAAGCCAGTAATTTAAATTTCAGTTTTCTTAATTATCCTAAGAGTGAGACTTTATACAAACTTCAAGAGTAAGCACATTCAAATTAAAAATTTCACCACTTTATCCAAGCTTCCTACTCTAACTTACAGAGATAAGAAAAGGAATAAAAATATCCAGAAGTTTTAATTTCAAAACCTACCCACTTTATCAGTAATCTTTGCATTCCAACATCACTAGCCCTAAATTTATGCTATTTTTTCAGAACTGATAGAAAACCTTTCATACTCTTATGCTTTAAGCAGTGCAGTACTAAGTTTAAGCTCCGTGTAAGTTACTGGTTTCTTAACCATGAAACTTGGTTTTAGAACTTTAATTATTATTGAATGACAGTTTTCTTTCTTTGAAAAATGAATAATGTTAATTGAAGATAAAAATTCAAATTTCAAACTCTATATCTAAAGACAAATGATAGCTTTTGAATGCCCTGCTTTCTAGGATTCCCATTTGGCCCCTTCAAATAACTGAGTGTTCAAAAGACAGGGTGCTTAGCCCTTTCTGACAAACTATAGTTACTAAAGAGCATCCAATAACGAATGTTCTACTAGAGACTGGCACTAGGTACATGGTTCATAATCTGCATGTCTTTCTAAACAGAAAGGACTATCACAGGATAGGAAGGAAGAGTACAATGTAGAAAAACGAGTGTTTAATGTTGTGTCTTGTCACATTGCAAAACCTTGTGAAGTGATGGTGGACCATTCGATAAATTCAGGACTGGATACATTTAGTGGTAAGACTGAGAAAACAGCCAACCACGAGCTACAGAAAAATGCCACTTTTGGCATCTTTCTCCAGTTTCTTTCCATCTCCGAGCACAGAGTTTTTGACAAGGTCCTTTCCAGAGTCTGTACTCTCCCTGCCGACTGTAGGTCAGACTTTTAGGGAAGCAGGCTCTGAAGTGAAATAGCCTGCACAGTTCTGGGAATAAAAGGTTGTTTTGCCCTGTCCTAGCACAAAACTCTGTTTTGGCAAGTTTCAAATATTTTTAAGAAGGAAGACTTAGAATAACTCTTCAGAAGGTGTATATGCTTTGAAGGCCAAAGACATGAACAGTTTCAAACAACTGAAGTCTGAAGACATATTTAAAGTTGCTTTTTATAGCATCTGTGTTTCTTGCACTACCTGAAAATACTGTTAAATGACATGATGATAAAATTGTTCTACAAGCTCAGACTGACTGTATAATTTGAAAGTAAACAAGAACCTGTCACTGATATTAATTCAAAAAATCCATGTTTATAAACATCCCTATGAATCAGTAAGTCTAAAAACATTCCTTTCCAAAGCACTTGTTGCAAAGAAACAGAATGCAGTATCCAAAAGTTATCAATTCCTGTTTTTCTCTATCTTGTACACCAAATAAACCATGCATTTATGTAAAGCTAAATGTCAGATTTGTTATGTGCAGTGACTACAGTTCCATTATTTCTCTGGTGGCACAGACACAAAAGCGGTATCTAGCCCACGTGTGAAATATACTGGGTCAACATGAAGTGCTATTTATTAAATTGACATGATTTTAATGATCCAATCTAGTGAATGCCTCAAAAACATTTGAATTGGCATAAACAACAAAGTTTTGACCTTCAGCAAGGTCGGCAAACCACTCCAGGAAGTTTTATTAAGAACAATTGACCAACCAAATCTGCAGTCACATTCTCTGAACACAAATAAAGGAAAACAAGTTATTTGCCAATAACATTCCTCAAACACAATGTGTCAGACTAGGACTACTACTACAGGCACTGCTGTACCATTAAAAGTATCTGAGAGGCATAAATATCAAGACAGAATGATTTCTATTTGACCCTACCGAATAGAATTCTGCTAAAAACCCAATCCCAAACCCCTCACTAACCTACCATACGAGAGCCTGCAGTTTTGCTTTTATATATGTAAGTAAAATTTCAGCCAACATCTTCAGGAACTGAAGACAGTCCTTAAGATTTCATAGGTAAATAAAGCACAAAAAAAATAAAATTCTGAAGGGTTCATCAACACAGTGTACAATACCATTTGTCCAGGTTTTCATCTCTGTAGCTTCACTGAAGAGATTCACTTTTTGGTCATTCAATGGCAATCCTGACAGCAAGTCACAGTTCACTTTGTATTTACAGTCACTGTTGAGTATTAAAAACCAAACATTTGTTAACATTAGTTTGTTTAACCAAATTAAACAGGTGTTTCTTTCACGTACTGCATGTCTTAAAAGAGGGATTAAGCATATAAAAGATGAGAATTTCTTCAACAATTTATGCAACATTTCAAAACTTGCCATAAATTTAAATAGCCAGCAGTCCCAACAGTTTTACTTTCGTTACTCTCACTTGCCTGGCCCAGTCTGATTATGACTTTAGCTGAGATTACTCTACCCTAAGGCGTAACCATATGAAATTCAATAAATACGTAGAAAAGGCACCTGTGAACCACTTCTTCCCACCCCCCCCGCCCCCCCCCAACAAGAAGCCTGAGATGATTTCTGTCACCTCTGAAGAAGCATCTATTTTACAGCAGTCTGTTATGTAATATCTACCAAAGGAGTGAACCTCAGGGCTTTTCAAATTACATTTGAAGAGTCAACTGTTTTCTTTCCTAAAAACTGACTACTGGAAAGAAGATCTAGGTTATTTCAAAGGAACTCCAATTAAAGACTGTTCTGCTTTTATTCCCAAATATGTACATTCCAGAGAGTTAAACTACTAAAATGTAATGTTTTCAAAAATAAACTAAGAATATTGCTAGCAAAATACTTGGTCATCTCTTTCATATTTGCAGACAAAAGCCACAGGGAAAAAATCATCCCCTTTCATAAGATCTTCCTCCCCTTCTTTCAATTAAGAATCCTGCTTCAGAACAAAGGACATTTCAATCTGCTTGCTCCTCTGCAGACAGAAATAGAGTTGGTACCTCCCATGAGGGATTCAAAGTACTTAAAACTTCTCATAGCCAGGATAATTCAAATCGTTCCTAAACTTCTGGATGTTTTCAATACAATTTGAAATAAAAATGCTACAGTAGAGAGGAAGAAATTCCATCTAACAAACTCAAATTTTTCAAGATCAATCTTTATTCTCATCAATGCATTGGGTTGGTTTCCAGAGAGAGTAAAAAATCTGCAGTTTTAAGTACTCAGAAATTTCAAATTACCACATAAAATTTTCTAATGCTTCCTCATGATCTGACACAACAGGATTTTCATAGCAGTTTACCTTCAGATCTCTTTAATCTAGACATGAAACTACACACAATTTTTCCAGGAACTGTAAACTATATAGCTCTACAAGCATTTTCTAATTAACAGCATCCCTAGAAGCAGAGTTTGCTAAATAAGAGCAGCAACTATGTTTTCTTCTAGATAAAACTGCAATGGCAACATTTTTGAGTAAAACTAAAGAAAATAGTTCAACTCCAAAGGAAGGCCTCTTCTCTAACCACAGAGAGTACTGCATTGCACAAACATATTTTATTCAGCACAATCTAATTTTCTATAACATAAAGAACTATTTATGCTACTAAGGTAAATTTAAATGGGTCTTTTATAGCAGAAGGAGGAGCTTGGAGCTCTCTAGTGGATTAACAAAAAGATGCAGTATTCTCCATGCATCAGATTCTGGCACACTCGAATCTGTCACAGAAGTGTGAACAGTGCTGGAAAAAAAAGCAGTACTCTCATCTATGTCAGCTAAGGTTTCTTGATTATTTTGAAAATTACTCTGTCCTAGCTGAAGCCAGGACATGGTTACTTTTAGCAGTAGCTAATCGGTGATTACTGCCCCTAAACCATAATGCTCTAAAATATGTTATTTCTCTTCTAATTACCTAAGAATTCCATCTCAAGTATACCTTTCCTACAAAAACTAATTCTCTGTCATTTCTGGACTGCTGATGAATAAAAATTTCTCAATCCGACACTAGCTCAGGATTGGACAATCAACCACCATAATAAATTAAACAAGGCGA
Organism: Eopsaltria australis; assembly: GCA_034509425.1. Classification (NCBI taxonomy): domain Eukaryota; kingdom Metazoa; phylum Chordata; class Aves; order Passeriformes; family Petroicidae; genus Eopsaltria; species Eopsaltria australis. Next base: position 3,355,557 of record JAVTVJ010000105.1, read on the forward strand.
AGTGACAGATTCCGCACCTAGGATGGGGCAACCCTGGAAGTACAGACAGACTGGGGAATGAGGCTGGAGAGCAGCACCGCAGAAAGGGAGCTGGGGGTTCTGGTCGATGGCAAGTTGAATGTGAGTCAGCAGTGCCCTGGCAGCCAGGAGGGCCAAGCCTGTCCTGGGGGCATCAGGGACAGCATCACCAGCCAGGCAAGGGCGGGGATATTCCTGCTCTGCTCTGCACTGGAGTGGCCTCACCTCGAGTGCTGGGGGCAGTTCTGGGTGCCACAAGGTAAGAAAGATATTAAACAATCACAGTGTCCAGAGGAGGGCAACACGGATGGAGAATGGCCCTGACGGGAAGCCGTATGAGGAGTGGCTGAGGTCACTTGGTCTGTTCAGCCTGGAGGAGACTGAGGGGAGATCTCACTGCAGTCTGCAACTTCCTCATGAGGGAAGAGGAGGGGCAGGCACTGATCTCTCCTCTGTGGTGACAGGACCCAAGGAACTGGCCTGAAGTTGTGTCAGGAGAGGTTAGGTTGAATATTGGATGGTTGGGCACTTGAACAGGCTCTCCAGGAAGTGGTCACAGCACCAAGACTGAGGGAGTTCAAGAAGCATTTGGACAGTACTCTTGGGCACATGGTTTGACTCCTGGGAATGGTGCTGTGCTGGGCCAGGAGTAGGACTTGATGATCCTTATGGATCCTTTTCAACTCAGTTTATTTGGTGATTTTGTATACCAGACTAAGAAATGATGTGTACAATAAACACCACAAACATAGCTTGAAGATAGAAGAACAGTAAAGCATGTCCTTAACTGCATGTGACATGTTTTTAATCACCTTTTTCTATTGCTGTACAAGTATTTGTCAGCCTGAATTTGAATGAGATCTTTCAATTCTTTTATAAGCAGAAAAGAAAAATGAAAGCTTCATTATTTATTTATTACTATTTTTTGGTTTTGTCAAGTTCTGGTAAGTGCTATTGTGGCAAGAAATGCATCTTATGCTACATTCACATTGAAATACAAAAGTGAGACACTGTCATGAAGTTAATGTTTTTATCACCAGTCAAAAGACAAAATAAGCCCTACTGTCCTGTCAGGCTATGACTGTACTTGTTCTGTACTTTGTAGAGTGAAATTTATTATTTCAGATATTTATTTTCTTCATCACATAGCTACAGTAACATAGAAAATGGAAGCAAATACTGGTGGTTTTCAGGTAAAAACATCACATTTCATTTGTGTGGCAACTGGGGAACACCACAGCTTACATGAAGGACACACTATATGTACCTTTTTTCAGCTTCACTCTTACTTTCTTCTTCAACAACAGGCACTCCATCTGCAAGCTTGAACTGTGAATATATTTAAAAGTCATTTTCAGGTACAGCAAAGCACTACAAAGCCTGTTATGCTTTACAGACTTAAAGCTGTTAGTGATCATTGCAAGGTGTGATAAGATAGTCTTAACTGTAGAAACTGTAATTTGGTGTGTAGGGTTATTCTTACAACATCTTTGTTAATGGACATACTGCCTTTAATCTCTGTGTTCTTTAAAATAGTGATTGTTAATTGGAAAAAAAAAGGCAATGTGACTGTCTTCACTTCTCTTTGCTCCTGTGATAATCTCAGCAATTTTTAGGCCCACTGCCCAATTGTAACTGTGCCTGACAGATGTGTGGAACACCACAAATGTCATTCTATCAAGTTTAATGAAACTTAAAACGGCACCAAGGAGGAATTTAAGCCTTTTGCTCAGCTGTACACCCTCATCGATTACAAAATCCCCAACGATATGGAAAAAAAAGACAGCATGAAACATATTTGGAGGAGAAAATCTGAAAAGGCTAATACAGAATGACATCATACAATCCTGGCTTTGCTTTGTCCATTATTCATGAAGTAACTTAGGACTTCATATTCTATCACAAATGTATGATAGCTAAAGAATTAGAGGTACATATTCTCTTACTGGATTTCCAAACTTTATTTTATCAGTTTCTGAATAGTTTTAGCACTTTCTCCATGGTTAGTTTTTGCCCTTCTCACAGGGTTATTAATTGGAAAAAACATCAAAAAAGCAAAATCTGAAAATCTCCCCAAATGGTAGAGTACCTGCAGTAAGTGTTCTGCCATTGCATTCCCCCTGCAGGTGTGCACTATTTTCTATCCATATACAGAACAGGTTTAGGTAGGGCTTAGTATGCATTTTGTGGTTTAAGTTTGGGTTGGGTGAGATTATTTATTTATTGTCTACTGTCCAGCACAGCACAGAAAAGCAAGCACTAGGACACTGATTTTAAAGCCACAAGACCATGAAACAACCCAACTGGGACTGATCTGGTAATATTGCAACAAGTACCCCACCTCCAGCAAACTACAATTTGACAGACTCTTTTAGTCTCTCTAAAAGGTCAGGAAGCAAAATGGAACTGTTAACTTTGTGAATCACATGCTAGCAGCCCCAGTTCCATTTGCTGAAGGAAATGTTTCTCTTCTTTTAAATGGTTTTGAAAGGGAAACTGATTCTCTGCTGTTTGATTAACTTCTCAATTACTTACCAATTTTTAACCATGTGGATTTCACAGTTCAACTTACCCAGTTAAAACCACTAGTCACTCTTGAAGTAGTGGAAAACAGTAAATGCTACCAGCAACTATGTATGCGTGGCAGAGAGATGTAAATTCCAATTCCATATCAAAGAACCAAATAATATAAAACTTCAGCAAATCTTAAAAGACCTAGATTTGTTATCTAGAGGAGGGAGGACAGAGAAAGTAGAAAGGTCAGATAAAGTCAGTGAGCATGAAGATGGTTCCCTCTGAACAGCTAGAAGTCTGTATGTTAACAGAAAAGGCCTTCTGCCCAAGTAATGAAGCACAGAATGATTCTTCTTCGATGCATGATGGCTGTGCAGCTTCCCAGCTTTCCAACGCTGCCCCATCCTTCTGATACTGTGTACTCAGGCATTTAACAGCAACATTTAAAACAAGGTATGTTATGTAAAGATGTCATATATGCAAAGCAGTACTCTTAGGTGTTTGCTGGAACAGTAATTTTCATACCATTGGGAACACAGCATTACTGCAACGACTGATATAACCATATCCTGTTCCATTTCAGAAGCTCAATTATTTGTGATAATAAAAAAAATCAAATTATATTAAGCAAAGATTACATTGTCAATATGGAGGAATCTATGAAATGCTAATATTCTTATTATTACAGGAAATTTAAAATTTTGTTGTTAAAACAGCATTAGTACTAAAACTACCCAATTATGTGGATTGCAATTTCTTAAACTATTTAAGGAGAGAAAGCAAAATTTCTAAGTACCTTTTCATCCACATCCAAACTCTTCAAAAGTTCATCTAGTTTGCTCTGTTGCCTATCTTTAAGAAAGTCCTCACTAACATCACCCGAAGGACTGCTTTCTCTGGAGGAGTTGAGGGTTTTCACATCTTCAGCTGAAAATGTATAAACACATTGCTTTATGTGTTTGCCATGCTACAAGACAGCAAAGCTTTTATTTCCTAAGTATTATAAAGGCTTAGAACTAATGACATTTAAGAACTCCTTGGACTTCCTAAATGTAACATTTATATGGAAAATATTTCATGCTTAAGGCAGGAACCATTTCAAATAAATATTAGGCTGAATCTGCAATTAAAATTTTATCCAAGCTGTATGTTCTTTAATGGTCCCTGTAGAACAGTACAACAGGTTTATTTATAGAATATTGAATTCAGTATTTTAGAAATAAATTCAGATAAGCTTTTTTATTAAAACACAGCCAAAGATATGTGCGGCAATTTGCTAAGCAAAAAGACTTAGTCTTTGTTAGAAAAGGGCATAAGTTAATCATACTGACATGATGCAACCCTGAACTAAATATAGATAGCTCTGAGAAACTCCAAATTCCTGTAATATAGTAAACTCAGTAAGAATTCAGTGTCAGGAAATTTCAGCACCTTTTGCAGATGCCACAGGAAATGAACAACACACCTGGCTGCAACTTTCTGAAACGGCTGCTTATGTACAATGGAAGAGTTCTCCATAGAAAAGAAATTCACTACTGGATCACACAAATGAATTTCAACTGCACTGTGTTGTCCAGACACAGGAAGAAAAAATTAGATTGGCATTGGAAAGGCTTTTCTCTTATAGTCACTGGTCTCTATGATCACCAAGTACAAAGCACATCTGGCTGAAGACAACATGCACAAGATTTCCACTTGAAAGACGAAGAGGATTGATGTCATCCAGAATATTTTAACTGTAGTACTTTGTCCCCCTTCTTAAATGGTGAAGCTACCAAGGCAAGGAGCCATGACCTCACTATATTACACAGGACACAAACGTAGTAACACGTATTTCTAAATAAATACTTAAACAGACAGTAATTAGCAAAACCAGGCACCTTTCTTTTGTTCTGTGCCCGTCTTTTAAAAAAGTCATGCATTAAAGCTACTGTGTGCATATTCATCCGAGATTATGATGTGATCCTGTTTCTCAGATCTGGGAAGAAGGACTGTAAGGGCCACAAAAAGAACCAAAGACTTTCAGCCTCAAACTTTGTTAGAACATGAAGTAAAACACCAAAGAAAATGCAGAAGTTACTGAATAGTACAAAACTTGTTGCCAGGTTTGGCGTCAATCACCTCAACACTGCAGATTCCATGGCACAGGCCCCAGTCTCTTTACATTACCAGAGGCCTAACTGCATACTCCCTCTTCTCCTCAGGGAACTTGTGTCTATTTCTTGGTATCTGAGCTCTTAAAACCTCATTACCTTCTATTTTGCCTTCTAATCTCTGAAGCCTGAAGTCTTCTCTTCCCCTTACAGCCACTAGTCACTCCTTTCCAGGAGGCACTATCTGCCCAAACCACAATTTCTACATGAACATAACACATCTATGTGAAAAACCAGCACAAGAAGTACTGTCACAGACACCTTTCAAGCCTGAAACAAAATCAACACATAGTGTCAAAATAAAAATAAGCTGACAAACTGATACCAGAAAGGGAAACACCATGAACCTCCAAAACCAGTCTCAGCACTCAGTGTATTCTCCACTGTGGCAGTAATGGGCTTCTATTCAAAGTCACAATCCTGTCCCACCAACCTATCTAATAGAAACTTCCACATTAGGCATATCTTGTACAGTATGTCTGGTATGCAAGCTGTAGAAAACAAAACAAATCACCAGCATTCATGTGCTGCCTAGATGGACTGTTCTGCTCTAAATAGAAAGAAAACCCCCACTAAGTCAGAAATAACCTTATCTTATTAATAAAAGGCATTCTTTAGAAACAAAACAGTGTCTCAGTGGAACAGGCATAGCACCCACAAAAAAACATGAAAGGACAACCTGGAAATAAACCTGATTACAAAATTCTGTGTGCTGATGAACACAAGAGAACCACCACCTCTAACTGTGGGCTGAACTCCAAAGCCATATCACAGGACTCAGTGTCCTAACAGAATTCTTTGTCTAAAACTATCAGAGAAATGTCAAAAAAATCCCACAACCAAAACTAAAGAAAAAACCCCCACCCCAACCCACCAGTACTTCCAACAGACAAGTACTACAGAGACGTAGATGTTCTCAGTGTGACTCAGGCTTGTGTCCTTTTGAAAGATGTTGATTTTATAGGTATTAGGAAACAAACCGCTGTTCCAATAAAAAGATAATACAAAACCAGACAAGTTCCTCTTTTTTTTTTTTTAGTGGAAAGCCACACAACATCTTTTTGGTTTCTTTCTTCTTTTGATTACACACCAAAAATTTCCAGAGAACCTTACCTTTTAACACCAAATTACAAGAATTTTCAGTATCACTTGACATTCCAGATTCTTGCATGCATCTGTTTTGAACAAAAAGTGTATTTAAGACTTCCATTTTGCACAAAAGCAAAAATAATCCACCAGTTACATAAAATCAAACATTCTCAGTAATATTTTAGCCACAGACAGAATCCTTACATCCAACACACTGTTTTATGACTCTTTTTAACTTCCTCTCACGGCTTTCTTATTTTCAACCCTTCAGGTACGTGCCCTAAACATGTTAAGTAAAACCAAGACATTTCAAAACCCCAAATTTTCAGTAAAAGCTCATGATCTCATTTAATCTTTGCCTAAAATAGTGGGAAGAGATTTTTTCTCTGTATAGCAAATCAAGGAAATACTGTGCTAATGAGGCAATTCATCAGTTTGTAAAAAAAAGTGATTTATGGTAATTTTATATTCAAGATCATTTGCATAACAATGAGTATCAAAGAGTAACAAAAACAACTGTTCATAGAAACATACTTACTTCACCTATTTCAAAGATAAGTTGGGGGAAAAAAAATCTCCTTATTCTCATACTCAGTTCATTAATATGTTCCTGACTGCTACTAATTATGGTTAATCACTATCTAATAATCTTTGCATCAAATTATGGAAGGTAAAAAACAATATAAGAAATTTTGCCTGTTTCTTTAGAAAATCAAGTGGAAATTCTAAGAAAGAAGAACCATACATTTTTATTTTCCTTGGTTAATGGCAAACAAATTCATCAGGTATCAGAAAGAACTTCAATCAAGTCCATTTTTCATCTATTTAATGATCTCTAATGTTACTCTAAGTCAGTGTAATTACTAATTCAAGGGAGTATTTGTCCTCCTCCATAAAGTACTTACAAGATCCACTAAAATTTTCAGTTAATATTTAGCTAAATAGCAATATAGGAGTGTAAAGGGCTCAGAAGTTCTGGTCTCCCATTCTGTGCAAGAGTTCTCTGAACAGTCAGTTGGAAACCACAGCATTACTACCCTTGGTAATACACAGCAAATACTCATTCTGTTATACAGTGCCCAAAATGAATACTCCTTCTAATAAATGTACTATGCTACAGCCTAGCTGCTTCTCAAGAAGTTAGATGCTCCTGCTACACACCTGTCCTGTTCTCTAGAGGCTTGTTTTGGCAGAAATTTTATTCTGTTAACATCTGAAAGTTTTATATTCTCGTGTTCAAAAAAAGTGTTCAGCACCTCAAAGAAGATTCCCTTCCTCTTTTGCACATGGGTTTAATGAAAAGGTAAGGATAACAAGAGCAGTGAGTAAAAAAAAAAAAAAAAGAATTTGGTTATAAGGTGGTACAATCCTGAAAATAATTGAAGTGTTACTCAAAATACAGGTAACATAAAGCCACCTAGAAAGACCATGCAAAGAAAATTAAAACACCCATCCCAACAAAAAAACCCTAATCTTCAGAGGAAAATCTTGCAATATTTCTATCTAAGCCTTATGTTTTTCTTGGTAAAATGAAAAATTCAATCTTTCACTGAACACAAGTATCAAAGCTTAAGTGAGAAAACAGACTAAACAATAGATGAGTTCATCCATTCCATGAAGAGCTACTACCTCTTTTACAAAAGTTAGTTTCTACTTTAAACTTCTTTTCCTCCTCCTGTGACTTTCATTATCCTCTCAAAACCCAGGAAAATATTAACACCTAATGATTTACACCAGGAACTCGCTGAATGAAGATGCAGGATCATAAACCTATACAACACCTTAGCCAAATAACACATCTGAAAAATATTCACGTTTCTAGGGATAGGACAAAAAGAGGGAAGGAGAATGGCAGAATGGAAAACTACTTTAGAGACAACCATTTACTCTTACAGATTCAAGAGAAGAATAAGCTACAGCTAAAAGGTAAAAACACTTCTAAGTATTATACCACTTTACAACTAAGAAAAGTGCCTTCAAAGGGATATCTGCTATTATTATTTTAAATTATCTTTGTTTTCATTTTCATATTTCATTTCATTTAAACACGCCCTTTAGGACTACCTTGCCCTACAATTCAGAGTTTATCCCAGCTCTCACACAGAACAAATTAATTTATTTGTATCCAGAATACTGTCATAGCTCAATCAAACTTAAGACACTCAAAATCAAATAAAGAAACTAACTTCAACAGAAATTAGTGAAATTCTCTAAGGAAGCCTGACCACTACAACCAAAGTATATGGATATGACATAAAAGTACTTAGGAAGATTGTGATAAAAAAAGAATCATATGCATACCTAAAACTACTCTCTACTGAATAGGTCTTTTCTGAGGTAACGGGAGACTCAGGCTTAATATACTCCTTCGTGTCTTTAATGCAGTTTGCAGAGGACGCTTTCACTGGACAATTTGCACAGCGGGCAGGTGCAAGCTCCTCTTCATTACTGGTTCCAAAAAGGTCAGGGTCATCCTGAATCACATCAATGACAAGAACATCTTGGTTGTAAGCTTCAAGGATATCTGGTAAATTTTGACTTTTGTGTTGCGAAAAATTCCCTCTTGGTTTGCTATCACCATTTATTTCTAATCCAACAAGGTGGTTGACTGCATTCCAAGAATGATCAGGAAAACTAGATTTCAGCACACATTCAGCAGCACAGAAATCAGGCACAGGTGACTCTGGTTGTCCATCAAGAAGAGGATGTGGATATGCAGAAAAACTTTCAGGGAGCACAGACATCTCATTAGAAAGGTTTACAGAGCCATCATGCTGGAAGTCTTTACTGTCAAGCTCATCTGCTTTTTTCTGTATGGAAGCTGGAGATGTAGCAACACTCATGACAGGAAGAGGACGCTGCTCAGATTTTACCAAGAAAGTCTCTTCACCTGTCTTCTGCCTTCCTGAACTAGCGCTTTCAAGAAGCTTTAGTGGACTACAAGTTTTTCTTTCAAATGAACGGACAGATTCCAGTTTCTTGGATTCAGGTTTGTTTCTGCACAAAGGAATTTTGAATTTTGTCTGGTTTCCAGAGGTTAATGGTTTAATTAGATTTAAATCAGAAAATGTCTGGTTCACTACTGATACTTCATGGCTGAAGTTTACACTGTTTGTATTACTTGCAGAAGTACCATTCTGGACTGTCACAGACAGGTTTCTATTTGTCGCATCTCCTTCATTTTTATCCTTTTGTTTTGTTGTGCCATTCTGGACTGTCTCAGACAGTTTTCTATTTGTCACCTCTCCTTCACTTTTATCCTTTTGTTTTGTTGTGCCATTCTGGACTGTCACAGACAGGTTTCTATCTGTCACATCTCCTTCACTTTTATGCTTTTGTTTTGTTGTGCCGTTCTGGACTATCTCAGACAGGTTTCTATTCGTCACATCTCCATTTTTAACCTTATGTTTTGTTGTGCCATTCTGGACTGTCACAGACAGGCTTCTATTTGTCACCTCTCCTTTATTTTTAACCTTTCGTTTCGTTGTGCCATGCTGGACTGTCACACAGAGGTTTCTGCTTGTCACAACTCCTTCATCTTTATCTTTTTGTTTTGTTGTACCATCCTGGACTGTCACAGACAGGTTTCTATTTGTCACATCTCCTTCACTTTTATCCTTTTGTTTTGTTGTGCCATTCTGGACTATCTCAGACAGGTTTCTATTTGTCACATCTCCATTTTTATGCTTTTGTTTGGTTGTGCCATTCTGGACTGTCACAGACAGGTTTCTATTTGTCACCTCTCCATTTTTAACCTTATGTTTTGTTGTGCCATTCTGGACTGTCACAGACAGGTTTCTATTTGTCACCTCTCCTTCATTTTTAACCTTTCGTTTTGTTGTGCCATGCTGGACTGTCACAGAGAGGTTTCTGCTTGTCACAACTCCTTCATCTTTATCTTTTTGTTTTGTTGTACCATCCCGGCCTGTCACAGACAGGTTTCTATTTGTCACATCTCCTTCATTTTCATCTTTTTGTTTTGGAGAAAAATTCCAGGTTGCTTTAACTTCTTGTACATCATCACGGTTAAAAGCCATGGCATTTCTATCTGTTTTAACTGGTGATTCCCTATTTTCATTGTTCATAGTCAAAGTCTCATAAATATCCACAGAAGAGGATTCCGGTGTTTCAAGTGAAGTCTGACAGTCAATATTTGGATCAATCTTTTTGTGTGTAATTTCTTTTGTAATTTCTGTCGATGTATGCAAATCCAACTGTCTCAAATTCCCAGTCACCGCATTATGTTCTACACCTTTAACACTGCTTTTATCAGAGGAATCCTCAAAAGCAGCCTTTAAAAGTATTTTTCCTTCTGAGATGGACCTATGATTTTTAAGAAACCATTCAGAAGTCCTGGCACAAGATTCAACAGGCCAAACTTTTTTACCAGCTATGGGTATTGTTCTTTGACAGGTAAACTGCTGCAATTTCTTATTAACTTTGTTCAAATTTCCTCCTGTCTTGCTTTTGTGAAGATCAGAAACATTGTGGATCTGAGCTAACACTCTCAGGCTATCTGAGGAAGCTGCATGATGTGCCACACTGCTAGAATTTTCTCCTTTTACTGTTTCAGAGAGCTCAGATGTCTTCTTAAAGCCAGTTTCAAATTCAAGTAATTTGGTACTATTTTTCCTCCAGGCAGATACAGTTTGTACTTCATCAGTATTTTTTTCTGTATCAAAATCTGATGTATGATCACGTGAAGTTGAGAGAGTATGATTTAGTCCTGAAACTGCAAATGAGCTTGACATGGCAACTGCAGCTTCTGTTTGTAACTCACACTCCTTGTATTTACTAGCCATGTCTGCAGAATTCTCTGTGATTTTCATATTTTTTCTAGACTTTCTACCAATATTCCACTTTTTTCTCCTTAAACACTTACTGCTTTCACTCAGGCAGCATGAAACACAGCCTTCTTCACTTACATTCTTTTCTCCCTTAGATGATAAACCACCTCTTATGAGTGATCTCTCATTTTGCATTCTACTAGCGCTGCAAATTCTATCATTCAGGTCTTCAGTACCATGGGCTACACGGAAGAATCCATTTAATTTATAACTGCTGGTAGTTCCACTAGCTGAAGGCTTCGCTAATGTATTCATGTAACTACAATCCTCTAATACCACAAATGGATTCTTTCTGGTTGCACAGAGCAAGCCACAACAGTGGTTTAGGGCATTACTGCAACGTTCAGCATCACGTCTTGCAGACGTATTCATCACTTTTTCAGCTGCAGTCACACTTAAACTTTCCAAGTGCTTGATTTGATCAGATCTGTGTTGCCTTTTCTTACAGTGCACACCACGCTCTTTTGTTACAGCATGGCATAGAAAGATCTTGCTTTCAGTCCCACCTGAAACTGTAGAAGATCTAAAATAGTGAAATTCCTTTTCCTTAGAATCTTCTGTCCTGTTTTGCTTTGTCTTAACCTTCTTTACATCCTGTGAAGTACCAGAGTCTCGCTCAATTGCTTTCAATTGCTCCTCTGCTGATTAAAAAACCAAAGAAGTGTCATTAAAGGAAACTCTAAAAGAAACCCTATGTTATAAAGAGAACCTTATTTTATAAAGAGAACCAAAAACCAACCCAAACATTCAAGGCTGCTAAAGAACATGACACTGTATAAGGCTAAAATATTTCTGTAAGGTTTTAGGGTGTTTTTAAAAAATAAACACTATTGGGAGACTTAGTGTAAAAAGGACGTATTATCTCCAGAAACAAATGCAAAGAGGAACAGAACCTTATGGTGTCATAAGGAGTTTGGAAGTTGTATATTTGTTGTGTATTCTACACAGGTGGAAAACAAATTAGAGCAAATCTAGCAAGAAAATGCAGATCCTGTTTGCACCCTCAGCCTTAAAATCTTTTGTTTACACAGCAGATTCTCTGCAGTAGGAACACTTACTTGTAAGAATGTCTCTCAGAGACACAGTCCAACCAAATGCATCAGATTGATCAAGAAGATCCAGGGACCCTGAAGGACTTGCATTTTTAGAGACTACTACTTTTTATTTGAAAGCAAATACAGATTATGTAAAAATCTGTGTATCTGGAAATTTAAACTAGAGAATGGACTCAAGAACATGTTGGGTTTTTTATACCTCTGTTTTCAAGACAAAACACAATATTAATACCTCAGTTTTTCAGAATATGGTTTTACAATAAAACATTAATAGTCTACAGTAAGTATTTGCCATTTGAATGTACCCATTTCAAAAGTAAAAAGAATGTTTTCAGATAATCATCCTGAAAAAAGAGACTTTTAAAACTCCTCTTTCAGAGTTGTTCCAGTTTGACTCAACATTCTCTCAAAACATCAAAACGCAATCTCTGCATCTACATCTTTTGGGATTTTGCAGAAAATAGCACCTAAAAAGTTCTCAGAGTGAACCCCAGCATCCTATAAAGGCAGCAAACAAGACAGCATGATACATATTCAAAATAAGCAGATAATAGACAGATGAATGAGGAATTGCTGTCTGTTATTCTGGCATTGCTGAAACTACTGCCTCCTTTCCTGCCTGTGGCTGACCACCTCTGCAGAAAGGGGAATGCTTCTGAGGGAAACAAACTCCCAACACTTCCTATCAAAGGCCTGCCTGTTTCTGTCCATACCCTTTCCTCCCTCCCTCTCTCCCTCCCTCCCTCTCTCTACCCCCTTGAAAGGCTAACTGGTCTCCTCTCGGTGTTAAATAGGCTGCTTTTCACCTTAAAGAAAAGCCCTTCCTCTTTCTGAAAACCTGCCTTTTTCTAAGACTGGTGGTATTCACAGTACTGGGAAGCACACCCTAGCTCTTCTCAAACTAAGTCAGGAGCCAGTTTTTAAAGGGGTCTTACTGCAGGTCTTACCAACTTGGGAGCCCAAATTCTACAATGGAGCTTTACTTCTACAATGGAGCTCTACCAGTGCTTACCACTTTCCCCTGGGCTGTCCGGTCCTTTCTGAGGGCTTGAGCTCTGCTGCTCCTCTTTTATGCAACGCTTCCGAGTCTTTCTTCTGGTTGTTGGCTGTTCTTGTCCACTCAGACCCTGCAGCTGCTGTGACAGCAGTGCATTTCTGTTCCTCATACTCAGAGCTCCTTTCCTGGACTCTGGACACTGTGTACGCTGTTCTAGCAAGGCAGAACTATCCTTCTCTCTGGGACCATGTACTTTTGATTTCACCACTGAGCTCCTGCCTTTCCTGCCCAAGCGACTCCTTTCTTTTTCTGGTGTCTCTAGTGTTCTTGATCCAACTAACGGACACCCATTCAACTTCTCTGGTGTATCAACTTTTTCCTGAGGTTTTGGTTCAGGCATGGCTTCCTGAGCACCCAAATTCTTCTTAAAATCTGGGATTTGCATATTCTGCATCATTATGGAGTCAGTGCATTTCACTTCAGCACTCCATGTGACCTTTTTAGGTTGCAGACCTTCTGGTTCAGGAAAACAGGATATTCCATGTCTCTCTGTGCTCTCAATTTCCCCCTTCAAGGATGGGACTTGTAATTTTATTTCCATACACGAACGTCTGCCTTTTTTTCCTGAGCTCCTTGAACTCTTGTGAAAACCTGAGTAGTTCAGGTCTTCTAAGCAATGTTCATTCTTTTCAATCCCTGCTGAGAACTTATTCTGCAAAGTAGTTCCTGAGAAAAATGGCTGTTGACTTTGACCTGTTCCTCTTACAGTCTCTTGCCAGCACACTGTTGCAGCTGTGGCAGCTGCTTGCCAATCTTCACACTCCAGAGTGTCTGAAACTGGTGAAGCTACACCCCTGCTTCTTCTGAGAGACTTCCCGTGCCGGATTCCCTTGGTTTTTTTAACAGGGGATTTCTGGCTATTCTCACCTTGCTCCTTCTGCACGAGCACAGGAAGAGCAAAACACTTAAAGGAAGCGCCGGAGAACCCGTCAGATTGCGGAAAGGAAGGTAAGGGCTGCTCAGGCTTTCTCTTTGGTGCCAGGCGAGGACTCCGCTTGACTACCAGGTTTGCCCCTGGCTCACACCCTGCACCCGAAGAGCCGGGGCTGGTGACCTCCGGATCAACCGGCTTCACCTCGCTGGCTCTCACCACTTTCCCTGACCTCAACTGCGGCATCTCGGTGGCGCAGAGACAGCAGCAGAGCCCACAAGACCCACTCGTCAGCGCACCTTTCGCTGCAACCTCGCTAGCCCGCACCCGCGACAGCTGCAGGCCCGACCTGGAGTGGGGGGCAACCCCTCACAGGCTGCCGCCTCAGGGGACACTCGAGGGAGCCCAGACCGACAGAAAGGAAGCCCAGGCCGCCCAGAGAAAAACCACGGCCACCGACAAGCCCTTCCTGACAGCCCCACTCCCGGCTCTGCCCGCAAACACACAGCCGGAGCAACCTCTCACAGAGCAGGGAAGTGAAGGAAGCTGCCCCGCACCTCTCTAGACTCAAGAAGGCCGCTGCCTGCAGCCTCCCGCGCCACCTTCCCACCCTCTCTCTCTCTCCCTCTGCCCTCGTCTACCGATCCGTCCCTCGACGCCGCGTCCAAGCGCCGCCTGCCCGCCCCAAGAGCCGAGATGGCGCGGTGGTGGTGCGGCGGCGTGAGGGCGGCTCCGCGGCGAGGCGGGGGCCGGCGGGAACACCCGCCCGGAACACCCGCCCGGAACACCCGCCCGGCTGCGCTCGCCCTCTCGCCGGGTCAGCGCTGCCGCCTGCGCGGGTAAATCCCAGCGCTGGGGGTGGCCAGCGCGGCTCCTCCGCCCAGCCGTGCCCCGGTGTCGCCAGCACCCGGGCAGGCGGGCGTGCCTCGGTTTGCGCTGCGCAGCCGTCGTGCTGCCCCCCATGGTGCCCGAAGCGCCATGCGGAGCTGCTGGGCCCGACCGCGGGCACAGCCGCAGCCGCGGGCTCATGGGGCGCCCAGGGTGACGGGCTCTGGTGTGGAACTGCCGGAGCCTGTGAGCAAACGCCCGACTCGCTCCGAGCTCGGAGTCGCATGGGTAAACACCCAGGCTCGCCCATTTCATGAAGTGTTCCATCTGCCTCGGTGATGCAGTATTCCTTCCTTCGAGCACAGCGCTTCAGAAGCTCGCCAACACTGAGGGGCCAGGCGGTTGTTTCACAGAATAACAGAATGGGTCAGGTTGGAAGGAACCACAGTGGGGTCAGCTGCTCCAACCTCCCTGCTCGAACAGGGCCATACCAGAGCACATGGCACAGGACTGTGTCCAGATGGTCATCGAGTATCTCCAGTGAGGGAGACTCCATAACCTCTCTGGGCAACCTGTTCCAGTGCATGATCACCTGCATAGTAAAGAAATTCTTCCTCACGTTCCAGTGGGGCTTCCTATGTATCAGTTTGTGGCTGTTGCCTCTTGTCCCATTGCTTGGCACCACCAAGAAGAGCCTGGCTCCATCCTCTCGGCACCCCCCCCTTTAGATACTGGCAGGCATTGATGAGGTCCCCTCTCAGTCATCTCTTCTTGAGCCTGAACAGACCCAGCTCCCTCAGCCTTTCCTTGTGAGAGAGATGCTCCAGTTCCGTGATCAACTTCAAAGCTCTCCACTGGACCTGCTGTAAGAGCTCCATGTCTCTCCTGCTGACAACATCAACTTTATATTTCAAATAACACAGATTATCAGGGACTTGAGTTAGGGGGGGGAAAATATCACTCGGATGATACAGTCAGAAAACAATAGAAGTTGGTGTTAGAATGGGGTGATAGTTTCAACATTCTTGGAGAGCACCAAAGATTCAAGACCATCCACGGCGTGATAATGTGAACATGTAGAAGTTAGCTTAGAAATATTAATGTTATGAAAAGACTGAATCTTAAGTGGCATGTGCTATGAAAGCCCCAAATTATTAAACTTAGTAAGGTGGTACTCTAATGCCAACAATACCATCAGCAAAATTGCACATGGTTGGTAAATGACTGTGTCCTACAAGCAGTCCATTTTTGTTCACTTCAGGTGGTCTCTGAGGGATGAAGTAACTTACTCAAATTCATTTCACCATGGCTTAGTGCTTTCTGGTGTTCACATTTCATACATTTTAGTTTGAGATCTCTGCAAAGGCATATTTTACTAATTGGCATTGGTTCACTATGCAACTTCAGCACACATAACTCACTTTATCTCTGTTTCTCCATCCAGAAGTAGAAATAATATATTTCAGTCCAAATAAAGATGGAGGACATTGGATTTTTTGCTAAAAATCTCTCCATAGATGAAGAAAGAACAATAGGTAGGCCGGGAAACTGTTAACTTTCATTTGCTTATCGTCCTTTAGAGTGCACATACATGCTTAAGTACAAAAAGTGAACAAATGGCTTACTAAAGCTAATCAAAGCAGAAAATACAGATTTCTTAGGCCATTTCTCCCGCGGCTCAGTATTGTGCTTCTGGTCCTTAGGGCATAAAGGACCCAATGAAAGGGAGTTAACTGCACAATATTTATCATTGTCAGTGTTCTACAAGGCTGGTATTACATAAAACATTCAGCTCTGGTGAAATTTAACCAATTAATCTTTCAGTTCAAACCTTCTTCAGTGTATAACAGAGTCTTTTAAGTTTTGTAGCAAGATGGAGAAGAAGAAGATATGCTGAAAAACAGTAGTAAAGGAAATCTGAAAAAATGGCATATGAATTATCTTACTGCTAACTCTAATTTTTAGGATTTTAGTACTTAGTCAGTTATTTACAATGATGAGAACTCTCCTCAGACCAGATTTATATGAAATGAATAAAAAATCTACTTGAAATGAATACTAATTAAAGGCATTCTTCATTAAAGTACTTTGAAAAAAGCACTAGAGCTTCAGAAAGGACATTTTGAAGCAGCTGTGGATTACGTTAAAAAACAGATTGCATTCAGTTTACAATACTGCTAAAAAGAGGTAGTATAAACATTGTCTTGCAAAGTGGTTCAATTTAACCATCTCTTAAAAATACTTGAAAGATAAGAGAATTTTAATATATGGGCATATTTAAAGAAATTCTGTGTCAAGTGTTTGTTAAAACTGTTGGTTATTAAAGTGGAAATAGTTTTTAAAAACTGTATAAATAGCCTAAGGATGAAAAATTAGTTATTTTCACATCCCGACAACATTTGAATTAGTAATACTGCAAGGAAATGCTTAAACTTTATTTTAAAATTATATCTTGTTTAGAGATAAAGATAAATTCTTGTTCCTGTTGAGTTTTATAGTTCTCTATCTCAATGCTATATCTACATTTTAGAACTAATTCAACTTTTGCTGATGCGTTGCTTTGTTTCACTGATTTTTTTTTCATTCTAGACACTTCAAGACAGTAATAGAAAGATGAGGTACCAGGTGTCTGAAAGTAAAACAGGAATTGTGGTGCCTAAAATATTTTTCCCCAGAATTACCAGTATACTTAGAGATGCGTGGCAGTTTTCAAGAGGGAAAAAGGGACTTGTGTGACTAAGTTTATGTAAAGTCCATGATTTTTTTTTTTTCTCAGAGGAGTGTGTGCACTTAGCTCCCCAACTGATGTAATTTACATTGCTGCTGTGGAGAAATTGTGGCTGCAGATCTAACAATGATACATCTGAGCAATCTTCCAAAAGTTTTTGAAAGATTGAAATTTATAAACACATAATCCAGCTACATAGGTGAGCAAATCATATAATATTTTTATTGGGCTGTATTTTAGACTTTGCTAATCTACTCACCTAGCAGCAGGAATTAAACTGTCTTTTTTTGGTTTTTTTAGCTAGGGAACTGGAAAGAATTAGCTTGAAAATGAACCTTTTTTTTTTTAGTGAAGCAATGTGAAAAATGTCCCCCTGGACCACTTCTTTTTACACTGCTTGCATCTTCATGCTTGGCTGAAGGATAGATTTGTTATCTTTAGCAAACCTTGGTGAAAAGAGTTAGGCTGTGCTGTAATAACTAAGACTGAGCTCTGGAGAGTATGTCTAGTCTGCTACATTCTTAAAACACACCAAATTCAGCCCTTAAGTAATACAACTAAAAAGAAACAGAAAAGAATTTCAGTCCAGTATGTCTAAGAAACGATCCTTTTATAACTCCAAGGATTTATTAACAGTGCTGAGCTATTGGTTTTGCAGAGTTAGAACCCAAAGATGGTAAATATTGATATGATTTTTAAGTACCTTCTTTATCCCCTGCTTTCTGTTCAAATGCTTGGGTGCTTTGGAAATAGGTGTATTGCTAATCTCTGGAAGTAAGAAGTTGTTTTTTTCCTCAAGCCATTCATGTATATCCCTCTAAAACTGCCTTTGCCTTTCACTTCGAGGCTCTTGAGTCAGGAGCCACCTTTGACATGGCATCTAATGAGAATGCTGCTAACTGCTCTTATATTGGGCTTGAGGTACAATGTTTGTGGTCAGCTCCCCTGACAGTCCCTGGTAGCTCCCCTGTGTAGGTGTTCACCCAATTCATACTGACAGCTGTTTCCTGCTTTGCACTGACACTGAACTCACTCACACAAGGGCCAGTAGGGTGGTGAGAGCAGAGATACCTCGGTGAAAATACGTGATCTGTTTTGTGGAACTGCTGAGTGATTAATCTACATGGCAGTGTGATGGCAGACTAGGTGAATCCAGTGAGTAGCTCGATACCTCAACCTTTATTTTGGTGTCTGTTTTTATTATAGAGCTGTACAGGGCAGATTAAAGTAACTTCATTTTCCACCAGTTTAAAATGAGTCATTGGAGGAAAAAGGACAGCTGCTATATTTTGTAATGAACCATCTGGTATTTCTTGGTAGATCCTCTGATTCCTAATTTACTACTGAATTGTGACAGCATGAAAATCAAAATTATTGATTGTATGGAATCAGTGTTTCCCTCTGGCAATTCCGTTTCTGTCAAAGGATAGTTGTAGGAGGGATAAGGACCTCTCACACTGGGTTTTGCAAGCCTTGAAAGTCATCTGTGTAATTTGCCTTTTTTTGGTAATTATGCTGCTTGACATTTTTTCTGGAAGACTGACTTTCCAGATGATCACATCTGATCTGAACCTTACAGAAAGTGGCACTAATCGGTTTTAAGGTTCCACAGGGGAACTCCTTTGTAAGGTTCGTATTCTGTTTTACTCCCCTTCATTCATGGCTCTCTTTAAAATTTCAGCTGCTAGGAGTTTAAGAATAAACTAGCTAGCTAGCTAGTTGGAATTACAAATGCAAAAAACCCGCAAGCAATAGAGGATTAACTAGTCAAGTAGGGGACTACACATTCAGTGTCGATTTATTTTTAAAATTCTCTAAATAAAACATACCTTTGCTTTCACATAGATGATACATACCATGTACCTACCACTAAGTCTGCCTTTAGAATCAACAAATTCTAGTGGCTGGATGAAAAAGATGGAGGTAGGAGGAAAGCATCTGCACACCAGCAATTCGTGACACCTCCATCTTGCTGCCAAAAAAGGATTATAAAATGTGATTTCTAGATGACAAAGTTAAAAAAGAAAGGAAAAGAGGAAATTAAAGTTGAGTAAACGAGAGCTAGAAAAGGGCTGCCGTAAGGTATAGATTGAATGCAGGAAACCAGTAAATGATCAGGAAAAACACTGCTAGACAGAATACAGACCAAAAAACCCCCAAATTGCTTCAGAAAACCACTCTTAAAAAACAGAAAGTAGTAGTGAAGACTAAACACAGTAATAGAAGACTTTCCTGTGGTTCAGACTGGCTGAAGAAACAGTGGGGGATCATCTTTAGCAGTGCTTCTAGGAAAAGTAAAGAGAGCCTGAACTTTGAATAGTGACAGTGATCAATCGCAAACTGGGACCCCAATCTGAGACCTAATTCATCTTGCTGTTAGGCATTGAAAGTGACTGGCTCCTACATTCAATTTCTTGTGCCATGGTCATCCATTAAGGCCTTAAATCTTTGTCTGCTTAGTGGTGTCAAGGTGTCTGACATACCGCGTGTGAAGCCTCAGAACAACCTGCTGTGTCTTTTCTTCCTTGGGTGATTCATCCATAAGCATCAGGCCTCTCCACATCCCCCAGTATGTTACATAGTTTGTTTTGAACCTGAGGAGTGTATTTGCAGTTACTCTGTGTTTTTAGAGCTGCATATCTAGGAAACGTGTGGTACTTACATATTTATATTTTTTTGAGGCAGTATTATTCTCCAGCAGTGAAAATACCTTTTACAGTTGATGAAACCATGCTGACTGTTGTGCAGTGCACTGACTATACAGCTTCCCCTAACCAAAGCAGCACACAACCATTTTGGAATGTATACTGACTTCACCACTGAACATTTTCCCACTGACATATCCAGGGTAAGCTATGGGAGGAGTTGCATGAAAGCTGACATTATTGGTTCACATATACAAGAGTGCAACATCTTGCTGTGTAGGAAAGGGCAGAGTAGATCAGAGATTTATCTACATTTGCATTCATCTGCTTACTTCTTCACATGTAATTAATTATGCTGTTTGAAAACAACAGAAAATGATCTTCGGAGAAACCAGGCACATACTAGGTGCTGTAGTGAGGGTTGGAGGTAAAATTCATTGATGCTGAGTCAAACCAAGGCACCCATTCAGCATGGAGTTGCATCCAGCATAAATTATTTGCTTAATATTGACATCACTTGCATATCTTCATAGTTTGGTGGGCTGAGTGGCTGGGTCATAACCTGTGAGTGGTATCGCAGCTGTTTGCATTCTGTGTATGAGAAGACAGTTTCATTTAAAATCTAAATACTGCTTGCCTGTGTGTCCTAGTGCTTAGCCAGCATTTGGGGACAGACAATTTCTTTTCCACCTCTTCACCTAGATAAATATTTTTCTAATCAGCATGAGGATTGTTGATGTGTTTGTGATGGCCCAGGTTCCTTGCTGTGCTAACTGCAAGAGTGTCCACTCTTTGGCTTGGCTGTCATTCACTGGGTCAGACTGAGCACATAAGTAATTGTGGAAAGTGTGATTTCTGGAGTCACTGCCCTGCAAGCAGCTACTCTGTTACTGTGGAGAGCTGGTCAGAATGTCTCCGTGCTTGCTGGTGTAGACAAATATGTAATTACTGAAGAAATTAGATGTTTCACTGTTACAGGAAGAATTATTTTCTGGACTTCCCTTCAGCCTTGCCACTTTCTAGAGCAATTCCTTTGATGCCAAATAGAGAAAACATTCTTTAATAATACAACACAATAGCTCTGAAACCCAATTATGAGTCATGACTCCACTGTAGGTTTTCTGCATAATATTACTGTTACTATTACTATTACCTTGGTAGAATTGTTAAGTGAGTAGTCCTGGTCTCCAGGTCAGTCAGCTGAGGACAATTGAATGAGCCATCTCAACTGGTAGTTTCATGAAGATATGAAGACTTTCTGAGCAGAGACTGTACATGGATGGTTCAAAGACTTTAATTCATGATGATAATTAAAACTGTAGTTTCACATTCACAACATTTGGCATATTGCTCAAGATGAAAATTGGGGTGCTTTGCATTAACCATGGTGTGATGATCAGGTAGGAAATGAGGTTATGTCTTCACATAGCACAGGGTACAGAAACAAAGAAGAGTAGGTATTCTCTGATGTTGCAGTATCTATGCAGAAGAACCTTCCTTGCACCTTAGGAGCCTTTCTTTCAAATGCTTACTCACCTGTAAGAAGGCTGGTAATAAGGAATAATTCTCAATGAATAGCAATGTTGTTGTCACTGTCCAGCACGCAAGTCAGAACAGCAAGGCAATCCATTTCCTTCTTGTGTGCAGCAATTATGTTGCATTCACTATTTGTGTGCCTGCTTATATCAGTCATTCCTTCCTGGTCTCTGAGTAAGTATTGAGGAATTTTGTCTAAATTTGACTGTCATGGGATAGAGACCAGGGCTATTAAGTTCCTGCATATTTCATGAAGATGGACATCCATGAAGACGGGAAGTCATCCACGGAAAGAAAGGCTCACCCTTTATTAAACACGAGTGAATCCACAGGAAAGAGAGATGTCAGATACCAGGTCTTGTCCCACTGCTTACAGAGCTACTGATTGTAAGACCTTGAACAGGGTTTCAGGCAAGACTGGGTGTCAGGGCATCTTGCTTGTGAGAAGACCGGCTGGAGACGAGAGAGCTTCCTCAGGATTTAAAATTACTGGCAGAGCTTTATGAACAGAAGGCCCTAAAAGTTGTTCCTGAGGGTTTCCTAAAGTTGGAGCATACAAGCTGTAAAGCAGTATTAATCCCTCTGTGGAATAATATGTTTCCATACATGGCACATCTGAATGTTTTTCAGGGCTGTTCGTTGGTCTATGGGAATTTAAAGGAAAATAATTTTTATATGTAGTTTATGTTGTGTAGTGAAATTTCAAATAAATGTAAACAATATATTTATTTACATTAGAATGATACAAGTTGCTTTTGTAGACATGCAAATAGTTATTTATCTTTGCAGCTTATGTTTGAATTTCCTATTCTGTTCTGAACTGTGAAAAAAGCCAGGTATTTGTATTCATTTTGCATGCTCAACAGTCTGCAAAGAGACAACTGAAATCAGTCAATTGCCTTATGTGGGCTAAGAATGATGCTGGCAGGGATTCAGGTGATCAGGGCTGGGCAAATGCTGAACTGAAACCTCTTCCTGTACCCCAGGATACACTCAGTACCTTGTCTTTTCCCCACCCACCCATAACATTTATCTTCAGGTAGTGGTTTGACACATAAATCTGCATTGTGGTCTTCCTGGGGGCTGTTAGCTTGCTTTTCCTGGCTGGTGAGGAAATTAGTATGTATAGCCAAAGACAGAGTTATTTCCAATCAGGAATCTGTTTAGATGTTTTTAACTAACATCTTTTTGGAGTAGTTACAGGCTTCTGTGAATACAATGTTCTCTTATTTTATAGGCTGTATTTATTAGAACAAAAAGGTGAATTAACAAATTGCTGCCCCATTAAAAAAGTGAGGCACTATATACAGCATTTGCTTTTTCAGAGACCTGTTTTCTGATACCCTCATCCTCCTCTTTCTCTAAGTAAATGTCTTCTGTGGAGTGAGATGACAGAGTTACTGTAAACAGTTCAGGCTGCACCTGAACTTATATTCACTTTGGAATTTTTTGGTGCAGCTGAATCTACTGCACTGCCAAGAGGCTGCACATGGGGGTTGCATAGAGCTCTGTGATGGGTTTTCTTGGTCTTACCCTTCTATGTGTGAGTAGATGCTAAGGACACCACCCCAGTGTGAATGAGAACTGGTATTCAAACAACAAAACTCTCCATGCTATAACCTCACCTTCTCCATGCTTGAATGCTCAGCTTGGGTTTTGTGTCTGTTGTTCACTTTCAGGGTTCCAGGTAAACCTCCTAGACCAGCACATGCTGGCCCCATGAGCTGGAGTGTGTGCTCTGCCACCACAGCCAGGCTTCATACATGTACAAACCTCTGCATTTTGGGAGAAGAAAAAGAGACAGGAGAAGCAGGAGACTGGAAAGAGAAGCCCAGGCATGTTCTATGAAGAGACTACTTCTTTTCCCTTATCTACTTGCTGCTCCACCATGCAGGAAGGCTTCAAGCCATATAATATGAATTAGTACATAGCCTATGAAAAGGTTATAGTATATAGCCTATTTTTGCTATAAAAATCAAACCACACCAGCTTGCCTCATTAGTCAAATGGAGATGCAGAGGTACTGTTCTGAAAAGGAATTGTATGCTCTGCAATAGTATTCACTAGGACACACAATCTATACATTTTTATTATCCCCTTCCAGATAACCCTTCTTGTCATCCTTTTGGGGAGGCTTGCCATTTAAACTGTAGGCTTTTGGGTTAGGGACAATTATTTTGGATGTTGTTATTTCTCAGGCATCAGCTGATGGAGCCTGCAAGTTGGTGCTGTGACCTGTACATGTGAGATAACAGTGGCAACATTTGCAGGGGCAACTGAACAAAGAATTTCATCATATATGGCCTTTAAACACTGACTAATTGATTTAGCACTTGAGAAATATTTGGGGCTTGTGGATTTGTCTACTGAAACTGTAAATAGCTGCTGCAAGCAGTCTCCAGCTGGATTCAGAGAACACTGCTGGTCACAGTGACCTCCCCTCCTGTTCATTTTTTGTTACTAAAAATAGTTGCAAAAAAGAATTAATCAGGACTGCCAGGACTGTGAATTTGGATAATTCACATTACCCAAACTCTATTAATTCCTATGTTAAAATGTACCTTTTGTGAAATGAAACCATTTTTATGAGGAGGGAACTAAGCTATGTTGAATTAAAATGCCAGAGGTTGTTACAGGTAGGTATTTATATAGATTTATACACTCAATTTTCCCTGCTATTTTATGAAATTCTCATGATAGAAATTGTTTTCCAGAATCATAAAATGTTGTAGGAGAAATATAAGCTGTGGGTAGTAGACTGGGTTTTTCAGGAATGAATGGCTGCCCTGCTTGCAAATTCTATCGTGGAGCAAATGACACAGTGGTGTAGTGAAGTAGCAAAGCTGTGGCCAGGTAGTGATGAAAGCCTAGTAATATTTTGATACATTGATAAACGGGAAGCATTTATTTGAAAAACACAATGGATGACCCTTTCTTGATTGTTAATCCATGACAACATTCTCAGTAAAAAAAAAGTTAATTCTCACCAAAGGTCTGAACACACAAGCTTGAACACACAAGTCTGAACACATAGACTTGGCTGTGCTAACTCAGTCCAAAGGGTTACCAAAAGAAGTGGGAGAGTTTTTCAAGCAAACTAGATGAATTGGCTCTCTTAAGTGCCTCTGGTCTTTAAATCTCTGATATATTTTGTAGTCTTGAGCCACTTTACAGCATCCATAACTGGTTAGCTGATACTGAATAATGCCTACCACTCCCTCGAGAATTCCTGGACATCTTTCCTCTCTTATTCAGTGTAAAGTTTATACCTTAAGTTAATATCTTTTAGTTCAAATCACTCTAAGCTAGATCATACTATGGGATCCTTACCTTTCGGAGGTTTTGGTTTGCTTTTGAAGGAGATCCAAGAATTAAGGTTTTGCCAAAAAATGTCCCATCCCAAAACTGAAACCTCCAGCAGTACCACCCTGTATTTCCTTCTGTAAGCAAAAAGTTTGGACATTTTTCATTAATGTCTTTCTGGCCATGCCTGTGCCACTCAACAGGATGGGATGAGGAGATCCCTGAGGAAGGACAAACTGAGGTATTTCTCACAGCCGCAGCAGGTTGTCTCAGTGTATTGCCTATACCCTTAACCAGTCCTTTTGAGGTTGCAGAAATTCTGTCCTGTGGTATCCTTTCAGGGTAAAAGTTTTCTAATTTCTGTCAAAGGTTCAG
The DNA here is from genome assembly GCA_034509425.1 of Eopsaltria australis. NCBI lineage: Eukaryota > Metazoa > Chordata > Aves > Passeriformes > Petroicidae > Eopsaltria > Eopsaltria australis. The sequence continues at coordinate 3,380,576 of JAVTVJ010000105.1, forward strand.
ACTCCTCCAATGGATGTTTTTCTGACAGAAAAAATAGCCTGCCAAAATTTTCCAGCTGGCTCTTGTTGTTAATGTAGGGAGGACGCATGGTGTTTTTCATAGCTAATAAAGATGTTAATGTCCTACTTTATAATGAAGCTTAGTTTTGACTAAGGAAATGTGACTGATTCTTCCACAGATTTAACACGGACATCATAACTCAGCAAGTGCTATGCTCACTAGCTTAGATCTCTCACCTAGCTGCACCTTTAGCTGAATTAACCCTTGCCTTTTCTGTCTCACTTTTATATGTCTGAAACCAGTCTCCTTGCAAGGGTTGGACACCCAAAAACATTGCTCAGTCCAGGGGACCCTGCCTTCTGTTCCTGGCTTCATTTTGGCATCACTAACCTGTAACTGTATTGAAATGACTTCTTGAACAGGACCTTGAAACGCCAGCTTTCTGTGTACTCTATTGCTTCCTGCAAAGTCCTCTGAGCTGCCAGTTGCTCAAGTAATAGTCTGATTAGCTGTGGTGGTTAATCACATCATCTTTGCTCAAAAGAAGGGCAAAAAAGCAGGGAGGTACAAATTTTCTCTGTTTGTCATGTTTAGGGCAGGTGGTGACAAGTGCTGGTGCTGGAAGGATTTGTCCAAAGTGTCTGTGCTCCCAGCAGATGGTGCTGCGCTGGTGGCCGTGAGCGAGGGATGTGTCCAGGACTGACAGCTCCTCGTTCCGATACTAGCCCTACTCCAGCACTTTGTGAGATGCAACTGGAGATGCAAAGTTTATTGAGGGAAAGGGATCCAGAGGATACTGGAAGTCACCACCGTGCAGTGTGGAAGTGGCCTGTTCAATCTGCACAATCTGAATTTCCCCTTGAGGTGTTTTGTTATGTTTTTGTTAATCTTTGGTTCATTTGCACTATTGGCTTTGTATTATATTCCCTCAAGGTTTGCATAGTTTGTATTAATAGACTTCTATTAATACTTCTGGGGCTAGAAATTATGTGCACCTTCATTTTGTCAGTCCTTTTAGATGGATCAGGGCAATGCTCCTCTTTCATTCTTGATTAAAGAATTATAGAACTTTTTGGGAAAGAAAGAAAAAAATTCTTTGTCTCACTTCCTACTCTGCTATTGTGGAGTGATTTGTAAATGCAAAAAGCATTTAGCAGGTAGGTAAGCAAAACTGCAATTTTTATTTTTTAATAAAATTCTGTAACCACAAGCTCTGTACTCAGTAATTAACACTAAAAAAGGTGAGTTTTCACTAAGCCCTGACTTGTGCTTCTTGAACAGGAAGACACCGGCATCAGTCAGAAATGATTTTGGAGATATCTTCCTGCCATATGGAGGAGCATTTGCCTGTGACCCATGTAGTGACTAACAGAGGGTCAAAGGTCCTGAGCAGTGGGGAAGGGACCTCATAAGTGACCTCACAGCTGATAAGAACAACTCTGGCAAAAGTAACTTTTTAATATTAAAGTCTTCTCACAGATTTTGTCTAATAGTCTGAGCAGACAAACTTTTTAGGGCAGCCTTTGTATCATTGGCATCTTTTGTGCCTCATCTAAATACATTTCATAGTGCTTAAATGCTGCATTTTAAATATGTGGGAGGAAGAAAATGTGCAAAATGCTGTGGATTACCCTGTGCTTTGGAATACCGCTTGATTTTTAAAGACCTTACTACAAAGGTCATAGTAGCAATATATTAGAAGCCCTACTGTTAATTAGTAGTATTTTTTTAAAATCCTGGACTCAAAAAAGCTGATTGTCAGTGTTGAATGTAATCAGGTAGAATGAGCATATAAGAAATCTTCACAAGCAACAAAACAAACCAGCCCAATGTTTTTTCCCTTGCAAGGCCATGGCCTTTTCATCACATTGACCACATAGATATAGCAGGGCTTGGAGTATTTTCTTCTTTGCTTTTGTGATTATCACTAAGCAACTGGCCCCTCACTGTTTCTGTGCTCAGATCTGGTTTAGAGATTTGCCTCATTTTGAACTTTTTCTCTTTTAGAAACTGCATCAGGAACTAATGGACTAAAAGGAAAGTGCCTTGGATGAGTGACATTTCTTTGTTGAAGAATTAGAAATTACATTCTCTTCTCCAGCCATCTATGGAGAGAACATGAAAAGTGTCTCTGCCACCCCTACAGCATCCTACTGCTGTTGAAATTTTGCAGGTTTGGAGAAGGTGAGTTTTGGAGGTGCCTACAAACAATACAGCAAATGTACGTGCTTGCACATAAATGTCCTAGTTCAACATTTGAGTAAATCATATGCTGTCAGTGCAGTTCAGGTGGTTTGCTACACTGCAGCACAAGATACTTCTATGCAGAAATCCAATTTATATAACCTGTTTCCCCCTGAGGATGAAATCTACTGAAAAAAAAATCTTTCTGTACTGCTTCTTTTAGGTCATTCCTGGGAGGGGGGAGCTCTGTATAATCCCAGAGTTTGAGCTGCACTGATACATAGAATCATAGAGTCTTAGAATGTTAAGGGCTTGGAGTGGACCTTAAAGGCCACCTAGTCCCAACGCCCCTGCCATAACCAATAAACCTTTCTGTCCCACTCCAACATGTATGTTGGAGACAGTGGGACATCACACGTTAGCTGTGGGAGAATAAACATTGACCGTAAAAATGAGTGCAACCAGAAGTGTGTGTCCTACACTAGCTCCATTCCATGCTCACTGAATCTGCTTTAAAAGAGTGGTAGCTTTTTTCAGAGATGCTAAGCTCTTATAAACTGCGTCAGAATTTTTCAGGGTATCAGCTGAGTAAAGCCTTTTGTTCACCTCTATTTAGTATCAATGAAGAGAGATAAATGAAAAGGATGTCCTGAAGATTTTCCTAGGGCAGAATTCATCCCTTTTTATTCCACCACAAAATGAAGAGCCATCCTTGAAGGTACCACACATATATGATACAGGAAGCACAGAGATGCTTTGGAGTAAAGCAGCAAGATGCAAAAAATGATGTGCAACCCCATCATTATGAAATGGCACATGTCATGTTTATAAAATGGCTGTTGCTGACATGACTTACCTGGTTAGTTCCTGGGTAAAGCTGACCACCTTCAGTATCAAATATGTTCAGGGAATAAAGGAAAATCAAGTGACTCTCAGCTCCTCCTTTTTATTTGTGCTTTAATCCACTTCTGAATGTCATGGAAATATTGGTTGCTGTGTAGCAAAAATCTGTATTTTTAATCCCAAATTTTAATTCCATAAATGATCATGTTCTTCAGTTCATCCTTATACCAGACTTGCATTAATAAGTAGTAGGAAATTATCTGAGAAACTTCATTGCTTGATACAGATGATTATGGCAAGTTAATTGCTGGTTCGAAACTCTCCCCTTATGATGAAAGTTTCAGAGAGCCTCGTGACACAGTTATGGGACACTGCTTTTCTTTGAGATTAGTTGTCTTTCATTAAGGACTAGTTTTATAGTTTCTGGTATTGGATGTTTCATTTGAAGAAATCTCATTTTTTTTTCCAAGCAGATAAGAGCCATTCTTCTCTCTCTGGTGAGACTGAATTGAAGGGGGGCATACTGTCTTGTGAAGATGGTATGAAAATTCCCATTTCTGGATGATAGGCATAATAGGAAATGCCATTCCCACACTCCACAGACACACAAGGGAAAGCTTGCTCTGGCCCCAGACAATCAAACCTTTAATTGTAAAGTTAATGCTGATTTATTGCAGACTACAGTGTGATTTTTTTCTCCCTTGGCACTTACTCAGAGCAGCCAGGTCTCTCCCTTTTCCCTTGTGCCATTCCCCGTGCATGGCATACGCCATGGACCAAGGTATCTGTGCTCATGCCCGGAGTCTCAAAACTTCCCCTTACAGCAGCACAGCAAGCTACCATTTATTTTTAATTGCTCCCCACCGTGTAGGCCAATTAAGGATGAAGCCAGCAGGGCAAGGATCACTGGCAAAGCCTTTGAAGGGAGCAGACCCAGCATTTGCTTCGCCGGAAGGCTGCCATTCACACATTTGTGCAAGAATGCAAACAATTGGGCTCACTCAGTGGGATCAAGAGCTATTAGTTCAGTCTGAACCACTTTCTAGTGCAGATGGCAGTGAGAGTGGCAGCACCACTGAATATTATCCTCAGGGTTAGAAACTTTCCAAATGAGATTTCCATTCGTGACCCTCCCCATTTCAGCAGGAAACACCTGCTAAAGCAGCTTTAGGAAATGCCTCTCATTAGCAGCTTCTGTTTGAGCTCAGGTTTTCCTAGCCATATGAGTTCAGCAGGCTTAAGAACTTGATCTTTTGATAATATGGAAAGGAAAGTATTAGAGGATAGTGGGTACAGCCAACATTTTGGGCTCATGTTTTCTACCACCTTAATTATTCCTTTAAAATCCTTGTTTGACATGTTTATTTTTTTCCTAGCTTTTGAACCTCCTAGAAAAGAGGATTGCTGGGCATCCTAAACCACTTGGCCATTCCCAGGAAATCCTGGATGAAGGGTTTGCTGCTTACATTGGAATTAGCAACCCAATATTTTTAATGGTTTGGGAAAAGAATGAGTCTGCAAATTTGATCATGAGTGTTGTGAGCAGTCTGTGCTTTCCAGTTTCTGTAGAAGAGACCCAGGATTTATGTCCAGTTTCACACAGAGCTGGGAAATACCAACCAGCATGCACAAACCCAAAAATCACTACAGAAAAGTAGGAAACTCAGTTTTATCCTGGAAAGTTTTCAGGAGGGCTTGCTGTTCTTCCTGTGGGCTTTTACAAACTGTCACTTGTGGCTCACACATCAGCAAGGTTGTGTCTGCTCGGTATTAGGGACACACAAACGCTGGGTTCGGGAGGGCTTTAGCATCCCTTCATGTCTGAATACACAACATGCAGGTAAATGTTAGTCAAAATAAGCCCAAATTCTGTCTTTGTTCTTCTTCTGTTCATTGCACGAGGAGGCTACTGGTGTCTCCATGAGCTGGTTCCCCAGGGAAGCTTTCCAGTCACCCGCTGGTCAGGATGGTGAAAGCAGTGGGTGCAGCCAGTGCTTCTGGCTAATGAGTAAATCTGACCTGCCCTGCTGATTGTCTGCACATCTCAGTGATGCCAGCTCCACAATTTTCAACCTTAAAAAAAATACTTAATTTATAAATGCCTCCGTGTTTTCCAGTGGAGGAGAAGACCCTGTAGGAGAAATCTTAGGTTATTAACAACCAGCCTTTTAGGAATCACTTAAAATTCTGGCCATGGCTTATATATATGCACAGGGGTCTTTTTTAGATGAAGATAGCCTTCAAAGTGCTCATTAAAACTCTTAGCTGGGTGATTGTTTAGTCATCTGTCTGGGGGAGCCCTATATGACTGAAAGGGCTGATGTCAGGTTTTAAATGCTATTCTTTACGCAACAGCAATGGAAAATGATGCAGCTGAACTGAGACTGCAGTTCCATCATGAGTGGGCAGGTTTCATTTCATGTGTATGCTATGCAGCCTGCTTTTGCATGTCATAGAAAACAGCCACTCCCTGGTTTGTCTGCATATTGGATTTCCCCACAGAAACTCCCACAAACATCTACGAGGCGGGAGGCCAGTGTGACTTGGGTTATTCCCAGGTGCTTCCCACCTCCCGAGGCCCCTGCAGCACATCTCTCTCCTCCCTTCCCTGAGCTGCTCCTACTGCCAGCACAGCCACTGCAGCCCAGCCAGCAGAAGACAGGAGGAATTTCCTGACACATACAGGAGCATCAGCTCCCAGGAGCATCAGCTCCCCGGGCTGCCGGGCTCTCACTGACGTGGCATTGATGCTGCAGATGAGAGGACTGGCATGTCTCTAGGGCTCAAAAAGAAATGGAGCTTCTGTGGTTACTTCTGTTCTGATCCTAGTTTCTCTCTCCTGGCGTAACTGCTTTTTAAGATTTCCCTGCATGTAGACTTCTGGGCATACTGCAGCTTTCAGTGCCACATGAAGGCATTGTGAGGATCACTTACTGATGGCTGTTAAAGCAATCATTCCTATTTTACTTTTTGTTGTTACATTAAATGTATTTCAGCAGTAACGTAAGATTTAAATTCAATTTCGTTTTTCATGACACCAAGAAAGCACTGTTGTTTTACAAATTGTTCACATATCTGATGGATGTAACTGTGTCCTAAATTTTAAAAAGGTAGTGATTATATACGCAATATGTATAAAATGAATTGCCACATTTATATATTTTTTTTTCTTTAGATACCCGTAACATTACTGTGTTATAAGGATGGAAATTCTCAAACAGTCTATTCTGGAAGGAAATTCAGCTTCTTAAAACTATAAATAATAACTGAAAGAAGAGGTATTTGTGCTTTCCTGATAATGGAGTAATGTGGTGCCTGTGTACACTTTAATCTGGCATTCAGTGATTGTACAGCACAGTGATCTAACAGTCTTCAGATTTCAGAGCCTGGATTCAGCAGTACATGCAAAATTGTTTTCAACATGGTAGAGAACTGTAGCGAGGGAAGAGACAAAGCTGTTCAGTGTTAGACAAGGGTTTATCACCCTTATTGCCAGTAGTGTATGTTTTGTAAGTTAGGATATGACTTAATGTCTATTTTTATGGCTGTTATAGAAATATGTGTGTGTGTGTGTGTTTGGAATGTGATTTTTCAAAAGCAACCTTCATGTGCACTCCTGTGTGTAGTTAATCCCTTTGCTATGATGCTTATATCATGGAGGCTCAATAATTTTGTTACAAACCCCTCAATATTACAATGGTTTGTCTTGTTTTCTCCACGACTGATAAGTTCTATGTTATGTCAATACATCAAAACCAAGTTTATGTACTAAAATAGGAGCCTGTCTTATTTCAGAGGAAAAAAACTCTGTTAGGTAAAAGTAAACTGCTAACTTATATTCATGAGCACCTATCAGCTTTTAATAAGATGGCATCCAGTTCACACCAAATGCCATATCCTGCCTTGTGTTAACAATGCTATCTCAGCCTGGGGATTTGACTTGTTATATTTGCTTCCCATGTTTTTGTAGTCAGAAAGTCTTTGAAAGAAAACTTTTGTTCTGATTTCTTACTGAGATGAGAATCACATTTCCGTCGACAGGGAGTGGCTGCGTCTGCAGGTGCTGCTGTAGTTTCGGTATTTTTTTGTGCCGGTGGTGTGGCTCTCTTGCATCTCCAGAGCCTTAATGTGTGTTAGGGCAGCTGAGATGAAAAGACAGAGAGTCAGCCTAGCGTGACTGTCCATGCTGCTAGAGTGGAGTGTAGGAAACATAGCAGGTGTTGGAGGCTTTAGGTATCACACCCATTGTGACTGAGTCCTGGCGTGCTGGGGAGGAAAGATGGCCATGGCAGTACAGGCAGGGATGGTCAGGGACAGAGCATGGCCAAGCCGCAGGAAAGCAAGTACAGATGGAAAGAACAACCACACTTGGGACACAAGAGATGGGAAGAAAAGCTGGCTTTGGCTGAAATTGTGAGCAAGACCCCCAGGTTCACTATTTGCTTTGGCTTGGACTCCCTGTGTCATAGTGGGTAAAACTAGCGCAGTATTTCTGTCTTTCTGTCACCCATGCACACCCAAGGTGTTCCTCAAGGCATAAGATTATCATAATATAGAAAAACTTCTCGTCAGCAAGCTCCAAACACCTTAGTAGTGTTCGTTGTTTGAAGGAATTTCTTTGCTGGGGTTCTGCACAGTTCAAGCCTCTACCACTTTTCCCAGGAGCGATCTGTTGCTTTCAGAAGACACGTTTGTCCTAACTGGGTACAAATATTTGCCTTTCAGTTTTCATCTGATTTCAGAATATGGGCAACACCCACTATTCAAGAAATGTATGTTTTCTCTTGCTAGAGGGATTGCTTTTCTTTCCCCTGTTGACACAAATCACAGGATCAAACATGGTCCTGAACCCTTGCTCGGGTTGTGGAGCTGTAAAACCAGCACTGCAAAGGAGCTAGCATCAACTAAAGCCTGTGCTGGCTCAAAAAAACCCAGAACACTCTCCAATCTCCCTTTTATATGCAAAGTGAGGGGAGAGAGCACAAAACTGGAATTACTGCATGTCAGCAAGTATCTGACATGAAGAGAACAAATGAGGATGTGTGTTTCAAAGAGGAACTGGACATCTAAATCTCCAGTTTGTTTGAGATTTATTGATCTTTCATGGTCGTACTGAGAAGCAGTCGTACGCGGGATGGTCAGTGGTATGCCACAAGAACAGTCCAATAAGACTTTTTAAATCTGTGTTTTTCAAATCCCCACTTTTATCACATGAACACTAGAATTAGAAATGTCCTCTCAAAAATCATTATGCCCAAAATGTTAGCAAAAATTACTTTTTCTAACAGCGGTGCATTTAATTCTCCTAGTGCAGCCCAGAATCTATCTTACTAGCCCAAATCTGCATTTGATGTAACCGCATGCCATGGATTTTGTCACCAATTATCATTCTTTTCAAGGGAGGATGTTTGTGATTCGGGCTGAAATATGCTAATTACTGAAAACCACCGACACGTGAAGAACTCAGTATTTCAGCCTACTCCCGATACCAGCGAGAGCGGTGAACGTGAAATACCACCTGTCAGGCACTCGCAGCAGATACAGTGCACATTCTGCAGTGTCCTGCGGAGTCAAGAGATGCGGGAAATAAAACTTCGGGAGGGGGCGATGCTGTTGCTTGCCTCTACGATCCGTGCCCGGAGCAGCCCGGCAGCGTGGCATGTCAGGAATTCCTCCGCTGAGTGGGAAAGGCAGCATCGCAGCAAGCTGCTGAGCTCGGCAATGCTTCCCGTTCCAAAGGGGGAAAAGTTTGCATGGGGATTTTTTTGTTTCTTTAAAAATCCATACTTGCAAACCAGCGACTTGCACACAAGAATAACACCGAGGATTATTTTGAAAGTGCTTTAAAAAGATTGCAAGGGAAGGGGACTGCTGATTGTTCAGAGCCACGCAAAGCTGTTGCTGCCTATTCATTTCATTCATCCTAAATACCCCGTCGCAGTTTAATTCCTAGATGTACTGTATGCCCTTTCGTGTATAATCAGCCTAATTTGTCTTCAGCTGCAAGCAAGTGAACCAAGATTCATTTAGTTAAGCAAGCTAAGCAAAAACATTCTTTGCTCACAGATGGGTAAGCCAGCCGATATCTTAAGATAAATGAAGGGAATTTTGTTTTCTTTTCTTAGCTACTGTAAGGACTCCTACGGACGGAAGAATGACAAAACAAATTTTGTCCCTCCATGTTTTTAATTAGTTAAACAGGGAAAGACTAATAGATCTCATCCTGGAATCTGGAATCCTAATTTGCAATATTGGATGTTGTTTTGACTTCAACTGGCACTTTTAACAAATAGACTTTTCACTAGAGGTTTTCAGAAAGACCGCATGTAATATTAGATGAGAGGTACTTAATTAATGTAGGAAAGCGCCAACAAACTATCAGCCAGCACCGACTTGTCTTGGATTTGAAATAAAAGGTATTTGCTCTGTGCTGCCTGCCTAGCAATTACCATTAAATGTGTGTGGATTTAGGCCAAATCTTAATGAAAAAGGGGCCAGCTCACAATAAATGTCACCCGTGTTGTCTTGGGTTACACTGATAGTGTGGTGAATGAATCAAACAAAATGCAAGCATTAATCTGGCTGACCCCAGGGCAACCAGTGGGAGGCAGAGATCAGCTATGACCCCCCTTATCCCTGTGCCCTGTCTGAGGGCACAAGGCAAGAGCCAAATCTGCCCATCACACCTCTCACACAGAGAGCAAAACGATTTGCAGAATAGCTTCAATAGGACATCATGTTGTCCAAAGTGAGTGTACATAGAGCAAAGTGCTGAGAACTGAAACCCTTTTAATACCGACGATCAATTTGCATATTAGCAGGACTTCCCACCAAGAGAACTGTGCAACTATTTTTCAGCCATATCCTTCCTCCTGACTGCATGCTGGTGGGGAGGGAAGAAAAATGCACCTTTCCAGGCCTGGCATTCTTTTTGGTAGAGGAGCAAAGTTCAGAACAATTTGGAAGTGTCTCAGCCCTTCATCTCAGTGTCACATCCTCACAGGATCAGAGAATACGTGAGCATGAACAGCTCTTTCTGCTCATCTGTTTCTTCCTGGGAGAAATTCTAGAAGGTGGACATATCCCATTCTGCCCCCTGAAAACAAGGGGGCAGAGAGCCCCTCTAATTAGGGATGCAGGGGAAAGAGGAATGGTTTGCTCTAGAGTCAATGAAAAAGGAGACTTTGCAGTGAAGAGGTTAGTTTAGGAAAGAGGAGACTATATCTCCCCAAGACTATAGAGGGAACCCAAAGATTGTGAAAACTGCAGAAATCCTGAGAGCCCTTGGTGAAAGGATTTTGCTTGTTACAGAGCAGGGTGATTGCCTTGGGACCAGTAAGAAACTAGGGAGCTGGATACCCTTTTCTGTCTTCTACTCCCTGTAGTCATGAACATGAAGGCCCACTCCCTGATTTCTCACTCATGTTCACCCGATGGACAGCAGGGAGCACGTTGGCAGCTCCCTTGAGCTTCAACATACAGCAGAGGTAAAATATCTGCTAACTTCCCAGCCTAAAGTCTCATGTCATCATAATTACCTTCCTTCTCTTCTTTTTGAGCAGTTTGCAAATGGCAGCTTAAGGTAAAGATTTTCTTTGCCTCTGTCCTCTGCCTGTCTTCACCTGTTCCTGGCCAATCTGTACAATAGCCACTACAAGAGATACTTTTTGCATGTGAATAGTTTTCTAATTCCAGCACTGTGCAAAAGGGAGTTCAGCCCTGCCTGGAGCCAGGTCTCTGTATTCCCTGCTGCTGGACAGAGCCTCTTCTCTATTTCAAGCTCCTTCAGGTCTTTCAGCTCCTCCTGGAGCACCTGAAAGCCAAAGCATGCCCTGTGTATTGCTCCCCTTGGCAAACAACCGGTTCATCCTGAAGCAGGTCAAGGTAATTACTTGGAAAATGAATTCTGTTTAGAGAACTTGTTATTTCTTCAGGTTAGTCAGGCACAGCATTCAAATGGGGATCTTCCTCATAATCTTCAGATCAGAAGTATGGGATATCCTGCAGTTACCTGGGAAGGCACGGTTATGTTTTGCTCTGGCTGCTCACTGGTGTAATCACACCTTCAGTCTCACGGCCTCAGCTCTTCTGTGGTAGTGGTGCTCAGCAAACCTTTCTCTTCTGAGCCAACTTCAGATGCACTGAGGGAGCAATCTTTGGTATCCACCTGCAGCCCTGGTTGCCTCCCATTAATCCCCTCTGGCCTCCTGCTATTTGGATGAGCAAACTGCTGTTCTTTCTGTTGTTACCTCTTTTTTAATCTCAAAAAGCAATCAAATTCATAATAAATCAAATTACTTTTTCAGTTACCTGGTTGTTTGTGTAATTGAAGGAAGTGGTTAATTTTTGAGCACAGTGGGTTATTCGCAGCACTAAAATTAGTTTTCTTTTGTTAGACCGGAGATACATTTGCCGCTAACACTGTTGAGGCACAAACCAATATTTAGATGAGAGGTGAGAAATGAAAAATGCATTGATTGACCAAAACCTTCTGTGCCACTGAACACTGTGCAGTGATATAACTAGTGGTGAAACAAATAACTTATCACAGCATTGGAATTACATGCACGTATTGGGAAATTCTCTTTTTTTTTGTTCACAAAAGGACTTGATCACATGCCGTTATTCAGAGAGTAGCTGAAATCTCTGCAGGCCTTTGCTCTGTAATCTAAAAAGCCCTTTGCTTTTTACTATGGTAGGCTTTGGCAGCTACAAGAAAATGCAAAATGATGGCTGTGCTTGTATCGATTATCATCCTAATTCTGCTCTCAGTGAAGTCCATCACAAACCTGCCACAGCCTCCCGTGGGAGTGAGTGCAGGCTGTGTATAATTGCAGTTACTTTAATACAAATTTACTTACTTGACACTTGAAATTCTGCATTCTTGCTGCAGTTATGTTGTGAGCAGCATTAAATTAACTGTCTCCCAGAAACAGGCTGAGACCACTCGTACTCACCTATAGCCCTATTTTCCTCACCTATAGTCCCATTTTCTGCAGGAGGAGTGACAACCCCTTGCCTGGAGCAGGTCCTGTAGCAGTGCAGGGCTTTCTTCTGCTTCCCCATGTCACCTGTGAGATCCCTGCAACGTGCTATGTCTTTGTGATGGATGCGCTGCCCACTGGCAATTGCTCATTTTGATGCTCTGCGTGACATCTCTGCTTCACGTCTGGTCCTTATCTCCTTATTTATTTTATGACCTCTCTACCCATTCAGATCTTCAGTCACTCTAAATTCTCTTTGTTGCCTACTTCTCCTGTTTGGTTTGCTCAGTCAGTAGCCCTGCATCTGGTTTTTGGGTCACGGGGAATGAGCAGGCTCTGGTTGAATGCGTCCTTCTTCAGGTGGCATGTATCTATAGTTTTAAAGATCTTCAGTGCCTTTTATGAGTTCTTTGCATTGTCCAAAAGCAGTATGTACAGACATTTAGCTTTGCCAACAGGGCACCTTCAATTATATCTTTAATTCAGTCTGCAGGAGAGGGGGGTCACAAGGCTGTGACTTTTTGCAGAGTCTATTTTAGGTTTGTGGGTTGGGCAGAGTAACAGAAATTGAGCAGTTCCTACCAGTGTAAACCTGAACAGCCCTGATGCTGTGTTGCACTGGGGAGGATTCACTCGCTCACAGCTGCTCTCTAAATGTGTCACTGGAGCACAGCCCCTTGACAATAACCCATGAATTACCTGCTTCTGCTGTGTGCCAGGGCAAGGTCGGGACCTGGTTTTAACCTCATCTTAGATCTTAGGTGCCTCCATGCACCCACTTTTTGCATACAAGGATCAGCAACTTAAAAACTGGCAGTTCTTTCTGCGGGCAGTTCACCAGCTGCCTGTCAGTGCAGTATCCAGGTTCCACAGTGAGCTGCTGAGGGAGGAGGCAGAGCAGATGTAACACAGCCTACTTGGTTTGCCTTTTAGAGAAATCTCTCTGCCCTAAAAGAACTGAAACGCCTCAAAGCATCACTTGCAAATTTTAATATGGAGAGTGATGGGTACCCAGTGGGTATGGGCATCCAGTTAATCCTTTAGAAAATGTCTGTCCCAAAGCTGGAGAAGTCTTAGATTTGTGTTCCCTATTGCATTTATGACCTGTTGCAAAAAAAATTAATACTTTAGAGATCTCCAGCATGTCCTGGTTTCAGCAGAGATAGAGCTCATTTTCTTCTTAGTAGCTGGTACAGAGCTGTGTTTTGAATTCAGTATGAGAATAATGTTGATAACACACTGGTGTTTTGGTTGTTGCTGAGCAGTGCTTACACTAAGTCAAGGACTGTTCAGTCTTCCATGCTCTGCCAGTGAGGAGGTGCACAAGAAGCTGGGAAGGAGCATAGCCTGGACTGTTGATCAGAAGTGGCCAAAGGGATATCCCATACCACAAAACATCATGCCCAGTATATAAACTGGGGGAAATTGACCAGGAGATACCAATCTCTGGTTGGAGATGGGCTGGACATCAGCCAGTGGGTGGTGAACAACTGTAGTGTATCAAACAACACTTGTTTTACTTGGGATTTATTTTTCTTGGGGTTGTTTTTTTGCTTTCATTAAATAGTAACAATAATAACAACAACAACAACAACAACAACAACATCACCATTATTATTATTATTATTATTATTATTATTATTATTATTATATTTTAATTTGTTTAAATTCTTATGAATTTCAATTATTACTATCTCAACCAACGAGTTTTTACTTTTTTCCAGTTCTCCTTGCCATCCCACTGGGACTGAGGACACGTGAGGGGCTGACTGCTGCTTGGTTGCCATCTGGGGTTGAACTATGACACAACTAAATATCAGCAAGTTATGTCTATCCCTGCAAAATCTTAGGGACCCCATGACTACTTTGGGGGAGGACTGTGCAAGCACAGCTGGTAAGGGTGTTCAAAGCTGTGACCTTGTGATGGGCCTCTGGTTCCCTGGGTCAAGTCCATACCCCATGGACTTGGTAGATGTAACCAGAGATGAGAACAGTTCATGCGGCTGATCTTTTCATGGCTCACTTATGAGTGGAACTGATCCCATGCATCCAAACTCCAGTGGTCCTCTCCACAGAGATCCTCTGTATTCTCACAGCAGTGGGATGTGGCTGTACTCTGTATAAATTACTTTTTTATTTTGCTGAAGAAGTGAATTGGAGCTGAGGTGATCACGTTGCCTTCTGGGAGCTTCCTGGATGACTGGAGCAAAGAGAAAGGCTTAGGAGGAGTTTAGAAATTCTGCTCGCACCACATCTCCTCCAACCTGGGAGCAAAGACCACTGGTTAGGCTGGAGACAGCTATGTAGTAGGGATTGTGATAAAATCCAGTTTAAACAGGGAGAATACAGTGCCTAATTTGCACCAAACTATTTTTATATCACAATGTCATGCAATGGGTAAGGTTTGAAGGAACCACTGGAGGTCACCAAGTCCAGTTCTCTGCTCAAGCATGTCAGGCTCATCGAACTCGTCCTTTGATCTAGGTTCAATTATCTTGCAAAACAGAGCTTCCAACATTGCAGGTTTAGAGACAGAGCCCCATGAAGACCCAGAACTCAGCTGGTTTGCACCCTAGACTGATGCTGCTGTGTCTTACACCAGCACACGCTGACAAGCACTTCATGGTAGTCAATCAAAACTAACTGAGAGGTGTCTTTTCCTTCCTATTCCCGTATTTTCCCCTTGAGGTGATCAAATACACAAATATGAATTTGACAAGACACCTCTTAAATCTGACAGGAGTGGAGAGAGTTTGAGAGCGGGTACCAGCCTTACTGGGGCAAGTTACAGGCAACTTCTGGCCAGTAGCTGAGCTCTGGAGATGCAGGAAGGTAATGGCAACGTGTCATAGGGCTATGTCCCTGCAGACAACCAGGAAAAGAGGAGGGATGTGCACATGTATGTACAAAACTTGGTGCCTCCATAATCAGACTGAGGAAATTTTCATGTGTGGCTGAGAAGCTGTACTGAATCCATCCACTTGCTTACATCTGTTGCAAATGAGTGATTTTACAAAGCTCTTGGTGAAATATAAGCCTTGACATGTTCTTTTCCCCACTCATCATGAAATAAGATTAAGGGAGTAGCAGAAGACATCAGATGAAGTAGTGTGGGAAGGGCCTGTTCTCTGGCTGCCTGCACTAAGGAAGGAGGTGAGGGCCCAGGGTCTGTTGTGTTTGTGTGAGCCCTGATCCCTGGTTCCTGTTCAGCTGAGATGTCTGCAAGCTCACTGAACACTGTAGAAACTATGGGCTCTTCTCTGATGGTTCAAGAGGTAGCATGTTTTATTCCCCTTTAAAGTGGCCTACAGGACTCATTTTACCTGGCAACTGCACCTAGACAAGAAATTTAATTTAAGAGAAAAAACCCCATTGCACATTTTCCACCTTTCCCAAAGCAGCATGCTAGAGGACTGGCATCCCAGCCCTCTCTTTCCCAAAGCTCAGGCACTGACTCACCTGCAGAGGCTGAGGCTGAAGGCACAGCTGATCATCTGTTGAGGCTGAAGAAACTTTTTCCGGTTGAGACTTTTGGTTTTTGTTCAGCTGACAAACAGGAATTATTGGAAACTCATTTGCATTGCAAGTGTGCATTAAAATGCATGAGGCGTGTAAGGCTGGGGCTGGTGGAAGAAAAATGTGTGCAATTTGTGGAAACTGTGGATTGTTATGACTCCTGAATTGGCATATTTATATGCTTCATTGTTCTTAGATTTGGGATTTTTGGTTTGTCAAATCTAGTGTGTGTGTGTGACATACATAGCATGACAGACTTTTTGTTGTTTTTCTTTCATGGAAGACCTTTCAGTGCAACCAAGGCCGTAGCATAGCCATCACTACTGGGCAGCAGGCTAGATGACCCAGGAGAGATTCTATCCAGCTCAAATCACTCCTTTGCAGGAATACAGTTGCCAAGCTATGATATTCTTGAGAATTCATCATACTACAAATCACAGTTGGGGAATGAATACAAATCCTGTGTGATGTCTCCAACTGAGACAGTATTTTTAATCTTCCTTTCTCAGTTGTCTAAAGGCAGTAAAATTGAAGGCAAGATTAAGACCTGTTATGCACAGGATCAAAAAGTGTTTTTTGAGGCATAACATTAAGAGGTGTTTTTTGATTTGGGGATCCCAAAAGCAGAGGTGCTTCGGAAAGGTAATATATGCAGACATGTACTGATAAATGACAAGCTCATTTATCTTAGTCCTCTTTTGCAGAACACTTGGAGGAGCTTTATAGATCCTGAAAAACTTCAGACTCTTGCAGGTAGAAAAATCACTGACGCTAAGAGAACAGATTTTAAATTCTTCACCGCTTTTCATATGCTGCTCAATAGGACTAAGAAGTCATGTAATGCCATAGCATGTAAAAGATTACATCACTAATTATATGAATTGTATTTCTTCTGGTCTCCCAAATACACAAATAAAATTTATGAGACTGTATCACAACTTGGATATTGCCACATAAACATGATAGATACTGCTTTTTCATTAGATGCATTCAGCATTCCTCTCAGGGAACAGATTTATGGAATAAGGTCCTTTTCATCCCCGGAATGATGCAGGGCAGCCTCACCGTTACCTCCAGGAGCTCTGCAGACCTCCACTGTACCTGCTGCAAACCCCTGGACCCTGTCATGCCTCAAACCATGGGGCTGTGAGGTGGGCTACAGCACACATCTCCAGTGCCCAGCAGACAATGAGCTTATAGGCAGCATGAGCAAAGCATCAGCAGAAAAAGAAAAAGAAATTTAGTATCTTGTAGTTTTTATCATACAGGCAGTAGGACAAGCTGCCAAAGAAAAGAATGATTGACTGCTGCAAGTGCTGTCTAATGCTGGACTTGGATTTCAGGAGCCAGGAACATGGTAGGTGTGTGGGAACTGTGAATGGATGAGGACAAGGAGCCAGGGAAGTTCCTTTTGTTTAGTGCTGCTGTGAGGGAGGGGCCATAAAACTGGCATTCTGTTGTGTGACAGAGGTGGTGACAGAAACACCCCAGTTCTCATGAGGGATATTAAAAAGGGAAGTTGTATAGCTTCAAGGAAGAGCAAGTTATCCCTTAAAAACACAGGGAAAAATACAGTATATTTTAATGTTTGTGTGGCACTTTTAAGCTAGAAATTGTTATGAACACTAAATATTATGTTCTCTAATGTGTAAAATGGTGACTAATACTATTACATTCTGTCATACAAGAGCCCTTGGGATGCAAATTCAAAGAGACTCAATAAATAACTGTAAAAGTAAAAACAAGGGAAAGAAGGAGAACAGAACCTCATTTCTCATTTCAGCGGGAATGTGCTGATTGACACTGGACTCATGGAGACATTTATTCTCCCTGCTTCAGCTGCAGAGCCCACACCCTGTTCAGGGAGAAGGGGGTAGCAAGCAAATGGATCTGTCTGGCCACTGCCTCCCAGAGCAGCTGTGGATGGGCCCTGGCTGACTGCAGGTACCCCCTGTCTGTGTAGAACCCGTGGTTATGGACCTTACTCTTCCCCTCATCTATTTGAAACTAGTGAACATAAGCAGCAATGCTGCCCAAGTCTTATGCTTCCAAGCTGTTAAATTAATGCTCTTGGTGGGTTTTTGAGAGTCCAGCAGCAGTTTTTCCTACAATAGCTCCGTTTCAAAACTGCTGCTTGGGGAAAGTGGCATCTCACTGCCACCCACTCTCCTGACTTCCTGCTGGACACTGCCAGGGCTCTGCAGTGAGAGATACAGCCTTCCTTCCTCCTACACTGTGTCTGCATTCATTTTTTTTTGCAGAGTTTTTACATCATTTGTGTGTGCTGTTGTCAAATGAAATTGCTGCAGGCTGGAGGAAGAGTGGCTGGAAAGTAGCCCAGTGGAAAAGTACCTGGGGGTGCTGGTTGACAGCCAGCTGAACATGAGCCAGCGTGTGCTCAGGTGGCCAAGAAGGCCAATGGCATCCTGGCCTGTATCAGCAATAGTGTGGCCAGCAGGACCAGGGCAGGGATTGTCCTTCTGTACTCGGCACTGGTGAGGCCACACCTCAAATCCTGTGTCCAGTTCTTACCCCTCATGGCAAGAAGGACATTGAGGGGCTGGAGCGAGTCCAGAGAAGGACAACGAAGCTGGTGAAGGGTCTGGAGCACAAGTCTTATGAGGAGAGGCTGAGGAAGCTGGGATTGTTTAGCCTGGGCAAGAGGGGGCTCAGGGGAGACCTTATTGCTCCCCAGAACTACCTGAAAGGAGGGTGTAGCAAGGTGGAGGTTGCCCTCTTACTCCCAGATAACAAGCAACAGGACAAGGAAAAATGTCCTCAATCCGTGCCAGGGGGACATCAAGTTGGACATCAGAAAAAAAATTCTTCACTGATAAAGTGATTAAGTATCAGAATGGGCTGCCCTGGGAAGTGGTGGAGTCACCATCTCTGGAAGTGTTCAAGACACAGCTGGGTGTGGCACTTAGTCCTGTGGTTTAGTTGACATGGTGGTATTCCACCCAAGGTTGGACTCAATCTTGGAGTTGTTTTCCAGCTTTAATGACTCTCTGATTCCATGGCTGGTTTGTAGTCAGTTCTGGGGGGAAGCAGGATTGTGCCTGACCAGATTGCTTGCTATGTTGAGATGACCACCTTGGTTGCCAGGCAGGGGGGAATTGTGGTGAATGCCATTTGTCCCTGCTGTAGCAGGGTTTGTGCCATTAGCACACACCATCCTTGTAGCCAAACTGCTGAGATGTGGTCAGGGGTCATTTCTGGGGCTGCTACAGTTTAATGTTCTTACCAGTGAGCTGGGTAAGGGGACAGAGCACACCTATGACAAGTTCCTGAGGGCACTTTGGCGGGTGTCAACTCTTACAGGGAACTCTCCTGACTCAATGCCCCACGCCACTGGTGACAGCCTGGCCAAAGCCCCAGTAGGCCACAGCTGTGGATGTCCTGCAGGTCCTGCTGGTTGCTGCTGCTGGCACTGCAGAGGGGCAGGGTGCTGGAGGCAATGTGCACTGGGAAAACGCAACCCAGAAATAGTAAAAAAGCAATGGGATTGTTTCCCTAAACCCAGATATAATAAGCAGAGCTTGATGAAATGTGCTGGGTGAGTTCGTTTTGCATGCGGCTGTTTCTACGGGAGTAATTTTTTTCGTTTTGCTTTTAATTAGCCAGGCTTAAATTAGCAGCATCTACTGTTGATATTCTTCCTTGAGCAGCTAGAACACTTTCAATCAGGAGACTTATTAATATGCAAAAAAAGTGATTTGTTTTGATTTCAGTCTGGAAGGGTTTTCCACCCCCCTGCCCAAGTTTCCATTTCAGTATCTTCTGTTCTAAATGAAGGTGAAAATGCTGTGGCCATATAGGAGAACTTGGGTTATCTGGGGAAAGAGGAAAGACTTGATGGAGAGTTTCAGAAACTCCCATGTGGGTTGGTATCTGTTCTGCTGTTTTACTATGCTGAAACAACACCCTGCCGTGGGATAGCAGGAGACTCACCCAGGCTGATGGGCTCCCTCACAGGGTAATTAAAATGAACACCATACACATATTTTTTGCTTCCCAAAGGTACTGGGACTCTTGTCAGCTATACCCTCCCCTCCCAACCTACAGTTTTGAATGGGAGGAAGGTATAGGTTTTTCACTCCATAGTTCCTGAATCACTTCACTGGTATGTTTGCAACACTGTATTTATACTGCAGGTGACTGATGCTGACATGCACATAAAAAGACAACCCAGCAAGCCTCACACATGATGGACAGCTTCACTGGGTCTTGCTAAGGATGTCAGGTCCAAGCACTATTTCCTTGCTGTGAGTTTTTTGGGCTGATGTGGCAGCAAACTTAATTTATTTCTCTAATCTGGAAGTCCTTGGAGAGGTGTAGGCATCAAGAGTTGAACTGAATGCTGAAGCAGGTGGCTAAGAGGCAGTTTTGGGCTGCAGAACATCATAGGTCTCCTCCCCACCTTGAAGCTGTGGGACTTGGTCAGCCTCTCTGTAGGCTCTGTCCTGTCTGTAGCACACTATTTAAAGAAAACGGGGTCTTAAATCTGTTTCTGTGAGACACCCAGATGGGGATGGTCTTTTTATTATTACTTGTGCGAGTGTTTAAAAGACCCTGCTGTGGGTCATAACCCTGCTGTGCTGTGTGCAATGCATATACAGAGAAAGCTGGGGAAATGCTGAAAGGAAATCTGAAAGGGGACAAATTTCTTGGCCTTTTAAGCTCCCTTGGCACAGCAAGAGTAGCAGAAGGACAGACCCTTGCCTGCCCACCCTACTCCCTTGTGGAGGAGACTCGGGGCACCCAGACCCTTGCCACTGCACTGCAGGGCAAGGTCAGCATGGGCAAAAGTTTTGCTCTCCACCTTAATGTTTTTTTTGGTCAGAAAAATGTAATTTAGAAATGGTTTGGATTTTTATTTTCCTCTAAGAAAATTCCAGAATCTGTCACTGTTATATTCAATAACAGAGTGTCTGACTTTTTCTATGAAACTGTTTCAAATATGGATTTTTCCTTCTATAAACATAGGGGGAAAAGTACTTTTTTTTTTAAATCAAATTTAGGTATGAGACTTGGTGGACACCAGTCATGTGCTTAAATTCAAGGAGACTTGATTCTTCAGATGCAGACTCAGATTTGTCTTGGGTTCAAACCACAGATTGTGAAAAGCAGTGATTTACGCAGTGCAAATCATCCGGTCTGGCACTATTTGCCTTAGGCTGGTTGTGTAATGAGAAGTGTTGAGTAAGAGAATGTTACCTGATGTTCACACCACCTCCCCAACCTTACCTGATGTTCATACCACCTCCCCAACCAGGTACTGCTCCCAGCTGGAGATGTGGGGACAAAAACTCAAGAAGAGAAAAGAGGTTACCCCTAACAGTCAGAAGAGGACCTCAGTGCAGGGTAAAGTCCCTGTGCTCCCCTTCAGCTGGGGACCTGCCTGTGAGGCCATGAGCAAGACAGAGAAACAGCCACTGAAATGGGCTTTTGAGTAACCTGGAGACAGCACTGATGGGGCAGACTGAGGGACTGACTGACGGACAGAAGGACAGAGGCTGTGGGTCCAGCAAGTAGAAAGTGCCTATGAGCTACAGCCCTGGCTCCTGTCTGCGCCCAGGGACCTTTTAATATCCAAAAAGAAGAAAGGGACTTGGACTGCCAAAATATTGCCTTCAAAAGGAAGATTTTGTGATGGAGAGGCATAACAGCAATGCCTCTAAGTGACATTTGCTTTGAAGGATTGGAAGGACACACTTTCGATGTTGTTTCCAGTGCGCCTTTCTTCACTTGCAATTCCTCCTGACTCCAGGGAATTGAAGCCCTGTGTGTCCCTGGAAATTAAAACAAAAACTGGCTTCAGTGGTATTTCCTGAAATGCGTTTCATCTCATTGAATCTGTCCTAACAGCAGCCCCAAAGCATCCAAGATTTCATTTTCATCTAGTAGTGATCAAAAACAACATCAGCAAGGAACAAACAGACAAAGCCATACTGCAGGGATATTAATTCACATGACAAGGCAGAGCAGTTTGCTTTATTAAAAAAGAAAGCTCATGTGAGAGTTTTCTTGGTCACTGAGTATTTCAGTCACTATAAACATCTGTATTTTGCAATCTGGTATTTTTTGGGGTCTTGTCTTGGAGAGAATAGATCTTCAGCTTCTTGTGAATGAAGCTGCAGCCCTGGTGAAGGTGTCTGAATTTGTGATGTGCCAGGGACACAGGCAGGCAAGGACAGGGACTGAGGGGGAAGCTCAGCTTCATCATGATGGAGGCATCAGTGTTAATGGTATTTGGCCATTGGGAATCTGCTTGCTCATCCTGGCAGGGACAGGGGGGCTATTTGGTGAATGTCTCCCTTTCTCCCAGCACAAATGTAAGTCCTTTGTTTATAAAGGAAAAAAAACAACCCCTTCCTTATGGGTTGTCTTTCACATGGGTTAAAACAAGCCAACTCCACCCAAAGCTGCCCAGGACTGAGCCACTGTGGCTGCCCTGGCCCTGGGGCACGCACCACCTCCCACGCAGGCAGCTTCCTGCATGCTCGCTGCTGCATTGCTGTGGGCAGAGAGGATTTCTGCATTTCTCTTTCCTGACAGCAGATACTTCTCCCCCATGACAGGATGAGTGATGCTGTTCCCTCTGTATGTGCTATTGGGAGTAGTCACCAGCTCCACTTCCCTTACCTTGTCATTAAGCAGCAGAGACATTGCCATTTTGAATTCAAGGCTCAAAGACAGTATGATTTTAATTCAAGTGATAAAACTAGAAGGGCTCTTACAGCAGCACAGCTTCCAGAATGCGATTAAATACTTTTGGGTTTAGACTAGTGGAAAGTGGGAAGAGATCAAAACACATTCCTGGAGGAAAAGAGCTGCTGCTTCTCACCAGAGACTCATCACACACTGCAGCTGACATGGGAGATGCTGTCATTGTGTGATGGGTCTCTCTGGAGGTCCCCACAGTTGAACAAGAAGTTTATTTGGAACGATAAAATAGTAAACTAGATGTGTTGAAATCTAGCAAAGGGAGAGGTTATGGAATGCAGGAGTACTTTCTCTGGTAACACCCTGTGGATGGGCAGCAGTTCCCTGGGCATCTGGGGTTTTCTAATCTCCAGAAGTCTTCTGAAACATATCTCCAGAGCTGGGGTATCTGCTGGCCCACATGCCTGTTACTGCAGAAACCATTATTCTAACATAATAAAAAATAGTCATGTAAACCCCCCAAAAAAGGCTTAAACCTTTTGCCATTCATCAAGGAATAGGACTGCCAGGTGTATGGGGATAGCAGAATCTTTCCAGAAGACTGTTCTGCTCCATGTCACCTGAGGGTGGTGGGCACCTACAAAAACCAGCACAAAGCTCTGCCTCCTCAGACCTCCACCAGATCTTGCATCTGCAGTGGTGAGATTCAGCCAGAGCTTTGGAAATGAAACACAATTTGCAGAGTTCACAGTTGCTTCAGTCCACGGCTGCTATTCACATGGAGAAGCTGCTGGCTTTCCTGGAGAGCCCAGGGACACATGCTACCACAGCTACACATCCCCAGTGGCAGAGAGACCAGGGTAGAAAGAGTTCAGAGCATGAGACCCCTATGCAAAGAAAGGAATTAAGGTTTAGTCATCTTAATAATCACTTCACTAAAGGCATTTGGAAGGCAGTGTATTGGGATGCTGAGTTTTTGACATATGCCAGAGTTATCTGAAATCGAGCTTTTGTTCCCAAACTGCCAAAATTTTTAGCCGAATCATGGAGATGCCATACACTCAAAGTACTAATATAGACCTCAGACATCTTCCCAGCTCTGCTTTTTATGTGCTATTCCAGATCAGGAACAAACCAGACCATCCCAAGCCCCTGCCCCAGACTCTGCAGACAGAGCAGCAGCAGGGACAAAGCTGCAGTGGTACAGGGGTGGGCACCTGGTGTCAGCCTCCCTCCCAACACCCCGACCATGTCCCTGTGAGTAGAGGAGTTTTCCTGGCATGAAGTGGCTATCAGAGTGCAGCTGGCTGGATTGCTTTGCACATCATCTTTTTCAAAATGGTCTCTGACAGCAAGAGCTGCGTGCGTTAAGCTTGCATGCGTGGGCAGTGCTTCCCTGCTAATGCATGGTTGGAGAACTAGGTCTAATCAAATGCAATGTAAAAACTCATTTATTGAGGCAGAGGTAGTTAGTCTTGTCAAAGAAGGAGGCAACTGTTTGTCAAAGAAGCATCATAATTTTTTGAATTTCCCATATACATAAAGACGAAGAGTATGACACAGCAAAGTCTCTGCTGCTTTGGCTTTTAAGTAGAGAGAATCTCCTTAGAGGATAGGTTATAAACTTCTCTGAGTAGTTTATGTGATCTTCAGAGACTGCTTGCTCCCTTCTGTTGTTTACTTCAACCTTTGAATGAAAGTTATTTAGCCTTGGTTATTTAGCCTAGTGATTTTTATGCTCTTTGTGGTGCCACTTCACTGCACAATTGGGGGTGTTTCTGCCCCTTTTATGTGCACATTTGAGGCCTGACTATATACTGTGAGGACTCTTGATTTTTCTAAAAATACCTATCTAATATACCTAATATGCTGTGTTTAAATCAGTAGCTGTGAACAAGCCTCTCTTCCTCCTCCTTAATGTCACCTCTTGCTCACCGTGTTAAGATGCCTGGAGACTGTTTCTGTATTTTCTCCCTCCCGTTGTGAAGCTTTTATAGCACTGAAATAAAACCTGACTCAGGTTTGTGGGTACCAAAATTCAGCCCCACCTACTGTTTGCTTTGCAATGTTGCCTGAAATATCATTTTAATTTCACATTAATTGCTTGCCAAAGAGAAAGCCCAATTAAAGAGACAAAGAGGAAATCTGTTAATGGCACTTCTCATGAGGAACACCACAGTAACAAAGCAGCGTGCACGCGAACACAGAAAGTGAGAAATGCTGAGCCCTACTGTGCCTGTCAGCTTGGCTGTTGTGTGCAGAGAAAAAGAGAACAAAATTTACAAGGCTGCTACTCTCTGAAGTGGTACGTGAGCTGCTGGTGAGCCCGGGAAGGAAACAAAAACCCCATTCAAAACAATTGAAGAACAGCGTGGATGTGCTGAGAAAATAAACCCATCACATTCAAATTTCAAAGGGTTCAAGGGTGAAATTTAATACTATTTGCTTAGACATAAAAACCACTTTTGGAGTAACAACCCCATAAAAAAATCTCACAAGAGACTACAGCCCAGCATTTCAGGTTTGATAGACTTAGCTCTTTCTTTCCTCCCCCATTGCTGAGCACAGTATTTTATTCAGGTTATAAAATCAGGCCTTTCAACAATTCTAATGGGGTATTTTAGACTTCCACTTTTTTAATGATAATACACAAGTAGGAGAAAGGATCTGTAAAGCATCAGAAAACTCTCCAAGCGTACCCCCAGACTGCAAGGGCCTCTCTTTTGGAGGCCTGTCCAGAAACCTGGTGAGTACCTATTTTTCCATCTCAGCAGCCAGGACTGGGGTTGACATGAAGATGAACTGTAGGTGCTTATTAAGAATAATACACAAATTTAAAACCTGTATTGAATTTATTTTGTGCATTCACCTTTCACTGCAGCACGTGCCAGCTGCTGAAGGGAGCAAACAGAAATTGGTTCCATCACCTGAAGCTGACAGTCAGCTACTCAACCTGCAATCCACCTCATGAGATGACATGATCAGGCTCCCTAATGACAAGCAGGAGTTCTTGATTTTCAGTAGCAGTGCTACATTATAGTCTGCATTAATTTTCTAGGAAATTGCTTTAGAAGAGCATAAAGGGTGAAATACTGAAGTTAGAGTTGTAGTACAGTAAGTGCCCCACAGGTACCTCTGAAGTGGGATGTTCCCAAGAAATTCTTCAACAAGAGGAGCTGAAAATGACCTGTCTCCACATACCATACTTGAAGAAGTATGGAGATAGTCTATCAGGTCACCTGGCAGCAGAGATTAAGCATTAACGTATTTCAAATGTTATGTGTATTTACCGACAGAAACCGAATAGGTCAAACAGGTTTCTGGCTTACAATAATAGATGAGAGGGTGTTTAGTTCCATACATGAACAGCTGCTTATGTAAACCAGTGTGTGTGTATGCAAGGGTTGTTGGGTCTATTTCCTTGATGATTCCTGTTTCTAAAGAATTTTGTGCATTGCCCCATGAAACAAACTCTGTAGAAAACGGTTTCAAGCTTTAAAACAAGGTTATAATAAACCATGAGATTACCACACAGAGCACACAGTTTGTGTTAGCAGAGAACAAGTTTAATAAAGAAGTGTTCTTGCATGTTGGATCTACAAATTCGTAATGTATGAATGAGAAACACAATCTGGCTTTTCCTCTCATCAATGACAAAACCCCTGTGGTGCTAGCCTGCATCCACAGGCTGCCTTCCTAATGTATGAATGAGCTTCCCATACACCTCTTACATTGCTCATGATATTTGACTTTTTGCTTTAAAAGGAATTTAGGGCTACTTGTGCAGGAAGTCCACCTGAACAAAAGATTAGGATGGGTCCAGTGTAACCACCATTGTCACCCTTCATTTGTGTTTCCAGGCTGTCCCATACTATTTCAGATTTTGTGCATATCCTGACTCTCCCCTATGTCTATCTCCCTGCCAGCAATAATACATCCAGGATGGTTTTAAAATAATTTTTACTGCCATCTTCAGCCAGATGAGTTAGGATAACGAAGGAAACTGTCACAAAAACCTTCATGGGCTCTATGTCACCTGAATAATTTCTGTCTGCACTTCTCCACTCTTTGCTTCAAATGTATCTAGTGGTTTATATCATACAAGGGAATAGCCAGACACACCTGAGAGCACAGAGCCATCTTGAGGAGGGGAGGGAAAACCCACCAGAGAAAACCCCATCCTGAGACCAAGAGTGCATGCCTGCTTTCTGAGATCAAAACTGACCAGTGTTTCAGTTTGACTTAAGGGATTGTATACAGCAGCCATCAGGTGTGTGCCGACCTCCACGTACATGACCCAGTTTTGGGTGGAAAGCACTCTTCTGCAACCCACTCCTCTCAAACTCACCTCACACAGTTGTTGTGGTACAAAGGAGGAGGCAGAGAAGAGCCTGAATTTCAGACCTGAAATGCCTGGCACATGTTACAGGGTCACTTGGTTTGAGTGTGCCTCACTGTCCCTCTACACCAAGGAATTTATGAGGCACTGCTTTAGCAACGTTTTCTCTGTTTTAAGGACTGCAGTACCACTTCTGGATGACCCCACCGTTTATTTTTTCATTCATCACAGTACATCTAGGACTGGTTTAGTATCAAGGAGTCCAACTTATTTCTGGTATGTACAGGACCTTTTACAGAGACTATGAGGTTGGGCATCGAGATAGGGAAGTGATCAGAACAAGTCACAGGCAAGGATCACAGCTGTGGCTGTCAGGGAGAGCCACACATGGAGCATGCAGAGGGTTTTTTTTTACTGTTTTCCACAGCTTAATAAAAGCTACCTGTTCCTTAACATTCATATGGCATGTGAAAGGGCAGTGACCATACTGCTGACAGTTCTGCCCGTGCCTGCTGAAGCTCTGCACTGCACAGCGACGCAGGGTTTCGGGGCCAGACCCACAGAGATATTTAGGGGCCTAACTTCTATTTCAGACTTCAGTGGGAGGCTGGTGCCTAAATAGGAGTTGAGCACCTGATTACCTTTGCAGGTCTGGGCTTGCGTGGAAGCAGCCAGGATGTGCTCCACGTCCCCTGCCTGCCCACAGGAAACGCTGCTGTTCTCCAGCCGGCGGTCGAACCGTGGTGCGGTGCGACCCTGGTGTTGTGAAGTAGCCGTTCTCCGACTGGTGACGGCCTGATTCACAACACCAGCTGCTGCACAGCACCTGAGGGGCCCCTGGCCAGCTCCCTGCTCCTGGGCTCCTCTGCGCTGTGTCCTTCTCTGCAGTCCATCTTCCACACCGTTGAGTGCTGGAAAGCAAAGTGACAGGGTTAGATCCATTGATCCCACCAGTTATATACCCCTGTCTGTTTGAAATACAAACGTGTGAAGGGTGTATGCCTCCAAAAAAAAAAAAAAAAAAGAAAAAAATAGAAGTGGAGAACTGGCTTGGCAGTCAAAGATCTAAGGCTTCACAGACGTGGCTATTGCAGCACAATGCTGCAAACACATACAGCTGCACTCCTGCAACTCATTCCCTGCACTCCTCTCATGAGAGCTGGAGGCTGGAAGGCGGGGGAAGCAACCTAGAAACTCAGCCAAGCCCTTGGAGACATGGGAGAAGCAGCCTGCTTTTTCACAGATCCCAGGATGTTGTCGAAAGGAGAGCAGTGCCCGAGGGACCACTTGGCTTCCCAAGTGCACTGTGGCCATGACCCTTCATGCCTGCACCCTGTCTGCTCCTCTGAGGTGGGCGAGACACCAGCACGTGTGGTCCATTCCCAGAAGCTGCCCAGCGCACTGGCATTCGGGAAGGTGCTCCCCACCCCACAAATGTCCCAGCCTGCAGGCCCTTCATTCCCCTCCAACGCACCCATCCCTCAGGAGCTCTCAGAAGCTGAGGGACACAACCCACTGCTGACCAGGAAAAATGAGCTGCTTGTAAAATCACAAGGGGAGTTATGGATTCTGGGACTCAAGACAAAAAGAAATCTCCCGCGGCTGTGCAGGACTGACACTGGTGAGCATGCCAACCATCAAGCATGCACACAGCAGCACGAGAGCTCAGGGCTGCAATGCTGCACCACTGCAGGATTTGTCCTGGGGAGCTCCAGGTGGTCCTGCAGCTTTTCAAGCAGACAAAAAGAGGCAGAAACAGACGTGGTTCTTTCTTCCTGATTGCCCTCAAAAGGCTGCACCGGTGGTACAATGACTCACTTGTCACAGTAGGGTCATTCTAAAGGGGTTACCAACAACTCCTTATTGGGTGAAATAATCTAGGCACTTGTGATATGCAGCCTAGCACACCTTCAGGGAGAACTGCTGGTTTTTAATTGTTCTCCTGAAATGGGATTTGGAGGCATAGGAAGCATTGCCCCGCTCCATGCCCACTGCCCAATTTAATCCAAGGGAAACTTCATGCCTTGTCTTTCCCCTGCAGAGAAGGGAGACATGTAGAGTCCCTGGGCAGAGAAGTGAATAATACATGCACTAGCAGAAAATATTCCAGAGAGACAGGTTATGCAATCTAGTTGCTGTAGGAAATGGAACTAAATTTCTTGACACCTGTGCATGTGTGCACACTTGTAAACCCCAGTCATGTTGTACTAACAGAGCTTTTATTTAAAGAGCAGTTTCCAAAATTTTAACATGTTGAAATAAACAAACAAAAAAAGAGTATTTGTATTTATGTGTATCTATTATTTCCATCAGCCTTCAACTGTGAAAGGAAGAACCAGAAAGCTGGATTTGTGTTGTGGCTGGTGCTGATCAATGGTGACACGCTAATGCTGGATGAAGGGGAATCATCTCACCAGAGCAGATCTTTCACTGTCTGTGGTGGCACTGAGCACACTCGATGAACCACATTGTGTCACACACAGAGCAATGGCAAATACTTTTAGTACATTCTCTGTTCCCTGGGAACACTAAAGTCTGCCACTAGTACTGTGTGTGGGAAAAGGGAAAGCAAATGATATGAGCCTTTTTCAAGGTTGTTGAAATCCTTCTGAATCCTTTAATACAATCTGCGCTGAAGCATATCAGATTACTTTAAAAAAGCACACTACCTTATATGCATTGCTTGTAGTCCGGAAGAAGCAAATTTAAAGGCCTTTTCAAGTTAAAAAACAGAATTATATATTGTACAAATGAGAAATGAACGCTTAGTCTACTTTCTCTTCCCTTAACACACCATAGAGGAAGGTTGGTTTTCTGCTTCTTTACCCCCTTGGTCAAATAGTCCAATGTAGTCTTAGTGTACATCTAAGCTTTTTTTAATATTAACCCATTTTTACTTACTATGATTTTATTTAGTCATCTACTGGCAGTAGCATTCAGGTTCTTCAACACTACATGGTCTGAAAGCTTTTTAAAGATTTCAGCTTGATTGCACGTAGGGAAGTGTAGAATCTCCTGAACAGCTGAGTAACACACAGTGAGGGAACGGCATTTCCCCATGGCTGGTTGGGTCCAGAAGCCCTGAGGAAAACCACCAAACCCAAATATTTACTGTAGGCTAACACTAGTGCATTAGGGGAAGAAAGTCATCTCCTATGAAAAGGAAAATAAACTTCTCAGTTTGGGGGAAAAATTCCACCAACACAAACCCACCCCATAACACGGATAATCCTGCCTGGGAATTAGTATTTTTGTGTGTGTGTATACATATATATATATCTATATATCTATATATCTATATATATATATATTTAGAAACAGGAAAGAGGAATAAGAAGCCATGCCAACAAGCTGGTTTTTGTACACTGAGTTTCAGGCAGTGAGCAAGACTTGGGCATGGGGTCAGCATTAGACTTGGGGCATTAACTGCAACCCCACCCTGAAAGGTTATTATCACCCTTAATATCCCATGCAAATAGATTTTCTTGCTTTGGTCACAGCAGTCTATTAATTCAGCCCTCTTGTCTGGTACATCTTTATCCTCTGCAGGTTAATCCTGCCAAATTCCCTTGCTGTGGTACATGTCACACAGCATATAATATCCAACAATGCAATTTTGCTAATCCTGTTTTATCAGCTTTGTTGCCTTGTCTGGTCAATCCAATAGTGAAAAACCGCACATCAGGTTTTTGCCAAGATCTCCCTCTCTTTTGCCCCTCCACCCCCTCCCTTTTGTATGGTTTCAATTAAATAGTTTGAGAGCAGAACACACCATTTGGATATCTGCCAATGTCCTTCAGAAGCAGAATGTCAAGGCACTTAATTATATAGGTCTCCCAATTCTTTCAGGTGCCCCACCTACCCAGTCAGCTGAATTTACTAAATGCAAGTGTAAAAAATCAGCTCAAATCTCCTTTTAAAACACTCCCCATGCATTAAGGACTTGAAGATGGCTGAATAGCGACATATTTATCGCCCATTATCTTACTAAAAGATTAAACAAATGAGTAAAGACTGTCTCATTAACAGTTCTTTGTTGTCTTGTTTACTGTTTAGTGGACTCATTAACATTAATTATTAGAAGAGGAACATCAATTATTGCAATAACCTTTGTCAAGCCAAGCAAACTGACTGCTGAACAGCAAACAGATCCTCGTTTACCGGGCAGGATTTGCATGGACAGAAAGAAGAAAAAGAAAAGAAACCCATAAAATCCTCAACATCACTCTAAAGCAGGAGAGATCCAGTGGCGTTTGTTAAGTCTGGCATCAGCGGCACGTCCTGCTCAAAACCTCTAGACAGAGAATAAAAGGGTGAGTAAATTCTGAGGTTAACTCCACAAGACTTGCTTACCCAGCTCTAAGTGGCGAGATGTGAACAAAGGGATCCCTACTTCCTCTGGCGCTTGCCAGGCTGTATTTATTACACTAATTATTTTAACGCAGGGAACAGCCCTTTCTCTCCCTCGTCATCAGCGCAGTGCATATGCTTGTATAAATATAACACAGACTGCAGCATCGATTTCAGGATTCTCCATCAACACGCTGCTAGAGCTGACTGCTTCACTGCCTCAGGTGAAGGGCATTCTTACACTTAAAAGATACTATGGCTCACGCTTTTTCCTCCTCCCTTCTCCTCTTCCTCTGATTTCCTTTTGCTTTTGAGAAAACCAATCCCAGTTGGAGATCTCCTCCCCTGCCCGAGCAGAGATTCGATGTTGTAGCAGTATTTTAAAGACATCATATATTCCAGCAGCTCTGGCAGGAGTTAAATACCAGCAGTAGCACATCCATTATTTAAAATACTGTGAGGAAGAAAGCTGAGTCACACTAAGCTGGATCTGTCACCTCTGACACTGCTTCTCAGCCTAAATATAAGTGCTAGCCTGTGCCCAAGAACAGAATGAAGCTTTGCAGAAGCACCCTGAGCCAAATCCATAGGCTTAAGATCATATTTATATACAAATAGAAACAAGGGCAGCACAGTGCTGCACTTTCTGCAGATGCTTCCACAGCTTCATGCAGCAAGCGAATACGCAGATCTCTCCTCACACCAGCCAGGTTTTCGAGAACAAACCCTTGCAATTTCTGAGCCCTGTGACGGCTGCCCCAAGCTCAGCTTTGCCAGGAGCCTTCCTCCTCACCCCCGGCCCCAGCAGCGAGCTCCACCAACACCTTCCCCTGGCTGCCCCTTGTAGTACATCGACTGTGTCTGGATCTCCCCACTAATTAAAACGTGAAACAATTAAGCTGTTTGCTAAATGAACGATTCTGGCCCCACAGCCTCCTGGCCAGAGAGAGAGCTCCACAGAGACAGCGTAGCCTGTTACCTCGGCATGAATTTGTGCTGACAGGACAGTCCATCCATCTTCACATCTTTGGACAGCTGTGCTTACCTAGCAGAATGTAAACATCTCTGAACTTTGCTTACTGGATAAAAGGAAGCATTAGTTTCCTATTGCATTTCCTCCTACAAGATCAATCATACACACACGGGCCAGACACAGCATCCCTGTGTTTGTAATTAATCTCGTAAAGGAAGAACATCACCTCTCAATCGATTGCTATATTTGTATGCAGCCTTCCTGCAAGGGAGGGAGTAGAAGAAAATAAAAGTCGGTAGCAGAATAGTAATCAGCTGATTTCTTAATAAAGGCTAGTACATGCTATATATGCACAGCAAGATGCTTTTCTAGGTGATCTGATTGTGTGTTGGAAAAATCACCTTGTAATAAATGTTGATCATTAACACTGAGGATTGCCTTTGGATGTCCTGATAGTGGGACTCTGATCATGACAAAATTCAAAAGGATTTTCTGGCTTTTTTTCTGATGTTTACACTGAAACAATACACGTGTACTTCAAAATAATCTTTCAGATGCTTTATTGTCTCTTATGTTATTGACTGCAGACAATCAAACTGAACACCACACAGTCTCTGTGTCCACTGCCTGCTTTGCTCAGAGGAGTCTCCTTCCCACTAACACATGCAGTCACCAAGGATGTCTCTTTCACGTTTTCCTTACTGAGTATGGGGATGTTTAAAATCCAGACTACGGGAATATTTATTAAAAAAAACAACACCCCCACAGCACAACCTGCTAGATTCTCCGCTTCATGAAGAGTCATTTTCTGCCCTCTCAGAGAAAGAGGTGTGTGCAAAGTTACTGCCCTTCTGAAGCTGACCAAGACTCAAATTAGTGGGCATAGGGAATAAAATGCACAGTGTTTAAAAAACAAAAAAGGGAAAGTAAGGGGTTTTCAGCAGTTCCAAGGACCCAGGCCTGCCTCTTTCTACTGTTTTAGATCCGTCTGTTCCATTGCACAAAGTGCACTGAGCTCTCTGACATTTACACTGGGCCAGAATATTCTTTATAATGAGAAAATAAATTGTCTCCGAGACATGTTCAGATGAAATGTACATTTCTGATGGGTGCCATACTAGTCTAGGGTGCTACTGCCCATTTTGATTTAAAGGAATAATATGAAGATTTGCTTGCTGAATGCAATATTGAGACAAATCAGCACCCTCTTCTCCATTAGGCAAACAGCAGCAGGACAGGACTGCTACCATTCACGACAGAGCTCACTCCGTGGTACTTCACACAAGATGCCTTACAGGGTCTAATGCTTACATGATCAAATATTCAGAAATATTGAATTGTATATGTCTGAGAAGAGAAAAAAATCCATATATTTTAGGAAACTGATTTGTAGCAATAGAGCATAGTGTCAGTATAATAGCAGTTTAAAATAAAATGCAGGTGTGGTATTATCTCCCTGACTGCCAACACTGCAGCCTCATCTGCAAGGCCTGTGAAGACCCGGATGCATCCTTCTTCCCATCAGCATCCCACCATTGCATCAGGTAACAATGCAGTCCTTGCTAAATCCTCTGCTGCAGTACAGCCTCTTTCAGGGCAGAAGCTGATCATTTTTATTTTGTACTGCTCCTTTTTAATTTAAACATTTTTATCTCCAGAAAAATGGAAGCTTTGCCTCAAAGGAAAAAGGATCTCAAATATCCACAAAATACCTAAGTGTACCATTTTCTATAAGTGGCCTCAAATAATGCAGTCTTCGCTTGGATATATAGATATGATTTTGATAAAAAATTGGATGCCAACACATCCATTTTAGAGCTCCTTTATCGGAAAATACATCTATGTGGCAACAAGCGGGCTTTCATCTGGGAAATCTATAGCCCATTACCAGATTGTCCATTCACTGTTTATAGAAACTGCCAGCAAAACCAAGTTACAAATCATTGCTCTGAATCCTCCCACCTCTATTTATCTGCTCCCTGCATGACAGAGGGACAGCCCTTGGACCAGTGGTGCTGGCATCTAACCCAAAATGATGGACGCTTCAGGAAGAGCATTTGAGTGGCCAGTGCCTCGACTCTTCCTCCCTCCCAGCCACAGCAAAAGACATCTTGCCTCACCATCAGCAAGGAGATTTCCACAGCTGTGAGGTGAGCAGAGGCTCGGACATGTGCGTCACTCTTACGATGCCTCCTCTCTGCCCCTCCTTTATCAGGAAAGTCCAGATGAAAAGTGTAAAGATGCTGTTTGCAGACACTGATCACTATAATTAAGGCACTGTTCAAACATACAGTGTTTGATAAGGTGCAAAGAAGATACAGTCTGGTGACAACTCACTGGCAATGTAAAATACAAAAGTGGTACATACTTGACTAAAGGACAAGTGGTAAGCCCAGGGCTGGGTACTGCGTGTTAACCTCTGCCTTCTCTGTGTGCCTGTTTAACAGGAGACTTCAGACACTTGGCTGACTTGGAAGTTTTGGTGCCTTGCCAGTTGCCTTGAGGCTGCAAATCTTAGAAGATGAGATTTTCCTGTGGTATTTGACTTTTCTGCCTGAAGCCCAGAGAGCTGAGGAGCAGATAGAACACAGGTGCAAGTAACCCCCTAGAAATGATAATTCACTGCATCTTCTAAGTAAAACTTACATAGAGTGCAAAAGGAAGGGAATTTTCCTATTCCCATTTCCTCTGTATCTGTGTGACTATCACTGTCCTTTGCCCCTATGCATACTGCTCTCAGGTCTGGAAGATCAGTAAATGCAAATCATTCTTCAGGAAAAGAAGATCTCAAACTCCTTTAAATTCTATCTACTGTTTGTTATGCTTTTTTTCACAACTAGCTACCCTTCTCTTGCCAGACCTAGAGAGGTTGGAGACACACATTTCTCAAAGCCAGCAGGAAGACAATAACAATTAACAGAATTATTGAGTTCTGTTAAAGCCAGATAAAAACTACGATCTGCATAAGAATTCAAAATTATATCCCTAATGAAATGTAGTTTCTAGTCCCAGATATTTTTTTCCAAAAATAAACCCCAAACAAACAACCAAACAAAACCAAACAACCAACCCCAAACCCCCTCAAAAAATCCCCCAAATAAACAAACAAACAAATGGAACAGCCCAAAGCAACTCCTAAGGATAACTATGAAAAAGCTTCCCTTTCCTTTGCAGAGTCACAATACAATCTATGCTGGTGCAAGCCAGCTGCACAAAGCCACCCCTTCTTTTGTTATCAAACCAGTGAGAAAACACGAAGCGAAGTGGAAGTACTTCAGAGATTTCCCACTAAAGCTGCAAACTTGACAAAGAATCACATATGGTCAGTTGTACCACAAATGCAAAGTCACAGTCCTAAATCCAGCTGGTCTCCTTCATCAGAACAGGATGTGTCTGTCTAGCAGTAGTCACTGAAAGAATGAAGCAATCCAGGATCTGGAAGATAGCAAGTTGCAAGGAAGCATGTTTGAGGATTTCAGTTTAATTAATAGCAGTAGATTTTATTATCCTCTGCCTCCAGTTTTGCTCTTAGGTATTTTCATATTTGCTCTCTATTAATGAACAAAATATAATCAGGAAAACTAAGCATAAAAGAGTTTAATTAAGGTTTTTTTTGCGTGTGTGTGTGGGGGGGGGAACCCAAACAAACCACAACAACAAAACCACAACAAAAAAAGCACAACCACCATATATTTGGGATTCTTACTATACAATATTCAGGTCTCTATGGGGATGTGTGTTATTATGGAACTAATTTGTTTAACACAAACAAGCATAAGCAGCTGAAGATGAAAACCTGTACCTAAAGACATGGCTGACAAAACATACTCGTATGTGCAAATAGGATGCTTGGGAATAAAGCTAAGCTGGGGTTATTTGCACAAATAAGAGGGTCTTTTTTCCTTCCCCAGCAGAGCTGACAATAAAAGTACCCCTGTCATCACCACAGTCTCCTGCAATGTTAACATTAAATTCTTCTGTGTGTGCATGTGTGCAGGCAGCTTTTGTTAGCGTTTGTCTACAAAATTATAATAGGTGTCTTTCCTTGTGCACTGGCTTGTGTGATAGCGGTTTAAGAGACAAAACCAAGGCCTGTCTTTAATATAGTGTTATCAGAGGCATCTCCCTTGGGGAGGTGTTATGGCCATCTAGCAGACACCTAGATGAGATATGTGCTTCTTTGGAGAGATATTGCTACAAAGCGTTTGAGAGAAAGAATGGATGCTTAGTTAATAGATGCGCATAATTACTAATCTGCGATGCTCCTTAATGGGAGATTTTGACAGGCAGTTTTGAGAGGTATCATAAAGATGTGCAGTAGTGCTGCAGAGTTTGTAACGCATTCCCCTGGAATCCTCCAAGCTTAACTTTTATTAGCTGTAATTTATTTTTTTCCCACCTTCAACGATTATTTGGAGAGCCCAGCCCGTTGCTGCCCTTCCCTCCCAAGGAAGCATGTTAGAACAGAAATGTGCATCCAGATTTCCCTCATCTGCACATGCTGGGCACAGGCACTGCATCACAACTGAGCAGGACTGGTTCTAGTGGAGGGGAACGCTGCTCCTGTTATGAGAGAAGTTAATGTGAAGAATTTACTACAGAAATGCAAGGGAGTTAAGGTGAAAAATCTGGGGTGAGATGCGGTGTTAACACAGCAACGCATCTTGGGAGGCCAATCACCCTAACTCATACCCCTAAGTATATGGGGGAGCATGCTTTGCTCTCAGTATTGGAGCTACAAAGCTGTAGGTACCAGTTGGGTGTAATGGAAAAGACGCAGAATTCAGAGGCAAGTGCCTGGCTGCATTTCCCTGTGCCTTGCCTCTGCATCCCTGCATGCCAGCACAGCTGAGGGCAAGATTTCTGATTCTTGCTATTCCTGTCCTGGAGAGGGAGGATGGCCTGATTCACCGCTCAGCTGGTTTTGCTCCTGTGATTTCAGGGGATGGCCTAGATGTGCTGCAAGGAATTAACCCCTCACCCTCCTTCCTGCACATGCCATTTTGTTGTGAAGTGTAATATTGAAAGAAACCACTATGACAATGTCTTGCTGTGCATGAGAATGATCAGCACAAAGCACAAAAAGCCCAAGCCCCGCTTGCAGACTGTTTTGAGTACTTTAAAGCAGCTTACGTTTGGCTTCTGTCCATGTCCTTCCTTTGCATTTCTGTTGTACCTGGGCCCCCTGGCAGGAGGGGATCATTCTTGCTAAAATCCCCTCATTTGCCTCACTGTCCATCCAACCAATGCTTTTAGCAAGCAACCCAGAAGCTCCCATCTTAACAGGGCAAAATTTGACTGAAAATGCTCATGAGATCATGTGTGTGACAGGTTAATGTGGACTGTTTTTGAAGGTGAAACGGAGGCGTTGAGGTCCAAGGGCAGCAAGCGGCACGCTCCCACCGCAGTTCATGATGAAACAGGCCACCGGGTGTCTGCAGCTTTTCAGAAGCCCTGTCATGCATTGCAAACATATTTTGAAAGCTTTTATAAACAAATCCAAAGAAGGTTATTAAATTCATCATTCTGTGTGCAGAAGGCATGAAAAAATTGTTGTGAATCGGGTAAGTAAATAGAAGTCTAACAGCAAATAATAAAATGACATAAATAATACAAGAATGATGACTAGATTGCTGTATTTTGAGTGGATTTCAGACAGATGTGAAACAGGTGGTAATTATTTGCTACAGAGTAACTGCAATTTACTTGAATTAACTGCATAATACATTTTGGCCAGAAATCCTGGTATTAACGCAATGTTTTCTGAAATTCTGTAGGAAAAACATCATTTGTGTATCAAGTTGCATTCCACCACGGCACTCATATTTTTTTTATCATCAATAAAATACAAACACTAAAGGAGATCTCTAAGGTCATGCAAGCAACGAGCAGGAGCTCTAGGCAGAAAATGGACACTGGCTCCATGTAAGAGCTCCCTTCCTGTGGGTTTCACCCCAAATTCCAACAGAGAGGAGCACACCACGTCTCCTGCTGCTGTGCTCAGAAACTTGCCCGTGGACAGCTCCATGGAGCAAGCGATGGGCTTGCAGGGTAACTCCTGTGGCTCTGCTTCCATCACGGACATACCTACTGCATCTCTCCTGGTTTCAGGTGCGTAAACTAATTAGAATGATGTTCCAGAGGAAACTTCCTCTTGGATTTGGCACACAGTTCTTGCAGCACACAATGATGAACAATCTTAATTTCCTTCAGACGATCCCGACTGCTGTATTAATAAATTAAAACGCCAAAAATAAGAATAGCAGTGTCTGAAACTCCACCGCCAAGAAAAAAAAAGGAAAAAAGCATTAAGCAAAAAGTATTAGAACTACTGTGCAAGGCACATATTTGCTATATTTAGCTTTTTTACCCGACAGGATGATAATCCTGAAGTGGAAGGAAAAATGTGCTGAATCACTACATCTAAAAAAAAAAAGTGTATTCTTCTTCAAGCAAAATGTACCACCCATGTAACACTGAATCTGAGTGCTTTTCGCCCTGCATTAAAATACTTACTGAAGTGAGGGAGATTAAGGAAAACCTGAGACCTTCCCAAATGCATGCTTCAGAGGAGTGGGGAATTAAGTCTGAATCCATGTACTCGGAAGTTGGAATTCAAATTGTTCTGTGAGAGGAGCGCTCGATCTGTCTGGATAGCCCAAAGCACCACGGCCACCGCAGGACACAGGCACTACACGAACATCAGATCCCAAACCACCCACCTTCTTCAGGAATAAGGGCAAGGGACCCAACCTTGGTGATGCCATTCACACACGTTACAATTTGGTCCTGCAAATCCTCCATCCAGCAGCGATGCTGATAAAAATGTGGGGGGAAAAAAAATGCAGATCCTCACCATAATCTGCAAAAGTCTGGTGTATGAAACTTGTCAAATGCATGGGCAATGTGCGTGAACAGAGCAAGACTCTAAAAATGTAGACAAATGCTGAATTTTTGAAGACGTATTTTAAAACAGGAGTCATATTTTGCCAGCTAAAACTTAATTTTACAGAAACTGTTCCTACCTTGCTTGAATAAGCTATGGTACCATATGGCAATTTCCACCAATGGTGGCAATAATATCTTTTTATAAAAATAATATCCTTTTCCCTTCAACAAGCTTTACAGATGAGTATAGAAAAAAAAACACACTTGAATTAAGCAGATGCTTATGACATTCCTCCTGGCCATATAATGTGATTTACTGAGTTATACTGCAGTCTTCGGCTTTTTAACCAGATTAAGGCTGAAAAAGAAGCCAGCAACTAAAACATTTTTCCTTTTTTATTTGTATTATATTTAGTTATGTTGTATTTTTAGTTAAATAAAGTTGTGGAAGAGTACAGAAGCTACAAGACCTAATGGCCCGGATATGTAATTAATCAGATTTGAAAAGCAAGGACCATTTATCTACATAAAACAAATAGAATCTATCCTATTAAGCTAACCCATTCAAATCACAAACCTGACTGCTGCTGGTGAGAATATTTTGCTTGGCAAAGGTCCTAAAGGTTCTAAAATTATGTATGCTATTTTTATTTCCTCCTTGGATTGGATTAGTTACTAAGCAACTGAAGTGTTCAGTTCTCTTGGTTAACAGACATACTGTATTTCATAAAATTGGTTACTGTATAGGACCTAAATGCCCGTGAAGAAAAAGATAGAATCGTGGCTTTTGGGGACTATTTGCTTGTGAATGGTTCTGTGTGATGGACTGTCCCAGCTTACATTTTAAATGTACATAATTACTATGTGGGTTGCAAGTTTTTTACAAGTTTTATCTCTAGGTTAGATTTTTAAGAAAAGAGGAATCTTTAAGTCAGCGTCCTACTTGACAAGGGAATTTGATCACTTTTCATTTCCTAAAGATGCCACTAAGGAATTGGAGGTATATCATCAGTGTAATGCTCTTTGGTGCATTAAACAGAAATAGGACACAGCTTAATAAAAAGAAGGGAAAAAAAAAAGGTAAAAACTGACAGGGAATATAAAGAAGATGCCCCGAAATAGCTGTCCTTCGGGGTGAGAATGGACAAGAATTCTGGCATAGAGGCAGAATACTGCAACATCCTTTAAAGCACATCCAAAGGTCCTAACTTCAGCTGATTTGTTGTTATCACTTGTAAGTACGTATGTTCTTCGCACGGTCATACTAGGGTGGAAAAAGTACTTCAGGCCTCCCAGGACTGTGAAGTGTGCTGCTTACTGATGCTGAAGCCCTATAAAAACTCCACTGTGCACCAAGCTGTTCAACTTCACAAACTATCTTCCTAGTGCCCCTTAAACAGCGTAAAATGTGGAGCTGATGGTGGCTTGATGGCTGATCCCCGTGTTCTTGCTTGTCTGTTTAACCCCAGATGTAACCTCTGGCACCCAAGAGGAGTGAAATATTAACTTTCACATAAAGTTACTCTAAAACAGTCCTTGGGAAAATGTGTACCACCAGACACACCCTGAAACCTTTTCTGAAATTAAAGACTGTGCCTAGACAAGTCAGCCTCCTTTCTCTCTGAGCCAGCTGATTGCCATGTTTCCACACCAATGGTGTGGTGTGGCTGTGGATCCCAAAGGTGCTCACACACCCTTAAGATAGGCAGAGCCCACAGATACTTCTGGGTCAGACACAAAGAGCACACACTTGTGTGCCCAGCTGCTACATCAAAGGTCTTTCCTGCTCTTCTGCAGCTTGGTCAGGTGAACTGCCTTTCTTTGCAGTCTCCAAGAAAAAAAGCAACCTGTGAAAGCTGGCAAAACATTTCTGAGCTCAGAGTGCACCAAGTACCTAACCTGGCTTGCTTAGTTGTGGTGCAGTGAGGAGAAGCCAAGCTTATGTGAAGGGGTTGCCAAGCAGGGCATCTCTTCCCTCTGCAAATCCCTAGGAAATACCCGGTGAGCAGAGGGACAGAGATGCTGGGGTGTGTATCAGTCCCACAGCTGCCTGTGCCATCAGTTTGTTCTGGGCAATGTGTTTAAACTCATACCCATAAATAGACTCTACTGGATGATGACAGAAGTAATCTGAAATGCTTAAAGCAGCTACTCCATAAATCATTTGCATTCACTGGGTTCCACCTGGGCCCTCACTGCACTCTCCTGCCTCTGCTTGGCTTGACAGGCAGAGCACAAAATGGGTCACTTTCTGCTCCCTTGAATATTTTATCACTAAAAAGGGAAAAGCAAAAGGTCAGCGTTCAGAGGGATTCCTTGTCCACATCTCTGTGCAACTTCAGCAATCTGGGTGATCTCAGGACCAGACCCTTCAAGATGCACACAAGACCTCTGACAAAATCACTGCCCTCGTATCACAGTGCCTTCTCCTGTGCGGCTCCTTGCTGTCTCAAGGTTAATATGCACACACACACACACACACACACACACACAAATCTACTTGTAGGTACTAAAGCTGACCCCAGCATGTACTGCACTATTCTGGAAAGTAGTTCAGGCAATTCAGCACCTTCTTTCAACTGCAGTCTATTCTTTAAGCATCACTCTTCTACAAGTTTTAAAACAACACTTAAAAAGAACCATTAGTGATGCTTGTGTAGGTACTGCTGAACGGCAAGACAAAAAAATGAACCTGCCTTCTGCAGATCTGCACTCAGACCTGCTCGCTCAAGGACCCACAACCCTTGCACAAACAAAGATCCTTGCCTGAAATCTGACAAATGGGCTATTTCAAAATCAAAGGGAAGGGAAGAAAAAGTCATAGCTGTGACGACTCCCACCTCTGTTCTCTGGCCAGCTGCAGGGAGAGTGGAATTTCGATCACTTCTGTGGTCCCATTTAAGCCCAAAGCAGGCAAAGCTTTACCAGTGAGAGCCAAAAGTACAAATGCCATCAGGAGCAGTGGTGCTTTTTTTTCAACCAGATACTGCACCACAAGATAGGCTGCTGCATGACTCAAAATAAATGTACTTTGCGTACATTTGGGCGCAAAGCGCATTTAATTTAAATTCTAGGAACGTCTCAGCTTTTCCATCAGGAATTCCTGGGGTATCATCCTGAGTCAGTGAGTAGGACAGCAGATGCAGAGGATCCTACAGGGCTGATACTGGGAAAGATGTAGAAGGAGGGCAAGCAGTGTCTCAGCACCTACCAAACCAGTGTTGTTTTAAATGATGTTTAAATACCAGTGTTGAATAGTGACATGAGCGAAATGTACTGGAAAACACGGAACATTTAAATATCAGTGGGGAGGGTATGAGATGCTGATCTGCAGTTCCAGCAAAGGACAATCAGCAGTGCTGGTAGGCACGCTATGCTGCGGAAGCACACCAGGACCCTAACACAAAGCAAGCACAAAGCCAGTCCTTCAGTTAGCTTTTTTAGAGTCAGCTTCTCTTGCTTCACCAACCCTTTGCCTTAACGTGCAGTGACAGAGCAGTTCTACCCAGAGCACAATGGCTAAGCAAAGCTAACACAGTTTCAGGTATAGGCACTGTCATGCCCAAGAAATAATATCAGAACCAATGTTTCAACATCAGAGTTGCCATTCAGCAAACTACCTGTCATACCATTTCTTATAATGCCACAAGTGCACCACAAGAAAAGTCTTTGGAGATCCCTCTTATCGGATGCAATCCTGCAAAATCTTGGAGCAAAGCTGCTAGCAGGTGTTCATTTTTGACATGTGCATGGTCCTCCTGACTTCAGCAGGACTGCTCAC
Source organism: Eopsaltria australis (assembly GCA_034509425.1). Lineage (NCBI taxonomy): Eukaryota > Metazoa > Chordata > Aves > Passeriformes > Petroicidae > Eopsaltria > Eopsaltria australis. Next base: position 3,423,100 of record JAVTVJ010000105.1, read on the forward strand.
TTCCAGGTCTGCTTGATCTACAGCTGAGCTTTCAAAAAACTTATTTTGAAGTGAAGAAACGAAGCAAGGAGGTTGAACCTTACAAAGGAAGGAATTCAAATAGAAATGCCTCACCAAGCACGAGCTCCTAGACCTTCAATTTATTTTCCAATACAAGCCTATACTCCTGCAGCCTGTTCCTGTTGGGTGCAATGCATCAGTGACTTCCAGGACTTCCCTGCAGCAGGGGATTGTCATCATTGGCTTCACCCTTGCAGCTGAGCTCTGACTGCCCACCAGCAGTAACACTCAAACTACACTATACGGGATCTCAAACCGCACTCTTCCCATTTCCCAAACCACAACCATACAAGCCAGGCTGCTGATTTAAATGGGAATACTCAGTTTGCAAAAGCAGGTCACAGCGAGGGGAAAAAAAAAAATCCTGTTTTGCAATGCCTGGAGAAGGTACACGTGGGAAAGATGGGGTTTCTTTTCTAGGAAAAGAAATACACAGGGAAACTCAAGTAAAGGAAAATGAAGCCTCGCTTCTGAATCGAGACAAACGGCTGTCTTACTGGCACAAGTAAATTAAAGGTGAAAGCTTTGTCAGGAGCTGTGCTCTGTGGAAGACAGCTAGAGAAGAATTTAAGATTTCTGGGACAGGAAGAGTCACAAGAGATGAACATTGTATGATTTAATTATCCAACTGGAGGGATAAATTAAGCTTTTGACTTGGAGTTGCATATAAAGAGAGCAATTAGACTTCTCTTTAAGAAAATTAGCATACGGTTTAAGAAGGGAGTAATAGTTTAAAATGCTAGTATGAAATTGTTACTTATGTGCAATGGTACTAGATCTGTATGCTAGACAGATTGAACCAGATGCTCCATTGTTTTATATCAGGATTCCTTTTCCAAAGCCAGAAGACCTGGAGGTGGCTTTTACTGTTAGAAGATGTACCCCAATAAGTCCATTTTCAATGTGGACACAGCCTCCACCAAAACTCACAGAAGTTTTCTCCATTTCCAAACCCACACTACTGCTGTATATCTTGGATATGTATTATTCATAGATTATTAATCCCCTTAAAATAGGTCTGTGCTGTGAATCTGCTCTTGAAATGGGCTTTACATATATGCACATATGCTTAGCTTGGGCTCAAGTTTTCATGACGGACTTCTGTACAACAGCAGTCTGCATGACTATTAATCCAATCTTCTTATAAGGATGCCTGTGTGTTTACATAGATCTATACATACACACCTTTACTCTCCAGGCTCTGCTGGCACTGCATTAAAGAATTCCAGTGAGATGAAGCTGTTTCAAAAAAAAAAAAAAAACAAACCCAAAACATCTCCATCAAGCTTCAGATTTCCCAAGTGGGTAAAATCAGTATGAGTCCTCTGACCAAAATCAAACCCTACCAATCTATTCCAGCTAGGAACAAGCGCTAAATAATTATAAAAATAATCAGTAATTTATTAGAAGTTTAAATCAAGTTATTTTCCACATTGGAAGAGTATACAAGCATTTTTTCTACACTGTGTGCCAACTTGCAAATAAACTATGCTCTCTGTTTGGAAACTTACCAAAAATTGTTGGGAGAGATTTCATCAGTACAGAGACGAGCACTTTTGACCCCATGTAAGATTTTGTTATGGTATCCCTATTTGAACAAGTAACAATTCTGAGGAAGTCAATGTTTGCTCTGCTATCGTATTTCTATCTAGTAGCACTTTCCGGAGCAAAGAAATTGCTCTATCATGCGTGCAGAAGCACTTGGCTTGCACATAAAAAGTCCCCGGAGGGTTAAAAAAACAACAACCCACCACTTTTTGAAACCCTATCAACATGCACACAAATTGCACACCAAAGAACTGGCTAGTATAAATTTGAATGCATTTAATACCAAAGTGAGGAGCAGGACAGTAACTGTGAAGCAACAATCCGTCCTTTTTGTGCACCTTACTGTCAAATGAAATGTTTAAAAGAGGATTAATTTTCCATTTATCATCTTTTACCAAGGACTTTTATGCTCAGATAATTAACTTCTCTAATGAAAAAAAAGAAAAAAGAGAATGTATCAGTGCAGGTTTTAGTGCATTTAAATAAGCATACATTAGTTTAATTTTAGTGTTTGAAGCCCTGGGATCTCAATAGTGAAAACCTAATGTGATTTGACCTCTTTTATACAGAAAATAGGTCAATGAAAAGAAGATATAACATCTGCAGCTCTACACATTTCCTGCATTCACCAAGTTTTTATTGCTAGTAGTACAGGAGGGGAAAACACCAAGAGTAAACACGCGCGCGAAAGGTATCACTGTGTTAGTCACCAGTTAGGAGCTCCATCTTGTACATCACTTCTCACTATAACACACCACCAGAAATGACTGGGATGTACATTTACAGTGAAAAATAGCAGCTCTGCCTTTCATAAATCAGATAGCGTGACTTACTCTGAGCTGAATTTCAGCTATGGACATTTTGGAGAGTGTAAGAGCAGGAAACATCATGATGACTGAGGCTGCTGTGGGAAAGCCTCCTTGGTTGGATGGCAGCTGCTTGGGTGCCACTGGCATTAATTGATGCTGATGTGGTCCTCATCTGCACCCAGGGGACTGTCCAGTCAGGAGCCAATGTGTGTTCAGGCTGCAGCTCTCAGGGATACACCCCAAAAGCCTTGTGCCACCAGGAACAGACCTGTTCACCCACACGTTACACTGGAGTTGCCCCCAGAATCGACCATCCACTGGAGGGCAGGAGCAGGTCTTTAGGAAAAGGAGTATTTATGCTTTTCTGTTTCTATGCTGACACTTGCTGCTTGGATAAACATTCAGGTGTTTGTTTGTTTATTTTTTTCCTTTATCTGTGCAAATCCTTGAAAACGCTGCCCTTTGGGAGCAGGTTTTTGGAACAGCTGCCCAAGATGACAGGTGAATATTTATCTCTCTGTGTGGTTTAGTATGTAACTACCCTCATCTCCCATCCTGCAGGTCAAGTTCATATGGTCCAGGCAGCACTTCTGAGGAAGCTGTAGAGAAATATAGGGAGTGGGCTGGGGCTGCCAGATGGCCACATTATCTATCTATCTATCTATCTATCTATCTATCTATCTCCCACTCCGTGGTGCCACCCCATCATGCAGCATCAACTGTGAGCTCCAGTGGGAAATTAATTCTCTCCCCTGCTTCTTTCTACTCAGGGAAGTTGCTACTCTCCATTTTAAGTTTATTGCTCTGCATCACCAAACAAGCCCCAAGAAAGGGGAAGACAGGCAGGGTGATGTTAAATGACTTGCTCAATGTCAAATGGCAGCCAGCAGCAGAACTGGAAATACAAGCCTGGGTTCCACATGGTGCAGACTGTAGCTACGTTTGCTAGTTTAAAGTTTGGCATACACTTCTGAAAATCAGTACAGGCTGAGGAATACATTGGAGTATTCAATGCCTTGTATTTTCTTCTAACAACACCAGCAGTAGCCCGTACAGAAGTCTACTCAGACTTAACTGTTTTGAAAAGGCAAAAGATCACATTATTCCCAGGTGAAACCAAAATTACTCCCTCACCCCTCTCTCCATTCAGGACAACAGACTGAATACAAAGTATCACAGATATAATTTAGCAAATACAGGTTGTATATACTTAATTAATACAGAATTTTTATAATACACTGGCCCAAGGCTTTCATTTATACAGCACTGTGAGATGCCACAGTCTTACAGGGACATGTCTCCCTGGCAGTCCTCTACCTTGCTGTACATAGGAACAGTATGGCTGAATTACTGCTAGCATGGGTGTGAAATATATTAATGCAGATCTTACAAAGGCTAGTTTTGGAGGTTTATAAAAACCTGTATATTCCACTGAACAACTGGTTCTGGCAGCAAGGCCTTTAATCCAATAAAACCTCATTATGTCAATAACAGACCCCATGCAACATGCAAATCATACAGCTTTAGTGTCAACTCCCTGCCTGGTCAGTGTTAATGAGAAGGGCTGAGGGGGGATTTCCAGGGGTTTGGAGACTGCTCTGCTTCAAATGCAATTTTGTTCAGTTTGCCTTTTTTTGGCACCAGCCCATAAAAGCCAAAGGGCCCCATGGCATCCCCAAAGCACATTGGGACCATTTGTGTGCCACGTGTGCTCCGAAGAGGTCAGAGCCAAGACCAGTGCAGTGGCCACTGCTTCTGGTTGTTCCCTTGAATTTTAACACATCCACAGCAGAACAAATCCCCTTGGCTTTTGCTTTCCAGTAGATTCCCTCTCACCCCAAGATCACTAGCCTCTCCCCTCACTGCATCAGTCTCAGCCACACAGAGATAAAGACTGATTTGCTTTGCAGCAGCTAGGGAGAAAAATTTTTTAAAAAGCACAAAAGCACCAGTTATGGAGGAATTCAGCGTTTTCACCACCTCTTCCCCCCATCCCCACCTTTAAGCATCAGCTCCAGTCAATTCCACCCAGACAATAAAGTCATTTATCACTCAAGGACCCGCACAGGTTCAATACCTGATGTAAAGCAGATGATTGCTTCCATTGATTCAGATGAAATATCCAAGCAGAGCCACAGCCGGCCGTGGCTAGAGCGCATGCACCATTTGTGATGGTTTAATAAATAAACCATTGATTATAAAATGGAGCCTGATAAATCCTGACGGGGCAGATCTGCAGCTGTACCTCTCCTCTGACTCCTATAATTAATGGCTTATCACTGTGCTACTGTTAAGTGAGGACCCGCTCATGTAGAAGCAATAGCACATGTTAGCGGCATTTATGCAAATGAGCGCAATTACTGTGCCCGGGTAACTGACAAGGTCACTCCTTGCTCTGGCCCAGATTTTCTTGGTGGAGACCAAGTGCTGGCTGGGGATGTCTTGCTGCAAGGCAGACCATTTCTTCAGCTGCCTGAGAACAAAATATGACATCAGGGGGACAAGAGATGAATCCCACAGCAAATAGGGATATGAGCTCTCAAAACGAGCAACCATCAGAAGATGCTGAATTACAGATGTGGGAGCTGACTGGGCTTTGGATGGTCTGCAGGCTGGGAAAGGGAACATCCCATTCCTGGTCACAGGTTGAAAAAAAGCTTGACATAAGATGCCCCTTGACAAATAGCATCTCACAAGCCCGAAAGAGAGATCTGGACAGCTGTAGACAGATCCTTCTCCTAAGGAACTAAACTACTAAAACTACTGCCTTGTTGTGAATGGCTGTTTAAATTACTTCTTTTTCTCTTGAACAAGTGCTGGATTTAGAAGGACACAACCAGGAAATACTCTTCCCACCACTGTGATGCACAACCACAGAGCTCAGCCATGACTCAGAGGCCTTCAGTCACAGTCCCCAGCATGGCCAGCTTTTGCCTCAATCTGCACTGGATGACATCAGGAAAGAAGTATTATGTCTCTCTGTAACTGATACATATGCTTTTTCAAGAATGTATTTCCGTATCAAGCCAGGCTAATAAATGTGCAATTAGCAGTGGAATTGCTTCACTATTTACCAACCTATTAGACTCTCCAGTCAAAAGGAGGTTCCAACTATCAGACAAATCTCACACAATAGCTAATCACTTACATGAGACTCATTTAATTTCACAGTATTTTAACAAGGCTGCAGCTTCCTCATGACATTCTTCTACGACTTCTAGGAAAAACCCCAGATCCTTAAAAGGTAAATGTATTGCAGAGGAGATTGGCAGAGAGCGGCAAGGAAGAAGGAATTTGTCTTAAATTTTTATTTGACTCCTTCTTCCCTGACTGTAGACAGAAATAGACACATGATTTAAAAACACACACACACACACACACACACACACACACACACACACACTAGATTTTAACATAGTAAATTCTTGTAATGTAAAGGGGTGACTTTGCCCATTTCAATTTAAATGGGAAATGAGCTTTCTTTGCAAACGTTTATGTGCAGATCTGCAAAATCATTAAATAACACGGGGGGGGATTACTGAGTAATGTCCATCAGAAAGTATTCATGTGACTTAATTCTGTTTCCAAAACGAAATAAAGTGCAACAATAAGTAATGGCTAATGTGTAATTCAATGTAAAGTCAGGATCAATCCTTTCTTTCATTAGACTTGGTACAGTATATGTGCTATGCATTTTTAATACCTTTAAATAATTTAGGAGAAATAGTGCAGAATGAGACTCACAGGAAATAGTCTAAGCTCCTAATTTTAGGAAACAGCCCATAAATTAAATTTCAGGAGGACATAACTTCTTGATTAAAGGTAAATAATTATTGTCATGCCCAGAAAAAAAAAAAATGCAGCATTGTATGTTATTACTCTGATCTATTACATTTGCTGCTGTAATTTAGAAGAGTACCACAAAGCCGACAACCAAAGAATCACAGCCTGGGACCTCAGTGTGCTACGTTCTGCCCAACCACTGCAGAATGAACAGCAACAATCTAGAATTTGAAATCTTAAAGCAAAAGATAGCTTCTTCTATAAGCATGCATCAGCTCCTGATTTTTGACAGGCAGCCACAGCAAACGCATTTCTGACTCTTTCCATTTTCTTGGTGGCTGATTCTTGACTGTCTCTCTCCCTCCTCCCCACCTGTCACTCCTGACCCTTATTTCCTGCGCACGGAATTTCTGTCTTTCCCTTGGATCTGATGTGCCTGATAGACCGGGCATGCAGGATGCTGATTAGCGCTGTCGGCTTTAAAGTTTTCCTAACCCATTTCTCAGGTAATCTCGCACAAATGCCTATCTCCAGCCAGCACATGTGGCGGAGATGCAGTGCCTCACCTCTTACTTCAGAAACACCTGCAGTAAATCAGAGAAAAGCTCTTAGCCCAGATGTTGAAAGGCAAGGGTGTAACAGCCTGGCTGAAGCTGGAACTTGAACCCAAATCCCTGCAAGCTCATCGTGGTGAAGGGTGGTAGTGGATCCATGGAGGGAAAATAAAAGGCAAAGCATAATGCATGAGCTTAGTCAGGCAAATAGCATTGCAAATGAGTAACTCCACTCACACAAGCAGTCTCCATAAATCCCAAATCATGTTTGTGTTCAAATACTTCCTCCCACGGCTGCAAAATGTGTGAAGAGGCTGAGAAAGAGTCACCCATAACTACAAGGATTCACACCTCTTAAAGCCGTCCTTATTAAAAACAAACTGTATTTACCAAAACAGTACACAAGCAACCTCGGCTGTCTCCCTTCCTGCAGTCAACGCAGGGAGAGCTCCAGCTCCTCCAGAGCAGACCAAGAAGGATATGCTTTCTCAGACAAGGGGGTTGAAACAGCTTCCACTTCCACTTGGGGGATTCACTGCAGAAACTACCTAGTTTAAATCACATTTTATAGCTTGTGTCACACAGACTAAATAATTTAACAGCCCCTTCCGGCTTTAAAATCCATGAGTTAGGGAAACCTACCTATTGCATCACAGGTGGTAAATCTTTTTACCAAGACAAGAGTAAGCCTGGCCTTGAAAAACAGGGCTTTTTAAAACCAATCAACCAAAGCCCCACAGAAGCCAGTGTGTAAGAAATTTGTCATTGTGAAAGAGATGAGTTTTGGTAAAATCTCAAGAGCCTGCAACTTTTGATCAGTTTGTACTAAGCTCTAAAAGACTATGTAAAATAATGCTTCTTGCCATAAAACACTATTATATTTGAAGAGGAAATTGTATATAAAGAGGAATAGAGTATGAACTCAATTAACTCTACTATAACCTAAAAATACCTAATTTAGCACAGCATTTCAGAAACTGAACAACCCTAAACATGAAAAATCCATCCATTACAGAGCATCCTGCCCTGCAGAGACTATATCAGGTTCAGCAGGAAAAAAACAAAGGAAGAAAAAGCTGCATGCTGTTCCACTTGGTCCAAAGGGAACTAGAATACTTAAAAAAGCCCAACTGCACATAAACTCCACTTACAGGACTTATACAGCAGCTAGTTATAAATGAAGTAATGGATTTCATGGTTTCCAACTTGACAATGTACTTAAGCAGGGTGACTTGTGTGGACAAAGACAGTAATTTAGCTATCTGTCCTTCACACTTCGAATCAGTGCTCTATATGTTATCCTCCCCCAGACTGGTGTTTGCACATGGCACCGCTCCTGAGAAGCCGGTGTCTCTGAAAGTGAAGTGCTGAGCACAGCCTTGCATTTCACAGCCAAAACAGCAGCTCTGAAGCCTCTTGGACTTTTCCCTCAAAGACAAGCAGCACAAGGCAGGCTTCCCACACAGAAATGGACACAAGACTTGAAGATATCATTGAGAAAAACACCTTCTGATCTTTCAGGAGCTGTGCAACGTTGGGTTGTGCAGTTCTTGCTTCCTGGTTAGGTCCCAAGCACAGCACTTTATACAGCTCTTGAAAGCACATGTATATTGGAAAAGTTTCCTCTCCTGATAGCTGCTGTCCTTATAAAAAAAAACAAAACAACAAAACAAAGACCATTTTTATGTCCTCAGAGGAAGAAGCCCAGTGTGTCCCCTTTAAAAGCAAACTGCAGATAGGAAATTCAGTAAAGCACAGAACAAATGTCCTCCTCAGTTTTCAAACAGGAAACACACTTCTGGTTTTCTTCTGCACATGCAACACCTCTCCACCTGACATTGATCTAATATTTTGAATTTCTCAGCAGTTTCAAACCTAATTAAAAAAAAAATTAAAAATCTACTTAGCAGAAAGACGTTCTCCTTCTTTTTACTGCCAAATCTTTCCACCTCGTTACTGGTTCCAGATGTGAAGCGTGCAATGCCCAGGGAACCAGTGACAGATTTAAGAGCTAGCCCCTGATGCCCATGCAGCATTTCAGACTAGCACTTTGGGACCAATGTGACTAACGGGGAGGTTCACAGTTTTCCAAATGAACACAGAATAACAGCTTCTCCTTTCTCATCTGGACCCAGCAGCAGAAGGCATCCAACTTCTGGGGAACGGTAATGTAAGTGCTCCCAAACAGCAACAGCGGGTATTTCCAAACAGCTTTTCTATAAAGTCATACATTGCATAGAGCCAAGTAAATCGAATTTTTTTAGTCCTCACGAAAAAGTGACCTGCATAACTTAAAAAACCAGCTTTATTACCTAATAAAACCTTCCATCACACTGAATCACCCTGTGCGTTCACGCACAGAGAAATAAAATCTGTGTGTGCGCACATGCAGCCCTATCGCGTATCCTCGCGTTTCACCATCTGGCATCCTTCTAGGGATTAATAAAAAAAAAAAATTTGGTTTAAAACACCACATACGCACACGGGGAATTAGAACTCTTGCAGAAGGTTTTAACAACCTGCATGGAGGCGCCACGGGACAGACAAGGCAAGTCAGCTAAGGCTGCAAGCGCACGTCAGGAGCAGAAAACACACATTTATCAAATCAGCGGGCACAAAAAGATACAACTATTTGCATTTCATGTAGCATAAGTAAGCTGCAGACCAGTACAACTGATCAAAGCTTGCTCGAGTCCGGAGGAATTGAAATATGACAAATGGTAATGTGACAGAGAAATGTCAAAATAGATGAGGAATTACACATGCCAGCGACTGAACAAAAACTAGCTGAGATTAAGTCAGAGACAAAGATGAAATGCCAGATTGCCTAAAGCTAATTATCTGGACAATTAATGGAATGCCTGCAACTCATTTTGATTATTAAGAGCACAGTCAGTCGGAGAAAGGACAAAGCTATCTGCAAGAGTCCGCGCTGATTTCCTCGGAAGAGGATGCTGGCAATGAAGTGGAAGAAATTCGTACCCTGGAGATCACTAAGCCAGCTGCTAAACTATGGTACAGCCATGTCACCTGGTACCAAAACGATACCAATCCTTTCTTTGGACTGTCCCTGGTGTCAAAATCCAATGCACATCTCATTCCCAAGCTGATAATTTGACTGGCATACTAGATAAGGAAAAATATTTGTGTGTCTTTGATGCTACAAAATAAGACACATACAAGTAATTATTTCTATGTCTTGACCTGCCAGAAATTAAAACTGAACTTCCTCCTGTTCTTCCTCAATTTTTTCATGCACTAGTTTTCAAGAAATTCATACATCCTTCTATATTTATCAACTCAAGAGCTAAATGTGGTTCCCAGATAAATTCTTTATGTGATGACACTTCTTAAACTGGCCACAGACCAGCCAGATGCAAATACCTACTCACTCAGCTAATATAAGGGAATATCAAGATGTTTAATAAAATATTCACTTGGTTTTTTTTTTTAAAAAAAGGAAGAAAAGAGTCTGATTCCAAATACAGAGAGACTCTCTAAGTTATCTGAGCCTTTTTCTGTTACTGGCACAGGAAATATTTCTGTTACTGAGTATCTGGGATGAAAAATACCCGGCAGGTTTCCCTTCTAAGCCCACATTTGTGTCAGTAAAAAGCACAGAGGCCACATTTTTTTGAAGACACAGTATTACGTCTTAACTTTTTCCCCTCCCTCTAGTGAGATCCTGAGAATATGTATGTGTTCACCACTGCCATTAAGCATCACATCCATCAGTCGAAAGCTGCTTTACCCTAGATAGCAGAGAGTGGAAATAGATGTGACCCAACCCTGGTGTTTCTCCGAAGGGCTGCCCCGCAGACAGTCCCTTCAAATATCAGATGTGAATTAGAGCCCCCATCTCGACTGAGCAAGGCCTGTAGTGCCCCAGCTCTGCCAGACCCGTGAGGGTGAGCGACATCGAGCAAGACCCGCTCATCAGCCAGCTCAGATCTGCCGGGAAGAATCCAGGGCCTGGATTTATTCACTTGGGCTCTGGCATTGACTGACACAGTTGTGCCACTTTCAGCACTTTGGTAATTCTTTTGCACACATGTATATTCATTTTGGAGTTTTTTACATCATCTAACAGCTCAAAATGTAGGAATTTCCAGAGTTGCCTTGATCCTGAAATGAGGATGTCTTTCAGCGTATGGATCAAAAAGCCAAGCTGTTCCTGCTTTGTGTTTAAGTTCAGCTTTGTTGCCCTAAAAAGCGAGAGAGTAGAAGACAGCACGTGCTAGAGAATGGACTGCAATTTGCCGTGCTTCTTGGGACAGACCCTTCGTGAGGTTAACAGCAGTTTAACACCCCATGCAGAGATTAAAACTGGTTTTACAAACTCAGTTCCTGAATAGGCACTGTATTTTCACTGAGGGGAAGGCAGCCAGCTTTGCAGCAGGGAAACCAATTTCAAACAGGCATGCTAGAAGGGAGCCCATGCCGTCAAACACACTTCATCCATCCGTGGATGACAGATAAGATGTTGGACTGGGGAACTGCACTTCCTATTTTATTCTCTGCACAAAAAGGGCTGAGAAAGGGACCGACATTTAGGGTTACAGAACTGATGTACTACCTCAACAAAAAGCCTGTCTGGTGAACAAACACAGCTCTGCTGAAATGGCACTGGGCAGCAATCTCAATACCAGGAAAAGCAATTTTAGTAAAACCCCAATGAGTTTCAAAAACACAACGAACACTTTGCATGTTACCCAAAAACAACAGCCTTTGTCTCTGCTCCCTGTGAAAGAAACCCTGACTCCCAAACTCAGTGGTGATAGCAGTCTGCAGAGGAACCCCAAGCAGGAGGGATGTCCACCTCCTTTCAGCTCAAACTGTTGCCAGAACTCAGCCCGCACTCAATTACCACCAGCAGGTAGTTACAAGCAGAAAATATTTCAAATCCACAGGATTTGAAATATTTAGAAGACATTTTTTCCCACCAAAAGTAGAAAAGTACTCTAAATGCTTTTGGTCATTTGTTAAGTATTAGGAAGCTTTTCTAACTATTTTATCTTCCTAACAGTTAAGGGTTTTCTAGACCATTAGAAAAAAAAAAAATCAGTATTTCATCCTTCAGATAGGCCAAATCTCTCTTTTTTGCCATTTTAACTGATTTACACTTCTGAGATGGTGATTAACATCTCGGTCAGAGACATCAGAATAAACAGAAGCCCTCAGCATATCAGGTCCTACCACTGTTTGAAGAAAGTGCTTGTACTGTTCTCAGCTTTTATTTTAGTTTGCCAAAACAAAGAAGTCAGCTGTTTCCCAGGGGAGACATGACAGACACACTGATTTTCAAAACACGAATGTGATGGAGGCTGGTGCAAAATCAGACATGCCCAAGGAATCCACAGTGCCCTGTCCTGCAGACTGAAGTTGAGGCAATGAACAAAGCACACTGCAATGTTTTAAGGGGCACAAAAACCTGATACGTCTATGTCTGCCACTGGGGTAAATTTTTTCTGATCTTTGCTCACAAAAGATGGTTTAAGGATCTGAATGATTTTTTTTTTTTCCCTCTCAAAACAGCATGTCAGAATAGTACATGCTTCTGCTGGCCCCATGGGAGACACGGGAATTGTGCCAATCCATCAAACTGATACCACAGTCCACCCAGTATCTACCATGTCTGTGTTTCTAAGAGGTTAAAAAAACCCTCTAGGTTTTGTGATATATTTTTTTCCCTTTATCTCAGTCTTTAATATAGTGGGAAAATTATACAATCTGTATCCATTCTTGGAGAGGCAATGCAAGGGGAAGGAACATTGCTGTATCCCAGATTTCTTCACAGGTTTGACAAGCCCTGAGCCACTCCAAACAGAAGTGATCAGGAGCTGAGTGCTGCCCTGTGCTTTGATTCACCCTGTACCAAACAGAGGTAAAGAGGCTATAGAAGTAAGCATTGTAGGCTCCCATACTACAGTACATCCATCTCAAACACAGACGTGAAAGATCTTGCAAGAGCGAGGCTTTGGTAAAGTGACAACTCTGTATTTAAATGATGATTTGTTTGGACAAGGTTTTCAGGAGGAATCCTGCATGGCAGCTGTTCCCAAGGAGCTCAGCACGAGTCAGAGTGCTCATTTTATCCTACCTTTTCATAGTCTTAAAAACATGGTAGCATTCTCTAATTGACGACTCTTTTCATATCTCAGGAGAGGGTTTTTTCCATTACAAAATGTAACTTGTGTTCTAAATCTCACAGATCTTACCTAGGGGAAGAGAAAATACACAAGTGGAAGTTTCTCCTTTTCCAAAATTCTGCCAGGGTGGACTCTGGAAACCATGAACATTTTTAGACATTTAAAATCTCCAAATGAGGGAAAGACAAGAAAGCTTAAAAAAATGCACATACTTGATTTGAATGATAAAATCCTACTAATGAAAATTAATATGGTATCTACATACGAGGTGGCCCAAATGATAGCCCTGTTGTCCCATTAATCGTACTTATTCCAGAAGTCTAATAACGTTATCTTTGGTCCCAGCTTCAGCAGCCTGTAATTTAACACAAGCACCTTTTTTCAGCATTCAAATCAGGTACTAACACTGTCCCTATCAACCCCTTTTGTGCTTCTAAATTAGAAAACCCAAATGTCATTTCTCTTCAGATATGAAACACAGTCAGCGTTTCTGTAAAATAAAAGAGCAATTAACTTTGCAAGGAAACTGTTGTGCAGGAGTGAAATACAGTACTTGAAAAAGTGGCTAAAACCTAAAACTCTTCCTACAAATGATATCCCTTAATCAGGCTAAAATGACAGAACACAGCTTCTGATATTCCTGAAAATTAAAACAAACTTAAAAAAACCTGAACTAGTAGAAGATATTCCTCCCACACACTAATTTGTTTGCTGGGCATTCATCGCTGCATGGTAAGAAGTCTTGCTGCTTTGGTAGTTGGAAAACTGGCTCTGTCTCCCTGCCATCTTCCCCCTCCTCAAATGAGCCCTCAACAGCTAATAAATATTAGCACAGAATTTCTCATGGTTTCCTTTATCACTCAAATGACAAAAGGAGTTTTATGAATTCTCTGAATAAAATTCAGGCTGGAGCTGCCCTAGCTGAAAAGAGAAAAAGAAAGCTAACATTAAGGACTTGAAGTTGATAAGTATTTTAAAATACAAAATTTTCTTGGCTCTGACCCTTCTCTAAGATCAGCCAAGATTTTATAACTTGGTAAAATTAAATGCGTTATCAACACACAACTGACTGCTACCCAGCAAAGATAAATTATCTCATTAGTGCCATTGAAATCAGATGAGGCGTGCATAGTAAGTGACATATTAAATGCAATTATAAAACCCTACTGAAGTGATGTTAGTGACCTGACACATGACAAAAAACCCCAACGAGGCAATGCACAATCCAGGCTGGAAGATGTGCTGATGTTATTTCTATGCAGCAGACATCAGATACAAAACCACTACTGAGCCATCAGTAAAAATCCTGTAATCAAAAGTGTTGGAAAGGTTTAAGAAATTATTTATATGCAGAGAAGGGGATATCTCTGAGAGGAGCAGTTACCCACTAATGCAGCAATCTGAGATGAGCAGGTTGGGAGAGCTGCCTTCCCACATCGCCCACCTCTGTCCTCACATGTGCACACAGTGCCCATCACTTGCCAGACACAAGGCACATTCCCACTTTTCACATCTGCAGTGATAATTTTCCAGTGTTAACTACCATAAAATGAGAATGAGGGAAACAAACACATGGCTCAAAGACACTACAGACAGCCTCCTCCCATCTCCTGCCAGCAATACCAGTGAACTAAACCCTTCCTGACCAGCATTTATCCATCTCTTCGCAAACTCCTCTGGTGCAGGAGACTCTCCTCTACTGCAAGCATACTCTCCAGTGCTTCTCTCCCTTCTCTGATGCAAAGTTATATACTAAAATCTGACCTACATTTTCGTTTCTGCAAGTTACTGCTCTTTATCTGACTCACAGCAGACAGATCACAGGCTATTCCTTCTCTCCAGCAGGCATTTACACCTTTAGAGCCTAGCCAAGAGACCCAATGACAGCTTCCATTATTTCAACTTGCTGTCCCACATCCTATATCCTAAATACGTCATCATTCTTGTTAAACCTTTGCCCTTCCTTATATTTTCCTGGGAGGGCTGAGCCCCAAAGCAGGTGCACAAATGCCCCAGCAGAGTCCTTCTCAGGACCAGCTACCTTAAAAGACTAATCCGTGTGCCGTATGTGCAACACTGTTCACATCCAGCAAGCTGTCATCTTGCAAAAGTATGTCACTGTCAACTACCACCTAGTTTTCAGACCACAGAAAGACACCCTTCAAGAGTCATCCCCTGCTTGGACAGTGAATTGAGCAGCCTAAACACTCCCCTCTTTGCTTGCCTCATGGAACTTCACCCTCCACAAAAGACCACAGGAAGACTGGTACAGCCACCTCACCCACAGGGATTGCTCTGAAGAAGTGCTGAACTCCACCTTTCACCATCAGCCTCTCGCACCATCCTTGCTGCCCACTGCCAAACACAGCTGGAAGGCAAACCACAACACCTGACCCTAACCACTGATACAAAACAACCCAGCAAACGTTCAAAATGAAGCAACTGCTTCCCACCAAACAGCTCAGCACCTCCCCAGGAACCTGAAAATGAGACCTCCGTGTTTTGGTCTCTGCTTGAGGCAGAAGCTCTGTGGAGGGCTTAGGGATGACTCTTCCCAGAACACCATCTTGATGGCTGGCAAAAAGGATTTTTTTTCTGGGTTGTTGGTTTTTCTTCCCTCCCCCCTTCTGACTTGCATCAGGTTTTTGCAGTGAATTTGAAATGCAAACTCTTCTTCAGGCCACAGAGCTGAGGGAGTCTCCTCTGCCTGAAGCCTGCAGCAACACAGTTCTCTGCTGTACCTCCTATCTGAAGCAGCACTGCTGAACAGTAACACAAAACGCTATAAAAAATAATCAAAATCTCTGATGAGTTTCATGAAATCAGGTCAAAGCAACACACACCTGTACCTGATACAAACACATATTTTACAGTTTATACACTTCTGGGGAACATTTTATCAGTGATGGAGAGCCTCACTTCTACAGGGAAGAAGCCAAGAGGCAGACTGCAGCAGTCTGAATGACAAGGGGCATTGCTACAGAACTCCCTGCTCTCTTCCATCACTCGCCAACCCCACCGCATAAAAGAGGAGGGCAAAGGTTTGAAAAAAAACCCTTATACCTCCACTTCACATTGCTAGCAAAGGAAAAACACAAACACATATTTTTTACATGCCATTGTCAGATGATCCACGGATTCTGTTCACCTCTTGAAATGAGTCAGCTTGAAATGCTTTCCTTAATGCAACTTTTAGCTGCCATTAGCACTTTTGTGAGGGGCACTGCTAAGGTGTCAGATGTGGAACAACCATGTCAGAAAGGGAGCAACCATTTTCCAAGCATGTTGTTTCATTCCACAATAAAACAAGCTATGCTGTTCACAGAATTACTTTTTATCCATCACTTTACTCAGCAAGACAGGCCAATACAATTTCTGTCCTTTTTCTTTCTCTGTACAGTTAATTTTGTTCCTCCTGGAGGTCAGGAAGCAAATTACAAATTGACTGGTTTGAATCCTCAACACACAGAGGTGTAATACTGTTTAACTGTAGGTATGTTGCTGGAATGCAGTTCTCTATTTTAATACATTTATTTTAACCATAAAATTAATTACTGGTGACAGCAGTAAACAGAAATAACTCACAGAGATCACTGCATTTTCATTTAAGTGTATGATAACATGGAAAAATGACATACAGCAAAATGATTTGAGCATGTTTAGTTCTGTTTGTGGGCAGTGTTCACATTCTTGGGTTTTAACTCTGAAAGGTTAAAAAGTTTAATTGGATTAATTTGGTGGTCTACTTACATTATCCAGTAGGGATATTGTGAGCCATTACAGAATGTCTCTTGTGTTGCCTGAGATACAAGCCAATGAAATCGAGATGAGGGTTTGTTATTGGCTGGAACCAATTATTTCTGCTAGGAGAAAAGATCAATTTGTGATAAGAATTAAAATGAAATAATAGGGATAAGAATTTGAAAAATTTTGACCTTAGAGTACGTTAATATTTTCCTTGGGAAAGTTTAAATACAGCCTTTATTTTATCGTCTTTTAGAAGGGAAATTAATAATAGTTTTTAAAAAGGCAATTTTCATTGTTTTGCTGAACAGAAAACACTAATAAATTAATACTCTCTATTCTGGATGCCTTAAAACAGAGCAAGGTTTGAACTCATCTGCCCATGCGTACATAAGAATGCCAAATACCCTCTCCTCTCTTTGCACAGAGTCTTGCATGCCAAAAACCCTGCTGGAAGAGAGCTCCTGCAGAAATGCTGGTGCTTCTCCCCATCTACTCACAGACTCACCCTTGCCCTGGGAAACAGAGCAGTCAAGAGACTCACACTCGAACTCCATTAACTCTTCTGCCTCAAGGAGTCTTCCTTACTGGCTTCTACTGTTCCCAGCTTTTGTAACACGTGGCAAAAACCATCATCTTTTCTTAAAGAACAACATCTCGGTGCTGCTTCAGTGATGCTTAGAGCTGTTTTTAGCAAAGACTGCTGACTTCTCAGGTTCACAGCCCTCCTGCATCATGTGATTCCTGCATGCCAAGGCAACAAACCATGTTTGTGTTCACACGTAGCATGGATCCAGCCCACAAAGACAGCTTGGTTACTTCCTGTGAGACCCCACTGGACTCAGAACACGTAGCATTTCCTCAGCTCAATCACCCACAAGTTTCAATGAGATTTTAGCTTTTTATTTCGCTTCAGTCAGTGTGAAGTTAGTCTGATCTTCAGTCTCACATTCTCTTTGCAGTGGTTCTGCCCTGTTTTCCAGGCTATTCAGCTTCATTGTCTCCTTGCTTGCTCCCCTTTATCTTCCCTGTTCTCTTGAGAAAGTCTCCACTGCAGAGCCTGCTCCAATAAGGGCTGGGACAAATGGTGCACTGCTAAACTGGGGGACAGATAACAGAGTTCATGGGTGGTCACAGGCTTGGGTCAAGCCCTCACTGCTGCAACTATAGAAATTTTAATACCAATATATGCCTTCTGACTGTGTGCTGAGATAACAGAAGATGAGAACTGGATGCAAAGGGGCATTTCATCTCCAGCTGCATTTCAGCTTTGGAGAGTGATGGCAGAGTGGGATACCATTTGCAATATCCCTGGTGGATTTAAGATAGTGAGTTTATTATAATTTAAACATGTTTTAATTAACAAATTCTTTTGTAAGCCACTGTCAGCAGCGGTTTCCATGGTTGCTGCTATCGGATATTGCAGAGCAGAAAGTGGGGCTGCAGCAGCAGGGGGAGGCCACACACTGAGCTGAGGGGAAAGGTATCACTGCTGCCCACCAGGACTCTGGCTGAAGGGGCAGAGTAGAGACTGGTTTTGTGGCAGGGATCACCTCCCAGGAGGGCATCAGGGGAATGATGCCTCCTCCATCTACCCACTGCTAGTCCCACTGTGCCCTGCTGTAGCCCCACTGGCATGAGACAGATCTACACTTCCTGTGGGAGCACAGCCACATTCAGCCTGTCCCACACCCTCGGAATGTCCCCGCGGTTCTTTCATACCAGAGTGGGTACAGGCTTTAATTCGTTCATCTCCAGCGTTCAATCAAACAATCTACAGTGGGTCGACTTTCTGATGGGAACTAAAGGCGATTCTTTAATTAGATTTAAGAACTGCAACACTTGAAGTTAAATCACGCTTAGAAAGATGAAAATTGAAAAATGATAACTAATGGGATTTACAGATGATTTCCTTTAAAAGTAAAAAATTATTATTACACACATGTACCCCAAGGACCTTTCAATAGCTGTTAAAAATATTCCTCTTAACAGCAGAGAATGAGAATATATCCACTTATATGGAAAGATGAACAACAAAGCTTCTGCTAAGACATTTTTTAATAAAAGTAAAGATTCCCAATTATAGACTACAGCCTGCAGTCCCTTCCACCTCCTCCTTCATTTCAGATTCTGTATTTCTTTAGCAACTGAAAACAATGTCACACCTAGGTAATATTGGGGCCACATGTCTGGGTTCTGACCTAAGTGACATAGATGGGGCCGGCTGTAAAAAGGGACATTGAGTCCTAGCTCAGCAACATGTAAGTCAAGTGAAAACAAGATATCAAATATCTGTCCTAGTGCAAAGTAGTATTTCAACCCACATTTAAAACCATCTGAAGAATTCAGGACCTCAACACGTACTACAAAGAAGTCAGGTATCATACTTCTAGGTAACCTTCATGTTGCTGGGGATTTCTTCAGCAGTGACAATAATTGACAAGAATTACTGCTTATGGTTTAACTGTAGGGACAGTGCTAATGTCAAGATTTCCCCCTGTAAACCCAGGCACTCTCTTTTGCATCACATTCATCTTTTCTGACACAGCCCCCAAGGCCAACCGACTTCAACAGGAGCGGATACAGACTCGGAATCTGCTTCATGAGAAAGATCCGTTTGCTTAATTACGTGTATAAAAAGTGAACTCGCAAAGATATTCTAGCTGCAGTTGAACACTGACCGGTGCACAAGGCTTTTTGTGCCATTCGTTCCCCACCTCTGGTTTGTGGAAGTCCACTGCTACTGCAAGTACTAAACCAGACAGCCAAACACAGGTATCAAGTGTGAGCATCTACACTGGGGACAGAACTTGCAAACACCTACTTGAGTGCGCTTTGCTGAACTTCAGGCCCTTTCCTTTTGCAGGTGACATGTGGAAACTGCAGGGGATGTGATGAATCAGGCAGGAATTCTTCACTAATGTACTTTATCAGCAATTTGAGTAACATCTTTGTACATCTGTACAAAATACTGTGTCTCTTAGAGGGGTTTCAAAGGTGTTTAAGCTTTCTTTCAAATGTTCACAGATAACAACATTTACTGTGAATTTTGTAGTCTTACTTGCACATTAAAAGACTTAGCAGCAAATCCAAAAGGATATAGAAATCTGTTCTGAATCCACAGACTAGGAGCATGTTTGATGACATAAATAATGATATAACAAATATACTGGTGCAAGACAGAAGAAAGACAAAACCTATTGTTTTTCACACAGATTATGTTAAAAAGTGTCATACAGGACTGGTAAAGGAAAAAGCCCATGATGACAACTTGGCATCTTTTATCTAGCAAGGCACAATTCTTCACAATTCATGAGCCCAAAAGTCACTAGTACATACCAGCCCTTTGGTGGTTCATTATATGCAGAAGGATGATTACTGCACTTGCAGGGGTTAGATGCCCTGCCCTTAAAACCAGTGCCAACCTTGGCAGAGAAGCCAAAACCTGCTTGTTTAAAGATGAAACCCTTGTCCCTTCAGTCTCTTTAGAGCGCGACAAGCTAGCAGAAGCTGGCATGGCTTCCCTGTCTCCTCAGCAGGGGAAGATACCAAAATCCTGCTACTGCTCTCTGGCAGGCACCTTTTTCCAGTGCTGCATTTATTTCCAAGGAGAAGCTATAAATTTGATGTTGCAGCACTAGAACAAACAGTTTGTTCTAGTCAGGACTTGCCAGGCAGGGAAGGTTGGGTATTTCAGCAGCTTGGTGCTCCCGTGTCAGCTGGTAGAGGGAAAACCACCAGCTCAGGAGACACAGAACCCTGTCGCAACTTTCCTTTGATAGAGTGATTAAAAAAAGGTCTTGCATGACTAGGTAAGGCAATATTTGAAGACTCTGGAGAAAAGATTATTTGGAAGGTAGAATACATTAATCATTAGAGGTAGCGCTGTGATACACAATGTGATTTACAAACTGATTTCATGCCACTGCCACTTCAGGCCCAGGAAGAATGCCTTGGTGGTTATTTGGCTATGAGAAAAGCTTATCCATTTACTCTCCTGAAAACCCAACAATCTGCTGTGTAGCAGGGACTCTCTTGGGGTGCATCCTCTTCATTCACAGACTCTGATAGGGATGCTCTATCAGTACTTTTAACTTCATCCCAAATTATTAATGCTTTTGAATCTGAACAGCATTAAGAAGCTTTCTTGCTTTTTCTGGCAGCCAGCAGTGCAAAAGTGTTAACTCAGGAGTTTATTCTGCAATGGATAATAAATGACATTCAGTGACATGATGGATACATCCTGGCTTTGCAGTATATAGGTGATCCCAGAATACAAGCCTTATTCCTTGTTTCCCTAATATGCTGCACATGGATCAGTGTTGTCAGCAGTCTGTCTTCAGTATTTTGATTAATAATGTCAACATGGTGTTCTAAATTGAGCTATTGTTCACATTTCTGATCATATTTATGCTAATAGTGGGGTTTTTTCTTTTTAATTTAAACTTTTATGAAAGTACTCATTTGTGACCAGCAGGTTTACTTTCATGGGCTGTTTTTTTCAAAATGAAGGCAAGATGGTCCAGATCAAAAATTACTTTTTCCTCTTTAACTGAGAAAATATCCTTTAGAGATTATTTTAAATCTTATCCTATTCTCCAGCTCACATGTCTGTAGTGAAGTTTTTCTTAGAACATACAAGTAAAAAGTCACTGAATTCTCCTGCTGACATGAGGTCAGAGGATACGTGGATTTCCCAACCAAGAACCAGTCTAATTTGGAGGTTTTTTTGCAACACACTTCAAATGAAGCACTTCCAGACTGATGACACCTAATGACCCATCAGCATGCCTTGTAGGCAAAATGTTCTCACTCAATGCCAAAGATGTGGGATTTGAAGACGGTAACTCTCAGCCTTCATGAACAAATAGGGTTAAAGGCACAAGTCAAGACAGGCTTCACAGGAGTTCAGTATGGAGACTAAAATAAGAAAACACTAAAAATGTGTTTGAGATGGGTGTATCTCACATTAAGCATCAAAGAAGCCCTAACAAGACCATGCTGGTAGTATTCACAGTCCCTGGTAAGCAAAGATCTGATTTCTTTCCAGGTCAAGAACGGACTCATGACATCAGACTGCAGTCTTCATAAGGCCACGGCGAGGGCAGGGTTACTTTCTATGCTCACTAATTGCAGAAATTTGCTCTCCAGCTTCAGGCATCTGAAGGGCATGATTCACAGTGTCAGCAGGAAATGACGGAGCTGTGCAGCAGGAGGAAAGATGATGCAAAGTCTTGGAGTGAGAAGACTGAGGGGCCACGGGGATGACTCGACCACCAGAGGCTCTGGCACATCAAAGACAAGCCATGCTTTTATACATAAAGACAGGAACAGGAAGTTCCACCCCTCACCAGCCAACACCTAAAACTGTCAAGCATCTTAGTTGTCTCACTGAGAAAGAAAGAAAAAAAAGAATTTTAGAGCTGATTTTAATAATAGTTTTGCAAATCTATATTTTTTTCCTTTCTTCAGTCCTTAGGAACAGAACTTTTCTGGAGGACTGCAGACCCAGGATGAACCATGTGTGCAAAACCTGACATTTTCCCTCAAAAACACAAAAAAGAAAGAATGTAGAAATTGTATGAAAACCAGTCCCACTTTCTTCTCCCACTGAGCAGCAACCAACCATTCAAATCGCTAAAAAAAACAATCTGCAATTTTCCTCCAGATGAAGAGCACAGTGGTTTTTGATACATATGCACCTAACTGTGGCTTTCTGTGAGCACAATTAATATCTCTAATGCAGCTAACAAAAGCAAAGCTTTTTAAAGACACAAAGCTGAAAAAAGGGATCTAAGGCTGAGCGAGCGGAGAGAGGAACAAAACGTAAAAGCAGCTCCAACGCTTAAGGCAACCTACACGCACACCATCTATAGATGAGTGTCTTGCTATGAAATGCATTTATATGGATCATTATCTTCACATGATACCTAGGCATTCCAGAAGCATTCAAGTGACCACATTATGCACGGCTCAGCACACCGCTTACGTACGCGCGTGGGTGGCTTTAAAGAATCCTGAAATTATGCCAACACGGTGGGGAAACGGGGGGCTTCCCATGGAAGGAGAGAAAGAATAGCAGAGAGTGCATGCAGAGGGCTGGGCCCGTCCTATCCATTGTGCTGGACATAAAAGGCAAGACTCGCAGATGAAGTTAAAAACATAATTTTAACTCAATGGAGGACAGATGTCGAAAACATCAGTCCTGCCCATATGCAAAGGATTTCATAACCACCTTTGCTTTGCGGCTCAGTTCATACAGGGAGAAGCTGGGAGAAGACAGCAAGAAGAAAACAATTTAAAAAACTTTTGTGTAGGTGTGGGAAGGGGGAGACGGCTGTACAAGCAAATTGCTTTGAAAAATCGGCTGGTGACAGGTTAGGGCTGAAACAGGAATTTCTGTGAGCTCTGCAGTGCAGCAAAATCTGGGAATCACAGCAGAATAAAAGACAGGTGGACTTTACTATAATTTGACCAGTCGTGTGCCTGTGCAGCTTCCTCATGGAGCTCCCACCTGGCCCAGGAGCCAGCTGGACCTCCTTGCCACTGCCAGGCACCATATGATGGCCAGACCGGAGGCATTTTTGCTACTTGAGCAGATTAGGAAATCCTAGAACTAACCTCAAAAAGCACTCCCAACTCCAATCCTACTGCCTCCCCAGTGTTTTTAAACTCTATTTAATGGAAACCCTTTAGACAGGCTCCTACAGCCTGTGCCTGCATGGCACATGTCTGGGGACAGGACTGGCTCCGTGCTGTCACAGGGAACTGGTTCCTGCTTCTTGCTGATAAGGAAACACACTATACATTAATCTCCTTTTACAATATCGTATAAAACCCTAATTACAACCTCATGCCTCCACAACAAACGCATCACACATTTAATTCATGCACAAATGTCAGCCCTCAACAAATTTTTTAATGTGGCTGAGTTTGTAATTAAGGGTTTGCTTTGTTTGGCGAGTGAGGTATTAGGGCGTGACCACGGAGCCCAGCTCTAGCCCTATTTCCTGCAGGCTTTTCTCAGATATAAGCAAAACCAGGACAACTGACCAGATATATTAAGAAGATCATCTGCATGGTCAGAGGTCTCATATACCTACTTCTGGAACAGAAAATTCTTTGTGAGCCATAATCAATAGAAATAACCAGACAAGCACTTAATTTGAACACCTAGCAGATGT
Source organism: Eopsaltria australis (assembly GCA_034509425.1). Taxonomy (NCBI): domain Eukaryota; kingdom Metazoa; phylum Chordata; class Aves; order Passeriformes; family Petroicidae; genus Eopsaltria; species Eopsaltria australis. Next base: position 3,446,931 of record JAVTVJ010000105.1, read on the forward strand.
TCCAGTCCAGGTAACCATTAATCCATGTGCTTCTCCTTCTCTTTGTGTAATTTCAAAGATAAACAGATCTATTTTTCTTCTTTTTATATGTAGTTTAAAAACCCCAAAAAACCAATTAAACAGGATCTTTGCTGGTAGTGCTTAAAAGAGATTTTAAAATTGAGTAAAAGAAACACACAGTACACTGTCGGTCACTCAGCCAGCAGCAGCCTTTCATTATCCTAACAAATCTGTCCTGAAAAGAGGAAATCAAATCTTATTCAGAATTCACAAGAGTCTTCTTCTGGGTTGGTAGTCACCTCTAGGTGCTCTTATCTGTCTGACAATCCAACACATGAACTTTGCTATTACCTAATGATCTTTGCTGGGAACACAAACAGAGCCATATGCAAAATCCTTTAAGATCTTAAATGACGAAGATACCATGTCTACCTTACAACACACAACTAAACTAAAGACTCTTGACCCACTGCAGTGTTAAAAACACATAAAAACTTCCTATTCTTGATTCTTCTTGCATGAACTACATTCCCTGGACTTCAGGATAGCAGACAGATTTCCAGGAACTAGCAGATAACAACAATTCTTCCAGTTGTAATGATGTTCCAAGCTTCACAGTTCTGTGGTGGAAACTGGAGAGAAGAGTCTTACATTAGCATATGGAATAAATTCACTGATTAGGCAAGAAAAACATTTCAAATAAAGCAGGACACAATGTAGCCATGGAACAATTTTTAAATGACAAAGTTATCGCGGTAAGTGGTCTTCTGGAACACGGCGCAGCAGAAATGAAGAGAGTTCACACCACACTCAAGCAGACTGACCGCAACTGTGACTCCTGGATAATCTGCCTCGCAGCTGTAACGTGTGAGATGAACGTAGGGAATGTCACTGCAGAGGCATGCAACAACACACACTGCCCTTGTTAACCACATGAGATTCTACCCTGTCATATCCAGAGCACTGAGGATAAGGAGCCTTTGGAATGCTTATATGGCAAATATTAAATTAGGAATAGAACACTTTGCTATCAGCAGTGGCAGTGAAGGAGGCAATGTTGTATGTCAGAACTTAAGACCACAAAACCCGAGAAGTGAAAAAAAAGCTCATTTTCATAAACCAAGTAATTGGATTAAACCAAATATGTAGCAAATCTGTCTTTAATAGATTTTATCTCATGTAATCATGAGAATGACAGACAAGAATCTCTGATTTTTTTGAAATGACAAACTTATCACAGGCTTAATTTCAATGAGCCCACCGGAATATAAATACAACAGGAACATACAGGAAAAAAAATTGTTAGTTTGTAAATGTTCTTCATGTAAAATATATCAACCAAGAAAGTGTATTTAAGATCTGGATATGAAGCTAAGTTATTGCATGCATGGCTGGGTACACTGGGAAAAGCTGGATATGTGTTGTATTGCTGCCCAGGTTCTGCACAGACAGCTGCACTCCTTCAAGCTGTATGGGAGATATTGGATAAAAGTCCAGTCAATGACTGAAAGAAGGGAAGAAGCAAAAGTGAAGCACAGGCAAATTTAATTAGGTTCCTACCTAGGCTTATGACATATATTACAGCAGAATTTATCGGCCAAACTGACCAAGGCTCCATTGTCCAGGAAACGGATTGAAAAAGTGCAAGCCTGTGTCTCAAAGGCCTTTTAAGTTAAGAGTTACTAGGTGAAAGGAACAGAGTAATAAAAGAGTGGATGTGGTTATTTCTAGTCAATCAGAAGAGAAAATGACAGTCCTCAATCTGCTTATCTACAGCCACGTTGCACTTCCTACAGGACAAACCAACCAGAAATTCTGCATTGAATGTATTGGGAAATGGTCACCAAAATCACCGAAATCCACCAAGACTGGAAGTTAGTTAAACCATCTTTTTCATTATTAAAATTATTCTGCATCTATCCTCTTCTACGAGATTATAGATGTAGGTGAAACAATCATTACCAAAAACCAAATTTCACTTGAACTGTTATGATTTTCCCTCAATAAAGAGAGTGCCTACAGTCACTGGGTCCTGATTAATGGACAGATACTTTTAGAGATTGCTTTCTTAGACTGTTGGGATTTAAGTCTGCCAGGACATAAGCTCAAAGAATAGTATTGGCCTATATGATTGAGGCCAGCACAACCTTCAAGATCTAAAGCAGGGCTTAGCAAAGGCAGAGAAGGTCACTCTCTGTATCTGGTATCAGCCTGGGAGCCAGAGCGCCGGAACCAAGGATATAGACAGTACTGAAAACTGTCCCTCTCTAGATGCCAAGTACTTGGAACTGTTATCCTCGGAAAGCTACACCAGAATCAACAACATGGAGTCTACTGACCAGGAGGAAAAGGAAAGGATGCTGCAGTCTTGATGCTCTTTTATCCACACACACAGATTGCTGAAGCCATTGCCTCATAGGCTTTGCCATTAACAAAGGTGGTCTTTCTCTTCTTCCTTGCCTCAGTAACCATTACTGGTAACTAATCAAAGAATGTTTCTTGAGGAATCTTTCCATTCTGAATAGGTTAGCAGAAATCCATGGTTTTCTGTTGACACAAATGCATATTGTCAGTGCAGGAACCCTACTGAGAAGCAGCAAGGCTCACTGTCCACATCCCTGACACCGGAGAGAAGGGACACGTCACGCTTGCCAGAAATATGTTGGTCTATGAGCATTATGCCACAGTGACAATTGAAAGAGCCATGATCAACACTCTCCCTAAAAATAAGGCCATTCAAAAATGTCACTTCTGTTGTCACAGTTGATGTCACTTAAGTGTCACTTGGAGTTAATATTAGACTAATCAAGCCAATTATAGAGTACTTACAGTATTTAATAGCCTCTTGGATTCAACTTTTGATACAAAAATCTGCATATTCCTTGATGTTTTATGAATTTAAACCAATTCAAAGCTCAACTCCAACAGAGCAGGGAGCATGCAAGGTGTTGAGAAAAAACCCCTCTACTGTTCAAGCAGAAAATGATGTGTCACTTTGCCAGCCACAGTGGACTTTCAGCAGTGACTCAACATGAACAGCTCCCTCACCACGCACTGAGCTCTTCCAGCCCCTCTGCTAGGGGCCACAGTCTCATGAAGGATTGGCCTCTGCTGCTTCAATTCAGAGGCAGCCAAGGCCCACAGACAAAGTGATGCAGATGCATGGAAACGCTCAGGCACAGAGACACCTCCTCCACTCAATAGGTACCCCAACTACTTGTTCATGCACACGGCTAAGATCACCTGGCTGCACGGCTGCAGTCCCTGTCTGTATTCCCATGCTGCAGTTCATCTGTCCCTGGGGATGAGGTTTGCCTGGAAACCTGCACGCTGCCGCTCCAGAGTCAGAAGAGGTACTTCAACACTCCCACTCATCTGCTGAGGAAGCAGAACTGGGCAGAGATTTTTCTGTGACATCTATTTTCTCCTTCCTTTAGTACGGAGGCTAATGAAGAGTTTCATGTACACATAATTGTCATGCACAGCAGTTTAATCTCCCTACGCAGTGTTCGTGGTCTAAACACACAAAGAAGATACATTGATTCTCACAAAAACTAATTGTTGGGGCATAAAACAAGCGGGAGGGAGGGACACTGATGTTACTTCCTCAAGGAAGAAAACCATACCTTTGGGATAACACATGCCCTTGGGGGTAAGGCCAGAGCAAAAGCAGCTGATGTCAGGAAAGTGACTTTGCCTTTTAATAAATTTTTTAATTTAGTAAATGCAGACATGGAAGGCAAGTTGGTACAAGGTCACATTTTCTTAATTCCTTTGATCCCAAAAGGCAGTGCTCCCCTTCCCATTAGAGCACCAAGAGCAGAGGCCTTGGAAGGAATGGACACCAGAGGCTCTACCCAAAGCACTGTCCCCAGCCCTTTCTCACACACAGCCCAGCTCATCTCTCCTGCACAGGCAAAGGCTGTGCCCCACAGCCAGCATGGAGGTCCCTGCTCCCACTCCTTCAGGTCAGGCTGCTTACAACATGCCAATCACTTCCGAACTTTTCATGAGAACAAACAGGGGTGAATTCACTATTTCGCTGAGGAGAAAGAAAAACCTCACTACATTGGCCAGTTTTATTTTAAAAGGGATGAGTGTTTTGAATATTTGCAGCAGTCCTCAGGGAGACAAAGGGGCTGTCCATGGATAAAGTGGACAAGGGTGTATGATACAGACATTTATCATGCGCACATTTATAAGCTACGTGTGCTTTACAGCATAATTAATCAGCAGTTGTCTCCTATTCTGTACACAAATGCAGCCTCCCATCTTCCCAGGCATATTTGGTAACTAATTTATCTCCTTCTGCAATCCAAATGATCTTTTCCTTATGGAACAATATGGGTGCAGTAATTCAAATTCCCACACGTGGAAACTCCAACGGGGCAATGGGAGCACTGTCCTTGCACACCCTTGGCACCTGCAAGTTGAAGAACCCCTGCAGACTCCAAGGTGCATCCACTGCCACCCTGCCACATGTACATACAGAAATATATGCAACTTTACATCTGACTTGAGCAAAAGAGAAAGAAGGGGAAAATTGTATCCTCAGAGAATCATTGCTTCTCTCCAGCTCCCACCACTAATGCTGCCTCTTTTTGTACCTGGTCCTGAATCTTAGGAGTATGAAGCCAATCACGATCCAGAGAAAAAGCAGCCCTTCCTTTGAGGTCATTCAGTCAGAAGTCAGGAGACACAAAACATACAATTATAAAAACTACAACAGACAAATTTGGGGATTTTCCCCGTGCAAAAAATCTCACTTGTATCATATGCAGAAAAAAAAAAAAGGATTCGGCGTGATGTAAGTGCCCTCTTTGTAATTATAACTTGCCACATTTTCACAATTTCTTACTCTGTATTTACTATTCTGTTTTGCTGCTGCAGAGTTTCCTCTATTGCAATCAGTGTGGGTGTCTGGAGTGTGAGCTGTTAAGATTTCTGCTCCTCCCCTCACATCAATATGCTGGCAGTTATCATAAGCAGCTACAGTACAGATCCTGGTTAGAGATTTACAATATCTCACACAAAAACCTAAGAGCCGCTAGAAGGGAGAATTATTTTTCCCCTTACCAGAACGTTTAAGGAAAATGTACATATGCTTTAATGGGAATAAATAAACAACAACAACAAAAAAGAAGGTGCAAATTCTTTGTGGGTTTATAAGCCTTATGTAAGCAAGACACAATGTAGTGAAGCGTCCACTGAAACACCATTCTTTAAAATTAATTTAGAGGAGAACTCAATGGACTTGGAAAAAGCGAAGAATATGTGTTATGCGGAAGTGCTACACCCACCTGAAGTAAAAGAAATAATATTCCTCACATTTCAAATACATCCTTTCCCTCAACATGTACATAAAAAGGAAAACCAAGATAATTTTAAAAGAAAGAGATCAGTACATTTATATACATTTGTATATACTGCTCTATATCAACCCATAATTGACCTTGCTTTGTAGACAATCACTTACAAAAGGTTAACTTCTCAAGAAATTAAGAGGGGTCAGACAAAAATACAGTGATATTTTTTCAGCAGAGGCCAAATCACAGCTTGTCATATAAAGCAGCCCCGTATTACCTTCTACTTTGTTCCCTTCTCGTGGATGCCTCACAAAGCATTTCCATTTTACACAAGGGCGCACCCAAAGTTCAGATAAAGAGGAATCCTGCAATTGTTCTTCTTTATTTAGAAGGCATAAAACACACATCAACACAAGATAAAAAATTTTACGTTCTTTAAGGAGGATTAAAGAGGAGCAATGCCTGCAGCCTATGTACTTTTGTGTGTATTTTAACTGCAAAATACCAGCACACAGGCATTCCTCAAAGAACTTGTGTGAATTTTATCAATGGATCATTTCCAGTCCCTCCAACATTTCATCTCTGCCTTCAGCAACTAATGAGTTAAAGATGATAAATACCATTAACAAAGGAAAGAGGATCTTTCCTTTGTTTCCCAAAGAATGCGGAAGCCTGAATTCTGGCAATGTATTTTTATATTCAGCGAAGTTCCCTAAGCGGACAATTTTGCTTCTAGCTTTGTTTATTATTCCACCTTAAGAAAATTATGCTTTGATTATCCAGACGGCAGCCATACTATAAAAGTAATTAAGATTTTTATTTCCTATTACTGATTGTATCTGGATGTGTATTTTCCCCTTGTAGAAAAATAAGGGGAAATGTACACTAACATAATCAAAATCCATATAGTCTGACTTCATTTCATGGAGAAAGTCTTACCAGGGCAAAGGAGAATTATATATAAATTCAATCATAATCAGTCATTAAATACTAAGCCACCAAATATGCATCTGAACAGCATTTCAGATGTAAAATTTGCCACTAATAATCCAAAAGAGGCCCAAATAAACCACTCATGCCACAAAAAAATTTTAAAAAAGAGTTTCAGGTTTGTTGGTTTTGTGTATAAACTGTAAAACACAAAGCTTGGTCCTGCCATCTCTCCTTACACTGGTTAAAGCTTAGATCTTCAATTAATTCTGAAGGGGTTATTTTACAGAGTCAGGAGAAAAGGATTCATTGAGCACTAACAGCAGTCATAGCTTCACACACCAATTTCACAAAGAAAGGTCTCAATGATACAAATATTGTATACATTCATAAAAGAGTTTACTGAACAGACTATAAGTTAGCAAAATATCAATAAAAACCATTGACTCAAGTATCTGATTAAAAACACGGGGCATTTTTATTGTTCTTTTGAACCCGTCAGTTATGAGCCTTATTGACCTTTTCTGCAATGAGGGGGCAAATGCTCTGTGTTATTCAGCAAACAAAATTACCACAAGTAACAGATAGCATATTTCCCCAAGAAAAATGGATCTGTTTTTAAAAGTTATTTGCAAATGTGCTCACATTTTATAATTAAACCCATTTAACTAGTAAAATCTGCCCGTTTATATTTGAAGTCCAAATGATATTAGCATTACGCTGCATTTCTATCAGAATGATAAGAACAATCAGTGTATTAAAAAAAGACAACTATCTGCAAGTATAGCCTGAACTAATAAAAAGAAAAAAACCCAAGTTTTATATAAAGTGCAGTTCTGCTTGTAAATATTTTCTTCCCCCTTCAAATTTCACATGCATTTTTAAAATAATTTAATTTCTACCTCTTGGCTTCGGACACGATTAGAGAAGAAAACATTTGAGGAACAAATGTTACAAATATTTTTGCTTTTTAATTATGCCAGCTAGCCAAGTTATTAACATGTGCATTCACACCCCAGTTTAACACAGGTCTGGTCGAAACCATGTGGTACCATTTCCAGTGAGGCACCTGGTCTGTCAGTGCACACACACAAGGACAGTGTCTTGGTACAGAAAAGAGAAGAAAGCAATATAGGAAGGGGTTTTTTAAGCGTGGGATAAGTCAGAGGCAAACTGTATTTTAAGTTTTCAATGAATGTGGGGGAAGAGTAAGGTCCATGCATCCCACTCAGAAGGCTGCCTGCTGAAATTCCATAAACTGGCTTACGCAGCACTTCCAAAAACAACCTGCTCACACCTCTGCTGTTTCCTTCTACCTGATCTACCCTTAGCTTGCTGAAAAAACAGATGCAACCTGACTGCCAGCTGAGGGGCTTACTGTAGTGCATACAGCAGACATCATGCCTCTCCACATAATATGGTGCTCCTTGCCATCAGATGCTGTTGGTCATTTGCATATACAGTAATGGAAGAATAAAAAGGCAGAGAAGTAACTGCTCTGTCTCTTTCCTTCCATGGAGTTACACTGCCTTTCCGCACATTTCTAAACTTTCAACTGGAATAACGCGGAGGGTGAAAGCAGCTGAAGAGGATCTGGACCCGATACCAGGATTTTTCCCCCTGCATGTCTTTGGCAAGCTAGCCAAAGTGCATACCTCTACATTTAAGTATAAATAGGACACTGTGTTGCAAAGGAAGTGCACACAAGGACAGAGGTTCGCATCTCATACTGGACTGGAGGCAAACGTAAACCTGTACGATAGGAATACACCTGATACAGAACCAATTATAAAGACTTTTTGCCATACACTGTGACCACTAGTATTTCATCACTACTTCTGCAGAGTAATCTGCAATTAAAGAGACAGCATAAGGAATGAAATATTTTTAAGTCCTTCTGGTATGACCCACCCCCTGAGTTAAATGCTGACAGCTAGAGAAGGAACACGCAGCGCTATCTATTCAGAGGCAGCACCGTGAATACATTCAATTAAAACTGCGAGGCACAATCTTGAAAAAGGGGATACGGCAACTACATTTCAGAGCTCACAAGTGATACACTACGTGCTCTTGCAAGGTGGAATATTTCTTCCTTCCATGACCAAAAAGATATATATATATATCTGCAGAGGAGGAAACACTTACCTTACTTTCTTTCTGGGAGAAAAAGAATTAAAAAAAAAAAAACAAAAACCAACAAAAGAGGCCGTCTCCAGCACCTTGAACAGCAAGCACATCTGAGAAGCCGCCGGCGAGAGCGAGCGGAGCCGTAAGGCAGCACCGAGCGAGGCAGGGGCGACTGTGGCCGTGCCCCCTTTGCCGGCAGCAGGCATGACAATGCGCGAACACCCCCTCCACGGCACAGCAGGCAACTGTAGCCAGGAGACAGAGGTGCTTAAATTAGAAAACCGCTGCCAGAGGAAATAAACGGGAACCACAGCGACCCCCTCGACCCCAGCAGCTATCAAATCCGGGAAGATATAGTGCACATCTGTTTTACGAGGCCCCCAGGGAGCTCCAACTCCAGCTACTTACCCTGTCTGCATTATTAATAGATGTTAATGGCGCCATTATATTGAAAAGAAGCCTCTTCCTCTTTATAATATGGAAATTCCAAAATTCCAAGTTAGGTTTGTTTGTGGCTATTTAATTAAAAAAAAAAAAAGAAAAAAAGCAGCAAAAAACCCTACACACCATGAAGCAGCGAACAGATTCTTGGTCCTGCAAACTGCAGAGCTGCACCCTCTGCCTTCACCCTGCCTTCCCCAGTCATCCTCAATATACTGATTTGGTAGACAAAATCGATTCAAAGCAGCAAACAACTGCAATAAAGCAAACAGGCAGACAAAGACTTCCTGCCATAAGGCAACTCCTGAATGCACAATTTTCTTTTTAATAAGGTTCTGAAATTTTTCAGCTAGAGCACATATATTTATTTCCATGCAAATGATGCAGTATAAAGAACAGCATAATCGCACACAGTTCAGATTTTTCTTACCTAAATACATAGTTTATTTCTTCAGCAGAAGTTATCTGTCACCTCAAAAAGTATTATTTAGACTGACTCGACGACAAAGTATCCTCTGCCAAGCCTTTGATTTAGTTGATGAATAAAGGAATGTGATCCTAAAGTATCCCTAGGCTGTGTTTTTGTTAATGCCTGGATTTCCTCCGGGTCCATTCATCCTCAAGGTAGGTGTACTGCAGTCATGCACCAAAGTGTCAAAAGACCTTCCACAAAAGATATTGACCTATTTTAATCTGATCCATGTATAAATGCAATGGAGCTACCACTGGGAATAAAGTGAACCAAAGATGTATTTTTAACCCCTTTATAGCACCGTACGCAGGAGGAACAAATGCACATCAATAACAAACATACCCTCAAAGACCGTACGAGAATGCAGTTTGCTTTAACTGGAGCTCTTCCACTGGTGCTACGACTCATGTGAAATGCTAGTGCTTTTCAGAGAGGCAGGCACATCTCTGCACTTTAGCATTGCTATCAGATAATTTTGACCGGCTTTAAAAAAAACTTTAAAAATCCAGAAATGCCAAAACGGTAGGCTTGCCCAAGTCAGCTTTTACTCCACTACACAAGATACCAATTTTAACGCAAATATAAAAAACACCTCAACGCCTCGAACGGCAGAGGAGAAGAAAAAGCCATCCTTAAGGATGGAAATACCCCAGCATTAATTGCAGTATTAAATTTTTGCATATGTGGGGGTGGGCTGGGGAGAGCGAACGTGTCAAGAATCACCTTCTTGTGCTGCAGATGCATGCTGCAGCTGTTTGCTGGCTTTCCACAAATGAATGAAAAGTGCCGCTAATTCTTCCAAGACAAATGTAACCGATTGGCTTTGTTGCCTGCTTGCCTCTGTGGCTTTTGAGACCATGCAAGTACGCTGCAGACGCAAAATCACAGGGTCTGGCTGTATTAACTGAATTACAGACAGCGCTGATGTGATCATCTTCATCTCTCTCTTGCGCTCTCTAATTATTTATCCAGATCAAGCCTGACTGCTGGAAAATTAGCTCTCTACAGGAGGTAACCGAGCTGAAAGGTTCTTTTTACCAAGAAATGATGGGCTGGCCTCTAGCAGTACATATGCCAGTGTGCAGTTGTAAGGAAATGTCACAAGATGTAAATTTGCAAGTAGATTTCTCATCCTCCCAGAAAAAGAAATAAGACATTTTTAGAAGGTATCTATATATATATTTATAGAGACACACAAAATAAGTAACTGTCCAAATTCCTGACCCTGAACTTAAAGGAATTTATTTAAAATGAAAGGAGAGAAGATGTGTATTGGTCACATCTTCTTTTCATTGCTTTACACCGTCAGCCCCGCTTGCCTGTCTATGAACAAGTTCATAGTATTTCACTTGTGCCAGATTTTCACTTCTTGCCAGCAACTGCAATGAGACCAAGTTTTAGTTCCGATGCTTAGGGGGAGAAAAGACAGCAGCATTTTAGTCACCGAATCAAACCAACCCACAGCAAAATGAACAAAGCATAAAAAACCAGGATAATAGGGTTTTTTAAGCTCAAGATACTGTTTTAGCCTGTAGCAATCTAAAAACAACTGTGAATGTAATTTTTTTTTAGTTAAATAAATGGAAAATAAAAAGTGTTAAACCTGCGAGACAAACAAGGGTAGTTTAAAAGGAATAGCTTTGAAATTATTTTCCAATTAGCGAGACTGTCATTACAAGTCAATTTGCTGTACTGCACGCATATATGGATGTACACGTTTTTAATACTCTTTAATGCATGCCTTGGTCCAATTCTAGTCACATGTAGGCCAGTATAAATTTTAGTGCTAGAGAGATTTAACTTACCATTTGAAGCATTAAACACACAAAACACAGACATTAAAACAATGCAGCAGTATGAAACAAATATGCTGATTTTGACAGCTACAGGCTTCGGAACTTAATTGTTTGAAAAGCAGAAAAAGAAGCAGATTCCAGGCTGACTCTCTCTGCTTGCTGCACTTGCAGCAGTTTCAGCATGTCAAGCCTTCCTCGATCTTTTAATTGCATTGGGTGTTATGCATGCCAGGGATGGGTGAGAATAGTTGTCAACCCACCTGACTGCAGAACAAAGAGCATTTTTTCTTCCAGCATTTGTTACTGATGCTTGAGCCACACCCTGCGTCCTTACAGAACACACTCTTTCTCACATTTTCCTTTTTCCTACCCACACAGAGAGATGATTTCCTCCCAATAATAAAAAAATAGCAATTCCCTAGAATTACTACCCTGGGTTTCACCATTTTTTTAATCCCCTGTGGGTTTACTTTTAAGGGACCAAGGAGGGCTGTGGGTGCTGCTGTGTTTTCCGCAGTGTGGGGAGTCCCTGAGCTGGGATGCCTCAGGATCCCACAACCTGGCTCCCCTTGCCCTGCTTGGGATGATGCTGGCAGACAGGGGGCCTCACCCTGCTCACCCAGTCACACGGGAGGGCACAGCCTCTAGAGCATTTGAGGGCAGAATAATAAAAGAAACCCCAACCAACCAACCAACCCCAAAACCTAATGCTAAAACAAGAGGGAAACCCCTTGCCTGGCCCCCCCTACCCACCAGCCCCAGGGACCTGCCTGTGGGGTCGAAGTGCTCTGGGTGGCATTAACCCCTAATAGCTGTTTGCCAAACCATGTGCTCCCTATCACACCCCTTCAAATCCTCCAACAGCTGGGAGTTTGCAAGGTTGAACTCCCCCTGGTCTGGTTGGACTGCTGCTCTGCACAAACACCCTTCTGCCTTTCATTTTTTGCCTACATTCCTGTTAGCACTGCAAATCACACACACTGGTCGAATCAGATACAAGAACAAAATCCCTTGTAGGCTGGCTACACAACACACAGAAACCTGACATGTTTTTTGTGGATTTGCATAAACAGGCATATTCCTGACCGGATATATTTATAAAATGACAAAGCAATATAAAGCTAGGTGCAGACAATGCAAAGACTGGTACCCACAAAACAACTCACATCCCTTTTCCTGCCTGTTGGAAAAAATCTCCTTCGTCACCTCAATTATTTATTCCAAAAAGTCTGGAGGGAATCAAACACCACAGCTTCTAAAATTGCTCCCACCAACCATTTCATGAGGTGTAGCAACAACTTGGCTGTGGTTTTGGTAGCTCCATACCAGCAGATAGGTTCTAAGCATCTTTATAGTCAACAAGGCATCCCTGTCCCTCTGCACTTCCTGAGGCATCAGTTACACATTCTGACCTAATAAAAGCAGCAGGAATGGTGACCTTTACCAAGTTTCAGGGCAGGTGGAGTTAAGGAACAGTATGATTTAGCCCAGTTTATCTTTGCAAGCAGGGATAGAGGGATTACTTATTTTTTCCTGTTTCCCTGACAGAGCACATGTATCCAACGTTCTTCCCAATCCTGGCCCAGTTGGCCAAAAAAGCTTAAGAATGAGCAATGCTATGGCCTCTGTGAGGTTTGGTATAGGGCTTTTTTTGTTTGCTTTAAAAAGAGTTTTTGTTCAGCTGTTCCTTGGTATTTGATATGTTATCATCCACCAGCCACACACCACCGAAGGGAAGCCGCGGTGCTCTTGGGCTGTGGCTAAATTCTGCGTCAAACAGAAAAGCGTTTGACGCAGAATCAAAGAAACTGTTGCCACTTTAACCTTCGAGATGCAGAAAAATAAAACCCTTTTAACTTTTGATCACATGATTCTTGAATAACAAGCAAAGCCAGCTTTAAAAAAAAAAAAAAAAAGAAAAAAAAAATCAGTGTCTCCCTGGACACATTAGACTGCCAACTGCTGAATGTTCTCGTTACTATTTTGAAATGGGCTGTGGGTGGAGGTACCTACTAAAGCTTTCTACTGCCACCATTGCTGCTAATGGGGTAGGTGTTTCCAGAAATCCCTGCTCTTAAGGAGAAGCCTGAACTTGCATCTGCGCCTCTGCTGGGACACACTGAAGACAGGAGTTTCTTGCACCATCTGTTATTTGCATCACCGCTGCATGGGGATGCCAGCCTGTGACAGCACCCAGGCCTGCTGCAGGCACAGTGACAGCCAAGCAAAAACAAGGTGAGCCACGAAGGGAAGTCAGCAAGACTGGGATGGCCACTGAGAAACAGGCAGGCAGCAGAGTCTGTGACACTGCTGTGACTGGGCGGGATCTGACAGCCGCCATGAAAACCCTCACACTTTCCATGAGACAGCAGGTTAGTGGGTTTTGAGGCACCTTTTTGGGAAAGGCACCACAGTATGGCAGTATGGGAGGAAAGACTCACACCCCAACTCCACACCCTTGCTCCACTGTGAGCTGCCACACAGCTCAGTCAAGCTTCACAAGGATTTAATACCCAGTGGACACACATGGCACAGAATCAGCAGCTTCTCTCCCCCAGCTGGTAGCAGTGACCAGCCTGTATCTCTGGGGCAGTCCAGCTACCAGACAGCAGCAGTTTTCCCACTGCACTCCTCTGTGCACCACACTGCACCCTGCTAGATGCCCATTTGCACTCAGATGGAAGTGTCTGCTGGATTTTTGTGGAACCTTCAACCTGTTTTCCTAACACTGTTGTATTATCTTTTAAAGTGATCAACCCTGCTCAAGATTTAGGCAAATGGGCTCAACACAGTAACTTTTATGTCACTGAAAACATATCTGAAGGAAAAGCAGGAGGTCTCCAGAGTAGTGACACTGCCTGAATAGATAACAAGCCCTAAAATAAAAAAAGCAGTACAGCTCTCAATATGAACAGACATGTGAATACTCAGCACCTTTCTTAGAAATGCTAATCTTGAACCTGGGCAGTTCTTCCCCGTTTTGGCATGGTAGCTGTACCTGCTGAAACCAAAAGAATAAAATCAGCAGATTTTAATGAGAGTGGAATTGAACTAGCAAGTACCAGGACTTGTTAGTTTTGAGATTACAAGTGTGCTGATAATCCTATTACCATTCAACCTTTGCACCCCTCGAACAGGCTGTTTGTTGCCCTGCTGGACACCAGCCTCCTGGCGCACGGACAGCAAGAAGATGCTCCCAGGTTCACTGTACCTGGTGCACCCACAAGCCCTGCTGAGTCCCCTGCAGCACCTGGGTGATCCACCAGTTCCCTTTTCTGACAAATGCTGCATCTTCCCTCACAGGAAACTCACCTCCCACCGGCTTTCCCTGGAAGGAATCTTAATCCTTCTGACCTTTCTGAATACAAGTCCTTCCGCTCTTTATTTTCTTAAATAATCCCTATCTCCAGTTGTGGTCAGGCACAGTTATTTTTTCCACTTTCCATTCTTCATGCAAATTTCAACCCTCTGTGCAAGTGTAAAGTTGTTGTTATAGGTCTTTGGGAGTCTTTACCTCTTTCCCAACCTCCTTTACTTCCTCTGAAATCACTTTCCTATTTCAAAAAGCCTTCAAGCTGTTTCTCGACCATACCCAATCCTCCCAGCACTTTGTCAGGAGTGCTGGACTGTCTTTTACAGTCAGAGACAGTGATGATAAATGACAGCCTCCATAATCCAGCAAGTGCTGCTGTCCAGGGGCGAAAGTCACAGGCAGATGTGGAGCCTTCCCACTGTGAACACTGCAGAGGGAAGACGGCACATCACTCACAGCAGTAAATCCCATCCATGCTCTGGCTGCTCGGCTCCAAGCAGTGTCAAAGCCCCTTTTGCAGGCTCCAGAGCACACTGTGCTTCCCAGACTCCTCTTGCCAGCAGACCTCGTTTTCACTTAAAACACAGAACAAGGAAAAAAGCATCTTCCGTTCTCCAAAAGAAGGCTGCACGCAACCCTGTACACTCCCCACTTCAGCTGCTCTGATATTGACAGCCAGCTGGATAATGCACTCAAGCACTCTGGGGATCAAACCCTTTATCCAGGAAATCTGTCCCTGTTTGCTGAAGGAGCCCCTGGTGAGCAGGTTTTGAGCAGTGGAGATTCAAACCATGCTTCCCACCTCACTCCTAACCAAAGTGGGTTAGGAAGAAGGAGTGCCAGCCAGAAGCAGACTGTCCTTCTTCCCAAAGAATCAGAAACATCTTTACAAATATTAGACTTCACAGCACGCTTGGAAGAAGTCAATAAACATCATTTCTACCACCTCACCCAAGTCTTTGCTGAAAAAGCAATGCTAGAGGGAAGCTTATCTATGTGTCCAAGGTCAGGCTTGGCATCTGTGACAGACTGAGCCATCTTAAGTCCCTGCACATCCAGCCTTTAATCCTAGAATTAGACACCAGGCAGTGCCTCTGACTTTTAAGGAAGTAGCATGGAAGGAAAAGAAAAAATTTTTACAGCCTAGCTGGAGACCCACTGGAAGACCTGATGGGGTTGTACTTCTGAAATCAACTGCTACACCATCCTCCCTTTTTGGGAGCAAGCTTTTACCAGCTCCAAGCTCCTCAGGCTGTGCCAGTCCTCAGTGGCTCTCAGAACCACAGAATCACACAGAATCACTAGGGTGAAAGAGACCTTCAAGATCAATCCACGCCCAATCCACGCCCTAACACCACCTCAACTAAACCACGGCACCAAGTGCTGTGATTCTGTGATTTTTCTTTCTTTAGGCTAGACTAATCCTGTTCTGCTAAGCTGGCTCACTCTGGGTGGTAAGAGACTCTTTTCTGGTGCCTTTTGCAGACCCTCCTCTCTCAGGAGGACTCTGTGCTAGGGGAAGGGGATACACAGCCATGATGTGGCCACCAGCAGGGAATGCCTGGGATCAACTGCAGTCAGTAGCACCGTTCCCCTCACAGTGCTCTTGGTCTCTGCCTTGCTAATATTTGTTTTAAGAGGTCTTGATGAGTCAAGCTGCTCAGGATGAAAGTCCACAGCCTGCCAGCAATGTGAGTGAGAACACGGAGGCTGTGCTAAGAGAGGATGCCAGGAGTGCAAGGTGCACCTCAGCTGAGCTAATGGGACCACGAGCCAGCAGCGATGACTTGGGGCAGAGCTCACTGCTGGAAGCCCAGCCAAGAAAAACGAAGGCAGCCATTTTCCTGCAGTGTGCTCCAAAATTGTCTGCAGCATCGTTGCCTTGAGAGTTAACCAGAATGATAATTTACAACCTTTTTTTTCCCAGTTGTAGTCTAAATCTAGACTAGATCTGTTTTCAGAAGCATTCTAATTTAAGATCACGCTTTAGTAAATCCTTAAAGTTAACTATTGCTTATCTGCCAGCCTCTAAGACAAACACAGGTTTTCAGCAGAACCAAGAGCAGCCAAAAGCACAGCCAAACCTATCTATCCCCAGGTGAGGTCCACAGGGGAAAGTGTGACCCATTGGGACGCCAAGGAACTTGAGTCCAGCTTTGCAACTTCCTGCACATAAAGTCTGCATCTTCCTTCAGGACTTACATCCTTCATGTAAGTAAGACAGAGAAATTAAATCTATTCAGCAGGGAAAGCAGTCTTTCACAAAGAGAAAAACCACAGTATTTCCTCATTCTCTACCTTTCTTGTTTAGGTTTGTCCCTTTTATTATGCATTAAGAAAAATTAAATTTCAAATTTGCAAGAATTAACAGCATATTGCTGCATTACAGAGGATCACAATCACTACAGAGGATGAGCAGCATGAATCCACAAGAGCAGCTATGGCTTTATATCAGCTAAAGTGGTCACCTTTTTTTTTTTAAATCTTGAAATTGATGGGTTTACTTTTAAAGTTCAAAATATTAAAATGGGATCAGACCCTTCAGTGGAAACAAAACAACAAAAATCCAAGTCTCTTGGTTTGTTAGAAAGGCCAAACTTCTTCCAAAACACTCCTAATTTTAATTGATTTATATGCTAGACAAACAGTTAAGAAGAAAAAGGAACAGACTCCCGGCTATTTTTCTATCCAGTAAGACCCGCTGGGCAAACAAACTTGTATTCATTATTTACCTTGGGGCAGGACCCCGACTCTTTAACCAGGTTAAGGGCCCTATTGTGTTAATCTTTACATTAGCCCAGTGCAACGTGCTTGATAATTAAACAAAGTAATGTCAATCCCTCTTTAGTGAGGGGGCTGGGACAAACGCCATCAACCCCCTCCTCCCTACGCGCACGCTGTGGTAAAATCTGCCACCTCCTATAAATGCTGCCATTTGTCTTTCCTTTAGATGCATTGCAGGAGTATTTCCATATAAGCCTTATTATAATAAAAACGGCAGTGTGACAAACAGCTTTGCAAATAGGTCTGCTGCTCCAACAAAGCACAGACACAACACACTGATTTACAGCAGTACCCCGCAAAATTCAGAAGTGCTACTAGTTGATTTGAAATCCAGTCAATTTAGTGGGTTGCTTTATCTTCTTCATCACGATACCTATTTCCTTAGACAAAGATGAAGAAGTAGAACATGTGCTCTATGCCTGCAACTGTTCCCCCAATCCCTTCCTTCTCCTCCCCTCCAATTTACATTGATTACAGGTTTCAAAGTCTTAGAGATTCATTTTTAAGTTCCATTTAAAATGCTGATTTTTACTTGTTTTCCTTTCATCTAGATCAATAATGCTCAGATGATAAATATGTACCATTTACCATTTATACTTTTTCATCTTATTGAATATCCTACAGCAAGCCTAAGAAAAATCAGTTCCTGGATAGCACTTATGTTTCCCCTCTGTAGCCTATTCCCTGTTTTATCTATAACACAATATATAAGCCTGAGTGTCTTCTATTAACGCAGACACCCATTATAGCATTCAGACATTTAGTGCAGCAGAAAGGAACTGCATCTTAAAACATTCACTGCTCATTAAAAAGTTTGTCTAATTTTATGATGACAGTTCAGCGCATGCATTATTCTCTGCGAAACAGTGCCCCGGTGTTAAGACACCACCACATCAGCTTTCTGTTCAGTCTTCACCGAGAGATGAGAAGCCACCATTTTCTTTTTGATACATGCAAATTAAATTGTTTGTCTCTACAGAAAGTATAAACCACAGAGAATTCTGCATTTCAGTGGCGATACTGTCACCTAGCATTAAAAACAAGTATTAATTCGTAAATCTACCTCCTCAATTGTGTTCAAAGGAAGTAATTAAGCATTCAATGTACTAACAAACCAGCACAAATATTAGTTCTGTTTCCAAGGTATCTCACAACCGTATAAAATTCCCCTCACGCTGATGATCTGCATCAGAACAGACTCTTGTACACCATTTTCAATAGGTGCAGGCTTACCAGAGTCTTCTACAAGCTATACAATTTATACTGTTTCAAATTTAGCAACACATAAATAGCTGCTTACACATATCTGGGACTATTAGGCTTGATTTTACATTCTAGAGCATTAAAAAACAACAGCGTCTTGCCAGTATCCTGCTTACGAAATGCTACAAATTCTTCAATAGTCATGCAGTATTTTCAGCGTTTAAAAAAAAAGCTCAAAATCATTTTTCTAGCAAGAGCATTTAGAAATGCCTTACCTCATTAAAATAAAGTTTTAAACAATGTCTACATTTAACTTACATAATGCACTGGGTCTGCTGTAATTATCTAGTAATTCCAACTATTCAGTAATACAGGAGACTTAAAGCACAGCTTAGGAACAGGAAGATTTGTATTTTTGAGCAGCCCTGTGAAACTCTGGTGAAGTTAATTCATTGCACTGACAAGAAAAGAAATCTCAAAAACAGTCAGGCAAAGTAGTTTAGGAGCTGTATACAGGGCTTTTCTTTCGTTTGAGGCTTTAAAAATTTCAACAGGCACAATTTCACAAATCATCTTTCAAACTCTGAATAGCCATGCTGCGATAAGAACCAAAGCTGCAAGAGTCGTGGCTCTCCAGTAATGCACAAAAATCCCGATATACAGGGCAGCGACTGAAAGATACATTCATTAAGTTTGTTTTCCTGGCTTAAAAAAGGTCAAGTGGGATGCTGATTGCCAGTCAACCACTTTGTTTCAGGCATTTTTATTAGACAAAAGGCTTACAGTTAGCACTGCATTGTGCCCCACCCAGCTGGCTGAGAATTGTCATCTTCTCACTCCATTAGGCTGTAGGGCTGTATCACAATTTCCTAATTAAGCATTCCCTCCGATACATGTGTCTACCTTATAAACACACTCTGTTCTTTCCCTCCCCTCCTAAATAATCTTTTGGCAGGTCAGACACGAGGAGGAAAAAAAAAAAACCAAACCCATGAATGAAACAATGAAGAAACAGGATAGTACTGACCTTTTCTTGTAATAATGTCTTGCATCTCTCCCTCCCTTGCTGGTTTCTTAAACTAGGAAAGCACTTTAAAAATTAATTACCAGAAGGAAAAAACCCAACCCTTCTTCAAAGCACCCACTCCTCCCCAAAACCAGGCAAGCCTATATTGGTCAAATTTTTATTCTAAATATATTTCGAGATCGAGGATTTTTCCACGCACACATCCTGCATCAACCTCACTCTATCTGCATATGACATATCAAATGTAACGGGTAAAATAAGATGAAGTAAATAGTTCTCTTTTCTCTCCTCGCACCATGCATATGTATTGACACCACGCAAATGCACAGTATGTGAAAAGAATGTTAAAAACTTTATACTTATGAAATCCAAGTTACGAGATTTTCCATAAACACGTGAATTTAACCATTCAGAAGAACAGTAAATTACAAGTTTATCATGAAAGAACGCCACATTTACTTAACCCCTCTTTATGTGAGCCATACCTTATCATGAAATACCAAGTACATACCGTGAGAGACTATTGAAAACACTGCTAGAGTAGAGAAAACACTTTCTGTTTTCAAAACAATTTAAAGTAATAGAACGTTCTCTCAGGTCTCTCTCTCTACATACACTCAGTTTCACTAAACCCCTCATCTATCTTTTAAAATGCAAGCCTGACCAAGACTGGCCAACAACAATATTATGCTAATACAAGTCAAAATGGAGCATCTCTTAACTTGATGGACTAAAGGGAAAATAGGTAGGCAGGATACAGTTTTAATGAGAAGGCCCAATTCTTTCCTTCCTTCTGTTTCTAAAGCTGATCTTATGAGTACCCATTATTTCTCCCCTCCACAGCATCTTTTTATACCCATCTCCAGACATCCATCATGCGTATATGCAGTAGCAAGAGTTTTCAGAAATGTGGACTTCTTTCCAAGGTAAAATGCAGGCATATTGAGAAGAAACCTTACTTCTTGCACTAATATTTCCCAGCATGAATTTGACAGAATCCTATTAACCCACAATTACTTAACCTGTGGTGAAACGCGGCCAACTCTTCCCTTCTGAATGCGCATTTAATACGTTGATGTTTCATGCTGGTAAGACAGTTTTAATTCTTATTACATTAAAAAGACTATTTTCACACTAAATAAGTAGAATTCGTTACCATACCTTAATTTTGCTTTGCAGTTTTCATCTGTTCCTTGACTGTTGAGTGGTATTAATGGAATCCTTGGGGTACCTACCTTCCAACATTTTAATGGCTCACACAAGGCCATAACATTGTCACAAATTATTTGAAATACATTTCATTCTTTAACAGGGGATAGGTGCTGATAATCCAAGCACTGGAAACACAGGTAAATTCTTTCCAAGGTACTATTTTTTTTTTGGTATGAAAAGCAGAGCCTTTCAGATATTACCCATGATGCCCCAGAACCAAAAACATCTGCAATATGCTACGTTCCCTGTTTGTCGCAATCAACCCACCTATTTAAAACGGGGGGAAAGAAACCATTAATCTACCAAATACACATACACACAAAATTCATAAAAAGATCTCTTGTACTTACATGTTGCACTGAGCGGCATGCAGGGAGGCAGCTGTGTCAGTGCCAGCCACGTTGAAGACCTGCAAGACCCAGGTATTTGTGAAGATGTTATTTGTTGGTTTTGTGACTTTAAAATGTAAAATATCCCCCGCTTCCCCGGAGCCACATACAATTTTGCTACTGATGTTCTAATTTAAAACGTGGTGTGTGAGAGACAGGGTAAGGAGAAACGTTCTAGGTATTTTAACCTCTTGGTGCTACAGCTGTAATGCAAGAATGTTTAAGAAACACCTGAAATGCCCCTTCATGAGTAACTATTTCTTTCCCTCTGAAGCAGAAAGGAGGGGGGGGGGGGAAGCAAGCCTTTGAGTCAAGCAGTTCACACCTTCAGAGGTAATGACCCTGCTTGGTTAGGACAAATGGTAGGACATGCAAGGTGATGTCTGAAATCGAGGTCTCCTCAAACACTTTTTTCCCTCTTCTCCCTCCAAGTAGGTCACCCCTCTCAGCTGATTTTGTGTGATTGATCTAGTTTGTTAAAAAGCAAAAAGAATCCATCCTGCAGCATATGCTGCCAGGAGAGCCAGTGCCCTACTGCAGAGGGAGAGGGCTGGCTAAAAGGGAGCATCACCCGCTATGGCCATTTTAGACTTCTTCAGATTGTGGCAACCTGGATTTCTCAAAACCACTTCAGTAGAAGCAGCACAGCAAAGGCGTTTCCTGGTGGCTCCCTGCTGATGTCTGCACCGAGCTACAGCCTGATCACCAAACTACGACTGCACGAGGGCAGCCGAGCTCTCCTCATCCCGAACACGCAGCGTTGGAGCTTTTCCTTGGCATCCCCCTCCCGGGTGACAGCGAGCTGTGCTGTGCCGGTGCGGAAGCCTGATTGCTCATTCCCCTCGCGCAGTCCCTGGGAAGAGGTGGGTGCTCTAGGGCGCTCCCTTGCCCGGGGAACAGGCGGCACCGCTGTTCTGGAACCTTCCTGCGCATGCCAGCCCAGTGCCTGCATCCCAAAATCTGCCTGGCAAAAGCGCGCTCCTGGAGAGCGGCTGCTCCTCCCGACACACCAGCTATCAGAAGAGGGCTTTTCTCTATACTGTATTTCCCAGCGAAACCTTAAAGTAATTAACTGTGCTTTTGCTTGCTCCTCGTGAAGTACAGAGTGGCTAGAATGTGATGCTCGCTAAGTTTGGAGGAATTTTAACTAAAAATCCCCACAAAACCCAAAACCCATCTGAGACCAGAAACACACACCGCGACAACCGGGATACAGCAGTACCCTTTTCCCCGGAGCAGCTCTCAGGGACGCGGGTCCTGCCACCCCTCGCCGTATAGCCTCGATTGCGCCGTGCCCGCAGCAGCTCCGCATCGCCCCGCAGCCGGCCGAGCAGGGCCACCGCGGCTCCTCCGCGCCGGCCCGCGCAGCGCTGCGGGAAGGGCAGGTCGCCAAGGGGAGTCCCCCACCGAGCATTCTCACCGGGCGGCGGCGGCGCGGCAGCCCGGCCCCCGGCATCGGGGCTTTGTTAATGCCACTTCCCATCTTATGGAGTTCTAGAAACTTTCCGAGAAGCGCCCGGGGCGAGCAGGGGCTGCGCCCCCCGGCTGCCGTAGTGCAGGGTGCCGGGCCCCGGCCGAGCATCCGCCCGCACCGGCACCGGCACCGCGACCCCGGGGCGGGCAGGACGAAACGCTCCGCTCCGCATCCCGGCCGACCGGACCGCCGGGGCTCCGCGGGGCTGCACCCTCGGGCGCGGCGGAGCCCCGGGGCTGTACCGCCGCCCCCACGAAGTCCGCACCCCCGCCACCGCCCACGCCCCCGGTCCCCCGAGCCCCGCAACAGGTACGACCCGGGCGAGCCCCCCGCGGCCGCCGCCCCCCGGCACCTTCCCACGGCAGCGGCGGCGCCGCTCCCCCGCCCCCCACGGGGAGGGGAGGGGATGGGATGGGGGGGCCGGAGCCCCGCGCCCGCCGCCCGCGCACTCACCCCGCAGCAGCCCCGGCTCGGCACGGCTCGCCCACCTGCCGGGGCCCGGCCCGGCCCGGCGCGGCGGCGGCGGCGGCTCGCAGCCTCCCGTACTGCAGGAGGCAGGCAGGGGCGGGGGCGGCGGGGCCGTATATACCGGGCACCCCCGCCCCCGTTCGCGGGGAGGGGGGGACGGACGGCGCGGGGGGGGGCGGTGCGGTGAGCGCGCGCGCGCGGCGACGGCGACGATCAGGTGACGGGGCAGCCCCCGACACTGCGGAGCCGGGCGGGACCCGCCGGGCGGCGGCCGCGGGGGGCGGCGGGGGGAGCACCGCGACACGCCACGCCACGCCACGCCACACCGCCAGCGGGACGTGCGGGGCTCGGGAATGCCGCGGGAAGGGGCGGGGAGCGGATCGGGAGCGGCCGTTCCGGAACGCCGGGTCCCTGGCACCCCGTTCCCCGCTCCCGTCCATCCCGACACGCGCCCGGCCGGCGGGGGACCCCGGGCAGCATCGGCCGGCCCGCGCCGTCGGAGGTGCCGCTCCCGCGGGGGCCCTGCCCTGCCTTGCCTACCCCCCGGTGTCGGTACCGATGGCTGGGTAGCGCCGCCGCAGTGAGTTCCCCGCTGGCCGGAGGTACCCGCGGCTCGGGCGAGCGCGGGGAACAGAAAGCTGCGTGCCCAGGCCGATGTGAAGCGGGCAGAGGGGTTGTGCGGGGGGGCTCGGCGGGAGGAGCCGCCCGTGTCCCCGCACCGCGCGCTCTGCTGGCGTGGGGACCGTGCCTGCGGTCCACGCCTATGGTGGCATGAGTTTCATTAAACACACTGACCCCGGGGTTTTCTGTATTGAAAAAGCAGGATCAAGAGGGCTGCACGTTCTCATTGAAAGGGACTGTCAGCCTGCACCGAGGGTGAGCTGACAGCTCGCTTTTACAGCGTGCTACTGGTGAACCTCCGCTTCTGAAGATCAGCGTTTGGTGCAGCCTCCTGCGGGGGAACCCCCGCCCTGCCAGGGTCCTTGTCTCCAGCCTGCTGCCCACGCGGAGTGCTGGACAAGCAGCAGGTTGGCTGACGCGTGAGCCCCACTGCTCCCCATCTCCGAAATCCGGTGCCTGAGAACACTGAGTTACTCAATTCAGGCTCCTGACCCCTCTTCTGGGCAACGGGGCTGCTGCTCTTTAATGTAGCATCTCAGCACCCCCACCCCACTAGAGAATACACCCCCACATTCCACCTTGCTGTGTCTGTGCCTGCATCCCGGTTTTGTGTCAAACGAGACTTTTGGAAAAACGAGAATTGAGACGAACTTCTGGGAGCACCCACCTGCATCAGCAGGGCACTGAAGCGCATACCAGGACTCAGCAAGCAGCTGCGGGCTGAGCAACACGTTCACAACCCTCTGCTCCCAGGGAAAATTTTGTATGTAAAGCAGAAAAAAACCCCATTACTCCCAAACTGTACTCCCCCCTCCAAAAAAAGCTCAATCACCAAACCCATCCAAACACCCTGTTTGCTCCTGTTTGCCAGACCAGGCAGTAGATGCCCCTACCCTGCTGACATTTTGTCCTAGGGGTTTTTTTTGGTCCACTGATGCTGGGAGGTAGGTGACAAGTCCCGAGTAAAGCCCCAGCTCTGCATTTGCCTGTTCCATTCCCAGTGTCCCTGACCTGTACCTGCCCTGTACCTGTACCCTGCTGCCATGGTTCCCATGGCAGGCACACCCCAACCCATCTGCTGCCATTTCCATGGCTCTGCAATTACTATTAGCTGTAGGGCTTTATGTGCTCCCCATCTTTGCAGGGTTTGATTCTCATGTGGTTCCTCCCTGCAAATGGCATGGTTTTAGGTAGTTCTCATGGAGGCAAGTGCACTGGTGCAGAGCTGCCACTCCTGTGTAGGCTTATATCCTCCTTGGGATCAGGGCCCTTTTGGTGGCATAAAATATGTCTAGGCTGATGTGCATTCTTTAGATCAGATCCTTAAATCACAATGTGTCTATTTCCCCTGATGTTTTAAGTTTTCATGGAAATGTTTTCTTAATATTTGTATTTTTTAATTATTATTAATTTCATTGCTGCAACCTTTACTCATTTGTGTAGTCTCTGACAGAGTGTAAGTAGAGGTGTGTGTGCTGGGTTGCACCTTTTTTCCCTGATGGAATAGGTACCCTTCACATTAGTATATTAGCATCTTTTCCTCACAGAAAACTCTTAAAGCTTTAACCTTGCAGCTTACTGCCGTGTAATCATAAAACTGTGTTTTTCCTGCTAGAAATTTCTCATAGGAACTTGTCTCTCTGACATGATCCACTTACTGTTTTTTCCTTGTCAAGTGCAGGCTTGTTTTTCAATAAAAATAAAAGCAGAGAGCTAATTCTGAAATCCTTAGTCAGACAAAGCTTGCACTGAAATCAAGGGGAGTCTTGTCTTAGTGTAAAGATTGCAGGTTGAGGATCAAAATCATTATAATAAAACATTGTCGCAGGAGCAACATCTCCCACTTCAAAAATAAACATCTTTGCTCCAGTTAGCTATTTATGTAGCTGCAGGAGACTATTGATTTAGGAAAGATTTCTGGTGCACAGATGCTCTAAACCCTTAGCACTACTAAAAAGCAGCAAAGCTCAGGAGGAGCAGGTTACAAAAGAAGTATAATATAAACCTCTGCTCTCTTCTGCTCCTGGCAGTACCCAGGTAAAGGCTCTGGCTGACCTTCACCTGAAACACCCCTTTGCCAGCTCTTTGCCCCATCCCATGCTCAGATGTTCCCAGCTGGGTTGCACAGCCAGTAGAATTAAACATGTGCCTGTGATGGGGACATGGGGCTTCAGAGCCTGGCAGAGAAACTGAAGAGCAAGGGCTGCATCCTTGCTTGAGTATGATACACCTGTAGCTTCTCCCTCCTTGCCTAGGAGATTCTTACAAGAGGGACTGCAGAAGTTTTGGTAATTGTTCCAAAATAAGAACCAATCTACTAAAACATCACTAGCACAGATCAAGAGGCGGGGCGGGCAGAGAGAGAGGGGGAAAGCAAGCATGCACAAGCAGCCTGAGTCAAACAGAGAATTTGTCATCATATTTGTATACATTTCCCAAATTTCTGTGGTAATGTAATCATCCCATTATACTTACCGTAGAAGAATACTTCCAGAGTTACTTTTGAATACATTAGGTTACATTACATAAAACAGAAAATTGAAAGTCTTTAAACAGTGCTATGAAGTGTTTCCAAAGTCTGACTCTAATGCCAATGAGTAGCAAAGCTGCAAATAGCAGGAGGAGTTGATTACTTTTGATTCTTGCAACTTACAGTACATAAAATTGCTTGTAAGGTGCATTTCTAGGAATTAGGCTGGTGACTTAAGTGGGGAAGAAGTTGGGCTTTAAAACTGTTAAAATTATTTTTGTGGGAGTAGATGGAGTCTTTCTCACTGCTTCTGCCATAGACATTTCCTCACCAGGTGTGTAAAGAATTAGATGCTTTGTTAAGTAATGGCCACCAGGAGCCAGCCTGTTTGGCCCCTCCCCAGAAGACATTGCTACTCTAACAAGAAATAGATAAACTCAAGTCCACAAGCAAATTTTTATCTCAAGGGAAGGCAAGTATGGTATTTCCGCACTAATGCAAACAGATGTTAACATAAAAGAAGCTGAAACAACAAATCACTCAGAGAAAATCTAAGTTGCTCAGCCTTTAATCTATTTAACATAAATAACTTCCATAACTATGGTGAATAGGGCAGTTGATCAGAAGTCTTAGTATGGAGGCTTGGAAGTCATGGTATGAAATCTATTCATCTTACATCCCACATCTCAAAAAATGGCAATATCCGTGTCTGATGTTCTGAGAAATGCCAATACTACATAACTCCGTTTAGTGGCCTATTTACGTAGATCCCTGCTCTCTGCTAAAGTGAAAATACTGTTTTGGCGTAGTTGGAGAATGTAAAAGTAAGTTGCATGCGCTGGGTCTGTTCATCAGCATTTAACATCCTGTTGAGGGCAGGCAGATGAGGTAGTTCAGCCATCAGGCAACCCTCACCTCATGTTCTGAGCTGCCTTCTGATTACCCAGACACTTCAAGCTCCTCTCCAAAAAGCAGCAGGTGAACCTTGATTTATTTGCAGTGCATGAGAGGGTAAGTGCTGTGGACTCTTGTCTCTGAGCAGTGGAACTTGACTTGAAAAGCCTTACAAAGGCAAAGGGTGAGCTTGTGGGTGTGTTGGGGGCACACTTTGTAGATTTGGTTTTATTCTTGCCCTGAGCTGTGGTTCTTGCCCTGTGGGTACCATTGTCTTGCTCTCCTGTTAGCTGCCAGCCCTTTTCCCTGCAGTAGAGAGATAATGTTGCCTTGCTCTGCCGTGTCTGTTTAGGACCTAGACACCAGTGACCACAAAATAGTCACACGCAAAATGGGGCCCTGAACTTAGCTGAGAGATCAAGGCACACCAAAAATGATTTGCCCATTGAGTACCCACATGCTTGGAGTAATAGCAGACCTAAAATAGCAGACTGCAGCTCTGACCTTCAGAGGCTTGCCAGTTTCCCATGGGCCTTGGGGAAGAGAAAGCCCTCTGCTTCCTTCCTTCTACTCCAGAAAGGACTTTTTTTGGACTCTCTTGCAGCAGTGATGGGTCTGGCAACTGTCTTTGGGACAGGACATAGGAAACCCTGGGAGAGACTTCCACATACGGCTACAAAGCTGCAGAGTGGCCCAGGGGACATCCCTTGTGTCCTTAGTACTCTGTCAGTGAATGATGTGACTTGGTCACTGTCCATGGCAAAAGGTCTACAAAAATTAATTTATTATTACTGTAGGATGTCTGAGTTGAATTGACTGAATCTAAGGAGTCAATGCTCATCATTTCCAATGGATCTGCCTGCCTTTTAACAGTAGAAAATGACCAGGGAGGGATCACAACTGCCACCATCACCTTGTAACCTTTCAACCTTGTAAAACTTTGGTATAACAACACGTAGACTGTTTCTTTCCTGTACAGTTTCACGTACAATGTTTGTAAGAAAGAGTCCTTTGTATGCCACCTGTCCTCCAAAATGCAAATCCCCCACTTAAAATGAGAGCAGTGGGCAGCCTGCAGACTACAGGTGACATAAACCGGAGTTCAGGAGCTCATGATATCATAAAATGGAACACAAGCTGCAATGTTTGCATTTAAATTGAGCTCTCTGAACAAATGCTTTGGAATTGTTCATAAACAAGGGGTTCCAGTAAAAATGTGACTAATGCCATTAGTCATCAGAAGTGGACCTTCTGCACAGCCACAGCCACCAGTGGCAGAGTTCCCGTTACCTTCAGCAGGAGTAGGTTGTGCTTCTAGGAGATTTACTGCCCTTACCTAGCATGTCAAAACCGTCAAGGTCCACAGTATGTGAAATGGAATGCTTAATAGCAGAAGAAAAGACTGTTTTGGAACATGAGGAAGCTGATGTGAAAGGGACAATAAAAGAGTGCACTAAATGATGATGCCTCTTTTGAAAGGAAATTCACCGGCATCTGGGGCCATTACCTTTCATATCCCAGCAATCAGGAAAGTAACCTTTCACCCTTCTCTGTTGACCTCCTCTCCTTTCTCTTTTTCTGTCATTCATTCTTTTTTCTTAATGACTGGAGGAGATAGATACAGTCTGTGATTTATGCTTCTGAAGGCTGCAGTCTGCCTCCTTCCTATACCTTCCCAAGTGCTTCAATGTCTGTGTTCACTCAACTCTAGAAAGAGTCAAAGCTTCACACAGATTTACTTCCGTGTCATACTTACCAACACCTGAATTGTTTATGCTTCATTTATTCCAAACCCAATGTTACCTAATTACCCCTGACCTTGGTATAAATCTTACTCCCTAGAGGCAGGCAAAGCACTGGAGGTGTTGGGAGCCCTGTGCTTCAAGGAGAGATTGGACCCTTTGGACTTGCAAAGTGATGCTGCACAGGGAGTACATAGAAATACGCCACAAAACCAAACCCTGTTACAAAATCAAAATCAGGAGTAAGAGTCGCCTTTAACATCTGATCCCAAGGGAGAGGAATGACGGAATAAATGACTGTGTCACCTTCTGATCCCAGGGAGATCCGGCAGATACAGCATCAGATAATAGGCTTCAGAATAAGTGTGACAACATCGCTTCCAAGAACAGAAACGGTGACTATAAAGCCAACAAACAATGGTTACAACTCTTCAGGGCTATGATGACTGCATACAAAATCTCTGAAATGCTGTGAGTTAGCAATATTAGCTTTATCAGGAAAAGAACTAGGAGAGCAAGACATGGCCTCTTGTCATGGAAAATGGAAATTGTGCCTGAGTAAGGTCTGAGCAGCCTTTGCCTGCAGAGCAACGGAAAGTCCTGAGTCATCACACTAAATTGTAAGCTGCTGACTGCAAATCCAGCACTGAATTCCCACCTATGTTCCCTGCATGTATTGGAAAAGAAATTTTGCTGACATAACTGCACTTCACTGCATGCCAAAATGTGAGTTTCTCCTGCGTTTTTGTTTTCCTTGGAGGTTTCCCCTCCCTGCCTCTTACCAAGAGCTAAGACTGGCATAACTAGTCCTCAGACCATCGTGCTTAGACACGTGGTGACTTGGTTCTTGCCTACACACCTGGTTTTTCAACTTTTGTACCTGAAGAAACCAAAGGTCCTTCCCTTTAAGCCTTGCTAAGGTCACACTGGTACTGTTCAGCATCTCTGGAATCACCCTGAAGCTGTTTGCTGATTTAGCCTTGAATGATGGCTTTTCCTCCAGAACATTTTAAGTTCTTGCCCAGAGAAATGAAGACTGTGTGGGCACCGCCTGCAGTTCCTGATGGCTGGCCCGTCTTTGCAGGGAAGATATATTGGGAAGAGGCAATTTTTCAGGTTATTGAATAGGGGTGTGCTCAGCATGATGGAGGGTAGGAGCCTGCTTCCCCACCAGAGCTGCACCGTCACTGCTTGTCCCCTGCTCTTGCGCAGACCCTGCCAGCTCACAAGGCACCGTTCAATTTATTTCCGCTGGGTCCTGTCAGATGATTTGCTGCTATTTGCAGAGGGCTGCTCTGAAGCTTTTGGGGAGGTATAGTTTTAAGTGGTGTATTTGCCAGGCACTCGAGGGGCCTGTCTCCTCTCCCCTGGCTGTGGCAGCCCCAGCGCACTTTGCTTTTTGGTGGGTGCTCCCCTCCCTCTGGGAACAGCAGCAGTGACACACATGCATGGGACAAAAGGGTGCCTCCTGCTATGTCTGGGACCAGGAGTGCTCCAGCAATGAGGGACGACATGTCAAGAAGCTGGTAATAGAAGTAAATGAAGGCAAACCCCCCTCCTATTGTCCACAGAAGCTATTTTTGGTACAACTATTTTAAGGGTTGTTCTCCTGGCATTCCACATCCTGACATTTCAGCACATTTGCCTCACCTACTGTCTGCATTACTGGGTTTTCAGCTACAGATCATCCCTAGCAAGCCACTGCAGTGATTTTTTTATGCCCTATCTCTGTTGTATACACAGTGTCATCAGCACCTTTTATTTATAAAACGATAACTTCAGGAATAAAAGGGGCGTATCCACTCTCCCCCTGTCTCCAGCACTTACAAGCCTCAGCATCATTTTAATATTCAATGTAGGATGCCTTAGTCGAGCAAAACACACTTTGTGCAGGAGCTGTTTAAAAAAATAAAAACATGCTCCAAAGTGACCCACATGGCAGGGGTAATTTAGTATGCTGCTCTTTGTGCTTTCTGTCTTACTTCTGCTGTTTACACATATTTTTTTTTCTCATCTGTTTGCACAGGGAATAGATGCTGACGTTGTCCTTTTCATGAATAAATCTCTTTTTAGCATGTTGGCCAGCACAATAAAAAAATTATCAAACAAATTAGAGCCCGAACCTGCAACCTTTTCTGATGAACAGAAAACGTGTTTGTGGGCCAGCTCCCTGGCTTACAAGGGGCTTTTTCTGGAGGAAGAGCTGCTCACGTGAGCTACACGTACAAGGTCTCAGAATTTTTGTGCTGCAGAGCTTGACTGTCAGCCAAAGCTGGAGGTGGCTCAGCAAAGGGAATAAAGGTGGTTGTCAGAGACGAATCTCAATTTCCTCTTCCTCTGCCACCTGCTGCATTGGAAGGACCAAAGGTTGCTGTAATTAATGCCACGGCTTAAAGTCTTGGTGGCATGGTTTGCCTCCAGAGCAAGAATTATATGTGTGGTGGCTTTTGCAGCAGGAGAAATATTTGGTGCCTCCAAAATGCCATGGATTGCAAAGCAGATTGATGGGAAGAAGTCCCCATAAAGGCTGTTAAATATGAAGGCAGCAGCTGAGCCTCAGGTACCCTCTGAGCTGTCGGTGTCTGGAGGCTGAGTGTCTGAAGGAGAGGCACTTCCCTGCATTGCTGGGCTGCCATTAGCTCTTCAGAGGACCTTCCTCTGACCTGTTGTGTCTGTCCTGGTGTTCAGAGCTAACACCAGCAATTCCCAGCTCCAAGTTACAGTGTTTCTGTTTGGCTACATCCCAGAAAGCAAAGTGCCGGGAAATGGCATATATTGCCCCAAGTGCCATGCATTAAGCTTCCCTCCTGCCTCCAGTGGGAGAGAGCTTGTACCCATCCTTGTGCAAGTGTTGAGGAACCAGCACAATCCAAATGCTTATGATCTGCATTCTCACCAGCTCAGCTGGAAGTGGATACCCTGGCCAGAGCAGTTTGTCTGGCTCAGAAATGCCACCCAGCTTCAGCCAGAGGTTCTGTGTATAGAGCAGGAGGTTGTACAGGACAGCGTCTGAGAGGCAGCAGAGCTCTGCAGCTGAGGTTGTCCACAGCACTTGCCAGCTGCCCAGGCAGTGCAAGGGTCCCCAAGTGAGCTTTCAGGACGAGCAAAGCATCTTTCCCTCTGCAAGAGAGATGCCTTCTTTGGGGATTTAGCCCAGAGAGCATCCATACGTTGTCTGCTGCCTTGTGCCTCCCACTCTGGCACACCTTTTGGCAGGCTCCTCCTCTGCATGGTGAGGGACAGCTTCAGCTTTCTCAGCCTTTCAAAAAGAGGAAAACTGTTCCCAGAGACGATTCCCAGTTCACAGGATTGTGGACACTGGCTGCCGAAGCTGGAAATAACAGGATAGGAAGTGTGTGTACAAAGAACTATTTTTATCAATGGATGAATTGTAGTAGGTGCAGTAATAAAAAATTAAAAACTGGTATGACTAACCCAGGCTCTCAGCAGCCCTGGCTCCCACTGTGCTGAAAATGGTATCAGCCTAAGTCTTTTTATGAGCTGAAGCCTACCAGGTAAGCAAAACTCTGCTTGGTATCTTCCCTTGGCTCCAGCAAGAACAGTCAATAAGGCCTTTGTGTTGTGCCTGGCAGGGAAACGACAAAAACAACTGCATCTTCAGCCAAGAAAAGCCCTGCAAGGGTAAAGATGATAGGATTTCAACTAAGCAGCAGAAATGCACTTTGGTATGAATACCTTTATAGGCTAATATGCCAATGCATGCAGGAAACGTGGTGCTGCCAGCTAGTGTTGGTTGAGTGTATCCAACAGCAGCCAGCAGCCTGTGGACACCAGTTTTGACTCATGGTGGTGGTTAACAGAATTTTAAAGGGTAACCAAGAAAATGCCACCAAAATCCTATGAAACAATGCTAGTTTTATAGAACCAGATATGCAAGATGGATTATTTACTAGAAAAAAAAGGAAATAAAATCCAGAAGGCAATAATTCAATCAGTAACAGCTGACTGGATGTATGTCAGAAGGGGAGGCTAATTGAAGAGACATTTCTGCAAATGCCCAAAAATGCAAACAAAACAAATGCAAAAAATGCAAATCAAGATTCTCCTGCCTTCTGCAGTGCTGCCAAAGGTCTTCAGGCTCAAAAGTCCAGGAGCAGAGTCATCAGAGCCCTCCTGTGCAAGGAATAAATTGGCCCCCAGATCTGACCACTGCCATCCAGAAGAACCTGTCTTCCTCCTCTGAGGGGGCAGTCAGGGTCCCTAAGAGCATGGAGGAGGTTGGTCATGGTGGTTGTGTCCAAGGCTAGATGGCTGCTGTAATTTCTTCTTGCTTTCTCTGCCCCTCAGTGTAACACATTTAATCTCTGTATGAAGCACAGGATGTTCATGTTTGCCTGAAGCACATATTTCAGAAAGACTTTAATAATTCATTGAAATAATTAAGGGTGAGGAAATCCATAACTTTCTGTGGCAGTTTGGTCCAACTGCCCATCAACCCTAGTGCTAAAAATGTGTCCCATATTTCTGATTCAAAGGGTCTGATCTCACCATCCAGTCTTTGATATTTGCTGTCCTTTTCCTCCATGAGGTTAAAAGAGCTCTTACATGCCCAGTATTTTTCCTCCCTTAGAGTGGAAAAAGCTGCTGTCTATCAAATCATTCCTCAGTCATCTTTCTGATGAGCTGGACAGATTGAACTCCCAACCTTCCACCAGAGAATCGTTCCCTGGTTGTTCAGTTGGTTTGGAGCTCTCTGCTTTACATGTTTGCTGACTTTTTCCAAATACTTCTGGTAACATGGGTGTCAGAAGTACACTCACTATTCCCAGTTTAGTTTCAACAGTGCTGCATAAAGATGTGCTTAGTTCCTGATTTTTGGTTTTCTT
Organism: Eopsaltria australis; assembly: GCA_034509425.1. Classification (NCBI taxonomy): domain Eukaryota; kingdom Metazoa; phylum Chordata; class Aves; order Passeriformes; family Petroicidae; genus Eopsaltria; species Eopsaltria australis. The sequence continues at coordinate 3,480,447 of JAVTVJ010000105.1, forward strand.
TTTGGTTGGTTGGTTTTGTTTTGTTTTGTTTTGTTTTGTTTTTTTAAATAAATAGTTGTTTCATCCTTGGCCATTGGAGTCCCTGGATTTCTCTGAAGGACCCATTCCAGGCTGTAGATATTTTTTCTAGAAGCATTAAGCATTTGTGCCTCACCTTGCACTGCTTGTGCCCACAGCCACCACCTCTTTTTTGGGATACAGATCCCTCCTTTTCCAGTTTTGGAGCTGGCTCACCCATTTTTTGCTGAGAGTCCCATTCAGTCAGTTGTCCTGGCACTTGCTTCATCTTGGCCATTTTTTTTAGTGTTTGTTACATTGTGAAGCAAAAGGATTCTAGGGGGCATAGATTAACAGCTTTTATTGATTCCCATCTCCTACACACAAGACTAACCAGCATACATGAAGTGCAGGAATAGCCAGAGAGAAACTGAGCACAGAGAGCATTTGTACCATGTCCACACCACCCAGGGAAGGATCTCTTTCAAAAATCCATGGTTTCCTAGAAATCTAGAGGGACGTTGCAGGGCTTGGGAAATCAGAGACAGTTTAGGGGTTTGGATCTCAGGAAAAAAAAGTTGGGAGTGTTATTTGGGATCAGGGCTGGGAAGCACAGCTCTTTTCAAGAAAAGAGGAAGAATTTGCTTTGTGGGTAACCACAAGCAATAATGAGGGAAAAAGTTCTGAGAAATTTTGTGCTGAGTTTTTTGAATTTCAGTAATTTATACCAAGACATTTCTTCCAACATCCAGGAGACAATTTGTGTGAATGTATTTGTGATTACATGATCAGTGAAGGCTGTACATGAAGCAAAATCTTTGCCAGCGTTGTTAGAGATAATGGAATTAGGGAGAAATCCCAAGCAGGGATAATTACTTTGTGTTTAGTAGGCCTGGTTATGCAAGCTGCCAAAAAAGTAGTGAATGTGAATACCTCCAAGGAAGGGCTTTTCTTAATGATGATTTTGTTGTATCACCATCATGCTTTTGTTTGCTTGCAAAGGTGGGGTGTGTGCTGTTTATTGCCATCAACTGATGTACAAAAGGAATAAATAAAGCTTGGCGAGCTGAAGCGAGGAAAGATGGGCTAGTCAATAAATCACAAAGTCATTAAGAGCAGGGAGCAGGTTTTTTATTGCATTGTGAAATGCACAGGAAGAACACAGGCATGAGTCCAGTCACATGCATATTAAGAGATGAGCCATTGCATTTTGAAGATTAGTATTTAGTGAGCAGGCATCATAAAAGAAGACTTTACAGCAGTCAAAATTAGAGGCTGTGAAGAGGTAATTGCTTGCTGTGACCACAGACTTCACAATGGACCTGGTTTCCACATGCAGTGCAGTTTGTTATCTGATTCATTGTTGGGCCATGGTGTGGAGCTGTGGAGGAGCAGCACAGCACTGTAGGGCAGCCTTGGTCACTTCAATTGCTTTGGCTGAGTGAGACAAGGTGATGGAGAAGAGGGCGAGAGGAGTCTCCATCCCCACCTCCAGAAAAAGAGAGTCCTTCACTCCCCAGAGTCCATACCAGATGGATTAAAGTAGGGCAGGTAAACAAGTAACAGAATCTTCTCCCTTCTTCCCCAAGGACTACAGGTACAGCAGAGTGAGGGAGGAAGGCCAGTGGGGAGGTGGTGGTGCCCATCCTCAGGCTGTTTGGCAGATAGGTGGGTTACCATGTCTGGTCAAGGTGTCCACCAGGTGCAGCAGCAATGCAGCCTGTAGAGCATCTGGGTGCTCAGAAGGAACTGGTGGTGTGCAGCTTGTTAGGAGGGAATTAGAAGCAACAGCCAAGAGGGTAAAATGCTTGCAGCTTATCTCAAAAGGTACCTTACTACCTGGTCACAGTAAAGGTATTTCCAGTTATCAGAAAATGTTTTAAAAAGGAATTAAATCAGGCAGAAGGTGAGCAGCTGGGTAGACTGTCACAGGTGTCCTTAGGAAGCGTAGGTTGTTTTCACACCGGGGAAAGCAGAAGGGCAAACAGGTGGAAACACATAGTAAAAGCAGCCTAAATGGGTTTTTGTGGAATAATTTCATTGTTGGGCATAAAACCCAACAACAAAACTGTTTTCAACTGCATCAGGCAGAGGCCACTTGCCAGCAAACACATAGGGCCTAGAGATGACTGTGGGGTAATGGAAGCACTTAGAGATGGCAGGACCATAACAACAGAGGCAGACAAGATCCCTGTGCTGGTGTTTGCTGGAGAGGAGCCTCAGGAGACCTCCCACACCACAGCTTTTTCCAGCTGGAGATGAGCAAGAAACAGCCTCAGATTGAACTGTCAGAGGAGGAGGTTTTAGAACAAGTTGATGAAATGAGTAGCAACAAATCACTGAGTCCAGCCGGGGTTCAGCCTGGGCTCCCGAGGAGACTCAATTACAAGACTGCCAAACTACTGAGTGCAATGTGTAACCCCTGCCTTCCATCAGTCATGTGCCAGGAAATGGAGGTGGTAAATAGGATACTCTCTTTTTTAAAAAAAAGAGCTTTGGGAAACCACAGTCTTGTCTGTCTGCCTTCCCTTCCAAGCAAATTGTCAGGCATTGTGATGAAAAAAGAGACCGGACAGACAGAATTGAATTGATACCAGAGATCTGTTACAGCCTTTCAGAAGAGCTGGTAGGTCTGTGAATGAGGATGACCCTCTGGACACAGTTTATTTGGCTTCCCCAGAAGGTGATGACAGGTCTTTCACCCAAGTGTCTGCTTATCATTTAGGAAAGCATACACATGTGTCTCTGTAGCAGGAGTGTTGATGATATGCACCGAGTTTTGCTCTCACCCGCGTGTGTGAGCTGGACCGAGCTCTGCAGGGGCTGAGGAAGATGAGAGTTACCCACCCTGTGGCTCATACCCACTTGGGCAAACCTCACTATCTCTGGGAGCTCCTACTGGGGATGTGGAGTCAGGAAATATCATCATCATCTTCATCACTGACAGAGTGCCTTAGCTTAACACAAACTCCGCAGTGCTGTGTGATATACAGAGGCAATAATAATGAAAAAGCTTGGTTCTTGCCTATAAATATTGTAGCTACAATATATGGAGTAGATGCTTAGAAACAGTATCCAAGACTGGACTGAATTCTTCTGTGAGGGATGGTTTCATGTCTTGGCTGTTCCAGAGCACACCACCAGGGCCAATGTTTGGGTCAAAAAACCTTTTCAAGCCCACATCCTTCCCTGCAGCACTGCTGCCTGACCACCCTTTTGCTTGCACAGTGCATTATTCCTGTCTTGTTCTTATATTTATTGGATTGTGTCTGCTGCTGGAGAAAAGATCCTGGATTTTCCAAGTCGGTTTTGAACTCTAATCTCAACCTGCAGCCTACTTGTAAACACGTTTAGTTTGGTCTTGTCTGCAAGTAAAATAATTATCTAAGCTATTCAAAGCAATATGGGGAATTCTCATTTTTGAGCTGACAGCCTGGCTCCCATGCCCTGATTGGGGTGTACTGGGAAGGAAACGTGGAATGGTTCTTCTTTTTTGGGAGATTGGTCCTGTTTTGCTAATTAGAGTGAAGGACCATTGCTCGAGGTTATAGAATCAGCTAATAAAGTTGTTTGTGGGATCTAAAAGATTAAATCAAACAAGGAAGCTGCTGGATGTGCATTTAAAAATAAATTTCTGGTTTTGCCTTTGAACAGTAGTGGTATATAATGTGATGATTAAAATGGACGATGAGGAAATCTGTTGCTTTGAACGATTTAATCAGTTATTTCCATAGGAGCATGTCAGGGAATTGAGGGCACTTGATTTCCCTTCATTGTTCTGCATAACTGAATATATTTAGGTCATTATATCTGAATAAACAAAGTAACATTCTTAAAAACAACAACAACAACAAAAAAGAATAGCGATAGAAGCAGCAGATTAAGCGTGGAAAATCAGATTTAACAATTTCCAGAGTCCTTTTTTCCCATTGATGAACTGGGGATTTACATGACTAATGTCTATTAAAACACTTAAATACCCTTTGCCTCAATGGGAACTGACAATGGGAGAATAAATCCTGCCTGCAGCCCACTCTGTCATAGGAATCGAGCCTATCAGTGTTATGGTTTCTTGGTGGGGTATTGGCTGGGGTGGAAAGCACAGCCAATGTTCATATAATAGGTTTTCATCTCTGAAGGCAAATGTCAACATCAATTTACCTCTGGGATAAGTGAGACCTCCTGAGGGATCTCAGCCCTGTGTGGAGGGGTCAGAGCACGGATCCAATGCCCACATTTTAGCAGATGTGAGATCAGGCTGGCAGCTACGCAGGGAAAGGCCCAGGAATGTTGTGAGAGTGGGATATGGTCCAAAGCAGGATGTTTTTTGAATGTGGAAGAAGGAAAACGGGTGATCAGAAATCAATTTTTCTGTCCTGAGTACCAGAGGACAGTTGTAAATAAGTTTCAGTAGCTGTTTTCTCTGTTAATAAAACAAAACATGTAAACACATCCTGGATGGCCATCCATCAGAGACATTTTGCATCACATGTGTTTTATGAATATTAGATAATGGAGGAATGTAACAAATAGCCATTTTTGTCTCCCTCTTGAATACCAAATAACCGTTATTAGTATCTGTCAAATAAATAATGTGAATAATTTAACAAGACGTCACTATTGTGAAAGAAATGATATCCCATTCTATTAAGCTTTGGAGTCAGTTATTGTGCAAAGATAATAAATACATGCAGTAGCTACAGCAATTATGCCCTAGAAATCTACTTCAAATGTTGCACTGCTTTAAGAAAAGGAAACCATTCGGGCTCTCTGCACACCATGCAAATTATGTGCCAAATCTTCTGCTCATGTCAACTGGCGTGGCTCCAGCTGTTCCAGCTGTGCTCTGTATACAGTGCCCTTCTGTGATCATATATGCACACACCTTCCTAGCTCCAGCTCCTTAATAAAAGCATGCGTGTCCTAATCATGTCAACTTGCCCTCTCCGCTTAACTTTTGAACCTTTCCCAGCAAAATCTGCCAGAGGTTTTGCAGGTAGGTTCCACAAATCTGCATGAAAGTAGGGGATCAAGAAGGGAAGACAGATCATGTCACTGAAGCCATTATCTGTCTGTGCTGTGTGTCTACAGGAAATCTGTCTTAATGCTGTTGGTCAGAGAGCCACAGGCATAAAGGAAGGTGTAACATGAAATATTAGATTAAAAGGATTTCAGTGATCACTTGGAGGTGATGCTGCTAGAAGGCATTGGCCTCCCCCTCCCAAACAGGGCCACACTCACCTGCTCACAGGCTCAGGATTGCATACCAAAGAGCTTGCAACTATTTCAGTGATCTTTCTAGATTCCCGCTTGTTGCTCATTGTTTAATCAATCCAAATAACTTGGAAAATACTATTATTTAAAATTACTGTTTAGGACTGTGGAAGCCATTCTAATTACAGAAGACATTGGGGTCATTACCTTTTGCTGGTATTTTATGTAGTAAAACATTTCTTTCTCTACATAGAAAAGTGTTACATGTTTGCTTCCTTGTTTTCTGTGCAGGATGTTTGCTGCTCACTATTTTTTCTCAGAATGAAGCTGGGGAAAAACATCTATCTTTCAGCTGAAATTTGAAAGCGTCAAGATGAGGGCTGACAATTTTTTTGCAGCCACCTTGTGTCAAGGACACGTTTTTTACCATCCCCATCCCAAAGTTGTTTAAAGTACAAGAATATGAAAAAACCCCTCCATTGTGGGATGCATCTGCTTATTGACTGCTTGTCCTACTTATTGTGTGGATGTTATCTGATGCTAAATGATGGGATTAATTTTTTAATATCTTTCTCAGGAAAAGGATGCAGAAGACTGCATGAAAAAGTAACTGTCTTAAAGCTAATAAAGGAAATTCCTCAATCACTGAAAGCTGCCAAAACTAAGACAGCCTGGACAAGTGTCATTTGACTGTGGTAGATCTACAGTATCTTAGGGCCAACCTGTGTTCTCTAAAGGACAGCTGGGCTGTGGATTGCCATAGATCAGCACTGTGCACACCAAGGGTTTGCTTCTGGAATTGATCAGAGCTGCAAAACCAGTTCAGTGGTTCTCTGCATCTCGTCTCTCACATCAGCAGAGCATGGATTGCACATGGCAATGTGCTGTGGACAGACAAAGGCCTGTTTTGGCACAGCCAAATCCCCACCCGGAATCTCAGCCTAGCCTTGTTTTCTGCCACAGAATCCCTTTGTGATGGAGGAAAGGTACATGAACCAAGCTATTCAGAGATGGCAATTTGCATGTTGTGGGACCCAGCTTGAAATCTCAGGATTGGTCTTGCAGGAGTACTTGGCATGCACAGTTGCATCTGAAATCAATAGAAGCTATTTTCTGAGCCTATAAAGTGCTGTAGAAAATATGATGTACTATGAAATGATAAGCCTTAGGCATTTCAAACCCCCCACCCTGACTTAGTGGGTAGTTTGGAGTGTCTGCTCAGTGTGTCTTGGCTTTCTATGCATAACCATCTCCACTGATAATTCATCTCACCAGAAGCACTGTGAGAGTCAGTTAGATGTTTGTGAAATGCTGCTTTCAGAGCAGGGTGTGAAAAGTGTGCAATAAATAAGACAGTCATGCATTGGTGATGGGGACAGGCAGGATTTTGAGGAGCAATTAGTGAGGGAGGGGTCAAGTGGAAAAAAAACCTCAGTCATATAGTGAAATAATTAAAGATGTTTTGTAACCCATGTGCCCATAGGAAGTGGTAACAATTGTTCAGACAACCATGCGAAATTAAACACTCATTTAGGAGATCTTGTGCAATACCATTCACCAGTTGCTTTGGTATTTGCAGAAGTGAGGTCTGAGCACATCACCTTGGTCTGAGAAAATATGATTGCATCCATACTGATATTTTTATATCAGATGAAAAACTGACGCTAGTGTTTCAAAGAGCATCAAGGCACAAATCCCACCTCTGGTCCCTGTGTTAGATGGCCTCCTGCAACTAATATTTCATATGAAGTTTAATGATGTGGAAATGGGGAAAACCTAAAAACACACCATAAAAAAAACCCTCACCAAAACCTTGTGGAAGGGTGTTGCTGTGCTACAGAGATGCTGTTTTGCCTACAGATGATTTCATTGTTCAGCTCCTTTTCTTCTCCTTGAACAACCTGGACTTTCATTAAATGTAAATTTAATAAAAGGGGAAAAAATGGAAAAAATAAAGAGAAAAAGAATAAAAAGGAGCACTATATGTATGTCTTTACTGAGATATGGTGGGACTGAGAAGCTTTCCTTCACAGCAAGAGTTCCTGGTAAATTTGCCCGCTCTTTTGGGAACAAATGAAAAAATAAGGTACATTTACAAGCCCCATCCAAATTAACATTTTCAGCTCAGTTTTCAGGGGCATAAAGTTGTTGTTGGATACAGTTCTGCTTGCAGTAAGATATTTATTCCATCTAGTAAAGGAGGATACAAGCTTGGTAAGGCTGCTGAGACTGCTGATTTCCATTGTTGTATCAGCTCTCGCCCCAAGTAGTGGCACGTTGCAAAAATGTTATTTGAGAAAATTACAATAATGTTTTCTGATATCTGCTCCAAATACACAAAATGCAAATTGTTTTGAAAGAGATGAATAGTGTGTTGTGAAGCACCATGCAATTAAATAATTGGTTGTGAACATCTTTTCTTATGAAAATGAAGCAATTGTAAATAACAGAATGATATTTCAATGAAACGGTATGTAGGGCCAGTAAGAAAGATTTGCAAGAAACATTTGTAATTGCATTATCTCTAAGTAGAAAATTTATAAATTATAATGAATTATACAAATGTATCCTGACATAAAAGGGAAATGTTCGATCAAGAGGCTGAATATGTAAGGATTAAGTTCTTTTTATTGAGGAAGTTCCTCCTGCCTGTGTGCAATATTCATAAAATGTGTTACAAGTTTATAAACGGAATAGAGATTTGTTAAAATACAAATTTAGTATGGAATGTGTATTTTAAATATTTAATGAAACAATTATGCTGTATTAACACTATGTTCTTTATTTATTGGATTAAAATTTCACAGGGATTTTTATATCTTGCACCTTTATTTGCCACAGATTTTAGAGTTATTCTCCTCACATTTTCTGAATCAGCTGAGTGCTAATAATTTTCACATATGTTTTAGAATACCTGTACTTTGTTCTTCAAAGGTATTATAATGTATAAGAAAGTGGACTGCAAGCCTGTCTCACTGTAGATCTCCTGTGTGCCTTTGGGGCACTTAACTGAGCTTTGCTTTTGCAAAGAGGGTGTGGGATGAAGACTCGATCCCAAATATCTTCCCTGGCTGAACTTCCAGGCGCTGCCCAAACTGAATCAGTGGTGAGGTGATCCTGAAGTTAGTTTCTCATCATGGAAGCCACTCAGAAGCCACCAGGGAGCCACTGCACCTTTCTGCAGTACAGACACTGCTTGAAGCAAAGGGCACTACCACCAAGTCCTGCCACATCTTAACCAGCTAACTGGATTTAAGGTGAATCAGCAAGGGAAGCAGAGTAGTCCATGCACAGGCACAGAGGTGCAAACATGAAACAGAAAAGGAATGGTCACAAACTCCTGGCTGTTCACAGCTTGGAGAATGAAACGCTGTTCTGACTGCTGAAGGCTGCTGATCAGAGCTGAAGCACCTCTTCTACAAAGACAGGCTAAGAGTATTGCTGTTGTTCAGCCTGGAGAAGAGAAGGCTCCAGGGAGACCTTAGAGCATCTTCCAGTACCTAAAGGGGCTACAAGAGAGATGTAGAGGAATTTCTTACAAGGGCAAGTAGAAATAGGACAAGGGGAAATATCTTCAAACTAAGAGAGGGTAGGGTTAGATTACTAGGAAGAAATTTTTCTCTACAAGGGTGGTGAGGCACTGGCATAGGTGTCCCAGAGAAGCTGTGGATGCCCCATCCCTGGAAGTGTTCAAGGCCAGGTCGGATGGGGCTCTGAGCACCCTGGTCTAGTGGAAGATGTCCCTGACCATGGCAAGGGAGCTGGAACAAGATGATCTTTAAGGTCCCTTCCAACCTAAACCATTCTTTAAGTTTATGACCTCTTTTAATTTGTGGGAAGTTAGGTTGGAGACCGAATGAAGGGCAAGGATCAATACCAACAGGCCTATTGTCTTTGTGGCTTTTCCAGCAACATCTCAGCGATGCTATCAGAGAAGTCAGAAACTCAGAACTGCAGTGACATCCTGCAAAGAAGCTTTTAGAGAAGGATTTAACACAACATCAGCCAGGACAAGCATTACTGGCAGCCTTCATGTAGGATTTACCCAAAGGTGGTGAAAACATCCTGTGAAACCGAGACAGAACTCAGTGTTCCAAGGTCAAATTTACTGATAACTTCACGAAGATGTCTCTACATTTTGCTTTGCCCAAGATATCAGTGTAATACTTGCAAGGAAACTGTTTCGAAAAATGGCTCTCTGGAGTGCTACTATGCTGCTCTGTGCTCTGGAGTGTAACAAGGCAGAACTCACATCTTATTTCAGGCAGTGTTTTTCTCATAAGAGAACTGATCCCAGATTAGCTCTGAAGACAACAAAATGGTACCTGTAGCCTTTTTTTTCCTTTTTTTCCTGTGGAATAAAAAAAAGATAAATGAAGTGGTTTAATTGATGCAAGACCCACTGCTCAAGCAGCAGGTTTTATGACATGATCAATTTAAATACAAAGAAAGAAAATCCTGCTGTAGCAGACCCTAACCTGGGTACTGATAGAGCACTGTCAGCATTTGCAGTAAAGGACTCAGCATCTGACAACTGAATTTATTAGAAAGAAGGATCTGGGCTCCAATGGATTCAGTCTTGATGAAAAATTCATGGATTTATAAGTCTCCTTTGAGCTTTTTGAAACATTAAAACCTATTTTTATTTGTATTAACTTGATTTTAATGATTATTCTCTTTTATGTGAACTGTGCATGAATATTGACCTTGTCAGATGTCCACTCCCTCCACCAGTGGAAGGACCCTGGCAGCTCCCTGTGCTCTGCATCTTCTGCTGGGCTCAGAGAGAGTGTCTACCTGATGTGGCTGTATTTTTGCTCCATTCATACGATTAGTTTAAGAATGTATTTATAGAATAATTATCTGAACGTAGTGTAACTTGATGGAGGAGTGCTTTCTAAAATCAGATGAGTTGAGCAAGAAATGTCATTTGTGCTAATCTGTCTGAACTGGGTAAGTGTGAAATGTGCTGTAGGGAGGAATTATCTCTGCTGCAACATTATAGGCCAGGAAAAAAATCTGTTTACTACACAAAATATGATGTATTTATAATAAAATCTTGACTTATTCTCACTAATTCTGTCTAAGTTAATGCGTTATTAATTGTGCGTTTTTGGATATACTTTGAGGGGGGTGGGACAAACTATCTCTAGCACTGCAGCCACTTAACTGTAACAATCACATTTTCTTTTTAATAGAGTAAGTTAATTTTTAAAGTGATCTACAGAGGAACAGATGGGGGAACGAATTCTCTGTGGGTATCTCCTGCTGCACCAACACTCGGAGCACAGAGCAGTGCCTAGTGCCAGGCACATCTACCTTGCAGTTCTTCCTTCCCTTGTTCTCCTGTTATCTTATGTCAGGTGACCAGAAATGGAAAAGCAGCCTCTGAAGGTAAAAATTTGTCTGGTGTTTGAGGAATCTGCTTCACAGACAAATTTCTGGCTGGGCTGCAGCCTCCAGCAGCAGGGTCCCATCTTAGGGGTTTGTCTGCATGTCTGTAGGCACGACAGGCCTCCAGCAGCAAGGGAGGAATGTGGCTGCAAAGGGAAAGCTGGGAGGGGAGTCCCTGGCCCACTGATCACAGTGAAAAATGCAAGAATAATTAACTGCTTCCTCATCTTCTATTTTGTCTCCCTGCTGATGTGGAGTCTTGCTACGCAGGAAGCAAAAGCCCTGCTGGCTTCAGTTAAACTGGGATTTCACTCCAGTTTTCATCATCCTATTTTCTCATAAATTATTGCTCCACTAATTTATTTGTAGGAAAAGAGAGCAGCAACACATCAGCCATAAAGCAGACCTGAACTATGGGTTTTCCTTGTCCTGTGATTTTGGAAGGAGGTCTTGGACAAGGGGGACTTGGAGGCTGGAGACTGCCCTAGTGGGTGGTTGGAGCAGCTCCCCATGCTCCTGGGGAGCATGTGCCCTGTCCTCTCCTCCCCATGCAGACACCCTGATGCCAGCAAAGGGGCTGGATAATAACAACTGATAGTTTTAATCCAAATTTTTAAGCTGGAAAGTGTCTCAGGTTAGCAGCAAGAGCATGGTGTCAGTTCAGGCACCTGCTTCGGAGCTGCTGCAGGGAATAACAATCCCACTGCTGCAGGAAGAATGGCCATGAGTGGCTCAGGCTCCTTCAGGGTGCCAGATCTGCACTAGACAAGAAAGAAGAATCCTACAACATGCAATTAAAAAATCTCTAATAACAGTAATTACAGCAGAGAAAGTAGGGCAGAAACTGATAAAACCCCCACCTTTCTTACTGATTTATATTTTTCTTTAAAACGTTGCCTACATCTGCCGCCAACCTCTGAACCTCAGAGAGCATTCAAAAGCTGAACATGAGAGAAATTCACCCTAGCCCATAGAGCATGATGGTGTGAAGCTTTTTTAACACTTCTATTAAAGTGATTTCCATAAGAGGTAGAGCTGATTTTGGGAGGTCTGTATTTAGACATGTAAGAGATTGAGAGGGGAGAAAATCACCTTAGTAAAAGTTGGTGCCTTTTCACTTTCAAAGAATGAAATTATTGTCCATTGTATTTGTTACTAATGACAATAATGTTATGTTTATCTGACAAATTTAGTTCCAGGCCTTCAAAACAATCAACGAGGTTCACCAGAACTGTGCTGTAACAGCACTGCATCTGCCTGAGCTCAGACAGGGAAAGGGAAGCTGCGAGCTGGTGGGAAACAGCACACCCAAGGAGGAGGTGTCCACTGCCTGGAGAAATGCCTCCTGTGATACCTGGAGGGCATGTGGACACACGTCATCCCTCTGCTGCTGGACAGGGTTTTGCAACATGTAGATCCCAGATGAGAGATGGCAGGGTGCTGTGGGGCATCAGTGACGTTTCTGGGAAGATGTCTCAGGAGACAAGCATTGGTGTGACAGCTTCTGATGTGCCCAGCCCCTGCCACTGGTGATGCCCTGTAACACAGGTACCATGCAAGGCATCTCCTGGCCAGGATGCCAGCCATGCTCCTGGCTCCCTGGGCCTCCCACAGGAGCTTTGCCACAAGCAGCAGCATTCCTCCACATGATCAGGCCCATCCCAGGCTGCTGAGAGACACTGCTGATGCTCCACAATGAGGTGTGCAAGCTAGTAGGGTGTATTTACACATCTGCTCCTTTAGGACTGAAATCTGGGGATCTTGAGTTGAAATCTCAGATTTAAATTAGATGCTCCAAAGGCACCTGTTTCTGAAGGGTTTGATTGAAATGTGCTTTTTTTCCCTAGTGAAAAAAGTTCCATAATGTCTGCTTTGACTCTGAAACCACAAAGTCTGAGCAAAAATTAAACACCCTCTCTAGAAAAAGTGCAGCTATCTGAGCATTTTAGAGTTAAGGTAAGAATCTTAGACTCATGCTGGGAGTCTTTCAATTTCAGTTGAACCTACCCCCTCCTGACTGTCGTCCTCCATCCTAAACAGACACCTATGCAGTCATGCAAATTTGATTTCGTAGAATCACGGAATATCCTGAACTGGAAGAAACCCACAGGGATCATCTTGCCCAACTTCCTGCCCTGCACAGGACACCCCAACAATTACACCATGTCTGACAGTGTTGTCCAAACACTCCTTGAACTCTGTCAGGCTTGCGCTGTGATCACTTCCCTGAGGAGCCTGTTCCAGTGCCCAGCCACTCTCTGGGTGAAGCACCTTTTCCTAATTCCCAATCTAAACCTCCCCTGACTCAGCTTCATGCCATTCCCTCAGGCTGAACAAAACAATGACCTCAGCCACCTCGGCTGTTCCTCGTATGGCTTCCCCAGCATGTGATTCCACAGCCTGTTCTCTGTCCCAATGGCCCAGGAGGGGTTGGGTCAGACTTCCAGGTATTTGAGATGAGCTCACCTCAAAAATAGCATTGTACTTGAGGAGATGGAGATTTTAAAGCCCAGGTTTACTCCTAGTTGTCTCTGGGCTCCCTGGGCCTCCAGCAGAGCTGGTTTGCCTTTTGGCCAAGCTGAGGAGCACTCTTTAAGGTAAAACACAGTAAATAGCCTGTGTCTATGTGGATTGGAAATGAATCACTCTGTCAGAAAAGGATCCTTTAAAACAATTGCAAATTGCTTCGGTGGGCATTGCATTAGGCTGTGCTTTATATATGACCAATCAATATGTTTGTGTATATAAGTATGTAAAGCTGCATCAGCTCCTAGCAAATGTAATATTCATGTAGGTGTGGTGTCATGGGCATCTCTCCCCATTTCACCACAGCCAGAGAAAAGTCTGCAGTAAGTGCAGGAGTGGCAATCTCATATCCTGGCTGCTCAGTAGTGAGGATCCAAGAGCAGAAAGACCGATACATTCAATTTCTGATGGCTTTGCAGGAAAAGAAAAAAAGGCATCTATTCCAATTACAATAGTTGTCTGACTCTTACGTGAGAGCTTTCTCCAGGTTTGCCAGTGGTGACCTTTAGCAATGGCAAAAGGAGGCTTCTTAAGGAAGGGTTCAGCTCTCAGAATGCATCCCAGATAACTGTGGAGAAGTTGTGATTATTCATCGACTTTACCTCCCTTTCGACCCAAAACTATTGGCTCTTCTAGCACGAGTTAAGGAATGTCAGTTTACACACCAAGATTGATGTGCACAGAGGTAAACAGGAAATAATATGCACCCTGTCAGAATTTTTCCCTCCATAAACTCAGTTTCTGATTCTGTTATGTCATGAATCTCATGACATGAAGGAAGGTTCATGGTTTTTTTCACCACCTTGGACCACTCCTCCTATGTATCACGAAATCATTTTTAAAATGCAATTTAGTTGGCCTGGTTCCCAACAGAAAAATAACCTATTTCCAGCCCTATCAGCTGCATCTCACATATCCTTCAGGAACCAGCCAAGGGGCTTAAAGAGTCAGCCCATGTAATGGGTGCCAAATCTCTTAGTTTATCATTAAGTCGATAATATACTTCAACCTCATTACTATTCTATCATTAGGATCTGAGTGGTTTGAGTGTTTGACTAAGTGGGTTTTTTTCTCCTCAGAGGTATATGAGATGCTGCCTCTCAGCAAGGTGTCCTGAAAACCTTTTCTTAATGAACAAGTGATTAAAAGGCTTAAGTGCAAGCAAGCATCCAAAACACAAGCTGCATTATCACAGAATGAGCCAGAAACAGGCTAATCCTCAGCCCTGCACTCAGATGCTCTCGATGCTCTCTTGTTCTGTCTCAGTGGTAGCTGCTGGGCAGGGCCCCATGGGCAGGCTGTGCTGTGGCCCGGGATCCACCACGGATGTCTGGCTTTGCCTCTGCCGTGCACAGCAAAGCCACCCCAGGGCAGAGCTGGCTTTTCCCTTGTTCCTGTGCATGTCCCTGTTTCTGGTTCCAGGCAGCTCATGAACATGCTGTGAGTGTCCTGCTCCTACCCAGGCTGTCCCTCCTTTGAGCTGGCTGCCAGGACTAGCACAGACAGGGAGGGAGAGCGAGACAGAATTCTTCGTAGTTTGTACTTCTGTGCTATCTTTCACAATATCAGACTTTAGTATTCCATTTATTCAGCATTTCATGTGGAGGTACAGTGAGTATCTGGGCTTCCCCATCCCTTCTCAAGGCATGGAGAGGACTGTCAAAGGAACACATATGCAAGGAGTGTCAGGCAAGGAAATGCAGCTTTCCCAGAGTGGAACCCTGGTCCTTCTAAAATCAGAGGAAGATAGGCAATAGTTGCTGCAGAGATCACATGTCACCTCATTTTCCTCACTAGATGTGAGTGTTGTGCAGGCATACCAAGGGTGCTGCTTCTCTGAGGGATTCCTGGATGCTGCCAGGGCAGCCTGTGCTTGGTATCTGCTTATTCCTCAGTTAAGTATGAGAGGAAGAGGAAGGCTCTGGGAAAGCAGTGGTGGGTGTGTAACACACCATGCCAGGACCTCCAGGACCTCAGCATAGAACAAACCCAATGATGTGGATCTCTACATGGTCCTTCTGGTGGCACAGGCTGCTTATTATCTGAATGAGGAAAGGTGGAGAGATAAAAATAAAACCTTCTCCCTGACCTGTGTTAGAAATTTCTCTTCCATTTGTTTCTATTTCTGCCCTCTTCTCATTTTTTCCCGTAACTGAAACAGCAGCATGTACTGACACTATCTGTCATTACCCACATCATTTTCTGTGACACTGGTTCAATTAGCTGCCTTCACAGACGTCTTCATGTTCCTGAGAAAAAAAGTTTCGTTTCCCCGGCCCCGGAGAACCGATCTATAGGGATGTGGTCAACTTTGCTGCCTTTGCTGCCCCATGGAGTTTTCTGGCTGATGTGTTCTGTGGTGGCTTCATAATTTTCTATTTCTTGCTGACCCCAGAAGATGTGGGCACCAAGTGCCTGCACCATCATTTCACCACCACCAAGTAAATGAAGCCTCTGACCTGGCCTTCCCAACAGCCACTACCTTGTGGCAGTTTTACTCTTGTTCAGCAGTTGTGATAAGCTCAGAAGTGGCCTTGAAGGGGCTGCCTGAGCAGGGATCCTCACTGATGGCTGGATCTGCCCAGGGCAGGCATGGTGGCTGAGACCTGAGGAAGAGCCATTCTCCTCTCTGTGCCACGACTGGAGAAGAGCTGCTCAGTTTGCCGATTTCTCTGCTGGCCAGTCTATGCTGGAGCATTTCTTTACTACAGTTCTTTTCAGTGACCTGAAAGTAACACTGCTGGCTCTCATTTAGCTTGTGGTTTCTATATAGATAGCATCTAGGCACTTATGACTTCCTCATAGGCTGTCATTAAGGACTGTGTATTAGTTTCCAGCACTGCCTATTATCTTCCAGAGGCACCTCTTCTCCTTCCAGTCATTTGAGATGCCGGCAGAAAAGGAACATTTTGCATTTGCAGACATGGGGTTATGACCTTGCTTCAACTGAAGAAGGCTTTTGACAGAGGAGAAGTTGGTACAATCCTGGTTGTAATAGACTCATTTGGTTCCAGACCTCAGTTAACATCTCATTCCTCTTCTCCTGAAGAGAAGAGGCAGTACAACTGATCTAATACACCTCGCCTGGGGCTGCGAGCAGAGTGCTGATTCACTGGAGAGCAGGGAATCCAGGAGAAAATACTTTATTAACTTCTCACCCTGCTGGTAGTCTAGGTGGAGGGGGGAGTGAAATGGAGGCTTAGAATTAAAAGTCTGATAATTTGCCAGGGAGATGATGACAAAAATCAAAAGGGAAAGCACATTTTATTTGCAAAGTTCAAGAAGGGTATTACAATCAAGAAGAGGAAAGCAAATTGAAGCATTAAAAATAAAGCACTTGATAGAAGCTCTTTGAAAGGATGGCTAAAAAGTATTTCTCTCAAACTCTCTTACAACACCACCCCATTCCCCTGTTGTCTCCATTTCCCCCCAAGTCACATCCATTAGTTGGATTACAGCTCTTTGTGATGCCAGCCTGGCTGCAGCCATGGTGTGGCTGAGCACAGGCAGTTTCGGGCTGTGCAGGAAGGAGCTGCTCTGGGTAACTCTGACCTCTGATCCCCAAGCTTTGCAGTCCCTGAATCTGTGCTGGGCTGGGTGTTGCAATAAGGTTTATAGCACAAGACAGGATGGTTAAGTCACTAGGGAAGTCCTGTTGAATATTGAATTTTTATGCCCTGATCTGTAAAGTGTTGAGAACTTTGTCTCCTTCCTTTCCTTACAGGATGGGCTGACCCAAAACAGCAGTGATGGGCAGGGAACAGTCAGACCCTCTGCTTAGTCTGGCGTGGTGATGGAGAGTTGGCAGATAAAAGTACAACTTTGTCTAAAGTCTGTCTTTCGTGCTCACTGTTGTTCGCTTGTGCATGCAGGGAGCCTCGGGATGCTCTGCCAGAGCCCAGGAGCAGAGCTGCTGCCACTGCTGCCACCACCATGGCTCCAAGTCCCCTTCTCCTCCTTCCCAGCCCAGTGTCCCCTCTGAAAGCCTTGACTGGTGACATTGCAGGTGTTTCTGCTTAAAACCTGAGAACTATTTTATCAGCTTCAGAGGAAAGGGGGAATGTTCTGTGAGAAAGGTGGGCTCTCTCTACCATGAATGCTTTTACAATCATCCACTACCCTTTGAAGAAAATTGTGATACACACACATTATCTATCTATCTATCTATCTATCTATCTATCTATCTATCTATCTATATGTATCTATCTATCTATCTATCTATCTATCTATATGTTTGTTTGTTTCCAATCTATCAGGCTGCTGCTTGTGGTTGTTTCTGTAAGAAGGGACAGCATGCAGCTGTCACGACGGTACCAATACAAGGCAGAAGGAACTGCCTGGTACAGTTTTACTTAAATAGTACTCCAGTCTCATCTGTGATTTAGTTGCTGAGCTTGAAAGATCTGAGGACAGGGATGCCAGGCCAGGCCAGCCTCTGTTTAGCTTGGTCTTGGAGTGGAGAACAGGAGAAGCTGCAGGAAAGAGGTGGGAACAGGGTGAGCACCACTGCTGCTCTCCCATGGGCATAAACCCACCTACACACTTCACCATCAGAGACTTTCCAGGGAGATTGCAACTCCTGAAACTCAGCTTTTCCCACAGCAGGAAGTCGAAGATAAGCCAGGACATTAAATAGTCAGAAAAAACCTCAGCCAGACCAGTTCTTAACTGTAAGCTGCTTTTCTTCAAAAGCATAGCATAAATATTTCAGCAATTCTTCTGGTATTATAATTTCCCAGATGGGCTGAGATAAGAAAACCGTCTCAAACAAACACAATGCGTCAAATTGCGTTGTATCAAATCTCCTCCTCTTACCAGGTATGCACCAGAACTGCGGGGATGGCAGGTTGGACTGCATGGGAGGGCCAAGTTCTTGTGTTTTACTAAACATTTCCATTGAGTTCAAAGGCCTATTCATTGTTTTAGTGATGCAAAGAGAGCTGTTCACTTAATTCTGACCAGTGGTGTGGGGAATGCAAAAGCTGGGAGCAGGGCAGATGGAGATGGCACCGGTTGGGGTCAGAAGAGGAGGTAAGGCCAGTGTTTCCCTTTGAGGTCTTCAGCCTTGTGAGATGGGCAGTCTGGGACATAGCTGATAGGGGTATCAGGGAAAGGGGAATGACACGTCTCTCAGCCTACCACCAAAACAAACACCTTAAAAAAAAAAGGCATTCCTGAACTTCTCGCACAACAGAAGAAATTGTGTGAGGAAAGGAAAGCCCCTGTGCCCAGCAGACACTTCCGTGCAAGCATGGGCACATTGTCTTGCTGTGCAGGAGGAAGACTCCTGTCCTTGCCACAGTGCTTGTATGCCAGGGCTTTGCTGAAGTGAAGGTAAATACAATGCATGGGATTTGGGATAGACCTGGCACAGGAAACTAACAGCAAAGCCAGCGGAAGGAACTGGTACAGTGTGAGATAAAATGAAGAATGGAAGGGCTGTGGGGTGGCAGCAGCCTTATCATGTTTTTAAGCCTCAATCTAATTAAAAGAGATACATAATTAAAATGAAGCAATTAACTGTTTTGTAATTAAATACAAAAATAATTAAGTTGAAATTGAGCACGATAACATCCAATTGTCAGGACAGGATTTATTAGTACTGTAATCTGATGAATTATTTTCATTGTTCTACTGATTACGTTCCTGTGGAAAGAAATCGGTCGTTTCTGTAAGAAGGGACACAAGTTGTCATTCCATGTCCTTTGGGCTTCTTGAAACCTGAACAATGATACAATGAGTATATAAATGATGATTCCACATTTCCAACAAAAAGGGCTGCATTTTTGTCAGTGCCCCAAGAATTTCCTATTATAATCTATGTTTTCCATCATCCTTGTTTGCAGCTATTTGGTCCATGAAAAATGTAAAGCACTTGCCCTAAAACTGATTTTATTGCTGCATAAATGGTGGTGCTCTGTATGGAATTTCAGACCAGAAGAAATACGTACATAGACATGAAGTACATTACAGTGTAGCAAGTGAAGGAAAGAAATCACAACCCCATTTTGAGAAGCAGACCCTGAGCTATCAATGTTTATCAACACGCTTCTGTTTCTCTGTAGTTATGCATAAGGTGTTTATGTGCTTTGCTAGATCAGGGCAACAAAAAGTGGGGTTACAAATGCCCTGAGTAAGTGTAGGTTGCTTATTCTGATGCCTTTGCACAGGTTTGTGCACACGGCTTTAGACTTCCCACCTTGAGCAGAGGATCAAAAAAGTCTTTTCTTCTTCCTCTGTGCCAAGCGACAACTCAGTATAGCTCATCTCAGAACAAGGGCATGTCTTGGTGCCTTGCTTGTCTTCAGTGGAGCTGCAGTGATTTATGAAATAACTGAAGTCATCTGGGCAAAACACACCGAAGAACAGTTAGAAATACTGTAAGGATGGAGATCCATCTTTCATTTGGACATTTTCAGCTGACAAATTTCTTGCCGGCGTGGGGATTTAGGACATTGGTAGTGTCCTTCATTGCTCTTTACTTGAAGCATATTGCTATTTGTGTAGCTTTTGGTCTTCTGTACTACAAGTCCTGTGCTTGCAACAGTGATGGAGTGAGCCTTGTCCTGTGTGAATATATATTAGAAGTTTGCTGGACTCTTCCAGACTAAGCATCTATTTCAAGCAGCTGCCTGTAACTGAGGAGAATGGTGACCTGTGGACCTTTTTGCAGTTTCAGTTCTCCACTTGGAAAAAAAATAATGGAAGTGTGGATTTATCTGTGAAAAGAGTCATCTCAGTTAAGATCACTGGAACTGCCAAACTTTTCAGCCTTGTTGGAGATGGGATACTGGGCAAGCCTGGCATTAGATGCCTCAAAGAAAGGCATAAGAAAACCAAGATGAGCAGATGTCTAATGATCTTCCAGTTCTGCTCACATAGTTCTCTAATATCCAGACTGTTGTAATGCACAAAAAAACAAGTTAGGACCTATTCCAAAACCTTTTGGCCAATTTAAGGAGCAAAGTCGGTGGTGGTGGTGGGTAATTAATAGGAAATCTGTACTGCAAAGAGAAACCCAGCTGTGATAAGTGACATAAAAAGTATGGTAGTGGTGAGTTGTATAGCTCAGAAAATACCTATCCTATAGTAAATGTCATCTGATTGTTCAAGAAAATGATAGTCCTCCCCCACAAGGCTGAAAATATGATGCTAAATTCCCTTATAGATGCCTTAGTAATACTGGAAAGATGGCAGAGAGGGAAAAACTCATAAATGAGAAACAGAGAGAAAGTTGAACAAGCTGATTTATGGGGAAAGATTAAAGTAACTAAACGCACATCACTCAGATAAATGACATCTCAGGGGAACGTAATTGCCGACTCCAAGGACTTGAAGGATTGGGCACCTAGGAATGAGAAGATTCCCCAGGGCCATGCAAGGCTGGGAACTATATAATGGGGAGAAATGGGTGAAACTGCACAGATGAAAATTCAGGTGGAGGCGTGAGAAATGGTTCCTTATGGAGACATTTCAGGAACTACGAAATCCTCTCCTAAGGGGGCCAGTAAAATCTTGGGTTATTTAGCACTAGGCTAGAAAAGCACTCGAAAATGTACTAAAAGGCACAAATCTGCATCCACAGTGGGCCCACTGGGTAAGTTATAACTCTTTTCTATCTCTCTATACTATTTGTTTGTTGGTTTGCAACAAAGCTGGGCTGTTTGTCCCTCTTCTATAGCCTGTGACCTTTGATCCTGTGCACTCAGCATTGCTGGTGGCCCAAGCCCTGTGGAGCCCCATGTTGTGATGCAGCAGATCCTCTGAGCTGAGTCATGCCTCGAGGGGAGCCGACGCCACACCGTGACCAGACGACTTCTCTGCTCTGTACCCTGCCAGAAGGATTGTCACTTGCTAATTGTATAGCATCTCCTGTCTTCCACGCAGTTCTGCTGGCAGCAGCAGCAGATGCAGCGGTCTGCTGGCGCGTGCTGGTGGAACCAGCCCTGGGTGACAGCCAGTTACACATATGCAGCAGCAGGAACAAAGCTCTTGACCTTCACTTCCAAAGACACGGACCTCTATGGAAGGACCCACCCAATCAGCTGATCCACAGTATTTTGAGGAGTTAATGTGTGCAATTCAGTAATGGAAAGCAGAGTGAATAAATAGTTTTATTACCTGTGACACCAGATTGCAGAGTCATTTTAGGTACATTGTAATACTCAGAACACAAATTGATCCAGGGCATAAAGTTTTCTAAGAGGCAATGGATTAAAAATATTTCAAAATAAAAACAGAACAAGGATATCAAGACTGCCTTTTGCACCAGAGAATAAATACAGTGGCCCAGACTTTATCCCATTATTCGTCTGCTTCTTTGATGGCAGCTAAGCAGAGCTCAACTGGTCATTCCTTCTCCCAAGCAAGCTGAGACCATGCAGAGACAGCTTCACGTCTGATACCTGAGGAGCAGCCAGTTCCCAGGTTTACCACACATTCCACTAGCTGGGGGCAGGTGCTGGGGAAGGGGTTATTCTGACAAGTTAGACTGTGCCCACACTGAGCTCCATCCCAGCTCTCCTGCTGGGGCTGCGCTTTCTGGTACGGGTCAGGCCAGCCCCTACTTTGCGCTGGTGATAAGGACAGGGACAAGATGTGCCATCAGACTAAGGCAGAGGCAGCTCACTGCTCTAACTGTTCTGTGGGTAGAAACTGTTCATTGCCTTAATCTGCACCAGGCAATGAAGAACAGCCAGACAGGGATTTTTACCTCTTTGCCCTTTCTGTCTGGTTTTCTTGCTTCTAAATTTTTTACATGAAAAAGAGAAGATGGGGCAGAATGAAAACGATGTCAGCATCAAAAGGATGATAGTCTCTGCATGGATGTCTACATTTTTCATTCTTGCAGGGTGATGCAGTCGACGTTTGCAGTGCCCAAGAGTGCCTGTTTCCAGCAGCCAGAATCCTCTTTAGTGGCTGGGAAGAAAGCAGCGGCATAAACGTGTCAATGGAACACCAGCAATTTGTCAAGCAGTTATAATGCACTAATCAGCGGGGTGGAGGGGAGAAAACTCTGCCAAGACTCAGCCAGCTCAAAGGGAGCTGCTGCTTGTGCACAGTGCTGGGGCTCTTTCGTTTGTGGGCAAGCCCAGTAACTTCCCAGGAACTGATCAGTCCTGGGACTGAGGATGCAGCATTGGCTGCCCCAACTTCACTGTCTGGCTCGTGGCTTCTCTGCCACCCTGGTCCCCACAGAGCTGTCCTGTGCTGACAAACAGTGCCATGACCCCTGGGTGCCCCAACAGAAGGAGATGGTGGCAGTGAGCATTGGAGCAGCCCTCTAAGCTGCCCACAGTTGTCCTCTGTCTGTCTGGGATCAGCTCAGAGACCCAACACCATCGCCTACTTGAAGATCAAGAGTTGGGCCCATTTAGAGACAAGTTATTTGCCATGAATTACCACTTAGCACCCGATTTACTGAGCTTGCCAGACATAAGAAAAAACATTCCAGTCCTTAATGTGGCACTCTCCTTGGTTTTTTGTTAATGCAGCAGATTTCAATCAAAAAAGATATTTGAACAGCATTGACAGGCACAAATAAAAATACAAGCATGCAGACAGGTGGTAAGGGAAGAAGTGCTGCAGTCTTGTGGAAAATTGGGGGATACTTCTCCTAACCAGCCGCAACGATCCTTAAGGATTCTTAACCCTCCCCTGGGATTGCAAAGAAACATTTGGAAAAAGAGATCTCCCCTGCATCCAGCATTGTCTATGTTCCTCTCCTCCATGGTCAGAGCAGACAGGCGCAGTATTGATTCATTACTTCAGGATTTTTGTGGGTGGAGAGCAGGCTGTACTGCGTATTCCCCGTGCTATCTTATCATTAATGCATTAAGGAGCTGAACAAGCAATAAGGGCAAATGGACTTCAAAACACAGGGAACTGTCTCCACCAGGCTCAGGCTGATTTACGGCAATTACATCTTGGCAGCATCGCCAGAGCCCATTAAGCCCCGCACCTGCCTGTAACTTGAACATCCCCCGGTTTCCAGGGGCCACTCGCCATTAGTCACCCCGGCACTGCCACCAGCCCTCCTGGTCCGTGATGGAAGGCAAGATGTAAAACAATGTGGGGAGGATTAACAAAAAGTTAATAGGCTGCAGAGCGCAAATTGATCTGAACTTCAGAGTCGGATACTGTTTCAGATACCGGGATGCTCTGCTGGCCTCCTTCCAAGGTCTGAGGGGAAGGGGTTGGAGACAGAGCCTGGAGCCATTGCATTTGACTCAGGTTTTCCTTGTCTCTCTGCTTTCTGTTTCATTACCAGAGGTGGACTGGCTGCTCAACTATTAGTTTTCTTTCCTTGTTTTAGAATTTTTATTGCTTTTAAAAGGGTGTCTCCTTGTGACACCGTTACTTTGCAGTAAAAATCACCAAGGGAAAGTGTAGCACTGCTGGAACTGAAGGGAGGGCTTGTGCAACGCCCACTGGGGGATGATGCTGCTTGCTCTGAGGGCTGGGGTGCAGGAAAGCTGTGTTTGCCATGTGCCTGCTGTTTGCACCATGGAGGGAAATCCATAGAGGGGAATATCACACCAAAAATACAAAAAGGGGGGGATTCTTCCAAGTATTGGTGCACCGAGGATGCATAAGAACTCTCGTGCAGATCCCAGTGCTCAAACAGATGAGAATGGATGAGGTTTGGGGGGAAGGCAGTGAAATATTTCATTCCAGATACCACCAGCACAAAAGACCTTCAGAGGAGTTAAAATTTACTCAGTGATCCAGAAGTGTTTATGGCCCACATAAAATTTACCAGAAAAATGTCAGATGTCAGTGGATTGTATTAAATGTAAATATTACACAACTCACAGCCTCCGTTTCTTATTGCAGCCTGGCACGTAGCTCTCATGGATCTCCTGTTTGAAGGGGAGTCTCTGGAGGTGCTGCTGTTTGGCAGCAGGTCTGGAAAGGTTTCAGCATGAGCTGTGCTAACCTGGACCTCCCCTCTCCCCCATGAGACACACCAGGCGCACTGACTGACAGCTCTTATGGTGGTGGGTGCACCATTTCTGCCTCCAGTCCCAGAAGGGACTGAGGTGGGCACTGACACTGGGCAGTGTCTCCTACACGTGGTTCAGGAAGAGGGGAGAGAGCACATGGACATTGCTGCTTGCTTGGAAGATGCTCAAGAGCACAGTGGCAGTGGGATCATGCAATTGTTAAATGCACTTGCATTTGATGAAGGGGAAGACACTTTGTTAAATCTGTCCTTGGACTTGGGCATGTTCTACCAAAATGCAGTTTGCTCCAATAACTTGTCTCCAACAAGTCTGAGAGACATCTGGCTTGCTTACAGTACTGCTGGACCTCTATTCTGTTTTGCTGGCTATTTCATTAATTTAACAAATCACTTCTTCTTTGGCCTGGCCTGTAGATCTCAGATGTTGTGTTTTGTGCAGGATGTGACTCAGGGCTTGGTACATCCTTTCTGTGTTGAGATGCCTTGAGGAGTTGTGATGCTAAGTCACACAAGTTTCTGCAGCCAGGCCAAGCTGAGACAAGTGAGTCAGTGTAGGGCACTGCACCTCATAGCCACGGATGCTGGGAAAAGACTCCATGCCATGGAAATGCTGTTTTGTGTTGCCCTGTTGTTCACTGTGCCTGTTACTGTCGCGGTACCAGCTCTTACAGAAAACAAAACACAAAAACCACACAGAAGACTTTTTTTTTCTTGCTTTCTCTGTGCAAAGAAAAAAAACAAAAACCCTAACACTTGTGTTACAACTTATGTCATTTAAAGCTGCGTGGATTTCAGTGTACTTTTCCCCTAAAGGATTAGCTTTGACAATATTCCTGAAAATCCCTCTCCTGCAGTCTCTGGGAAGCTCACTGACAAAGCATACACACACAAAACACTGGAGCCTGGCCTGTTCCTGCTGCAAGATAAAGGAGATTCAGAGTCATATTTCTACTATAAAAGGTATAAATACAATAGGCTTTAGGAGGATCTCACAACAACTTAAAAGAAAAGTTTCTGGGATCTCTTTTACACATAGAAAGATTTTTACTCTGTGCTTTAAGCAGTGAGTTGGCTATTTTTAAGTTAGGAGAATGTACACTAGTATTATCTGGAAATAGTTTCTGGAAAGCAATTTCAGTTCCTGCAGGCATGTAAACAGGGATGATCTCCACATACAATTTATATCATGTTTTTCTAACACAGGAGCCAAGACCTATTAATGGTTCATTCATGTGTTTTTCAGGAAGCTGAGGAATCCTGTTGATATTTGGAGGAGGGAGAAATTTCCTGAATGAGCAAAATCTTTCTCTCCAGTCATTACTGCAGAGCCACGTTGCAGATTTGGCTTTGAGAACAGATACTTCTTGTGCAGACCAAAGAAACAAACTCGCTAAAACCGTAAAATGAGATAAGCACGTGCAATTCCTGCTGATACTCACAACAAGCAGAGTCGCCACGTGCTTATCGGAGACCTTGGCCTTCATGAGATCAGCAAAATGTTTAGTCATCCCTCCTCCTTTCAGTTAAGGAGCTGAAAGATGCCCCAGCAGCTCACTGCTCCTCCTGGCAGGCTTAGGCTCAAGCACATGCAGCAGTTCTGCATTTTGACTTCCTAAAGAATATTTGGAAAAAAATACAGGTGTTTCCTGCTCAAGAATTCCAACTCTGGAAAATGTCATTAAAATAATTTGAGGCATTATTCACGTATTTTGATCTGGCTGTATGTAAGTGTGATTGCTTCTCCCCCAGTAAAAAAATCTGGGCATGCACAGGAAAATTTCGTATGGGGTTTAGGGCTTTCAGTCTTAGAGAGAAATATGAGAAATATGCTGGGAGCCCCCATGGACACTTCCACTTTCCTGACAGAGAAAGAGCATGTTTTTTCCTGTCTTGTTTGACATATGCAATAAGAACATTTTGCTTTCAATCTGTTAAAGCAATTGCTGCAGTGGTGAGAAGATCTCCTTGGATGGACACAGTTGAAAGGTTAGCAGTGTTTATTGATTTAATAATTCTCATTCTTTCTCAACAGATTATCTTTCCAGAGACATTAGCAGAGGCAGAGACCAGAAGTGCAGAGGAGCATCTCTAATATGTTAGAAAGGCAAAGGACAGAGGGGAAAGGTGATGAATTGCTCTGGTCCTGACCTATTAAGCCCCAGGCACAGACTGGAAGATAGAATAGGAAATCCATGCACCTATTTTCTAAAGGGAACATTTATAAGAATGGTGTTTATGTTGACCTTTCACACTGAGGTTGTCCACCGCTTCTTGTTACATACTGGATAGTCAATCACTGGTGCAGAGAGCAGGTAGGGAGAGATCTTGGCTCAGGACTTCCTTCCCCTGTGAGCTGATGAGCTCATGGTGACCAGGGAGGAATCTGAGTCATGGTGAAGTGCTTTTCTAGAGGCAGAAGTGTGGTACTGAGGCCCCAGAGTGTGTGGGTCCTGAGCAGTAGCAACAATCAGATGGCTGCAAAGTAGTGTGGACTTTACCAAACCAGATTCACTCCGTCCACTGAAGGGATGAACAGTCTGGCCCCCCTACCCTGCTTTCCACTGCCATCTGGTCACCATTTTTTTTCATTTTCAGAGCATCAAAGGAAATGGATGACAGCCCTTCATGTTCCCTTTGGCTCTTTCCAGCAAAAAAAAGGGGCAGCACCTGGGAGCTGAACAACCTTGTTTGGAGCAGGCTGAATGCCCATGCAAGAAGTATATCCCACCTCTCAGGTAGTGCCTGGGACCTTGTGCTCTCATCACTGAGAGCAGTCCAAATTGGTGTCCTGATTTCACTGTATGCTCTGAAAACTCCTTTCCTGAGCATCCAACCCCTCCTCTTGATGTAGGTTTGTTGTTCTGCACAACAGACTGTAGCCTGTGGGTCTTCTGCACGATTTTTGGAGTCAAAGTGGGCCAGCTCCTGAGTTGCACTCTGAACCCCCACAGATATGGGCGTGCTGAGACCTTTAATGGGTTGCTAATTGCTCTGATTACAAGTCAAGACCGAAGAGGAATTGTTGGATGATGAGCTCCCTGGCAGAAAAGAAGATACCAGTGGAACATTTTTGATGAATAATTCAGTAAGCAGGAATGGGAAATGAACAAGTCTTCTGTCTGCTAAAGGGAAGAAAAAAAGACCAAAGGAAAAAAGAAGAAAAGACATGTCCTGCCTGAGCAAGGTAGACCCCTCTGAGCCTGGGTTTCAGCTCACGAAGGGCAGCACAGCCTGGCTTTGTAGGCAGTGGCTGAGCCTTTGCATGATTGCACCATACCCAGTTACAAAACACTTTGCATAGTGGAATCAAACCCACCTCCCTGCAGTGATTGCTGCAACTAAGGGTGAGCTCACAGGCTCAGGTTCTCATGTGGTGTAAATCCCCCAAAGTCTATTCAGCTGAAGGAACATACACTAGTCACAAGCTGGCAAGCCATGGAAGTTAGGATAGAGTTTTTGCTTTGGGGGAGGGCATAACAGGTTTTTTTGCATGTGTTTTTATCTTTGTGTTAGTAACATTGGAAGGTGTGAGCACGAATTTATTTCTCCAATATGGAGAGGAACTTTCTTCAAGTGTGGATCTTGTTTCCAGACCAGAGGTCAATGTGTACATAAAAGCCTTAGTACAGGAGAGGAGCATTCGCAGTGAGGGCTGCTTTTATTTCATGCACCTACTTCAACGTGACAATAGTGTGTGATAATAGCAGTGCAGAACTTTCTTCCTTTCCGTAATGCTGGAGTTGTGATCTCTTTTTTTCTCTCTTTATAGTTTCCAATTACTCCTCTCACTTGCATTCTGCAGATACAAACTAACTTAATCTCTCCCTTATCGAAGATCCTCTCTCTTAATCCAGTGGTGGCAACTGCAGCAAACATTTCAATTAAAACTGTGTTCCACAAAATAGATGTATTCATTATGTTGTCTCCCTTCCTTTGCAAGAGGAGAACTAATTGGGAGCAGACATGTGAAGGGCTTGCATCCAGAAGTCTGCAAATAGAAATACGCTGGTTACTCTTCCAGTGAGGAGAGACAATGGCTTGAGCTATCAAAGCAAAACAGTCGGGGTGGAAAGCAGAGGAGGGGAAACCAGCGTGCCAGGAGTCAAAGACTTCTGCCCAGTTTCCTCTACTATCCCTGGACCCATCCCAGATAATTTCTCTACCCTTCTGGGAGGTTACAGCGCTCCAGGATGGGGAGGAGGTTATTCACTGGGTTGGAACAAAGTTGTCCTGGGTAGGTGGGTCTGTAAGGACCATCCTGGATCCTTGCTTTGGCACCCAAGCCTCAGGTCACTTCCCACCATCTGCTGCTAGTGGGAGCAAGGGAGAAACTTCTGGGTTAAGCTCCATTTTCTTTACTGTTCATGCGCATAACTTAGGCACCTTCTGCAATTTACTTCCTCCTGTGGAGTCAAATTCAGGTGCTGGTTCATTTGTACAAAACCAATACGATCTCATTTGAAATTTGAGTTATTAAACCAAGGACACAGGATTTTGCATCCAAACATCATTTTTTTCTTGGGGAAAGTAGCTCACGTGAGAGGATTATACTAAACTCCATAAAGTTCTTCCTACAAGCAAATGCAAAAGTAATTCCTCAGCTTCATCCACAGCTATATGTAGGGAAGTCAAAAGCTTGCCAAGATGAAGACCAGACACCCCTCTCCCCAGAAAAGAAAGACTAATTTTATTTGGGAGCCTATTGAATCAGTGAATCAGACGATGAAATCTTTTGTACTGAAAATCAGCCGCATTTGCCATGGACTACTTTCTCACCAGAAAACAAACGAATGGCTGCAGCAAGGTGTGTTGCTGACATTCTTCTTGAGCAGAGCAGGTGGCACAGATCCCCACCCAGACACCTTCCAGCAGTGTAAAGCATGAGCACAGGCGTAGTTTGCAATGTGCAGTCATGGGATTTTCTTTCTCTGCTCCCCTTGTCCAGAGGCAGATAGGCATCAGAAACACCCTGAAGGGCCGTGGCTCAATTTACCCTCTCTTTCCAGTTAGTTTTAAGCAGGCTTTTTAAAGATCATGGTGGATTAGCTGGAAATGTGTGCAGTTCTTGGTAGAGCTCACCTCTGATGATGTCTGGTGGGATCTAAGAAGCAATAATAAGGAGAGCATTAAAGCTCAAAATTTCAGTGTCCACCTGCAGTAACCTGGACTCATTAAGTGATGCAGGACTCTTAGGTCTGGCTTTTACCACACCAAGCACTTTCACCTTCGCACACTCTCCTTCTGTCACACTTCTTTCCCCAGCTGTCATTTGAGCTGCTGTGCTGTACTCAAAGGCTCTGCTGCGACCAGTCCCCACAGCTTGACCCCTGTGTACATAGCAATTTGTCCCTTGCGGAAGAATATGACACTTATGAGGGCAAACTTTGCAGCATGGAGGTCTTTGGATGCACATCCTTGGCCACTCCAGTATTATTCAGGAGCCTCATTCTGCTGATGCAACCCGAGAAGAGGACAAGGATGGAATCAGCAAAATGCTGCAGTGTGGACTTGAAATCTTCTTTCAGATTCTTTTTCATGGTCTTTATCTTCACAATGAGATATCACAGACTCCATAACACTTTTCTTTTTGCCAAATCTAATTTCAGTATCTTAAACAGGAAATATTGTTGGTTTTTTCAGTGGAAACAACAGAGACTCCCCCTTCAAATGAGGTGGGACTGAAGCTTCAGGACCTGGTTTTGCTGAAGGTTTGAGAAAGTTTTGGATAAAAGTTCCGTTATTAATGGACCCTGCGGGATACATCTCTAGGGCTATTTGTGACAGTCACAGACCCTGACTTCAGACTCTTAAACATACAACCCTTCTTTACTGTAGTTGCATCATCTCTCACTAGTTCTGAATTCAGTCTCTTTGCAAAGTGTGTCTGTGAGTAAGGGAGCACAAAGATGATTGTAAAGTAACAAAATATTAAGGAGGAGGCTTATGTAAAATCTGGGAGATGCCAAAGTATTCATGATGCAAATGAGCTTGCAAACACAACCCATCTGCTCCGCTTCAATACTTTCCTGACAATTCAGTGCATTATTTATTTGGTTAAATAATTTTCTGACCTTCCTCTTGCCCTCCTTCACCAAGGAAATAACCCTGACCTTTTTTTCTTTGCAGAGAAATCCTTAAGAGTGGCTTCTAAATGAAAACACGCTGGAATAAGAGCAAACACCGAACATGCTATAAATGAAAGCAATTCCATATCAAGAGGTGCCAAAGTCTTGCTAAGCATGACAAAGAGCACTTCTGCTTCTTTAGAGAAAAGGGAGACTTTGTTCTTTCAGGTGACGCAAACAGTAGCAGGAAGGATTCAGTAACAGGCTGTGCTGGTTTTGGCTGGGGTAGAGCTGATTTTCTTCACAGTAGATGGTATGGGGCTCTGTTTTGGATTTGTGCTGAACGCAGAGTTGATAATTCAGGGATGTTTTTGTTATTGTTGAGCAGGGCTTGCACAGAGTCGAGGCCTTTTTCTGCTTCTCACACCAGTGAGTGGGCTGGAAGTGCATAAGAAGTTGGGAGGGGACACAGCTGGGACAGCTGACCCCCACTGACCAAAAGGATATTCCATACCACATGGAGTCATGCTCAGCATATAAAGTGGGGGAAGAAGAAGGAGGGTTGGAGGGATGGCATTTGTCTCTCCAACTCACTGTCTCCAACTGATGGAAACCTGTTTTCCTGGAGGTGGCTGAACACCTGCGTGCCCATAGGAAGCAGTGAACAAGTTGTTTTGCTTTACTTGGGTGTGTGGCCTTTTCTTTACCTATTAAATTGTCTTTATGTCAACTCACGAGGTTTACCTTTTCTTTCCAATCCTTTCCCCAATCCTGCTGGCTGGAAGTGAGTGAATGGCTCTGTGTGGCTTAGCTGCTGCCCAGGGGTAAACCATGACACAGTGGTAAATAATATGTGGTTTCAGGCAATGTCCCCCAAATCTCTGATGAGCTTTTTGTGCCAAATCAACCCAGTCACTGCAGAAATGATTCCTAAGCTGCACTAGATAGCGAGGTATCTGCTATGTGTCCCAGTTTAGGCACATCCCATGGGCTCTTCCAGGCTCCCCATGGCTGGAAGCACCAAACACTGAGAGCAGCAGGGCCACACGTACCCTCTGAGCAAGGCAAGGGACAGCTGTGGCAACGCTTAGCTTTCACAACGGCAGTGAGGGAAGACTTCATCACTCAAGCAGAAACATTTTCAGAA
Organism: Eopsaltria australis; assembly: GCA_034509425.1. NCBI lineage: Eukaryota > Metazoa > Chordata > Aves > Passeriformes > Petroicidae > Eopsaltria > Eopsaltria australis. The sequence continues at coordinate 3,511,756 of JAVTVJ010000105.1, forward strand.
CCAAGAGTATAAAAATAAAAGGGGAAAAAAAACCCAACCAAACTTTGAGAAGTCTCACAGCTGCTATTGCCTATCATGTGTGTGACTCAGAGGGTAGACTGTACGCTATAAATGGAAATGGGCTACTTATAATTTGACTGATAATGTCTTAGTTTTTGTAAGAAAAATGTCTTTTGAAGAAATACTATAGTGGGGTGACAAGCTGTACCATATGTTCTTTGCAGCTGACTTTATAATACATCTCAGCTACACTTTAAACTGTATAGCACTGATTGCATTGTAACTCCTATGTCCTCTGCAGATAAAGTTATGGAAATATAATGATTGCCCTTCAGATACATGCCAGTGCTGTCTATACTATTTCAAATCATCAGACAAGAGAAGAACACCTGCTTGCCTAGGCTTTCCCCACTTGTTTACTGCCTTCTGTACCACAGTGAGGGAGGCTTGCAGGTCCCCCAGGGAGAGTAAGCACCAAAAATAAAAATTTATGCTTGCTGGAGCCATGTTTTGACTATGTATTACTTCATGGCAAAGCGTGCATGCCTTGTGCCCTGACACAGGGCAAAATTAGCAACTACAGATGCCTGAGCCTTCAGAGGGCTAACTGGGGAGTGGACAGCCAGGAGAAAACCTGGAAGTTTCCCTCCTTGACCCTGCAAGAAAATAGGTCTGGAAATGATGGTCATTGCATCCCAAATTCATCTCAAAATGGCTTGTCTGTTGGGAAATTCCTTGGACAATCCTCTGCTGTACCTCTGGGAAATGCTGATGCCATTTGCCAGAGCTGTGGTCTGGCCAGCAGCCTGTGATTATTGGCCTATTAAATTTTGATATCGCGAGAAGGCTGAAGCCACCCAAGACACTGTGGTGTGGCCTCCTGGTACTGCCTTGCTGGATCGGAGCTAGCAGAGCCCTGCCTCTCTCTGTCTCTGGATAATACTGCAAGATGTCTATCTGCACTTGCAGCCTGGCTGTGTGTGGACATTTGCAGGTAAAGCAATTTGTCATTGTAAAGTGTCTGTGTGAGGGGAGCTGCAGAAAACAGTTGAAAAGTAACTTTCTCTCTGAAGGGTTTGACGTGCTGTCTTTGGTCATGGTTTTACCAGAAGGCCACCTTCACCACTGCTTTACCCAAGATATTTTAATGAAGGGCTGGGGCAAATAGTTGTCACTCCAGAAAATCTGCCTGCACCACGCAGTTGGTCTCAGTCCTGAGCTTTTCAGTGGCTTCATGCCTTATGGCAGGGAAATGAGATAAAGTCATGGGGGAGCAGCAGGCATCACCGCATAAGGGGTCCCTAAGTCCCTGTGCCTTACTCTTTGCACACTCCCCTGCATGATTTGGTATAGTGGCTTTAGGCACTTATTACTTCAGGAATTCAAAAAGGGACCATTACAGGGCAGAGGGCTTGATCTTTCTGTACCCTTCTCAGCAAGGTTGCCTTGAAAGGTTATCATTTAAGCCACATGCTGATTGCAAATCATTTTATATAAGGCCCCCGGTGAAAAAGCTGGGAGAAATGCAGTGAGAGATGGCAAGAGGTGATGGTTTATGCATTGCAACATTGCACTCCTCCTTCATACACACACACACACACACACACACACACATATATATATATAGATGCCTGAATACACTGTATCTACTGAATGCTTTATGGGATAAAGAATGCACCAGCTAAAGGCTGAAAGGAAAATTTAATATCAGATTTAAATGGTGACTCAGTAACTTGCAGAGAAGTTCTCGATATGCTGGATGGGTCAGCACCAGAGTGGGAGTGAGTCTGACTCAGAGGCATGGGGAAGGGCGGTGAGGTGCAGGGAAGGGGCAAAGGCTGGGAGAAGGGGGCTTTGAGGGCAGCAGCATGGGAAGAGCAAGCCCTTGGAAAGCTCTGTAGGCTGGAAGGATACTGTGGAAAGGACCTGAAGGGTAGGTGAATGCCAGCAGCTGTGGCAGTGGGTGATGAGCAGATACCTTCTGTCCTCAGCTGGTAGAAGCTCTCATGAGCTCCTAAAATTCAGGAAAATTACTTTAGGAGCAAAGCAAAAATTAAGTGTGTGTGGAAAGAACTGGCCTGTGGAACAGGACTCAAAAAAAAAAAATTCCCCAACAAAAGGTATTGTAGCTTGGTTGCATCAAGAGAATGTATGGGTGGAAATACCACATGGTGGGAGAAGCAGGGCAGGAACAAGAGCACCAGAGCCATGCCATGCCTGCAGCCTCACAGTGTGGCACCTTTTGAGCAGCAGAATGGCACCACTGCAGCTCACTGCCTTGCCAATAATTTGCAGCATCAGTGATTTGGGGTGGGGAAGGTGATGCCCCAAAAGGGTTGGACCTCTGTGAACCACAGCATCCTGGGCACAGTCTGGGTGCTGTCATAAAATGTCACAACAGAAATAAGGAAAAAGGAAGGCAGCAGAGAGTCCAGGTTTTGAAATACCCTTATATATCCTGTGGGGCCTGACTCCAAATAAAAGTTTCAGTCAAGCTGACCCAGAGATGGGAGTCTGTCAGCAGGCTAGAAGTGAGAGGCTGATTGGTCCCAAACACTGCCGAATGATGATGCCTTACGCAGCTCAGCCACTCGAGGCTTGCCCAGGAGGCAGATGGGAGACAGCCGGGAGGTGACCCGCACAGTGACCACCCCAGGGGATATCTACACTGCTATCAGCCATGGGCAGATATGGACTCGGGGGGACCAAGGAAGGAAAATGCCCCTATGGAAGGGAAAGAGATCTGGAAGGAATCTGGGCAACCATTCCTCTCATGCTCACATGGTCCTTTCATGGCATGGAAAAGAGTGAGCGGGTGGAAGTGATGCCGAGGCAAAGCCAGGAGCATGGGAAACATGAGTGCCAGGAGGAGCCAGATCACTCAGCAGCGGCCAGGAGTGAGCCGTGAGTCTGCTTTTTGAGGACAGTGCTTCAGTCTGCAATGTACATCAGTGAATATTTAACAATTACTCTGCCTCCCAGCAAGAAGACAGGACATGGGATCTGAAGGAATGAGTGGCTGTTGGCTGCTGAAGAGAAGACAAGTCAAGGATCTGTTTATTGAAAGTGTCAGTCCCTTCTGTCTCCTGTGAAGTTATTAGCTCTGATCCACTCCTGACGTACAGTAGGTGCAATTTTATTGCCATTTGCAAGTAATTAATGCCCATTGCTCACTATTTTAAGCAATTAGGTGTACACATTTGTTTTAATATACCTCAGATGAAGTATGGTAGGACAGAATAGTCCTTACATCAGTATTCACCAAATTTCATCAGCACACTTGCACTCCTATCCTAATTTCTTTGGCAGGCACAGAGGAAACAGACCGGGAAAGGAAATCCCACATGACTATCAGGCCAGATACCAATGCTTTTCCAGACTGCCATTATTACCCAAATACAATTTTTCTCTTTCAGCAGTGGTGCCAGCACTGGTGTTGATGGACCTATGGAAAGGACTGGTTCAGGTCAGCAGAGAGGTTTTGAAAACATGCCGGCAAAGGTGTTTTCCCTCCTCCTCATGCACAAAACCACAGCTGACTCACTAATTAATTGACTCTTTTTGTTGAGAGCATCATCTTATAGCTACTCAGGAAATGTGGGTAGAAGCCCCCCATTGCTACCCTGGCCTATGAGCTGATCCCTTACAAGCCTTGCTGCCCTGTTCCATCAGAGCAACAAGTAGAGGCATGTTTGTTCCCTTCTCTGCCATCATTGAGATATCATTTACTATTAAGACACAGAGGACCACAGACCTCAAAGGCAGCAAGGGAAGATTTACGGCAGAGTGGCTGTCAGTTACTTTGGTCTAATTAAATGGCTCCTGCCTCCTTGACTCGGTTCCAGTGCAGTGGAGCTTGACTTGTTAAGCGTTAGGGAAGTGTCCTGGCTGCTCACTGTTACTAATGCCTCCAAAGTGTGACTGTTTGGCTGAAATAAGCTGTAAAAACCTGTCGCTGCCTTCTCAACCCTCCTTGTGGGCAGCTGGGTGTCCCTGCTGGTGGGTGCCTGCACTGGGGACAGCAGCAAGAGGCCACAGGGAGTGAGGGGCACCATACACGGGCAGCTGGACAAGGGGCCCACGGAGCCACTGCCGCCCTTCAGCCCTCTGTGGAGGTGTAGGCACTTTTCATCCTCTCTGCTTGCTTTTCAGAGCAGCAGTGGGAACCTGCAGTAGAAGAGCATTCTGGATATGAGGACCAACCTCAGTGGGGTCCCATGAGGTCCTCTCCGTATGACCCCAAGACTCTCAGGCAGGTGCTCTTCCCCTCCTTGCCCAGAGTCACCCTGCCTCTCCTGGGGCACTTCCCAGCATGCCATGCCATTCTTCAAATTTCTAAATATGTGAAAACTGAGCTGACTGAATCCTTCACTAGTAACCCACCCAATACCCTCAGCCCACTTTTTTCATGCCAACAAAGTAAGGAACAGGTCACGGTTCAAGTAAGTGTGTCTATTCGCCTCAGTCACTTGAATTATTTTTGATTAGGGATTATTATTTGTGTCTCGTTAGCAAATTGGCTGGTGTTAATCGTCAGAGCACATGCTACCCAATTGGCTCTTCACATCATACGTTATTCCCTCCCTTCCCTGACTGGATGAATCAAATTTTATTAAACAGCAGCCTTCTTTCTCCCTTGCTTGCAGATGATGCATGAGCATTTGTAGCTACTTGGCAATTCTGTTGTGAGACAATAAAAGAGCTTTTCAAAATGCCAGGAGAGGAAATACAGTGTGAATACTCTTGCAAATATTTACTTGTGCTCTTATTTGCAATATTTTATTGTGTAATGGATTTAATGATGCTATTTATCAAATAATGATGATTGCTGTCTTTAATGAATTCAAATTTAGCTAAGCAATTTCCAGAAATATCTGACAAAATTAAGAGAAAATTCCAGTGCACTAAAAGCAAGAGATAGGGGAAACCATTATAAATAATTACAGCTGCGCGGTGCTTAGATATTGCACAAATCTGTGTTTCACAAGCACCTTAGAGGAAAAACAAGCAGAGAGTTACCTCACATGCAATCCCAGATTAGCAAACACTGTATCTTCACCTCTTCAATTTGGCAGCACCCAGTCAGGACACTGTGGACTGGCCTTTTCACTGCAAGCAGGGCTGAGCAAAGACAACCACATCCAGAGGTCTGTTGCTTCAAGACAGAGCTCTGATAGAAGCCGTATTTTATAAAACTCGGGTCTTTTCAGGCTTTGGGCTGGTTTCACAAGCAGGCCTCATTCCAGCAGCCTTCCCAGCTCTGCCCTGGCCCCAGTGCCACCCCTTTCTGCCTCATGGGAAAAGAGGAAAGGGGTTCCAGCAGTAACAGGGATGTCTAAGAGTTCCCTCAGGCTTAATGCATTGTCCAGCCAATGGTCATGGAGCTGTGGCTGATGTTTATTCTGTCCAGACCAAGGAATTAGATGTGGAGACATTACTGTTCCCTACTTCTTTTCTGCTGTGCATTGTATCTCTGAAGCTTCCAGCACCCACACAGATAATTTCTTGCCATCTGACTTATTTTTATTGGAAAACAGGAACTACAGAAAATGTTGAAATTCAGAATTATAAAGGAAAACACAGAAGAATGTAGTGAAACCTTCCTGAGGTGGGTATCAGCCATGCTTTTCATGCTTTTCTTTGAAGGATCTTCAAGGCTGTGTTCCTAAAATACTGACGGAAAGGTCAGTCTCCAAACCCAGTCCCCTTCCCTGGAAGCTGAGGGCTGGACATCTTCCTGTGGCAAAGGCTTGAAAAGCTCTATAGATATGTCTATTGAGTCATTAAACTGAAAGTGGTGGGCTGCAAAAGTCCCTCAAAATCAATGGTATCTAGGCTAGGTGTATCAAAAAGAAAGAACAAGGACACATTCTTAGCCTAGTCTGAAGGAACTCCTAGTGCATGCTAGAGAATGGGACCATCTCCAAAACACCCGAGTTTCACTGAAATCAAGCACACTCTTTCCTCATCTGATTAAAATGCCTTTTTTCACATTGCTATTTTGACCTGTTTGAATATGCAACAGCAGCCTCTATTTCCAAGAAACACAGTAAATACGGATTCTTGGAGAGCCAAGATCCTCTTTACTAGTTCTGAAGCACCCAAATCTTCAAAGCAAGAAATATTTCCTCCAGCTGTCCATGCATGAAGTTGATTTATGACTAGTTTTCTGTTCAAACCACTGTAATTTCGTGAAATGATAGCAGTATTGATTCCAGCAAGAGTTTCACTTTGCTGAAACTACCAGGCCAGAGGGACTAAATGGAGCCTTGGAGTGAATAATATAGCTTTCCACTTTATCAATTTCATCTGTTTTGCTCTCCACCTTCACTTAACAACCTACATCTCTTCTTTCCTTCCTTCTTTTCCCTTTAAGGCACTGGTCTTTTGCTCTGGTTCACAGCTATAAATGATTGAACGTATTTTCTTACCTGGGAACTCTGAGCAGCATCAAAATACAATCTGAGCAATGAATAGATTGCTTGACATCTCCAAGTGGTTCATGTTGCTGTGTGGGAAGCTGAATTCTGGCTCAGAAATACACTGAATTCTGGAGGTGAAAGAAGAAAATTATTCTTCAATATTTTTCAGTGGGAGAAAATATTTCTAGTTTAGTTTTTATTAAAATGACAAGCAATAAAATATTTAGAAGAAAACATAAATTCCTCAGTCTGGGCTAGATTCTGCTCTCAGTTACATTGAGATGAATGAAGGCAAACTTTACTGAAGACAGTGAAAATATCTTGGTGTAAAACTGTTCTGAAGGCCAATTCCACAGACAGACAAATCCTCACCTACATAGGGGAGAAACAAAGGGGAGTTGGATGACATTTCTGGACCTGTAACCTCAACAATGTTCTAATTTAGAGAGTAAGTAAGGATTGGAGATGAATTCCGTATGCATTCCATCTACACTCCCTGTGTGCAGGTGTGGCTCTGCTTCCATTTCTAATGTCAGAGTGAAAAAACCGCAGAAAATACAAATGCTTCAGCGGCACTATTAATTCAGCCATAGGCACAGCGTATCTGTCAGCATAAATCTTCAGTAGCCTCGCCAGCTACTGAAACTGCTGCTTCTGCATTTGCTTTCTCTGTACTCACTGACTTAAGAAAGAAATTTCAGAAAACCAGAGGGCTTTAAAGGTGTTGGGAACAAACGCCACTTAGAAAAATTAGGAAAGAGATAAATACTCCTTTTTTCTTGGCATGCATACAGCATAGATTTATTTTTGCAAAATGGACTGTACAAGGCTCTGTAAGTACATTCGAGGTTTGAAGATTTTGAGGCAAATATTCAGGAAAAAACCCCAGAAAAGAACAATCAAATAACACTTTGGATTCTATCACAGGAAACATGGTTTAAAGCAAAGCCGAGACATGCTGCATTTCTCCCAAACATTGTATGCAGTGGTGTGGCTCCAGCACGGGGATGTCACCAGTCAGCACACAGGGTCAGGTTTGGAGGTGGAGGTGGGTTGCTGCCTCCATGCTGGTGCTAAACAACCCCTTGGCAGCCAAAAAAACCTACAGTCTGCAGCCCATCCCCATTGCCCCAGGGAGAGGGAATGGCTCAGCAGCTCCTGATGTGGAGAAAAAAGTGCACGTTGTGATGCAGAAGGGAGAATGCTCCTGCTTGAGAACCAAGCCAAGCATGAAATTAATATTTCCTTTATAGTAAAAAAAAAAAAAAAAGAAAAAAAAAAGAAAGAAAGAAAAAAAAAAAGAAAAAAAACAAACCTGTAACACAGAAATAAATGTAAACCTGAAAGCCTGGGGACAGGCTTTGAATCTCCTTGTGGGAAGGGGAATACTTTGGCTGATTCACTTCTCTCCCCGTTGGCAGGGAAGAGATCTAGGATGCACCCCACAGTTAGATTGTGATACCCAACCTGCTGCCCAGGTGAAATCCCTGGAGGTCCTGTATTCTCAGTCCCCTTGGGAAAACTTCACCCTCAAACCCCCAGGAATGGATTAGAATGGGACCCTTCCTGGACTACCCTCTGCCAAAAAACACTACAGAAATGTTGTAGGGCTTCAGAGGGGCTTTCCCTTGAAGAAAACGGAAAATAGTCTTGTTCAGGGTTGTGCATTGATGGGTATTTTTGCTCCCATGGTGGGATTTCATTAAATGTATTGCATTTCTCCATCTCTTCACTTCCTTTAAGGAACTGCTACAAAAGGGCTCATATTTGGAGCCATCGGTACTGACTGACCAAAACTGGGCTGTGAAACTACAGCCTGGACAGCCCAAGAGGTGTGGGATTGAAACAAAACCACATCTTAATTTTCCCAGAAGAAAGTTGCTCAGGAAATTTTTATTTTATTTGTGTTTTTGCTCACCCTCCTTTTTTTTTGACAACCACATCTCAGCACTGCCTTACCCTTCCCTCCTGTCAGGGGTTTCCTGGGGAGGAGCTCTGCATGCCCTGAGCCCATCACAGCATGGCTGGTGCATTTCTCCTGGCTGGTTTGGTGCAGAACCCTGCAGTTTCCCAGGCACTCCCCAGGGCAGGCAAACTCTCAGTGCTACTGTCACCACCAAGTGCTTGAAGCAAAGCAGATGAGCAGTAGGGACTGGCAAATACACTGGGTGGCAAGCAGAAGCACAGCCTTCCCCAGTGAGGAAGAGCCACATCCACCTGGAATGGGCACATTTTGGAGGGTGGTGAGCAGGTAAATAAACACCCAGTGTGTCATGAACTGACAGCCTTTACTCCCAGAAAGGTGTGAGATGAAGGAGGAGACATGGCTGCTAGGCACTGAAAACAAATGACCCAACCTTGCCCATTTTGGGCACAACACACTGAAAGGAGTTTGTGATGAGGAGGATGTCAGTCTCTCCTCTCAGGTAACAAGTGATAGGACAAGAGGAAATGGCCTCAAGTTTCACCACAGGAGGTTTAGATTGGATGTGAGGAAAAATTTCTTCACCAAAAGGGTTGTCAAGGCTTGGAACAGGCTGTCAAGGGAAGTGGCTGAGTCACCATCCCTGGAGGTATTTAAAAGCCATGAAGATGTGGCCCTTAGGAACATGGTTTAGTGATGGACTTGGCAATGTCTGGTTAAGAGTTGGACTCAATGGCCTTAAACACCTCTTCCAACCTAAATCATTCTATGAAAAAGAGCAGAATTATGGTAAAGGTAGTAAACTTCACAGCACAAAGTAAAAAGCTAAAAAAATTCCTACAGCTTTTCTGGTTTCGAAAAGCCTGTCTTTGGGAAATCTTCTTGAAACTAGGCTTCACCTGCTTCATTATCCTGCTTTGGCTGGGTTGAGCTGTCACTGTTTCACAAGGTCTGACAGGCAGCAATGCTACTGCTCAGTGCACTGTCTTTTTTCTGCCATATGTCCAAGTTTTTGGTCACATGAACATACTGAAGCACAGCTCTGCTGTGAAAAGCCACAATCTCCTCCTAAGTCATCAAGTTGCTCCTCCTCTCACCTAGAAACCTTACATGCCTGTTTAAAAAAGCAAAATAATTACTTTTGTCCCCCTGCAACTGCTATTTCAGAGACAGCCTGGCCAGTGCAGCAGGAGATGGACTCTGGTGGCTCTGCTGCATCTACTTTTTCAAAGGAGAAGGGTTCTGACAGGAGGAAGCAGCTGGGGTAAGGAGCCACTCGGTGTGCTTGGGATCTCACCACTCTTTGGTCGTTTTCCCTGGCAGGCTGCTGCCCTCCTTCTGCCCTTGGTGCACCCACAGGCCTTGAAATTCCACGAAAGCTCTTTGCTTTTGGAGAAAATAATAATTGGAAAAAAAAAAAAAAAGAAAAAGCAGAGGGAAAAAAAAATCCTCCTTGATTGCTGAGGCACTGATGGCAAGGACCGCTCCCTCCCTGCTGAACCACTTAATCAGGCTGGCCCCCGGCAGCAGCAGGAGCCCACCGAGGCGACCTCGGGAAATCTCCTCATCACCAGCAAATGGCCCTGATGATGGCTCAGCAGGGGCCCGGCGAGGCTGGCTCTTAGCAAGCGCAGAGGAGCAGTGCTGGAGCTTCCCTTCTTCCTCCAGTGCTGGCAGCAGGGAGCCAGTTCCGCCACTATCCCGGGCACTCCCTGGGGCTCTGGCGGCTGGATGCTCAGCCCCGAGTCCTGGTGCTGGCAGTCACAGCACACCCCAGTGCTCTTGGTTTTGAGATGGAGGACTTGCAGCTCCTTGGGGAAAAATGGTATTTCTGAGGAAAGGTGGCATCGGGGGCCACCTGTGACACAAGCTGGCTTGACTGACCAGTTTCCTGGTGTTGCACTGTTTTGCTCACAGCCACGTGTCTGTAAGCCAGACGAGCACTCTCTGCTCATCCTCTGGGAAGTTGTTCTTTCATGCATGGTGCCCATATGGGGCCTTACTCCAAATCTGACCCAATCTTTCTGTATTACATAAGAAAGCACAGTTCTGGCATAACTTTAGTGCTTTCCCCTTGGCTTCTATACCTACCATGAATACCAGTGCCTTCCCGTGACCCACAGCTCTCTGCCCTGGGCATTAGCAGCGTTATGTGGCTGCCCTACCAACTTTGCTCGAGGTGACGTGATTACAGCCCCTGTCTCCGCTGGATAAATGTCTTCAGTTGCTCAGCAACCTCCACACCAGGATTAAATTAACTTTGATTACAATTACAGAAAGCACAAATCAGCCTGCACCATCAGAAGAAAGCAGAGCATGGGTTGGTTTTTTTTCTGGAGGATTTTCTTCTCAAATGCTGCTGTTGGGGGGCAGGGTGGAATTGTATCTCACCTCTTTCCCTTCCTTGCTTTGTGTTGAGCATGGATACATCCCAACCCTGATGCTTTAAATGCGCAGTGGGACTGAGCACAAAAGAATTCATTTACATGCCTGAAAATATTTCCCTGCTTGGGGAAGGAAAGCAGAGAGGAGGCCCAGGTGCTGAAGGCGGCTTTGCTCTTATGCCAAGGCCCCAAAACTTCCTCTGGTGAAACTGATAGGCTTAAGTACAGCTACTCATCACCTCCATAAGGCCTTTGCTGTCACCTCCTCCAGGTGCTCAAATTAATAATAGGAATGTGCAGTTATTATATATGGCTTCACGGCTCCCTGGAACAGACTTCCTGTCTGGGAGGTGCAGCTCCATAAAACCCCCAGGTGATGGGATTGCAGGCGACCAGCCCCCCAGGGATCAGACCCATGGCACACAAAGTGGGAAAATTAATCCCCTCTATCTGCTGCTCATGGTCTTCTGTGTCCACACCTGGGGGAGACTTGCCAGGCTGGCAAGATGCTTTCATGGTGCCCAGCATCTCTCTGTGTGGGCCGCAGTGGGGTGACCTGGACTGACAGAAACGCCTTTGCCTGGGGTCTAAAAAACTGAATGTTGCTTGAAGTACTGCCCATATACTCCTGGCCTTGGGAAGGTCAGACTGTTCTGCTCCCTGTTTTTGCACCTCTTCTCTTCACCACTTCCTTGTAGCCAAAACAGAGCCTCTCTTTCCATGGTTTCCCCTCTTCCCCAGCCTGCGGCTCCGGAGAGCTGAGTGCAGCTGGCCACCAACCGCCTGCAGGAGACCTGCTGGCACTGCTCTGGAAGAACTACTGGACTGTGTTTCTTTGGGGAAGAACCTCCCTCAGGTAGATGGAGAGGAAAATGGTGCAGAGTGGTGAATCAGTGTGGGAACAGGGACTGGCAGCATCAGTGAGAGCCACAGAGAGCTTGGGTGTAGATAAAATTAATGTTTGCTTTTTAGATGCCTTAATAGAGGGGCATTGTTTCTTTTTATCCCTTGGCAAAGAGGAAGAGGAGAAGAAGACAGGGCAAGGCAGCAGCCTTTTCTCCTCTCTGTGGCTCTCTGGCCAGGAGACTTCTGCCAATGCAGTAGGTAAGGACACAGTCTGCTGCAGGAATTGGCCAGCAACAAATGACTGTTCCCAAGTGGGAGTGGGAAGGAAGTGTGGAGGCTTATTACATTTAATGTAATTACTCTGGACTTAGAGCAGGGTATGCGACAAAGGAATTTGGCCTTCTCTTTTTTTCCTCCCTCCCTGCCTCAATATTCAATGATATAAGAGTCTGGTCATGCCAAGATGTGATCCAAAGAGGCTCTTCACAGTTCTCCTTAAACAGGGACCCCCATGGCCTTGCACAGGTCGAAGTAACATGGCATAACAATTTATAAATAGAATTTGGCCATGGCTGCTGCTGTGCAGAGTTCAGATGCAGGTGTTCTGCCTGGCATCCTTTACCTGCTGCCCTCCCCGCTCTGCCAGAGAAGAGGAGTCAAAGCTGCTCCTTGGTCTTCTGCCTATTTCCTGCACAGGAGTCAGTCCTGGCCAACAGTGAGCTCCCTTTTCCTGGGACTCACCACTGCACCTGTGAGGCCTGCAAAACACCTGGAGAAGCATTGGCCAGGATGTCCCAAAGGTGGGTGGGATATGGGGCTTTGATCCACCCATTCTACCTTCCTCAGCTCTTGTTTTTGCCTTCCTTGTTTAATGCTGGGGGAGATGGAGATGGCCCAAAAGCTGTGGCAGTGCTGTCCTGCTCCCTCAGGAATGCACCTCTCCTCACCTCACTGGGATGGCATTCCTGTCCTTGCATGGACTCCCTGGGTCCCACGTACTGACCCTCCCCCTGGGGCCCCCAAGGCTTGTCCATGCCAACCAGGCTGGGGCCATTTCCTCCTGGATCCTTCATGGATTACGCAGTCCCCAGACTGTGGCAGTGGGTGGCTACCTGCACTCTGGGAAAGTGCCCGGTCATGGTCTGTCACTGTTCACAGCTGTCTTTCAGTGTCTGCTTTCTCTCTCTCATGAGTGTCCTGATGTTTCCTGACACTTTCATCTTCTTCTTCCTTGTGTGCACCCAGGGGAAAGTCTCACACTCACACTCCTCTTTTGCCTGACGCATTTCAGCCTCTGACCACGCACTGGAGCGCAGCACGTCAGATGTACCAGAGGCTGCCGGGATTTGTCTTTCCAAACCACATTTCTGATGAGGAACCTTTGCATTTCAAAGCCTTGGTCAAAAAGATCACTTTGATCTTGCAAACATCCAGGAATTGCAGGTCCATGCTCACCTTTTCCTAGTCATGTTGGACTTTCAAATGACTTAAATGTGGCCCGTGTCTGTCCCTTGCTGTGAAAAGAAACTTGAGCTATTGCCTGGTGTTTTCATCTCAGGGGCTCCTGTGATACCCTCAAGTAGTTGCTTCAGCAGTGGTGATGGAAGCATCCAAAATTAGATGCCCAGGTGTTCTTACTGCCCCTGCTGCTCTTCTCAACAGCATTCCTGGCCATGGAACCCACACATGGCAACCTACAGCCTGTGGCAAAGGTGCTGTCTGTCCTTCGTTTCCCTTTCAGGAACAAGTGTCCACAGCATCCATTTCTTCTATGCAGATAAACCCCAGCTTCAGAATATGAAGAACTTTAGGTCCATTTAAATACTTATTTGCTAACACAAAAGCAAGTGCTCCCATAATTTAATATGCTTCTGGAAGTAATTGGATAGAAGTCCTTTGTTTCTTTTCCTCCTGTCATCTTGCATTTGTTTAATTTGGCTGTCGTGACATGAAGTGACAAATCCCATGCTCCATTTTTACAGATAGCAAAACTCCAGGATTCTTCTTTCTGCACTGTTAGAAATTTATGTATTCTCCCCATTCACTCGTACATCACTATTGTGTCAGACTACTGACCCCCTTAAGAATAAATGCATTTTAATACAGCTGACCCAGAAACCTCCCAGAGGGGAGATAAAGCGTAGCTCTGAGAACCAGCTGAATTTGCTGTAACTTAGAGAGGAATCAGAGAAGGGTCCAAAGTGGGCAATGGCTCAATGCCATGGTTATTTCCCATTAACATGTCCACATTTCCTGCTGCTTGTAGCATCCTGGACCCAGGGTTGCATCCGTTTCTCTGGTTGGGAAGGAGTTGCTCGCACAGTTTTCAGCAATGTGTTCCCAGAGATGCAGATTCAAGGGAAGACCAAGCTTTATTCCTGCACAGAGAAGGCAACAGGGATGTCCCAGAGATGGGACAGGGATCCTGATGTCAGGCACAGCAGGCACTGAGGGCAGCAACATCCAAGGACAGGTATTAGTCAGGCACAAGCCCTGCAAGGGCGAGAAGGCAGGGGACACAGCTGTCTGCAGGGGTTGGGGAGGAGCATTGCAAATAACGCCTCACAGTACATTTGCCTGGCTGGCAATGTTCCTGGCACTTCTCTTTAAAAAATATTTCTCAGAAGAAAGGAGAAACAGCAGGAAATTGCAGATTCAACCTTGTATGTAAATGCAAAGCTGCAGAGTGCAGGAGAGGAAAATATCATCTTTCTCTTTCTAGAAGTTTCTAGATATTTTTCTCAAATTTCATACTGTGAATCTTTCTCCCTGTCCATTTTAGCAAGTTATTTTAAATAATTTCTGTAAAATGCATTTAAGGCCTGAAGGACATGCTCAGTTCTAAAGACCACAGGCCACTTCCACTCCTCTAGCTCTGAGGTTTCTGAGTTGAGTGTTTGGGTCCCTGTGGGGGTCTTCAGTTCAAAGGAAATGTCTTCAGATTATAGCCATGGCAAATTGTTGGGTGGGAATTTGTGTCACCTTGGATGACTCTAGTTACCCACCACGTTATTCTAACACCTCCCCCAAGCACCAAGGCCTCAGGTGCTTAGACTCTGTGCCAGAACCTACCACTGGCCAAACACAGACCTTTGTGGCACAAAAATTCTTTTTATTTATCAGCTGCATGTTGCATGTTATCCTCAAGCAGCTTATAGAGGCCATGCTGTTATTAGCCCTCAAAGCTGAACTCTGCAGTGACCCTGGCAGGGACTTTGCCCCATGGGAACAGCAGATACGGGGGGGATGTTCCACACAGGAGCCTGCCCATGCATTCAGTGTGCCACCACAGCTAGTCTGGCTGTGTGGAGCCTGGGTCTGAGTCTGCAGAAGGGGTGGAACCTCCTGCTGATGAAATTCCCACCCAGCACTGCTGAGGCCACAGGGAAGGTACTTCAAGCCAGCAATGTGTTTTGCACCCTCCCTGGAAAGGATCAAAACCTCCCATTTCCCCCCCACACAGAAGGAATGAGACTTTCTGCTGTTTTATTCCTGATGTTCAGGGGTGTAGGGATGAATCAGAAAATGGCTAAATTCATTTGCTTAATCTTCCAGGGTAGCAAAGATTGGGTAGGCTCTTCTAATCCTTGTTTCCCTTCCCTGAGAGGGGTATAAAAGCCAGGAGGATAAAACAGCTGAGGTTTCATATCTCAGGTTGATTTTGCAGCATGGACAAAAAAAGAAAGCAAGCTACTCCTCTTGTTTGGAGCTGAAGAACATTTGCTCTGGAAGCCCTTGAAAGAAAATAAGCACCGTGCAATATGGTGTTGTTTGTACAATCGGTTTTCTGTGAAAAACTCCACTTTAAATAGTTACAAAGATCTGGATAGCGGTGATCACGTATGTGAGTTTAGGGACTGTGCAGTAGCCAGGGTAATATTTCTACAAATGCCTAATTAGAGAACAAAGCAGGTGACACAGAAAGAAGCATTTCTGAGAGCTGCTCTTCTCTCCAATACAGAGTCACACACATGCACGTATATACATACATACATACATACATATATATATATGTATACACACACAAGAGTTTATTTAGGTCTAAGGCCCATTTAACAACCTGGCTTTAAGACTTATGATGTGATTAATTGGGTGTGGTAATTGTATGTGCTTGAAAACTACTTAGCAATTATACTTGAAGTTACCAAGAAATTCTATGATGAATTACCTTAGGATTTTAATTCTGAGAGAGGTAAGGACAAGGTTAACAGAGGTCTAGTTTGAAGAGAGTTGAGCACCAGATAATTATCTTGCAGTGCTGTATATTTACAGCATGTGCTGTTGCCATGAATCTTCAGACCTGTTGCAACATAATTATTTCTGTTTTCCATAATATGAAATTAATTTGAACCATGGCTTGGGATTCCCTTCTCTAATCCATGGGTATTTTTTGTCTGTGGTCCAGAGAGGGGACCTGGCTGTGCCTTAGGTCACTGCAGGTGACTTACCCCACTCTCCATGCACACCAAGACACAGATTAAGGTGCCAGGCATGGATTAATCAGGCACCTATTCTGGAAATTTTCATGGAAAAGGATTTAAAAAGTCTCTTTTCAGAAACCAAAGCATTTAAATTCTCAAAAAATATGATGTAAGGGGCTGTTGCCCTCCTGTGTCAGCTGAACTGAGTGGAAGATGGAGGATTGGCACACAGAATCACATATTGTCTATAAACATCTCCTTTGTGCATTAAAAAAAAAAGAAACCATAAATTTTCTTAACTCTCCACAACCCTGTCAGGGCGTACAAGGCTGTGGTCCTGGTAGGAGCTGGAAGGGCAGGGGTCTCAGCCCTACAGGGGGCCATGGGATGGTTTCAGCAGCCAGGCTTGGCAGGCTGGGGCTGCAGTGGCTGGGTGGGTGTCCTCAGGCAGTGTCAGTCCCCTGGTGAGCAGGCAGGGCTGGCACCCTCCTCACAGCAAACAACAGGCAGAGCTTGGCTTGTCCCCTGCAGCATCACTGGGTCTTCAGCCCAGCTGCCTGAGTTGCACAGGCAAGGGGTTTCATCTCCAGTGCCCAGGCAGTGGGAGTGAGTGGGGAAGAGGTGGGGTCGAATGAAATCTCTGCAGCACTTAAGTTCACAAGTAAATATCTAATTAGAGAAATGCTTGACTTCAATAATAAATGAGCAGAATATCAAGAGACATGAGTACTGGCAAAGTACATCTACGGCAAATTCTTTACAATGGGGGCATTTTTTGGCCTGCCCTCCTAGGGCCCTCACGTAAGTGGAAAAACCATGTGTGCAGCTGCTAAGGGTAGGGCATGACTTTCCTTGCTCTTGCTCTAACAATTTGGAGGCACCCATCGGCAAACCCACCCTCATCAATTCTGCATCTTCCTGAAAATGTACTTTTAAGCACCTTAATTGCATTTCAGAGATAACCCTGCAGGCAAAGTGACAGGAAGAGAAACCATATGGAGCAGTTTGGCGGTCAGGCTCTTTGTTTTAAATCAATCAAACATCTGCGGCTAATGTAGCTTTGGGCTGCTCCTCAGGAAACATTAGCCCTATTAGTCTGGGCTGGCAGGAACACAAAATAATATATTTATGGACAAAGCACATGTGCATTACTGTTGGAGAGCGAGCGGAGGAGGAGGAGGAGAAGATCTGTGGTCAGCACTTTGCCTTCTCAGGAGGTCAGCTCCAACAAGCAAAGAGAGGGAGCAGGGGATCCTGTCTCCTTGCTCCAGCCCCATGGCACCCACCTCCCTGCCTGGGAGCAGCCTTGAGACCTGCTGCCACAATCCCAGAGGGGAAAGACCACCAAAAAAAAAAAAAAAAAAAAAAGCTGTGTGGCTTCTACATTAAAGGAATGTGAGGTGGGACAGTGGAGTGGGATGTTACAGGCTGCAGGGACAGCGATGGGAGGGAAGCACCGGATGGTGGGGCTGGCCATGGAGCTGTGTCTGGCTCCCCACAACACCACAGCCCCACAGAGCTGGTGGAAAACAGCAAGGACAGCATGGCTATCCCATCTCAGCACTCACAGGTGGAGACAAGGACTGTGTGTGAGGGAGCTGGGTGTTGCCATGCTGAAACCACCATTTCACACCGAGGGCTAAAACACACAGAGGTGGGCTGCTTCCCTGTCTAGCATTCCCCTTTAAATCTAGACAGCCAGTTCATCCCATTTTCATCTCATTTGGTGTCTATGTGCTCTTAGGTAATGGCAGCAGTCCCAAGGAGGAGGTGGGAGGTGGAAAGGGTAACAAGGCTTTTTCATTTACATTGTCACACAAACAAATACAGATGCATTTGCAGGTACATCAAAAAATGAGAGGCCCCAGGACACACGACCACCTGACAGCACCTCTCTAGTCTGTCCATCCATACCTCAGTTGCCTGGGAAATGGTGAACCATGACTGAAAGCATGGAGAGCAAGAACTTTGGGACTGCTTCACAGCCAGTCAGCCCCTGTATGTGAAGGAATTTGCACTAGAGAAACCTGAAAAGGTGTGGAAATACTGTATATGCCCTTAATCAACTCCCTAAACCCACTTTTAGGCTTCTTTGTTTCTGTTTGCTTCAGGGAAAGCCAAAAGCCTGTGGCATTGGCAGGGGTAAGGTAGAGCAGCCATATTTAGGGAAAAGTGCATCACTGACATATTTTAATTCTGCCAAAACAAAATGTTGTGAAACCTGAAAGTGCAAACAATTGTAAAATTCAATTCCTTATTCAGAATAAGGAGTTGTATATTTGTTAGACTGAGACAAACATTAATGACTGAGACCTGCCCCTTAGTGACACTGTGAAATAATTGCACAACTATGACAGTTCAATTAAGTTCTCATTCCAGCACTAGATGAACCTGTCTTCTAAACTATAGTCTAGCTAATCCTCTTCTATTTTTTCTGATGCTAACAACACTGGGCAGAGTCAGGGATTTGAGGATGCCTTAACTGTGACTTTCCAGATTTTTAGATGTTTTATTCCAAATTTGCATCTCTACAGACTACACTGGCAGGGGCTGAGGAGAGGAGGATAGCAGAATGTACAAATTGGATTTTTTTAAATCACGCATTGTATGTATTTTTTGCGAGAGTGTATGTGTCTGTTTGAGGAATTTCCACTGGTACAGTGGCTGTGAATTGCAAGGAGAACACTTACATTCAGGAAGTGTAATGGCTTAAATCTGGAGAATACCAGCTCTATTTCCATATCTGTTTTTTCATGAGCATGCTCATTTGTAAGCTCTGGCTTTCCTGCAGGGATGCAGAGGAGCAAGGCTGGTTTTGTGAAGCAGAGCTGCTGAAGCAGGTAACTGCACACCCTGCAGACCTCCCTGCTGCCTCTGCAGCTCATGCCCCTCACATGCCCCTCATTGTCCTTCTGTCCACATCCTCTCCACATACCTCACAGCCCTTGTGCTTCTTCAAAATGTGTGTCAGCTCCCAGTATTTTCAGGTGCACTAAGATCATTCCTGCCCCAGCAAACATCCCCATTCACGAACAGATGCCTACTTTCACCTTCCTCGTCTCTAAAGGGATGTATGAATTCTGCTAACTCATCAGACTCATTCTGCCATGAGGGAGGTCCATCTCCTATGAAATGGGACAACCCCTGGGACAGACACTATTGCCTTTTCCTTTCCCAAAGAGTGACAAAATTTCAGTGCTCAAAGGCAGAAGTACTCACCATACCTTTCTTTGGGAGCCCATGAAAGCAACGTGTGAAACACTTTGCCCCTAAGGGAAGGCTGGAGAAACATCTACACATTTCCTCTGGCACATTCATGAGAAGGAACAAGTCTGAAGACTGCTGCTAAATTTGTCAAAGGACATATTTTCCAAGTACTTGTAACTCAGGCAGGTTTTCCTATTTATTTGCAAATTATTTGAAAATCCACCTCTACTCAAAAGACTAAGTGCTGTAACTGCGCCAGGGACCCTCTGCATCCACACCAGTCACCTACCACCTTCTCTGAGTGCCAAAAAACATCATAATTCTCAGTAGCAGCCCCATCATGCATAACACACCAGGTTGGTTTGAACGTTCCCAGCATCACAAGCTAAATATTGCCTCAAGTCATCCAGAGCTAAGGGCTTCAGGAGGAAGCCAAGGGGTAGCTCAGAGAAACTGCTGCTGGTGGAGCTTCTCAGTGTGGCCAAGTTTCTAGGAGGGAAAAATGATAGGAAGGAGTTTCCTTTGAAAATATTGTGTATCTCCACCCAAAAGCAACATATCATGGCAAGGAAAATACAGGAGGTAGCTGAGGCAGACTGGCTCAGCTGGCTGTCCCCTTGGTGGCTCAGCAGAGCAGGGACCTGTGTTCTGTGGGTAACAGAGCAGGATGGGGCACCAGGCAGCACATGGGATTCAAATAGATGGAATTTTCACAGCTTCCACAAAGGATATTGCAATTAGGAATCCTAGTCCATGCAGTCAAAGTCAATCATGGTACATAATGTATTTGTAATCATCAGCTACAAGGGGAAAGTTTTTCTTTCTTGAGCCATACCCCATGGGAACTCCTTATCCAAGGAAAGGGTGTGTCAGAAACGACAGGAATTCAAAGTAAGGGTGACAGTCCTTCCCTGTGCTACTGAAGGTGTGTTGTGACCCCCAAAGAGGTGATACTGCAAGAAGGTGTTCAGAGAAGGGTCAGTGTAATTCCAAGTTTACTTTGTGCTGCCACCAGCTGCTTGAAAGACTTCAGTTCTGGACCAGTGTTGGAAGTGGAGGACATGGAAAGATAATGCTTTAGGGGAAAATTAAATTCTTTGCTGTGAATGTTGCTGTGGGGATACAGGGCCTGTGGCCACCCTTGTGAGGAGTGTGCCTCAAAATTAAGAAAGGTGAGAAACAATGTGGTGACCATATGTGGATTTGAAGATGGTCTGATTCATGTACAGAAACAGATACAGGGGAGGGATGTGACCTCATGGGAGTTGTTCCACTGCCTTCACATCGCTTTGGATGAGATCTGTGGTATTCTCACTCCCAAGGAAAAAGGATGTGCAGGGCTGGTATAGAACCATAGCAGTCCTAGAATGGTTTGGGTTGGAAGCGACTTTTAAAGATCATCTAGTCCAAGGCCCCTGCAATGACCAGGGACATCTTCAACTAGATCATGTTGCTCAGAGCCCCTTCCAACCTGGTCTTCAGTCTTTCCAGGGATGGGGCATCCACAACCTCTCTGGGAAACCTGTTCCAGCATTTTACCACCTTCATTGTAAAAACTTCCTCCTTATCTCTTATGTAAATCAACCCTCTTCTAATTAAAAGCCATTCCACCTTGTCCTATCACTACAGACCCTTGTAAAAAGTCCCTATCCAGCTCTTCTGTAAGCTCCTTTTAGGTACTGGAAGGCTGGAAGGTCTCCCCAGAGCCTTTTCTTCAGGCTAAACAATCCCAGTTCTCTCTGTAGGCAAGGTGCTCCAGACCATCATCTTCATGGCCTCTTCATGGCATCCATGAACTCTGGACTCACTCCAGCAGGCTCATGTCCTTCCTGAGCTGAGGACCTCAGAGCTGGATGCAGCACTCCAGGTGGGGTCTCACCAGAGTGGAGTAAAGGGACAGAATCACCTCCTCAGTCTGCTGATTATGCTGCTTTTGATGCAGCCCAGGACGCAGTTGGCTTTCTGGGCTTTTGAGCACATGTTGCCAGGTCATGTCCAGCCTTTCATCCACCAGCACCATCAAGTTCTCAGCATCATCTTTGTTCATGCCCCAGCCTGTATTGGTACTGTGGTTTGCCCCAGCCCAGGTGCAGGGTATCAATTGATCTTTGGCCTGTGGCCTCCATGCTGGGCCCCTTTTGCCTTTTTGCCTGTTCTTTACTTGTTCTTTGAGGGGGCTGCACTCAGGTGAGCCGCAGCAACCCTTTACAAACAGGCAGTGAGGAGCCTCTCCCAGCCCATGCAGTGGGTTACCAGATAAGGTGGGCTGATAATGAATCCGCATCTTCACCCTGACCAGCACCGCCTCTGTGAGCTTTGCAAGACCCATTGTCCAGGAACCATAACCTGTCCCTAATCTTGCCCCTATGTACCAAATTAATCAATGTTTGTTTTCTTTTGCTTTCAGCAGGTTCTCTAATTATTAACTGTGCAGAGGACTTGTGGTTTAGTGCGTGGGCGACTTCCTCTTGCTGGGGGAAGGTGCTCTGCACAGGCCGGGGGGCTTGTTTGCTCCTTGGTGCTCCTGGAAGATAAGAAAGACATTGAACAATGGAAACCAAATCATCTTCATTCCCTCCCCCCCCCCCCATGACCATTAGTTTGATTCATGGTACTTTTTGTTTGTCACTGATGAGTAACAAGCTATTCCATCTTCACTCTAGATCTATGCAGAAATGATAGGTACACATCATGCAATGTGAAAGACATGAGGATTTAACCCCTTGGCCAACAATGTGCTGCTAACAACTTGTGCCTTGGAAATAGCTAAGTTGTGGTAGCAGGGGAGAAAAGTATTTTTTTTAAAATCTACCTTTGATTAGGGACATACATTTTTGGAGAGACAGCCTGCCAGAAATAGTGTTACACAAGCTCTCATCATCTGGAGTTGCTCGTTTTTCTCTCTCAAGGTCGTACTGTTATTATGCAATTGCACAGGCAAGGCAGGGACTAAAGGTGTAAAAAGGCAAAGAAGGTTTTGACTCACTCCCATGGGCATGGGGCCTTTAGGACTGCCCATTTAGGTACATATATCTGAAATATTTCCATGTTTTCTCTCAATTTGGCCCTTTTTTGGTGCAGCCCCTACGCAGTCTGGGGCTAGTGCCACTTGTCCCCGAATGCTGGGGTTCCACAGTGTCTTGGGGTTCCACTCTCCCCGTGCCAGGCTGGAGCTGTGCAATAAAGGTACTGTGCCAACATCCTAACCACCTTCCCACACATCTGGAGCACGAGGCGTATACTTTGGTCCCACTGTGAGCAGCCATAGCCAGAAACCCCCGTGCCAGGTCAGCCTGGTGGTTCCTCGGAACCAATCCCCTCCCTCCAGCAATGCCCAGTACAGTAGAAGCTCAGTGCCTTTGGGACCTCTACAGGTTAGGGGCAGTGACACCCCAACTGGCAGGCAGTCCTTGCTCATGCCCCCTAACTCACCCCAAATGCCATCAGGAGGATCTACGTGCGGGTTAATAGCAGCGCTGGAATGGTGATGGTTTTCCAGAGACCGCCGGAGCTGACTCATAGAACAGAGCTTTGCCAGAGATGACAGGGGGATAGAAATCAGGGCCCTGATGAGCTCCTTCCTCAATTATTTATTTATTTTGTACACCATCTTCTCCTTCTGCCTGTTGGCAACAAGGAGAATTTGTAAATGATGGTAATAAATGCGGAATGACAGCTAATCTTAATTGACCAAAGCTTCCCTCAAAAGACTGGGTCATGCTGGATGTGATATGCTCTAAATGTAAAAATATAAGCCAGCAAATTACACTGGTGGTTTTACATGCCTTTAATCGAATGGGTTTTATGATGCCAAGCAACAAAATCAAGGTGGGATCCATCTGTGAGGGGGATTTTTTTCCCCAAATGAGGAACTCTGCAGTTCAGTGGCCTTGTGTTGCTGCTCCATCCTGCTGCCTCTGCTTCCCAAACCTGCTAATTTGGGCTCCAAAGTGGCACCACTCGGTAGGGTTTTATTTTCTTCTGCCTAATCTATCTTCACCTTTCTGGGCATTCACCACATGCTCAGTGCAGCCACTGTGCTGAGACACCACCGAGATGTGCCTGAGGGGACCCCCTGTATTTTGCTGATGACATTTTACCTTGGTGGGTTACTTATTTTCTCTCCAAATATAATGCACCAGAGACTGCTATTTTTTCCAGAAAACATTTTTCCTCCCAGGAAATGGGTATTGATAGCAAGATGTCCTCTTATGTTCCATCAATTCCAGCACATTTCTCTCGGAAACTAGTGCAGGAATGCCTGGGGGATCTTTAGGGCTGGAGGGAAAGAGGAGGGCAGGCACAGCTATTCCCTTCAGGACAGGAAGGCAGTGCTCAGTGAACCCCTGGCAGACCTCTACTCCAATCAGAGGGTATCCATAATTTTCCAGTGATCCAGGGAGCCAGGGTTGCTGTGGCTGCTCCCACTCCTGCCTTGGGCTTGCAGCATCATCTCACTCCCCAAATTACTCCTCTGCACGGAGGTGTCTGCAATGCTGGGGCTGCGACATGTGAAGGATGAGGGCCAAAGGAGAGAGGAAGGTTAGGAAGGAAACTTGAAGACAGCAGCATTTCTGCAGTCCTGCCAGGATGCTCCTGCTTGGGGTTTCTTTCTGCACTTCCCGTCTCGGGTAGGTCCCCTCCCCGCATGTCATGCCAGCTCAGCTGGGCTCGTACTGCGGCACTTTCCCAAGAACATCCCAGAGACTTCAAAACCTCCTCCTCGTCCTGGCAGAATGACTTGCAGCTTTTCCGAAAACTGGCAAGCAGCCTCAGTGCTTTACCATGGGAAGAAGGTTAACTCCTTCCCTCCTTCTCTCCTTCCCTCCCCTTCCCCCAGCCCAGCGCATCATCCTGCTGCTTTGCCTAGGAACTGGCTGTCAGGAACGACGGAGGAGGAAATAGTTTATTTTTAAGAGCGTTTAGCCCTCACAGCTTCTTGGCTCAGGGTGTCGGGAACGCAGCCTTGCACCGACAGCCAGAGGTTTCATCTATCTGAGGCCATGAGATAAAATCTTTTGCATGTGGTTTGTGAAAAGGGCAATTATTAAGGGTTTGGGGGGTCAGTTGTTTGCAGGGTGTGGAACATTAAGAAGTGAGGACAAAAGATTTATCCTTCAGGCACTGCAGGGAAGAGCTGGCAGCAGCCCAAAGGGTGCCCAGCCCCAAAAGAATATTTTAAAGTTTTCCTATTTTGTAGCTCTGCATAAGAGTAACCCGCGGCAATCGCGCAGCACGGCTCCTGCATCCTCTTCCTAGCGTTGCCTTGGGCTTGCAGCGTCACCTCCTTCAAGAATACCTGTTTTCCTGGTTAATTCTCAAAAACATCACTTCCCCCGCCCCCTCAGGAAGCTCTGCAGGTACAGAAACCATTGGAGTTCAATGCACTGTAGCTGCAAACCCAGCTATCCACCTGGCTCCCTGCTTTGCACCCAGGTAATGCATGACCCTGGAGTGCCTCCTCCATTCCCCTCCGTCCCTGGGCTCCTCTGTGCCCCCAACCTCTGCAGGGCATCCCTGGTCCAGGGCACTGCTCGGGTGGGAATAACCAGCCGTTGTCCCTGGCAGAGGTTGGTCAGGGTACACCCAGTGGGAGAGGTGAGGGATGAGAAAGAAGGCCAGGAGACTGCCACAGCAAAGGGGTCCAGCCCAGTAAAACTTTTTCCTCTTTTCCAGCCTTGATTCTCACTCCTGCGATGTCAAGATTTCAGATTATTGGGAGATAAATTTAGAATAGATCTGAAAAGTAATTTAGAGACCTAAAAATAGCCTGTGAGCCTGTCTATCCAGTGACTCTAAAACCAGAGGGGAGGAAGATGGAGAAAAATGACTGGGGAGCTAGGGGCAAAAAGGAATAAACAATTATGAGTATGGGCAGCCATGACAGAGGAACCTTTCTTGCTTGTCTTCCTGATCACTGGCATCTGGAGCTGGACAGGAAGCTATCTTAACTTGTCTCTGCACACGTTGAGAAAATGTGGCTGGCTATTTTGATATGAAAATTGAGAGATGCCATTTCATGTCACAGTGGGTAGCCCTGTGTGACTGCTCACTGCTTCATCATCTGCACCCTGTCCTGGCTGGGGCACCACCAGTACCTGTGGCCCAGGAGGATTTGATGCCTCATCTTTCTTTCTTTCCCTGATAGTGTTGTGGGAAAAAAACATTTACCCTGATTGATTTACCAGATGTGGAGCTGGTGGGAATCAAATAGCAAAGGGGAATCTTTTTCAGCAGTTTTGGGAAACTGAGTAAGCACAACTTGGCCAGTGATGGGGATGTGCTGTAGCAGGGCAAGACCTGGAGATCACTGACAGCCCCTGGCATGGTGAGCCAGGTCCAGGGTGCCACCAGGAAATCCAGCCAAGAGCAAAAGCAGAGGAGATTGAAGATAACCAGCAATGTTTGAGCAAGGTGTCTGTGCTGGGGAGAAGCCACCCACAGCACAGGGCTACAGTCCGTGCTGCAGGAAGGACCAGAGGCAGACAGCATAGAGCAGGCAGGGCTGGCTGCCCCAGCCAGGGCTGGAACAGGCTTCTTGGTCCCCCATGAGAAAACAACCCAGTGGGACCAGTGAACTCCACTGCCATCACAGCACCAGAGCCCCCAGGGGGGCTGTGGCAGCCCAGGGGGGCATGAGGAGGGGGCAGTGAGGGCTGCAGATGTTTCCTGCTTGCTGAACATGAGCTGCAGGGAGGATATAAATGTTGGTGCTGCGAGCTTAGCCTTGCCTCGTATCACGCCTTGCTTTTATAACCTCTTCTTTTTAATATCCTGTTGAGACAAACAGCCTGTGCAAGTGTGCTGGGGGGATCTGCTGAGCAGCTGAGCGTTTTAGAGCATTTCCATCTGAAAGGTGCTCTAGGAAATTCAGTATTGCAGGAAGTGCTGGACTGCCAGAATGTACCTGTCCCAACAGTGAATCCCTCAGGAGCAGCAGAGAGATGTGACATAGCCACAGGGTCTGGGTCAGGCACTTTGGTTTGGTGGTAGCAGACCGTGGAGAGCAGAT
Organism: Eopsaltria australis; assembly: GCA_034509425.1. Taxonomy (NCBI): domain Eukaryota; kingdom Metazoa; phylum Chordata; class Aves; order Passeriformes; family Petroicidae; genus Eopsaltria; species Eopsaltria australis. The sequence goes on from JAVTVJ010000105.1 coordinate 3,537,972, forward strand.
TGCAGCAGGACAGGGAAATGATATGACATCTGAGATGTTGAGGTGCTGAGATGGTTGATCCAAGGAGTCATAGGATGCCATGGACTTCTCCCGTGTGATCTTCTGGAATGCCACAAGGACACTATAACACTTAGGTCTAGCTGCAGCTGGCACACACAGCAATGAATATAGGCATTGGGTAGATCAAACGTGGCTTTGCATGTGGTGACACTGCTGGCCACCATGAGCCTGTGTCATAAGTGCACTCCTGGCTGCTGCAATGTCACCTCTCCTTCTGTATCTCCCATCAAACAAAGAGGTGATGTTGCTGCAGGTATTTCTCCTTCCCCTCTCAGCACATATCCCTGCTTCCAGAGAGTGTTAGATGTTCAGAAGCACATGGGGCCGAGGCCCACAGGGGGCAAGAGCTTCTGCTTTACTTACACCCATGTCCCCTGATGCCTGGCACAGTTTTCCTCTTGAGCTGTGAATCATGCCCTGTTTCTGTGATAGGTGCTTTTGAGGCAGACACATGATCATCCCTCATACAGTCTGTCACCACGCTCCCACCTCCAGCTGGAAAGAGGGATGCAGACAAGGGGGATGGCATGGGCCAGGGTGTCACCTCTTCTTGCACCGTCATCACCCAGACTGGAAAGGCAGATGCTCAGTAGCACAATGCCCATATGGGCTTCACCATGGCTGTGGCAATAAATCCTATAAACTGTGGGGTGTGCTTTCAGCCTCACAGGTTTGCCCCAGTGCCCCTCAGCATCCCAGCCAGCCCCATGATCCTGTTGTAGTAGGGCCAAATCCTGCTCACCATCCTGAGTGGGGGAGCTGATGGAAGGAATCTCACCTTGCCCCAGCTCCCATGGTCACCAACCCCACCATTAAGGTCTGGTGAACCATCCCTGTCCCTCAGGTGGAGCTGAGGAGCTGGTGCAGCCTCAGTTGCCCCAGTGAGGAACTGAGCTGACTGGGAATGACCGGGGCACTTCCTACTGCCCTGTCCCAGTTATCCACATCACGTTCTACTTTTGTGCTTGTCTCAGAAACAGCCCCACCCTTTTAATGAAAGGTGTAACTCAGACTACTCGTTTCTGTCACTTTGGGGACAGCCTATTTTTGCAGGCACACTAAGCTTTTGGACCACTTTCACCAGGGCGCAACAGGCCTTGGGTGTTGGATTCCCACAGCCCATCTCCATAGGGTGGTCCCACCCGGGGCACAGTGGGGTCTGTCCCCACCATAGCTGCATAGAGCTCAGCCTGGGTGGCTCTGTCCTAACAGTGACATGCAGTGGCGGCAGGCTGCAATGGAGGCTGGAGGTACCCTTGTGGTGGTGCCAGCCCCTAACAGGCTTCTGTAGCCGTACCTTTATCCTTTTTTACTAAAGGGTCACTGTTTTATCTTGACAGTGAATTCTGCCCTTGTTTCCCACAGCATCATTTCATCCTCGCTCGGTTCTGTGAGTGCACACACACAGGCCTGCCACAGCCCTGTCTGCAGAGGTCTGGCCAAGCAGCAGCAAAGCTGCCACCGCTTTTCCTGGGGCACGGCCACCCAGGTGCTGCTGCATCCCCGGAGTGAGAGGGGAGGCTGGCACAGACGGGGGGGCTTCCTGCGGGGTACACGCCCCGTGTTCCACTCAGCCCATTTCTGGGGGTCTCAACACCTGCTTGTGAAGGAATCCCTGGCAGGAAGGGAGCTTCTCCCTCACCCTCCGTCCCTCTCCGCAGGCGGGCAGGGCGCAGCAGCCGCCCAGCCCTGGCACATACTTGTGCACTGCTTACCTGCTGCTGCTTGCAGATCAAGTAGCTGATGTCTAAGCAGTCCCATTTAAACCCACAATCAAATTACAGGAACAAAATTAGAAGCCAGACTGGAGCCACTTTAAAAGTTGCCCCTTATTTAATAATTCTGTCGCAGTTATTTTTTCCTCTTATCACCATTTATTCTCATTCTGGGGCTGGTCTGTAATGATAGAGGAGGTTCATTTGTGCTCCCCCTCCTCTTTCCAATGTCTAGTCTTTCTGTGTAGATATCGTTTCTGCCTTGTGAGAAGGTATTAGGATAAATAAAACAAAGATGCAGAACTGCAGAGATCTATGTTAATGGGATGGCACCACACTCACCCCCTTCCACAACCTGCCCTTCCCCATATAAAAGGGGTGAATTAGTGGGATGGAATCCCTATTTCAGCCCTGCCCTATGCCTTTAGGTATCAATCTATCAGGTGTGGAAGAAGAAATGACAGTGCAGCTCTTTCCTTAAAAGCAGCGCCGTGCAGAAGCAGGAGCCCGGAGGAAGCGCCGGGGCGGTTTGGGAGCGCCGTATCCCCTCTAGTGGGGTCTGTGCAGAATTGATGGAGCGAAGGAGAAGAGAGCCTCAGCTTCCCAGCCGACGGGGGAAAGGAGGGGAGAGTCTCCCGCTCCCTCCCTGCTTCTGCCATCCCTGCTCCACGCGGCCAACAGTGCAGGCATGGAGATACTGGGGTGGCAGGGATGCACAGCCCCAGCTGGGAGCTGGCTTGCACTGAAGGAGCCAGGGGAAATACTGTTGTAATAATTTGCCTATTAATTAAAGATGTGACCTGATGAGAGGTTGGATTCATTCACGTGGCTGGATTTTCATCTGTTTCCAGATATTGCTGGGATAAAAATAAACGCATTTTCTCGCTAACCTTCCAGCATTTTAGCAAAAATTATTTTTAGAACCCTCATAAAACAAATCTATAGCCATTCTATAACAGGCAAACATTACTGTGTGCTTAACAGTTGGTGTTCCCCAAACTGCTGCTGAAATCTGCCTGTATTCAAAAAACTCCAAAGTAGTTTATGCATCATTTTAGTGACAACTGCCCCTGTGACACACCTGAATTCTTGTTTTCTGTGAACAAAGCATGACCCTAACTAATGGGCTCAGGCAGGCTTTGCTGCCAGGAATATGGCAGGTGTCACAAAGCCTGAAAGCTGCTTCGGGGTGATGTACAAAGAGTTACCCATAGGCATGGGGGTTGAGGCATGGGAGATCTCCATGAAGGTAATTCAGGCTGGATGCAGCTTTCAGGGCTGGAACTAGATAATCTTAGAAGTTTATTATGACCCAACCCATTCCGTGAGTCTGTGATTCTACAGCTTTTGGCCAGGAAGACATGTTCCCAACTGGGGAACCTCCTGCATGGCCAGGCCTCTTGCTGAGCATAGAGAAGGGCTGAAAGCGAGGAAGGACTCAATGCCAGGGGATGAGCCAGCTGGTTCCTCACTTTTCTCTGTGCCTTACCTGCATCCACTATTGCTCTGCAAAGTTCCTTTGCGGAAATAGCCACAGTGGCTTCAGCTGTGAGCAGGCTCACTGCTGGTAGAATGCTTGGACTGAAGTGTTTAAGATGCCCAAGAGGCTCAAAGATTTCAACCTGCAACTCAGGGAGCTGGACACGGGGAAATAAATTGTGAGTTGGGGGTGTGCAACAAGCAAATCTGACAGCAGTACAGTGCTCAGGCCCTGCAAGCCAGGAAACAGACCAGAGTTGAGTGGGCCTCAGCATCCCACCACTCTCAGGAATCATCATGTGCTGCTCTTCCTTCCTCCATACATGGCCCCACTACGAGAGTCTTCCACTGTGTTTGCAGAATGGTTATTTTCCTTAACCCTGTACTTACCAAAGCGTCTACTGGGGGTACTCATGAGGCAGAACTGGCCATGGCACGCGACTGAACACAAGGGCTCAGTGTCCAGCAGGACAAGCAATCTCACTCCCAGCAGGCACCAAGAAGAACACAAACCTTGGGTAGGTATGAGCAATTATCTCCTTTTCAGAGGAGGTCTCTAGCTGGGGGATTTGCATACACTGAGCTGTTTAGCCTCCATTTTAGGTCTGAGCTCTGAGTGAGCGTGCAAATCTTTAAATAAAGCCAAAGCAGAAAGGCAGGTGGGTATCAGGCAAGCATTTAAATATCACAACACTACAAAGGAAGCGATAGCCGCACCTTGCTCCATTCACAGCTCCAGTCATTTACACATCAAGTAGGTGAATGCGAGAGTGCAGAAATAGACCTGTAAATATATGGAGATCCTGCTTTTGGAGTAGTTCATTTTCAAAGCACATCTACTCCTTAGCATGCATTTGGGGTCACACTCCACTTTACAGCCCTTGCCCTGCTTCCCAAAATTAACAGTTTCTGTTTGCTAGCTTTCCTCTGCAAGTGAAGCATAAAATGCAAGCAAACAGCTAACTTGTAGTGTTGTCACCACTTTCATCTTGCTGCTAATTACTAATGCAAATTATGTACATATCTAAAAATGTCTTCAGTACATTCCTGCTACATGTGTTTCTTATTTTTAAAGTTTTTGTGGCAAATATTTCCATATTTTATACTTCTACATTCTACTACCCACATCCGAATCTTAAGGTAGGATGTCCCCGTGATCAAAGGCAATGAGGCAAACTGGAACAGAGCCAAGGCACCCCACTCCTCTTGCAAAAGATGGATTTATGACCCTTATTGACAAGTCTTGTTGTACATCTTGATTTTTCATCTTACCTCAGGCAGTTCAGTGACCCCCTATCACATGCTTTGCCATCAGCTCACTTTTGATTTGTGAAATATAGTTTCTCACGATTTCTTGAGTGCTGCATGAGAGGTAATTCTTTAAGGTTCCTGTCCAAGTACCAGTCTGAGGCAGCAGTGTCCAGCTTGGGAAAAAGCACCTGCATTCCAAGGACAACCTTTAGTCAGAGGAGGGATACAAAAACTTTAAAGTGCCCCATATAGTGTAGATCCAAGCTTCCCAACCAGACTTCGCTCCAGCTGGCGCTAAAGGCGTCCTTCTTATTTGATAAGCTGTGTTCCTTGCACACTACACACCCCAAACCTTTCCCTCACCATTTCCCTTATCCTCCAGAGCTGACTGGCTCCTGAGTGCTCCCACCCCAAAGCTCTTCAGCTGCATTTTGCTGTTTCCAGCTGCCTCATTTTCTAGCTCATACTGTTCCTTGTGCGGTAGGCTGTCATTCCAGCCACGTGCATCTGCTCTCCACACTGGTCTGTCCATCACCTGCATGAAAACCTGAAGGCTCCATCCATTTCCACCTGCTGCCACTAACACCAGAAGGCAGTTGCTGCACACACCTGTGTCCTGTTCCAATCTTACCAGTCCCTCTAAAATGTCTCTCTCCTCAGCTCCTGTAGTGCCTCATCCTTTCACAAGTTTCACTTGTGTTTCCTACAAAACATGAAGGCTTCAAGGCAACGTGGCTGTGCTGCCATGCTCTAAGATTGCAGGATAGGTCAATGGTCAACTGGCCAAAAGAACCCAACAAAATGACAGATATGCCTAGGAGCCCCAAGAAATCACCCATTTTAAAGCAGTTGACTGTGAGCCTTAGGCTTCTGCAGGCTCATGTTTTAATGAATGCTGATAAAATAGGCATTCCTGAAAGTGTCTGCCCATACATTAATTCCAGATGTTTTTATTGTATTTAATCTTGTTTTCATCACAGTGAAAAAGCTGAATAACTGTGATCTGGAAAGGCTGGGAATATGAGGAACCACAATGAGGATCACAGAAAGCATTTCAGACAGAGACTGGCACATCAGTTCAGCACAAACACTTGCAGTAACCTTAAAAAGACAATTTTTAAAAAGAAAGGCCAGCAATGGTTTAATCCAAATGAAACCAGATGATGACATTTCTCATTTGGCTCCATTTTTCCACTATGAATTCACATTTTCCATTTCCATTTCACAATCAGATACAAACAGGGACTTCCTTGTGATGGTTGCAAATATTTTATTATAGAGTCTTATCAACAAGTTCTCTGAAAATCAGTTTTTCAGAATCAAAATCTAATCTGGCAGAGTTCAATAAGTAACAAGATGAACCCAGCCATGGCAAACAAAATATTACTAAGTTACTTTAAATAAATTTTATCACAACAACCTCAGGAAGAGTGTGTCCTGGAGATTTAGACAGTTTATCTTGGATTTTTATTAATATTTTGGATTCTTTCTGTTATGCTCTAGCCTCTGGTACACAGCTGTCTTCATTTTGATGTTAGAACGGGACAGATCTTTGGGTGCCTGTGATTCTTGTCTTATTTTATAGTGCTGTAATAAAAATAGCATCACCAGCATTCAGTGCTCACCACAGTACATCTAAGCAACTGGTCATTGCACTGAAACAGAACTTCTGGAGAAACTGAGATTATTTCCAGACAGTAATTGCTCACAAAAGGTCTAGCTCCCAAGTCTTTTCAGCCATTCATTTTCTGTTCAGCACCTCCTATGACATTTATTAAAGTAATTTGATCAGGTTATGTTGCACACAGTAGGACATTCAGAATTCCATCTTGACCTTCACAGCAGCATCCAATACTACCTGGAAGATAATCCAGAATCCTTTTCTTTATATGTACAATCAACATTCTCAGCTTGCAGTGACTTGTTGACAAACACTCATCGGTTTCAGTTAAATACAGGGAAACCTAAGAACATTGAGACATTTGAAAATAAGCATTACCATATTTTTAATGTATTTTGGATGGTTTACTTCAACTTATTAATAACTCTTGATTTCCAGGGCTTAACGGCACATAATTTTTACAAAAAGCAATATAATGTCTTGACATTAACCAAATATAACATTTAATTTTTTTTTTTTATTGTGCAAAACATAAGCAATAAATCTTAGTACAATAAGCTGAAAAAGCAAGGGATATTTAAAACAATATTCACATCCAATGTGCAATTTTTATCCCTACTTCCAACTTTTGATGTGGAATCCACAGTCCCCATCAGTAAGTGCTATCTGAAAATACCAAAAATTTGTTTCACCTTTTATTATTTGGAGGAGACTCAAAATTTATTTTTGCATTAGGTTTTTATGCACAACTAAAACAGCTGTTTAAGTTGATAAATACAAAATAAGACACTGAAAAGGGTGAAAAATAACCAACATGCTGAAGGCATCCACCAAAATGGTGGCATGACTGATAATTTATAGCTTATATTAAAAAAATGGAATTCATAATTCTGATTTTCCATTTTCAACTCGAGATTTTAGCAAATAACCTAAAATTTTGTTTTACAGTTCTGGCATCTGCTAATTGAAAAAGTAGTTTAATTCAATACTTAATTTTAATTAAAATATTTATCTTGCTAGATATTAAGTGCTACCAGTCAAGGCAGTCACAAAAACTGTTTGATGTTTACATAGCACCATATAGATAAATATCTCCTTCAGTAAGAGAGATTATGTTCTGCTGGGGAACATAATCAGATTATTTCCTGAATATTTTAGGTATCTTTGCCATCCACATCATAAATATGTGTAACAATTCCTTAATTTGTGAAAAAAACCCACCCATAATTCAAGCTTTAAGATGGTGCTATCATTAATTCGAATTCTCATTGTATAAAAGTATCAAGAACTCTTCAGTAGTCAATTGAATATTCAAAACCAGATCAATAGTTTTATGTAAACTTGTTAAAAAACAAACCACCACATAATTTGGCTTTAAAGTGACAAAGTATTTTTCTTAATATAATTTACTAGGCATGTGAAGAATTAACACCAAACTATAATTCAATAAGTAGCAGAGACTGGACTATCTCTGATATTGAAATCCTCAATTAAAATATATAAAGGACATCCAAAACATGTAATTATAATTCATTACAGTGGTATTGTTCATTCCAATAATAATCCTTCCTATAAGGAGTCTGCATGGTAAATAAAATACATTAAGCCATTGTAGCTTCCAATTGGAGAACATCAATATTCTGCCTCTGCCCTTCCTTCAGCCTGAATTCTCTAAAATATGGACTAGGCTTTCTACCAAAAGAAAATGGGAAATATGCTCACTATCCAGGTGGATATTTCCTAGCCCTAATCAAATTCTTATCAGCTTATCCACAATTGTTAGATTTAGACTAGTAACAAATCTTGTAGTAAAGTGTTAAAAATAGGTGGAGTAACTATCAAGCCATCTTCTGTATTTTAAACCACAGAATTCTACACATCAAAATATTTATGGAAGCATGAGTGCTGGTGACATCATCGACTCTTACAAACTGAGTCTTCCGTAAATGTTGCACAGATGGAAAAGGATACCTTGAGATAAATGGAAATAAAATCCAATAGAAGATAGATTTCCTAATATTGAGCCTCAATTTCTTACAAACAACAAACACATTTCAGTGACAGACACTGCTCATTATTTTGGCCCCATCCCTTTCCCAAAATCAGTTTCATAAGCTGTTACCACTCCAATTAAAAAACAAACCCTCCTAAAATATTGTATATGGAGTTCTGGGTTCCAAAAATAAAATACATATGCAGTTTCATATTCTTGCTATGAAACAAGCTAAAAAGTACGAATGTTTATAAAGAAACCAAATTGCATTTTGTACATTGTGTATCCATTGATACAGTCCTCTGTGTTGGAGAATTCAAAGTGTGCAAAGTTCAATTAAATTTTGAAGAAAATTCCAGTTTCAAAAGTTACATGTAATTTTGTATCTGACAGGACAATTAAAAATAAAACAACTGTCCAAAGTTAGCTTCAAACCTCTTCATTCCCCCCAAATATAGGCACTCAGTGGTTTAAGTGTGCAAATGGCTTCTTAGAAGAAACAGTGTGCAAACAGAGCCTGTTCCATTAGCTCTGCATTCTTTAGTGATTTCCTAGAGAGTATTGCCATTAAATGCTATCTACGGTATGACTTTCTAAAGAACAGAAGACATTCAGTCCACAGAGTCACAGATGTCTTTTACTTTCTCGTTGAAGTCCTCAGGTTGATCAGCGTACACGTAATGACCTGCACCGAGGATAGCCTGGAGGACAAAGGTGAAGAAGCATGTCAGTACCACAGAAATGTAATAAAGAAATAAAAACTGGGACAGGTGAAGATCCTGGCTTTTACAGATTACCTAAGAGTTGGCATCATACAGCCTAAAAGCACTCTAAACATAAGGAATACCAAAACATTATTTTCCTTGTAAAGAAACTTTCCTACACAGGAAAACAAAGTAAAACTACTGCTTATTCAACTGCTCACCTTGTTGAAAAAAAATGCCACCACTGAAGTGTGCACAAGTCACTGCAAAACAAACTTAGTAAATACCTTGCATACCAAATTTCTGATGTATCTTGATTCCCTTCACTCAAATAGCCTCTTTCTATAATTTGTTATTCTCTGTAAAAATGATACAAAGTAAACCATCACCAGAGTGTATAGCAAAGGTACTTGACCTATTTTCTTTCTATTTTACAGTCAGTCCAAGACTAATCTTTATTTAAAACTGTTTTTCCCTCCCCTCCTTAAAACACTCTCTCTTAAGTCTCTAACTGAATCTCATAAAAGTATAACTATGTTATTGTGCTAAAAACTCCCAGAAACTCAAAGTAAAAAGAAGTAAAAATTACTTAGGAATAAATGCATGTAAGAAAACCACAGAACCTCTGTGCATTTTAGCAAGCATGGCACTGCCAGTCCACATCTCAGTCTCATTAGAGCCCTTGCCCTCCTATGGGTTTTTGAGCATGCCTGCAATTTCACCACTCCAATTTACATTTTAGAATCTGTCTTTGGCTTGGCAATATTTTAACCTGGAATCCAATAAAGTTTTCCACAGTCACTTCTAAAAGTCCCTGATCAGAGTGGAAAAAATCTGCCTGAATGGTATAAGCTTATCCCAGCAATATACTGTACACTTTTTAACAGTGACTTTCTGTTACAACTCCCTCTCTCTGGTTAAGCAGTTAAGTGACACTTTCAGTCTGGATGTCAACATTTATGAAATGTATCTGTGCTCTTTAACACACTTAAAACACTTGAATAACAATGTCTTTTCTCTGAGTTCCAGCTCTGAATTCAGCTGTATCAAGTTATAAAATTTCATCTGGATGACTTGTTATAGTATACTATCAACATTACATATTGTACACTTCTGTCCAGATAGTTCCAGACATCAGTAACAATCACAGCTGGTGTGTTCAAACATTTTATCACCTCAGAGCATTTTAACATGTATGCATATTCAATTATCAGAGCTGACGGATGTGAGAATGTGTGAAGAATACTTTTAAATCAACAACAAAAAAATGCAGGGTGCACATTCGCATCAAGCTGTAAATTCAAATGACAATACCATACCACTAAACAAAAATGTCTTAGGCAGTAAGACAACACTGAGTATTTTTTTAATGACAAAGATGCTCACAAGAACCTAAGCATCAGGTACAGACACTTACCAGAGAAACAAATGCATTATATAGACAGATGAAGAGAGTTTATGAGAGCCTCCCTACTATCTTATATATATATATATATATGGAGATAGTAGGACTGGTGGTTTAAAACAGACAAAACTGGTGACCACAACACCTACTTCTATTAGCACATTGTAGAACAAAATCAAGAATCACCTTGCTCACAGATCTAGTTTGGCTTCTAGCACTACAGTAAGTTTTGTTCTTAGCCTGGGGATTCAACACTTTTGTCTAGGCTTTCCTCTGATGTAATATTTGTTTTCTCTCTCTGTTAACAGAAAGACTTATTACCCTAGGCTCTAAATCAAAAGTGACACCATTTTTCACAGCTGGAATGAAAAAACAGAATCATAGAATGGTTTGAGTTGAAAGGGATCTTAAAGCTTATCTAGTTAAAATCCCTCTGGCATGAGCAGGGACACCTCCCCAGAGACAGGTTGCTCAGGGCCTCCCATCCAACGTGGCCACATAGATATGACTTAAACAAATCCACACAAAAAACAAACAACTGCTTTAAAAGTCAAACTTACTATTGTCTTCACGTAAGAATTTGGTCTCAGAGACTGGATAGTGCTGCCAGAATTGCCATCTATACAAGAGCGTGCTCCGTAGACCACCGTGATAGGAATGTCTCGATCCATTTGTGAAATCCGTTGCAGCATTGGCCTTTTTGCCCATCCGTAAGGAATTGTCATGTTCTTGAAAGCTGTTTCACCGCTTCAAGACATTCAAAAGGGTAAAAGTAATTTTAGTTGCCATAGGATCTTCTTTTTTACCTAAATTGGAATGTCCAAGCCTTTTGGTAGAGGCACAGAGTACAGGAGGTTGAGATATTTTGCAATTAAGAAAAGTAAGTTTTCAAGGTTTACATATAATTTTCAACAGAAAGAGCCATGTTTTTGCATGACTAAGTGATAGCACTTAAAAGAATGAAATGCCTTATTTTTAAACTTTTTAAAGAAATTCTTTACACATTAAAACTCTCCAATGATTATTTAATTAAATGCTGTGCCAAAACTCTCACAGAATTAACACAAATTGAGAATAAATAAAGAATTTGGATACTTTTTACATTTATCAGTATCTGAAATTCAGAAAAAGTGCAGTTCCTTTTTCTTCAATATAATAAATGCCACAATTTAAAAAAAATATCATGCACACTGCTGCTATGGCCATTGGAGGGAGTAGCAGGCACTCAGTAAATGAACAACAGACTTCAAAACATACACTGGGACATTCATACTCACCTGGGTGACTGTACATTGCAGTGATAGATATATTCAGCTACAGTGTTATCATCAAACATTGATGAATATTTTCGCTTGAAATCTGGTCTTAAACGTTGAACAAGGCTTAATCCTGTTAAAAACAGAAAACACTATTAGAGGTGGAATGAGTATATATTACTTTATCAGATCGCCTAATGCTTTTCATTAGAACCCTCAAAACACACCCCCTTGAAACTCATGCTTCTAAACCTGTATTTGGTTTAACATTTTTACTTCCATGTCTTAGGGAAACATGATGGAATTACACTTAACAGGAAAGAAATATAAATACTGTAAGGAATTTTATGCTGCTCCCCCTGCTGAATACATACGGGGAATGTTTGAGTAAGGTCACTGCAGCAACAGAAGAAACCTACAATAGGGACCAGCAAATGGGCTAAGCAGTGTCTTTTGTCAACACTTTAGTCTCACATGATACCAACACATACTCCTTTCTCTGGCAGCACTGGGTAGGCTAAATGCACCACACCTTTCAGGACCAGAAGACACTGTTGAAAAAGCTGGGGTGTTTTTCTTGCTGAAGTCTGTCCTCTCCTCTTACAGAACAGTCTGCTTCTGAAGCTAGTTCATCTAACTAGTGTGTGGTAGAAAAAACAGAAGACTATGATGAAAACCAGGTGTAGAAATCTTAACAAAAGGCACAAGTACTGGTATAAGTGAAGAGATTTAATGCTGAAAACCATTGTCCTCATGCACTCCTAACAAACCAGTAGAGAAATGGGTCTTTTCAAGGGCCAGTTCAGGCCTTCCAAACTTAAGCATCTTTTCTGAACCATTTCTCTAAGGAAGAAGCCTCTTCTACATTGACCAGATGGATCTTTGTGACAAGAGCCTCACTACAAGGCTAATCTTAGTCTAAGAGTATTAGTCATCCCTAATAGCTGATCTAAACTTTTCAGTTTGAAGCCATTAGCCCCTGTCCTACCACTGCACACCCTTGTAAAAAGTTGCCCTCCAGCTGCTCCCTTGTAGGCCCCCTTTAGGTACTGGAAAGCTCCTACAAGGTGTGACCAAAGCCTTGTCTTCTGAATCCAAACTCTTTCAGCTTTTCTTCATAGCAGAGGTGCTCCAGCCCTCTGATCATCTTCATGGTCCTCCTCTCTACTATCTCCAACAAGAATGTCTCCAAAATTCTTATACTCGGGCCCCAGAGCTGGAAGCAGAATTCCATGTGAGATGTCACGAGAGCAGAGGGAAGAATCACCTCCCTCAGTCTGCTGGCCACGCTGCTTTTGATGCAACCCAGGATGTGGTTGGCTTTCTGGGCTGCTAGTACACATTGCTGGGTCATTCTGGGCTTCTCATCAACCAACACCCCAGGTCTTTCTTCTCAGGGCTGCTCTCAACCTGTTCTCTGTTCAGAGTTGGTCAGGATTTCCCTGACCCCCAGATGCAGGACCTTGCATACAGCCTTGCTGAATTTCATGAAGTTGGGATGGGCCACCTCTCAAGCCTGTCCATGTCCCTCAGGCTGGCATCCCTTCCCTACAGCTTGCTGACCACACAGCTTGGTACCATCAGCAGACTTGCTGAGGGCACACTTGATGCCACTGTCTGCGTTGTTGACAAAGATGCAGAACAGCCAATCTCAACACTGATCTGTGAGAAACGATCCTCAGCACTGATCTCCACATGGGCACTGAGCTGGCTGAGTGTGACTATGGTTATGGTTATGTTTCCCCTTTTTCAGACAGTAGGAACTTCATACTGCTGTTAATCGGTGCAATTATGATGATGTCACTTCTTCCCACCCAACCCTGGGCAAAGGCCTGGTATTATTTATGTAGACCTTGTCACAGTGATCTATGCTTTTGTAACCTTGAGATTATTGCAACAGGCCCTTACGCATGCTTTAAACAGATTTAGAAAACTAATATAGTGCAAGAGAAAATAATTCCCTTATGAAACAGAGATTTAACTCCCAAAGCAATGAAGATTTTGTAAAAGTCTGGCAATTGGCTCTGCTCTGTTTTCCCTACATAGAGCACAATTGCTGGACTTCTTTATCTGTGTTTGGGTTTTTTGAACACAGCTGGCTTGGAATAAGAATACTTGGAAGAAAGAGACTAATTCTATGTCTTGCCCTGCTATCAGCATAGAGGCCATGGCATGAAGTGTTACCAAATTTTAGAATTCACTTTCTGTTTTGATAAGAAGTGCTTTGTCTGTGGGTCCAATGCCAAAACATTTACAGGGGAGAATGAAATAAGGATTCAAGGCACCTTGGAACAAATTTTGGAGTGAAATCAGACTGTAAATCATTGTTGTAATATTTATTGAAGAAATTCTGAATTGTCTGGCTGATGTTTTCCAGTGTCAATGATAATGCTGTAAGAACTTCTCACACTGATGACAGAGTTCCACAAAAAGGGGTGCAGTCACAGTGACATTTCTGTTGTCCTGAGGAATTTTCAGGCATCCAGCTCAAGGAATGGAATTCAGAAATCCAACCCAAGCACCAAACCCACACCAAACTGTGAGACTCCTGGGGGACTGTTCCAGTTAAGTGAAGGAAAACACGCAAATCAACTACCTGGAAACCACTCAGTGAAAAAAAATATCTCTGGATTCTGTCTTTCTCCCAGTTTTAAGTATTCGCCTGCAGGTCTGATTAAATATCCATGTGATACTATTGTGATATCCCAATGAACCTGGTTTACATTTAAGTGCCTAACTCATACCTTTGAACAAGAGCAATTGGCTTTAGAGTGAGGTTCAAACCACTATGTCTGCCCATCAGCTTAAGCACATTTGCACGTGGCACAAAACCTGGGTTCAGTTCAGTGCCTTCATCAGGTTAAGTCTGACACCAACTCACAGCACAGGTCAGCTTAGACCTACCCTTCCCCAAGAACAATGTGTCACCTATCAAGTACTTAAGTTGGTGATGGAAAACTTTTTTACCAGTGCAGTGAGAAACAGATGAAAAATTTTCTAAAGGCACTGCCCTCCATGGCAACCTGTAAGCGAGGCTAGGTTTGGAGACACCTTGCCAAGACAGAGTCTGCTTCTGCAGCATGATTCAACTGCACTTATTGCTAAGGGAGACAATTTCAGCTTTGAATTTTCCCATGTGGATTGATTTATGCATGCACTTGTTATTGGATAGAACACATTAAATCAGTGCATATCACTCAATATGCTCCAGGTTGTTTTGCTAACCAAATTAGCATTTTACTCTAAAAAAAAAAAATCTGTTTGTACAAAACATGTTGCTTGTATGAAAACCTAAATCTGTCACACTATTGAAATGAAACAAACAAATCAGCATATCAAAATATATATTCTATAGAAATACATTTAGGAAACAGATGTGGTTTAAATGTAAACAAAGCCTAGAAATCTCATGAGTTTATCTTCAGACTGAATACCAAAAATGATGAATAGGTGAGTTAATTAAAACCTGTGAGGGGCATGAAGGATATCTTTTTCCAAGCCTCTCCAGAAGATACTTCTATAGCACAGAGAGTAACAGACGGATAACCTCTTTCTCCTCTAGAGGGAATACATGTAACAACTTTAAGATTTTATCTCCCCACTCCCCAGATGAACTAAAACCACAGTGATTTTGGTCAGCCCTATCTAGCCCTAGTATTAGGGTATAGAGAGTTTATCAACCATTTCATTAGTGCTGTTGAAGAAATGGAAATATGAACTACCACCATAATGCAGGACACCAGTGAGGCCCATAAGATTTGCCAGAGTAGTAAGAAAATGGCTAATGGAAAGAACACAGTTGCAACTTCTCTAAACTCAGGCCAAAGATTTTTGCATTTATGAGAGACTGCCTTCTAATGTTAAGGGAATTTGGAAGTCCCATTTGCTCATCAAACTGGAATTAGAAGGGAAGCTAAATGGACTGTGACCAGAGACAACCAGAAAAATACCTTTCATGTTCATGCCTCTTTGTCAGGGCTCCCCAACAGATGTCTGCATAATCCAACTCACTATAACTGAAGCCTGTACAAATCATATACTGCAGCTTGCTGTAAACTATCGTACTAGTATTTCAAATAGGAAGGGTTTGCCTTCTTTCCTAAAGAGTTCAAACTTCCCTCAACCACTCCCACTTTCTCCTCCAACTCTTTCCTCCCTGGGTGATATGGACTTGCAAAAAAGCTTACCATAATGTGCTGTCTGCTCCACATTTATGTTTACCCAAAACAGAAATGGTATTTAAGAGTAGCTAAAACTCACCAAAGGGTCCTGCTATTCTTAGTCCAGCTAATGGATTAAATGGACTCAATATAGCTCCTAGTGCTTTGATCCAGATTGGAATTGGTCTTTCGTGTTCAGCATTGTCAGGCCTCTCTGGAAAACCCCATGGCTCCACTAAGATAAGATGCTTGACCCTGTTGGCAAAAAAGGTTCAGCGGTTTAAAGTACAGTAGCTTTGCTTCAACTGAGCATGATGAGAACGTGCTGCTTTACAGATACATACACACAGCCTGCTTTAGTCACTTCTATCACAGAGGCTTATTACCTAGTTTCTGATTCATCAACTGATTTGATTTCAATTACTAATTAGAGAGTGAATTGCACCTAATCGTATGTATGAACCAGAAACATGGAAGCACGTGTCACAAAGAGAAACTCAGTATTTTATAGATACTCACGGTCACAAACATTTGAGAGAAAGGATAGTCTCGTTTCCATTTTAAAAAATAGCCTAATCTAAATGCTCAGTCAATATTATCTGCAGGAGCATTTTAATTAGACAGAAAAGAGGATAATTGCATATTTTTCATTTAAGTGAAGTTTCTAGAAGTCTAAGATCTCTGTTCAAAGAAGAGATACAATTTAACTGAAAAATCATCTTATCAAAGTAAAATTTGAACTGAGAAAGGCTGAGCAAAACTAGCAGTTGTCTTCTAAATTTATTGACTTTAGGTCACGAAAGAAAACATCAGAGAGGCAATTTGTAAAATTATTACTCAAAGGAATATCAGTACAGAGAGCATAGTAGGAGCCTCCAGCACATGCAACTATCGATCACTTCATACTGCGGGTCCCCCTCAAGCAAAATTCTAATTTATCCTGGTAGATTAGAATTGTTCATTTCAGTTTAATCCTATAATAACACCTACTCTAACTGTCCTAGATATTGGTGATTTCTGGAAAAAAAGTGACTCTTAACTATAGTTTTCCATTTTAAGATGATTTTCCATGTCAGCTTCCTCATTATCGTTCTCTACAACTACCTGTCAGGAGGTTGGTTGCAGCAGGCTGGAACTGGTCTCTTGTCCCAAGTAGCAAGCAAAAGAACATGAGGAAATGGCCTCAAGTTGTGGCAGGGGAGGTTTAGATTGGATATTAAGAAAAAATTCTTCACTGAAAAGGCAGTCAAGCATTGGAACAGGCTGTCATGTTCAATGTGGTCTAATGGGAGGTGTCCCTGCCCATGGCAGGGGGGTTGGAACTAGATGATCCTTTAGGTCCCTTCCAACCTATACCATTTTATGATTCCATGCCCAAGAAGTGATTGAGTACCCATCTTTGGAGGTATTTAGATGTGTGAATGTGGTGCTTAAGGACACAGATTAGCGGTAGACTTGGAAGTCCTGGGTTAACAGTTGGATTAGATCCTAAAACTCTTACCCAAACTAAATCTATCTATGGTTTTTGTATTTTTATCTTTAACTTTTTATCTTTACTTTTTCCTTCATTACTTCCTTCCCTGTTAAAGCCATGAGATTAATATTAACACAGGAGAGTTCATAGTGCCTAA
This sequence comes from Eopsaltria australis, assembly GCA_034509425.1. Taxonomy (NCBI): domain Eukaryota; kingdom Metazoa; phylum Chordata; class Aves; order Passeriformes; family Petroicidae; genus Eopsaltria; species Eopsaltria australis. The sequence goes on from JAVTVJ010000105.1 coordinate 3,555,247, forward strand.
AACTATGCCAGAAGTGATCCCAGAAGCTATTTCTGGATTATAATCAGTTGGGAAACCAAAAACCTGTGCTTGGAATGAAGGGCTGGAAACGATTAACCTCACAAAGATGTTTCTTGGTTGTTGGCTCAGCTATGAGCATACTTGCACCCTGCAGCAAACAACAACAGTAAGAGAGGACAGGGTACAATCCAACTGTACAAACCAAGCAGGAGAGATCAGAGGCAAAGCAGTGCAAGCAATGAGGAGCCATTCAGGACAGCCACACATTCCATGCACAAACTATGGCATTAGGTATAATACAGCAAACAAATGATCAAAAATAGAGTAAGCTTTGTTTCACATTTCCTTTCTTGATACTTTCCTTCCTATGTGGCATTTCTCTTTTTGCTAATCAAGCCTAAAATATAACCCAGGATAATGGGAAATTGACCATGAGAATCATTCCAAAAGCAAAAGTCCAGAAACTGCAGTATTTGAAAATCATGGCCCACTTCAACTTGGAAATATGCTAAATGGGAATCCTTTCGGATTAGTAGCCTCGGATTTTCCGTGAGCGACTCTGGTACAGTGCAGCAAATTAAGGGATCATCTATGCTTGGAGAAACAGATCTACTTTCCTAACAATATGTATCCAGAATCCCTTAAGCCTCTAATGCATTGTTAGATAACCTGGCTGAAAGCTGTGCTATATTTACCACTTGAATCAATGCTCTTTTAAGACCCAAACAGTCAATTTGTTATTTTGGTGGTTTTAGTTTAATTTCAGAGAAACATTAGTAATGTGAGAGCATAAACTAAAAATTCCCAAATTAATTAACCCCAATTTAAGCACAGTGAGGCACGAAAATAAAGCATCACTTTTGATATAAGGCAGCAGAGGGCAAAACCAATATCCCATCCCATAGGGCCATTTATAGATACTTTGGAAAAAGAGGTAAGGCAATTATAAGTGATCCCTACAAAAAGCTAACTACAGTTAGCTAGAAGTTGGTTTTTAACTAAAAGGATAATAGGTTTATATCCTTAAAGCCAAAGATTGCATTTCCAGATTTAGAAACACACCTACTTTCACACATCATTTCCAGCCACTTGTGCTACCTTGTCCATTTAGAAAGAAAAAGGAAAAGTGTTTTAGGGGAAAATTATGCATAAAATGATTTCAAATATATCCAAGTGAGAAACAAAGAAACGGTAAAACTTGACACGAATAGAAAAGAATAAGATACATTTAGTATAATATAGAATCTGCTATATGATGTGGAGAGTTAAGCTTGTATTAGGTTTTTCATAGGAGACGACCCTGTGTATCCCAACAAAAGCACTGTCGTTTTTAGATACAGAATTACCTCAGTTGGTGAGATCCTAGCTCAGCAGGGGACATACAACTAGACTTATAACCAGATATATGAAAGAAACAAATTACTACTTTAAGGGGGAAAAGATTGTATTAACTGTTGGACACAACATGGTGCAGAAAATGCTGATGATATACAATTAGAGAACTGCTGCAGATGGGTTGTCTTGCAAAGAAGAAATATGAAGTGGCATACAGTCAATTTAAATCAAAGAGTCAATAAAATAATTTTTACATCATCCTGCTGGCACCAAGCTGACTGCTAGCATACAGGCATAAATTACCTAGGGGAAAAGTTTCAATGTTATCCATAAAAGTGGGAAGTTTTGCAGAAACAGGACTATTTTTCCTTCATAAAACAAACTCTGAGACAAAGCATTCACCCATAAATATGTTCATTGCTATTTCAGCTTATATCGTGGCCGGGGGTACTGACTGAAGATGTACAGGAAAGTATACAGAAAATCATGTTTACCATATCTACCTATTTTATTCACCTGGAAACAAACCACACAGTTAATACTTTGGTCTTAGAATTCAGTATCATTTCTTTAAATCATCACAGTGATCTAGGTAAAGATTATCTATAAAGAGCCTGATGAAATAAAATCTATATTAAAATCACTAGTCAAATAGAGAAAAGGAATCCCTTTATTCCTTTATTGTCACATACCTTGATGGATATTTTAAGGAGTAAGCAGCAGCCAGGAACCCACCTAAGTTGTGTCCAAGCAAAATCATTTTTTCTAGCCCCACCTCCTTTCTCCATTCTTCTATGGATTCCACAAACTGATTTTCTGCTTCCCGAGCATCAGTGTCAAAGTGTGGTCTACTGCTACGCCCAAATCCCAAGAGGTCGAAAGCATGAACGGTCCTGTTCTCACAGAGATCTTCAAAGTTGAGAGCCCACAGTCCAACACCTCCTCCAAACCCATGCAGGAGAACAAGTGGAGTTTTATTTGAGAGGTCTGGAGAGAATGTCAGTGTCCATAATTTATTTCCATTAGATATATACACATATCGTTTATTGTATATGCTTGAAATACCTGGAGAAAAAAATGGGAAAAAATTATGTTGCTAGACATGCCTGACAAAATCTAAAGTACACTCTACAGAAACCACTGTTCTAAATAGGAGTTCCTTTCAAAGGAGAGAGCCTCTAATCAAATATCTACGTAAATGGAAAGTGAAAATGTGTTTATTTCATCACAGTGTAAAGTCATACTGAAAAACTTCTTTCACTATATTTAATGTAAATTCATAGAAAATCTAGTTATATCTACGAAACTTACTAAAAACCAAAGACTTACATTTTAGCATTTTGTCCTCAGCCTCTTTAAGGTGTAGCAGTGATGTGGGACACCAGGCAGGAAGCCAGCTGAATAACCATCCGAACCTACAACAGCAATACAGAATAAAAATGTCTTGAGCAACTACGGTTATTTTTGGCACTGCTGCTTTGAAGACATTTCTTCTGCTGCTCTTCATAAGAGAGCCCACATTAAGCACACAGTGTGAAGAACAGGATTTTGCAGTGGGAGGGAATTCACTTTTTCCTGACTTTATAAAAAGTGGCATCACAATCAGGGGCATTCTTCAAAGAGTGAGCAGTTTTTCCACCGTGTCCTCCTATCACCGTATACTGACATGAGACATGAGCCCTCATGTCGACCCAACAAGCTTGGCAGGATATGCAACAATCACTGGAGTTTCCAGCCTCCTCTCAAGTTCCTTTGGAAATCTGCCCGCACATGCATAACCTTGCATGAACCTATTACTTCCAAAAAAGCAATAAGCTGCGAGTTCACCAGCCTAACCTGAACTGATTATTACACTAAATTTAAAAAGTGAAAAATAAGCAGGTTTATCCTAGCAAAGGAAAAACCTAGGACCTTAATTATGAACTTAGAAACCAAGACCCAGAGGAAAAGAAACCAGCAATTCACTCAACAGAAGCTGCTTTTCCAGCTGTCAGTTCCTATCTTGGTACTGCCAGCTTGACCATGAGAGCAGAGGGAATGACTCAGCTGGCAGCACTGCCTCGCCCAGTGCTGCAAAGGGTACAACAATTTGGTACAGCTCTTCCTGGGCACTAATTTATCCCTTGTTTTTGGGACAGAAACTTATTTTTCCACCTCTCTCCTGGTTTTGAAGTGGCTTAGATTACCAGTGCAAAGGCTGCCACTGCAGGACCATTCCTCACAGGGAAGAGGATGTAAGTCACCAAATCAACTTTCTCTAGCACTCTTTCTACACTGAACTGCTTTCCAATTAGTTACAGAATTTTCAGGACTGAACACAGAGTATTAGTTATACAGCAACTAATGCCAAAAGACCATTAGGCTACTAATGTCCTGTTTTTCAGTGTGTACATCAGTAATAAATTAAAGATCTGGCCCCACAAGTTCTTTATCCGAAGGATCTTTTCCACACATTCTAAGGGGCTGACCTTCTTCAGCTGCATAGCTCTTTAAGTTTATGACACAACATGGAAGGTTTTCTGGGGATGCACAATGCAACTGCAAGCAGCACTGATCAGATTCATAAAAAACCTGTCAGGGGACATCAAGAAAAAAAGCCCCAAACAATATCTGAGCAGAAAGGATTAATCACCCAATCATGCATAATACTGCTATTCAGTATTATTTACTCCTCTACACTGATATCTGACTGTTCTGTAAATAACCTTACACACCAGACCACTGGAATTGTTATCATCATTATAATTGAGGGACTGGGAACAGATGGTTGTATGTCCTTCCATGCCATGTGCTCATGCACTCTAAGAAATGAAGGAACTTAGCACCTTATGAGAAAATGGGCACCTAATTATTCTGCTTCCACATTAAACTATGCATTTATTTAAAAGTAAGATTTTTAAGAAGTTAAAGCTGGGACAAGCCAAAAGTAAGTTCACCCACAAGTAACTGTGAAATCTGAGTTTAACAATAACGCTAATTGTGTCCAGTGCTATGAATTATTCTGGTAAATTATTAAACAACAGCTAGGTCACCACTCTTCTGAGTCAAGCTTTCGGTTAGTTATATGCTTAACTAGGCATTTTCATTCTTAACTCTTAGGTCAGAAACAAAACCAGCCACTGTTTCCCCTGAGCTGAAACTCTACGTAATGTTTCTTGTCAGAAAAAAAACTGATTCACTGAAGAAAACACTTCAAAGATTTTATTTTTTTTTTTACAGAAATGTAAAGCTGCAACATGTCAAGAAGAAAACAGTGCAGGGATATGGCCACCATGAAATAGAAGTGATATCTACAGATCATAGTCCCAGAATTGTAGGCACCCAGATACTTAGGAAAATTATTTAGGAAAATGTATCAGAATGGTAAAGTTGCCCACTCTTTCTTTTGTTAGCTATAAGAACTGTTTACAAATACTTAGATTTTAATCCAGAAGAGACATTGCATATATGTACAGTTTGACAAATACAGTCTGCAAGCTGAAGCTTTTAAAATTAAAACTGTTTGCAATTCTGTCTTTTTGTGCTTGCTGAACTAAAAGAGTAAGTGGTGAAGGCTTTCAGGCAAAAAAAAGTGAGCACTTTCTAGAAACATTATTTTAGAAAGAAAATATTTAGTTACCTATATTCAAGACTTAATCCTTTGTTTGCCTCCTTCCAAAAATGATTTACCACATTGCTAGATGTTTCCCACATCTGGATAATAAACATCTATTTAATCTATGTGAATAATTTTTCGAAGGCTATAGTTGTATCATTTCTTTTGTACATATGCTAAATGTGTCTTCTAAATGCATACAGGAACATCCATTGCTTATATGATCTAACATTTTTATTTCTGTGATATAAAGCTGTAAGTGCTATATAATGTCAAAAATGAAGCAATGGACCTTTCAAAACAGTATGCACACCAGCAATGGAGATGAGTTATGAAAGAAAACTAAAGATTCCAGCAGTAGTTTCACACAGTGAGCTACCCACTGCCAGAAGAGGCAGACCTCACACTGCTCTCATCACCCACCACCTCCCTCACACTCTGTTCTCACCTGTCCTTTTACAAAATGTCAAGAGCAGAATCTTGTATTTTGAGGAGTTGAGATCCACTGGCCTTAGCTGCTTGCTATTTCAAGAAGTGTGAAATAAATCTGGCAACTGACAGCCCAAATTTTTATAATTTTCTACCAAATGTACTTACAGGTGTTACACATCAAATTACCAAGGCACATAACCAATGGAATTTAACCTGTGTATTTGTGGCCACACAGTAACATGAACTAGTGTGCATATCCATGCTAAAATAACCAATAACAAGCAGTAGCGCAAAGGATTGCATAGGCTGACTCCTTGCATCTTCAATTTGGGGTCAGTTATATTTTTCATATCCATCTGAAAACCTCTAGAGTAACAGAGACTAGAAAAATCAGAGGCTAGCAGGTGGGGAGGGGGGCTGCTGGCCTGCCAGGCATTCAAAGAAGTCACTCTCTTTGCCGACAGACCTCCACACAGACTTCCAGACTTCTAACACATCTAGGGAAGGAGATCAGAAGGTAAGGGAAAGCCCTGGAGACACCCACTGAATGACCTTAGAGAAAGTCAAGGTGATTAGTGTGAGACTAGAAGATTAGTGGGGACCATCAGTAGCCTATGCTGATGACCAAATACAGTAATAAATAATGCAAACAAAAGGGATGCAGGCACAAACATCTGAGAAGGTGGAGCTGCAAGCACCATGTGCAGGGGCCAAGCCACCAGGCAGGATCTAACACATTGACTGCTTGGAGTAAGTGTTCTGAGACCCTGGTTGCAAGCAGAAAAAAGGATAAAAATAAATAATTACTACTATACTTTGGCACTTAATGAGTGAATGAACATTGCGTTAAGTGTAGCTCAGGATAATACTGCTTGTCCTTAGCTGCTTGAACATTAATTTGAATCAAGAAGTTGCTGTCACAGCACCACTTGAATTGCCCAAGGGTAACTTTCAAAAGAATTGAGAATCAAGTAGAGGCAGAGGTACAGTGAGCCTGATCCACCCATCCACCTCCACTGCTCAGATCAAACTAAATGAAGAATGTGGCAAATTGGTTGTACCACAGTTACCTTTCTGTGAGCTCCATTAACCCTATTCAGCCTGGTGAGAATTGATTCCATGCGAGATAATTGATGGATCTGTAGCTAGTTACAAATTTGACATACTCACAAAATGTTTGTGAAAGCTTAAATATTGCTGAAGAATTGAAAACATCTATTTTAATACTGAGGCATGCACTGAAACAGCTGAACAGTCTATTTGATTTCTGGCTTGTAATGTGGATTTAAAAAATGGAAGCTCTATCACATAAAGATGTTCAGCAGAAGTTGTTTATAAACTGTCTCAGAGATACAAATGTACACAAATGGAGCTCATTCTATCACTTTTCAAGCTTACAATTCACCTGCATTAGAGTTGTATGAATGCATGGCTTACAAGATGCAGTAAGCTTGAAATCATCCAATGGAGGCATCTCCCCACATATACCAGCATTGCAGACCTGTGGAAAGCCTGTGTGGCAAAACAGCAAATCAAAAACCCTGGGGTTTGCAAACAGCTTGCAAAAAGGTAAGAGAACTTCACCAAACCAGAGAAAATGAATACAATACCATTTGCTACATAATCACCTGTCAAAAATTTCTGACCCACCAAGACAGGACATGCAAAAACCTTTCTAAAGTGTTGAATATAAAGTCAGCCCTTCAGTAAGAATTTTGAGGTTAGTATGGTAATCGAAACTCCCAGTACAGACCAAAAACCATGCACCAGTGACAGGAGTGTAGAGAATAGATTTTCCTGTCACAAAGAATTATTTGGACTTAAAAATTACACCAGGAAGGAAGCCAGAGCTCAGGTTATACAATAAATACACAGTAACATGCAAATGAAGGATTACAGGAAAGTGACTGAGTGCACAAGCAACAGAAACATCTGTTTCTGTCTTGCTCTCAGGAAATAAATGTATTTAATATTTTTAATCAAACTTTTGCAGACAGTACTGCAAACTACTAAGATTTTAGCTTGGGAGCAAGCTCAAATACTTAAAAAGCTGAAACACTGAGTGAACTCACAGGTAAACTACTTCAAGCTTTACCCTTTGCCCTTAAATCTTATTAGAGTGAAGCTGATCTCTCAAAAACCCTAACCCTCTCCTCTCCTAACTCAGAATTAATTTCAGCCATTTAGAAGTAAGTAAGAAAAGAAAAACAAATTAATATAGAGAATTTGGTACTGTTTCTGCCCAGCATGAAGAGGAATGGCATCGGGATTTTCAGGGTCATTCAGCTGACAATGCAGTTACAAGCACCCAGCAATTTGAGCTAGCTCCAAATTAAAAGGATCTTATACTGTAACTGAAAAAAACAAGGTTAAGCTATTGGAAAGGCAGCTCAAATTCCACCCTCTTGTTTCTGCATTAAGTATTTTTGCGGTACTGTGCTAGCAAAGGAATTAAAAATTGCTAATATGTTGAAATCTAAATATAAGCAACATAAGGCTCACTCTTCTAAGGTCTTACATAAACCTCATCCCATAAAAACACCATGTTATTTCTCAAACCTCATTCAGCCCTTTCAGTAGTTACAGAAATGCTAAGAATGGGCAAAAAAGGAGGAGTGAAAAGAAGCATCAGGTATTCATAACTGGGAAAGAGATGAGCATATCAAATTTATGGCAAAGTGTCAACTTTAAAAATAAAACTGTTTTACTACAATGCTCTATGAACACTTCACAGTTAACACAGGATGGATGCTTAAGTGAAATAACTACAGATACCCTTTTACCATTTCCATTATCTCCTTTTTACTGGATGCTATCTGCATTTTCTTCAGCATCAGCAGAAGTCTACACAAAGCTTAAAAGGTACATAGGATGGTTTCTTCCACCATCAACACCACCAAATTTTCAGAGTAAATGTTTAGTTACTAAATTTCAAGTTTACAGGTAATAACCTGAAACAATAAAAAGCAAAAGAAACAGTCATGGATGACATAATCAAACAGAACTTTCTGTGTCAAAATGTCAGAGAAAAGTAGCAGGTTTACATCTGGCTCATTTCTATCCATGACAGAATGAAGTTAGAGTAAAATTTTCTTTTCCCATTTCATTACTTTAATAGCCTGCAATATGAGAATATTGAGTGCTGTTTACATGACTGATTACGGCAAGAATCGATCCTTCTCTGTTAACAGTTACCAGCAACATCACCATTGCAAAAACCCCACCTAATATGTAAAGAAAAATATTTTAGTAATCACTCTATCCAAGGTCCATCTTGGTGGCTGTTCTTTGTGCCAGATTTGTGAAATTGAGGTTTAAAAGGCACTAGGATTTTAAACCAGATAATTATGGTTTAACCCAGCTACAGAAAAACCAGAAAGTTAACCAGCAGACAGATGAACTAACAAGGGGGAAAGACAGACTGTGAGTCAAGGTGGAGGACACCAAGCTTTTCAGTCAGAGCTGCCACTGACAGACAGTAACATATAATCATGACATCAAGTCCGCATTTAACTAGGCAGGGATGTTTCTGCAACAAGGCTCAGGATATGATTTCATGAGAACCTTAAGAGCATAAGCAGTTCTAGGAGTCCCTGTAGTCCTTCATTCCTGTCCCTAAAGTGCAACATGTTCTTTAACATTTCTGTCTTCTTAGAACAGTGAATATAGTCAGAATCATTCAGGCATACACAGTTACTGTTGTTGTGAAGGCTGTACATCCAGGGACAAAGCTTCTGCACGTACAATAGAAGTCAGATGTAGCAACCACACAATTTGAATGAGATGTTCCTAGGACAAAAGACTCTGGCAGCTGCAGACAAACATCAGGAGAAGAAAAACACTCCATGTTTCACTTTCATTGCATGAATAGACTAAAAATGTTGCAATCCTCAGGGAAAGACCTTGAAGCGCATACTGAAGAGGCAAGACCCAGAAGTAAGTATTAAGAATATGGTATGGGAACAAAAAAACTCATCGCTTTCAGAAATGTGTGATTACCATTTTCATGAGGAGATAAAAAATGGATGAAATCATAGTCAACAGGTTAAAAAAGGGTAACATTTTTTTTCCCCAGATGACATTATAACCCTGCCCATAAAGTTCTGTTTAGATGAGTTTTGAGCCAAGATGTTCCATGCAATTAGATGTTGTGAAACTCTTGGATACTTCAGTAACATTAAAACAGAATGTTTTGAAAACCTCTGAATAATATTTCTAGGAAGTGTAACATATATCAGCTCCATTCCAACACAAAACCCATGCTAGGTTATTGCAGAATATTGCCCTGCATTAGGGCAGAGGTGAAAACAATGCATTCCTCGTGTATTTACTGCATTTTGAACTCTATATTCAGAACATTCAACATCAGAATTGATACAAAAATTCAGAAGCAAATTTTATTACTGTTTTTATAAAAATTAACTATCACTTGTCAAAATTAACCTGAAAATGTATCTCATGAATGTGAGTCCATAAGCAATGAGATTTTCTGGCTATTTTAGAGATATTAAAGTTTACCCTGCTTATTTTAATTCATTTGAGCAACCTGAGCATTCATGAAGTGAAGAGGACCTACAATTCTGCTCCCTCCCATGTTGGACCTCAGACATGGGTTATACACCTTGCAGTATAACTTGCATCATTGCAGCCCCTCCACATTTTCTTCTGTGTCACCCAGAACTGCCTTTTTTTTCTTTTTTAACCATATGTATTCTTTTTTCTATGATTTTATAATTTCTTCCACCCTCTTTCTAGCTATACCCAAAGGTATCAATTTCAGGGCAAGTGCTTTTTCAGTATGTACCACAAGAATGAAGTTTACCCATGGACTGTCACCCAAGTAACCTGCCATGCTCATACTACTTACAAAGTAGCTGCAGTAGCACCCAACTCAGTTTCACATTCTTATTTAAAAGCCAAAATAAAAAAAAATAAAAAAAATAAAAAATAAAAATTAAAAAAAAAGAAAAGAAAAATCATATTAGCAACCACATACCAAGTATGAATAACACAGAATACAGAGATAAAGATGCAGAGGAGAAGCAAGGGGGAAGCTGCACAGCTCCACTAGAACTCCTCAACCTTGTGATAGAGACCACATGTGTAACACATGGGTTAGGTACCACAGAGGTCCTACCTCTGCCTCCTCCACAATAAACTCACATCTGACAGAACCTGGCAATGCCACACTTTTCACATGTTTTTACAAACAACACATTGCAGTAAGAATTTGTGAAAAGCATACTTAAAATTAAGGCAATGAAAATTTCCTCATGGTGCCCCTCAGATGTTATTTAACTTTCTACAGCTTTTGTTTTATTCATACATCAACTGATGTGCTCCTGCTGCCCTTCAGATATTGCATGACTTCAGCCTTGCTTAATCCTTGTCAGCCTTCTCATACACACCATGCCAGCAGCCCACATTTCAGCCTGTTTCCAAATTCCATCAAACTGGACAAGAGCAAAGCACACATGCAATAGGCACCTCTCACTAACCTGCACCGTTGCCCACCCACACTCTACCCTGCTTCTCTTTTGGTAAAATTCCATTGTATATCATGAATAATTTAGATCACAACTTAATTAGGAGGTAAATGGTTTCATTTTCCATAAGGGCCCATATAAAACACAGATATAAGACTACCTAAAGCATATGGTCACTTCCCTCGGCTCCAAACATGCTATACACAAACCCCACTCGTACACGAGTGAGGACTGTTTCACTGCAACAGTCATTAAAGCAGCTTCTATAATGTCTTCCTTTATCACAGTCACCTAAGGTGACAAAGAGTTACCTATGTCAAAATGCAAGAACTGGTATTCAACATTTTGGACTACCTATCCCCATTTCCATGTTCTGGAAAACTTAAGATGTGCACAACCCTTTTGACAACAGACTATTTTCTCTACATGCTTACATCACAAATGCTTTAGATGTCAAGGAAGTGCAGGTAGTCTTAAAAATAGTTAAGAAGTTAAATGCGTCTAAAAAGCCATCACATCAAAAGTCCCCTTTTGGAAAGGTAAAGATGTAATTAAGAAGCTCTTGGTGTCAGTATGACACCAAATTACTAAATGCAACCAAGAAAAAAATTCTACAATGGTCTGTTAGAGCACTAACCCACCCCATTTCTGTATTTTGCCCTTTGCCACACCCTTCTCTTCCTCATTTCAATATATGAACAGACTTTCTGGATGGCAACAGGCGCTCTTGCATCTTTTTTAGAGAATGCATTTTTTCATGCCTGCATCTTCCCCTCCTTTCTGTAGTCTCCGAACACCTTGAGTTCTGTAGTACAACACACTCAGAGCACCTTCCTCCTCCGCTATTCCTCACCATGTTTTCTTGCTGCCACTTAAAATCCTCCTTTTACCCTCTTAACCTTATTCCAGACCAACCTCATTCCCTTACACAGCTTTACTGACTCACAAATCTCTCTTCTCCACTGACCTCTCTCCTGCTGCTCAGCTTCTCATCTGGATCTTTCTGAGCCAACATAAATGCAGACACTCACCTCTCCTCCCATGCCCTCTTCTCCCTGGCTGTCAATGCAAATCATGTACAGAAAAACATCCCAAAAGAATGTCAGAATTGCAAGTAAATGCTCAGAAGTTATGAAACACAAGAATCAAAATTTCCTCAGCAAGCAATCTTAATAAACCACTATACAAAAGAAAAGATATTTTAATAATTCATAATTTGGGAGAGTTGTTCAGAGTCTCCCATAAAAGTTCAGAACAGTCAGAGAATCCCCAGCACACAGACACTGTCCCTTTCAAAGAGGTAGATCTCTGAGCCTACCAGCCCCCAGCAGGCTCTAAAACAACTTTGCATATACCCAAATACATGCAATAATGGCTAAAATTTGTGTTCTCCAATGACCCATAGTCACCAGCACTATAACAGCCCCACAGCTAGCTGCCCCTCTGGATTTATAGCCCCAACTGTCATTTCCACTGGGGCTCAGATCCCCCCTAATTCTACTTTGGCAGCTTCTGAAGAAGTGTCTTTGCTTGACACTTGGAAAGTGGGGTTATGAGCATCTTTCTTCTGCCACCAAAATGAGAAGGTAGCCCTTGTTACTTTTTGTCATCTTTCCCTCTCTCCTTTTAGTCTTCATTAGGGGAGATGAGAGATCTTGATGAACACAGACCTTCCCTCCCCAAATTCATACAAGTACCAAAAACCACTAGAAACAATCCTATAAATGCCTGAAAACCTGTTCATACAAATACCTCCTGGTGACTGTGTAACACAAAAGGCATTAGGTACTGAAGCTGTGGTTGACACAACTTTGCAGCCAAAAAGACAAAATCAGAAAAGAGGAAGGAAATGGCCTTTAACATTTTTCCACATCTGCTTCCCACACTGCACTTACGTCTCACTCAGCTTTTGAAAATGCAAGTTGAAGCTACCAAACCTGTGTTTAGTCACCTGCACTACAGGAAAGAAGAAAAGCAAGCAGGACCCTGTTTTCAGCAGCCTACCTACTCAGTTTGTTTTAAACCAGCAAAAAAATCAGACAAAAATTCTGAGTTGAGAGTGTCCCTTCATGCTGTAACACTGTGAACCATCATACTAAGGAGAAGACACAGGCTCTACCAAGCTTAATAAACTATTCCTCTTTTATTAATCAAACAGCTCACTTCAAAATTGTATAAAGAGTTCTATAATACAAACAAGTTTGAAGGATAATACAAAAATAATTGTGAAGACTGGTGTTGCAGTGTAGGTCTTTACTCCAAGCCACTATTTTGTGGGGCTACAGGCCACTTACAAGCAATTTCATGTAGGCTTGTAACTGCAGATCCTTTGAAGTTCTGTTTCAAAAAAAGCTATTCCACTTAATCTCAGAGGGGCAAAAAATCCCCCCAGCACTGCGGTTTGGGAATCTTTTTCTGTATGGATACACACATTTAGTAGCTGCTCTTCCTAGTTAAATTACAAGCCATAAACAGTCCTGCTGCATCCAGAGTGAGTAAGTGAATTCAGAACTGACAAAAGGCTCACACTAGGCTGTCTGCCTCACAGAAGAGGCAGAAGTCTCCATCTAAAACTCACACAGAGGAGGTCCAAGGCTGTAAACAGGTTTGGAAATCATGAGCAGGTGACATGTTAACCAAGTAATCACTGTCATTGTGACTACTAAAATATTTGTTTAGTTAATCTGCTAATTCAAAGTTAGGACAGAGCCATGAATATTTCTCATGAATATTTTTCAGCTGCTACCTTCCAGAAAGTAACTGAACTACTGTTACTCTGTTTTCACCATGCTTTGCACAGTTACCAAATTGCAACAAAGCCAGTGCGTTGCATAACAAGTTGAGTCACGCTATTGTTTTCGAAACAGATAAACTTTGCGTTTATTCTTTGTGTGCACCTGTCACTAGTAATTTATTCTAGGGGTTTGATGGTATAACTTTTTATGATTGCCATGGCATACTAAATGAAAAATTATTTAACATATTTCTCTTGTTTATTAACTTCCCCTGGGTACCAAGCTTTTCTCAACTTCAAAAGATGAAGAAATGCTAATTTTAATTATTGCTAGAAACGGACCAATAAAAGCACTAATATTTAAACATAAATGCACTTTCTGAATTCATGGAAAAGGATGATGAGATTTTTTTCTTAGAAGCCTTTAGTGAATTGGGAGACTTACTCTGAAAAATACCACATCAATGTCTAATCGTTCGAAAGTTCTGAAAACCAACACCCTTCAAAAGCCATCCAGCTGCGTAAACCCCACAAGAAACTTGCAATAATCCTCTTGAAAATTCAGCCTAACCCTGTGTCCAGATTACGATCCTGCAATCCTGAAAGGCAACTCGAGTTGAGGGTGCTTGGCACAGCCTCAGCAGCACTCAGCACTCTGTGTGATCAAACCAGACAGCTAACGCAGCTTGGGCTAATGCGCTGAATGAACACACAAACAAAACAGGCCGAGGCAGAACTATTTTAAGACTTGTACTTAGAAAACCTGTAAACCAGCAACAAGAAGCTTTACAAACTACTTGTATTTAAGACTGTGAAGAGGTCAGAAAGAACACAGAACCAAGTAAGGGGACTTGTAGTTTCAAGAGGGTAATGTTGCAGAAGGCAGAGGTTGTGTGGAGGTGAAGATTTTGAAAAGCTATTTTGAGTTTGAGGAAAGGAGGAGAGTGCAGAGTTACAGAGCAGACAAAACTGCATAGGTGCTTTGAAAGGGAAGCTTTTGGAGTCTGCATTTGAAATGAGAATGCTGTGTATATATGGTGATAATGGCATAACAGGGAATTTGGAAAAGATGCATAGTCCAAATCTAGTCAGATTGAGTTGGCAGAGCAGGAGAATATATAAAATGAAATACCAAAATCTCAAGCTGGGAAAAGGACTTAAAAGAAAACAAGATTGAGGATGCACGTAGTTTTGAAAGATAACAAAACATAACATAAAAGATAACATAACAACATGCAAATAGCAATATCCTTAATTAAGAATGCATGGCATAATTTTCATGCAAGTAGCTGAAGAATTTTAAGTCTGATTTCTCAAAATAACACACGATGTAGTTATGCAAGAAGGGAGATGTAAAAGAAAAGGAAAGAAATTAGTTTTGAAGGCTAGGCAATCAGCAATGGGATATACCACCTGATATTTAAAGCACAGAGAAAGAGGAAAAATTCATGTAAACAATGCATACAAAGCATATTAACACATCTGACAGAAGAAATAAAGCACATGTATGACTACAGCACAGCCAGATATATTCTGATAGAGCACTGTTTGGACTAGAGCCATAAAATATGATGGAACAAACTTTGAGATAAGTGACCAGCAGATATATTAAGAACGTACAGTAAACAGATTCAGAGATAGGATAACTGTATTATACTACAGGGGCAAACAACATATTTGGGGGAAATGGTAGGGTATAACAATAGATCTGCAGTGGAAGCTGAAGTTTAACAAGAAATAAAGCATACACTCAAAAGGCATACATGAGTGAGGAACACGTGAATTGAAGAACAGACCATTGATATACAGTAACCTGTATACAACCTTTTGAATATACACACACAAAAGATATAGTGCAGAACTATGTAATTTCAGGCAGCAGAATGATTAATAGCTATTTTAAAGTCATATATCAAGGGCATAAGTGGTTATAAACTAGTATTAGAGATATATGTTAAGAACAGGGGCAGGGTAGCTTATGCCATAGGAGTTATTTCAGTGGATGTGAATGCCTTGGGGCAGTGAAAGGGAAGAAAAGTTAGCAGGGATAGCACACAGAATTGGAAAAGTTAGAGCAACAGCGTGTGCTCGTAATTTATAGATGTGCTCTCATCTACTTGTGTCAAGTATAGAAGGATGACACAGAGAGGATGACAAGTGTACCGTCTGCTCTACATCAAAGTGAACATATAGAATGGATAGAACGAGAAGATGGGGTATCTGTAAGCACAGATAAAGCCACAGAGGTACACAGAGCATGGGCCAGCACTGCATACAGCCCTGTGACCTTTGGGGCGCAAACGGAAGGGTGGATGACAGTCGGAGAGCGTACATACACCAAAGCAGAGCGGCAGAGAAACGTGCAGACAGGTGTGCAGTGACAACAGCTGGCCGGGCACGCCGGAGCTCCAGCGCAGAAGCCGAAGCAGCGGGGACACGGGGCTCGCAGGGAGCCAGCGCCAAACCCTGCCGGGAGCCTGCCCGTGCCAGGAGGCGGGCAGCCATGGCAGGAGGGCGGGCTGTGCGGCAGGAAAACATGGCAGGCACAGTGCCCGCACGCCGCGGAGCGCCCGAGCGGCGATGCCGGAGGCGGCGGGGCCGGAGCGGAGCGCGGAGCCCGGCGGGCGCTCGGGGAGCCGGGAGCCCACCCAGCCCCCGGCACAGAAGCCGACCGCCGCCGCCGCCCCGCAGCCCGCAGGCGCCGCGGGCAGACGGACCGACGGCGGGAGGAGGCGGGCTAGCAGCGCCTGTGACGGCACGGCCCGGGCCGGGCGCCCCGAAAGGCTTCCTGCCGCAGTCCGGGACACCCGCGGGGAGGACGGCGGTCACCCCGCGGCCGCTGCACTCACCCTTCGCTGGAGGCCTCCTCCTCGGCCATGGCGGCGGTGCGGTGGTCGGGAGCTGACAGCGGCGGAGGGGCGGCGGTGGCCGGCAGCGCAGCGAGGGACAGCGCGACGGCGGCGGCACCGGCCATCACGGGCTCCTCCCTCTCTTACCCCCTCCCTCCTGCCCGCCCGCCGCCTGCGTCACCCGCGCGGGGCCACCCACAGCCCCGAGCGCCGCCGTGCGCGGCCCGCCAGCGCCGGGACTGCTGTGGGCGAGTGCCGGGGCCGCGTGTGGGCGTCGGGCGGGGGCGGGGCACGGGCCCCCACAGAGGGGAGCGGCTCCCGGGCGCTGCCCAGCCGCCCGCCAGCAGCTGGAGCAAGGCTCCTGTTGGTAGGCTCCTGATCCCGGGATGGCGGCACAGGTGACGCCCGTGCAGAGGGGCCGTGGCTTCCCGGGCGGGCAGAGGGGCGTCTGTCTCTGCCCCGTGAGCGTGGGGCGCACGGTGCGTGTGTGCATCCTGTACTGGGCACACTGTGCAGACATACTCTGTACGCACTGTCCACACTCGGCACTCTCTGCATATCTACCGAGGGGCTGCGTTCCCCCCTGCTTCCTCACCGAGTAGCGCACCGGGGGGACACAACACTGGGCAGTGGCACTGGAGAGCTGGCGAAGCCCCCGTGCCGGCGCACAGCTGGCAAGTACAGCAGGAGAGGGAGAGAACCCAAACTAAAGCTTCAGCTCCCCCACAGACAGATCTTCGGCCAACTCGCTCAGCAAGGCCTTCAAAGGGGGCAGCAGGGCTAGCCAGCACTAGGTGTTCCAGGTTGTAATGTTTGTTTTTACATATAAGAAGCAAATTAGGAGTTCTGGATGCAAATTACATATTATCTGTCCCTAAGATGATTCCAAGTAGAATACCTATTGCGAATGTCATTTTCAAGTGTTTTGAAAGACTTAAGTGCAGCCGTGCCCGTGGGGAGGAGAATGCTGGGATATGCTTATTTTAGACAGCATTTGGTCTCACAATATTGGTTGTGTTATTGTTCAGCTGCATAAGAACTGCATTTATATTGGGCAGTCAGCAGACTTTAATTGAAACAAAGCACCAAAGTGCAGCAAGTGGAAGGAGTGGCAAGAAGATTTTAAGTCTTGCGTTTCTCCTGAATTTTGTCACTGAGCTCTAAAACTGTTTTTAAAAAAACAAATGGAATTATGATTACTATTTCTTTTGGTTTCTGAAATCCTTTGATAAAAGGTATAAGGTGAATTTGGTAATAGCTGAAATAATTCTCAGCTAAAACCATTCTGCAATTCAACAACAACGATTGTTGAGATTACACAATCTCAGCTAAAGTTTGTTTGGCTGTGTCACAGTGGTTTGGCAATCTGATATTTTTCTCTGGAGAGTGTATTTATTTTTATTATTGCGCTGAAAGATTTTATTTACAAGAAAAGTGACTATCAGTGTGTGCAGAAGTATATGATCACTGGCAAAGGTTTGCAAAGATGATCGCTAGAATTTGCAGTCAGTCTGAAACAATAGCTCTGAATGCTATGATTTTATTACTTCCTAATTTCTATGGAATAGTAAATTTAAAACCTCATAAATGAGTTTTGCATCCTACTCATGGAATGTGCAAGTGTTCAGACACAATTAACTCTGTGATCTTAATTCAGTGGTGCTCACTCGAACAGTAATTGGTTACACTTGTTTAAGAATATAATTGTACAAGCAGCCCACTCCCACTTAGCAGTCCTTCTTTCTCTTACTGAGAAATGACTCAGCTTCTTCAGAGCTGATTTGATTTTGTGGATAAATCAGCTGTATTTCTGTGCACAAAGAAATGACTGCGATAATGCTGGTAGAAGAAAGAGTTGTGCATCAGTTGGCTAATGTTGCAGTGTAGTGACAGTGAATGAAGGACAGCTGTGTTTACAATGAGAAGCAAATAGTTCAGATGAATTTTTCCATTTTTGTATTTCAGAAAAATTTTTGGACACTGAAAATATCTCAAAGGGAATGGTCCCTGCTACTGTTTTATCTCTCACTTCTCTGCATTGATTTTTAGTGGGGCTTGTATCTGGCCCTCATTACTGAGTTAGTTCAGTAGCATTCTATTTAATTGGTACCCATGAGTAAGCTACTTCTCCAAACTGCATCACTTGCAATTTGCAGCTTGCTAAAATCAGTCTGAGCAACAAACTGCAGAGGGGGTTGACCTTGCCAAGTATTACAGACTAAGACTGTTTAAAATATGTTTATATGAAAGTAAGGTCATTTATTATGCCTGATCTTATTTTGACATTTTGTGGGGCCTCAGAATAGCAGGGAGAAAGCAGAATAAAACTGAGTGGTTTCTGCAAATGAACCTGTTTATGATGGCAAGAGGACCTTGGAGAAGTTGTAGAATGCCCCAGGGAGCTCCTGTCCATGCACTGCTGTCACTGGAGGACTGATCCTCTTCTGTGCTCCTTCAGGAGAGAAGCCTGTTTGTCAGCTGCCTCAGGGACTGGAGGTGCAGGAGTTGAAGTTAGCTGTGGCTAGGCCTGAGCTGAAGCCCAAATAGCACTGGGAGACTGAAGATGTAAATGAGGAACTCTGCCCAGAGTCCTGTTGTCTGTGTTTCTCTTTGTGTTACTGAGGTGTGGGAGGAATCCTGATGTTAACTGAGCTGTTTCTGCCTGGTTCTGGACCGCAGTACTATGGCGGCAGGATGTTTCAGCCTTAGCGAAGTCACTGAAGAAACAAAAAGTCATAACTGTGTCAGTTTTCGGTGAAGTCTGGAGAACCATACTCTTGGGCCCTCTCAGACCCCAATTGTCTACAGAGCCATGGCAGCTCTGGGCAGCTAGTTCAGCTTCTGATCTGTCTTACTGCTTTGTACTGCTCAGTGCTCCCCTCCAAACTGGCGTGGCAGTTTGAGGCCAGTGGCAGCACGTTTTTTGTGTTCCTAGTGTGTCTGCTTCACGTTATCCTGTTTCCTAGACAAACGTGGGCGTAGGAAGAGTTTTAAATGAGTGTAGGTTGACCAAGAATTGTTCAAATACTTGGAGATCCTCCTTCACGTTAACTTTGCCAACACCTTCCAACTAACATGTCTCTGCCTGTGCTGAGCATAAGGAGGCTGTTTCTACAGACACGCAAACTCCTGGATGCTGCATGTGAGGGATGTTGGTGACATGGGAGGCCCTCCTTGAAGCAAGGCTAGTGCTTTACTATGCTCCTTGTGCCCCAGGCCTGCCCTGCAGGGGAAAGCAGTCTCTCTCAGCCTCTTGTCCTTTCACATCCTTGCTGTGCAGGAGGGCAAGCTTTCTTGTGCCTGTTCCAGGACTCATGTCTGATCCTGCTCTGGGAGCAGGCTGTCTGTCAACTGGGAAATCAATGACATGGTGGCCATGACTGTAAGGGAGTGACACCAGGCCACTGACAGTCCTGGAGTGAATGTTTCGGGCAAACCAGAGTCTCTGTGAATTTTGGCACTTGAACAAAAGAGGCGTAGTTGAAGAGAATTGTAAGAAAAGTTTTGCTGGTTATTTCACCATGATCATGTGATGGGAGTAAAGAACAGCACAGTCCTGTCTGAGCTGCTGTTCACACCGTCTCAGAGTGGGTTTGCATTCAGAGCCTCTATCTGCCCTATAGGCAACATTTTGAAAACATGCCCATGTCAGTTGCAGTAGAAAGTTGAGTAACTGTGTGCAGGAGTCAGCTACAAGGAGGCCAGGAGATGTTCCAAGGGGCAACTGAATTGCTGCAAAGAGGGGTGCTTAGATATATATTTATTAATATTCCAGTATAATCAGCAGCTGAGGCTGTGACAAGGCTGTGTTGCTAGGCAGAACTTCCATCTTGTCATGCGTAGCTTTTCCAGAGTTCATTACTCACACGTGACTAACATAAAATTCCCTCCTAGACACAGGAGTGGCTGGGGAGAGACAAGGTCTCACGTTTTCAGGTGGGTGAAAGGGTGCTCCTACCAAGGGTGCTGTGTCTGTGTCTGTCTGGGTCACACATGGTCCATGTGAAGAACCCGTGACAATGAGACATTTGCTGCATGAGGCAGGGTGTGTAATTTATGCAGTGTGCCTGTGCCACAACCTTCTTGTTTCCTCTCCCTCACCTGTGAATGTGAATACCTACATGAACACAAGGCTGGAGACAATGAAGCCTTCCGGATTTTCTGGAGAAGCCTGGACAGAACAATAAGGCAATTCTAGTTTTGATTACAGACAGCAAGAAGCAAATAGCTGAAAAGGTCAGGGTAAGAATTATTTGAGACTGTACATGACATAGCAGAGTGATGAGAGATCAGTGATCTGCAGGACCAGAAGAAGCAGTGTGATCAACATGAACACCATGGGAGTCAGGAAGGCAGTCGTCAATGAACTTGGAGTTAGGAAACCAGCTCAGCTAAATCACTCAAACTGGAGACAAACCTACAGGTAAAGGAGAAAGTAAGTTAGCTTTAATGTTGGTTGTTAAGGCTGACAATAAAAGTACAACAGAAGCATCTGAGAACAAAATCAGAAAGACAATTATGAGATGAAATGCAACTAACGAGCAAAATAAACCCCCCACATCACGCCAGAAGTCCATTAATCATGTGAAATAGAAAGTGTACTCTAATGGTAAAGTGAGAAAACGGAAAGGTGTCAGGAATGCAGTACCTTCCAGATTTCACTATCTAAGGTAGTAAAATAAGGCAACTAATGCACTAGCCAGGTGCATTTTCAGTGAAGAAAAGGGTAGAATGTTTAAGCCACGTGTTTTCAAATTGACCTGAATTCTCTCTTTAAATATGTCCTAGAGTATCTAAAGCTCTCGCTAACAGAATCCCAGTGTCAGTAATCATTGTATTTGAGAAGTTATGGATGCTAAGTTGGATAGAGGGAGGCTGTAAAGTGACAAGCCCAGTGGAAAGATGAAGGAGAAAAAAGGTATGACATTATTAAGCATACTAATTTTTCTAGAAAAATAGTGAAAAATATATTTGTGCATTCCTGAAAAATAGCATAGGAATGAGTAACTGGCAACAAGAACATACATCTCAAAAATCTGATTGCCCTTAAAACCACATGACACACCTTATGGATAGAGAAGAGCTCTATATTCAGTATATCTTGATTTTCAGGGAACTTTTCATATGCTTCCCATATGGAAATTAATAATGTGTGTTCCATGTTGGTCTGCAGCTAGGTGCATGCAATGCTTGTCGGAAAACCAGAGTTGCAGGGTGGTTTTCTATCAAAATGGAAATGTGTATCAAGTTGGATTGCAGATTCAGAATCTAGTGACCTGGATGCATGCTTATAAAACAGAAAATGCTTATCAAACTCACATATGTACCAGGCTGGAGGAAGCAGGTATGCTGGAGGACAGGGACAAAATAAAAAAATTATCCTCAGTTGGAAATACAAAAAAAATGGAAAGTTATTCAGCCAAAACAGATGCAGCCATAGGCAGGAATAATCAGCTGGTAGGGGAAAGTGATTAGGTAGGAATGCTGTACAATAGTAACTCAGACTTTGAGTGGTCACAGACTGGGTGTGATTCAACCATGGCTTGTTATTGCAAAAAAAGATAAGTGTTCTGCTAGGATGTATTATGAGGATTAGAGTTTGAAAAACCTGGCAAGGAATTCTGCTTTGCTGTAAAGCTAATTTTGAATGCTGCACATGAAAAATTATGTGGACCACCTAAAGAGCAACCAGAATGTCAAAACCTAGAGGAAATAGTGAATTATTTCAGATTAGTTAATTAGGGAAGAGTAAGAATAGGAGAACGACAACAGTCCACGAGTATTTGAGAAGTTACTGATGAGATGGGAATAATTTCTTTTCTGTGTGGGAAATTGCAACCAGGATATTTTAGGTTAAACATTTGGACAAATGTTTTTCAAGGGCAGAGTACTGGAAAAAGGTTGCCAGTGGTATGATCATACTCTGTCATTGTCACTTTAAAAACAGGCTGTGTGCATCTCCTTCATAATCAGAAATGTATTAGGTGTAGTGAGGCTGTCAGTATGACTTTCTGAGGACCCTTCTGCCCTCTATTTTGATTGTTTTTAATGTCATAGAATCATAGAATCACAGAAAGGATTGGGTTGGAAGGGAGCTTTAAAGGTTGTCAAGTGCAATCGCACTGCAGTGAGCAGGGACACCTTCCACTAGACCGGGTTGCTCAAAGCCCTATCAACCTGAACGTGAGCACCCCCAGAGATGGGGCATCCTCAGTTTCTCTGGGCAACTTGTTCTAGTATCTCACTACCCTCATCATAAGAAAGTTAATGCTTATATCAAATCTAAATCTAAATCTAAGTGGATCCTGTCCACCAGTACACCCATTGTCCCGTGTCATGTCCTGGAGGCCATGCCCACTCCATTTGATACTCGTTGAAGGTTTCAAACCCAAAAATCCTCCTCACAATCCTGCTTCTAGTTAAATTAATTTATCTATGAAACACAGCACAACTTCTCTGGTGTAATCTTGGTCTCATCTTCACCCTGTTGGTTGTAAATAGAAACTTGTGCAATGTTTTGGAGTTTTCTTTATACATAACACCACTTTTTTTTCTTTTGATCCTAAAGCATATGTTGGGATACTCAACTGGTCAACATGAACAATCTCCAAGCATCTGCCATGAGTAAATACAGGAAGCCTCCCATGGGTATTGTACTTGGTATCTGGTAAACTCCAAACCTGAAAATTTCCAGTCATTTCTCTTGTGAAATAAGTTCTTATTGCATGCTTTTTTGTTAAAAATATTATTTTAATACCTCTGTACTTGAAATACAATTAATGTTTTCAACCAGATTCATTAAAATAGCTCATAGTTTTTGTCCCTGTTATGTCCCAGTTATTTATGCATACAACATGGGTAAAGAATAATTACCTTTCATAGTAAAATCTTCTGCTTTTTGTGTGTGAAGAGAACACTGAAAGCAATATTTAAAGTCAGTCAACATGTTTTGCTATAATTGTTGTTTCTTCTTTTGAGAGAAACTGTCCTTTTTTGTTGTTCTCTTTTGATAGTAAAGTATTAGGGCTCAATAAGGCAAAAAAAGAAATAGTTGTTATTTGTACTCATTCTAGCTCATAGAAAATGGCAATAGTAAGTAGTAGTAGAGTGGAAAATACTTGTCTCCTTGGAGTTTGCCCTTTTCAACATACCGATCACCTTTGTAAGGCAGTGTAAAGATGAGTAACTGCTTAAAGCTCAGTTTAAAGTACTTTTTTCCCCCTTACTTAGTATCCTCTGTTGCTGGCCAGATTCAGCCTTATGAGGTTTTTTTTAAAATTAGGGAATGCAGTGATAGAGAACGCAGTGATGTCTATGGTGCACTGTTTTAATTTACAAAAACTGTTCACAAAGCCCTGTTTCCCTGAAAAGAGAAAGAATCAAACTACACAAAGCATAATGTCTGCTTGCAGTTAGTTCTTTCAACTTTCTCCTGGAGACACGTAACCGCTACTTCTCTTGCTCTCCATGGCTTTTTTTCTGTTTGTTTACTGGGTGCTGATGACAGACGGATATGCACTGTCCTTCCTAAATATACTCAACCTTTGCATTCACATTCAAACCACAGTGTTACCCTTTATACCACATATCTCAGTTCCCACTGCAGACTTGTCTGGGTTTCAGCCAGTATTTTTTGCTATGTCAGTTACTGATAAAAAAAAGCAAATTTAGCATCATTAGATAATCCTGTTCTGCCCACTATTTTCAGCAGTGCCCACAGAGAAAAGTCAATGGCTACTGCCAGAAAAAGAAAATCTACAGGATGAATTTATACTGAACATGAAATATGTATTTCTGTAATCATAGTGTTCAAATTGCTGCAGTATATAGCAGCATATATGCTGCATTTGTTTGTTGAGCTTTTTTCCTTCTGAACGAAAATATGCTGTCATTTCTGAAAGAAGTGCACTCTCTCTGGTATTTCCCACAGGATCTCAGGAGAGGACTGACTTTGAAAGTGTTGCTTCCCACAGCAACAGAATAATGCTGAACTGTTGCTGTGAGAAGCAAGCATCCCCAAAACACAGCTTTTGAGGAGTCTTGAGCTAAGTAGGAGAAAAGGACAAGTGGCTCTGCTGCTCACTAGCCAGCCCTTTCCTTTCCTGGATGCTGTGAGTTTCTGCGTTCTTCCCGAGGTCCTTATTCAGCTGTCCTGCAGCTACTATCACAGCTGCATGATCTACCTTTGTGTTGGGCAGGGAGTGCCCATGGAGTTCAGACCTTGTCCAAATGTGAGAAAACCTGCAATTTAGCATTGGAAGAAAAACTCTTCTGAGTGGCAGAGCTGGTGCATCTGAAGTGGCAGAAACTACGCTATTACAAAAAATGCCATCCATGAGTGTTCAAGGATTTAACAAAACAGTCTCTGAAATGGACTAAAACTCCTTCAGGGAGGAAGAGAGTACCATTTTTTTTGGTAACAGGTTGTGGAACAGAGTGATTTTTTCAGTGTTACCACATCTGTGGCTCAAGACAGCTAGCTGTCACACCTCCAGGTAAGCTCCTCGGTGAACAAGTTCTTCAGCTGAACTGACTAGGCTCAGATGGGATGCCAACAGCAGCTGTGGTCACACCTTTTCATTAAGTTATGTGTGCGACTCTGTGTAATGGAGGAGAGCTCTGTCACTGACCTAATTATGATGAAAAGCAAATCGTGCTGCCTGCAAGACCCTGTGATGTCAGTAAAAGTTTTCTCATTGTACTCTTGTACCAGCTCAGTCTGCTTGTGCAGAGACCCAATGAACTAGAGCTCTTATCAAGCTTCTGGAGTAAAACTGATCAAAAATAAAATACTGTACCAAAGTCTTCTCTGAGTTATTTCGTGTTTCATACAAATTTAACTCAGCTAACTGTCAGGGAATTTCTTTACAGTTGCACTGTTGCAACCAAGTGCACATCTTTTTGCCTCATGTGTCTCCCAGCTTCAGAAATCTCTTAATTTCTTTTGTTTTTCTTTAAATTTATTTCACTAAAACTTCTTTATCTTTTCTGCTGAATATACATTTGATTACTAAATTTAGTGCTTCTCTTCACATGACCTATTTATTTTGAGTCTTAGTGTTGTTGCTTGGATACGCTTTTCTACATGAGATACTTGGTTTCATCTTGCGTTTTTCTGTCCTTTGGGCAATACTAATGGATTGTTATTGAATATTTTTCAGGTTTTTAAATGTAGTTGGTTTGCCTGGCACCTTGGTTTCAGCAGGACTTTTGTCTTTGCAGATCTGTGGGTTTAGGTATGGTATACCCTGTGTAACATCAAACAGCTTACTACTGCATTTCTTTACAATTAGTTACAAAAATGGCACAATTATGCCAAGTAAAGGCCAATCACTGTGTAACTTACAAGAATACTAATATTTAGAGATAAACAGAGTGAAGTTCAATTTCATGTTTATGGTGCTGTGGCTGCAAGTTATTTCCTGGAACACCTTACATGAATTCATCTTTTTGTTTTAGTCATGGGATAGGGAAGGTAAGTATACAGAAGGAATAAATCAAGTGTTTTAACTGGGACTGAAGTATTCTTACTCCTGTATGGAGTTTTGTTTATGCCATTTTGAAAAAAAGTATGGTAGCCTAGGACAAGAAAAAGTTGAATAAAGGGTGGCACAGACTTTCAGAGGTAAAGAATAACTACCATGTGTGGAGAAGGTAAATAGTTTAGAATTCTTGGCCTAGAAGAGTGATAATGGAAAGTACAGGAAAAATCTTTAAAGTGATGGTGTGGGAAGGTAAACAAGAAGCAAACATTCACAAAACCTCACAATACAAGAATTAGGAGCATCCTGTGAATCGTGGTTTAGATGAAAAAATCATCAGGAAGTAATTTTTCATGTGACAAAGTAGTGGAATGTGGTGCTGTTCAAGACTGAGGAGACAGAACTATAGATAAGGGAGTAGGCAGGGTAATGGGAGGTGTCTTGATTGGCATTGGCCAGAGACAAATCCTATCTCAATCCTTTGGTCACTGATTGCTGGAAGTCAGAAAAAACAGCAAGAAGGTTCAGAGCATGTTGCTAGATTTTTGTATGGTTTGTATTCTGATATATATAATGTGCTGTCTGGCCTATGCTGCTGCATCTACACTACTACCTGAACCTATGCTAATTGGATTAAACATAGCACACATTTACCTCCTTATGCGACAGGCATATCTTGATTTTGTTGTGTAGGGTATCTGGTCATGTAGAGCAATTCTGAGAAGAAAGGGGAAACTTTTAAAGTTTACTCTTGGTCAAAACATTCCGTATGCTTACTGGTGTGTCTAAGTAATCACACTGATGTGAGTGTTTATTTAATACTATGTAGTTTCTTTGTGGGCACACCCAAAGTTTCATTATGGTTTCTACTGCTGGAGAAATAATAGAAAGATATATGTATGAAGGTGTTCCTGTAGGCTGTGTGAAAGAAAAAATTAATGCCTATGCTTGCTAATCGAAATGAGAAAAATGTATGCAATCATGTCCTTGATGGGTAACTTCTTGTGTAGAAAACTGTTCAGAACACTTGTCTCTCAAGAAGACAATAAAATGCACACCCATCTAGAGAAGCAAAAAGCTAAATAAGCTGCTTAAACATATTTGTCTAGAACCATTTTCACTGCTGTGTGGTGTGTCTCTCCTGTACTCCCACTGTTGCTTCAGAATGGTGCAGGTCTGTCTGCAGTTCTGTGGTGTCTCTTCCAGCCCTCTGCAGATATCTTCAATATCCAAGGGTGTGTCAATTGGCACTAGATCATGCAGATAATCTCTGTGAGTGGCAGCTGAAAGGTCACCCGGGGAGATCTGGCTGGCACTCCTTCAGGTAACAGGAGTGTGGAGGAACCTCTCTGGGGAACCAATTCCTTACCTAGATGTGTCAGAGCACTGATGTGCAGCCCCTTAAATATAAACATTTATACTTCACTTACATGGCCTGAGCTTAGTGGAGTCAAGGCAAATAAATCACATTAAAAGATCATGTATGTATGAGTTATGCAAGAACAGACTCCACACTGAGTAGAGTACAATGCTGGATACATTACTTGGATTCAATTTTTATTTGATTTTGGTATCTACTGTGGAAGAAGCTTTAGTAAAGGTCAGTTAAAGGCTAAGGTATTATTTCTTCTGGTCTTTTAAGGAACTATAATTTTTCTACAATTTTCCTCCTTATTCAAATATATTCAAATGAAGTTGAATTTGTCTCATACCAAACATGTACATTTAAAATAACAAATAAATGTATATGGCTTTTGAAATTAAAAACCCCCAGATTGATGATGTACCTTTATTACTCACTGTATCCCTCAGAAAACTGAAGTATGTCACAGCGAATAAAACAATAATTAAATGTAATCATCCCATGACAATCAAATACAAAAAATAATAAAACGACAATTTCAGATCTATATAACATAATCAAGGAAGACAGTAATATATAAAGTAAGCTGCAATATGTCCATAAAAATAATTTAAATTATATTGTGCAAATAATATTACATCTTATCGTAAGAGCTCTGTATTTTTAAAATCAATGTTAACATTTTTGGGAAAGGTAAACATATTGCTTTTCTTCATATTTATCATACAACATTACTTTTGTCATACAACAAAGTCCTACGAGTATATTGAGGTCTCCTGAAAGACCATTTAATTAAATAGGGCACAAATATTGTCCATTGAAGGCAAAACACCTTTCACCTTTGAATTTAAAGTCCTCCTTAAAAAAGTCAGAGAGGGATGTATATTTGATTGCTTTGCTGATGATTAACGAAAAAATCCAATGTATCTGGTAACTCAGTATTGCTCATTAACAGGTGCCTAAGCAAAGGAGATATAAAATCTAAGTATATTCACCTCATGTCTTTTTCTGGCTAGATGATGCTGGTATGTATAGTATTCCAGCATGCTAGGTCAGTGCTGCCAGGTGGATTGTACCCTTCAGTGCCGGATACTGTTACTGACACCATCTCATACTGTCAGTACCCATCTCAAATCTGCCATCTACCAATTTCCCTGCTTCTAAGAACGTTAAATACCCAGAATGTTTTGGATCAGAGTGTTTCAAACCAAGGTTAGTGTGAGTTTCCAACTTCTCTGAATTGGTAAAGCCCTGCAGCTGCACACATTCTCAGCCTTTTCAGAGTACACCAACCATATTAAGCTGGAACCGGCCCAGAACAGCCTGTTCTACATATTTCCAGACATACAAAGATCCTCAATTTTGCAGGTCCTGTCTATCTGACATTGAAAACCATCTTTCTGAACATATTGTTATATACCACTAAGGCAGCTTTTCAACCCTTACTGCCAGCCCTTTGCAAGTGCATGAGGAGGTGTCTCGATTGCAGGTGTCACTTGTGCACTTACACTGGATTGGTGACTGCTTGTGGACACCTGAAACCACCTCACTTAGTCTGGAGGTGGGATTTCAGTTCAGACAGGCTGGTTCAGCTGGGTGACAGGACCAGCCCTGCTTCTTACTCTTACTTTTGTTAGCAAGATGTCAGCTTCAGAGTGACAACATAAATGGTGCTGACAGTCACTCCATATTTCCCAGCATTTCCAGAGTGTCCAGAAGAGCAGTCAAATTCTCTCACAGTTAAGTGAGAAAGAACCATGCTGTTGCAGGTGTGGATTTCATAAAGCAATGGATGAATCCTCCCACACCTCCACAGTGGCCTTCACCACCTTGTTCCCTGCTGTAGTCCAGGGCACTGGTACTATTAGTGTAGCACTGCAGCTTCTCTCGGAGCCCTCACTCCCAGGCACCTGGGAAGAAGCTGTGGCTGTCTCTAAGAAAGGCAGAGTCTCTGCCTGTGCTGCTGGTCCATGCTGTTGTGTGTGCTTGCCCTGGGGGCCTGCCTGCTTGCCTTACGTGCCTCCCAGGCAGTATTCCTGCCACACAGCTCAGTATGGTCAGGGTGAGCACCTCCAATGCATGGCCCTACACAGAAGAGAGAAGCCTTCATCTGCTGGCTTTGTGTAGAGCCTCCATGCACCCCAGTGCTGCAATAACATACAAAGCTTTATGTTCCCTTGAGTTCTAGGGCCTTGCGTGCAATGCTGGTGAGACTCGCTGTGACTCATATACAGCTTTAAATACACCCACTCACACCTAGGCTGGACTGACTGAGATTGTCTGTACCCAGACACCTGACACCCTCATTAAATCTGAAATGAACACAGATCCTGGTTATATAACATAATGCCAAAGTAAAGCATTATTTTTTCTGAAAACGGGAGAAACACCAAATGAAATTTGTATTCCATACTCTGTTTTTAGTACATGACTTCAGATCCCCCAGGCAAAAGATTTTTAAGGGCAACATTAATTGTTAATCTTTTATTGACATTTGACATTATGAATGGAGAATTCTTTAATTTAATGTTTTGCTTAGATTGTTTCACTGTAGTACCAGCACAAGGGAGCACTCCCTTCTGCAACTTAAAACAGGGCAAATAACTACACTCTTCTGCCATTCCCTCTTGACAAACACTAGACATCTGCTTCAGAAGGAACTGAGAACAGAAATAGAATTTCTGTTTTCTACCACATTGCATTTCTAACTGCTGATTGGAGATTATTTTTACTAAAATAAAATCTTCTTAAAATTAGGTTTGCTATATCTGAGTATGCTTCAAATCAAATTATGGAATTATAGACTACAGAAATAAATAAGAAATTCAAGACCTTGATAAAAATCAAGGTTTTTCTGCACAGACTCGTAGTACTAGATTTTAAGTGAAACACTTGATACTAAGAAAGATAATATACTCTACTTAGTTAGAATTTTTATAAAATATCTTTAACATTGCAAATATTTTGTATGTGATATTTTTGAATGTATTACTATAGCAGACAAGTCAGGTTAAACATTTTTTCAGATTCACTTTGAGTGCCTTGTGTTCCCCTGAACTGCCAGAAGATATCATATATCTTTATTACCCTGTGCTCTGAACATTTGATGACAGCACTGGGACCCACGTGAATGCAGATGTTGAAAAATGTTGTACCTGACTTTGCATTCAAGGAACTAGCTGGATACCAAAAGTACATGCTGAACTAGATCAGCACATGCAGTTTAACAATAGCATATGCTCACCTCCTTGTTCTGTCAGTACTTTTCTCATCAGTGCCCTGCAGAAGAGATCACAGCAAAAGGCTTTCTCTTTTGACTCATCCCATTTTTCTTTAATAGATACTCTTACTTCAGCGATTGCTAAAATGTTTCACTGAATATTTCAAATGGTGCTATTTTCATTAATTCAATATTTTTTCTTGGTGTTGTTGGTTTCTAAGGGAGCAAGATCCATAATTTTGTGAAGTCCAACGAACACATTATTTTGATCAAAAAATTAAGAGTGATTTATTCAAATCCTGAAATTTTTATTTATGTTTTGAATTCTTTGATGAGTAAACACCTGTATGCATGCAATTGGGGTCATCTGAACATGAAGGTGAAGATATGAATCTGAGTATGCAGATATAGTATGTTAAACTAGACTGACATCAGTAATAATGACAAGTTTGGGCCCTTAGAAATAGCAATTAATAGCAATAGAATATCTGTAGTTTTGTAGTTTTATAGTTTTGTCATTTTCCAAGCAATGGTGAGAACAGTCAAATAAACAGGTGTACAGTTCATACTAGAGGATAGTAGTTAAACAAAGAAATTATATGCAGACTTGGAAATGTATCTTACAGTGCAACATGTATGCTGCATGAAAGGAAAACAGATCTCAGTGTCTTTAGATTTAAAACTGTTGGACAGCTGTCAAATCTATGATCACTTTGCCAGCAGTATGCCAGTGCTACAGCCCTTGCCTAACTATATAAGTGAACATATTTCCCTAGAGAAATCAGTTTATGACACTGTGAAGAATCAGCTAGAAAAACCTACAGAACTCATCTTTCCATAATCAAGAGCTCCATAAAAGACCAGTTCCCAAGTTCTGCTTCAAGTTACCTAAAAATTAGAGTAACATGAACTGTATAGAGGTGTGGCATTTGCAATCATTATCGATAACCTCATGAAGTCTTCTGTAAGAACACGTTAAATAGTTTACAAGGCACAATAAAAACCACCTTGTACATGTCTGATGCCATTTGGAATGGCTAATGGTGTTCATTCTCTCTGATTTTGGTTTGCCTTAAAGCCTCATGCTGTGGTTGTCCAACAGCTGAATTCAGGCACAAGAGGTGAAAGACAATTGGAATCATTAACTTCTTCAGCCCTTCTACAACAGTTCCCATTCATAATTCAGAGCCCTCAGCACAGGACTGTAAGGGGATTTATCATGTCGTTATCTTCACTGAGTGTTACTTTAAAGGTGGAGGCTGGAAGGACTTTTACTGGATAACAAATCCCTGAACTTGAGTTGTCCAAACCTTGTTCAAGCTCTTTCAGCTTTTTAGAATAATCTTCCTTCAGTTCCTAAATCCAGGCAGAGATATTATTAAAACAGGTATTTGAGAAACACAAAAGGCTGCAAGGCTGCATTAGATAGTACAGTCAGAGACTGCCTCTGTGAGGCACAGCCCCAGGCATGGCATCATGGCTATTGGTGAATCCAGACTGCACATTTTGTTACAATGCGTAAAATTATGGCATCTAGTAAATCATAGTGATTAACCAATTGACTGTGCAGTACTGTTTCTGGCCATGCAGATAAACAGATAAACCAAGTATGTTCTGCCTAGGTAGAATGACTGACACTCTTCTCTATAATACAAAATATGCAAAGAAAGAAAATGAAAATATACAAAATGTACAGTGCTTTTTTTTTTCTTTTTTTTTTTTTTTCTGTTTTTGCAGGACATGCTAAATGCAGCCTTTGCAATTGATAAAGGCTCCAGATGAGAGAAAAAAAAAGGCATCATATGTCAGTCACTGAATGGAGGCAGTCCAACTGAATGTATTGAAAATTCCAGTGATGAGTTACTTCTGAATAGACTAGTGGTCATAGGATACAGGATGCTATTCCACAGCAGGAGGATGGTGAAGTCTAGTAAACTACATTCTTTTAGGAACGAAGGGATAGCTAATAGAAACAGAGGGCCATATAGATTAATCAGAAGCACTGTAACCTCAGTAACCTCATGGCTCCGTTTGTCTGAATGCTGCAAAATTCAGCCTTTTTGCCCCTGACACAATCACAATGATGTTAACTGGACCCCAGTGGTTAATTGTGAAGTTTTTACATTAATTCGTATATTTTTTTGACAAATTCAGGCCAGGTCTGTAAGCCAAGATTCTAGCTCACTATTTGGGACATCCCAAATGTTGGCACATGCATCTCAAAAAAAAATCAGAAAGGATGCATTGTTTTCAAACTTCTACGAGGAAATTTTGAAACACTTCTTCATGTACAGTAAAATTACTGACTTTATTCACTTACCCAAAACATAAAGATTACTTGGCTTGCTGGGTCTTCCTCATCATCACCCAGCTGTGCAGGCTACTCTAATACTGAGGAAATAAGCATAGAATCATTTAGGTCAGAAAGGACCTCTGAGATCATTGAGTGCAACTGTTAACCCAGCAATGCAAAGTCCATCACTAAACCATGTCCCCAAGTGCCCCATCTACATGGCTGTTAAGTACCTCTAGGGATGGTGATTCAACCACTTCCCTGGGCAGCCTGTTCCAAGCCTTGACAAATCTTTTGGTGAAGAAATTTTTCCTCATATCCAGTCTAAACCTCCCCTGGTGCAACTTGAGGCCATTTCCTCTTGTCCTACTGTTGGTTGCCTGAGAGAAAAGGCCAAACCCCACCTTGGTACACACTCCTTTCAGGTGGTTGCAAACAGTGATAAGGTCTCCTCTGAGTCTCCTTTTCTCCAGGCTAAACAATCCCTGGCTGCTCCTCACAGGACTTGTGATCTAGTCCTTGCACCTGCTTCATTGCCATTCTCTGGACTTGCTCCAGCACCTCAATGTTTCCCTTGGAGTGAGGGGCTTGGATCTGGGCACAGGACTTGAGGTGCAGCCTCACCAGTGCAAAGTCTAGGGGGAGATCACTGTCCTATTCCTGCTAGTCACACTATTTCTGATACAGGCTAGGATGCTTTTGGCCCTGATAACCTTAAATTTATTTTTCTTCACATATAAATGATGAATAACATCTTACGCAGGTTTTATCTTTTACTTGCTCCTTCTGGGTAATAATTTGAGAATGGTTTCTCTCACTTCTTCCTGGCTTAGGCAGGCTGATCTCCTCTTATTATGTTGTTTCCATTTTGTTTCACAGGACATGGCTTTTTGTTCCCTGATGATCTTATTTGGAAATAGATACATAAGTTAAAAGTAAATGTTTCCAATCAGATGGACACAATGTGAAATGGAAGAGATGTGTCTTCCTTGTACTTTGTGGATTACAATCACTCAGCTTCATTGCTCAGTGTTTATGAATCAAAGCATCCATTTGACACAAACAGTGCTTGTACTGCCTGAACACACTTATGTGAAAATTCCTGTCAGGATGTAAAAATTGTGTCAGGCGTGACTCAAAAATTAATTTACTCTCCATTTGCAGGAATGCAATTCAATAATGTTTATTACACTCCTGAAAAGATCCTGTATAGTCTGACAAAAAATGTCATTGAAAATTGGCAAAATGTCAGTGTATCTTACTCTGACAAACACATTGATTGAAATTTAATTACTAAAATTTTAATGTAATTGTTATTAATAACATAATAAGGTAATTTAATGTTAGCCTTAAACTTTAGGTATCTCATCATCCATTTTGCACTCAAACTAATATGTAATTAGCTTGTGAATTAAAAGGATATTTTGCTGTTAGTTGTTCCTTACTTTTGTGATAATACAGCGTTCCAGTATGGCTCAAAACTTAGGTAAAGGTAAATCTCATGAGAATGATTGCTATTATATATGACTTCAGATAAGAGTCAATATTAATCTCATTATGTGACTATGTGAAGTATGGTTGTCTTACTGTACATACATCTACATGCATTTGAATTAATGAGGATTGCTGTATGGAAAAGTGCTTTCCTTGTGCCAGCTCTTTAACCTTTATCTGAGTTTATTTAAGTCACTGAAAGAGAAAAAAGCAAAACAAACCAAAAGTGGGTGGTTTTCTATGAAGCTGGTAAATTGAATGGACTCAAAGATGGATCTGGTGGATGCCAGAGTTGGCTTAAGTGTGGGGCAGAGCCTTAGATCTGACAGTGTGGGTACAGGGAGAAAGAATGATAATGGTGGACTGGGAGTGCGATCTCACCCTTTTAGTAGTGGCGATATACTGGATGGGCTCAGCCAGCCATTGAATTCTACCCAAAACATGATTGACGTTTCAGCCAGGTGTAAAAGCCAGTTTCACTTCATGGTAAGTTAATGGGTTCTTAATTTAGTTAAGGACTATGGTAGTCATTAGTCCAGGGAGAAGAGAGTTAACCACAGAATAAAAATAAATCCTCTGCTCTTGAAATTTTCATGGATTCTTCTTTTGTCTCTCTTTTTTCCCCCCTTTTCTTCCTGCCTTATCACAGCTCATCTATTCTACTGTGTCTGCAGTCTGCATGGTGCCTGACAGAAACAGACCATGAAAATGCTATAATCAGCTAGCAGAATCACAAGGCTGCACTACAGTCACTAACAGATACAAGCTTGGGATTTATATTTAGCTATAGTGCTAGTGCAGTTTGCAGTTTAGGGTGGGCATACCTGATTCATGTTTAAATTAGCGAATCCTCTTAAGAGAAAATTTCTAGTCTCTACAAAATTGTGATTGGCACAAAGTAATTTACTTTTTGCCATAATGGTGAGACTGTTTCCACTACACCAGCAGTGTATGTGTGTGTAGATTACTTTGTAGACACATCCACCATCCACTTATGAATCCTGTTTTTCTTTCGTGAATACGGCATTATGTGCTAACTGTTATGCATGGCTAGCAAAATGTGAACTTTCGAGAGAGAAACTGAGAGTGTAATAGTAAAGAATTCATTGCATAGCAAGAATGTGACACCTAGTGGATACATGACATTGAGGAAATGTGACACTCCCACCAAGCAATATTGCCATAAGATGACCCTGTCCAGTAGAAAAATTAATTTGATAGCAGAAGAGAGATTGATTTTGAATGAGTATTTGCATGGACCAGAGTAACTGGATAATGTCAGGTCCCCACTGAAAATGCATTAATGTAGGAGGTGTCAGAGATAGTTTAAAAGAATTGTTTGTAAACTACTAGAAGACTGGAGATGTCAGGCCAAGAAGGCCAGAGGCTCAAAGGCCATGAAGACAAGGTGGATATTTATGAGATGCATAATAACTGGAGACATCCAACATGCAAAACACAAGAATAAGGTCTAAACACCCCATTTTGTTAAACCCACCTCTCTGTTACTGCCATGCTACTTCTTCAGGAATTGAGAGTTTCACAGTAGGTGATGCTCAGAGCTGAATAACTATATGGTGAGGCCACTGGAAGCTGGATAAGACTGAAACACAGTTTAACAAGTCTGACATTCTGTCCAAACTATCTGATACAGATAGTGTCTGTCTTCTACTCTCCACTGCAGTCTGTAGTACCTAAATTTCAAGTATTTGCATATCCTCATTTTCCAGGGTGCCCAAGACCCTCACTGCTTCACTGGCTATAAATACTAGAAAAAAACATCACCAAAATCTGGTATTTTATACTAGCTACTAAACACAAATCAAAATTTCATCACAAAATTTACAGACAAATATCTCTATTTATTTCAAAATATGCTGAAAAGTCTTCCTCAAACCCAGCAGGGGAGCATGCTTTGCTGGCCAGATTCTTTGCCTGCCACCACTGCTTTACAATCACACTTCTCACTTCCCAGCTACAAATGGGTGCCTGGAACTATATTCTCTACTAAAGTCTTGGTATCAAAATGCAAAAATGTTCTCTTTTCCTGTACAAAACAATGTTTGGAAAAGTAAGTGATCCAGCTGAAGTGCAGGAATTTTGTAACTCAAGCTTCAGTAGGAGGTTTGGGCCATGTACAGAGAAGGATATGAGCCAGCAGTGTGCCCAGGTGGCCAGGAAGGCCAATGGCATCCTGAGCTGGATCAGGAATAGTGTGGCCAGCAGGACTGGGGAACTGATTGTCCCCCTGTACTTGACACTGGTGAGGCCGCACCTCGAGTGTTGTATCCAGTTCTGGACCCTTCAGTTCAGGAAGGACATTGAGGTGCAGGAGTGAGTCCAGAGAAGGGCAATGGAGTTGGCGAAGGATCTGGAACACAAGTCCTGTGAGGAGCAGCCGTGGGAATTGGGATTGTTTAGCCTGGAGAAAAGAAGTCTCAGGGGTGACCGTATTGCTCTCTACAACCGCCTGAAAGGAGGGTGTAACTGGGTAAGGGCTGGTTTCTTGTGCCAGGCAACCAGCGCAGAAGAGGACATGGTCTTAAGCTGTACCAGGGGAGGTTTAGGTTGGACATCAGGAGGAATTTCTTCACAGAAAGGACGAATAAACATTGGAATGGACTGTCCAAGGAGGTGGTGTGGTCACCGTCCCTGGAAGTGTTCAAGAAAGACTGGACGTGGCACTCAGTGCCATGGTCTGGTTTATACAGTGATGTTCAGTTGTAGGTTGAACTCCATGGTCTTAGAAGTCTTTTCCAACCTAATTGATTCTGTGACAGGAGGCAGCACAAGGAGCAAAAGGTGGAAAAAAGTAAGAGGATGAAGTGAGAGATGGCGGTCCATACGAGCGTTGCTGAAACACTGTCACTGGAGCAGGTTTAAAACACTGCCACTGGAGCGTTTTGGAAGGCCGCAGAAGGGGCGGGCGGGCCGGGCCGGGCCAGGGCGAGGGGCGGGGCCGGCGGCAGCGGCGGGCGGTGTCACGCTGGGCCGGCCCGGCGCCCATCCTGGCAGCGCCCGCTGCCTGCGGCCGCCGCCCGCCTGCGCCCCGCCCTGCCCTGCGGATGTGGAGCCGGCACCGGCGGTGAGTGGGGAGTGGGCGGCCGCCGCTCAGCGGGAAGGGGCTCTCGTTGCCTGCGCCGCCGCGAGGGGAGGAGCCTGCGCCCTTCCCGCCCACCGCGCCGCGGCGCGGAGCCAGTGTGGAGCCTGGGCAGCCGTGACACCCCCGGCGCTGCCCCCGCCGCCCCGGCAGCGCTCGCCGTGGTGCCCGCGCCGTGCGGCCGTGGGGAGCTGCGGGCTGCGGGGGGAAGCGGCGCCGGGCGGGGGCCGCCGGCGAGCGCGGCCGGGCCGGGGGCAGGGAGTGAGTCACCGGCAGGGCTGGCGGCCGGGCCGCTCTCCTCTCCGGTATTTGGGCTCCTAAAAAGGGAGAGCGAGGCGCAGGCTGGCAGTGGGAGGGAGCCGGGATGGGCTGCCTTAGAGCGGGCACGGCCCGGACGCGGCGGCTCCCGGGGCCGCCGAGCGGGTGGAGGCTGGGCAGTGAGCCTGGCTCTGACCTGCTCTGCACCGACACGCCCTGGAAAAGGTCTGCAGCTCCCTCTGCCCGGAGCTGACAAGGTGTCCTTGGTTTTGGGTTGGAGTCGATGGTCTCAGACCTCTCTTCTAACCTAATTAATTGTGGCCGCCACCCAGCCACTCCGTGAGAGCGAGAGCTCTAGGAGTTTGAGGGCCTTTTGGGGATGTTCCCCGTGCTTCTGGGTCTGTCACAGGTTACACAGTGTGTAGGTGTGAAAGAAGAGGCCAAATTAGCTCCCATAGGGTCTATGCTGGGGCGTTGGACAGCATGTGTGGAAAATACTTCTGGAAATCACTGGCACCGTTTGGAGGAGTGCTTCAGCTCTGTTGCAATTTTCAGTAGTAATAAGCATGAAAATAACAAACTGAAACAGAGTAGTTTTGGGTTAGGTATTAGGAAGAAATTGTTTCCTGTGACGGTGGTGAGGCACTGGAACAGGCTGCCCAGAGAAGCTGTGGTCGCCCCATCCCTGGAAGTGTTCAAGCCTGGGTTGGATGTGCCTCGTAGCAACCTGGTCTAGTGGGAGGTGTTCCTACCCATGGCAGGGAAATTGGAACTAGGTGATCTTTAAAGTGTCTCCAAACCAAATAATTTCTTTGATTCTGTGATGATTCTGTGATTCTTACACAGTCACCACGCCAAGCACGATGATTCTGAATAAATGATGGGAGCCAAATTCACTGAGTAGCACAGTTTATAAAAAGGCTGTTTTCAAGAGATAACTGTTCTGCAAGGTGATATTCTTAACCAGTAAGTAATACTTAATACTTATCTAGTACTTTTAATTCTTTAAATTCTTTAGAATTGGCAATATACACAATGTGTCAGGCATTATTTTAGCAAACCTCTGCAAACTACTGTGAATAGTGATGTATTAAGGTGCAGTGGCTTGTCAAGACAGTGTAGTTAGTCACTGACAAGTTCCATTACAGTGCCTCATCCCTGATTATGTTTTCCTCTGCCTGGTTTATTCTGTTTGTTCAGATATGCATCTAAAATTTTTTAAAATACTTTCTTAATCTAGTGCATTTCTTTTAAAGACATGAATACTTGGGTTCAGAGCTGTAAATCTGAACGTTGCAAAATTGTGTGCATGTGAAAAGGCAGGTGAAACTAACCGAAAGCCCCACTGAAATTTGGCTTGAAAGCTTTTTTCTGCCAGTCGAAATTGACAAGTTGAATGGACTTATTATGATATACATATGTTTACAGTATCACCGTATTTTGTAGGATACTGTATATGAAATACTGGAGACTGATTTGTCCTTGAATCACAGAAGAATAACTGTTATAAAAACTGAACTGCATCCTTAGAACAACTTTCTTAGACATTAAGTATTTTCAGTGTTTTAGCAGAAGTGGGGAAACTGCTTAAAGGCAGTGGGTAAACTCCCTCCTTCAGTCAAGTTAATTGCAAAAAAAATCCCCCCAAACACCCAAACCAAAATCACCAAACCTTCCCCTCACTTTTAAATTTAGTAAATTAAATCTGTCATAGATTTTTTGTTTGGCTTTTTTTTTACTTTTTTTTAATGGAGTAGGTTGATTACCAGATTTACTGTTTTATATCAACATCTCTAAGTTTCTTTATGAAGCATGATACAATGATCTCCGTAGAATAACTTATATAAAATTTGTTAACAAGACTACAGAGAAGTGCCTGGGGTTATTGCACATGAAGAAAAGAAGGCTCAGAGAAGAACTTAACCATTCTCTACAACTAACTGAAAAGAGGGTGTTACAAGGTGGGGGTCTGCCAAGTAACAAATGATACGAGAAAATGGCTTCAAGGTGTGCCATTAAAATTTTGTGAAAAATTTCATCATGGAAAGGGTTGCCAAACATTGAAACAGGCTGTCCAGGGAAATGGTTGAGTCACCATCCTTGGAGCTATTTAAAAGCTCTGTAGATGTGACTGTTGAGGACATTGTTTAGTGGTGGACTTGGAAGTGCTGCGTTAATGGTTAGTCTCAATCTTGAAGGCCTTATCCAGGCTAAATAGGTCTGAGTCTATAAAGGCCTGCTTAGATAATTTGGATTATTTACACATAAAGTCATGCTGTCACTGCTTTGCAGCTGGACTTTGTCACAGAACAGTTGGTTTATAGGTTCCAAAAATCATTTGAGTCCTTTGAGTTTAAATTGCCTATCAGTATGATAGGTGTCTCACTCACCTACCCAAGGTGGTATAACTTTCCTTGGTATGGTTAAAGCTTCACAAGATTAACTGAGAAGGTTCTTCCTTAAAATGTGTCTGCATACTCATACCATGAGAAGCTTATTGATTTTTAAATATCTGTTTGACTAAGTTTCTGTTAATGTCTTTATTTGCTGACAAATGCACTGTAGGAAGTTGCAAGCTGTTGTTTTTAAGCATAGTTTCACCTCATTGATTTGTTTTAATGTATTTATTTGCTTTCCTCTTGTTATGCTTTGTTATACATAGCAACAACAGTTCTCCTACCTAGAGGGTAGGACATAAATGCCATGGGAGATCGGGAGCATCTTGACAACTGCAGAGGTTACTCAGCCTGGTAGTATTAAGTGCACTAAAATGCCCATCTATGTCTTTATTAAGCACAGACTTGTATAACTCACTGCAATAAAGTTTTATGGATTTTTAGATTCGTACCAAATATTTTTAGCACTTGCATTTTATTTTGGTTTTGCACTTAGCAAGCTCTCAAGAGATGGCGGAAAAAACGAAAGAGATGGTGGAAAGCTGGTCTTTCTTGGATACTGTTGAGTCTAACTTCAGGCCTCTGGTAGTAATTGAACTTGCAAAAGGCACCAAACAAGAAACCATAGAATGGTTCACTAAACGAATTGTGGACAAAAAGGCAAATGGAGGTGAGTACAGTATGATATTCTGTAACACTTTGAAATCAAATTGGCTGTCCCCATAATATGGAGACATGTAGAAAATTGGTTTCCAGGGAATTTGTGGTATAAGGATTGTTTGCCAATATAATTTAGTTTTGCATTTTTTTAACCCACTTAACCCTGTTATTAATGAAAACTTTGCCTTTAGGTCAAGTGCCAGTTGAACTCTAGAATTCGTCCATTTTTTGCACTGAAGCCCTGATAAATTATCTTTCAATGTAGTTCTGATGTCAGTTTTTATAGCAGTTACCTATACATGTTTCTTGTGTTGCTTACAGAAACATGGTAAGCCTTGCCTAAATGAAGATGCTTCACATTCTGTCCATAAGACTTTGTACCATGTTGTAGAAAAAAAGTTAGCAGAAAGCAATTTAATCTTGATAACTTCATGTTGGATTTTATTTATATTTTTTGGTAGCATGAAGGGTCTTACAAAGGAAGTATTTCATGACTCATTTTGGTGTGCTTCTGGGAATTGTAGTTAGGCTAATTAATTTATAATTCCTTGGACTTTTTTTTTTTTCTTTTTTTTTAAAAAAGTCATTATGGCTGTTGTAGCTTATGCCTTATGTCAGAAATATTTCGGTGGCTGTTGGATTTCTGACTACAAACTTGCTTTTAAGCCTCTGTTCGATAAGTTAGGGATGTTTCTGTTTCAAAAATCTAGTCTCCTTAAAACCAGCGGGACTGTTTGCAGAAGCACTTCTTGCTTTTATGGTGTGAACCTCAGGGAAATAGGTCCAAACAGTTCCCATTGTTCCAGTTCATTGTTGAGAGTGCTTCAACAGAAAAAGGGCTAAATTGGGGTGACCCTGCTAGATTCTGAACACATTATGTCACGTGCTGTTGAAACCTTAACTCTTTGTGCCCTTAAAAAGAGACATATTCAGCACTTCTGTTGGCTAGGGCCAATATATTGGATGCTAAAATGCTAAGGCTTTTGGACATAGTTTTAATGTATTTTTTTGCTTATTTTTCCCCTCTTTAAATAAAGGCGCACAACTACTGATTAAACCACTGGGTACGGAAAATGGAGTTGAAAATATTTATCTAGTTGGAGCTTCCCACTTAAGGCTGTTGCTGGGAGCAGAAACTGTAGGTTTGGTGAAGGAATGCAGTGATAATTCAATGAGAACTTTTACATACAGCAGCAGAAAAACTTTCAAACATTTTGCAGGTAAGCAATTGTAGGAATCTTTGTCATTGTGAAGTAGTGACTAAAGATTATAAGCAATTGAGCTGCTAAATCTTTTATGGTCTTTCTGTTCCTTGGAATGGTAACTGGGAACAGCAAGTGGAAGACCAAGCCATGAAATAAATACTCGTTTTTAGCTATGGAAGTTCAGGTCATATAATGAGTTTTGTTTTCATTCACATGGCTTTAATTTTTTGCTTGTCTTTTCCTTTTCTATGCTCCAAATAGTCTCTTTACTTGAATAAAAGATTTTCTTTGAAAATAGGACAAGAAAAAGAGTTGATAAATGTGATTTTATGATTTACAATCCATGTTATGAATTAATGTAGCAATTTAATTTCTGTGAGCCAGTTTTGAGGCTTACTGTCTTATAATTAGCTGGAAAAAATAGAAGCATTTTTCTCCATTACATGTGCACATCAAGCAAACAATAATTAACACTACAGACAGATTCAGTGGAATTTGGGCATGATTAGTGGAATCGTTCCTTTTCCTCTTTTATTTTGTGGCGGTGCCAACATAGGAACATTTCCTTTTAAATATGTTGCTTGTAAGGTATGTAACCCTCCTACAGTGGCAGAACTGATTTTTTTGCTCTGCGGGTAAATATTGGAGTTCCAGCTTAGTCTTGGTGATACTTTTAAAGTGCCTGTTTGAGTGATGCCTTTCACCACATTTTCAATATAAAGGTTCTTGGATCTGTCTGAAATAATTTTAAAGTTTTGTTGTTCAGTGCCAGTTGTGCTCAACATCACTGCTGTGTGCAGTAACTGCTGCAGTGTCTTTATTTCTGTGACCTTGCTTTCCTGAAATTAGGAACCCTTCAAGAAGAATTGTCAGTTGCAAAAGTGCCACTTCCATTTCTTTCATGGCTTTACATTATTAATGCAAATCTGACACAACTTCCACTCCTAACAGAATCTCTAGGATTAGCTGGAATTCCAACTGCTGTAAATATATTTTTGGCTGTATCTCCTGGTATTTTTTTCTTTTTAAAAACACGAATGTGATTTTAGTTTTGTCCAGCTGCAATTAGAGAAACTGTCACCTAGAAAAGAAACCCTGCAGTCTGTGTTGTCTTGATAGTATTTCTGGTTGCCCAGTTAAACTAATACTATATTGTTATTTTTTGTATTAGAGTTTTGTTGCTATTTTTGCTTCTTACTTAGTGTATTTAGGGCAATCCCTGTAGTTTCCTGTTTCTAAGGGGTGAAAAAATCTGACTCTTGCTTCCATGGTGATAAATTGATGGGATTGACATAGGTTTGTTTCTGTAATTTTTTTTTTCCCTGCTTCTGGTAATTTTTTATAGTTGTTGGCTGCCAGGGTTTTATTCCTGTGTTGCACCATTTCATACAACCTTCGTTTTTTATTTAGATGACAATCACAATTTCCTTACAATGGCAGAATGTCAGTACATCATCAAACATGAACTTGAAAATTTGAGAGCTAAAAATGAAAAAATGATCCCTGGATATCCTCAGGCAAAGCTGTACCCAGGAAAATCAATTGGTAAGTAATGTAGTTTGTTGCCTCTAACTCACTGTGTTGATGTAGGATAGTGTTCATGGTGAAAAAAAATTAATTTTCCTGTAATGAAGAGAAGTCCTTCAGACGTTCAAGTCCCACTCTTTTTAACCAACCTCGGTTTTTCACCCCTTCAGTAATAGGACAAAAGGCAATGGATGCACAATACAACAAGGGAAATTCTGAATAGATGTCAAGAAAGTATTTTTCACAACAAAGTAATCAAACATTTGATCAGGGATTTAAAGAGGTTGTTGGTAACTGTACTGGGAGACTTCTAGATCCTCACTAGACAAGGCCCTGGGCAGCCCAGTTTGGGCCACACCTACCTTGAGCAGAAAGGTGGACCAGATTACTTCCAAAGGGCCTTCCATCCTGAGCCTGAGTCATTCTGTGAGGCTGAGGCTCTGGCCTTATGTTCTCCTCAGCTAGGTAGTTTTTGCACATGTTGATGTTTTCCATTATTTTTAATCAGTACCAAAAATATTTATTATTTAAATTACATGATTATATACTTGGATTGTCTGTGTATAAAAATACTGGAATGAGTAACAGTGCTCCAGAGTTATAAATTTCATAATATGAAGGAAGTTTTATTTGATATATTTGTTTTCACTGATCCTCCTCTTTGCTTCAAGAGCTCTTCCTTTTCATGGGAGAAAGAAGCAATGAGAGCTGGTGCT
Source organism: Eopsaltria australis (assembly GCA_034509425.1). Lineage (NCBI taxonomy): Eukaryota > Metazoa > Chordata > Aves > Passeriformes > Petroicidae > Eopsaltria > Eopsaltria australis. The sequence continues at coordinate 3,599,392 of JAVTVJ010000105.1, forward strand.
ATTTTTATGGCAGCTGGAACTAGTTTGTTGGCAGAGATGCTACAGATTCTTAGGAGAATGTATCTTAATAATTGTATGTCCTTTTATTTACAGTATCTTTATTCATTGTTATTGGTCATCAGAAAAGGAGATTTGTGCATATTAGTGGTTCAAAAATATAAATAAATGTAGATGTCAGATAAGTTTGCATTGGTAAGTTTTTTATATAGCCAAAGTATTTTTCTAGTTATGTCAAGCAGATGATGATGGGAAATAGTAAAATACTGTTACACTTCCAGTGCCTCCCGGTTTTTTCATTTATTTTCTTTTTATTATGTTTGTAACTTCAGAGCAATTGTTTATCCACACGCGTAGCATTACTTGCCACAGCAAAGCTAAATACAAATTGTGGAATATGTAGTTAGTCTGGAACAAAGATGTGATGTAATTTCTGAATTAGTATAAACTGATAATTCAAAGGTTGTTTTGTATCTTTCCTAGTATTAATACAATGATGGCTTTGTGGCTATCCCCACAAAGCTCCATATGGCATTTCAGTCGTGACCTGCAGCACTTTTTGGTATTGAAGCTGCATCTGGTTATATTGCAAAGCTATGGAATAGTTATTATATGTAAAAAGGTTGCTCTTTCTCTTTCAGTGGACAGCACAGTATTTGCAGTATTAGGTATAACTGCTCTCTGTAATTTTTTAATTAACATGAGACAGTTTTCTTGGGAGTTGAGTGCTAGATCTATTTCAAAGGAACTTTAGGCTTGCTAAGTGCTCAACATAATCTGTTTACTTATGTCAGCTTCACTGTCCTTTGAAGGAGTGCTAGGTATCTATTTTTTCTTTTCTAGTGAGAAGATTATTGACCAGTGGTATCCTTGTTCAAATTTTCCCTCTGCATGATAGAGAAGAGTTGAAAAAGCTTCGTCATAGCTGGTATGGCCGAGTGAAAGTTGGTTATCAACCTTTAGGTATGTGAACAACCTGTGCACTCTGGTCATGCAGTGGAGTCGTGAAATTAGACCACTGCTCTTTTATCATTTGGACAAGTTTGTCCTCTTTTAGTGTTTCCTGTGTGATCTGCTGAAATGGTTCTAAACTTGCAAAATTCGTGGTTCCAGAGTCTGCAGATTCAGTGTCTGTGAGCTTCCACGTAACAGCAGTCTGCACATCACAAATTCTCCCCACCCATCAGTAAACCAGGAATGTTCCAAGCCAAGACTTCTTTTTCAAACTGACTCCTGACAAAGTCCCGCGTGTCTGGAATTCCCAAAGCTTTTTTTGTGTTGTAGGTGTGCCAAAAGTGTGCTTACAGCTGTTTGTTTTAAGTTCTTTGTCTGAAGGAACACTGTATGTTGTTGCATGCCAGCATCACTGGCATGAATAATCTTAGAACTGGCACTGAATAACCTTAAAATGAATATAATTTTTAGTCTGGCAATGTGGAAAGTTAAGTTCTAGACTCTAAACCTATAAACTTTATTTTTAAATAAGAAAATAAGCATTTAGGACCTTGCCTGATTATAAATCTCTGGGTCTTGCAGTTGCTTGAGGTTCTTTCCTGAGCTGCAGGAAGTTAAAGATCTGGCTTGATAATGCCTGCCTCCAGAGTATTGTGTTAGGAGCCTTATTGTGTTCTGGTCTTTTGTTCATGGTGAGAAAGAGGGGTTTTTTTTGACTGACATTGTATCCATACAGAATTTTGAAGTAAATCCCAAGAACCTGTTATGTATGTATTAATTTAGGGATGTTTTTCATGTTGGAGTGTGAAATGATGCTAATGGCCTACACTTGAAAGTATTTGTTAATGAATTTTTGATTGACAGGGATGTTGGAGTGCTGATCCTTCTGTCTGTTTACCTTTCCTTCTTGCTTTCAGAGACTTTTATCTGTTTGACAGCTGTGAACATCTGCAGTAGTGTTTTTTAAGCCTTAAGAATATTCTGGTATTACATGTGAGGTTTTTTGTGGTAGTGTATTACAGGTACTACACTGTGGTAGTGTATTTACAGTGTCAATTCAGAGGTCATGATTCTATAGCTGTTCTATTAAGCTTATGAATACAAAACAGTGGCATAAAAGCAATCTGGTCATCAAAGCAGGCAAAGATAAGAGATTTCAGCTTTCTAAACTCTGTTTGATAGGCATTTCTGTATCTAATTCTTCTAGAATTAGATATCTATCTAACTTCTAGATCTATCTATCTATCGGATATCTATCTAACTTTTAGATTATATGAATAATGATCCTATATTGGTTTTTTGTTATTAATAAGATAAGTGATATGTCTTCTTGGAGGTAATACATCTGTCATGAAATACACCCATTACTTTCAAGTCTCTGGAGCACCTGAGCAGACAAGCTTAGTGAGTACAGCAAGTATGTATTTCATGTATCAGTTGTCTGCTGAATAGAGCATCTCAACCTGAGTACTCTGACATGTTTAAGATTTAGGATTTTGATACACCTGTCCATCTGTCCCTTTAGTTCCTTGAGGGTTGTCAAAGCACAGCTAGCTCTTTTGGTCTCTGAGCAAGCTGAAACAAATTTGTTTCCCAGGAATATATATGCCAGTGGGAATTTTTAGGAGCTGGGTGTCACTTGCTGTTAAAGTTTGGTTTTTATTACATCACATGTCTTCAATGCCATTCATTGATCAATTCTGTTTTCAAGAATTACAGTGTTTTCTGTTTGGCTGGGGTTTTTTGGTTGGTTTTTTTTTTCCCTTTCTCTGGATACCTGTTTGACTTCCTTACCATCTGAAAGGTGTGTTTATGTGTGTATATATGTACCATTAAAAAAAATTCAGATAACTATCTGACTTTTGGGGATAAGGGTGAAGGAAGAATGAAAAAAAAATGATACTCGTGTTATTTAGAAGAAAATAACTGGCCAATGCAAAGTTGTAAGTTCATATATGTTAAAGCTTGATATTGTACTGACATCTCTGTTAAGCGTAGTTGTAATTGATTCATTTCTTTGTGCAGATGACATCCGCTGCTACTTTGGTGAAACCATTGCTCTCTACTTTGGCTTCTTGGAATACTTCACGTTTGCTTTGATTCCAATGGCTGTCATTGGGATTCCTTATTACGTGTTTGCGTGGGAAGACTACGACAAGTACGTGATGTTTGCCACGTTCAATCTGCTGTGGTCCACTGTGATCCTGGAGGTCTGGAAGCGGATCTGCGCCATCCTGACGTACCGCTGGGGCACACTGCTGATGAAACGACAGTTTGAGGAGCCAAGGCCAGGCTTCCATGGTGTGCTGGGGATCAATCCTGTCACTGGGAGGGAGGAGCCGGTGTACTCAAGTATTAAGAGACAGTTACGGATTTACCTGGTGTCCTTGCCTTTTGTGTGCCTTTGCCTCTACTTCTCGCTGTACGTGATGATGATTTACTTTGACTTGGAGCAGTGGGCTCTGGATTATCACAAAGAGAATGAGTCTAACCTCAGCAGCTTGATGCTGTACGTGCCCAGTATCATCTATGCCATTGTGATTGAAATCATGAACCGTATCTATCGGTATGCTGCTGAATTCTTAACATCATGGGGTAAGAAAGTTGTTCATTCTTCTTCCTTCAGGTTAGAATCCCTCATACTTAGAATTGTTTTCTTTGTAGAATACATTACTGTGAGCTCTCAATTTACAGAATACTAAAGAAATTTCCCAAAGGAGGTTCTTGCTGTGGGGTGAAAGAGATGGCCATTTTAACTTCTTACGTTTTGAGTGTTCTGAGATTGCAGTTTCATATTTGGTTTAATTTGGTCTGAGTCTGACGTGCCATCAGAAGGGGTGATCCTGCCTTCCTCCTCAGCCTCTCTTCGCCCTCCCTGATTTGGTTCTTTATCTGACTGTCTCAGCCATAGTGCTGGCAAAAGGAGTGAGAGAAGAGCATGAGGATAAGAGCTCAGGGGTGCATGGACGGCAGGAAGGACTGTCCTGGCAAGTTGCACCCACAACCTGGATTTGCTGACTGTGGTTTAGTCTGCTGTACATCTGTGCAGAGGGCAGAGGCACTGAGATAATGGAACCGAATCTAAACCCACTCTAAATGTCACATGAGAGTGTTTACATATGCTCCATATATATAATAAAGACTGGGATTCCACATCCCAATCAAAATGTTTCTCTGGGCACTCTTGGAAGAGGTGGAATGTTTTAATAGATTACATTTTTTTCCCCTTGTGTGTGGTTTATTTAACAGATTGGGCCTTGTGTTTTGTAACCTAGCATAAGGACAGTGAAATGCTGGTGTTTATTTTGTATTTTAGCACTTCTACAGACATGTGAAGTCACTTTCAGACAAAGTTAATAGAGTAAGCTAATGGAGAACTAACTGCTTTGTGTAGCTCCATATGGCATTGATTTGCAGGACAGAATCCAGATTACTGAAGCTGAAGACCAAGAAAATTAACAGGAGAAAGATAAAGCAAAAGGGAGATTGATGCAGAAGACAGAATAAAAAGAGGTGTTGGAGGGGGGGGGTTGGTTATGCTTGCCAAAATTATTTGCTCAGCAAATTCAACCTGACATCCATGATAGTAAAAGCAAGAAATTTCTTGATTTGTTTATGACTGTTCAAGGTTTTTATTTAAATAATGATTTTTGAATTTGTATCTAGGGCTCGGTTGGCTGTTTTGTGTCGTTGTTTCTACTATACTGCATGAAAAGGCATTTCTGTGAAATACCCAGTTATGTTGATCACATAGACTAAAATGTCTTTAACAGGCAACTCAAGGTTTTTTTTTAATCCAGACTTTTTTAGGTTTAAGCTGATGTTTCGTAGTCAGCAGGGGCAGTATTTATATAACCTGCTACACTGACAGCTTGTGCCTTTTCTGTGCTATCCAATGCGTTTATGCTGACGTGCTCTGAATAGGCTGAAAAACTCATCTGGCTGTCCTACCTTCCCTCCCACCTGGAATATTTTCAGATAATATCTGACTTCATCAGCTAAAGTGACAATGCATGGAAAACAGTCTGGGGTATTTTAAGCACACCTCTTGCACCCATTTGTCATGAAAGCTGATTGTGTAGTGAAAGCTAAAAGTGAAAATTGCAGTCACTTGAGTGCGTTTTCCATGTGTCAGGCCTAACTTCTTGCTCCTGGCAGAGTAGGACTCTGCTGTTCTGTCCTGAGCAACGTCCATAGGTGACGGTGTCTCCTTTCAGCCTTGTTGACACAACACAGGCTAGTGTGCTGCCTTCTCAGTTACTGCTTACCCAGGGCTTTAAAGGTACAATCTAACAAAATAACTGAAAGGAACTGAAAATCTCTCATTCACTTCCCTTTTCTCCCCTCTAGTAAATCAGCCTTCTGGAAACATCAGGTTCTACAGCTTATCTTGAATGAACTGAAAATCTCAGTTTAGGATGAGTAATGATCTGGTGAACTTCACATACTCTACTCTTGCTTTAGAGTGTAGGGTCTTATCTAAATTCCTTGGAGAGAGATGGGAATATTCCTGTGAGAATTTACTGGTTTTGAATCAAATTTGGTATTGTTACTTTTCATTAAATATTCCCATTAGTCTTGCACTAATTTTCAGCCAAAGAGCAATCAATAACTAGGCACATTTAATTAAGTCTTAAAGAGTGATGGATGTTTTTTCTTTCACAAAATAGCCTTCAGAGTAAGAAATAGATAAAAGAAATAGCTTTTGCAGAAGAAAAAATACTGGAGTTGTAGTCAAAAATATGTATGATAATACTGTGCATCAGATAAGCTTCACAGATTAAGTGAGGTATTGTCACAGTATAAATTCTTTTTAACATAAAGCATTGGAATAATATAAACTATTAGATAAGTAATTTTCATGTGCAGTAAAAGTACCTGTTTACTCTTCAGAGAGCAATGTGTAGTACATGGTAGGAGCGTCTGCTGTTTACTAATTAATAATTTTGTTGGTATTTTAGAAAATCACAGGCTGGAATCTTCATATCAGAATCATTTAATTCTGAAGGTTTTAGTGGTAAGTAAGCAGCTTTTAAGATTATTTAAAAAGACAGCTTGTGCTGTGTTTTATTAGTGCTTTCCAAGCTTTACCTCAGTGACCTACAGTTTTGCTCAAGGCCAAATAGTAGGACAAACAACAGAGTAAACAAGATTTTTGTTGTGGTTGCAGTAACTGCTAGACTATTTTAGATGCCTCTTTTCTAGTGGAGAGTTGGCTTTTTATTTGTATTGATTCCTTCTGTCGTTAGGATGCTGTATATCTGTTTCTGTTAATTGGTGTGGTCATGTCTTCGACTGAGAACTCTTCCATTCAAATTTAGCACGATTTTATGGTAAACCATATTTTAAAAAGTTCATGTTCTAACTTCCACCTATACTAATATTCAGACAATCGGTCAGAAGAACCTGAAAATACCTGTCCATCAGTCTAGCATATACTGATCTATTTAGCTTACCTAATGTTTTCCTTTCTGAAAAGATCATTTAAGTTTCTTCCTTTTGTATTTCCTCTATTTCCTTAGAGTTCCTTCTTTACTTCCTTCACCACATTTTGTGTGTGTGTGTATTTGGGGTTTGGTTGGTTTGTTTGTTTTGGTTTGGGTTTGTTTTTTTTTTGGTGTTAAATCTGTGTTATCCATCTGTTACTGGTAACCTCTGGAGCTAAAACTCTTGTAGATATCACTTATAGCTTTGTCTCTGCCTTTCTCATAAAACTTGGAAGCATTTCTTTTTCCCTGTAGAGTATTTATACAAAATGATTAAAAAAATTATGAAACGTCAAGTGTAAGTTTCCCCCAGTTTTCATTCTCAGTATGGGAATGGCTCTCTGCACTCCCAGTATTACCTGTATTGCTCAAGAGCTCCATGACAGGAGCTGCAACACTTACAGCAAGTAGGAAACTTCAGAGTTTGATTATGCTTTTTCAAGTACAATACTGTGATTATGTCTCATTTTAGAAGTAGGGAATATTTCTCTTGGCCGTAAAACCTTTTGAAGTGATTAAACATAAACTGCAACTAACATATATAAAGGAGCATTTTTACAGATTGAGAGACATGTCACCCAACACATAAATTCTGATAAAGTATTTCTTTAAAAAAAATCATTACTCTAAATTAAGATCAATATATTCCTTTTATAGTGTTATTTCTGGAGAAATTGCCAAAAAATGAAACTTAAGTAGAAGGTGATCTGTTTTTAATGGCCACATTTCATAATTCAATTGTATTTCTCTTTGTACACTTAGCTTTAGGAAAGCATTAAGCTTCTTAAGTGAAAAACTGAATAAGGCCAATATTTAAAATGTGTTTTTTCTGACCTAAGGTTTAAAAATGGTAAAGAAAATTTTAATGGACAGTTTACATCTTCATGGAAGCCATTTAGTCAAGGCAGCTGTTAAGTTAGATGGTATTCTGCATCTGAACTTTTGCTTGAGTACTAAAACCAAATATTTTTATTTGCAGTTCAACTTCTTAAATTGTTTTGCATCTCTCTTCTACATTGCCTTTGTGTTGTTTGATATGAAGCTTTTGAGGCAGGTGAGTTCCAAGAATATCTTAAGGATGTTGATGAATCTAGGAAAATAAAGGATTGATTGAAACACACTTCAATAGTTATTCTAAAATATAAACTTGGCAATTAATATATTTCACCTATGTTTTCTTAGAAATCCAGATTCCATGTTTCAGTTCCCCTAACATTATTGCAGAATCATAACAGAGTAGAGTAATTCTTTTTCTCTGTATGAATGAGGAACTGTTTTCAAATAAATTTGATTATCCTCTCACATAGATGAGACTGGGAAATTTTCATTTCCTCTTTATTTCCTTTTATGTTAGAAAATGTTCTTCTCTGTAGTGTTCTTAATGAGAGACTCTTGAGGATAGGGTCGTGATTAAGTTTGACTACAGTGAGGATCTGAGAATAAAAAAAAGCAAAAATAATTTGTAGTTGGTATTTTAAATCAACTTTCACATTCAAATGCATGAAGATTTAGTATAAGGAAAATATTTTTGCTCTAAACATAATGAGCAGTACAAGAACTTCAGCTCAAGACCTCTGTTACTCTGAAGTGATCTCTAGCAAAACACTTGACATATCCATACCAGACATAACATTTGTGACATTTCCTCTACTGTCAGGTAAAATCAAGAAATAAAAAACATAGAAAAACATTTCAATCTTTAGCTCTGTGATTGTCATTGTCATATATTAAATATGCATTAGCCTTCATTGTACTTGGTTACTGTTTCCAAGATACATCCAGACACACAAAATATTTAGATTACTAACTCCTAATTAGTCCTTTTCAGCACAGGATGGGAACTAGATCATCTACGCTTTTCATATGCTTTTGCTAGGTTTGTTAGGCTGGCCTTTTTTCATAGTACAGTAACTTACAGTGGTACTAGAGCACACAGAATTGCAAAAGGTCATAGGTTCATCACAGTTCTCTTATTATTTATTTCTTTTTTTAAACTTAAGAGCTTGGCCACTTTGCTGATAACTTCGCAGATCCTCAACCAATTTGCAGAATCCCTGCTTCCTTATTGGCTCCAGAAGAGATACAACAGGAGGATGAAGCAACGCATGTGTTCCAAGAAAACTGATATGGACCTGTCATTAGCTGAACAGGTCAACATGGAGAAAGAAATGGGAACCTATTTGGTACGTTGTACTACTGTAAAAGAGTTAAAACTTTTCTGGGCTGTAGTTGACAGAGGCACCAGCCAAGGCAAACAGGAATGTTTCTGGCTGTCTGGCCTGGCAGCTTATTTTCAGCTTCATCAGCTTTGCTGGTAGCTATTTATGCAGCTGTATGGTATTCTGGGTCAAGAAGTGGATACAGTGCAGGATCCCAGTAACACCAGAAGGAGAAGGAATGAATGGCTCTATCTGGAGCTACCTAACCCCATATAACTGGAAAGAAGTATTTGTGTAATATGCCCTTAATCTCCAGTGGTAACCCAGAGGCTACCAGGATGAGTAGGTTGGCACAGGGAAGAGGGATATTATTTCTGTTTTGGTTTGATTTTGCAGTGGTACTAGTTTAAGTAGTCAGTTAAACTAGAACCTGAGAGAGAGAGCGCTCATGTCTGGATGGGGCTAGAAATGAAGGACAGAAGAAATCAACTCTTCCAAACAATACTCCTGCTGGAAGCTCTTGCCTCTTGAAACCACAGCTTTGGTATTCACTGGCTTCTTGGTTGTGTTCTTGACCACCTCCTACTCAGTACAATTTTTAATTGTATTTAGCAGATTTCATGCAATTCATTAATTAAAATTCTTGAGGAATTTACACAGTGGACGTCAGTGTGTATGTTCAGGCCTCACAGACTGGCTGACAACTTGATCAGATGCTGCAAGCATAGTCAACAAGACTTATGCTTTTACAGAATAAGAAATACATGTAGATAGTGTACTAGTGTACCCTTCATGTAAAAGGTAGACATTAGCCATTTGAAATTTGATAGTAACACCATATCAGATTCCTCTCTTCCTGCATGAGTGCTATGAAATGGGAAAAGGAGAAAGAGCTATCACCTTTACAATATAAAAACTATACAAATGTGTTCCTGTGTGAAGGTTGGAGGGAGATAGATTTAGACAGCCTGTCTTGCAGTGCAGAACACAGCAGAAATCCTTGTGTTTAGTGTCTGAACTGGTAAATCAGCACAGTCCAGCACTGCACCTGTACATCAGCCAGCACAGCTCCCAAAGTCGTGTGTCAGCATCAGGCCTGACCAAATAAGCTCTGCCTCTTAGACCTGAGCTGACTCCTGATTCTCAGCTGTCACATACAAAGTCGGTATGGTGTCTCTCAGTCTCATTGCCCAGTGCTTCTTGTGCAGAACTGGGTCAAATGAATCTGCACCTGTTGTACTGTTGTGCCCTGGACAGTTGTAGAGTTAGGACTTTGCCTTGGATGTGTCCACTGCTAGCCTCAGCATCAGTTCTAAATACTGTGTACTCAAAGCCTTAATTTTAAATTCAGTCTGAAGATTATTGTTTTGCTGTGCTTGTGAATAAATTATATTAGACCACTGATTTGTTTGCAAGCAGTGAGCTGTCAGCAGGCAAGAATATTTCTAAAATTAAAACTGTCACAAGGGGGAAGCATTTGACTGTTTAGTAACTAAGGAGTCTTGACAGTATTCTGTGTTTTAGGCTCTTTTGTTTTGATTCCTTCTTTCACATACACACATTTAATTGTCTGTTCTTTTTGTCCTCATTCTTGCTTACTTTTCAAATATCCAACCCGTAACCCTGTTCAAGTTGTAAAAACATCCTGCAATAATTTTTAATTACTATTTTTCTAATTTCTGCTTCACTCCTCTAGTTAATTTTTTCCCTTAATTTATTCCTTGGTTTTGTTTCCTTGATGCTGTACCTGATCTCGTGGCTGCCGATGGCACAGTTATAAATTTCTTTAACATTGTCTCAGACTCCTGTTTTCCTACACAAAGTTACATAAATTGAGTAGGATAAAAATACTTATTTACTTCATACTCTGCTATTCAGAAAGCCAGTAGGTACTGGGCAAGGAAATGAAAAGTGTGAGGAAGCAGTGGGAATATTGTGCAGTTACCAGAAGGAGGAGCACAAAGGAAAGCTGTCTCTTTGCCTGCAATGATTGTCTGAGAAAATGATAGCAGTAACAGATGTGTGGCTGCCATTCCAGTGAGTGTTCCTGCAAATGTCCCTAAAGAAGACCTTAGTAAAGTTTAGAGATTGTACAAAAATGTTTCTGAGGAAAAAATCATAATGGCTTTTAAAGTTCATGGTCTGGCCTACAGATTGGTTTGTGAGACAGAATTATGCTGTGGAACTAAAAAATGAGCTCAAGTGAAAAATGCAATTAATGAGTACCCTGTGTTGATTTCTGAGCTTGCAGATGTCTACTGCCTCTCTCTGTGGGGAAAAAAGCACTAGGTGTTAGAGAGGGCAGTCAGTTTAACAGCTATGATGGGCAAAAAAGTGTAAATAACCATGTGTCTGATGTGTGGAGCCAAAACCACTTTCATGTGGTTCTTGTAATAATTTCAGTTACTGTCAAGTCTTCGTGATTTCAGTTTTGAGAGAGAGGACAATATGTGTGTCTGTGTAAATACAAGGTAACTAGATCCCAGTTTAACTTTCTTGTGGTATTTCACCATCCTTATGAACACTTTTTCTTTAAAAGTGGTTGGTTTGGTTCTTTCGTTAAAAAATTGCTGCAATCATAGCAAACTATTATTAATACTACAAAACTAATATGCAAATAAATATATGATCACCTACATGTGAATACATAATCAGCGTTTAAGCACCCACATTCCTGGTTTAAAGATCAAGTGATAGACCTATTGGGATTTGTTAAATGGAGTTTTTTGTTTGCACTAATTGTTCCTTTCAGATGTCAGTGCTGCCTTGTAGATTTCAATGTTCATGTGGGCCACTAACTCTGTCCTACCCATTTTGAAATAAACAAGCAGAAATACCAGAAAAGAGTTACCTATCTGCCAACCTACCATTCTCGTTAGGTCTTTCATGGATAGTCTGAAATGCTAGTACTTCTGTTGTCACAGTGCTCTATTTCTATTCCTTACTGTTCCTTCTGTTACTGTTTAACTGAGATACTCAGGATCCTGGATAGGTTGACTGTGTTTTTATGTAGTTACTTCATGTAATAAGGATAAGAAGCGTGACTTGCAGAAAATGTATTAGGCAAAGGAAAAAACCTGGACCTTCCCTTATATGAAGTTTTTAGTGATTGAATAATTCCAAATTAATTAGATTTTAAAAAAAATTATTCTTGTTTACTATCAGCAGTCATTTCCAAGCAACTGATTTGGGATGAGGAAGCATGTTTACAACTGTACTATTATTTCTGTGTTTCTTCATAGTTTTTGTAGGTTAAAGTTGTTCTCATATTTGCTCTGTTTTTCAGGGTACTTTTGATGATTACCTGGAGCTGTTCCTGCAGTTTGGCTATGTGAGTCTTTTCTCATGTGTTTATCCACTGGCAGCTGTTTTTGCAGTGTTAAACAACATCACAGAGATATACTCTGATGCCTTAAAGATGTGCAGAGTTTACAAGCGTCCATTTGCAGAACCCACAGCAAATATTGGTGTTTGGCAGGTAATTTTTGTGTCTTTTTTTTCCCTATTCATTTGTTTAAAAGAGGTTTAAAAAAAAAAAAAGAAAGCTTTGTGTTTGTCCCATCAGCCACTTCAAAGTTCAGGAGGTACTTTGTTCTCTTCAATGCTCTGGAATATCTTCTATCTAGCTATATATCCCAGTGATATTTTTGGTGGGGTTTTTGACCATGTCTTTCAGCTGCCTTGGAAAAGAAAGCAGATCTTTTCTTTAGTTTTGTGTATGTACTGTACTCCTGTTGCAGCTTCAACAAAGCAAAGCTTCCAGATACTGCCCAGTATTCTTTATATCCAGTGTATTTTAGAAATTATAGCTTCTGATGCAATCTCAGAAGTGTGGAGCTCAGCAGTGGTTTCAAAAGAAATGGAAGAATAGGGAAGTACTTGGATTCCTAAGCCAGGCTTGTGGCTTGTGCCCCTGTGGTTACTGGTACTCAAGCTGACTAATTTTAAAATAACCTGGATCTGTGAGCAGGAGCTGGAACTTTCTGCACAGCCTGTACACTGTAGTCTGTCTAAACAATTTCATGGTAATAGTCCTGGTTTAAGCATTTTCTGTCCTCAGTTGTTTGTCCATGCAATCATGCTGCCACCAGCTGTTTTGGGGCCTGTTGAGTGTGCTGCATCAGTGAACTGATCCTGAGCAGAGTTTTCTGGAGTGACTAACTTGCACCCAAAAACTTTAGCATTTCATAACAGCAGTGGCTTGACAAGGGGACATGAAGTTGGTTGGGGGACCTTTCTAGGGGGACAATCCATATTCTAGTATTATTTAACAAGTTTTCTAGTGTTAGGTAATGGAGATAAAGGATACAATGGATTATCTAATTTGGAGGGGTTGTAAATGTTATCAAATGAAGCAAATGAGAGGTGAGAAATGAAATCATGAAACCTCAAGTAAAACATACAGTAAAAACATGCAAACCAAGGATTTGGATCTATGTTCATTAGACACATACATAGATACTAATGAAGTGGACTTAGAGGTGAAGTCTTTTAATAACATGTCATTAAAATATGTGAATTATAATCTGATTGCATTTTAACATGGAATGTACTTTCTCAGTCCAAGTCTATGCTGCTAACATCTTAATGGCATAGCTGCATTGACCAATGTGGTCATAAGTCACAGGTATAGCCGCAGGTATATTAATCGCATTTGGTTTTGCTAGAATAGTGTGTTTCAATCAAGGGAGTAGGCTGAAAAATTATAGCATTACTGGTACACTAATTTTGTTCTATGGTGTCATTTTTTAACTAATAGCAGAAATGAATTTGCTTTGTGAATTAAAAATAATAACTAAATTTTCCATTCATCCATTTCATATGGGAAATTAGAGCATTTGCTGAAAGATTTCTGTTAAAGGAATACTGGAATTATTTTATCAGGTGAGCTGAGTCACCAGCTTCTTATCAAGTTATTTCTGCTAATTCATTGTGACAGTTGCTACAATTCTGTGTCAATCTTTCTTATTCCAGACAGGACCTTGGAATAAGTAACCATTGTATTGCAAATGTAATTGTTAAGCTGTATTAATATTTTCAGACATGTTGTGGGAGCTCTGTAGGCAAGAGCTTCTTAGACTTGTGCTATTGCATGTGTTTAAATGTAAATCTTTCAACAAATCTCAAGTGGTTGTGATTTTAAAAAGGCATCCTGAACCATTCTTACCTTTTCCTCTTAACATTCAGACAGAACTTCCAAACCAGTGTCAGGACTACTAGTTCCTCTTGGAATTTTGCAGTTTTTCCTTTATCCTGAAATAAATTTGTTTTGGAGTACAGCTGTAGGTGAATGCTCACTCTTTCATGGGTTCAGGTTACAACCTTATTGGGGTCTTGTCAAGCTGATGAGGTCTGGACTGCTTGCCAAACAAGTCCTATGCCATAGAATTCAAAAGATGAATGAAAATAAAAAGTTAAACTTACAGGTCTTCTGAGGCTTTAATGAAGAGAGAGGTATCATGCAGAGCAGTTTGGGGACTAGTAAGTTAGAGGTAATGGTCAAAACTGTAAATATGTTTGTGTTTTATTTCAGTTGGCCTTTGAAACTATGAGTGTAATATCCGTTGTTACTAATTGTATACTGATTGGAATGTCTCCTCAAGTGGATGCCCTTTTCCCAGACTCAAAAATGGACCTTGTTCTGACTGTGGCATTGGTAGAGGTAAGTCTGCCTTCAAACAATGGAGCAAGTAACACAAATACCAGTGAAACTGATAGCAGGAAGTAGACTTTCCCTTCCATCTTATATTTGAAGGAAATTAAGATTTCCCTGTCAGAGAAGTGTATCAAAGTATTTCTTTTTGATTTCTTTCTCTTCTGTGTTTTCATTTACTGTGAATGCTGTTGCCATACTTTCCCATGCATTCCCAGGATACCATGCATTTGTTGCTTCATGTACTTCAAGTATTTAGTAGTGCTATTTCAAGAAGCAAAATAATCACATTTTTGGGAACTGTTTATTTCTCTGCTTGGGTTGTGACCCCAGCATATCTTAAAAAGGCTTCCTACATAATCTTTATGGACGTATCCTGTAGGGCTTATCTGAAACAAATATGTGCCATGACTGTAAATATTTGTGATTGTAACAGCATTTGTGTTTAATCTTCTTCTAATTCTGTGTAGTAAGCACATCAGTGTCATTCCTTTTCAGACATGGAGGGATGACTGTGGGTATTTTACAGAACTGAAATTGCAGGACTTTGCCCTTCTAAATCTTTCCTTCAGGGCTTTCTTGTATTGCATTGCCTTGACTTTACCATTATTCTATTTTAGCATTTAGAAACTGGATTCCTTTTCTCATGGCAAAAGGTCTGGATTGTATATGTGTAGCTACTAAAGTGCATCACTTTACAGAGGTGCATCTGGAGCATATATTTCTTTTTTGTTCTTTTTACAGGTATTAATTGTTACGCAGTGAATTATGAGCTTGCTTTGAGTTTTATTTTCCAAGCCTTAAGGTTTGCAGAGTTAACTGTAAATATAAATTATGTTGACTCAATTTGCTGAAGTTTGAGTCTACAGGCAGCCTGATGCAGTCTTCTGTTATGTGTGTTGTGAACATTTACATTAACCCCAGCGAGGAGTTTTAATATAAAACCAATTTAGCGAATTAAATGCAATGATATAGCTCATAACTGGACAACACATCTAGAGAGATGATATTGTGAATACTGGATGAGGTAAATGTAAGCAGTATGGATTTCTGGCAGCTTAGAGATGGGGCTGTTTTTGCCTTTGCTTGCTGTGTCTTATCCTTTTATCTGTTTAAATGTGAAGCTGGCTATTTGATCTCTAGGCAGACCTCTGTTTCTTGGTAGACCAAAGGGGAATACCAGCATTTTTCTCTAAATTTAAATTCTGCTTATATGCAACCCTCTAGGGAATGGGAATTGCAGCGTAATAGTTAAGCAGCTCTCGGGACTCCTTAACATTCTATCTCAAATTATCTATAAATGCTGTGGAAAGGGAGATTCAGAAAACAAAGGGAAGAAAGGTTGGAGGGAAAAGGTTAATTAGTACTGAGGGAAGGAGAAGGGAAAAATGTTATCTTATACAGAGAAGCAACTTTGGGGAAGACCACCAATCTATAATTAACATAGTACGAAAGGACTGTTGGAGGCTAATGCTGGATGAGCCAGAGGAAATGAAAGGCAATAATTTGGTTAAAGAAAAGTCAAGTTTTCTCTAATTATTTTGCTTAATTAAAGAAACCCAAAATAACCAGACAACGAAACAATAAGCCATAATGCAGTCGTCAGAAAAGGTCTATTTAAAAAAATTTTAATCAAAAATACCCAGTATGCTTGATGATTTTAAATATGCTAGTCTGATTTTTATGGTTGTTTTTCTATTATTACCAGATGCTTTATTATCTGAGAAAACAGAGATACAAAACCAACGTGTGAGTCTAACAGTATGTTTCTGGAGCATAACAAGCCATGTGATTTTTTTAGTATGTTGTTGGTTATAAACAGTTCCAAAACTACTCAATGTGAAATGTAAGACTTTTGCAGTCTCCATACGGATACCCTTTCAGTACATTTCAAACAGTATTTAACAACAACACAGGTGTGGGGTTTGGGGTTTTTTTTGTTTGTTTGTTTTAGTTTTTTAAAGAGATGGAGAATAGCTCAGGTCATACAATATTGCAAAAAGTTCCATAACACAAATTTTGAGTTTTCTAAAGTCCTAAAGAGTTCTCCAAAGTGAAACATACTTTATACAGAAGTTTAATTTAAGAAAGCTATTTGAAAATGAACACAGCAAACATACGTTTTATTTCTGTTGAAAATTGTTTCTGTTGTGTTGATGGTTAAACGTTCTTAGTTACAGAATTTTTTTTATCAGAGGTTCTGTTGTACGTATTTCAGGTTAAAACATTGATTACAAAAGGTTGAAAGGAAGGAGGATTACTGGGTGCTGTGGGGCTATGAACAGCAGCTGTGTAGATTTCTGTCAGCTTCAGGAGATGGGGATGTTTTTACTTTTGCTTCCTGTATATTTACTCCTATCTTATCTGTTACACTGGGACTTTCTTTTATCTGGTGTGTGATGAAGCAGATGAGGGAATTGATGTGGGAGAAGCTGTCTGACCCAGTTCACTGGGGAGCAGGACAGGAGCAGTGGTGTGTGGAAGACACGCGGTAGTGCCGTCGTAGCTTTGTGCTGGATTAAATTTGTGGACTTGTGCACCACTGAGTCTTTCTACTTTAAGTATCACTTAATCTTCAGAAAGATCTTTGAACTATGAAAGGAACACAAATCTCATGTATTGGCAATATTCCCATATACCTTTATGTTTTAATGATTAAACTCTGCATTTCAGTTGTACAGAAATATTCAGGAACAGAATATATTACAGTAAACTTCTAGGACAAACCTTATGCATCTAAAGTATGTCAGTGTCAAGGTAGAAAAAAATTCAGATGTGTCAGGGTATTGATAGAAAAGTGTTTGAGATCACCTAATATAGATTCAGAAAAACATGGTACGGGTGAGTTATTTTATTTTCTGATGTTTGCTGCAGATGAAGATGAGCATTTTATAGTGTGCTTATGCTATTTTGACAGCATCTTGGCAGGCAGTTTGAAAACGTTGAGAGAAATTTCTTTGAGTTGGCTATGTGTATTTTCACATGTTGTATTGATGGGGTAACCTACTTAAATCTTAGCTGTCTTTAAGTATTTTAATCAGCTGTAAGTAACTGAGACTCCAGTTGAGTATTTATATACCTGTTTGATGCAAAACTAAACAGAAAAGCACCATTGCTGTCAAAGCCAAACATAGGTATTTGCAGTGTCCTGATTTTTTTTTCCAAAAATGCTAGTGCTTTTTAATAATAATACTAATACTCTTCAAATGGAAACAGTTTATATGGCAAGATTTAACACCACCCACTACTGAAGTGACAAAGAACTGTGTGTGATATTCTTGTAAGCATTCTGTACCCAACCCTTACCGATTTATGCAAAATATTTTTTTTTCCATTAACAGCCCTTAACTGTGATGCTGCCTACATTTTTGGTGGGAATGTGTATTGTGTGAGTGATGTAAATGCGAACTAGAATACCACATAATAAAATACTAACAATTTCAAAATAATGGCAAGCATTAAAATAATATAATAATACTTTTTCAAGTATTAAACCAGTGATTTTTTGTTGAACAGTTGACCTATTTTCATCAATTCAACATCTGCTTCCATGGCAACGTGATTTGAACCAGGAGCAGAATGATGAAACGCCCCTCTTTTACTTATGAGTGGATGCTGAGCGCAGCCAGTGCAGTTTTCAAACAAAAAGAAGTAGCTGCATGCCCTTAAAGTAGGAAACAATAAGTCCTTATTAACATAATTTTAAAATAGTTGTAGCACTTAGTGTGTTTACTTATTCAGACTTCACCATAGACACATAATTCTGGTGTGAGTTCAGGTGCAAAGTAGGACATTCCAAGCACACGTCTGTGCTTGTGTGAAACTGCTCCAAATCACTTCTGACTGCCTACACTGATTTGAACCAAAAAAAAAAGGAAGTAGCTCTGAAGAAACTCAATGAATAGTTAGGGAAGCAGGTTAAAACAAGCATAACCTTAATTCTGTAGTGCTTTTTAAAATTTTTCTTGCACAAATTGTTGACAAAGAGTTTTGTTCTTAAAGATTGTTTCTTTTTAACGTGGACTCTGATAAATTTAAGGAATGCTAATGAAGTCAGTGTCGGGACTACTCTGAAAGTTGAATTCAAGAAATCAGTTTTATGTACAGCTCTTAAGCAGCGATTTTTGCTTTTAAAAGTACATCAGTAGTTGTGTGTTGAAGCAGTAGCTGTGAAGTACTGCTCCTCACGAATGTGTCCTAGCCTCCAAAAGCAACTTGTATATCCAACCCTGAGGTGTAGTAAAATAATGGAAAGCTTTTTTGCTGAAGTGCACTTAGCCTGAGTGTTCTACGTCACATGGAGGCATTTGGGAATTAGCTTGGAAATACTAAGTAGTAATGAAGGTCCTTCTTGATAATGGTAATATAAAATCTGACATTATGGTCTAGAAATGCGATTTTGAGAAGGATGTAATCAGCTCTGCTATAGATGAAAATGAGGACCTTTGCATAGGGACGTGGCTGGTGTATTTGTAGTAAACATGGCTTAAACAGTTGGTCTGTGTTGATTTAATTTCATGGTGTCCTCCTAAGGACATAGATCTTCATGAGCATCATAGAAAAACCCATATTGAAAAGTCAGTTCTATAAGAAATATGTAGTGGAATAAAGGAAGTAATGCTCTCTGAAGCTTTGGTTTTTCTGGGTGAGAAGGAGCTAATGGTCCATTTTTAAAAGGCTGGAAAACAGGAATCATAGCATGTCAGTAAAGCTGATCAGAAATCAAAGTGATTCAGAGTTGTCTGGTATACAACTTTTCTTAGAATTGCATTTTATTAAGTGTATTTTTTCATCAAAGGCCTCCTGGTATAGAGCAGAAGCTCTTTGAGCTTTTGCTGAACAAACTTGATGTAATGGGCCCAACACTCAGCTCAACAGTAAGCTTGACAGTTGTTTCTGAAATAATGTACCAGAGAAACTGGGAAAAACTACCAGAGTCAAGCAGTTCGAATTCTAGTAGGTGACAAGGTATATTTATCATCTAGTTTTAGGCATCATCATACTTTACATTCTACACAAACTTGAAAATTAGTAAGCATTGCATCTTGAGTGCAGTTGAAGATCTTTTGAATACACTTTCTGAGCAAAAGCAATTTTAGGTGGATTGTTATGTCAAAATTAATGTATTTTCCCTTTTTTTTTCCCTTTAAAATTTCCTAAGTGTTTTACACAGATTTCAGTGCAATCTGTTTTCTCCTGATAGAGCTGGGTAATTTTGGTTTTTACAGAACAGTTCTAGTTGAATTATTTCCTGGCAATAATGTACCTGACTCCCTTCTGGCCAGGTGGAAGTGAGGCATGGTCCTGCATGGGTATAGCATTCTGCATGTGTGGAGCAAATAGCTTTGTTCATGTAGAACTCATGAGTTTGGGATTTAGAAGATATTCTAAATATGCATTTATGCAAGGGCCAACTTTATGTAATAAAGGAACTGGGAAAAAATGCAGAAAAATTGACTGCATCAGCACACATGCACGTATAAATCCTTTGACATCAGTGGAGTTACAGAAGCACAAAGGTTGAAGCACAACAGCTGTGCATTAAGTGGTGTTTTTGCTAAATCATTTCTGTGTTATTTCCAGGTACTAATGTCGCATATAGGAGCTGCAGGGTTTCACATACGGAATTAAACATCAGTGTAGGTGGAAGGCACCTCTGGAGATTATTTGCCCAAACCCTCTGCTGAAAGCAGGAACCTGGATTAAGTTCTCAATGTCCTTATCAAATTAAGCTAAAACTTGAACACAACCAGGGAGGGAAAGTCAACCACTTCTCTGGGCAGCCTGGTCCACTGTTTAATTGTTCTCATGGCAAATAATAGGGTTTTTTTCTTATGGGAAGAAAATAATTTCTCTGGTGCAACTTGGTAGCTCATGATCTCTTGTTCTTTTGGTGTACGTCTTTGTGAAGAGGGTACCTCTTCTTGAAAACTACCTGTTAGGCACTGGAAGAATGTGATTAGATCTTACCCACGCTCCCAAGCCTTCTCCTATCTAAGTGTAACAAACTGAGTTTCTTCGACCTGTGTTCATATGTCAGGTTCTTCAACCCAGAGCATGGCTCTCCAACAGGCCCCCTCCAAGTTTTCAGTCTCTGCTTTCCAAGTTGCCAGTGCCACTTTGAAAAAAAACAAAAAAGTGCTTTTAATGCACACTTATCTTGTAACTTTCTGCTAATTGCAGTGTGTATTCTTTCTTTGTCTTCAAAGAATCTACCCTTTAATCAGAGAAAATAATTTCTGGGAGTGTTAGGCAACTCTTTTAACTTTCTTACGGTTGAAATTTTTTTGGCAACAGTCTTGAGGTATCTCTCTTTCCATGTGTTAATTCTTTTTTGTGGTAATGTGTTTTTTCCATACTGATACGCATGCATATGTGCTACATTTATAACCTGAATAGTTTGTCTGTTTTCAGGTATAACTGTAAGGTAGAGTACTTAGTGGTAAATATTTGATGTGCGGTTTCAATTTCTTCCTAACAGTTAAATGTATATGAAAAAATATTTGATTATTTACCTATAAGGGGCAAATATTAATTATGGGGTTAATTATAAATCTATGTTTCAAAAATGTTTTGTGGTAAGGTACAAACCTTACTGACAGCTTTATGACTCATTTTTTTGGAAAATACTTGGCCATTTAATTCATCAAGTATTTTATTTCAGTGAAACAGGTATCCTAGCTGAGACCTATATATGCTTACGCTTGTGAAAATTGGAAAACATAGGAAAATGAAAAAATGCACTTTATACAAACTGTGTAATTATTTGTTTCATTGTTGTATACATACATAAAATAATTCTGCAGCATTACTGATTCTGAATATTAAAAAAGGTTAATTCAAAACGCTAGTGATTTCAATTAACATATTGTTTCTGTTCTACAATACCTCTGTCTCAACTGCAAAAATTTGCTTAATATATATACATAAGAAATAATATTTAAAACCCTTCCTTTGAAAATCTAGTATGTATGTTTTTATTTTTAATACTATACAAAATAGTAATTTGATATTTTTATTCTTTGCTAGACAGGTAAGCCATTGCCATTTGGTTTATTCCTAGAATTGAAATTGTGAGACATAAAAATAGTATGGTATTTTAACTTCAAGCTGAAAATGTGGCAAAAATTATCAGTAGTTGCTAAATATCCTTCATGTAAGACTTAATGGAAGCTTCTAAAGCTATAAAGGCTTTTATGAAGTCTAATGACTTAACAGATTCTACTGGTTCTTTATTTTACTGCTTAGCAACATTAAAAGAGTAAAAACAAACTCAAATATCAGTTGATGTATTTTGAGTTTGATATTCATATTACTTTGCAAAAGATTCTTGAAATTGTAGGTTTAGTTTTAATATAAAGTGAAGAAATATTTCAGATAAGTTATTCTTCTGAGTTACAGGAACAGATTGTTCTCAGGGGGTTTTTTTTTCTCACCTTTCAGATGTAGGGGAAGATTTATGGATTTGTCTGTACAAAATTTTATAAATGTTTGCTGCTTCAAGAAGCCTCCTGGAACAATATCAATGAGGTTAAAAAGAAATGCCAGTTTTGGTGGTTGTATATTATTACAGATTATGTTTATTTGCAAAACCAAAATTTATCACAGATCTTTTTATTGCCATCTACTGGTTCTTTTGAGATATTCATTCTGATTTAGTGTTGATTTTTTTGGTTGCTTTGAATAATAAAGCTTAATGCCAAAAGTGTGTTAGAATGAAAACAAACACTAAAAAATTCGAAGGTCTAAGTAAGTTGTGTTCCATAGCTTTCTGCTAGTATAGAGGTGAAAATGCATGTTAACATCTATACTTAAATAGTCCAATGAATTTTTGAAAGTCTCAGAGCTTAAAACCGTATCTTCTCATTTTCCTATTTGTGAGTAATTTTCATTTGTTCCTCCTTATTTTCTTTTCTTTACTCAAACCCTTCTGTTTTCAGGTTCTCAATTTGCTATGTTCAAAATTGAAAAATAATCACACAGATGAATGAATTGTGCTCTTCAAACTGTGTACAAACACTGAAATGCATCAAATGTGTGGGCACATACAGTAATGTGTAGGACAGCAGGACACCAAGGTATTGCATCAAGTTTTTCAACCCTGATAGCTGGAATGTGTTGATACATTTTACTACTGTGTCTGCCTCAACTGGAGCATTTTGACAGTAATGTACATTCCTTGCTAACACAATTCACAATGGGATTTTTATCTTTAAGGAAGACAGTGTGCAAAGGATGGCAGAGCTAGATCAGATCAGGGGTCTTTGTAGGCGAGGATCATTTCTGCAGCAGAGGCCAAGGGAAGAGTAAATTAGCCCAGCCAGCTATGTAGTCATGCTCTTTCAAAATTAATTCTCAGAATCTGGTGGTTTGCAGTGTAACCTGTCTCATAACTGAAAATGATCTGGCCGGATCTGCCTGGGAAAGTGTGCAATGCTTTTATACAGTGGCATAGCTACTTTTTCAAAAGAATTTGAATTGCACTCTAGAAGAATGCTACTTAAGCAACTAATGTTAATATACTCTTGGCATCATAAGCAATTACCATATGTATTGGTTCTACCTTTGATTTTCCTAGATTTTCTCTGTGCTTTTTTTCAGTTGTCTTTTCTGTCT
The DNA here is from genome assembly GCA_034509425.1 of Eopsaltria australis. Taxonomy (NCBI): domain Eukaryota; kingdom Metazoa; phylum Chordata; class Aves; order Passeriformes; family Petroicidae; genus Eopsaltria; species Eopsaltria australis. The sequence continues at coordinate 3,622,257 of JAVTVJ010000105.1, forward strand.
AAGAAGCATTTTTAATTATTAAGTTGGATTCTGCCAGTGTGGTTGTGACATAGTGAAGATTAAGAGCACAGGAAGCCTTCTCACTTTGAGAAAGCCTTGGAGGTGTCTTAGTAGAAACAATGATAGCAAGAAGGGAATACTCTCTTCTTGCTGTCAGCAGGGTGGTGGTACAAACAGGGAGCCACAAAGTTATCAAGTGCCAGCTAGCTAAAAGATCTGAAGTTTCCAGAAGGGTCATGTTCCTTCAGTAGGAAGCAGAAATGTATGTGTCTGAGATGGTGCCGTTCCTCACAAATTACCATGAGCTAGTAGAGAGTGCTGTATTCTTATTAGGAAAGTTGAGTGGGGGAGATACTTCAGAAAGAGAGCACATTTCTTAACTTTGCTAGTAAGTGCTTCGTAAGTGTCAACCTGGAAGAACAACAGGAGAAGAAGACCAAGTAAGAATATTTTTTCGTGTTTCTTTTGAGACTGTGCAAGGATGCCAGAATGACAAAACTTCAAAAGGGAGAATGAGTAGAGAGCAGATCTTTGCAGACAATTACAAGACATTTTAAAGAACTTTATAAGGATTAGACTTTCAGATCTCTTTAAAACCCACTTAGTTTAATATTTCCACAAAGAAGTTTCCTTTAATGTGTAAATATTTCCAGCTCAAGCCTGAATATGCTGAATACACTTCCTTGCTGGCAGTTGGAAGTTGAACATCCAGACAAAAACCAGGTTAATACCTATTAATATTAATTGTTTACTTTCCACTTGATTAGGATTAGTAATTGTTTAATGACAAGACAGAGTATGAACATTCAAAGCCTTCTTGCTTCACAACCATTTCAATACTGGCTTAGCATTTCATGAAGCTGAATTGTTTTGTTTTGTAAATAATGTATTAGTTTATTCTGTTAAATTATTTAAATAATTCTCTGCAAATGTGCTATCCGTAGCTGCCAGCACAAGCCTGAATAATGGCTTTTCCTGGGAATCTCTGAAAAGGTAGAGCTATGGGGCTCTGCCATATATCCATTTATCTCTGATGCAGTTTGCAGTAGTGTTACTTTATATTGTTCTTACTAGGAGACTGCAATGTTTTTCCTGTCTCCAAAGTTTTTTATTATTTCTTTGTCTAACGTGGTACGTTTTGGTTTGGTTTGTTTGGTTTTTAAACTGTGCAGTGTTGGACAATGAATACACTTTGTCATTTGTATCCTCTGATGATTGAGAATGAAAATGAGTGGCTCTGAGCAGGTAGGGTTGAAAATGCAGGGTTTGCAGCTGCAGCTGGGAAGGAGATGGAAAATAGGAAATCAGTAAAATTGACTATAAACAGCAGGAGAAAACCAGTCAGGCATGGGTTGGAGCCTCTGTATTGTTGATTAGATATAAACACCTCTTTACAGAAAGAGTCCAAATTATATAGTATTGTTGCTCACATGTCTTCCAGTTTTAAAATTGTGGAAGAATTTACCTTTCTTTCATTAAAATTCTTTGCAATAACTTCTAACATTCTGGTTTGGAGTCTTAAACCTTCTGGATCAACTTTGGTACTCATGTTGTTGGCTATGTTACATACCTGCTTAGTGTTGTAAACATAATTAGTAGTCATTTTTTGGAAACTTGCAGCATGAATTCATAGTCTTTTATTTAAAAATCAGTGAAATTTGTTGCTATAATTTTTTACCCTCCTGATCTTTTTTAAAAAAGAAAAGCTCTGAAGCATCATGTGCTTTATAAAATCTGGATTTATAAAATTCTTTTTTTGCTTTTTTTTTTTTTTTTAAGTGCCACCTGACACAAATGAAAACTGATTTTGGAACTCAAATTGTCCAAGCAAATGCAGTACTGGATTGAAAGGCTGTAGCAGAGGGGGTTTTTGGGGGTTTTTAATAGTCTTTGTGAAAACGTTTTATTAAATGCAGGCTGAAGATGCTGATGAGTCATGCTGGAAAGTAAATGTCAAAAGAACTGGGGCTTAATTACTTCATTTGTGTGCTGAATTTTTATCTTACAGTGGAAGAAAGTGTCAGTCCAGAATTTCACTCTTCTTATCAGAAGAAATTAGTGGAATGATATGTAATTTTCAAAGGGATTTTTCATTTACTGTGGCAGTGTGCAAGCTGTGAGGTGTGTCCTGCTTTTTCCATGCCTCGAAGAGTCCTTCTGAAGTCATGGGAGATTCCTCATGCTTGCCTATAATCGGCTAAATATCTGCAATGAATAACACAAAGGAGATACAGATAGAGACTGCTGAGAATTCATAAACCATAATATGTTTGATCAAGGTTAGTTTTAGTCTGAGGATTTGTTGTATGATGAAAAGTGTGTGTATGTGCCTGGTATAGGGATTATGGATAAACCAATGTCAAATATTAGGGTATCTGTTATTAAACTTGAAATATGATTTGTGATACTGCAGTTAATCTGCATCTCAGTGTACTCTATTTTTTTCAGAAGTTCATAGCCAGTGAAAAATCTGAGAGAAACTTGTTTTAGAATCCAGTGAAATGGGAACAAACAGTTTATTACAGGAAATGCTGAGATTTTTACTCTTACAGCTTAGCAAATAAAGTTACTGAATTCAAATACGTTTTTTGCTCTTCTAGCTTCTGAGAGGCTTTGTGTAAGAAAAAAGATGATATACCAAGGGTGGTTTGTAACACTCAAATTATTAATGCATCTTGAATTACAGTACGTTAAAAACACCTGGAAGTATCAGTTCACTCTAACATTGGTTCCATTTGGCAGTCCTGCTTCAATTCCTGTGTAATTTTAGGAACTGCAGGAGGAAGCAGGAGAAATATGATGGGTATTAGTGTGACATCTTTCCAATGGTCTTGATGCCAGTTTAGCAAAATAATTCTGTAGAAAGTGTATTACATAATTTTTAAAACCATAAAATGCATATATAGGCAGGATTTCAGGGTGAACTCCTTACGTGTGAATAAGGAGTCCACAAAACAGACCATAGACTGTTCCTCTGAGTGCTCCTGTTTCTATTTCACTCCCTGTAATTAGAGTAGACTAAAATGACTTCTGAATTCTGGCTGCAGTCTCCTTTAAGAATCAGAAGCACAGCTGGCAGTGAAAATGGGATGTAGCCATATTCCTCCCCGAGGAGACAGCAGGTGGAAAAGGGATACTGGTACCATTATGCTATAATAGCTTCATGAACTGGTGTTCCATAAACTTGGAGGGTCCTGTCACAGCCAAATAAAACTGACTCTGAGCATGTCACTAGGAATGAGTGGGTCTGCCTCTTTAGGATTTCTAGTTATTTTGGTGCTGATCTTGGCAGCTGCATGTAGCACAAAACACACTGGTAATTTCCTTGGTAGTAGTGAGACTGCAGTTCTTTGCTAACTGCATGGTCATTGTGTTGATGTGGCTGGAACTGCATGTTTCCTGAGTATGGATAGAGCCTTATATCATTTTGTTATTCTGTTTTTAAGAGTCTTGCATGTTGATCAGGCTTTCCAAGCAACCTCAGGTGCTGTGATGGTTACACTATGACCTCAACTAGACAGAGAAGTTAACACTAATACTGAAGAAGAAATATTAGGAGTGTACCTCCTCATATGGATGCTCTGTTACAGTGTTTAAATTATTCTGTTCTGGTATAAATCATTAAAATGAGAAGTTCTGAATGTGCTGAGATTTTAGCCTGTTTTTCGTGTCCCCTCTCTTCCTAGTTGTTCCTGGAGGTGGGGTGAGGGTGCAGGCAACTTGCTCTTCCTTCCCAGCCTCCATGCAGATTAAACTCTGAGATCGATAGTATCTACAGTTACGCAGTTTAAATACAAAATAATTTCTGCAGTGAGGGATCAAAAGCTGTATGTTGTAAAATGTCTTCTGAAGCTGAAGTGTAGGAGTATATACAACTGTATGATATATTTCTCAAATTTTATCTAGGGAAGCTGAGTGTAAGAATTGCCTTTCTACCAGAAACTGAACAAAAAAGGAAGAGGGAATCCAGTTTCCTTTGCAATGTCACATTGCATTAATAATGGCACCTGCATCTTGCTTTGCTCAGCCTCCCTCTGAAGACATCTGAGCTGCAGAGATTTAGCGAGTGATAGGAATTAGCCTTGGAAGCCATGCAAAGAGACAGATGCTTCTTTTTATCCCACAAAATAATTGTGGCTAATATGTGAAAAAAAAAAAAACCCGACTGTATTGTGGATTCTTTTAAAAGTTTGGGGAAGAGATAAAACTTTGTTGACTCTGTTTCAAACAAAAGATGCCTCCTGTCTTGTCATTTTCTCTTAGTGCATTGCGTCAAAACATTGCCTTGATGCAATTATACTGATGGATTCTGCTGGTACAAAAGTGTCCTTATGCATGTGTATGCACTGTCTAACGGTGTTTGGCGTGTTAGATTCCTTAGGCCTATACCATCTGTAGCTGTAAACTGCACCTTTGCCATCTGTACCTTTCTAATGTGCTTTATATTACAGAATTTAGCTACATTTGGAAAACCAATGTCAAAACCATTCAGGGCCTGAGAGGGCTACCTGGTGTTTCAGTGTGTAACTCAGAAAAAGCTTGACTTTGGCAGGACAGGGCTCAAGTGTGCATCATTCTCCTTCTGCTCCTCTTTACCCCAGTTTTCATCAGGAGAAATCGAGGGTGGTTGTCTGAAGGTGGAGGAGCTGCAGTACCATGGAACAGCTCTGCCAGTCTGGCTGATCGAGGAGTGAAAATTCAAAGTGTTTTAGTTTATCTAACTTCTGTTCAGCTGCTCTGAACCAAGATCATGCAATCTTGACCAGCCCTGTGATGTGTGAGATTTCTGATGTGAGTGCTTTGAACCTTCCAAAGTAACCTGTTTATGGGCTTTATCGTCTTGTAATTCAAGAATTTTTAACCAAAATCTCCCAAGTACAAGTTAAGCTGGTTAATACTTCTGGTGTGGAAAAGTATTTAGTCACTGTTCCTTTCATGATCACTTTCCAACGGCTGTTTTCCTAATCACATGAACTTATGTCTTCAAACTTTTCCTCACAGGTCAGTTGGTTCAAAATACTTCATTTTGTTCTCACCAGGGTTGTCTCTACTTTTGAAATGATGATACCTGAAACAAGCTACAAGTGCATATATTTTTGAGTATTAAAAAGGTTCAGGAACATCATGTATTGTATGTAATGCTGGTTTTTAGCATGTCAAAAGGTTTTTTGTCTTTTCTGTGGTAACCTTGTACTGAATATCTCTGTTTTTCTGAATTAGTGCTACACATCTTTTAATATGTAGCTACATTGGCTTGTTCATTGGGACTGTTTCTTCACTTTTTCTCTTCAGTAGGACTGTCTTTTCAGTTTTTCGGGATTGCTGAATTCTAATCATGCTCATCAGAGCACTTGGATTTCTCCTTGCTTGATATCATATTTGCAGTTCTTAAGCAGATTTTCCTGTTCAGTCAGTAAAATTGTTAGTGAAATTCTTGAACTGAAATCTGATCCGTCTCAGATCTTTGTAGGCCCCCACAGAACAGACATTCCAGCCTGGTAGTTGCCAACAGTTACCCTTGGAGGGCTTTTTCTTCCAGTCATTTGTGTACTTTCCTATTCAGTTATTTGATTTAGAGTGTTTTGAAAGTGATACAGCTACTATCAGTCTTGTCAGAGTAGTTACATTTACTTGTATTGTTGCTTCTGAACCTGCATTTCAAGTTTTTGCATTTCTGCACTATAGTTTCATTTGAGAATGGTTTTGCTAGGAATTTCAGAAATATATATTGATACTGAGAAAATGGTTTCTAACTGTCAAACAAAACTATCAAACAATGTGTGATACATCCTCTGCCACTGTTCTCTGAATTATAACCGTTTAGTGTTGTATCAGGGCATGTGCATGATAGGCAGAAATCACACGAAAAAGGTTTATGGAGGCCAGAAAATTAATTTGCTATTGTGTTGATAGAGTTTTGTTGGCACTTGCACTTCCAAAGAAGTCTTCCATTTGAATTCTGCCTAGTAGGCTGTAGGCTTGTCAGGTAAGAAAAGACAGGGGTGTGTTCTGTGAACTGATGGTGTGCAATGTTTTGCCAAGCTCACCTCTACTCAGAACAGAAAGGGAGTCTGTGGTGTTCTTAAGCAGGCAGTGTTTTGTGGACGGTGATTAGTGACCTATCCCAGCAGAGTCTGCTTCATTATCACTGCAGTGAGGTTGCAAACACACCATGATGCTGTCACTGAGCTCTTGAGTCATTAAAAACATAGTGCAAGCTCTGATTTGGCCAAACAGATAATTCAGTTTCATTAGTGCTGCTGGATATGTGGAAATATGTGCCAATACAGAATCACTGTCCCTTTGGACCCCTTTTCATATAATAACAATTTGTTGCATTGCTGTGTTGATGTAAGAGAAGTATGTGGATGGGAGGTTTTTGCCCATGCCTTCTAATATAAAATATAGCTGTTTATTTTAAAACTAGATAGCATGTTAGTCTTCTGTTTTGAAATGATAGCATAATATTTAGGAATTTTTGACAGGATTAAGTCTGGCAGTGTGTGAAGCTGAGTTGCTTCAGATAAAGTATCTGATGCTTTGGCAATGTTGGGCCAGTTATAATGCAAATCTGCCACAAACATAGGCCAGTGTTGGTGGTGGTTTCTGTTATCAGGTCACTGACTAGTATTTAGAACTGGAGAATAAATATTCTTAAGGAAGGGAAAGGAAATGCAGTAGCTTAGAATGAAAAGAACAGTCACTCATGATTCTGGTAATCAAAGGTCTTAATTAAGTGCTAGTGTGTGGTGGAGTTCATTATCTCTGTACTGGCATACTTCTTAAAAATCATAAAATCTGGAAAGTTCTGTGACATGCTAAATTTATTCTGTGCCTTTGACAGTTCTGTTCTGTGTTGATAATTATGTTTTTTATCTCTGAATTCAGTAACAAAGCAGCCACTCATGTTCAAGATCAAGTTTGTCATCTTCAATGAATAGCTTTCAAAAGAGGTTATAGATAGACTATTAGTGGCTCACCTTTAGTTAGGAGGTAATATGAGTAAGAATTTTTTATCCTGGAAAGGGGGTGCACAGAAACTCTGAATATGGTGGGTCTCACAGTTGTTTTACCACTAGAGGGCTTATTTGTATAACAGTGAGGAGTGTGCTGGATAAGGGTGCCTTGAGACAGCTTTTTAATGCTTCATATGGTCCAAGAAAAACAGATGGAAGTGTGACGTTCAGGGTATGGATATCAGACTGCAGAGTCAAGAATATAATGAACTAGATAGTTCTTCTAAACTCAGAAAATGAAATAAGAGATGGTATCTCAGTCTACAACTAGACATGGAGGCTGATTAGAAGGAAGAATAGATTGGAGAAAATAAATTCAAATATCCTGTCAAATTGTGTGTTTTAAGAGTTTAACCATTCATTTCACTTCTGCTTAAAGCACCTCTTTGACAGAACTATACATTTTTTGGACATCAGATGCATTGTCTTTGTTTCTACTTTTCTTTTGCTTTTCATCACAGCTGAACATTTCTTCATTTTTCCAGTCCATTCTAACGTGCGTATTTCCTTGGGAATCTGCTTAGTACGGAATGTGCCTGATTCACAGTGCCAATGAGAATCCCACTACAAGTGTCCTCTCTTTCCTTTTCATAAAGCGTGAGTTGTAATGGCAGAATATAACATCTCTTTTGGCACTTTCCAAGAGTCTCTCTTTTGTTTTGAAACATTGTTTGGCAGTTGCTTGGCTTGTCAGCACAGAATCTGTGGAGACAGCTTTCCCAAAAACTGCCACTAGCTTTGGATTTTTGCCTGCATATGCACTTAAAATTAATTTTTGCAAAACTGGAGTTCTTGGTCTGAGTCTCTTCTTTTGTTTAGAGATCCTGCAAATTCTGTTTAATGATTCTTGAAATGTGCAGTTGTCATTCCGAGTTTTGTGCCTGTCATTAGATAGTATGGAATCTTTAATAAAGACAGTGCAGCTTCATACTTTCTCAGTAATCTCTAGATAAACCGTGGTGGGTTTTTTTTATTTTGTTTTTTTCTTTTGGTTTGTTTGTTTTTTTGTTGTTTTTTTTTGGGGGGGGGTTTGTTTTGTGTTTTTGGGGTTTTTTTGGGGGTTTTTTGGGGTTTTTTTGGGGGGGGTTGGTTTTTTTTAGGGTTTTTTTTTAATAAAAAGTACATACAACTTGGCAGCAAAACAGTTGATTATATATTGGAGCTCTTGCTGGTGCTGCTAGTAGTTACACAACGGAGAGTTTAAAGGAAAATTTGACAGGTTATTCCCCTTAAAAAAAATTAAGGCAAAATTTTGTATTTTGAAACACGTACACAAAAAGGAGTAGTTGTCTAGCTTTTATTTCCATGTTGTTCACTGACCTTTCTTTTCCAGAAAAAAATCTCTTTGGAAGCCTAACATTCCACATCACTACAAAACGGTATTTCTGTGCAGATGATGCTTTTCTCATTTGGTGTAGTGGTTTGGTATCACAGTGCTGTGACAAAGCAAGTGGTGGCGTGTATCGCGTTTCCGCTCTAGCTTGGCTCGTAATCGTTGTAGATAGATTTGTTTTTTTTCTTTTTCCTCTTCCTGTTCCCTAAGTGTTTTTAAAATCTGTGGACAACAGTGACTTCTCTCATAAGTATCCCTGACAGCTGTAAGACCCAGATGCCAAGTTCTGGCTCACAAACCTTGACCTCCTTTTGGGCTTCTTTTCTGGCTTTTTGGCTGGCTCCTCTGCTTGTTGCTGGGGCAGCTGCAGAATCCTCCCTGGAGCTGATTGATGCAAGACTGGCTCACTCGGAATGTGCTTCATTGTTGTTGATGCCACTTCTCTTAGGCTTAGCTCTGGGAGAATTATATTTATGTTGTTAATATATTCCAAGGGCAAGAATTCTTAAAATTTTCAAATTACTGTGGTTACAAATACTGACTTCTTAAATTTTCTGACTGTAAATAGTCAGACTGTTTAGTTCTACTTTTCTTAGAAGTAAGAACAGTCTGAATATTCCTACAAGGCATAAAGAACATTAATCCTCCATCCCTCCATGTTTTAGTTGGCACTAGCTTTCTCCATGAAGAGTGACATTATTTTCATTGTATGAAATATTTCAGCGACTTTGTAAAGAGGAAGTTAGTCTGAGACATGTTTAAAATGTCTTGAAAGGAATGTGCTTATACTTTGAAGACCAGAAAGTATTGAATGTGTGTTACCTATTCATGGATTCAGTATCAGTAGCTGTGCATGAAGAGTGTCTAATCTGGTTTGGAAGAGGCTCAGTAGTTTTTTAGAGGGAAGAGGAGAAGCAAATGTGTCAATACAGGATGCAGGACCAGGTGATATGTCTAAACCTTGTTTTAGACAATTGGAATTTATGAAAAGAAAACAATTGATTTTCTTTTTTAAATCTCAGCAAAAAGTGAAGTTTTAATGCCCAACAAAACTACTGAAATTTAGTATCATTGAAGTCCATCTTAGAGTAAGAAAATACCAGTAAATGACCATTGACACTGGAGGTGAAGCACTATCCATTTCTTTAGAAAAACTAAAAAGCAGGACCAAAATCAACCCTTCAGTGAGGATTACATGGTTGCACTTTAGCGGACTATGTGCAGGGGTTTAAGAAAAGCTGCTGTAACTAGATGAACATATGGAGAGGTTATCTCAATGCCTGCTGTTTTATTTCAGAGCAGGAGACAAATGTAAATGGAGGTTACAAAAAAAAAGAGTATATTAACTTGCTAAATATATCCAGAAATATACACTATAATTTACACAACTAATTAATTCCATGCTTTAGGTAGTTTTTAATTTTTTACTACTTGCAGTGTAAACATTAGTAGCAAAAAAACCAGAATAAACTCAATATTGTAAATGCAAATGCCAAGATTTTATTCTAAGTGTAAAATAAATTCAGAGCTGACTTAATGTTGGTGATTTGTGTCTCTTAATATGTATGGTTTTGCAAGACCTTGAGTGTTAAAACTTAACACACTGGCAGTTTTCTTTCTATTAGCCAGTTGTAAGCATACGTTCCCAAATTAAAATTCTATCTAGACCTACCTCCAGTTCTGAAGTGTTCCCTTAATAGCCTAAGTCTTCATCCTCTGCCTTCTGGAAGTCTTTGAATGCGGTTTCAGGTTTTGAATGCCTGTGTTGGTTCATATTTGAATCTAGGTTTCAGCTCTGTCTGTGAAGACATGTAGCAGAACACTGCCTTTGTTTTGCACAGGAGAGGCCTTTTTACCATTGGATGCTGCGAATGCTGGGCATTCTTTGAAAACTTCGCTTGTGTCTGAGATATGAGGGGAATGTTCCTTTGTTTAAAGGGTTTTTTTTTTTGTATTTGAGCTTTTTCATCCCAGTGTTATTGCCTCCTGCTGCCTACCAAAGAGCATTGACAGCCATTTCCAAATATGTGCTTTCCTAACTTTGTATAAACTCTTCTGCCACTCTGTGTGTATGTGTTTGCTTTTTGGAGGTTTTTTTGGTCAGTGCACATTCAACCCCCCAGTGAGCTTGAAGCCATCCTGGCTGTGCAGATCTATTTTTACCTGATAATTGGTTTTCCTGCGTGAAGGATTCACACATTGGAAATGAAGGTACTGATTTGCCTGGTCTCTGCATGATGTTTTTGTTTCCTGGTGAATTGCCCTATTGCTTGATGAAACTGGTTTATTTTAGAATATTAGCTGCAAATGCCTCATACCTACTAGAGTGTGTTTGAAAGAGAAAAAACCTAAACACTTCGTGAATAGGGTAATCACAAAGTTTGATAATGAATTGCAGTGTGAATCCTTGTGTGCATGCAGAGAAGAATGTTTGCTGTAAGGGCATCTGTTTTTTATACAAAAGTAATCAATTGATACATGATAATGTATTCTTAAAATTGGTTTAAACCAAAATTAAATTTCAGTATTTGTGAATTAGGAAACAGAAGTTGAGGGATGGGGTTGTTTTTACCAGAGCTAAGCAATAGTCCATATATTGGTGGAAGGAAAATGAGGAATTAAAATTCCTTATTTATCTAACTTAGATAATGGAACAAATATAATTGTCTTATTTGGGATCTGGTCAGTTTTCTTCAGCTAAAAGCTGTCTTCTTCCATAGAACAGAACCCTTGCCCAGTGTGATCGACGTTATTGACTTGCAGCTCTGGCTCACTTCCCCCAGCAATAAGTCTGTAGACAGATTTCTGTTTTTCTGGATCTTGCTGCATGTTTCCTCTCATGTTTTTCCACTCCTTTATCAGAGGCTACACCCCTGCTAATCTGTTGTGAGAGTACTCCTATATCCATATCAGTCAAAAGGAGTAATTGTAAACCATTTATACTTGCATATCTAATTTGAAATGGATCAGGAGTTAGTGACCCTCAAATTATGTAAGGGTTGTCTTGGAATAACTAGCTGAAAAATATTTCCATATATTCTTAGAAAATTGCTATAAGAAAGGTTGAAGAAGGCTAGAACACTTAAATGCATAGAAAATGAATAGATAGCATCAAGTGAGACATGTGCATTGCATGGTCCAGGTAATTTCCTTGATGTTAATGAACTGGGAGTAGCCAGGATAGTGAATTTGATGTATCTTCTAGATTAATCCTCAGAGCTGAGGTTTGCTGTTATGTGGAAATAATTTATTACAATGCCTTTTCATATGTACCATTATTTTGTAACTTTGCGTCAGATCTTCATATGCGGCACTTTGACAATGTATTTATTAAAGATGCAGTTTGATCATAACTTTGAATTGAAACTTCCGTGCGTTCAATGCAAATACTTGAAATATTGGGTCAAGTGAATGCAGCACTAAAGCATTCTGCAGTTCCACTTTCAGTATCAGGATGATATTGGTTGGTAGAAATCTGTTTGTGAAAGGTTCTATGCAGATTGTGTTTGTGGTGAAGAAAAAGGGGGGGGAAAGTTTATACCGTTCTGTATAAGAAGGGTTTTTCAAGCTGTTTTTCCCAAACTGGTAAGCTTTCATTTCCCATTTAAAATTTTGACCATTATCTTAAAACTCTTAATTTGGTTGCATAGCAATGGTATTATTCCAAAGTAGCATGTTAATGTTAGTTTAAATAAACTGCAAAAAAAATAAGTAAGACAGATATATGTATTTTCAAGTTTATGGTTAATTAGCCAGATTAATAAAAAGGAGAGGTAGTATGTTTATAGCCTGTTAGCAAAGTGAAAATATAGCAAGAGGGATTAAAGAGCCACTTTATGGGACAAAGCTAATTATGAAAATGAAGTTTATGATGGGAAAGATAATTTTGTAGTCCATGTGTGAGTTATTTCCATAAAATATAAACTGGAAGGATTTTTTTAATTATATCTTTTTTTTTAAAAAATTTTATGAATGTTTACTCAATAGATTTCTTTTTTGTGTTTGTTTCTAAGTGAACAATACACATCCATTACTGCACTTGTTCTGAGTGGTGTTTACTTCCACAAATACAGAACATCTTCTCAACAATCGAGTTTAAAAAAAAAGTAAATGCTTTTTTATAGAAGCATGTTCTTTTTGGGGGTACTAAAGAGAATAATTCAAAAGAAGTTTTTTAGCAAGCTATTGAAACTTTTGTCTCTTATTTCATATACTAACTTCTAATGTGTTCTAATATGAAAAAAAATGAACTGGCTCTTGTTTTATTTAATGTATTTTCATATATGTTAATTTGTTGTAGCAATTGTTCTTTATTTCTCTTGCATGAGTAGCTCTGACTCCTTCCTGGAATACCTTTGGATATTCCTAGTTTACTGTATATACATATAGCTGTGGTCCTCATCAGATAGCTAGAATATGTATCAACAAGATAGTGACTTGGGTTTATGTTACAGAGTTTGCACATCCAGGAGTACAACATAATTATCTTTGCTTACTTTACTTACTGCACAGGATTGTTCCTAATCTTTGGTCAGTGGAGAGTTAATTTTTCTTGCAGATAGTTACCTCAGCTCTCTCTCCAAAATAATTTGGAAATGGAAGATGTGTAGAAATACATAGTTAAGTGAAAGCATCTTGTAGGATTAAATTTGTTACAATGCTTCTTTTTAAATAGTTTGAATAAATCAAAATGTTACTTTTATCTGTACTTCCAAAAAGAATATTGAAATGAGAGAGAGTTTTACTAGAGAAATGTCACTACCTCAAAACTTGAGGTAGCTGTCTCATTTTTATTTTGGATGACCTGTTCAGGGTTTTTTTGTTGTTGTTTTGTGGGAAAGCTTTTTGTGTTTGGGATTTGGGGGTTTTTGTGTGTGTTACTGGGTTTCTTTTATTTGTTTTGTTTTGTTTTTTTTTAATTTAGGATTTTTTTTTGTTGTGTTGCAGTTTCAGCCTAAAGGAAGTTAAAATGGTACATTTTATGGTGCATTAATTGTACCATTATGCTTCATGAACTAAAATTCTAGCAGGCCTTCAGAGCAACCTGATCTGTTCTTGTACCAGAAATAAAAATACTGGCTAGGAATTATACTGAAATAACCCTAGCAATATGAATGTACATGTTATCTCATATTGATATCACTTCTGCATTAGGCAAGCTCTAAACATTTATAATACGCATTCCATTGTTTTGGAAGTTGGCCTTTCTCCTTGCTGATTTACCAAGGTACTCAGAACTCAAAACAGTTTCTGCTTGTTTATCATAGAGCTTTAAATTCTGTCTGTGTTAACATTTTAAAAGTACTCAGGAGCTCGATGGGCTTTAGAAGTTCCTTAGTATTGCTTGGAGGATGGGGGTTTTAGTCCAGATCAGCATTCAGTTGTTAAATGTATTTGAATTCTGATAACTTTTGGAGGGTTTTATGGAACACACTATAAGGAGAAAATAATGGCACAAAACAACAACCCCAAACTCTTTCAGTCTAGCAGAACTGTGAAACCAGTTTTCAGAAATATTTTATTTGTAGAGTTTTTGAAAAACAAAGGCAAATTCTTACACTTTTTTCTTTTGTGCCTCCTTAGATATAATTGATAATTTGCATTCCTGCCCACAGATGTTTCCCCAGTGACAGGATGTTTGGGCTGTGGGAAATAAACTCAATTAAAGTTTACTTAAAATAGCTTTAACAGGTAGTTCTTTATGATCAGTGATAACATAGGTGTGATGCCAGAATAAGCAAAATAATGACTTTTCTTGATGGAGAAGAATGAGTCTGTAATGATTGAAATGAGAGTCATCTGAGAACTTAAACAGTTTTTCACTCAATACTGACAACTTTTTAAATACTGCACACACTAAAAGATCTGTTTTGCTGTTACTTGGACATGCTGCCTTGGAGAAGAGTAAAACTAAGCTACTGATCCTTTGAACCATTTTAAGTGAAGAGAAATATTTTAAACTTGGGTTGGGGTATGTAGTGATCCTGCACACATTGCAGTATTATCTCAGCCGTTGGGGAAATTGCCTAAGCCCAAATACATGGTCTGATAAAGACCTGCGTACTGTTTCATTTTCCATTTGCAGGCTTGTTTTCTCCTTTTGAGTTAAAGTATGTGGGAAAATGTGTAATGATGGGTTTAGAATTTGGTACAGGGCAATTAATTTATTTCTTCTAATTATCTATTACATACTCATCATGTGGTAAACGATAAGGTTCTTGTGAACTTATAATACTCTACTTTTATAATGCAGCTAAGATACTATTTTAAATCCCAACTGTGGGAAGCAAACTTTGGGAAAAAATATTACATAAGCAGGATGTCATTTGCTCTCCTTTTCCTCTGTTTGACACTGAACTGGCTCTGCAAGTCTCCTGCGTATACTCAGGAGTACTTCGAGCTGAATGTTTCAATATTTATAGCACATGCAAGCAAACAAAAACAAAACTGGCAAAACAACAGAGATGAGAACCCCAGTGGGGTTAATTTAGCTTCCTCTGCAGTTCAGATTTAATGTATTTATTTATTAAAGCACAGTTTGCTCTTCTTGTCTTAACATCTAGAAGATACTTTCAGAACAAAATCGTTGTGCGAGTCCATCTATTTTTAAAGGAACCTAATGATGAAACGGGAGTTGCTAGGTTTAGTCAGTGCTGTCAAAGTTCTTTTGCAATAGTTGCTAATGGTCTTAATATGCTTTGGGGTTTTTAAGATGCTGTTAGGATGAATACTACAGTCAGGGATGCACTTTATGTATAGAGCAAATTTTAGGGTTAAAAAAGCATTTTGATGTAAACAGTTTATTTGGTCAGTTTCCTTCTAGCGGTGATGCACAGTGATCAGGCTGTAAGGAATAATTGATGTGTTTTCAGTTGTGTTTTTCAAAATGTTTAATGATGGGAAAGACTAAACCACAGATACAACCTCTGGTATGAGTGGTGCTGAAGAAACACTTTGCTTAGAGGTATGCCGTGGGAAATTATCGTTACCCACTTGTCTTTTCTTCGGCACCTCCTTCCAGAGACAGGGTGTTGGATGTTTCTATGTTCTGTTCTCAGTAACACAATAGCATTTATTCTCATAACATTGTAAAAGCAGCTTTCATATTTTTCAGGTTTGAAACCACTATCAATAGGGTAGAGCAAGGGAAGAAGGGCTAGTTTGAGGAGACCCAGAAGGTGAGGGCAAAGATACAGCTTCTCTACCACAGGTTTTCTGGATGGTCTGCAGTCTGACACTGCTGTCAGCATCAGCACTAACTTTTTCAGTGTGTATTGTCCTGGGCAGGGCCAGGTGGGGTTTTTTCATGGAGAACTGTGCAGACAGAACTGAAAAATAGCACCTGTTTCAGTGAGCAGAAACAGTCAAAAGAGGAATGAACTTGGAGGGAAGGACAAAAAGCCAGGGGGATCACCATTGTGCTTCTGCAGGAGCAGCTGCCTTTCCCCAGATATTTGCATTGAGCAAAAACTGAGCACTATGGGTTTGAGAAAGCGTAAGCACTGGCATGAAGTGTCTGATGACAGGGGAAGAAGCATAATGTGCACAGTGAGATGCATCTGAGAACAGAAGAGAATTTAGGCTCTCTGGGGAAAGGCTGGGGTTGCTTGAAGATGGTAGAATCTGAGTAGGATGATGCGCAGAAACATTGGGTAGCAGATCTTTCTGAAAAGTTCTGGAGTTTGCATTTTTTCACATTTAGCTCTGAATTCCTCAAAGCATGTGTGACTTCTCCTGAGACCACAAAAATCACACTTTCTAGCCATTTTCTTAGTCTCTGCTATCTTCTTGACCTTTGAACTTGGTTGGCATGGCTCAGTTGCTGTTTCTTGTCTGTGACCAACTGTTTTCCACCCTGTTCATGAAGTCAAAGGGGCTGATTCAAGAATAGGTTGTCACAAAAGCTGCACAAAGTTCCCATAAAGTGTTCTGTATTGCATCATTATGTAGATGGGAGTATGCATTGACTGCTTCTTTCGGCATATTTATGTGCATAGAGAATTGGATGCTAAAAAAATTTTAAAAGATGCTGCAAATACTGATTTGAATAGTTACAAATTACTGATTGGAAAAGCTCCAGTGGTCTCTTCCACTTGTGTATCTGAAGGAATATTCAGTAATAGAAAAACCAATTTGTGGTTACATGTGATGACATAATTCTCTTGTACATCTTGAAGTTTTTATTTAAAAAGAGGTGACTGATGCAAATGTTTGAAAGCATTACATTGTGCTAAATACTGTCAGATGTCTACCTAACAGTATATATTTCTCCTGTAGTTTAACAATGATCTTAGGGAAGGAGAAACTTCCAAAAATACTAGGTAGTGATTAAGAAAACCTGACCTAAACAGTGGACAGATGCTTACTGTGGCCATATTTGGTAGCTTATATCTGAAAGGGCATGGAAGGAGATGATTACTCTGTAGTAAATGATGTTCCTGTGATTTTCTCTTGTTACTTATAGCAGTTTAAATGTATGAATTAATGAGGAATCTTGGTTTGGTTTTGAAAGGAAAAATCCAAGTGCAAGTTAGTGTAAATAATGTTAGAAACAATGAACTGCCTTTTCAAATGCTTGATCATTTCTCCTGTACCTGATCCTGCAGTCTCTGTAGTACATAGTGCAGAGAAAGGTTAGAGAATACACATGGCTTTCTTGGGCATGCAGTGAAGAGAGAGGTGTGTTGCTGAGCTTTTGCTAGGGCTGAAGAGAGTGCTATAAAATATTCTTTAGCCAGAAACATGATGACCTTCTGCAAAGCCTGGAAAGTCAATGATACTGCTAGAACTTGCACTCATATAAATACATTAACATTAATTCCAAAAATAAATCTTTAACCTCTTATTCAGCTGCCTAAAGTACATTTTATTTTAGGGTAGGTAAAAATGTTGTATAGAAATTTATTGTGCTTTTATATATAAACTGAAAATTTCTAACTGAAAAATTGCTGCCTACCTTGCAGACAGCCTAAAATTAATTTCATGATTCTGTTCTTACCAAAACTCTATTTACAGTAATTACTCCCTCTAATGTTGTTTCATAATTTTTGTTGAAGTTCTGTGTTCTATTCTTCCTTTCATGGTGGAGTTGGACTTCAAGCCGTGCTTTATTTCCCTTCCTCCCTAGTTGTCCAAGTGACTGCTGCCTTTGTTTTTGTGGCCTTTTCTCTATACAGTGCTTATATGTCTTAGTCCTGAGACCTTATCTGAATTTATTCAGAGACAAAACTCTCTCCTTCAGATTAAACAGTGTTTTCCCAGGCTGTTGGAATAAATCCTTCATCTCTTTCTGTTCCTTCTGAGGAAGGCTAAAGTTCCTTGTCTTCATTAAATCCATAGAGACAGATTTTGTATACTGCTTTCTTAGCATTTGATTCTTCTGGTGACACTTGCTGTACTCTGCATGGGAGTGTCACAGTGAGGGACCTGGTAGTTATCAGGGCTCTGGAACAGCCATGCTGGCCATTGCCATGTCTTGTCTAAAATTCCTGTAGTATTGCCAGAGATGTGGCTGAGTGTCCAGTGAAAAATAAAGGAGAATGAGTTTTTGGAGTGGTGAGCTTTCTATGCTGTCCGTGGTGAAGAGCAGAAAGAAACAAGCCCTTACAGTGTGGCATCACCTACTGCTTTAGAGTGAATGTAATACAGTTTTGTTATAATAGATGAAAGTCTTGCATGAAAATGTTCAAGTCATAAGCTATAATATTTCAATCTCTGACTGTGTATTGATTACCTTTTTTTGGCAAATATACTAGTATTGTACAGACTTCCCACCTGATACATTTACAAGTGTGACATAATTCAGACTACTTGTGTACTTCTTAAAAGCTCAGCTTTGTATACGCATTACTTTCTCGGATGATTTTTCTCCAGAGCTTTATTGGATGATTTTTTTGCTTCAGAACGGTACTGCCTTTTTCTTTTAGAAGCTAAACATTAAGATCTGAATGATGCATTCATGACATTTGTTGCTCAAGTGAACATGGACAGAATGTCAGGCAAGACTCTTATGTGATACTTGGAGGAACAGAGAACAAAATGAATTGTTTGGAGTCTGTTTTGTGAACAGTGGAGGGGCCAGTCTCTTAAAATCACTCACTCTGCAGGTTACCTGTCAAATAGTAGTAGTTTTCAGAAATGAAAAACTGCAAATTTGTTAGCTCATTGTTTCTTTCCTTTCTAAATAGAACAATAACATTTTAATTTCCTTGTCTACTTTGTGTTCTGTGTTCTTATGTGCTGTATTTGGGGTTTTGTTTTG
The DNA here is from genome assembly GCA_034509425.1 of Eopsaltria australis. Classification (NCBI taxonomy): domain Eukaryota; kingdom Metazoa; phylum Chordata; class Aves; order Passeriformes; family Petroicidae; genus Eopsaltria; species Eopsaltria australis. The sequence continues at coordinate 3,640,867 of JAVTVJ010000105.1, forward strand.
AAAAAGGAACTAGACAGAGAGGAAGTTGAACAATATTAAAAATATTTTATTATTTTAAGTTGTGGAAATGTTTATATGCTTCTTACATAACACAGCCTGCACTGTCAGCCTGGAACTTTTCTACCTTTATTATGCATTTGGTTTCAACTACTAGGAGGCTGCTGAACTGACAGATGAGAATTTTTTAGTTGAACTTTTTTACCAAAACAGCAGTAAAACTTGAGTCTCAGTAATGACAAAACCAGTTTAAACCTCATTTTGTGTGTTGGAATGATGCTTTGATGGACTTCACCTGAGTTTTGCCTTTGCAGAAGATGATGACTGTTTGCTTTAACTGCCTATGCATTAATTCAAGAAAAAATTATTGCGAGATGTGTATCTATAGCTTGAGGTCAAATGATTTAATGTTCTTATCTAAATATGCTTCAGTACTTATTAAAATACAAAGTAATTTGGCATAAGAGCTAACTTACGCCTTATTAACAGCTGCATGGTTATTTTACAGTTCAGTATGATTGCTTCATCCTGTTTAAGAAGATTATCTTCTTTATGTTTTTAAAACTCTATCACCTCTCCTGGCTAAATATAGAAGGATGACAATTTAAATTTCTGATTATACTGTAAGGCTGCTTGAGAGCTTAGTAGAAATTTAGTTGATATTAATAAGAAGTCAATAGAATCAAGTGCATTTACCCACTTTAATGTTATTCCTTTACCAAATTGATGATTTACAAATGGGTCTTACTTTGGTAGGAAAAAGTGACTACTGGATGTGACAAGAGCTCATGGATTTTTTTAATGGATCGTGCTCTGTTTTCAAAAGTAGATCAGCCTTGAGCCTGTCAGTCTGCAAAGATCCAAGTATCTCTGTCCCATGCACACACAAATACAGTTTTAAAACCTGAATGATTATCCTTAGCAGTTGAAAAACGAACTTTTATGTAGCTTCTCCCATTAACTGATCAACTACTGGGCATTAAAATGAGTGCACTGAGTGAACATGCATGGATATCCCTGTTCATTTGTGATATTGGAAGGCTGTGTACCTAGGGCATTTGCCTGAGAGATGGTAATCATTCTATCACCCAGCAGTGCAATAAGAATTACAAATAGTCAGCATTTCTGCATGGTGCTACTTATAGTCAGTTCATACCTATTTCAATCTAAAGAAAAGTTTGTGCTACAGTTAAACAGGATGTTTGAAGATAGATAATAGGTAAGAAGTTTGGAAAAGGAAAATATGTAAATCACGGTTATATACAGAATCATCTACGCCAGGCATTTGTTTGTGTTACTAATTATTTATTGTTACCTGTGAATTTAAGGAAGTTATCCATAGGAAGATTCAGCTAAGATTTTGTGGGAAGTTTTAACAGAGAATTAGGGAGTGTGGACAAATGTATGGATTACCCTACATGATGAAAACACAGTACTTGAACAGAAAAAAAGGGCCTAGTTTGATTTCACATATGTAGATGAGACTGTTGAGATGTACGTATTTTAATTTCTGTACAACTCTGCAGTGCTAAGTGGCGTTTGAAGTATGGTTGAATAGGTAAATTAAATACCCTTGCATTTGTTCTCCTAGACTTTGGTAGCCCGTAAAATGTAATAGATTATGTTGGTTGTAGGGGATGCTGAAAAGCAACAGTTCCTCTTTTTTTTTTTTTTTTTTAAGACTTGCTTAAGTCAGATTTAGGAAACCTGTGCATCAGTTTGTGGCTGAAAAGAGAGGATAAATGGTTACTAGAAAGTCCAGGTCCAGACCATGATCTTTATATGGCCCACAGATGCACTATGGTATAGACAGTAGTTGAATTAGCCAGGAGAAAATTAATAAAAAGTTCTTGTTTATCTAAACAAGAGCAATTCCACATTCACATTTGCAGATTGGTGGTTTCTTGAAAGGAAATGGAACAGAAAATACCACACAATCTTACATTCTGTGACTTCAGTGCATCTTTATGATCCAGATAGTCCTGTGTAAACTGTGATCTGCAACAAGTAATTTATGCATGCATTAGATTAATTTCCTGCATTTCAAATAGTTATATTTTATGAAATGGTAATAGTACAGCCTAAAATCATTCAAGGATATAATTAATGAATAAATGGAAAATACTTGGAAGAAAAAATTAATAATTGTCTACAACTTTTTATAGCTGTATAAGAAAACAAAGACTAATCCATATGGAAAGGGAATGCTGCTAGTCTAAACAGTGCTTAAGAATTACATAGGCCAACCTCTGGAATTGTGCAATAAAAGTATCTTCCAGGACTGAACAGTTCCAAATGTTAAATCATCTACCTTGTACAGTATTATTTCTACGACTGATTTATTCCATAAAACTGTTTTTGAGTTCTGAGTAAAATATGGATGAGGACTAGCAGAGAATGCCATGAACCTGAAGATGCAGCAGTCCATGGTGCCCAGGGTGAGAGACTTACTTGTGGCTTAATTTTTTCACTGGGCAATTATCTTTACGTAACTCATAGGGATCCTGTGACACTTCATGTATCAAATACTTTTATGCTGCTTGAATTAGTATTCTTCCACTAAAACAAGAAGAATGGAAGAGAAAGGCTAAAACTGTTCTTGTGTTAATTATTTTCTCCCATGAAGGTTGTTGCTAGTTACTTTCTTGTTTTCAAAGTAGATATGGCAATCCTTTTAAAATTGTGTGATGTCATTTTCAATATAGACCTGAATGAATTACTCAAAGTTATCCCCCACTTCTGAAAGAAAAAGATAGCTCAGTTTCTCATAGGCATTTTAAGGAGGCTCCTTGATGGCTTTATGCAAATTCCAAGGCTTTCATAAAAATTTTTTGTCTAGAAAATAAGCTGTTCATGGAAGAAGCAGATTATCCTTTTCATTCACATATGCTTTATTTCCTGGTTTTGTTTGCTGTTAGAATCTTCCCTTCATTTATGAAAACAGAGTCAGATTACTTGAGTTAAAAATAAAGTGTCTTCACAAATTGTAGCTGCTTGGAATACCACCTGAATTCTTGTAGGGAATTCCTTTTCATTTTTGGTTTTTTCCATTCTTATTGCATACTGAAACACATTTGGGTGTGTCTCATGAGTTGTTTTCATTCCAAAGTGGGAACTAGTTAAATTTCCATATATTGCTTCTCAGGTCTCCTAGGCAGCTAGCTTGATCTGCTTTCCAGTTAATCCTAGAATGGGAGTATAAAACATCTCACAATTTAACAACTGACAGAAGAAAGGATGTTGTGTTAATCTCATGCCTTTTAAAGCATCACAGGTGCATATCCAGGTTAGAGGTGCTTATCCACTCACATTTTCCTTCTCCTTGAAAAGTTCCTTTATTCCATATTTTACTAACTGAAGTTCAGAAGACTTTTGAGAAGTGTTGAATCCCTTGGCTTGTTAAAATTACTTCAGGGTACAATAAATATTTATTATACAGCAGCCTATTAGCAATGTAAAGCTGTGTGATAAATTAAACAGTTTCTTGTGTTAACCTCCTTAAATCCCATATAAGCAATCCTCTATTTATTTTTTTTTAATGCATATTAATGTTATATGAGCTAGTAGAATTTTAATTTAGGCCATTTTCTAAGCCCCTCCAAGGTAACTGCATTTTACAAGGGCTATATGATATCTGCTGGAGATTGACATCATCATGAATGGTTTGATCAATTTGTCTTCCTTTGTTGCTTTGTCTTTGTATTGAACCCTTGAAGTGAAGGTGGGCTACCTGTGCTCCAGTTCACAGATCATTATAGGAAGTGTTTTATCTTCCGTGTGAGTGCTCTCTACAGATTTGATGTCCTTTCTTTGAAGTTCTTCTTTTCAAATGCATTGAAAAGCTTGGTTCCTTTTAGAAGGTGATAAGCAGAAGCAAAAATGGACAACAAAAATATCCCACCACTTCCATTACTCAGGAGCTACCTATTTCAAAGTGAATCTGTTTGGCCCTACAACATTCTAGAGATTTGACTGAAAAGACTCTTCTCCTGAAGAACTGACTTTTCACAAATTGATGCAGCACCGGCTCAGCTGTTTTTCTCCTCTAAACAGCAAACAAAATTCTGCATCATCAGACTTCTTTTGTGATAACAGGATTTCTAGTCCTGTGTCTTATTGAAAAATTGATATAAAAGATAAGTGAAATGCTAAACTTATTTTGGAGTAATTTATGAGGAGGGCCTTTTGAATTCTTGGCCTGATTGTTTATTCTGCTCTTATCCCAGTGGTTCATTTCTGCTGCCATAATTTTCAGTCTGTTCTCACTGCTCATGTCAGTGAAAAGTCAATTTATTTCAGTGTTAATTGGGTGATTTATGTCTTTTGAAACATAAGCAGACTGATTTCTAAGAGTTTATTATGTTATTATTCTTATATCTTGCCTTTATTTTAATTCTTCATTTTGAAGTAAAGAGAACACACACTTTATACATTTGGTAATTCTTTAGTTAGTACCAATGTGCTGATCCGTTGAGGCACTTTCAGCTCATCAAATGAAGGAACGTTTCTTTGCTATTACAGTAAAACTACAAAGATTGCCAAATGACGTTTGCACTTGTGAAACTACTACACATGAGTTTCAAAAATGGGTATTTTGCACAGAACACTTTATGCACAGAAAAAATTACTGTTCAGGTAGTAGTACTTTATTTGTATTGAATATTTCTAAATATGCCAGGTTTTAAAGCCAGAAAGCCCTTCAAGTTTTCTTAACACTGACATGAATTCCATTAGGTTTTCAGTTCTTGTCTCTTAAAAGTTTGACTTGGTAGTATATTTTCTTTTACAAAAACCCCAAAAACAATTGATGAAAATTATGCTTTCATGTACATAAGCTGCAAAAATGATGACCCTTAGTATCTTCTTTCAAGCGTAAGTTGTGCCATTTAAGAAAAGAAAAATCACCTATTTTACATTTGACCATCTTCAGTTTCTTGTCCTTCATTATTATTTTTGCTTTCCTAAATTTAGGACCATTCTATTCCCTTTGAGGTCTTGCTTGTATACTTTAATCAAATTACCTTTTAATTTTTTTTCTTGGTAAATAAAGCTTCTTTATTCTGTCACTGTAATTCTTCAGTCAAAAAAACCCAATACATTGGGGTTTTTTCTGCAAACACTTCCCATTTTTGCAGCATTGCTCTTGAAGTGAGGAATGCTACATTTCATTTGCTTTTTCAGTACTAGTCTCATCAGTATCAGACGCAAAGTAATTTTACTTTCTGTCTTCTCCAGATACCTTTGTTTACCAGGTTAAGTACAATACTTCCATTCTGTCTGAGTAGTAATACCCAAATTATTATTAGTCAGTATTCAGATCTCTTATTTCGAGTTACTGCTTCTAAGGACAGTGATTCCCCCATTCTGTCACCTGATCTTTAAGACAGTTTTTAGGTACAGCATTTCACTTGGTTGTTCTGAAAAGTTTGTCTTGGTTGTAGGCAGTCAGTGAAGAGATGCGGTACCTTTTGCATCAGCACCTTGCTTTCTTCAAAATTTATTTTTGCTTAGGCACCACAGGTATTTGTCTGAAATTATTTTATTTTTCTCCCAAATCATCAAGAGCTGAATATGCTGATCAACAAGTACTGTGTTTTGAGATGGTTCATGTGCTGCTGCAGGAAAAGCACAACCATACTAGGATGGTATCCTTGATCTCTATCATGTCTCATTTTTAAGCCTTTTTAATTTATACAATGCTGTTTAATCAAAACTTTCTGCAAATTCAAGTCACATGTTTTCAGATGCTGTATTCTACATCAAAATTGTTTTTTTATCAACCAAGATTTATAATGTTCTCAATAAACAATTTCATGCTAATGCAAGTTGATTGGCATTGATTGTTGGTTGTTAGTGGTGACAAGAACTTTTGACTGAGGCATAAGCCAGGTGGTGATGGTGTAAACCTTCTGTGTTGTGCTCTGTGTCTCTATATAAAACTCTTCTTGGGGTACTTTTACTTGTATACACATTCTTTCTCATCCTTCCTAGTTAGCACAATGTGTCATAAAAACAATCGAGCGGCTCAGGAATGAAGACATTCAGGAAGCTTAGTTGTGGTTATAAATACATGAAAAACAAAAGGTTTCTGTTGCAGAAACAAGACCTGGCCTAATAATAGAGAACACCATAATAGAAATAGTCTTCTTATTGTTCCTTTTAGCATTCGTGAGCTTGCAGACAAGGGGGCTCTGAGACTGGGTGGGATTCTTTGTTACCTGTAGGTACTTAAAATTGTGATGGCCATACCAAGTTTACTATTCTAAGATAATTGTCCTCCTCAGTGGATGTAGGACTCTTAAAAACTCCTCATGTCATTGTTGAATGCAGTGTACTGTTGACAAGTCCTTGATTTCACTTCAGCCTCCTCTAATATGCCATTATATAAGCTATAGCATTTTAGTTTTGTAATTTTGTGCTTTTTTAACTTGGAAAGATGCTAAAAGGAAGACTACATTGGTATTGAGTGGGTTATTAGAAAGTCCATAGAAATAGAAGAAAAACTGAAGTGACTGGAAATTGTTAGCTTAAATTTATCCATCACTGGGATCCTTTCATTTTCTTAAGAGCAATTGAAACAATTGTACTGGGATGTGTGGCAGGGAGAACTTACCCTGAAGCCTCAGAAAGGAATCGAAAAGAATAAACCGCTCTGTTTTGTCACTGTCCAACTGCAGGAATGGTGCATTGATGCTGTGAACGTACTTTTGATACTCTTTCTATTTCAGTTACACGCTAGATTTTTTCTGGTTTAGTTCAGTGTCAACACAACAGAAGAGTATGTTCTTTATGGATATGAAGGCATGTCCTTTGGGTGTGAATTAAATAAGTGAGTTGGTAATACACAGGTTTAATTGGAGATTGGCTTTGAATTGTGTTTAAAAGAAGAAAAAAAAGTGGGTTTTTTTTCCTCTTTCTTACATAGCTTAAACCCTTTTCCTTTGTTGCATGACAGGGTAGCAGGTATATGTGTCAACATAACCAAACTCCAAATGCCTGTTACATTTCAGCAATGTTCAGAAGCTCTTATATAGTATTTTAGAACTAATGTGCAACTTCTCAAGAAAGCTACTCTTTATATATTATATGGTAGTTATGCTTTCTCTTTCATTACATTTTTTCACTAGGATTTCTTGCTAAAAAGATAACAAATATGACATTGTCAATAGTTCAATTTATTCTGTGCACACAAAGCAGGACTGTCTGGAGGTGACTATTCAGCATCCCAGTAGGCTCAGGAACCTTGGACTGGTCTCTTTTAATGACAGTGAGATCAATGCTGCTGCTGAAGCTGTCGAGTGTGTTCAGGCTGTAATAATGTCCTCACCACTGCTTACCAGTAGAGTTCCAGAAGCACATTGTATTTGGTAAGGCTGTGCATTTGGTGGGCTGCTGGATTTAAGGAAAGGGAGAAGCACTTATTAAATGAAATGTCTAGACTCCTGTCTGCAGGAATCCGTGTCTCTCACGTATTTGTGTATTCATAACACATATCTCTAGCATCATCATTTTTCTCAGCTGTCACTTCACAGCAACAAAGCCGCAGCAGCGGTGCCTGAGATGTGGCATTTATAACCACTGGAGCAGCAAAACCAAACAGGCAGTCATTCCCAATTGTACCAGGCTTCTTTTGTCTTTAGGAAGGTAGAGAGGGATATTCAGCATCTTACTTTAATCTTGGAAAAACATTTATGTAGATGTTTCTGTTCTACTTCAGCTGTGATTTTGAACACACCTCTCTTGCTTTGTTGTTTTCAAACCTGGGGCCCTGCATTGTCTTTTGAATACAAAGGCTGTCCACACTGTTTGGTTATGCAACTGCTTTCATGACCTGTTCACCTGCTAGTCAGACTTGATTGACAATATTTCCTCTTAGACATGCTAGACAGGGATGCACAGGAGGTACTCTTAAAATTTAAAGTACTTTCTGATGCCAGCCTAAAGCAGTATAAAACGAAAAGAAATGTCCCCATAGCATTAATACTGTTCATGGGAGGAGAACTTCTAAAATAGTTTCAGGTGACTGATATCTGCATGCCCAAATAAATTCCAAAAAACTCATTAGTTTATATCCCATACATGCATTTCTGTGGTGGTTGTTCCGCCCTCTTTAACATTATAAGACTTGTGTCATGAAGCATCTGTAACTCTTAGTATTTAACACTTCATCTCATAATTAATAAAGACTATTTTCTGTTAATAGCAGGTCAAGGATTTATTTTCAGAAAGTCCTGGTATGTATATTTACCTCTCTACCACAACAAAATGAAGTAAAAGGAGACTGTAGATGCTAGTTCTTGTGAGGAGTATTTTGGTTTTCTGGTAAGCACATAATAATGATTCTAATGTAATTCTCCAGTGGAATAAAAGCTCATTTTCCTGTGTCTTCTCTGAACAAAGCCCAGCCTCTCTTTTTACCCAATGCTATTCCAGCAGATTGTGTCATTAGCTTTTGAACTGGTTTAAAATAATAATGTCTTTTATAAAGAGAGTGTAAAACTTCTATGGTCCCAATTATTCATTTGTATGGTTTCACTTCCATGAAAATCTATGAATTTGAACTTGAATTCATCAAAGAAATAGGTTTTCATTCTGCTACCAAAAATATCAGAGGACTGCTGCATACATAAAGATGTTACTAATTTCAAAGATCAAATGTGACAGAAAGCCTTCTGATGTAGTTTGGGACTGCATCTCAAACACAACACAATGGAAGGATGAGTATATGTGTGTTAACATAAGGTATTTTTATAGTTAGGAAAGATATCTTGGAGAGACTTATTTCTTTGGTTTTTTAACCTTCTTTGCTATCTTTGAAATACAGAACTTCTCTTAGTTAATGAACTGTAAAGTGGATGTGTCCTGCAGGGCAGTCTTTTACCTGAGAGGGCTGATGAGCAGTCAGTGGTGTTTGGGCTATGAATTAAGCATTTCCCATCTAGTGCAGAACCAGAACACCTGATCTGCTGAGCGCTGGCCATGAATCCCTGGTCAGCTGACTTCAGATTCATCAGTGCTTCTCTTCTTTAAAGATCTTAAAAAACCCAAAACATATAATGTGTCACTAAGTTAAAAAAAAAAAAAAATCCTCATTACTCCCATTGATGCGATACTAATTTTTGTTTGGCTTTGCTAACCTGTGATTTTTGTGATATAGAGCAAATAAATGATGATAATATGTATCATGTCTAGTAGAGATTATACTTTCAGTTTCTGCTGAAGTGAAATGCTAACAGTTTAAGTAGCCTGAGACAAGCAATGATTCATTTGTGGGCTTCCACACAGGGGAAGACAGTGACTTGAGCGGAAAAGGAGGCAAAGTTGGTAAGGCATATTACCTAACACAAGGAAGGAAAAAGTGCTACCATTTCTTCAGGAGAGTCCCTGTCCTAGGCTTTAATTAATTCTGTAACAGGAGCAGAAGCAATGAGATAGGAAATGAATTACAAATAATAGCACACAAAATAATTAGGCACTTGGTCTTCACATCTATCCATGTTGATTTGCTGTATTAGGCAACCTTTGGAGTCCAGGATTCCCATCTTTCTTGCTGATTATCCATTTCTTGGAAAGTGTCACTGGTATGATTTTGCTCACTGCCCCTGTTCCTTGAACTGAAAGGCAGATAGTGGTTGCAAACCAGCTGAATCAGTGCCTGTGCATGGGAGGTACCCTGTTGGTGTGCTGGGAGCTTGTGCTGTAATGGCTTCTCACTAACTCCTGGAAAGGTTTAAAGATGAAGCTCTGCTCTAAACTTAGTTCAGATGTGCCTATTTATTTTATCTTAAATGATCAAAAGCTGCTTTGTTTTCCATAGGATGTTACCTTGGATTGAGTTGCTTGAGCACAGAGGGATTTTTATTTGTTTTTATTTTCTCCAGTGAACACAAGGTCAAAGGCATTGAAGTAGCTTCCAGCTATGTTATGTAGTTCTAACTTATGTGATATTCTTAAAAGAGTTTGCTTTTGTGGCTTTTCTTTTGGTGATAAATCAGTTCATAAACACCTGCAATTTCTAAAATAAGTAGGAAAATAAACGCCTCTGTTCTCAGGTCCTGTAGAGAAAGATGAAAAATCTTTTTGAATTCCCTACAGATAGGCAGAATTTAAGTTGGGAAAGTCCTTTAACCAAAAAGAATCGATTTCACTGGAGGAATAACTCAATATTAAAATGAGCAATAGACAAAATTATTCATTCTGTAATACACAGTCAAATAACTTGAGTAACATACACTCTTTCGCCCCCCTGATAGCTTTTTGTTTTTAAGGAAGGGAAAAATGGTTTAGACTTTGTAAGTGCTATGGTAACCATGTTACAGTGACTTGTGTGGCTGGATGAAGAAGTTTCTTCACTGTCCTAAGGTGTGTTTTTAAATTAAGAGTTGTCACTGCTGAGGGGACATGTTTAGCTTTATCATTAAAGGGGATGTACCACAAAACAAAATCTAGCTTCTTGTTTACCATTAAACACTGACAAAGTCTCAACAATACGGATATAATTAAGTCTTATAGCTGTATCCAAATGTCAGGTTAATGCTTCAAAAATTTTGTGAGTGAGAGCTTAAAAGAGTTTATCAAAGAAATAAAATGCTAGAACCTAGTTCTGTATACTCGGCATGTTTGATTTTTTTTTAAAGCTGTTGCTATATGCTGCATCAGGAGAGAGTTGGTTTCTATCCAATTTTGCAGTAACTTCAGTCTGGGAAAACTAAATTTTTTTTAATGGTGATAATGTGATTGGTGCATTATTACTAAAACCTGATAAATTTTATTACAGACACATTCTTCATCTGCTCATCAGCATTGTCTTAGAAGTTTAATAAGTAAGGGACCTTTTAGGGCAAAGAGTTCACTACTGAAATCTTGTGAGCATCATTAAATTGAAAAGTAAATTATTTTCTCTTGGTTTTTTAAAGCTTCATGGAACCACGGTATTAAAATACTTCATAAGCATCACAGTGAATAAGATACAATGTTGCACATTGCTATAATTCTGGTAAACCAGAAGTGTTAAATCTGCACAGTTTCAGTCGGCGTTAGTGTATACACAGATAATTTACTTTTTTTTAGCCTTCAGTAGTGTTTGCTCAAAATTAGGGAAGTGTGGTGGATAAAAAGAAAATTGTTTTTCAAGATAGAGTTTATACATTAGAAATTTGGTATGTAACCAGTTGTGAGTTTAGGCTGGAATAAAGCTTTTGTTTACAAAATGGGAACATTCTGGCTTGATTCTACAGGAAGGCTGATGTTAGTCATTTGTTTTGCATCATCTTTTTTTTCTGTCAAAATAATGACAGTTATCTTTTCAGAATTAGGTGCCATACTGAGTGAAGAGGAGAGCCTAGAATTACTGATTGGTGTTTATTGTAGAGATTAGGAAAGACAGAAAGGTGTTTACTCATTTGAATTGTGTGATGGTTCACTGAGCTCCTATCTCATAGGAATTCTGTCACACTTGCATAAAGCCATGGTTTGATTCATGTACAGTCACTGTAAACAGCATTACAGCTCTAGATTTTATCATCACCTGGTGGTTGTGTGTATGTTCCTCTGAGAGACAAACTCAATATGCAGCCACGGTCAGGAGCAAGATTTTAAACTGGCTTTGTATGTTTTTAGAAGTGATGCCTTCTAGATAGTACTATCCTTGAAGCTTGCACTGGAGCCTTGGTAGAGTTGTTTGTATCTGTGACATGGGTAAGGTTACTTCTGTTTTTTTAATGGTAGGGCAGGTAGATCTCAAATAATGTATCTGTTGGGAACAGAGCACACAAGAAAAAATGAGAGGTTTACTTCACTTAGCTTTACTTTGCCTTTTTATTTTCTGTGCCTGTAATTAAAAATAAAATACTTTCATTAGCTCTTTTTTTTCCCATCGTACCGAAAATGCATAGTTAAGTCTTAAAGTAATTTAACTAGAATTTATTTCTTCATTTGTCAAAAGAAAAACTGTAAAGCTTTTTTTCCCTTGGATAGTTTAGTGCAGAATTGCAGATTTTTTCCCTTGAACTCTTCTGACCAATGAAGACTTTAGATTTTTTTCCTCTCATTTACAAGTTTTCTTCATCCATGAATCTTACATCGTAAATGACAAATAACCTTATCATATCATACAAACTAGCTTAAAAGCTTTTGTTACGGTAGCCAAGTATGTGTAGTATTTCCAGATCTTTTGGAAATGGGTACGTGGGCCTGAGCCCAGACTATGTCTCCTTTGTCCATAAGATGCTTCTTTTCCTCTTCCATCACAGTATCTGCCACCAGAGCAGCTGCCTGGAGCTACTTTAAAGGAATTTCCTCTGTGCCTTGCACTTGAGTGTAGGACACATTTTCATGTGTTATCTTCATTCTGCTCTCCTACATTTCTTCTTTTTAGATATTTTTGTTTCAGCTCAAATATGGCACTTTCTTGCAGGAAGGGTCTTACTGTTGCTTTCTAATCCAGCATTCATGACCTCAGTCATCATTATCAGAAACTCGGCTGTGATGGGAGAGACATTTGGTCTAAACATACTGTCAAAATACTTGCGTAAGAAAACAATAAATGAGAAAATAAAATTTAAAGCTATTTTACACCTTGTTTTGTTGCCCTTTGTAATGCGCATTTTGTTTTTAATTTTGCTATGAAAATGAATTTATTTCTAAATTCTAACTATTCCATTCTGCAAACAGTAAGATGGCAATGTAGGTAGGAGTTTCATTTTCCAGCTGAATCTACGTTCAGAGATTTATTTGCATAAAGTCTCCCAGAACACAATGAACTTTTTTTTTTTTTTTTTTAATGGTATCTGTGGTGTTAGGTAAGACAAAGAGGATGAAAGGAATAATTTAATATTTCTGAAGTTATTGGTAAAACCTCATGAGAAATCCTGGCCTCATTTACAAGAGTGCAGTAGTATTGGCTTATTGACCTGAAGCACTTGAAATAACTGTCTTAAACATCTCATGCAGAGGCTGGATTCTCCAGCTGAACTATCTGGGCATGAAGTAATAATGTTATAGCTAATAATATACAAAAGTTTTTTAAAAAGTAATTTGCAGCCTCAAGAACTAGAATAGTCCTAGAATTTTTGGGACATGAGACTGATGTGCTGGGGCAGCTGTGCATCCATGTTGTTGAAAATACAGAATTGTCATGAAATGGGCAACTATAGATTTCAGCATTTTAGTGTAGCCTGCTCTTCTGTTCTGCTGCACCGCACTGGGGAAGTGGATTAACCTTAATCTTTTCTTCAGCAGGGAGAACAATTCACTCTTTTATAACAGATGGTATGAATAGTTCAGTTTATGATGCAAGTTCTAAGTGATTTTATAATACTGTAATCCCTCTTCCAGCTTAAGAGATGGAGTAGTATACAAAAACCCAGTAGGTAATCAAGAAACTGACATTTGGGATTGTAGAAGACTAATGAAGCTTAAAATGTTTGCATTTGACTTGTTGATGGGAAATACTAAAATGGAAATACTAATGGCCAGAGGGCTTTACCGGTAAATTGACCTAGGTTTTCTAAAAAGGTATGAGACTCCTAATTCAATGTGTTACTTAAAAGCACATTTGACTTCACTAATCTGCACTGGGAATTCACAGAGTAGGGAGAATAGTTGGAAGTGTGTGGGCATACTACAAGTTACATATTTTGATCTGGAATTCCTGGACTAGATCTGACAAAAAAATTATCTCGGAACACCTACTTAGGAATTTCAGAATGCTGCTTTTACCCCAATTTCCTTTGTTTCTTCATTGTTTTTAATGAGAATTAATTTCTTGTTATCTGGGTCTTGTTCGTGCAAAGGTGGTCTTTTCTTTGTGTGTTTCTTTCTGTATAATATGAGTGAGTTTTCTTTAGCCATGTAAATGAGGGGCTGCTGGACCAGTAAAACCGTGGTTAAATGTTTTCTGATGGGAGACACACTGGTGTGATGAAAGTTCACTTTTCAGCAAGGAAAGAAACTGTTGGGAGTGTGGTCAACAGCAGCTGAAAATTAATCAGCAATGTGTCCAGGTGGCCAAGAAGGCCAATGGCATCCTGGCCTGTATCAGCAGTAGTGTGGCCAGCAGGACCGGGGCAGTGATTGTCCTTCTGTACTCGGCACTGGTGAGGCCACACCTCAAATCCTGTGCTCAGTCTTGGGACAAGAAGAACTTTGAGGTGCTGGAGTGAGTCCAGAGAAGGACAGCGAAGCTGGTGAAGGGTCTGGAGCATGAGCTGGGTGAGGACTGTGAGGAGTGGCCATGGAGCTGGGATTGTTTAGCCTGGAGAAAAGGAGGCTTAGAGGGAACCTTACTGCTCTCTACAGCTCGCTGCAAGGAGGTTGTAGCAAGGTGGGAGTCAGTATCTTCTTCCCAGTAACAAGTAGTAGAACAAGTGGAAATGGCCTCAAGTTACTCTGGGGGAAGTTTAGACTGGATATGAGGAAAAGTTTAGTCACTGGAAGGGTTGTTAAGCAGGCTCCCCAGGGAATTGGATGAATCACCATGCCTGGATGTATTTAAAAGACCTGTAGATGTGGCACATAGGGACACAACTTAGAGGTGAACTTTGCTGTGCTGGGTTACCAGTTGGACTTGATGGTCTTAGAGGTCTTCTTCGACCTAAACAATTTTATGATTATTTCCTCAACACTAGAGAAGCCTGCACAGGTGGGTGATGAAGAGAGAGCCAGAAAGCTGAAATGATCTTTATGTTTTGGGAAAGGAAATGAATTCGGTAATTTTATTGTACATTAAGTGTATTATAATTTCATTCCAGCAGCTTGAAAACAATGCATCTTTTCTGATTTTCTTTTGATGTGCATGTATGAATGTTTGGGATGTCCCAGATGATGAGTTAGTGAAGATGCAGCTTTGTGTGTTTGTGGTTTTTTTCAGCAGAAGTTAGAAATTAAGAAAAATATTTTTCTCCTGGTAATCCAGTGTGAGCATAATACAGCAATTTTAAAACAGTTGAGACTGAACACATCAAAGCATGTATGAGACATTTTCTGAAATATTCTCCCCTGTTGTAGTCTCAGCATTCTTTACCTATGCAAAAACAGTTCACAAAATTTTCTCTAATATTGTGTATTTCAGATACAGGTTAAAGGTTTTCTGATGAGTCTTTATTTTTCTTATTAAAATACTGAACTTATTACTATTAACACTGTATAGAAGCCCTGGAGAGATCAGTTTTGTAAAATGTGAGACCTCTGCCTGCACTCATTCATGTAAATGAACCTATTAAGTACACTCTTCACAACCTAAGCAAGATAACTATTTTAAGCACTTAGCTTCAGTAATCACAATAGACTAGGAACTGTACCTCATAGTTCATAAGTTACACGTTTTTAATGTTTCAAAGTGACTTTTCTGCATAAAAAGGTTTTGGAGTATTTCTTTTACTCGAGCACTGTTGTGCTTATTTCCCTCTGAGTTCGAGTGGTGAGGTTTTTATGGCATTTACTCTTAAATTTATACAAATTGGAAGGTCTCCCCTAACCTTTAACAACGTGAAAGCTGGTATCTGTCTGAAGCCAGTTGCCTAGACTACTGTCTGGGCAAGGGGAATGTATAGACACCTCCAGAGTCATTCCTGCCTTCACTTGGAATGGAACAATATGCCATCTGGGGATGTGGAGCCTGCTAACTTTGGCTACACTTGATTTATTAGATAATTAAACTTAGATGAAAGAAAATCTCATACATTATTTTAATTTACTTCTGCTCAACAAAAAAATCTTGATCCAACTTTGTGTGTCTAGTCTTTAATTTCAGGGTAATTATTATTAGTGCTTGTCTGTTTCAGTGACTCAAATACTCGGACAAACCATTAATATTGTATAGTAAGACAGAACTTATAAAATCCAGGTGTCTGATTTCAGGCATCTGCATGTAGGTACAAAAGTAGCATTGACCTGATTTTCAGAACTAGAGCACTGCTGGTTGTGCCAACAAAAATAGAGCATGCTGACACTTTCTCAGAAACTGGTTTTCAGCATATGATCTCCAAAGTTGTGCTCTGAGGTATGTGGTGATAGGGGATTGCTTTTCATGTTTCATTTCCAGAGCTATTGTCTGGCTTAATATTTGTTACTCTAATCTATGGAGGAAGACGTGTTTGTTCCACTTTTAGTCTTGCTCTGCCTCTATGCTATGAGGCATACAGGACTTTTTGTCTTTTGAGGTTCATAGCTAAATAAGTTTTGCAGGAAAAAGGAAGGATTGCTATTACTGTTAAAGTTTCAAGAAGGAGCCATTAAGATGAGCTTGGGCTTCACCATTCAGCACCAGTCTTTCCTTTCTGATCATAAATCTGTGCCTTCTTGCTTGTTTTGTCATTGATCAAAACTGTGGTGTTTGGAGCTCATTCTGAGTCATCAGTGTACGTGGAGTGTGTGGGACTGAGGAATATGCAGGTATCCAGCTGGACTGAATTAAAATGGCCTTGCCCAGAACCTGATCAAGAATTTTACGTCAGTCATGCTGCCTTTGTGCTCCCACCCATCTTCATGCAGCACATGGCCCACCCCTGCCTGCTGTGTGTGCTTAGGGAGAAGGCTGCTGCTCCCAGCTGGCTTTCCTCTGCACTGAAGGAATGCTTTGCTGATGGACTACAAGCAGCACAGGCTATTTGCGCTATTTAAGCTTAAGCAGAGTGAGTGAGCAAGGGAATGCAACACTACTCCCTCATGATTGGAAGCTGTGTTGGTAATCATACAAGATAAAAACAAAGCTAGTATTCTTGAAAATTCTTTTAGTCAATTTAAAAACCTTGTTCTCATGATGGAGCGTTGCTCATTTGTAAGCACTTTCAGATACAGGGTTTTACTTTGCGGGTGAATATATAAAAGCAAAATTCATAAAGTAACTTTACTTTGTTTAAAGTAGATGTCTTATTCAGAAAATTGTAACAGAAGTTCATCCAAGTTATTGAAGAACAGATTGTCCACAGGGAAGCATCTAAGTGCATACAAGGAAGAAATATGATGCACTACAGAGGGAGTGCAAGTTTGTGCTGTTATCTCTCCTCGACCTATTATTGACTGAGAGGTACAGCATGTGCGTTTTAGATAGCAGACCTGGTTGGCATTTCTAACATGTTAGTTGTAAGCTATTGAACGTAAGTCTCGTAGCAAGGGAAAAGAAAGAACATCAAAACAAGCTCAAAGCTTTGATTAGCATTGTGCTTTTTAATCATTTGTATTCAGTTGGAAGTTTTTATTGGCAGAATTGGATTTTGCAACTCCTTGTTGCTTTATGGAAAAATGCAAGGGATCCCTAATCTTAATACCCGTTTTCTCCCAGTAGAACAGTCTAACCAGACTTACTTTCAGAAACTGTATGTAAGTATTGTATGTCAAGAAAACATGTATTATATTTGAAGCAAATAACGGCTGTCTCTATTTGCTTCTCTGCATTTAAGAGAGACAAGTATACATTCTAAAAAACAGCTCTATATGTAATGTTACAAGCAGCATTATATATTCAGAAAACTGTATGGTTTTAAATGAATCTTTTTTAAAAATGCTGTTGCTATACAAGTATCTAGAAAGAGAAGACACATAGCACTTGAAAGGAAGATGTGAGGCATCACACTAGGTTTTCTATTTATAGAAGTTCCTTAATGTTTGAATCTCTGCTATTCTTGCAGTAAACGTAGATGCTAAACTGTTACCATACCCTGTTTGGAATGGGCCAGGATTACTGTGTTGGATGCAAATGATGGTCGTGTGCATCTGTCTTTTGGATAACAGAGGGTTGATGTGTAAATTGTGTGAAAGGCTTTATCCTCACTGTTAATACCAGATACAGAACTGAGGGCTCCTGAGACATAAAACCTCCAGAGCTTTGGGCCACAAGAAGAGTTATTAGAGTGTGTTTCTAAAGGGAATATGTTGAGAACTGGCAGTGTGAATTACAGATTGATCAGAGAAGCCCAGTAATTCATCCTATTAAACATATCCTGCTGCTGACGGGGCAAAAAAAGACTACTTTTGCTGTGCAGCAGCAAGTTCGCTTGGAGATAACATGTTTGACAACATTCTAAAAGTATGAAGGGGAATTTAAATTAAAATAAAGGTCAGCCGTATATATTTAAGCTTTTAAAAAAATAATCAAAGGACAAAAAAATTGAATTGGCCATGTGAAGATAAGATTGCTGGCATGGTGGGGAATAAAAAGAAGGGAAAGAAATGGAGAGGTGAACTTTTAACCCAACCAAAATAAATTATGTCTTTGTCCCTCAAAAGCAAAAACATTGTCAGAAAAATGACCCTTACTAACAACCAAGCACGTTGTTGATCTCTTAATGAGATCAAGAACTTAACCTCTGACAGAGCAGGGTAACAAAGCACCTCTCCAATCAATGCAACTGTATCTTTTTGTCTCTCCTTCAGTTGTTATAGGATAATTGAGTAAACGTTTTCTGCAATGGCATTCTTCCCTTCAGAAATGATATTTTAGAATTCTAAAGCATGTTGTATATTCGTTTCAGGCAACACAATTTGACAAAGAAACTCACTGTTTACCTGGTTTCAAAGTCTTAAGTATTCATCTTGGAAGAGTAATGATTCTGAAGAATGGCTTGTATCTTCAGAAGCATCCTGGACACCAGTGATCCTCAAGTGTTTTTGTTTTGAACTGTATTACCTGATGCTTTTTGTCTGTGGGAGAGAAGTTAAGCAAAAATTAGTAAACGCAACATGCAAAGGTGCAAAATTATTTAAAACAAAAGAATCCCTTCCCTGCAAAGCAACAATAGAAAACTCAAATTTCTAAAAACCTGGGCCAAGATAAAATAGGATGATATACACGTGTCGTGTGTTCTGTGTTACATTTTTTGAAACATAGTAACTGATTTTAAAAGATCAGGTATGCAGTGAAAAAAAATAATTGCCTTCATGGTCATGTGAAACAAAACCTGAAGCAGGACAGTGTTTGGAACGTCTCTAGTTTACATGTGACATTTCTGTAAATTCTGAAAACAATCTAGATACTTTTCAGATTTCAGGGTAATATGCTTGTTCCCATTGAAGGTGAACCAGGTACATGTCTGCTGACAAGTAAAGATACTATTTCTGGCTTGAGAGAGCTTGGTCTCTGTGGTGCTAAAATGCTTCATCATAAAAATGGATTTTAAATTGCTATATACAGCAAAGTCATTTTATCTAACCCAGAACCATTCAGTATTATCAAAGAATGGTAATGTTCCCCTGGTTTGAAGGAAAAATACACTCAATTTTATTCTCATAATGCTTTTTGTCATGCTTACTTTTCAATACTGTTTGAGAATTTTTTTTTCCTGTGTTTGAGACATACTTACATTTCTTTTCTGAGTAAAAATGCTGGATGAGATGTTAGGAAAAAAAATGCAAATAGCAGAACTGATTTATGAGCCTGTTTGTTATCTGACATGACTTTTAACCATTTGCTTTGTGTAACAGTTAGATAGAAGCTAATTCCTTAATTGTTATGTCACAAAACCCCTTATAGCATCAAGTACTGCCAGATCTCTCAAGCATTCCAGGACAAGTTCTCCCATTGTATTTTTTTAAACTTTTTGAGAGTGTGGGGACATATTCTTTTGTACATAAGGATGTGTGTGTTTAGATTAACAAACAACACTTGGTCAAGGATATAAAAAAGGGGAAAAAAAGATAAAATCTAGGCTAGGAGGTTTTACTCTTAAGTAACAGCTCTTAAAAACTTCTAAGGGAAAAAGGCAGGGTCTCAACAAAGTGAAAATTTTGTTCATGTTTTGCCTGTTCACAGTGCTGTTGTTTTGTTTGTAGTTCAGATTCATGTGACTGTTGCAGGAGTCTGTTTGGATGAAAGATTTGAAATGTTGTGATCTTCAGTGATTTCACTTTTATAGAAGTGTCTCTTTTGAAGACAGTAATTGCATTAATTTACCAGGACTGCCTATTTTTAGAGGTGAGCACCTGTCTCTGCACCCCAGGAGTCATCTTGTCCCTTTTGGAGCCAACAGGATGTGGAGATGGTAAACTGGCTCACGTTGCTGTTTGGGGGCAGTGAAGCTGGCAGAGTGCTGGTGTATCACTGTTTATTCCAAGGCGTGCTCTGTTTGCAGCAAGTCTTGCCCTTGTGCACCAGCTTTCCTCGGTCCTGTACATTCACATCCTTTTGTCTTTCTCTGTGTGCTTCTCTCATTTGTCCTGAAGAACTCTCCTGACCCACAGCACAAAAAAGGAGCAGTAACTTGCTTCATCTATAAGCAAAAGGAAAAGGGCACTGTAGAGTATTTTGATTTCCAGCATTTTCTTAACACAGAGAAAAAAAATAATTGCTTTTCAGTCTGGTCATAAGGCAAATCAGTAAGTACAAATGGTCCCCAGATTCAGAAAGTAAATACCTGCTTTTCATCAGTCTGTGTGCAGACCCGGGACTGGTTCAAGACTCAAAGTCTGTGGGATACATCTGTAACACCATCCTGGTTCACAGCATATCCAAGTCACTGCTGCTAGGGGTTACTCCTGTAGTCAGGTAATGCCTCTTCACAGGTTCCTCCCATTCCCAGAATGAGTTTTGAAGCTGAGATACTGTTCTTCTTGGTATCATGTTGCCCCTTTCAATTATTAGTAGCAGGCTTTCTAAACTCATAGGTTGAGGTGATTTCTTCCTTCAGTTCCTGGACTGTTCAGAATCTTGAGACAGTGTGGGTAAGTTCTGTTGAGATTCATGTGTGAGGTGTGTCAGTTTTCCACCTATCTGCTTGGATGCATGTTATAATTACACAAGGACCTGTTCAGATTTAGTAACTAAAGTCCAGGATCTTGTCTGACATCTCAGCATTACCAACTTGAGATTCTTGAGATATATTTCAGAGCCATGTTCAGAATTGCCACTTGATTCATTTTAAATTGAAAGTGTCCTTCTCAGCTGAGATAATTTCTGCCATGGAACGAGTCAGCTGCAGGTTTTTATGGCTGATTATTCCTATGTGATAGAGTTTCATAGCAACAAAGTGATGCTGAGCCCTTACTGCAAGTTGGTCTTGCTCCAAATGATCTTAAAATTCTAACTGAATCTGTAAATAGAGCTCTTTTTTTTTTTTTTTTGCTTTCTGCCTTGCTATTTGTAGGGAGATGAGAAGTTGTGCTCACTACATGTTGTCAAAGCTGTTACACGACTGAGATTAAACTGTTGGTTTACTGTTCTGACTACAGTTCCAAAGGCCAAACTACCAGGTCTCAGGAAAAAACTTCTAAATGAATAGGGAAGTAAAGGTATTTGTTGGTGTATTAGCGTATTTGCTGGTATTCCTTTCTCCTTATATATCAGAATTCAATTGACAACCTCTTCTGTTTCAAATGTGAATTTTTTGAGATGTCACAGATGCCCACTGAATTTGTCAAGCCGTAAGTATTGGGTTACACTGATATTTTTGAAGACCAGTACTGCACTGATGGAGCTATGTGTATCCCAGTGTATAGGAATTGCTGCTTTGTAGTCTTCATGCTGGGATTCACATTCTGACTCAGTCTCAGCTGACAGAAGAACTTGATAGAATCACTGAGTGCCACTGTGTAGAGCATGGTTTGTGAAGAATACGCTTTTCCAAGGGCTTTTCATTCCTTAAAGACATAAGCAGTTCTGGAAGTGTTTCTTAGGCTACTTTTACATGAGAAGTTGGGAGAAGTGTTATTGCTGCAAAGCTTGATTACTTGCATACGACATAAAGAGTTCAGCGTTAACGGCAGGATTTTCTCTCAAAAGTGACTTTGGCTCACAGTTAAACAGCTTGAACAGGCCAATTATGTTCCCAAGAAGTTGAAACAGGTCAGCAGCTAAGGCTAAACTCTGGCCTCAGCTCTGTTGCAGGGATCTGCTGTGGCCATGAAAGCTGATGTGAGAATTGCATGGCTAGCTTCCAGCGGCTTTGATGAAGAACTCTTTTTATAGCTAGGGCAGGTAATGGTTCCAAAACAGAGAAAATGGCATGTAATTTTGTGAATACCCATCCAGAGAAAAGATAGATAAAGAGGGCTTGAGGAAGATGTATAGGTCTTTATTTTTTTAAGATACAGTTTTAATGAAAGCTTTTTAGGAGTTGGCAGCATATCCAAACACCTGCTGCAATGTTTAATTAAAATACTCCAGCTGAATGGAAAGCTTTCCTCCTGACCTTTATAGAAAAGCAAAGGATTATTTGACTTAGCATAGTTCTGACAAAAAAAAAAACAACCCTTATTTTTTTACAGGAAAAAATACAGGTGATGAGTTCCCAATATGAAAAATAGTCAGTTGTGATTTTTCCCTACACAGTTGCTTCAGATTAACTAGTTTTATTGGACCCTTTTCAATTAATTAGTTTTGATTAAAGTTGCAGAAAAATAGAGACGACAATTAATCTGCACCTTAGAGTGTGACATATTGCAATAAGGTTTGTTTTTCTCTGATGAATCATGCCTGTGACATTTTGTTTATTATTTAACATTGCATGATTCACCTTTTGGTCCATATTAAAAAATGTGCCATGTCCTACAGAATTTACTTACAACTTCAAACAGAAGTAGAGCAAAGCAGACCGCTTAGAACAGGGTGAATGCAATACAGTAGGAAGAAAGCTGTGCATGACACTAAAATCTTGAGTCATTCAATGAAGATGCATTGGCAGTGTGGTGAAACACTATGTTTTGTTTAAAATGTGTTTATTCAGTTATGGTTCTTTGTTCATCTTGGTGTTGTGAGGTGAAGAGATCTTTCACTAGGATGAATGTTTTAATGAATCAGCTTTGAAAGCATCCTAAGACTGTTGCATGTTAAGCCAGGGAGTTGTGAGAGAAATAAGCAAATAGCTGTAAATACAATGCAATGCATCTAGCTGGAGAACTTGTTATTCACAGTCAAAGTTAAAAGATAAAGTATATCATCTTGAAGAATGACTGGCTGAGACTTCGCTCTTAAAACTAAACACCAGTTACCTTTTTCGTTTCTTGCTGTCAAGAAATGATCAACAATCAATGTTTAAAATAGTTTAAATTCTAATGTAGATGCAACATCACCTCTTCCATCACCAGTTCATAAACTGAAAAAAAAAGTCAGATAAGTCTAATTGTCTTTCAGTTTCCAGAACCACCCCACAGTTTTGGGAAAACCATCTGTAAGGCTTGTTGAAGTGTAGTGGATTTGCTTTCATATGTGTACATTTTTGTATCTTTACCGAATCTGTCCACAGCTCAATTGGAAGTTTTGTATCTGTTCAGTTTGGCTTGGAGTAGGACAAATGAGGTTTGGTTGAGGCAGGAACAAAGGGTTCCCAAAATCTGTGATGCTTTCAGTAGGTGGCAAATTCTGTGTATCGCTGAACGAACAGTAGTTTTAAAACCCTGGCAGAAGCATTGCTTCATATCTCCTTACTAATCACAGGTCATCTAGTCAGGTAACCATGGAGGAATTTCTGAGCCCTGGCAAACAGAATTCCTTACACTGCCTAAGTACAGTGACTCATGCCATAATTTCCTTATATCTTTTTTCACAGAGAAAAATGTATGACTTAAATGTGGAAAGAGGCATAAGTTTTGCAGGTTAATAGAAAATGGCAATTTTTTCGCCCTTCCTTGATGTGGAACATTAGGGCATTTTGACAATAAACTATACCTGTCAGTATGGAAGCCAATATGTAGCATTAGCAATCAGCTAAGAGGCACTTCATATGGCTTGTATTAATCATACTGTCAATTTTAATTCCATGGGCATCCTTCTTTCCACTTTTCACTTAGAATTTATTTCAGAGCATGATCAAAGCTCTGCTGTTCATTACATTCAGCATTTGCTAATTTGGCTTTTGGCAGCTCTCATCCCAGTTCCTATTAAATGCTGGCCATAAATTGAGATAAGCATTGTGCCAAAACATTTCAGGATTATCTAATGGTAACATGGAGATGGGAGCATTATCATGCTAGTTTGAAGTCTGTTGGGTTGCTGCAAAATTAACCATTAGCAGATACTTAAAACCTCCAAGACAAATTTACACCTACAGTGATTTTTTTCATGTCTTCTGAATTGACTACAGGATGAAACAAATGTGAGAAAAATCTTGTTCTTGTAACATGTCTGAAACACTCATTTGTGTATACTGTAGTTTTATAGAGACTTTTATACAGTTAGTTTTGCAAGTGTGCTTTATCATAAAATATTTTGGGTCACAGAATATGCTGTGTTTATACAACAAGATTATTAGGGCAACTGTTTTTTCCCAAGCTGCAGTCAGTTAGGAGTCTCTGTACAAGACTGATACCAGAAGATCTTTTATTCAGAATTTTTTCTTTCAGCAAGTGTTTCTAGAACCTTAATTTGTAGTGATAGATACAAAAATGGCAATTTCCCTGGAGAGAGGGGGAAATGTTGCTTGGGTATGTAAGTAAAACACCCCCTCTACTAGCACTTGGCCCTCTTTTTTTGCATACTTCAGTCTTGAAGAAGTAATCTGAAGGTAGGCTTAAAATTCCAGTGTAAAAAAAAAGTCTATAAAAACCCTTGAACGGATATGTAAATGGTGAGAAGTAATGAATTAGTGGCATTTTTTCAGTGTCAGATAACTTGGTGGCAGAATTTCTATAGATTTTGGGCTGCCTCACATCTTAATTGTTATTGTTGGAGAAAATTACAGAGAGCAGTTGGGCTTTTAAATATTTTCAAAAAGTCTAATAAAAGAATGCTTCAGTTCATTACTAGCTGATTAGGATATGTAACAGCTGTGGTTTAAACATTAGTAAAAATAAGTTATAAATAATTAGAAAAATTTGTTTTCCAAATAAGTTGAATTACTAGAAAGCACAATAGTGCCATAATACAGAAAAATAGTCACAATTATGTAACTGACCAGATTACTTATGCTTTTGAGTTTATTAGTATGTCTTTTGATGGAATATTATTTATTTAATTGACTTACCCTGATTTAATAAATATTTGTTTATTTAATTGACTTATGTTTAAATCTATTTCTGGTTTAAAGACTTCCCAGGGCTTTCCAAGAGCAAGACTAAGTTTCAGAAATAGGATTGGCTTGCTATGCTTGCTTTCAAACCAGTCTTGTAGAGCTCTTCTTGAAAACAGAAGGAGAGTACAAGAATATGTAAGGGCAGAAGCTTCCTCACTAGGAGATGATGTTTGCAGTATTTTATTTTTTGCTTTGCTTAACTCATTGCTTCTGCAGTTGCTTCCTGGAAACATGAGCACAGAATCTGTTTCCTTAGAGATTATCTTTTTTTTTTAATTAAAAAAAACCTTTCTTGTTGTCTTAGATGTTAGTCTTTTGCTCAGGAGTGCTGGTCTGGAAAGGTCTTTTTTTTTTCCCTATTTTGATAGGATATGAAGCAACTGTAGTATTCAGAATGGATTTACTACTTCTGAGAGAAACCAATTCAATAGTCTTGAGGCATAAGACAAAGGCTTATCTGGAAAGAAGTATGTTTCAGTGTTTCTAGAGGCCAGAGCTGCTAAAATGAACCCAGATTCTCATGATGCAGCTTAACACAGCTGAAATATACCTCAGAACTGCATATTAAAGCCTGGTATCTTTTTCAGCATAGATTTCTACTTGTGACATTTTACAGTGGATTGTTGGTAAAAATACGGACCAGGATTTCTGCGCTACCTAAAACAGTTTCTGGAGTGTAAGTGCAAGGAGATGCTGTGCAAGCTGGCATTCTTTCTTTCAGACTCGTGAATTTAGTACATGTCACATTCAACCACCTCTAGGAAAAAAAAAAAACATTGAATTTTAAGATCCAGGTTCAGCAAATGACTTGGGCATGAAATGTTTTTCTGAACCTAAATATGTTCATAGGCACTTAAAACTAAATATAAGCTGAAGTATCCCATTGAGCAGGTGTAGGTTTCAGACGTGCTGGTGCGATCAGTAGAAGGTGGGGGATCTGCTCCTGCCCTTCTGACAGTCTGCAAAACCTTCTGGCAGCAATGGAGCTACCAGGTTTCCTTGGGCAGCCTCTGTGTGTGTGTGCTCAGGATCTGGAAGGAGGAAACGGATGTTCTGTTACAGATGATAAATGGACCGGATAATGCTGTCTTTGCTCGTGCTCCCTGACAGGTTTTGTAATGAGCTTCTGCTCTCTTGTATCTACCTCAGCCGCATTTTAATGGGACAGGCTGGAACTCTCCCTGCTGGACATGTTCTTTTAAGTTTGGAGTTCTGAGGTTTTGTATTTAACGTAAATGCCTTCCACGTTCTATGAAAGTTGAAGATCTATAGGTAAAGAAATAAATACAGGCTATTTATAAGTATATAGAAATGAGATTATTGTTATGTTGAGGCATTGTGTCTGTACTCTGAAGTAGCAGTGTGCAGGCTGACAGAAGTTTCACTCTGATCCTAAAGAAGGTGTTTTAGGATGCTCTTATTAGAAAACTGTCCCAACTTGGTAAAGATACAAGCATCTGAAACATCTCTGGTTTATATGCTTTGAAGTGTCTTAAAGCAGTACATCAGGTGTAAGTGCATGAACTTTTCACCTGTACTGAGCATATTCCAGTTGAGAACTGAGACACTTTTCACTCTACTGGAGTGGCAAGATGCATTGGATCTGAGGCAGGAAGGCTGCACTTCAGTCCTGGTGTTTCCCTGGAGTTTCAGCAGGGTAGGGGCTGAAAGGACAGAGAAATGGGCTATGCTGCTTTGGAAATAAATGCATAGAGTACCATGGACCTTACAGATAGTGGCAGGTGTTAGGATTGTGGGTGTGGGCATGTGGATGTTTGTGGAAGAGAAGATTAATGGGAGATGTGAAGAAGCCATGAAGGAGACCCAACATATAATAACTTTTTTGTCATTTCCCCTCCCCCAGGATTTTGGAAATGTCTGTGGATAAAATGAAATTTTGAAAGAAAAATTCCACAATAATACATGGGATATGTGAT
This sequence comes from Eopsaltria australis, assembly GCA_034509425.1. NCBI lineage: Eukaryota > Metazoa > Chordata > Aves > Passeriformes > Petroicidae > Eopsaltria > Eopsaltria australis. The sequence goes on from JAVTVJ010000105.1 coordinate 3,667,739, forward strand.
TTTAAAAGTGACATTTATCAGAGTAGCAGAAGAAAGGCCCTTTTTAAAGTCCCTCAGCTGTGGTAATTGTGCTCCATTAGCAAGACTCTCTATTGAAGCCGGTTCCGTCTACAGGAGGGAAGGAAAGTTTGGTCATGCTTTCTTCTTATGTATATTTCATAAATCACATGATGCAGATTCATCATTTCTGGCTTGACAATCACCTTGACAATTTTATTTATACTTCTCCAGATTAGCAAATAAGAACAGCTGGAAAAGTTACCCAAGGGAGGCTGTTTATCTGATATATTTTTTCAGGTTCATGGGAGTTATGAGGTGGGCTTGAACTCGATTTGCAGTCTGTTAAGTCTAATGTGTTTTCTGAAGTCACGAGTTTTGCACACAGGGACATCCCATGCAGTCTGGGCACTTTATGACTGGTAAAGCTTTGTTTTCATGGGAGGAAAAAGAATATTTAAAAAGCCATTCAGAGGAGTAAACCAAAGGTCTACCTAACCCTGTAATCTTCTAATTTTTTATTTTTTAAAATAATGGCCCTCAGTGGATGCCTAGGAAAGACATGACAGTGGGGCAGACAAAAGCAGTGACCTCCACATCTGTACTCCAAATTTTGATCCCTCTCTGGCTTTAACACTGAGTCAGAGGTTCTGCCTTCATGTTTCAGACTGTATCCTTCTGTTTGTTGGCTAAGTTGTGCTAGCATGAAACTGATTTCTGACAAGCAGCTAGTTAGTTAATACTGCAATGAAACTCGTCACATAGTGAAGCAATTAAAACACATTCCCCTTCTAAATTTATTTGAGGAGATAAAGTGTTTTCCAGGATTAACTGCAGTATTTTTGTTTGGTTTTGTTCTGGTTTCCCTAGATATCTCTTCTATTCCTTCCTCACCTGTATCAAATGTGGGAAAACCTTAGTCAGTCTCTATCCTCCGTAATATTATTTACATTTCCTTGAAATTGTTTGTTGTATTTTCTTTGAATTGTTGTATATTGTTTGAATTTGGAAATACTTTAAAGTCTCTGTGTAAAGCTACTCACTTGACTTATGTTTTTAAAACTCCTCAAGAGGCAGTGCTTGAATAATTACACAATTGAATAACTGATTTTCAGTCCTTATTACGGTTAACAAAATACAATTTTTTTTGTTGAGCAGTGCGATATGATCCCCAGTACAAAGTACTTTAGGCATCTAGAAATGACATTGTGTGATGCTGAGTCTTTTTTTAACTGTCCATTGTAACTTTTCAAATAAATATCCCTCTCCAAATTCCTCAATTTTTGTTAACACTGTCTTAAGTGTAAGATTTTAATCCAATTCTGTTATTTAGTTTTAAATTGTTCCCAATTTCATCTCTTTATTTCTACATTTACATACCAAAATTCTGTCTGGGGATTAGTTACTCCCCTTCAACCTGTGATTACTTATGACTCTATTCTGCATAGGAATATTGTTTGTCTTGTTCAATTATTGTCTTCAATATTTTACCTTTTTCTATTTAAGAGATTCCTCCAAAGCTGACTCTGAGACGTGTTTTATTGCTGTGTGTTTCTAGCATAAACCAACATTATTTGCTATCATTTTTTTTTAAAGAAAAATTTCATTGTAGCAGACAGTATTAACTAGAGGGGGAAAAGAAAATCTAAATGAGTGAGAGAATATTGTACTGTTGACATAATTTTTTTAATAATGTGGTATTAACTATTGCATTACACAGCAATCAGTGCCAATTGATTCATTAACCTCTTAGTCTGTGTTTTCGTTATATCAATTTTCAGCCTTCCTTTCACCTCTTTAAGAAAGTATTATTCCTTGTACTGTTTGTTTCCTAGGCCTACTATGTTCCTGTAATACATTTTATGAAATATTTTAATGTATGGCTCTTTGTCATTGTTCTCTTTTGACTTCTGACTTTTTACTTTAACTCTTATATACTGGCTTGTTTAGAGTTTGACTACAGCTCCTGCAAAGTCTGTAGTGTTTTTGTTAGCTTCTTGCTTGTGTAATACCAGAATCTGAGGGATTTTTGGTCTGTTACGTTGTTATTTACGTGCCCAAGTCCGTCAAGATCATACAGTTCAGCAAAACGGTATTTCAGAGAGGAGCACTGCTCTGTTCCATTTTGTATTAAAAAAATCAGGGGAATTTGCAAAGTGCTGTCCAAATTTAAGCACCTCCATGAGTATCATCATAGCAGTGTAAGCACGCGCTTGAAGTTAAGCACATATATTTGAGTGATGCCTTATCTTGGTCAGGGTTTTCTCAACTGGGAGCAAGTTCCTGCTTACAAATATGCAGCACACTGTCAGCTCAGGCCTTGACAGAAGAAAATTTATTATTTAGTTTGTAGTTGACATAGATGAAGAAATAAAACTATTGACTTGACATTTTCGCTTTTTTTTTTTTTTTTGCAAGATAGTGCATATTTAAGTGAAATTTAAAGACTGCTCAGTGACTATGTTCAACAGAACTTTTATTTTCTCTTAAATAAGACTATAAAGTTTTGCAATAAATTCCGGCTAGTTTGACATGTTTCTCCATTTCCTGAAAAGTTTCTGTTCATGAGTGTGCCACTTCTTAAGAATTATATTTTACTTAGTTTTTTTCTCTTATGATACTCTCAGGAATGTTTTTGCATTTTAGTAACTTCTCTGATGCAGAAATTCTGTGTGTGTTCATATCTTTTAGAATAGCTTGTTTCATTTGTATCATAACATGCATATATGTGTGCATGCACATCTGTATGTTGTTATAATTTCATCTTATATGTATTTGTGTATATATATATTTATATACACATAAAAAATTCACTCTGAAACCCTATATAGTGGGTGCCATAATTCAATTTCTATACACCAGTAGTGTGTTTTAAAAGCTATTATTTTGTCTGGATTCACAAATACAAAATTCAGTTAAAATGTTATAGTATACAGTGAAAATAGGATTATTATGAAAATAAGGCAGACTACGTGTGTTTAGATTCAAATTATGGATGACTCCAAACAGAAAAAATATGGAGTAGCTGAGGCCTAATGTGGTTATAGTAAGCTGTGTTGTACGTGTCACAGGAAGTCATTGTTTATACCTCTATTACTAAAATTTAGAAATATTATGCTGTTTTCTCCATGCTTCAAACTCTATAAAACTACATTCTCCTTTTTACTTTTTTTTACAGCACTTGCTGCTAGCAATAAAGTTTATCATGGCGTTTGTAATTCCTGATAAACCAAGAGATATTCAGACGAAACTTGCCAAATTGGAATTTGAATCCTTAGAGGCTCTCAAACAACAGGTAAGAGCATTTCAGATGCAGCTTCATTTTCTCTTTATCCACCACTGCTAAAGAAGTGGAGCAGGGAGTTATAACCTATTCATCCGTCCTTTCAACCCATCAATGTATGCAAATCCACACCAGGAAAATGATCTGCCCTTTCAGACAACTTGAAATTCCTGGCGTGGCTGGTGATGTAGTACCTTATGATGTCTGCTGTCCTTGTGTATGCAAACGTACTTTGTTTATAGTGTCACTTTTGAAGGACATTGGGCTCCATGACACCTCATTTCATCCCCTGGAAGTGTTTGTTATTACAACATCCGAATTTTTTTCATTTCTGAAATACCATCACAAGTAAACAGTTAACTTGGCTCTAGTATTAATCAGAAATTGTAAACAGGCTGAGCATGTTTGAAATAATTGTGTTGAGAAGTATATACATGTGAGGAAATAGTCATGTTGTCTTACTTTACTGTCCATACAGTATTCTCATTTTATTGTGTAAAAAGTTGTCTCCTACAATATACTTAACAAACATTCCAAAGCAGTTTAGGAAAATAAGGAACTAGGTTGTTTTACTGAAAATTTCTGGTTTTAACAAATGATTCCATAGAGTCAGTGGTGGAGATCACAAGAGACAAAGAATTGCATGGGATAAGCTTCAGTAGGATACAGAGATTTTACAGAGCTGGTTTTGCAATGGTGGCATTCTGCAGGAGTTTATGACTGCACAATGCTGGATGGGATTTCTAAGCTGTCTTATATACCAGAAAACAAATTAAGAATAAAAACTCCAGCACTGAGCTGCAGAGATTGGTTTCCCTATTTATTGTAATTTCAGATATTTTCACACTGCAGAGCGTGGTTTTACATGAAAATGTTCTTTGTGTGCTCTACATGCACATATGTAAACTCCTCTATACTATTTATTATGTGTATAAAATGGAAGGTTACTTTTTAAAGCATCTGTTCATCTACTGTAGCTGCATGTGACAAAATGATCTCTTGATTCTGAACAGAGTCTGTAAACAATACACTGCCTTTTCTAGTTAAAATTGCACTGTTTTGTGTGATACTAGAACATCGCTATTGAGGTCAGTGCTGTCTTTCTTAATCAGCCATAACAAACAAAATCCAAATTACACTCATATCTAGTGCCCGACAGTTTTGGTTTGCTTTTCTCTGGCAGGTCGATGTGAAGTTACCAGGAGCTGGCCAGGGATCTCATGTGGTTTTTAGATAATATTAAAAGGAACAGGACTACATTTTTATTTCAGCTGTTCTTTCTCTGTTTTCATTTTGTAGACAGGCAAAATTAGGTCACCCACTGGAACGTTAAGGTCAAGTTAATATAGTCACCTTTGGTCACAATGACCCAGCTGGAATATATACAGAGTCTCTTTCAATATGAGTGTGCATGTCAGCAGTTAGGTCTTCATCTCCTGTCCTAGCATCTGTGCATTCCTACATTCATATATGCCTGATTCCCAGTTTTTCAGGGTGGCTTCATTAATTCAGTAGCGAAAAGTTAGTCTGAATTTCAGCAGGAACCAGAAGCCTGGCCTAGTTCTCACCTATACTTTCAGACTTCCTAAAGGATCTAGGAAGAGTATTGGCCGAGTTTCAAGTGCCTTGATAAGTACTTTAAACGCAGCTATATGCCATCACCTTTTTAGTTTTCCTTTGATTGATACTGTGCTATGTATGCCACAGACATGTAGATACTTGGGGTTTTTTTCTTGCTCCTTAGTGGTTTTTTGAGTGAAAATATATCTGCATTTAAAAGTACTACATTGGCACTGCAAAAAGATACTGAAACATTTATTTCAGAAGCACATTTTCTGTTTCTTCCTCTTGTTACTGAGAGTCAGCATGGTAGTTTATGCGGTGTATCTTACTTTCAAGCAAAAAATAAGAGCAACAAAATCCCCCAAAACATGTATTTTAAACAACAGGCATAAATATCTGGGGTAAATATGTTGTCAGATCAAATGTTATGGAGAAACTGGTTTGTTTACTTTTTTGCAAGTATACATCACATTCCTTTTTTGATGCTATCCAAACATGCATTCCATTGTGTTTTACCATATAATCTTGTAGAGCACTGCTCTCTTGGGATGTAGCTATTAGAAGGGTATTAACAAGGCCACACTGTAAACCTCTGAGATGCCAAAGTAGATTATTAGGCTCCGTATACAGTGCATGGAGAGAAGATCTCCTAATACAGCTGCTTTGAACAGTTCTATTGATTGTTTGGGATCCTTGACTTTAGGCAGTGGGAGTACCTTTATATTTTCATTAATGCTAAGCTAATTGCTTTTTAATGTGGTGCAGTGGGACTGTAACTATTCTGTGTTAAAATCCATTTGAAGACTTGAGTGTCTATTTGAAAGGGATTTTAGGGAATAGAGTGTCTCAACTCTCTAATAGAGATGAATACTCATCATTAGAGCTTGTTAAAAAAACCCTCCCATATGGTGAAAAATGCCATTAAGAAAAAGGAAGTCATTTTATATTGGAATGTCAGCCTTGTTTTGAAGTTCTCAAACTTTAGGAAAAGTTTTTAGGAGAGGTTTTTAGGAATTCCTGAAATGTTTCTTTGAAACATTTTTTACATAGTTTATGTTAAGACTATTGAAAGGGAATAGACTGATGAATGGGTTGAATATTTTGATCTATTTTGAAAATACTTTGTTATGATACACTCCTAGTATCATAACAAAGTTCGCTAATGTAACTGAAGACAAAGTATGTTAGTCTTTTTGAATCCAAACTGGGGGATGTGCTACAGCTGTAGATTTTGTTTCAAATTTCCCTGGTACCCTTCAACGTAAAGAATGGTAGAGGGGGCTATTTTTGTGGGGAGCTGGGGCAGAGAATAAATTAATGTGAACTTTATCATAGAGGACTATAGAGATTATGGATCAAGATTCTTGGAAGAGGAGCAGGAGTGATTCCTTTCACACTCCTGAAGTTCTTGTCAGTTGATTCTTTGTTGCTGGGAAGGAAGCCTGGATAATGGGCAACTAGAAATGGGTGTTGTCTGCTGCCAGGGTGATGGGTCCTTTTTCTGGTGAGCATCAGGATCCTTCCTGGGGAAGCAGCGACTTGGTGGAGTGGAATGAGGTACCCGAGACTCTCCTTGCATCCTTGCAATGCTCTGCTTTGTTGCATGTACTTGCTGCAAGTGCAGAAGCATGCCATGCTCTTTGGTCTAGTTCCTATTTTAGGGAAGACTAAGTATAGATGTGCCTGCAGGCAGCATGGGAACAGTCAGTTAATTCTCCAGTGGCTCAGGAATTACCACTGCATACATTGTACATGGAAATAATGATGTAAAACTTGTGTGAGGTCACTATCTAGCATTTTCAGGGCAGTGACAGTAAAAGCTTCACTAATAAGCAATTCAGTTTCTGGATAGATCAAAGCTTAATGAATAGACAAAAAGCCCTCATGGTTGGAGTTGAGTCAGCAATACATCCTTATAAAAGGTCTAAGTTCCAGAAACACAAGACAACCACAGATTAAACAGCATCATTTTCATTTTATGGACTAGATTACAGTCCTGTTTTCAGGTATTAGGGGATCTCACCAGTATTACCTTCTTCCAGCTGAGGCAAACATCAAATAAATACCTTTTTTTCTGCACTGAAACTAGACTCAGGCAAATGATAGCCCAATTGGGGAAAAATAATTATTCATGCAGTTTTTTTATGATCATGAAATACAGATAGTATCAACTCCAAAATGATGTATAACTAGTAGATATTTTTCAAGGAAGGATATAATGTTAAATGAGAGGGAATGGCTCATCTTTTCTCAAAGTGCAACTACTTACACAGCATCAATACTAGGCCTGAAAACACAAGCTTGTTGATACGAAAATTCTCAGTTTTTTGTGGTACTTTTGCACTGAAACATCTGTATTACATAAATCAGGTAAAGATGTTTTTCCTTATAGCATCTCAGGCTCCAATCTCGGCAAAATAAACATATCCCTGATGGCAACAATAGAAAAATACCTTTTCATGCAAGAATTGGCTTTTTCAGAGTAACTGTACAGGAGAAAACTGTCCTTAAGCTGGAGCAGAAATGCAGATATGAAGGATTTTTTGCACTGTGCATCCCTTCCTGGTTTCATGCCCATCCCTTACCTCCAAGGGGACCTAATCTATAAATATCCTATCATCCCTGTGCTCTCATTTCCTTCCTTAGTGTTCTAGCCATCAGTGGGCAGTATCTTTTAACAGGAATGCCTTTTCCTTCTAATATGTGAAGCCTTTCAGTGCTTCCTCTGCAGAAGCGTGTCCATCTGTTAGGTATCTGGTGTCCATCTGTAAATATTCCACCAGAAAGCGACTCCAGACAGATAACAGGCTCATGAGTAAAGGGCTGATTGACAGCTGTCACCCTTCCTCAACTGGCAGTAATGAAAAGGGTCAGGCTTAGTGTACACCAGCCATGAAAATATGCCTCCTTTATCCTCCCTAGTGTATTTCTGTTCAGAGAGTGATAAAGCAATGCAGTTAAGACCTTTTGCTCTTTCATACAGTATCTCCCTTGGCAGTTGTACCATCCATATGCAATTGCTTAATGGCAGTGCTATAGTCTGGATATCCATAAGCAACTGCTTCAGTTTCTTTGGAGTGATGTCTAGGTGTTTGTAAGTCAGTAGTGTTCCTTCCTAATGATTTCCAGCAGAATAACAAGGGTTTTTTAAGCAACAGTAGGTGCAATATTCACTAGGATTTCTCCAGCAATGTCAACTATTTCCTGGAAATGGGTCTTGTGTCTCAGCTCCCTCTCAAGAAAATGCAAAAAATTAATAATCCTATGACTGATCTCTGCATCATTGCCATTGATTGACGAGAGGCTTCTTCAAAACATGACAGTGTATTAACAAGCTTCTTTTTGAAAAGGATAGCGAGACAATGACAGAAAGAGACAGGTGTCTGTTCACCTAGGTGCAGTCATACAGAACGTTTAAACCCTTCCTCCCTCCTTCTGCAGGTATTTTGGTCTGCAAAAGTTGCTGTTCTCTCAGTGAAAACCTGATTCAAGTAATTTCAGTGCCTTATCATTGCAATTCACTACACTGCAGCAGCTTTAATAATGGCAAAGCTTTCTGGTTTCTGACTGCAATTGCTGAACCTTGCCATTTCCCCTGGGAATAGAAGCCACTAGCACAAATCACATCCTTTCCAGAAGAAATTCACTATACTGGACTGTTAGAGTGTGTAGCCTCTCTGAGAACAGCTTTCTTTAGCTCAGATCAAAACAGAAGCATTGCTAACTTAAGGGTCTTCTCTACTGTGTGACATTTGTGCATTCTCGTTGCACCTCTTCAAGCTGTTGTTCTTGCAGAGAATTTCTGTGTACTATCATGTGTCTCAAAATATGACTGTGGATGTGATGGGCCAAGAGCTTCTTGAATTATCAGTGAGCCTCAGAAATGACCTTTCTCTTTCCATGGGGGAAGGAAGAGAACAGGATCTTTGTTTTTAACTATCTAACATTGGAAGAGTATTAAGTCATTATTTCTTAACATCCTGTTTATTTATCGTGTAAAATGGGAACTCAAGACAGTTTTTTGCAAGTCTGAAACAAATCATTAGTGGATTTCTGCCTTATTTGATGCTATAATTACCAGAATTTACAGGGACCTGTAGTTTCAAGACTGCCCTCAAAACACCACTGAAGCTTGTTCCATGCTTGCTGGCAATGCTGAACAAACACGAGGCTGCAGTCAGACAGAAGGAAGAGCAAGTAGCTGGCATGAAAAGATTTCATTCAGATAATCTAACATTTGCAAAAAAACCTGTAGGAAAGGCTGATGAAACTTGAGCTCAAACATTGAATTTAGGTTAAAATGTGAGCAAATAAACCACTTGCTTTGTGTTTTGACACACCCCCCCAAAAAATCCTTAAAAAAAGTATGATTTCTAAAGAAAAAAAATATTTTTAAGAAAGCCTCATTTTTTTTTCCGAAGAAACATGTGACTGCACTTCTTTTCATAGGCTCTACTGGTTTGTGTAATCAGACATAACAGCTGATGTTAAAATAGAACCATTGCTAATCATTGTTGGTTGTTGTAGGTTTTTTTAAGAGACCAGACTTGTTACTTCCGCTTCACAAATGCAGTTTTTTCCTAGTGAATAGGCAGAGCACTTTCAGACATGTCAGTATAACATCTGCTTATGTTTGGTAGCAGCAGGGTATAATGCAAGTAAGATTCATTTTATTTTCATAACAGTCTTTTAAGCATAGAAAGACTTGCACCCAGTCATAGAATAGACTGTGCTCAAATATAGTTTTGACAGGGTTTTTTAAACATGAATTCTTTCAGTCCTGGAGCTTGCTTGTGAATGTGTTAATGAAAATTTCTTTCAGTATAAAAGTGTTAGCAAAACAAAAATAAATTGTGATCCTTTAAGAAAAGAAAAGTAAAATCAAGTTTGGGAAGAAGATTTGTGTGTCCCCATTTGCGACTTTTCGGCTGAAGGTGAGATGACAAGAAGTCTGTCTGATCGGGAATAAGTTAAAATTTTAACTGTGGGACTCTTGAGAGCTAAGAGGATAAATATAAACTTTTAAATAGGTATAATGTGATGGTAGATGATACTTTTGCATGCTCTTAATGGGAACAGAAAAAGTAGTGCACCAACTTTCCAGCAGCTGTAACTTTCTTTTTCAACAACCCATTTGCTCTCTGTGGCTGTTGCTAGGGGTAAAATTGTGCATCAGGTTATGTTTCCATAACAGCTGAGTCTCTCTGGAAAGATAACCCATTTTACCTTTTTTCAAATCCTGACCTAGAGCCTGGTGGTGGAGTGAACATGAGTCAGTTCAGTACTCTCTTTTTGCCTGATGTCCCAGGTCATTGACAAGATGTGATCTCAAACAAGGAAACCTGGAGTAAGGGGATAGGATAAAAACTGGGTTAAAATTGTTCCTTCTGTAAGACTGCTGCAGCTACTTGAGGCTTTCATACTTTCAGAGCCCAGAGGGGATCCCAATTATGTGTGTACCAGTTTGAATGCAAGGCAAGAGGCTATTCTACTTCCCATACAACTGAGATTTGATCTCAAGAACTCTGGTAACAGCTTTTTACAGGGCATTTGTGTGTCTGTAGTTACAGACTTCTAAATGTGGTTGTACCTGTTACTGAGAAGGTGAAGGACTAGAGTGAGAAGTAAAAATTAAATCTCTTCTCATGTTAAAATTCCTTCAAATGAAAAGAATCCTACAGGGTTACACTTACCATGCTTTGATAATGGGATTGTCTTCATAGAACTGAATAGAATTTGATGATTAAAAAACACAGTATTTGTTGCAAGCAGCTGTGGACTCGTACACAGCTATTGCATTTTAAGTATCCTTTTCCCTATGCCATCTCAAAAGATCCCAGCAAGAACAATGGCCTTTAAAAGGAAATGCTAGGTTATTTGAAATAATTAAACTTGACTCTGGAAAGCTTTCTCTATGAGCAGGAAGATACAAGAAGTAGGATACATCTCAGCTTTTCGGAGATGATGATTTCAGCCAAATTTTAGATGTTTAACTCTTCCTGATTGCACAACTGCCACCCCTCCTCCCAAGAAGATCTCTGTCATCCTGTGTACAGGAAGAGCTCTTTCTGAGATGTAACTGGAGACCAAAGACCAGGAACTCACAGAATTCCTGAAAAAGAGGAAAAAATTTAAAAGTGGGTTCATGTCTGCATGTTGCTAGTGATGACACTTGTACCACGACTGAGCACATGCTGTGCAGCCTGATAATGGTGATTCTAAGAACAAGTCTTCAGTATAATATGTTGCCTACTCAGCCACTGGGCATTTTTGATTTTGAGAATATCTATGCCTCTTGGTGCTGCCTTGAATACTCATACCTTCTGTGGTATGAGAAATACCACTCTGATACATATCTGCCATTTCAATAAAACTCACGGCAAATACTCAAGTTCTTGCCATATTGATTAATTTTTGTTCTGAAATGAGATGTAATTGCTTGTCTGGGTAACATAAAAAGAAAAAGCAAGTGGTTAAGGTGTGTACATTTTGTTTAAATTGGATAGTGTGTATTAATACTTAATTCTGTTATATATGCATGACTTTAGCACCTGTGTTTTGTATGTTAGAGTAGTCCTTGTGCAAATGTTTTTCACACTTTCATCACAAAGGACTTTGTAAAGGTGATTTCATGGACTGCTGCTTCTGGCACTTTCAAGTATCTAATTCTGTACCTTCTCCCAGCATCTCAAGAGCTGATATAGTTGAAAATGTATTGAGAAGGTGATTTTCAAAAGGTAAAAATTGGCACTTGTTATCTTCATTGTGTACTATTTTCTCTATTTTTCAATCTGTGGTGTTGACCTGAACATGTAAGTTAGAGGCATTATTTTAATGGGTAGGCCACAGGTTTTTTAGAATCACAGGTATGTACAGACAAACCAGGCATAAACAGTGTCACCAGTGTATTAGATACAGAACATTTTCACTTAATTCACAAAAGACAGCAAAATCCCTTAGTACAGTCAAGGACTGCGTTGCAAAGTAAGAGAGGAGACACGTGCTACAGACACCTTGATCATTCCCTTCCTGAATCCATGCCCAGCACCATCTTTGCTGGTACTTTCTGCTGCAACTCTGGCGTGAGCTTTAATGTCATAAGGGACCTCTTACTGCAAAGGCCACTCCTTTGACTGTCACAGAGTGGACCCTATCCTGCATAGCTTGGAACCCTGTCACACAAGCAGTGACAATTGGTGCAGTAGCTCTCCCAGCTACTGCCTGTACCAGTAATATCCACTAATATGATTTTTTTTTTCTACAAACCTATCTTAAAGCATTAACTTTCCTCTCCCTCACCCTCTCATCTAGTTGAACTTCAGGATGGATGAGATGGTTGCTTCTTCCTTCTCCAAAACTAGGCAAAGATTGCATTGCAGGAGGTTTTAGTCTTTGAATGCCTCTGTCTCTTGAGGTGTCTATTTGGGGACACCAGCCCGGCAGGTAGTGCAAGTGGTTGACTCTTAGTCAAATTACCACTCCCTAGGAGTCACTGATTTCCCACAAGCTGGACAACATATGGCAATATTTCAATTTTGGCTTGGGTTTTTTCTGCCACTCATAATTTTCTGGAACAAATTATCAATTCATATTTCATTTATAGTCTTGTAATTTATGCATATTATTTGGCAACTCAGTTTTGTCTGCTCAGGTTTGCTGCTTCTCAAAATTTGTGATAATTCAAAAATTTTAATGTAGTCAAATTTGTACTGAGGAAAACCTTCCAAGTGAACAGACGGATGTGAAGCAGCTTGGTCCAACAAAGGTGGTTTTATTTGTTTTAACTCCAGTGTATTAGAAGGCTTCTGCAAACTACATATGCTCATCTGTCTCAGCTAAAAAACAGTCATGTCTGATGGAGGTATCTCTGTTGTATCAGAACAGACACCATCCCCTTGTTCATCAATAATTAGCAAGTATGTGTTCTGTGTCAATACCTGTTCTAAGACTTGCTGTATCCATGATGTAAGGCATTTTGCTATACTGTCTTAAATAATTTTGCCCTTTACCAGTATCCAGACTGATACCAAGACTATATTTAAACATGATCTTTAAGTGTTTGTGATTTCACAGAATTATAGACCAGTGTAGTTTTGAAGGGACAGCTAGAAGTCATTCAGCCCACATCCCCATGTTGAGCTAGTTGGTATAACTGAAGCTCCTTGTGGACTAGGAAAGGTCATATTTTTAAAATAAACACTTCCCGCAGAGTGACATTTTGTCAGAGAGGTTTTTGGAGTTTTCTCCTCTTTGCTTTGGATGATTAAAATAAAATCCATCTTTTTTTTTCTGGAACACTTTGAACTGTATGAGATACTTGCTTTGAGAAAACGTACCATCCATGTGTCAAAATAAAAAGCCCCACCTTTGTCACAAGCAGAGATGTGAACACTCTAACTCCAAGTTGAGTATGCATGTGTGGCAGGACAGCACCAGCAAAATTTAGTGTATGTGTTTCACCGATATGGTGAGGAAAGTAATTTTTTCACTAATGATTGTGTAACTGTGGTGGAGGTACACTGTTCAGTGGTGGACACTGCTTGAGTGAAATGAAACTGGGAAATTCTGGGGAACTGCAGAAAATTTGATCCCTTAACAGGGCATGACAGCATGTCCAGTGTCTGAGGAAGACACAGAGTCTCTGCATTAAGGGAAAGGGAGATTGAGAGTCTCTTTTTGTCCCTGTGCGAGCTCAGGCAACAAATCCAGGACCCCATGTTGTCACTTGGCTAGAAGCAAGTGTGAGGTATCAACCAGAAAGAAGTTCTAACTTGTTTTTTTTTTCATTTCTTGCAACCTGCTAGATTCTGCATGAGGAGACTGGTAGCACTTGTATTATCAAAGGAACTTGGGTTTGGCATTTCTTAATGGGTATATGTGATTAGGGAATCAGAAAGGAGCTCTGATGGTGTACAAGAATGCAGGAGATGATGATAGGAGAGTCTGCAGAGGATAAACTCCGATATTTTTTCCGGCTAATGCACATTTAAGATGCATGCGTGAGAAGTCTCTGTTGACCACAGGGACATTTTATAAGCCTTTTGTTCCAGTATCAGCAGTTCTTTTTAATACATGTACAAGTGATTCTCATAAATTATGTGACAGCCTGAACCAGCAGTTTGTAACCTTTACTGCCATAATACTGGGGAGATTCTTTAGGGACATTTATTAAGCTTATCAAGGAAAGGGTGAGAGATGTCATTATGTAAGTTATGTAGGTATGTATTTGCTGCTGCACGGAAGTGTAGTGGGAGACCTTTTTGACTTCTTGAAAAAAGCATCATGTGGCCCAGTGTTTGAAATCAGACATTACATAAAGGAGGCATGATTTTGTATCTGTGAAAATAGGTCCAGACTAGAAAACAAGCATATCAGGGACAAAAAGAACTTCTATCAAAAATAAAAAGATAAAATAAAAAGATATCAAAGATAGTATGCTATCTCTACCACCATCCACAAACAAATGCCTAGAAAAGAGCAGGAAAATGTGGCAACTATGTGGTGTCCTAAAACTCTCATAATTTCCAGTCATTTCTATCTCTTGATTTTTCTAAGACAGATGCAGTATCTTTGTATTTAGTAACCTTCAGTTATTTTCTCTTCCATGGTAGTGTTCTGTTCCCTTTTGAACCATTTTTAGCTTCAGGGTCCACAGTATTCTTCAGCAAGAAGTGCCACAACTCATTCTTTTTGGTGCCAAGGATATAGGTTGATTATTTGCAGATGTTTTAATATATTTTAATTTGGTTTGATGGGAAAAAGTCTTTAGCTTTTACATATGAGAGGAGGTATTCTGCTAAATTGTCATGGAGGTCCTTTTGGCTTCTGTAATAATGTGAATTTGAGTTTCTGTAACTTTATTTTATGGGCTTTGTGGAAAACAGGATGGCCTGATTTGCTTTTAGCTTGTTAATGATGCTTGCAAATTTGCTTTAAGACAATTAGTATAATCAAATCACATGCTTCAGGGCTTTAGCTGACTCCTTTTTTCCTCTGTTTGTGTGTAGATGGTCAAATAATGTGCATTGTTGCAAATAGTCGCCTTTCTTGGAGGCCAGGTTAACATTTTGCTAATACAGTGAAAGCCAGACCGATTACCAAATTTGGGAAAATTAAAGTTGGCAAGATTCCTGTAGTTTCTTTTCTTCTACCCCATTTCAGTACCTGAACTGTTTTACCTAATCTCTTCCTTACCACCGTACTGGGGTTATTAGGTGCTAAGGGTACTTTGGTGTTCTTTTTTAATGGAAAATTGCTTTATCTACCAAAACATGAAAAGTCTTGAACACTGCCAGTGTGGTAGTTGTCATTAGACAAGATATCATGACTTGGTGCTGGTTGATCTCATGGCCTTTTGTGGTTTTGAAGTATTCTGGGCAGTTACACCACAACACAACAGTGCCATGATATTGTTTATTTTCTTAAAATAGCTGAGGTCACTTCTATCACTTTGGACTGGGACACTTAAAAGTACAGTCTTTCAAACTCTGTTAACTTTATGGAAGAAGAAAATATTGCACTGATGAGGAATAAGTTTATATTTCTAAATATATTGGGTTATTTACACGTGCGACTTTTATATAAAAGTTGTATTGTGCATCTGAAATTTTTATTTAATTATAAATAAATAATTTAATTAGTAATTACCTTTCTTATGAGAGGAACTTACGTGCAGAAAGGTCAAGAATTTATTTCATGCAAGGAGTGCTTAGAAATACAAAAGGGTTGAATCTCTCTGGTGTTTGGGATCTCCTGAATTTCTAGGGGGACATTTTGCTGGCCAGGACCTCCATAATGTGTAACCAAATGCCATCTGCCCCTGCTTTCTGCCTACCACTTGAATTACATCTTTCCTTTGTAACTACTAATTTACTTTTTTTATTTTCTTAAAGGCATCTTTATAGTCGCAGTAAACAGGTTTTGAAAAGTGCAGCTGAATATAGGCAACTGCTTTCCCTGGAGGATATGCGCTTAAAAGTTACTGTCTTTCTGCTTAGGTATTGTGTGTGCATAATGTTTTCCAGCAGGCATTAATCGTACAGGGTAGCTTTGAGGGCAAAACTGTTGCGCTAAGATAAACATTTGAGAGTCTGCTTTAATGCCCAAAGCCTCTTAGCTTTTTTAGGTCAAATTATCTTGTATCCTCTGACTCTGTTTCTAAACATGCTACTGCTAAATGCTACTTTTTAAATTCAGATTTTGTGTTCCATTTTTGTTGGCAAGGTTAAAGAGAGGGTATCTCACAATTAATGTCCCAACTTCAATGGCAAGAAAACCAGAGCGGTTCTACTTCCTTAGAGCTGACACTGAAGAAGAATGCTGGTTGTTTCATACTTACAGTAGCATCTCTGCTTTTTGTATTCTGTCACTGCCATGGTGCAAAATGAGGCTGTTAGGCTACAACAATGTGCTACAAGTTAAACTTTTTGTTGACCAAGAATGTATGAGTTCATTATTTATACTTGGAGGTTCTGCAAAGACTTTATTTTACAAATAATGTTTTTTGCAAGCTATAATATTATAAACAAACCTGTAAAAAAAAACATTATGTGTTGTGTAACTATCCCAGAAAAGGCAAATAGAAGTAATTTTCTTAAAATGCCTTGGTTTTTGCATTGATATCAGCCAAGATCTCAGATATCAGTTGGTAAGAGCTGTTTTTTCACAGGATATGTTCAAAAGTTGTAGCTTTGTTACATACTTGACTGCTGCACAACAAATTTTCTTTCCCTTCCTCCTCAGTGAATGCCCTTGGTTAATATTTGCCATCCACTCAGCTAGAGATTAAATTACTGGGGACTGAGAAGAAAAAGCACTTGTAAAAACACAGGTGTCTCCTGCTGTGAAACCGAGGCTGTAGTGTGTGCAAAATGTGATTTTTCTAAAGTTAGGTTTACTGGCAGGGGATATATGTGAAAATGTCCAAAAAGCAGAGACCTCATCTGTTCCTGCTGGTAGCTAGCGTGATGCCATTAGTGTCTGTAATCTGGGGAGCTCGGCGGGCGGGGGAAGTGAGGAGGATTGCTCAGAGTTTTTTAGAATATCTTCTTAAAAGCTGGATAGTGAGAGAGTTAGAGAGGGAAGCTGTCAGATAGTCAAATATCTGGGAGATGGTTTGGCTGTCACAGTATATGAAAGTTATGTAAGGTGTATAAGCATATTACATAAGAGCTCCCCCATGCTCCAGGTCACCGGCTGCTCTTCCAAAACTCAGCGCCACCCGCCTGAAACCAGCCCAGAAACACGCGCAGCACTCTTGGAAAATGGGCTTCTCTGTTATTTCTGCAGCAGTGGCAGCATGATTGCATGAGACACACACATTAAAATATTCAAAAGTAATACAATGGTTTGTAAGAAGAACAGAATCAAATGTCCATGAGAATTTTTTCTTTTCTTTTACTGAGTATCAGTATAAAAGAACAAATCACATACAGCAACTTGTATTGCAGTGGAATATGTTTCAATACTATGAAATGGTGGGGAGGTTTTAGGCCCAGCAGGAAGGGCCTGCTGTTTATATTCAGTCTGAATAAGCATTTCTTCGCATTTGGAAAAGAGAATTGCAGCTCAGCAAGTTTTTTGCTAGTTATTTTGTTATTGCTAGTAAAATCTTCTGCAGATTTAACTTCGGTTTTCCTGCAAACAGAAGCATGGATATTTCTCATGGGGGAAAATTTGCTGAGGCTTCTTTAATCCATCACAGTTTAAGATCAAGATCGAAAGGTGCTTGATGATGAACCTTTTCCACCCTCTGCAGCACATTTTAATGACAGCAGTAAGAGCTCGATTCTTCATGCTTCGGTCAGATAGCTACAGCTCCTTCCTGACAGCATGCTGGATTTAATTTATATTACAGGTTAAATGGTTGAAATCACTGTAGTAACTGTAACAGATAACAGATGAGAGCTCTATGAGACATTCTCTTCTTAAGTTATTGGGAAATTGAACTCAGCTTCGCAAAGAGTATTTCATCCCTCAGTCTCCTCTCAAAAACTCGCTTGGAGGTGGGAAAGGCAGCACAATACCATCATGTAGATGGCATGAAGTGTTTGCAAGGAGCTTCTTCTCATCCAGATGTGGAACATAGATCACGTGTCCAGAGGCCAAATGCTGACAGAATGCTATAATGGTCACTGTTCAAATAAAACAGGAGCAGTATTAGTTCCACTCTGTCCAGAAACAGTTTGCTTTGGTCATAGGATAGTCACCATTAAGCTGAAGCCTCTGTACCTGACCAACACTGAACTAAACTGAACACATTTTTTATTAGAGACTGCTTATATGTGAGTCCAGCCCTAGCCCAGTTACCTCTTCTGCCTGATGGTGCTTCTCAGAATTGCAGTTGGGATCTGTATTCATATCCAGCATTGCTGCCTCTGGCGTGTTCCAGTGCGGTTGGTGCGATTCACTGCCAGAGTGAGGGGCAGTTCAGCTGTATGTCAGACCTTTTCCCCCAAGAAACAACAAAATTTAATGGAGACTCACTTGCTAAGTAAAATGAAGGAAATTCTGTCCACTGCCAGTCTAATCTCAATCACTAACCTCCTGCAGAAAGCTTTCTGCTATTTCAGTCTGTTGGCTGGTCCTGCAGTAATCACAGCTTTCTGTGAACTCTGAGAAGAGACATTTGGCAGAAGTTACTGCAGCCAGTTTTCCTTCTTCAGTGCCATGAAACACATTTTGTCATCTCACAGTTCCTGGGATCTCAATGTCCAATTTGTGAGCAACTGCCTTTTGCTTTGTTAGTGCAAACTGAGTTTTGTGTCTTTTCATTGAGGAAGATCTCTGTCCTTATTTCCCATATTTAGGAATATAGCCCCATGAAGCCATCCTGCAACTCCTGTTCTGTTTAAGTAGAACATTTCAAACAAACGTCTTGTACACGTGTAACTCATTACTAGTCACTGGGAGCAAGGTGTCTGCAGGCAGTTTTTATGTAATAAAATTATATAATACAATTATTTATATGTTGAGGTAAGTATGTATATGCAGTATGTATGGCCTGTGTTCATCATGCTGCACTGTAATTTTTTGCCTCAGCACAGTTTAAATCTTACAGATTCCTTACCTATAAAGAAATGGGGAGCTGGTTGTTTCTTCTGAAATCCCAGCTGGGATTTCAGGACTGGCAGTCTACAACAATCATGGATGTCAAGTGTATCACCAGCAATTCCATACAATATAACTTGAAGAACCAGTTAAGGTAAAAAATAGTGTTTCTTTGGCCTTGAGTCTTTAGGTAAACAAGAGGCAAACAAGTTAGCTCATCTTTCCTACAGTGAGTTAGTTCTGTTTGTCAGTCTACAGTCAGATGGTTACCTGTGTCTGATAAAAAGTGTCCCTGAGTATGAAATAAATGTGGTTTACAGAATTGTTTGGTATAAAAACAGTCTCCTCCCCTTCCTGCCCCATTCTGTCAAATTTTGTACCTGCTTTTTGTATTCTGTATTTGTGTTTTGTTCTGAAAGGGTTTTTGTCTTTATTTTGGTGTGTAGACTCCTCTAATCTTCCCAGTTTCGCATTCCTCTGTTTTACTTAATATTTCTTGTCTCCATGGGAGAGATGTTGTTAGGTTGTCATGCAGTGAGTTTTCCTGAACCTGATTTCATAACTCTACTCCTTGCCTTGTAGCAGTTCACCCTGGACTCTAATCAGCTGTTAGGCATTTTAAAGTCCCTGCACAGTGATTATTTTGTAAACATCCATTTATTTGCCACTGAGTGTTCCACAGCTCTACACAAAGTGACAATGGAATTAATCCAGGAAAAGAAACAGGCTGAAAAAAGTCATTCAAGTACCCATGCCAGCCTTGCTCTACTAGGCAGTTTGTTTACATTGATTTTATAAGGACACAAACAAAGAACTACTAAAGAAAAGAATCCATTCTGAATTGTTCGGTTCACTCATCACAATATTCAGTATTTGAACAAAATCTCCCAGCCTCTCAACTAGATTAAATTGCATTTGATTTACCCTCATTATGCACGCATTTTTGTTGTAACACTCAAAATACTCAGTTCTTGAAGGCCTTCATTTCAGTGATAACAGAATGTGATGATTTCCAAAGAAAGCCTAGTGCAAAAAAACCTGAATACTGAAACCTGAAATTGAAAGTTGAGGAAGGTGGAGGAGTGACAGGAAAGCTAGCTGCACATGGCACACTTAGAAGATCTTGTTCTTCATTTGCTTTTTAGCTTTGCATTGATACCAAAATCAAGCAATTTCGTTGTCTTCGCAGTAGTAAAAATAATTAGCAATTCCTGTCTTCATTATCATGTTGAAACGTATTTTAACTGTGAGTTCTCTCATTCTATTTGAAGTATGTTTTTATTTCTCTAATACACTAACTCCTGAGCATAAATACACGTTTATACACCTGTATGTGCCCCTGGGTCTGTATATACCAATATACCTTTATAACTGTTTTTTGGTAATACTGAATCAACTTGTCCATGACAGTTTTTAAACACTGAATCATTCAGTAGCTACTGCTTCATTTAAATTTTATTTATTATTTCAAGGGTTTTTAAAGGTTTGGGTTTTTTTCCCCTCTCTGAGTATATATACTGCCTATGATGCCTATACTACATATGCTTATGTGGAAATAAGATTTTTTCTGTATGAACTGTTCCTTCTCTTGTAAAATAACTTCGATTTTCATCAGTCTCTTGAGATAGGGGTTCTGAAGTTTGATTAGAAAGGCAAGGCTAGTAATGAGAAATTTTTAGATGTATTAGATCTTGGAATACTGAAGAAGAGTCTGGTTGAATTTCACCAGCAAGAATGGAGAATGCAGATTTAAGATGGGCAAGTGAGTGATTCTTTTACAGCTGAGTGGAAACAGTAGTTTCTGCAAACTGGATTGATGAATGAATGCTCTGGGGATGTGCTTTGTAACTTTCTGACAACGTGAGATAATAAAAGTTAAGGAGCCCTGTGCATGTGAGGAAGAAAAAATACTTTAAACAGCATAAAACTTCTGTAGCTGATTGGAAGTATTTGTGTTGTACTGGCATTTTGCTATCATAGCTAGGACTATTAAAATACCTGAATATTACATAGACATGCTGGGAAAACTTGCTTTAGATGTGCCAGTCTCCCCCATTCCTTGAAGAAAGGCAGGGAAAGGTTTCTCAGAACAGGAGTCTGAGTTATAAGCAATCTGATCCCCTCTCTGTTAACTGTACATGGAGCATCTTGGGACAAGTTTTCCTCATGGTGAAGTATGGATATTTTCATGGGTAGATATCAGCTAAGAACTTGGCCCATAGTTTAAACCCTGTTTGAAAATTGAAGTGTTCATATTTTGACCGAGTAAGGGATAAAATTAGATATATCACGATTTACTTGAGGGTGAATAATGGGGCCCATTAATACAAGACTGCATTTGAGCTTCAGAAAATACAAGTGTCATCCCCTATCAAAGGTCCTGCTTTGTGTCTCTTCCTGTCCTTTTTGTGCTGTATTTAAACAAAGTGGCTTCACTGAAATGATGAATGGAATGTCTTTCTAAATGTTAGTCCTCATTTTTACAAATACTTTGTCTAAACATAGGTACATAGAAAAAAAGAATGTATGCATAGAAGTAGAGCATTGGGTGGTTTTTTGCTTGTTATCCTGTTTATTTTATTTATAAATATCCTAGATCAGTTTAAAGAACACTTGGACCAAATTACCCGTTTGTGTGTTTATGCCTGAAGGTTTTTGCATTTTAACTTTCAGGTTTGTTTCCTCCATTATCATAATCACCCTCTTATGCAGAGGGTCAGTATACAATTGAGTTTCCTGGAGAGTGTTATGCAAGAATATCATTATTTGCCAAGGGCAGCACAAAATAAATAAATAAATGAATATACACTGTTGTCAGGGAACAGCATTGCAAAGTGTTTCTCTTCTGATCTTAAAAACTTTTGCACCTGCACTGTCTATAAAATTAGCAATTGGAAATTTGACTTCAAATTGACTGAATTCCTTGAAATGAACACACTAGAGAAGTCTTTGTTTCCAAGGCAACAATCAGCCCTGTTCCTAAGGACTCAAAAGGTGTTTAAATGACAAGGTTGCCTTGAGAACACATCTTACTAAATTTAAATTTTACATTCATTCAGAGTATCTGGAACTATAAGACTTTTCCTAATGTGAAGTACAGCTCTCATTATGTCTTTACTCCGTCATGAAAAGAGCGCACTCCTACAAAATGTATTCCCTTCCCAATACTATACTCTAAATATCTTACAGGTCATTCTGCATTTCCAGTTTCTCACTGTAACTATTATAGGAGACCAGTAGTGATATCTGTAGCTAAGATTAGATAATACTTTCAATTACATTAAACTGCAATATTAGAGCTATAGCAAAAACAGGTTTTGGAGGATATGGTAAAAAAACTCAATCAGGTATTTTGGCAGATCTAATGAAGAGCACTTAGCCCCTCCTGGAAAACATGTTTGTGATAAATGACTAATAAATGCCTGATCAGAGTTTTATGAACTTCTCTTAATACATTTAAAAGTGATTTTTTCAGGATATTTCTTACAAATGCTCATGGAGAGCTTTTCCATACCTGTGTGGCAGCATGAAAGAACAATGATTTTGACGGAGAATCATGCTAGCAAGGAAATATTTCTTTGGCAAAGCCATGAGAAGAGTTAGTTCTCTGTGTCAGAATGGAGCAAGTGGATGCAGAATAGGTTACTAAACTTCCAGAAGTCAGAAGAATTTAGTTTCATGAGAAGGAACAGTAGGCTGAAGAGAATAGTGAAAACTTAAAGGCACAGATCAGAAAGATACTTTAAACAGTGACATTTGTGGTTGGGGGTTTTTATGGAAGAGAGGGAGGGAAGAAGAGTGCAGGCGTAAAGCCTCAGATTCAGCTGACATGGAGACAGAGGAATTTGGTGTTGGGATAGGTTTCGTATCTGTGAATGATTCTTTGGTCTCAGGTTACATATTTTCTTTCATGAATTGCAGATTCAAATTCTTACCACATTTTGTATATTTGTCTAGCTTGTTTGTGAAGAGTAGCTTTGGAAAACAATGATCTTGAGGCAGTAGTATTAGGGAGAAGTATTTTGCTCGATCATGTAAGTACTTCTGCAAATCCTTTGAGACAATTTTCAAATTACCATTTCTAATTCCTTGGAAATACATTCACTTGAAATTGTAACATTTAATTCTCTTTACACAGGAAAGATTGTTTTTGGAGGTTTGTTAATCAATGGATATACTTTTGGGAGAGGTATCATTATAGTGGTTTGCAAAGTGTCAATTGTTTTCTAAAATACACGTATTAAAACCTGTGTAGCTTTCCTGTAGAGTTTAAATGGTGAAATGTATAAATCTGTGTCACTTCATTGCTTTTTACAAGATCTAGAAGCACAAAAGTCTTTATCTGGACTAATCCATTAGGTTTGAAAGCCTCTCACTCTCAAGCCCAGAGGGATTTTTTTAAAAATTTTTTTGAATGCTTAAAATGCCTAATGTTTTTAAAGACTTTCTAAAACTTACAGTAGCATTCGTTATCAGTATCAAAGTGAGGACTGAAGGTTTGTTAATGATATATTAATTGTAAAATGGGACTGAAGTGAGAAGTAGTAAATTGAAGGGAACTTGGCAAACCACAGCTTTGCTCCTTGTGCTCTGGATTTTTATTCCACTCAATATTCATACCTCAGTCTAAGTTTTGTGATTTTCAGTGGGTGAGGTTGCTTTACCTAAATTCATTTTTATTTTCACTGTTTAATGGCAAGGTAAATACTTCTTTTTATCTGCTTAGAACCTAACTGCTGTTCCTTGATTTACATGGTGTTTATTATTCAGGATGCACAGCTCCTCCACACGCTGTACAGACTACAGTCTATACTTAAGTGGTGTAGGTTCAGAATTGTCTCGTTTGCAAATAAATGGTAGCTCTGCGTAAGTCTTGGATCTTCAAAATTGTAATCACACTCAATACTTTTTTGTTTTTCTTGTTGCCTGCCTAATGTATTCCTAGTTGTAAAGAAGATAGGGATTTTTCAGAAATAATGTATGATAATATAATCAAATCCAAAATGGGATTTTCAGAAGTGCTGATGGATTAAGTGTCCAATTTCCACTGTCTATCACTACAAATTATGTGTGGCCTTTAGAAATTTTTTGAAAAGTTCACCTTTCATTCATTGCAGTTGCCAGATACAAAACTGATTCAAAGCTATTTGTAATCTTCAACCTCAAGTAACTCTCATCAGACTGGCTAATACTACTTTTTTGGGTGTGCATCCTCCAGAACAGTTTGTGCAATCCAGGTGTTACTCATAACTGCAAATAACTGGAAAGCTCTTCACTTAATCCAGCAGGTGAAATACTTCATCTTGAGCATTGCTGGGCTGCAGAGAAGAGTTTTCAGTAGCCTCAGAAGAGAAAATATGTGTTTCCTCTTTTCTGAGAGTGGCTGACTGGCTCTTCTATCCTGCAATCATTTCTAAATGTGCTTGCACCCTAGGTCTTGTTTTACTCCAAGTTTCTTCTGTTTTTTATGTTGTACAGTTTGATTGGATGCAAGATAAGGACATCAGTAAACAAAATACCAAATCACTTTTGTCCTGGGAGGCAAGATTTCGTAGTAATTTAGATTCTGATGAAGCAGCTAGAGTTTTAACATACTCTTCTCAAATGTGTTCTGTAAGACGCTTGCTTTCATTGAGCTGTCTGGTGCTCATCAGGTGCTACATTTGCTGAAAAATATTACTTGATATCTATAAATAAAATGACATAATTTTTATTGAGGTATGTCATCACTTTAATTTACTGTAAGTTGAAAAAGGTGAAAACAGCATGAAATACATGGTGAAGACTGTAACGCTCACTTACGTGGCAGTCTTTCTGCTGTCTGTTTACATACTGTACTGTAAATTCTGTAGTATCTTCTTATGCTTTTAAGTGTTTCAGAAATTTCAAAGTTTCACAGTAAAAAGGCTTTACAGTACTTCTAAATATAAATAAGCTTAAAAATAAATCCTGCAAAACTGCAATGATCCATTTAATAAAATGCCCATTTTTATAAATGCCCTGAAATGAGTGGGTGAAAAATAGTGTGACACATCATGTGGGCTTAATCTGTTTCGTGTAAATTTGCTGTAAAAGCTCTAGTTCAATATAGATAATGTGCAATCTGTTCTAAACATCCAGTTGTACAATAAGGGTAATTTGTGGGAGACAGTTATGGATCTCAAGAGCCCTTTCATCATGCAGAGTATTGAATTAATCTCCTCCTAAATGCTCATTCAGAAAGTGCCAGAAGACTGCTCTGTTTGGTTGCCATGGCAGATATTATTCTCCTGGTTCCTTGGAGAGCTACATTTCTATAAACTGTGAGTGTTTTCAAGTTTATCAAAGCAGTAAGTTGTAGTTATTCTGATTTTTGTTGCGGTTGACAGTTTCCTCCTGTCATATGCTTGCATTATTTTTATTCTTCAAAAATGTTATAAAATTTCTTTTTATCTGCTTGCTCTCTCAAATAGAATAATAATTTTCATTTAGAGACAAAAAGGGCAAAAAGGTGTTTTGGACTTAGAGTCTTACAGTAGTTTTTAGATAAAATAAAAAGAAGTCAAAAAATTGAGTACCTGTATGCTGAGAGACTAGTGAAAATGGCAGAACTCTGATAAATGCAGGTTGTAAACAGGGAAGGGAATGAAGATCAAGACTGTATTTTATCAAGACTGTACAGGGACAGATACTATGAAGGAGATTGGACTGATTTCTTATACAATGAACTTTTCCATTTGCGTGTTCTCCCACTGCAATCTGCTTATAGGCAGCAGAACTAATGAAGCCTGATTTCCTCAGGATTTATGTCCTGTCTTTCCTGAGCCTATAGGCAGCTGTGCACATCCTCCTTAAAGCAGTGGCAGCTACTCTGAGCTACAATCCTGTTTTCAGTGATAGGCTGCTGATTTGGATTTCCCTTCATACACAGCTACTGATTTTCATAAGGGGAAGAGACACTTGGCATCCTTGAGACCTCTGCAAAGTTATGACATCTGTTGAAATCGGCTGGTGGCTGCAAAGTTACTTTGTGGTCCTTTGCTCTATGGCCCTGGCACTTTAGACATCGGATTCAGGTGATTTTAAAGGCACATACTGTCACTGTGAAAGCTGCAGATTCTAGGACACAGTTTTTGGCCACCATTGAAATTCAGAGACTTGCTTGAATTTTAGAGTTATTATTTAATAATTACTCTGTAGTAATGCATGCTGACAGTTCAAGATATGTGATTATGTTACTTGCTTGTCCAGATGCCTGTTAAAATTTGGATGACTATGTGCTTTGAACACTTCAGCTTCAGATTATTTTTTATTTAACTTTGGTGTTTTGGTTACCAAGATAGTTATACTCAATATAAGCCTATCACTAAGGAGACAAACAGGGTAACAAGTCATCAGAGTTTGCAATGAAATACTTGCCTGCATTCACTTACCCAGCTACACCTATCAGTGTTTGAATTAGTGTTGAGCTCACTGGACATTCTGTGGTTCTGACATCTGAAAAGTAACCCCCTTGTGTGCTACTCCATTACCAAACTCTGCCCTTCCAGAGACATCTGGAAGCAAAGATGTTCTTGATGGTCCTGTGTCAGCTGTGCAGCTGAAAGACTCTCAAATCTAACTCCTAATCAACTGTGAATATGTGGGAGGATCCTGCTTTGAATCAGTGACAGTGTGAATGATCATGTGGACAGGCATTGAAGGGAGGAAGGGAAGCTACCCATTAATAATTGGAGTTGTCAGAAGTGTTTTGTTGATATGCAAATCTACCATTTACCTACTTTCAAGCCCTTTTTACTTTAGCATGAGGGGACACAGCATACATAAACTCTTCAGGTACTGGATAAGCAATAAAGTATTAATTCTGCACTTTGTTATGGATAAGCACTCACAGTAGGAAGCTGTGTGTGGATGGCATGTATTAGTCTTCCTGGAAGAGGAGATTTGGTGTATGCACAAAATCTCAGGGGAAGGCAGATACTTAGAGAACTGAGAAACTCTGAATAGGATTATACATCATGAAGCACTGGAAATGGATTCATTACCATTGCATTTTCTCCTTAAATTTGTTTCTAGCACAAGATGGTGGAAAATGCCATTCTGGCCAGAACCTACATGTAGTTCAGACTGCCAACAAATCTGTTAGAGACCACCATCCCATTGAAACAACAGCTGAACTATGAAATGCTTGAATTGTAAAGTGATTAAACAGAGAAAAATTAATATAAGAAGGTTAGTCACAGTAATATGAGAGGGTTTTCAGTATGCAGGCAAAACAGGGAGCACATTAAGTGGAGCAAATAAGGCCTGATGTGCTCATGAAGGATGTAGAGGGATTTTTAACCTGAATGTCTGCAACAGTCAACATACAACCATTGCCTGTTCTTTTCATTGTTCTGCAGAGCGCCATAAAGACAGAATTTCTGCTGTATTTGAAGTCTCATACACTTCTATGGAAAAGCAGCAAGGCTTGACATTTGAGAAATTCAAGAGGTTTTGTGTTCAAAGAAAGCTGGTTGGGGTCAAAGAGCATGTCAGTCTTTAATTAGTATTCAGCATCCTTTTAAGTTAGTGTGGTGAATATTTTAGATTCTAATTGCACTGTGTGTAATTAATTCATTACACACTATGCTGTAAAAACTGAAGTATTTCTTTTGACAAGCTGAAAATAATGTTTTTTATTATTCATACAGAGAGCAGAATATTGAATGCTGTATGTAGCAGATTATAAAGTACTAAAATGTATTCTGGGGTAATTTAGCAAGCAGACAACAGCAGAGTTCCTTTAACCTTCTCTTCCTGAAATAAGTATTAAACTGAGGTGACTGACACTCTACATTTTTGTGAGCTCAGTATGACATTCTGCTAAGAACTTCCTGAAATCATGGGGCACATACTGCAGCTTTCTATAGACAAGCATATAGACATCATTTAATGTGTATCAGTCTCGATGTTTCTTTGTTACAGAAGCAATATTATGTTGCTGCTCTGTGTTTATTTAATAGGAGACTAAAGTCTCCAATATTCTGAGGGAATTTTCATAAAAACCAAATTCATTTATGTACATGGAAAGCAACACACCATTGTATAAATAGCTGTGTGCTTAACCAGAAGAGTAAGTTTTCCTGTGTGTGCTCTCAGGATTGGTTCTCTTTGATGTGCAGCTCTATGAATAACAAGTAACAGGGCATGGGGTGACAGGTAGCTCATGTGCAAAAGAGAACGCTGTTTAGAGCAGGTCTTTTGGGGAGATAATGTATTTTTTTGCTTCTGAGAAGCAGACTGTCAGGAGGTTTCAATGGTACTGTTAGGCTCTGCATACTAAAGCATGCTTTTTAAGTTGCCAGCTCATATAAAACGGATTAGAGAAGTCAGGAGGAAAATATCTGCCAAGAGAACTAAATTCAGACAGATACTTTTTAAAGCTTTATTGTATTTAAAAGTTCTAGTAAAAAAAAAAAAAAAGAAAATTAAATGAAAAATCAGGATTGAATAAAACAGCACATTTTTTAAGTTAAGATACTGTTAAACTCTTTTCCTTTCTTTCTTTTTCCTTTATTTTCTATTAATAACAAGTAAAACTTCCGCTATCATTTCAGAGCAATTGCGCCTCTGTAGTTTGCTAGGTTGTTCACCCAGTAATAGGAGCAATGTGCACTATTTAAAGCTATATATCCTCTGAAATAGATGGAAAACAGAAAGATTTGCTTTTCTGAGAAGCATTTGGAGAATCTGAAGTTTATTAGGTTAGTTGCCCTGTTTGGTTTTGGATTGGTTGGTTGGTTTTTCTTTGCAGGCACTGCTGACCTTTTTTTTTTTTTTTTTTTTTTTTTTTTTTCCGATTACCTTATTTTCTTAGGAGAATCTTTTCTTTTTATCTTAGATAATAATATTCCTTAGATGATAATATTATCGTTCATATTCCAAAGGGTTTACCTTCCTCTACTGTCTCAATTTTTGTTTCATGTGGAAAAAATTACAAAGTTTTCAAAAGTCAGAAGAATGTGGAATGTGTGTAGAGAAGTGAGCCGTAGTCTGATCAATTCACCTTGTTATCATGGAGCAAAGCTGTCCCAGAGCAATATATACTGTAATAGTGCACACCTCAATTCAAGTGTCTGCTGCCTTTCTGTGACTTCTCCTTGGTCACTTAGAGCAGAGGAGGGAACTCAAACCATGTCTTCTTAGGCCAGAAATTGTTACCTTGTCAGACACTGAATGTTTGGTAGGGTACCAGCTTATTAAAAAAGAAAAATACAAGCCAGAAAGGACCATCTCCCAGATAAAACTCTGGAATGAATTAATGAGGCAGTTGAGCAGAAAGGATGGAGAGGTGAGGAGACTAATTATCTCTTTTTAGGAGAAAGAAAAAGGAAGGAAAAAGCCAGCGACTCTAAAACCCCAGGAAAAAGCAACAGAGATGTTCAACATGATAAATTAACGACTTTGCTTTTCAAAGATGAAAAGCAATATTTGATACTAGAGCAAGTGCTGTTTTCATGCTGGAAAAAAGAAGGCTCTGGATGACCTAACTGTGGCCACAGGAAGGATGGAGAGAGACTGTTTACATGGGTATGTAGTGATAAGAGAAGAGGTAATAGTTTCAAACTGAAAGAGAGCAGGTTTAGATTAGATTTTAGGAAGAAATTCTTTCTGTGAGGATGGTGAGGCACTGGAGCAGGTGGCCCAGAGAAACTGTGGATGCCCCATCCCTGGAAGTAAAGTCTAGGTGGGATGGGGCCCTGAGCAACTTGATCTAATGAAAGGTGACCTTGCCCATGGCAGAGGGATTGGAACTGGGTGATTTTTAAGGTTCCTTCAGTTATGAGCAGTATTGTTCTAAAATTGTCCAGATTGGTTGATCAAACTTTCAGGGATGTGACCAATTAGAGTTCCTGTGAAGAACATGTTAAAAGCTTAAAGTTCAATGCAGAGAAAATACTTTGCAGGTTTAGCAGACATGGGCAGGCATGGTGACTCCATAGCTTTTGATAGGAAAGAAATAGGAAAAGTAGAAGGATTTTGAAAGTTTTTGTCATTATTATGGTAATCTCCGTGTAGGATATAGTACATCTGCCAGAATGGGTCACCAAACCCAGGTTTTTAATATTCAGATCATGTTGTGAGACAAAAGAACTGTGTGTTAGGTAACTATTTATTCTGCAGTGTTTATTTAGTTGTAGCACTTAAGAGGGCTTAAGCACATTAAGACTTCTGTTGCCTTAGCTCTCTATAAAAATGCAGAAGTGTTAAGTTCTTACCCCAGAGGTCTTTTTGGGTGTCTGTGCTGCAGGTACAGGTCGCCATCTGCTTGCCCATGCAAGTCTCAAAAGCTTTGTACAATTCTGCCTTGTGTGTTGCTTTTGGTTACCTAGGAAGAAAAAAGAAGACTTGAAAAAGTTTAGGCAGCAACACAGCCTTAGATGTTTAAATACAATTTTACATGCTGTTGGAAAAGCAGGGCAGCCTAAAACACAGCAGGGATTGCTGGATATTTGTTGAAGAGAAGTTCTGTGTTTGAATAGTTTCGAATAAATTGAATAACTAAGGTCTGTTTCTGTGAAAGGGGGTGGGGGTTGTTATCAGCATCTTCTTGAGCTGGTGGATTTTTTCAAAAGGTAAGATTACTTTTAAATATAAAAGAGTAGTAAATCTGCTAAATAGATAAGGTTCTTGTGACTCCTGGTCCTTCCTGTTTCTGACTTGAGAAATGCTATCAAATTATCAGCCTGTCTTTTTCCTCTTCGGGGAGATGGAAAGGTCTGTTCTTAACACATTCTAGCTAACATTTGGTAACAAGGAGTGAGGCAAATTCCTAATGAAATGAAAGAGAGATGGATTTGGGTTGGTGGAAGTACTGCCAAGTAAACCCAGAATTTAACCGGTCTGCCAGATTGAGAAACTTTTAAGTGGCTAAATTAGACTTCCATGTGGCAAGAAGACCTTTCTTCTGCAGGTGGGACACACCCAGAGCTTCCCTTACTTGTTTTTAACATGGTGATGTTGAAATTACCAGACCAAACCATTAATTAGTTTATCCAGTAACTTCTTCTCTGGGAGTGATCTGTCCTGTTGTTTCCATGAGAAGTATATGAAAGTGCAGTGAACAATTAAAACTTTGGAGCAACAATTAATGGGAGCAGTTGCTTACTTACTGTACCAATTAGTTTTAAGCTTATCTCATCAAGAGGGAGAATTTTCATATCTGCTTCACAAACGAGATTATTTTTAATGCCACTGTGAAGCTTCCAGTTTGTTGCATAAGCATCTAATACAAGAGCATTTATATGGATCTTAGCGATTCTGAGCTGTATTTTCTTTTCTGTTTTTTCACTGATCAGCAGAAATAATGAAAGGAGATTCAGCCATTCACTAACACAGGACAAAAACCTCTTTTCTTCTTTTTAGTCAAACCCCTGCAGATTTCAGAAGAGAGAAAACTTATTTAAGGTGTTATTTATATATTTTTTTCCCAATAGTATTGGTGATTATTCCCATGTCACAGAAAGATGAAACAAAGTCAAGAAGCAAGTTCAGCAGATGGCAATTTCAATGGGATATGTTTCTTTGATCAAAAGTTAATAGGATGGCAAAATTCTAACATAATTACTTGAAGATTATTTAGATGAGATTCATACCAGGTAATACAGAGTAACATATATAATACATATTTTAAATTAGTACTCAATGCTAAGTAGTCTTTAGTATATACTGCCTGCTGAAAAACTCCCTTACTGGACTAAAGTGTGAATTCCCTGTAACATTATGGTAGCAGTTCCCAAATTTCACAGTTACAAATGAGGAAGGCATTGGGAGGAGAATTTTCAGGGTAACAAAAACCAATACATGGAAACCAAAACCTAACAGCCTTCCATTAATATTGTGGATAATGCCCTTTTAAATACAAACATTGTTAAAGTCTTCTTTATTGAATGCATTTTCTTTATTTTTTAGATAGATAAACAGATGCAGTATACAGAGAGAGAGGGGGGGAGAACGAGAATCTGGGTGTGTGGATGCTATTCAGGTCTTTGGTAGATGCATTCTTACACTGGCTTACTGTAAACCACAGCCTTTGCTGTATTTCCTTACACCACTAATAATTATTGTAATTTCCTATTAATAGTGGAAATTATGCGCTCTCATTTTAATATGTAAGAGATATTTGCTTTAGTTTATTGAAGAAACCTTTTGCTGTGGTTGTGAAATGTAATTATTTTAGAAAAGGATGTAACTAACGGCCATGGTTCTTGCAGTCTGTTGGTCCTATAATGGAATGTCTTTACTTTCTGATTGTTTCCAGTGCCAAGAAGGAAGCAGGAGCATATGAGCACTGACACATTATCAAGCGCAAAGTGCAGAAAATGGATTTCTGCAGCTTGTTAATATTTTGCAATTATTTGTCCTGCCCTAGCTTGCATATTTGATTTGCCCCAAAGGATCTGTGGAAATGTGTGTTCACCTTCCATCTTATACCATCACATAAATTTGCAGTGAATTAGCTAGGTGACTCACTGGATAATATTGACTCACTTTACTGATGCAAAATCATATGATGTTTTCAGCATTTATTTAGAGTCTTTTCACAGCACTTACTGGCATGTTTGTTAAAATATGGTTGGTTTGACAGATGTAACAACCTATTTTATAAAGGTCTTACTATAAAGTTTACAAGACAACATACTTTCTCGCAAATGGCAATGTTGTACAGTGTTTCCATAGCAATTGGACTGTTTTGATGTGCTACAGCTTATATGTTGAAGATGAATTATTTTAGATGTTTGTAGTTGCATGCTAGGTCATATATTTGTTGTGATAGATTAAAATTGAGGAATAGGAGTGTGATGGTACTGGTAACCCAGGGTATCCAGTAATAGCACTTTGCAATGTATAACAAACATTCCAAAGCCAAGCCTTGAGGTCTGATAGAATTAAATTAGTGTGGCAATTTAACATGAATCACAATAGTTAATCCCTCAGTGCATGCTGAAGCTGGCACCATTAGCTCTAATTTCCATTGAAGCAAAAGAAGGAGGTCAGTCTAGAACAGCAGCTGGACTGGAGCTGCATATATCTGTTCCACACATTTGTTCCTAGGTTTCAGTTTATTGTCTGGCTTTACCCAGCCCCTCAGAGCAGAGCCCCAAAGCAGAGCTGTGCTTTGTCCTTCCTGTGGTTCCCACTGCTTCTGAAAGGCAGAGCAGGATGATGGGAGTGGGAGGAGGAGTGTGGCTTTCTTCCCACCGGGAAGCTGCCAGCCTCCAGGGCGAGGCTTCTCCGAAGTTTTTCTGCCAGCAAATCTGACCCTTGCCCACCTGTGAATTTAGAGGCAGAAGGGAAAGATTTCTCATTTTGAAGGAATTGAAAGTGAAAATATAAGGGAGAGGGTACAGCTAGGATAGTAGAACAGTGGGGAATCAGCAAGGATAAATAAATAAGGAAAGAAAATAAAATGCTTTAATAAAGTGAAAATACTTTAAGGAAAGTATTTTCCTTTAAGGAAATTAAAAAGCAGAAAAAATAAGGAGTGTTACCAAGGCATATGAAAATTGACTTAGTCTGTGCATGGAAAGCCTGCATAGACACAAGGTTCTTGTTGACAAAGTAAGAGAATAATTGCAATATGCATGACCATTTTTGTAATCATTCAAGTTTTGTTTAGAAGGTAACAATTTTAACATGAAGTTCTAAACCTAAAACCACAATTTTATTAAAAGAAATTCTTACAAATATAGATGTATTTTATATAATACATGTACTCTGTCTTTATGTATTGTATTGCACAGAATTTAATTAACAGAAAGAAACTGGTATTATAGGGCTGGCGAGGCATGAAAACAATAAAATTAAATAGTCAGAAGTAATTCACCCATTTTTTTCAATTTAAACCTCATCCTAAAATCTTTTTCTATAGTTTCTCAGTTACACAGCATAGGGTGTTCAAAGGCACTAAAGCAGATCTCAGAAACAGAGTAAACGCTAATATTCAGCATATCTGCAGGTCGTTGTTTGTCTTCATATTACAGAGCCGCTTAAAATATCATCTCTCTTCAGACTGAAAATAGTAGCTCTTACGCACCTTTAATTTGCTCTTTGTTGCAGAAGAATTTCATAAAGCTTTGCAAAGAAATTGCTGTCAGTATTAGAGGCAGAAAGGCACAGAATTTTGTGAGGGTCTCTGATACAGTGCAGGTAGCTCTGAACGGGGGCTATGGAGGTAGAGCACTACATCACTTCAAAACAATGGTGGTGAGCAGCCTACAGCAAAGATGTTTTCTTCCCACTAATGCACTGGAAAAAGGGGAAAAGCATTTTGTTCACTTGTAACACGGGAAACAGATAAAGAGAAAGTGAGAAGGTGGTTTCACTGAAGTAAAAGAGAACTTTGCCATTGCTTTCATGGAAACCAGACCTTTTACCCTTTGCTAGGTTGTTTAAAATTGCAACAGGCTTAGCAGAGCAATTTATAAAGATTATAAATTTATAAATATTGCCATACCTATAATTTAGGACTGTCAGCTGTTACAACTTTACTCATTTTGAAGAAATACAGTTATAAACTACCAAACCAGTCTTTTACTCTCCTACCTTCTTATTAGGCAGTCTTTTGTAGGACACTGAGAGTCATGCTTTGTGTCCAGTTGTGCCTCTTCAATGCAAATAGCATGTTTAGTGAGCTGTGTGCTTTGTGTAGGTGTACATTTGCATACTGGTACCAAAGCCTCCGAAGTGGCAACACACACATGTCTAGCATGGAATGAAAAGCAGGAATAACATGTTTTAATGTATTTCCCCATCCTCTGCCTGTGCTTGGTTCAAGAGTTTTTCGAGCCAGATCAAACCATAACTAATTTGAGTAACTGACTTTGTCTGATAAGACACATATTGCCTTAAATATAGATTTAAGAGCAAATCCATAGACTGTAATGTATTGATACTTATGTTTGGCTCACTGTTTAAGGGAAAACAATTCATTTCTTTGCATGGGTGCATAGTCTTCCCAAAGAGCTGGGAACTTGGCAGATGGGAGTTTGCCTTTTTACAGATATCTTTGGTGAAGGAAGAAATTCTGTCAGTGGTGCCATTGCCATTTTGGAAGTATTTAAAGAGATATTTGACACACTTTAAAATTCACAGAGTTGACAGCTTCAGAATATTTATAAAATTACTGTAACCAGAAATTGTTTACCAGCTCTGTGTTGATTATTTTTCACTAGGCTGTAAATAGGCAACAGCAGAGCCCTCACAGGAAGTAGAAGAGATCTTGTCTTGAAAGACAAAAGCAAGAATGAAAATATTACTCAAAACTATATTATAATAACTCGTGCTTGGGTCAGGAAAGCCTCTGTGGGGGAGGAAAACAAATAAGATGGCCTGGCAGGTCCTTTCGTTGCTGGCCTTGGACTCCTTGCTTCATAAACTCTTGAGTACAATTGAGAATAGTTCTTCACCAAATAATCTAAACATTTACTTGTTTTTCCTACTTAAATGCATTAAAATATTTTTTAATACTGCAGTAAGTTACTTTAGAATTAAACTTACTTTTCATGCTGATACAACAGATAAACAAAGAAGTAAATTCCGTCTTAGAGAGAGCTCCCTTCACAACAGTGATTACTTTTCCTCTGTGTCTGCCCAGTGTTGAAGTCTAATTTCTCAACATGTAGCTTTTACTTCAGTTATACTATAATATTTTCTACTTATATTTTTCAGACATTTGATTTCTCTGGTGTTTTCTGATGTGTTGTGAGGCTGAAGTTTCTTGCCTGCCACAAAGGAATGGGAATTTTGTACTTGTAGCATTGTGGCTGCTGCGTGGTAGCAGGACAGAGGACAGCCATGCCTCCTGCACATTCGTCTGCTTACTCATGTCAGATTTATGTCACAGATGGTAATTTCCAAAAATACTGCCTGAAGTTGGATTCTTAGTTTCATATCTGAAGGCTGATCTAGATTACCCAGTGAATTTCCTGCACAGAGGAGTAAACTTTTTATCCTGTTACTTGTTTTATTTGAAACCAAGCTGGGTTTTGTATGACTCCACAAATTATCAAATTTGGAGAGAAATGTGCGCCTAGGGTAAAACTGAGACCAGCTGGGCTTGGGCTGGGGCTAGCCATGCCTTTGTGTCTAATGGCAGAGCAGAGGGTGGGTACGACTTTAGTAGTGCTTTGGGTGCTTAGGTGTTGGAGTCTGTGTGTCTGAGTTCCAGGGGTGGCCAAATTTGTGTCCAGAAAGTAGTGGAATATATTTTGTTTGTCTTCTGAGTATTTGGCATACTTAATTTTGAGAGACTGTCTCTTTTTTTCACATAGTCTGTTCCCTGCTGTTGCATGGATTACAAGGAGACACGTTCATGCTCTTTGGGTTTTTCCTCTACTCATTTTGTGGCATTAAATAGTTTAAACCAGTCTCTTGCCTTTTGTACAACAGATTTGCTAGAGGATGTTGGCAAGAACTGTGTGGGTTTTGGCCTGTGCAATACCGGAATTGACGCTGTGTGGTCTCCCCTGGCTAAACCTCTGTGACGTGGGTTTATGCACTCGAGGGAGGCTTGTGTCTGTAACCCAGCAGGCTCCTTCCAGCCTTCAGCTGGAGAAAATGGAAGCACAGAGTTGGTTTGAAATGTATCTTCTGCAGAAGCTGTAGTGAGCTGTGTATTTTTTCCATCACTCAAGCACTTGGGCACTCAAGCAGTGAGAGGAGGAAGGACTCTCACTGTCCCCCTGCAGTGCCACCAACCACCTTCAAGCTGGTGTTGCTTCAGAGGCTGTTTGTCTGCTTTCAGCTGTGCCCCCTCAGTCCTGAGGCAGAGTGAGTGCAAGGCACCTGCGCTTAAGTGGTAAATTAGTGCAAACTGAGCAGCCTGGTTGTTAGCCAGGCTGTTGCTGCTGTCACAGAATCACAGAATGGGTCAGGTTGGAAGAAACCTCTGGAGATCAGCTAGTCCAACCTCCCTGCTCAAGCAGGGACCCCTGAGCATGCTGCTCAGGACTGTGTCCAGATGGCTTTTGAGTATCTCCAGGGAAGAAGATTACAGTTTCTATAAGGCTGACACAGCTATGCCTGCAGTTAAGCTTCAGTGTCAGTCATATCCATATACTAGGAATTTGTGTCCAGAAAGCTGGTTAAACTCTCAGAGTGCTGGGTATTTCTCTTCCAAAGGGTTCCTGCCTGCTCAGGGACACCCTGCCTAGTGAATAAGCTTGTTAAACTTCAGAAAGGCAGAGTAGTTCGGTTTACTCATTTTCTCTTGATGGTAACTAATAATTGCAAGCTGGTAATTAACATCCTCCAAAACCCCTGAGAAAATAAATTGTATCATAGCTCACCATTAAAGCATTGTCGATGTGCTATTGACCTAGAGACCAACTGCACCCTTAAACTACAGTCATGTCTGTTTGACCCGGGCACAAAAATACAGAAGTGTGTGTGGGACTGCACAGTCCATCCCTCCACTTTGACATGTCACCAAGGTCATGTCACATTGGACGTTTTTGCATCATTGCTTTCACAGGCAGTCGATAGTTTCTGACTCCAGAATCTATTGACCAGCTGCTGATTGGGTGAGAGGTAATTGCATAAACTAAAGGGGACAGCATCCCTTGGGCTGGGCTGGCATCCTGTGAGGGTGGTTTGGGCACACACTCCTCATCAGGCATTCAGACACGTTGTTTAACATTGTGTATTTATTGGTCACTTGGCAGTTACATGGCCAGTTATGGTGAAAAAAGTTATAAAATATGAGCTACACAAGGACAAAAATAATGTAAATATTTTGAGGGACAGAATGCATAAACTATACTTCTGAAGCAAATACTATTAGACTGTCTTATATGACTTCCACTATTCTTCATTTTTGTGCTGTCTGCTGAACTAAAATGAGGTTCAGCAAAGGGTGACTAATACTGTAAGAATATTGTAATGAGTATTAATTAATACTTTGCAATTTAAATCAGAGACAATCTGAAGTAGATCAGAAAAAAAATCTTGGGAAGAAAATGTACTACAAATGGGGTTGCTTTGTCTGCTGTTCCTCGCAGCGCTGTTAATCAGGCACAATACTCCACGGCACAAATTATGTGATTCTGCAAGTTTTCCTGACTCTGCACTTACTAATTTTGCAAACCTATTGTTTCATTAACACTGGCTTTGTAGTTGGTATTCTATCTTGAATTAGGCATACAAGAAAGGAAAGAAGATAATTTTTATTTTTTTGCTCTGTCCCGTTACTATTTCTTGTAGCAGATTCCCACTCAGGGTCTGTGGAATCCAGGCAAACTTCCTGTCACAATTCCTGCAGAAACAACTATAAAAATCTCTCAACTTGGGAGGGACCTTAGTAGTAGTCCTACTTCCTGCTCAGGATAGGATGGCACCAAATAGGATGGCACCAGGGCTGTGGGGAGAGTTTTCCTGTTGGATGTTTTGAGGACAGAGACTCCAAAACCTCCCTGGACCCCTGCAGCAGTGCTTAGTTATCCTTGTAGTGAAATGTTTTTTGTTGGGGCTTTCTTGGCTTATTTTTTAATGATCACTTCATTTCTTTTTCCCTGACTGTGCACCCTGGCCAAGACCCTGATTCTGTCTTCTTGCTGACCTCCTTGTAGATACTGGCAGGTGTTTCAGGGCATGTGCATCACCTCCCTGCTGATCTTGGATTCCATAGTTAGGCTTGGCAGAGTGATCAGTATCCTTCTTACACTGGAGGGCCCAAAACTAGATATTATCTTTCAGGTGCAACCTAGAAGTAAGGAGATTAGTAAATATTCCTCAGAAAGTTAAATTACTATGAATGCCTACAGTCCTTGTGAGAGTGACAATTCAGGATTTGTTTCTTTGTTATACTCAGTTTAAAATTCTTCTCACTTCCTTATAAAAAAATCTGCATTTGACTGTTTAATGCTCATGTGTGTCTTTCCTTTATAGGGGGGTGGTTCCACTGGGTTGCAGCATCACAGGGCTGTTGGTCTTGGCATTGGGAAATAAGGAAGTTGTGAAATTGTTCCTACAAGTCTTTTATCATACTACTGAAGTAGGGGAGAAACTGTATTCTGGAAATCAATGGCTTTCAAGAAGTGCAGGATGACTTAACAGAAAATAAGCATTCAGTGTTATATTGTGACTGTGTGGTCCTGGGATTCATAAACAGGAGTGTACAGGCACAGGGACTGGGTGTTACTGCTGTCAAGAAGCATCAGTTACCATCTCCAGCTAAGGAAACAAACAGGTTGCTGGAAAACTGGTCAGAGTCAGAAATGCAGCTTAAAAGTAACCCCAAGCCCAGAGCCCGTAAGTGCCGTTCATTCCCTGCAGAGTGTTCAGAGCCATAGATAGAAACCTTGAGGGAAGGTTTGTGATTCTAGATACGAAGTTACCATAACTTTACATCATAATAATCAGTGAGAACAAATTTCCATTAAATAAGCTTTTAAACCTTTACACAGAATAAAATACTACATGTGGAAGAGGCTTTCTGAGTTCTGAAGTGGGTGTTAATTTGCCTCTTCTGTAACTGGTAGGTACTTAGTGATTAAGCTGATACAGTTCTTGAGAGAGCTCAAGAGCCAAGAAACTACTTTTGTTGTGATTGGACACCATTACAAAATAAGAATTTAATATATATCTGTCATGTTTTCATATTATAATTAATGTTAGAAGGTGGGAAAGATACCACGTGCCACTGCTCTTTCTAAGTGCTTATTAGCTGTTCTACATGGTGTATACAGGTAAACCAGAAGATGGAATTGCAGATAAAATACATCTGCCTTCATGTATTCTTATATTTAGTATAGCCTATTTACACGTCTGTTCTTCATATGTACAAACTTATGTGTACATTGGGTATACCTATGGAAAAGCACCAAACCAGTGAGTCATTAGATCCTGGTTTCTTTGGTTTTCACTTTCTGTTTTTTGAATTGTTTTCCTCAGGTTGGGATTGAATTGTCACTTGGTGTTAACACACACAGTGGTGAAATTAAGAGTAGTTAGAGGTTGTCTTACTGTGACTGAGCATAACTGGAAAATAACAGTGTTGTAAGCATCTGACACAGAGCTCAGCAAGGCAATAAATCAACATTTAACCAGCAAAGACTGTTAGTGCCTGTTAAATGTTGGCTGTCCCACAGAAATCATAAAGGAAAGGTGAGAGTGTTTGATTAGGTTATGAGTGTGTGTGAAACCAGCACTGGGACAGCAGGAATGCTGTGTTCTCTCTAAGAAGGTCACAGATGGATTGGCAGGGTGGGGGTGTGAGGGGCAGCTCCCGCCTCTCAGCCCAGGGACAGAAGGAGCCATGGGCTGGGACACGCAGAGTCCTGGCCCAAAGCAGCCCTGCTGTGCAGAGCCAGGGGCAAAGCAGCTCCTCAGCCCTGGGCACAGGGCTTGGAAAACAAGGTGGACCACGGTCCCCCTGGTGCTGTGCAAAAACATCCTGCATTTCCAGCGAGGCTGTGGCTTGAACCAAGCCCTGGCACTGCTGCTGGTAAATCCCTTGGCGGCTCCTCGGGTTTTGTTGTAGTTGAGGTCTCTGATGCTGCTGTGGTTTTCTGTTACTTCATGTTTGTAGCTGTTTAATTTTGTGTTTTGGTATTGCTGGCAGCACTAAATCACATGTTTAGACTTCCATGGATCTTCTAACTGGAGAACTACCACAGCCATACCCTGTACACTGAAGTTGGTGTTTCTGGTTGTGAGGGAACCCACAAAGGAAGTAGCCTGAATTCCATCTTTGGTATACAGCTCTGTTTGTGGTGTGAAAGTATCTGTTACGTTTTAATAAAATCCTTTCAGAAAATTTAATGTTGGAATGTAGGGAAATCTAAGTAATTGGTAAAGCCTATTTGTAAACCACATTGAAAGGTTTTTGCTATTTCTCCTGGAAGTACTGTCTAATTATATTACATGTGCTTTACAAGGACATTTAAACTTAATAAAATGGAAATAGAAAATCTATTGAGTTAAAGCAGATAAATATTTAGAGCATTTCCTAATAGTAGAATTTTAGGCTAACCAACACTGTAGTCCCACTAAAATGAATCTAGTTTAAACACGTTTCCCTCATGTGTTGCATGCATAGGCTGCTGTTGCTAAGGGTGCTGCATAAAACATAGCATTAAATATAAACCTTTCACTAGTAACTCTCAGCTGATAATAAATGGAGAATGGCTTCTTGAGCTGGCTCATTTCTGAGCTGTGCCTCTGATTAGTTCATAGAGGATTTTAATAACCCTCAAATAAGTGTTGTTTGTCATTATGTATCTAGTAGGTTTGACAAGTAGATCAAGACATTTTTAATACCTCTTTTCCATACTTTTAAAATACTTTTTACAGCTTACAAAGAAATCTCTTTTTGAGGGAAAAGTAGTTAACTCAGCCCCACAGGTTCGTCACTGAACCTGTAGGGGC
Organism: Eopsaltria australis; assembly: GCA_034509425.1. Lineage (NCBI taxonomy): Eukaryota > Metazoa > Chordata > Aves > Passeriformes > Petroicidae > Eopsaltria > Eopsaltria australis. Next base: position 3,709,020 of record JAVTVJ010000105.1, read on the forward strand.
CGCCTGGGGAAAAGTGATCTGAGAAGGTACCTTACCAGTTCCCTCTCTCAGCAATAAAAATTTAAAAATACATTTCCTTTCCCATATGTTGTCTTAGAGAAATATTTTCACATTGAATGGGAACATTTACGTTCACAGTAAAAAATAAAAAATATCAAAAATTCTTCAACCTGAACTTGGCAAAGGATTTCTCTGTGTAAAGGTGCCACCACATGTTGCTTGCCCAAGTGATAGCTCTTAGGGGAGCCTGCTGCTGCCAGGTACTGCCAAATACATTTTGGTATTAGAAACTATAAAGAAGAAATTAAATCCACAGCTCTTGGGGTTCTCACGTGGCTTATGATTCATTTCCTGAAATACGTGAATGACTGCATTTGGACTGATTTTGCCCAGGCCTTGTGTGCCATGGCAGCATGTGAAGCTATTTTCAGGTTTTTCTACTCACTAGCCCGCTCAAGAAGCTGGGGTATTTGTTTGTTCATATCATGTATTTTAAATGTGATAGCATAAGATTGCCAGCACAAGAGAATCCTTGTTTAAGATGAGCTCCGTTAAAATTAGGAGGGCCTTCAAAAATAAATGAGTGGTCCAGCTTGTACGGAGTTTTTGGACAGATTACATTTAGTCATCATTAGCAGTCACGTGCTTGGCTTTTTTCCAGACTTTGGCAAGCCCTGCAGAGATCAGAGAATAAAAATACCTTTCCGGTTTTCTGCATTCTTCATCAATCCCATATAATTACACCAGCACTCGGAATTTAAGAAAATCATTCTAAAATAAGAGAATTATGTTTGTATTTGATGAATCAGGAACTGAATGAAGGTGCTGTCTTCTGTGTCTGTTATTGCAATAGGAGGAAAAGTCACTTTAATTAAAGATGCTGTAGTTTTATTCAGACATTTATTTAAATAAGTGAATCAGGATGTAGAAGAGGAATCTGTATTCCAGCCTTTAGCTGTGGCTTTTTTCCCTGCGCTGTTGCTATGGAGAAGCATATAAATATTTGTATCACAAACGAATTTTACTTCACTTATAGATGGCATGGAAATACAGATTAAAATGGCATGGAAAAGTTGTTGTGGGTGTGTTTTAGCATGCAGAGTAGTGTTTTGGAATAGGTTCAGGGCCAGACCAGCAGCAAAGAAAAAGTAGAAGGTGCTGTATTAAAGCATCTGACATCTTTGTATCCTGTGTTGTGGGACAGAAACTGAATGACAGTGTACACTTTATTTGCAGTTCTGTCTTTTCCAATTTTGTTATTAGGTACTTCTCTTTCTAATAGTTCAAACGTCACAGGCCATTTCTACAGCATCAAATACAAACGTAAAAGAACAAACTTCAGCTCAGTAGTACATGTCCATCTTCCCCTGGGGGGATGATACAGAACCCACAGAGCAGCTTAGGAGTTGAAAGCTGCATGAATTGTTTCACTCACATTTCTTCATTTTTTCTAGCCTTTTCCTTTCCTTGTCTTAGAGGCCGAATGGCCTCCAAGGAGGCAGTGATGCTGGGCATGAGTGAATTCCAGCAGTGCTTAGCATCTCCTTGCCTCTGCTCCTCACCCCTGTCCTTTGGGCTGGTCTCCCTCTTGTCTCCTTCCTGAGACTGTTGTCTCTCTTCTTCCTTTGGGGCTTCAGTCACTCTGACTATTTCTTGGCATATCCGGGTGGTTCCAGCCTTCCAGCCATTGCCAGGCCCGTGGCTGACGATCCCCAGGCCATGTGGGAGAGATTCCTTTGGCACAATTGGAACTCTTTAAGTTCTGTGTTACGAAACATTCTCCTTAACAAGGAGCTTCACAGAGTGGCTCAGTTTTCTCTTACTCAGCAGATATTTTCATCACCTGGGATTGTTATCCTGGTTTCACATGGTGATCTCTCTGGTGACATCCTAAGATAATGAAAACAAAACTGGCTATCAACAGGATTGGAAATAACACATATCACTGTAGCAGTCTGCTACCTCCTTCTTAGATCACAGGATGTTTTTGTTCAATTCAACAACAACAAAAAGAAATACTGAATAACAGTTAACAGATTGTTGCAATGGGAAGTGGGGGCAGCAGTTTGTCAGTAGTCCATTGACCTTTTGAGATCAGCTTAAAAGCCTAAATATTTAAGGCTAGGTGACTTTCATGTAAGGCATTATTCATCACAAAATAATTAATCAAGATACAAATTGCATTGCCATTTGATGAGTGTTTTGGTGGACAAAAGTAATGCCTCTGTTAAAATTGTGTCTTTTGTAAAAATCAGGCATGACAGGCTGGTGTTTTTTGTTTTTAAATGCTCAAGCTCTTTTTTTGGTGTGGTTTTATTACCCAGTTGGATTCTGAAGTGCCCTGCGCTGGGCTCTAGCTGGTTTGTGTAATTCCTCCTGCTGCCGCAGTCCTCAGCGTCTCTCTCCGTTCTTCTCTCCCCTGGCAGCAAATGAAGCTGGCGGCGGAGTCCCTGAAGGAGTAAACACGGAGGAATGAGGATGACTCAGGCGGTCACATGTGAGGCGGAGCCAGGCTTTGTGGTCATGTGTGGCGCTCAGAGTGCACCCTCCACCATCTACTGAGTAGGTGGCACCTGCTTATATGAAACTTGGTAAATTATCTTTCCCTGATACTGTAAAAAACCGTATTTTCTCCTGCTCTCTGTTTCTCCTATGCAATTGCTTGTGAAGGTAACACCAAATAAAGCACTCCAGCTTATGCCAGGTCTGGATGAAATCTGCCAGACTCCCTGTGCTTTGAGTGATTGAAAACAGATCCTGTGAGGAAGCATCCAGAAGCTAACTAGAATTTTCAGCTGCAACTTTCTAAAGGGGAAAAAACAATAAGTAGACTATTATTTAATTCACAGTGTACTGACCCTTTATGGTTATTACCTCTTTTGTTCCTTCATTACAATAGCTAATCAATACGGTATTATTTCAAAGAGCTGCTTATTAGCTACTGCTTGTCCACAGCAAATTAATTTGAGTATGTTACGCATTTCACAGGGAACAACAATGTATTGCATTATGTGATCTGAGAAATAGTTGAACATAAATATTTATAGAGTATGCATTATATACTCCTGTTTGCTAGTTCTCTAAATAGGTCCCAGCTAAAGTCTTTTCAAAGGCTGTGTAAAAAAAATTGCGTAGGAAACAGAATGCTGATCAGTGACTTATGAAGCATATTTATTTTCTAATTTACTTTGAATTTTTGTGTCACTCCTCTGGATTCTGAACTGCAGTGTTGGATGAATGGATCTTCTGGTTAAATGAACTAACAATAACAGATCAATTAAACTTGATACTTGATATACCAGTACTTGTGTTTGTAGTGAATATCTGATTTGTTTCTCCTTGCATTTCACGAAAAGGTAGCCGTCCTAATGTTGCATTGTTTTCTGACAGTAATAGGACTGAAATCTACAGTGTTTGCTCCTCTGACCTTGAGATGGTTTATTTTTGGCTGCTGTGATGTTCAGTTCTGGTAGATGTAACTGTGTGTGGTACTTGCTGGAATTCTGTTTGCAAAAATCTGCTGCCATAATTAAGGTGTTTGCCTACTTTGCGCATTTCAGATTTCTGCCAAAGGGTCCCCACAGGAGAGTAATATAATGTATTTTGTCTGGAACTAAAAATCAGGATTTCTCAGGCTCTGCAGGTGTGACCCAGTAAGAAATGACTGTTCCCCTGGGCAGAGGAGCAAACCTGTGCTCCAGCTGCTGTGTTCTTGCTTCTCCCACTGTTATTCCCCCATGCTGCTGCTATTTCAGGGGTATCTCATGGGCAGCTGCTTTCACAGCCTGTTCCTGAAGCAGTGGCAGGGCTGTGGCTGCACAAGTTCTGCCCTAGGATCTCTCAGGGAACTATGTCACCCTTCCTGTAGTGCTGTAGAGATCCCAAAACCAGATGGTTTTTTAGGAGGGGACCGGTGTGTTCTCCATGAAAACTCCCCATCTTTGGAGTCTCCTGCCCACTTTGATCTGAAGTAGCTCATGTTTCTTCAAGTTTTACCTGCCTGGTCAGTGTTTTTGGGTGAGCAGCTCCAGAGAAGAAAAATCCATGGGATGGGTTCCTGATGGAGAATGTTCTTGTGACCTTGTAGCCATTTTGAAGGGATTCTGCTGGTCTGCTAGTTGATGGTGGTCTGGGAGCATGAACTTGGTGTGTTTTGCTGATGGCAGCTGCTTCAGGTGTCTGGAATAACTTTCTAGGATGGGTTAGAAGAGGAATCAGGTTGTGTGTCAACTGTGATCATGTGGAACAAGTAAGTCTTCTACAAAACTGACTTTGTGGTTTTCCTTGTGGGGTCCATTTCATTGCTTTCTGTGGATTAACAGGAAAATCTCTAGTGATGTGTAAGTACCCAGTGACTTCAGTAATGCTGGCTATTGCCTTTGCCTTGGGCAAATCCCTTCACTTCTGCTTAGTCTCCTTATCTATAAACAGGGATAATGCTGTTCTTAGATGCATTCTCCACCTCAAGTGAGGAGTTATGGAGGAATTGTGACCTTCCATGGTATGAGTGAGTTGTAAGTATGGGACTCCTTTGTTTTATAGGGATTAAAGTTTGTTCCACGTACTGGGAGAGCTCTTGTTTTAGCATCGCAGATGCTACATGGTCACAACAGAGACTGTTTCTGTCCTAAAAACACACACTTTAACCTGCTGAGAAATGTTCTCTCATAGTGCCAAGTACTCTGGGCCCTTCAGGAGTGCAGGCCAACAGAAAGGGGTGCGAGGCAGTTCTGCCAGCGCCTGAGTCTAAGCAATAAAGTAAGTTCATCTCTGGTCTCAAGCTTCAGGGAAAAACCAAGGATGAGGCTGGAGCATCCTGTTTGGGAAGATGACTGTGTGGGAGTAGCCTGTATCTGTCTGTTAATACTTGGATTTTACACATCTCCTTAGCAGCAGCAATAACAATTCAAGAAAGCTGTTTTTAAGAAGGGCACTCATAAATCACTTGCTGGTGATATAGAAGTTCTCTCATCAGGTACGTTGTGAGCACAGGTCTAATTGCGTGGCCCAGAGGGATCTGCTGACTCAAGGCCTCTACTGTTCACCTCCCCTGAACCTGAGGCCAGCAGAAGAGGAAAACACTGATTACATGGAAAGGTTCCTCTGTAAGCAGGCAAGCAGTTATGGATACTTTAGCCTAGCTGGACCTGAGGGACTTGATCGTGAATCTCATTCAGAGAAATTTGAGTTTACTTCCTTATTCTTGCAAGCAAAGCCCCTGGGAACAATGCCTACTACTGCGATGTGCTTCCTTCAGGAAAGCTCTGCCATGCCTCACCCAGGAGCTCAAGCGGCGAGCCAGGCCAGGGCTGACAGCAGGGCCTGGTGACTCAGTGCCAGCCCTGGGGACTGGTGCTGAGAAGAGGCTCTCTCTGCACCCCAGTGCTTGATGCAAAGCACTGCGATGATGGCCTCTGTCATCACTGGCATCATGAGGGCAATGCTGGGCCTGCTGCAAGAGCTCCTCAGCCCTGGCTCCCAGGGCTGTCCCAGTGCCAAGAGGAGCCTGTCCCAGGCTGAGGGTGTGTGGCACACAATGGCCCTGAGAGAAAACCACATCCTGCCTCCCCAGCTCTGCGCTTCTCAAGAGAGATCAGTGAGAAGGAGGAAATCGAAGATGTTACACAAGGGCTTGCTGAAATGAATTGCTGGGATCTGACATGACACATCTGAGAGCCTGATGAAGTCTGTGTTACCTCTCTGTGCTTCTCAGACCCTATACTTGCATTTCTCTTAAAATATAACTCTTCCACCACATGGGAAAATAGAGGTCATCTCTTTCTTTACCCCTATGTAATAAGACTTTACTCTGTCACTAATACAGGGTTCTTGATTTCCAGAAATTGATGTAATTTGCAATGCAAGCAGATAGGCTAAACCGAGTCATCTTACAATTGCAATTTACAATGTTAAAAATAAATAAATAGCCAGAGCCTGTGGTTCAGGGAGGGAGTAGGCTAAGACAGCTGCAGAGACGCTGCTCTGGAGAAGGGCAATCCAGCAGTCCCTTAAAACACTGTATGGATGTGACTCCAGTGAGGGAGCCTGGCTGGCTGCACGCAGTCGGCAACTCAACCAGTGAGTTGCTGCTACACTTTCCCAAGTACAGTCATGTTGAGGTGTTACTGCTCAAACACCTTTTATTGAAAGCAAGTCATCATTTGGAATTAATGACAGACAAATCAGTTCTGATTCATTCACGTAAACTTAACCATAGGAAAGGCTAATGGAGTGGCTGGGTTGTCTCTGATGTTTAGGACATTCCAGCTTGCCCCTGTTCCCTATTGATTGCCAGCTGCATTGGGATTTCCCTTTATTTGCTAATGAAAAAATCCTTTAAAAAAATCTGACATGAGAAGTGTCTGACCTGCACCTACCAGCAACTGTGATGCTATTGCTTAGCCTTGCACTACACGATGTGTTTAACCTTTCCTGTCTCAGTCACAGTCACAGCCCTGTGAATTCCTTGGCCACTCATTTTCCTCCACCCTGTTCTGCAGTGACCAGAGCTGGGGAGCTCCTCAGCAGGGGCGAGGTCCCAGCTGCACAAGGCTGCGGATGCAGCTCTGCACAAGTGCCCCAGCCTGAAGCAGTGGTCAGTTAATGGTTTGTATTCACACAACCTGTTCCATGCCCTCAAGCCCCGTGTCCTTACCCTCCCTGGCTGGTTACAGTTTGTGCTCCAGGAGCAGTTAAATCTGCAGCAGCGCAGGTTGTGCTGAGCTGCTCCAAGCACAGGCCACCAGACACCTGTGAGGGACAAGATGCCAGAAGTCATCCCATGCATCTCCCTGCAGCACGGGCTGGCACTGCTGCCCTCCCCTATTTTTACTGTTCCCCACTTTACCTTGTAAAGAACAATGGCCTGAAGTTGTGCCTGAGGAATAGCTCCCTCAGCCTTGAGACTAACGACTCCCAGCAGATGGTGACTGTGACAACTGTTAAGCCCAAATGAACGCGTTCGATCAGTGCAAGAGAGTAACTGGAAGTTCACAAATGAATGTCCCTGCACAGGCAAAGCTGGGCTCTTGCAGGGCGAGGCCCCTGGCTCTCCCCAGGTGCTGCAGCGCGGGGACCGGCCTGGAGCCTGTGCCGCCCTCACCGAACGCCAGGAGAAACAAAGCCCATCCACTGCAACTCATTGGTTATGCACCAATCAGGATATCACTTTTATTAACTGGATTTTCCATTTCTGTCGCACACCATGAATGTTTATACAGTGAAAAAGCCAAACATTGCCAGAAGCAATAAGATCAGTTGATATTTCTGTACCCTCTTAACACACATGGATTCTTTCTTGGTGAGAAATTTTTATACTTCTGTTCATTAATTCTGCTTATTTAGACTGCTACTCTTAAAATTCTGTGTCAAGATTGTCACATCTTAAATACAGATTAAGTTGCTAGAGGTACATTATTTTTTATATATTTTTATATACACACATACAGAAAAATACAAGACTAACTGTTTTTCCACAATATTTACTTTATACACTACTGTAACTATATGCAACTCTTAAAGACACGTTAAGGGGTACAAGAAACTCTTTACTTGCTCTAAATAGTTTGGTCCAATATTATCTTAATGTAGTGGTTATTCTCGCCCTTCCTTTTACGTGACGACATAGCATGACATACACCACATGCACAATCATTCACCTATCAACAGAGGGGGAGAGGACAGCACTCAGACTAACACATCTGTACACCCAGAGGTCCAACCAGCCACACACAACTATAAGGCTATAATACAACTATGCAGCATAAATGGTCAACACTGCTGTTCTAAAGTGAGCACCATATATACAGTCGTATATAAAAACATTGGAAACAAAATACACCCAGGGTTAGTTAAAAGGTGCCATTCCAAGGCTGTACATATCAGGAAGGAGTATTTACAATACTTGGAAAAAAGCTGCAACAAATAAAGTTTATTGCCAATGCCCTTTATAAACTTGTCTCTTACGCAGATGTTACGCTCACGGTCTGTGAACCACACATCTCATTTCTGGCCCTTGGTAAGATCCCTGCTCAAAAATTTCAAGCAATTATGTTCTATGGCTTCACCCACACATCTACGCTCGTAGCTTTTAACTAAACTGCAACTAGAGATTAAAACTTAAAGAAGCAAAACACTTCTCCTTTGCCTTGTTCCGGAAGCAGAAGCCCCGGCTCGGCTGGCCAGGAAGGACACCCCATGCACTCCAGACTCTCTGAAGTCTTGTAGGAAGCACAAGAGCTGTCGAGAGCTGTGGCCATCCTGCCCCAGCCGTTCTTTGGTGCTCTGCCCCCTCCACAGCAGACACAAAACGCTGTATTGACCATTCTGCCAAGTGTTACAAGATGCTCAACAGTGTCAAACTCCTCTGGGACACCCGGGGGTCTGCCCAGGGCGCTGCTACATAGTACCCCCAGTTTCACTAGCATTGCTTAGAAGACCCAGTGCACAGCATGAAAAAATAAAACATTCTTGCCCTTCCCAAAACTAGGAATCTGCAATATATTTTATTCTAGATAATAAAATTCCACAAAGTTAATTCATCTGGTCAAAAGTATCCTTTTATACAGAAATACTCTAAATCAAGACCTTGCCATGGCAACAAGAAACCTGACAGGAAGGCTCAGAGCTGTGAAAGAAACACTTTCCTACAGGCTATTTTAAATGGACTTTATGAAAAAAGTGTATTACTGAGGGAAAATAAGTGGTGTACATGTGAGGAACAGCAGTATTTTAAGTCTTAAAAAGAGTAATAATAACAAAACTAAATGACAGTAATTTCAATGTCAATCCAATTACCTAAAGGTTTTCCATCCCTTATTGCCTTCTGGAATCTCAGGAAGGGGAGGAGAGAACAGTAGAGAGGGTTTACAAGGTAAAAACCTAAAATACTAGGAGTCATGATATACTACTAACAAAAGTAATTCATACAAATACTTTATTTTCAGTTAGCATGTAAAAACTCAGAAGTAGACTTAATAATTTACCTTTGTTATATTAAAAAAGATTGTCTGCTTGTAATATTAACATATTTCTATGGGAGAAAGCTGCCTTACAAATCTACTTGCTTTTTTTTTTTTTTTAAAGAAAACTGCCTCTAGCAAAACAAGATCTTTTCAGTTTGATTTTTGAGCCACAACTTTATCCATATCATAGCTTAAGACAAATAGGTGTGGGTTTAAAATCATATTTCAAGATCACTAATTTTCAGTGCATCTTTGCTTTGTACAAGCCTTGGAACATCTGAAAGCTCCCTGAAGAGTTTTCAGCATCAAAACATTATTGCTTTGGTTCTGTTTCAGACACATAGAAGTATGCCACATATCACATATTTTAGTTTTCACAGAAGGTCAGAACAAGAATTAACATTTCACAAGCAAACAAAAGCTTCTCTCTCTAGTTTAAGTGCAGAACATGAAACTTCTAAGTGCTTCATTTACATTAGGATCCAGATCTTTATTTTAATTTAATCCAGATCTTCCATAGTAAAATTATAAATGTAAAAATTACACAATAAAATACTCTTTTTTGTTGAAAAAGAAAAACATATCTGCTAGCAGCATGCAAAGACCATGCATTGTCATACCATCAAGCAAACACAAAATTAAAGTATAATAAATAACTGCTTGAAGCCCACTTAAAAATCTTAAGACAACAAAAGGGGGTCCATGACAAGGTGTTCACAGCTCTGACCAGGAAGAATGATGCTGTCAAGCAGATCGAGCTGTTCAAGTCAGGCCACTGTCAAATGACATGACAACAACTGGTTTGACTGGAGGTACACAGCAGCCCCTCCTTTGGGTTCCGCTGAATATTCACAGATATCTTTTCACAGAGAGGTAGTTGTAGCACATTGTTTTTCAAGTTCCTGTTCTTTAGCCGTTCCAATTCGTTTGTTGTGTCTGACATTTGGTCGGAAAAGAATTTTAGGCTGCCCAATGATGAAGCCTGGTTTGCACTTCCGCTGGAGCTTATACACATTTTCCACGTTGATTTCTCCTGTACTTTTACACTGGAAAAGGACAGATTGTTTTGAGGATCAATAATGTATTTCGTGCTGCCATGAATCTGTGAACCCAGGCAAAGGCTCATTAGCTTCAGGCTTTCAACCAGTTCCCCTGCACTTCTGGAGGACAGCTGCATCGAGTTTCCAGATCCAGCACATCTCCGAGTGGAACCCGAGGTGGTGTTGGTGCTCCCGCCAGAGCCACCAGAGGGACTCCCCCCACCTTTGCTATTATCTCCTGGGCTCGTTTTGTCCACACCTCCGTTTCCATTGCTGGGTTTGCTCTGTCCACCACCATCTCCCTGGCTGCCAGGCGGCCCCTCGCTACTATCCCGCCTGTGCCAGGAGTAAGTAAAGCCACTGTCCTTGTCCAGACGCCTCCTACTTTCTGAGTCGTCATCGCTGGTTTCGGAGCTGCTGCAGCTGGAGCCCCGGCCCTGGCTTTTCCTGCGGTGGTAGCGTTTGTGCACGGTGCTGGGTGAGGCGATGTTCATCTTTAACCTGCTGAGCTTTGGGGGCAAGTTCTCGTCCATGTCAAACTCATCATCGGACTCACCCTCCTCAAAGATCTGGTTGAGGACCGGTGCACTCTTTCTCGAAGTAAGACGATTTGTAACCGAAGGCTTACGACGCAGAACAACTTGAGTAGAAAGAGAAATAGGTTTTTTATCTTCCTCATCCTCCTCTTCATCTTCTTCTACTCTGAACAAGCACTTCCGGCCACTTGTAGTGGGTTTTAAGCTCACCGATGGAACTGCTGAAAGTGCTGGCCCAGCCAGTTCAGGGATCTCTTCCTTCTTCGCTGAATCCCCAAGGGCCTTGCTCCGGTGCCCGTTAAGAACGTTCTCAGCCGTGCGAGCCGGGGACTGAGGAACAGTGGCGTGGGAGAGAGGGGTTGCCGTAAGGTCATCCTCCAGATCCTGGGGGACATCAATTTTTGTTGGCCACGACTGCCTGCATACAAAATTAGAGAAGGAAAACAGGAAGTTACATCAGGGCAAGCATTTCAAGGAAGTGTTAGATCTGTACCAGAGAAGCGCAAGTACTGACACACAAATTGGGCTGCTGAGTGGCATGTCTGTAAACAACAGTACTGAGTGACTGAGCACAAGGAGTGTTCTCAGAGAATGTGCATTCGCTTAGAAATGCTGTAATTTGAAAGGAACACCATCTATACAAGAACAGAGTTTAAAAATTATGTTGGTTACTGTCAAATCAAAGTTTAAGATTTCATTGCTCTCAGAAAATGAATTAAGCAATAAACTTGAAATAATTCAAGTCTCAAAAAAATAATCTGAGATTGGTACAGAACCACCAGTACTTAGAGGATGGTACAAGCCTATTCAAGCACAACTTAAGTAAGATAGTATTGCAAACTACTTTTAATCTGAAGCTCCTGGGTTTTTTTCCCCAGTATTCTTAATATAAAAATTAGGTTAAAATTAACATGAGTGAGACTGAAAAAGTGAGTCAGACAAAACAGTCTCTCATTCTCAGCAAGCTCTATTCTATGAAGTTCCCTTTAATTTTAAACACATGCAAACTGAAATCATACGTTTATTTGTCCTTTGCTGAGAATCTGGAATAATACAACTGCATGGATTCAGAACTCATTCTGCTTAAGAATATGACACTTGAATAAACTGTAAATCCAAGTTGAAAATGTATGACTTTGTAATAGCATTAGCTCAAATCAAAATGAAAGTAACGAGTGTGCATCAGTTTTACAAGTAGCAGCTGATCTCTTATCTCCAGTGTCTTAAGCTACTCTCTCATGATTTGTATTTGACTTTAAATCTTAACATACATTGTAATTTTCCAATAATGCACACAGAATAAATTAAGAACAAAGACTGTCAGTCTTTACTTTCTCTATTTTAAAAGCCTAATCCAAAAAAAACATCTACAGACCAGCACATTAACACTGAATAATTCTTTGACTTCTTCACTCAGCATAAGCCCCACGTTTCTTGTCCTTAATTTTAAAAAGTTTGCCAATCTCTTCACGAAATAAAAATACTCTGGCTACTGCATGAAAAGCTGTAGTAGAGACCTCTGTTCACATATGGACAACATATTACAAGACATTCCCAACCATATCTTGTGTGTGCCAAAAGAAAGGGCTGCATGGCTTCACAGCCCAGTTTGGAAGCATGAGGAGGAGGTCAGCAGAGAATGTTTCACACCAAGTGTGACCCCAGGTATCTGCCTGACAGCCTGCATACAAAGACACAAGGATCACATCAGTTTTCCACTCTCAGCCATGTTAGGTGGTCAAGCTGAAGAGAGAAGGCTCAGACACCTCTTTGCTGTGGTAGGACAGCACTTGCTGAAGGCTGCACAGAAAAGGACCCTGAGGTGTGAGATGCTGGTCTACACCAGGTTGTCTCCTGACAACTCTCTCCCCAGTTGTACAAATTTTGAGGAGGAGGAGGCTGTACTAAAGCCAGCTATAAACTCACCCAGCCTTGCTGCAGACTGCTTTGAAGCACTTGAGTTGGTTTTGCTCAACCAACCAGTGCCAGAAACACCCCCCACGACCCTCTAACAGTAGGGCCTGGCTGCCCACACATGCTGGGAAACACTGACCCAGTTTGCTGATGACTTGTGCTCTGCTGTGTATTTTAAACACAATTGTCTGTAATTAACAGGACTTAAATACACTAGAAACATAACTGCAAACATGACAGAAAACAAAGATCTAAATCTTCCAGGAATTTGCCATGCTTAAAGAACAGACTGGATTGTCAGCAAAAATAGGAAGAGTTCTGTAGTTGTCACAATAAAGAGCAAATATAGTATCTTACAGTACTGTAGTTGCCAGGCAATAAACCTCCTCACTACAGCATGTTTATCTCTCATAGCAGGCCATGTTTGCCTCCCTTCCCTTCTGCCTCTCCCTTTATCCCCAGTGGGCCTGAGGGGAGAGTGGGACAGAAAAGAAGCCCCAGGTAGCAAGTAAGTTAAATTTATTTTTTTTATCTTTTGAGCTCTCAAAATCAAAGTAGTGCACTACTGTGTTGTCTTTCCCATAAGGTCATTCTATAGAAATACTTGGCATTTAGAACTATCGTGGAGGCAAAGAACAGCTACTGGGACCATTTGAGCAAGGGTTCCTGAATTTGTGCAGATGTCCTTGTTACGAAAATTCATACTCATAGGGCAGGCTACAGCTACTCCAACTTACAAATTCATATAAAAATTCAAATTCACTGAACTTTTTGTTCCAGTTTTTTATATAACTAGAGCTGCTCTCTACTGAAAGAGTGACACACTGAGGAAAAAAAGACCAAAGGATTCAAAAGCCAACTTAATACTTTTAGAATTTCCATTTGAAAGTGAACTCCAGGTGTTCCTCTAAAGTAATTTGTTTTATAAGTAATACTTAGTATTAGGCACATTTGATGGGATTTCTTTTTTCAAAAAAGTTGACATAAAAATGAGAGGATGATCCATCAGGAGAGAAGTGCTGAGTCAAAGTTACAGTATCGCCCTTGAAGAGAGGTGAGCTCTGTAACACCAAGCTCCAGACCATTGTGGTTCTGTAGGCAACCCTTAGATGCCTGCAACAATAACTCTTCTGAAGTACCTGCAGCCACCCAAGATAGAATTTCCTACATCAGAGACCACTGAGTGAATGATCTTTAAGTGTACTCAGTGCAGGGTGCAGTCCCACGTGAAGATGACACAGATACTGAAAACACTAACATTTATGGAGCATCAACTCGTAATTCAGGGACACAGAATGGTATTCAGAAGAGATGCCTCTAAAATCTCAAGCCTAAATCCAAGGTGACAACCAATGGAGACTTTAACCAATTTTCCCAAGTGTGTTGTCCTTAAATTTATAACAAGTGTCCATTATTTTTTATTTAACTTGAGGTAGTAGTATCTTACTTTTATCTATTAGGCCAAGGAAACCATGACTATGCACCAGAAGGACAACCCAGCATTTATGTGCCTATGATTATTCCTATTAAATGATTTCACATATGATCTTGCATGAAAATTGCACAGAGAAACTTTTGGTATGAACAAGTTATTTTGTCTTTTTCTTTAAATCATACAAATAAACAACACTGAAGGTGTTGCATGAGTTAGCAATGCTAAACATCAGCATAAACATTTAGTAATATTTTCTCATTAATAAATTATCTACTAACAACTGTTGTTATTGCTAGTAACAGTTACCAATATTTTACCTAAATAGGTTTTGAAAAGACTGGAGGTTACAGGATGAATGTTAATGGAAATGCCTCAGTACCTCCTTCATCTTCACTGGAACAATTGTCAAGATGGGCCAATGAATAATTTTATCCAATACCAGCAAATGCCTAGTGATAGTGTAACATTTAACTCAGGAAAGAAAAACCACAATGTTTAAGAAAAATAACTGCTCAAAACTTGAATCCTCCAATATCAACGTGCAAGTGGAAATTATACTATTTGCCTTTTGGGTTGGGTATTTTGGTTGGTTGGTTTGGTTTTGGTTTTCTTTTTTTTGGTTGGTTGGTTTTTTTTAAAGCATATTCTGCTGTTACTGAAAATATGGGATGCTTTGGTAACTAGCTGCAGAGCAAATTGGCTGAACATACCAATACCAACTACATGCCAGAGGCCCAGTTCCCCCTTTCAGTTTTACTGTGTCACATGCTGAAGCTTTGAAAATCTCAGGACCCTTACTAAAAGGTTTTTTAATTCATGTTTTTGTCAAGCAAAAACAATCTATTGCAGTGTCTTGAAGCAACTGATTAAAATGGTAAATTCAACAATTTTGCTCAGACAACAGGCACAGCAACTGACATGAGAAAGAACATAACCTACAGATCAAATTTAGAGTGATTTCTCATTTATAACTAATTATGTATCAGCAGGTTCATGGATTATATAACTAATTTTTCTCCAGGGATATTACATAACACAATTCATATGAGGAGCTGAAGGTCAATGAACAAGCCCTTTTCTAGGAGGTGTGAAAACTTGCCTCTTTAGGTACAGACTACACATTGCCTTGTCATTCCCTGAGAAGGATAGGAATTGAAAATATTATGTGCAACTGATTTCTGAACAGCTTCTGAAGTGTCCACAGCACTTTGAAGACATTTAAAATTTGCAATGAGTAAGTATTTCACTGTTTTCAAGAAAGCAGTGCTCAAGCAATTTAATATTCTCATTAAGACAATTTAAAAAACAAGCAAACCTAAAAATCAACCCCCCCTACCCATTTAGATTCCTAAATTCTCACCTGAACTGAGCTTTGATGTTGCTGGGGCTTGCAGATCTGGTCTGAATTTCCTTCTCTTGTTTTTCTCGCAGGATCCTTTCAGCTAGTAAGAAGTAAGTAGCAGTGATGTGATTGTATTTGTTAGTCTCCAATGCCCTGAAGAAAGTACAAAACATGAAATAAACCATCCATCAGTGGTTTCTAAGAATTGGACGTGCATCTCTCAGCTTGTTGTGCTTCCCATAGCACGAAGAGTACCTGAAAGCAGGACTGCTCATTTCTGATCTTTTTGACAAGCATGCCTTAATTTTATTAAAAATAAAGAGCCAGCAAGTCTAGCAATTTCAACTATAGTTGGAAGAAGAATCCTTAGAATATCATCCAACAAAACTAAGAAAGTCTTTTTTATTTTACATTATTTAAATGGTAACAGTGTTTTTTATTAATGTTCTGCATCAATGATGGGGTTTCCCAATGGCACATACAACCACAAAGTGCTAATATTTGGCTATGCAACAAATGGAAGAGAACTTCCATTATTTTAGGGCTGTCACATTGAGTTTATAGTAAAATTAAGTTCATAAGCCAGTAAGCATCACTCAAGACACTGTAACAGAAAGGATGTCCCTGTTATACAGCTAAAAGCTTAAAAAGTGAGACTGCTGCTTTCCCTTCCCCATCAACAGTTTTTTTACAGCTTAAACACATTAAAAAAGGAAAAAATACTTAAGACCTCTTTCATGTTGGGGAGTATTTTAGAAATTCGGCAGTTTTAATCTATTGGAAGAATCTATGTAGCTTTCTAGCAAGCTCCCTCAGTGACTGTGACTATTATGCATTACATAGATAAATGGAATAATATTTTAAATTAACAAAGATTCAGGTACACTGGAAATGTGCTAAGGGAAAAATGCTAGGATTTGTCACCTCCATATATGCATGAGAGATGAAGAACAAGTAAAAGCATGGATTCCAAAGCATTTAAGTTTACTCAAGATGGCTATTGCAGGAATCAAAACACCGTTCCAACACATCTTCTTGAAGTTTTTCCTAAATTTGGGTATACTTAAGTATTTCTGATCCCACAACATCCGATCACAGAGCAAGGCTGTAATACTTTGCTTGTTAACTGAATGGCCTGATATTTAAACACCGAAGTGGCCAGGTTCTCATGATGTTCTTGAATCAAAAAGGAATAATGCGCAAAACAAACTGCACCAAGAACACTGCCAACTTACTCCACTATGGTGTCTCTGTCTGCGATGTCCCCAAGAACCATGCGCTGTATGATGCTGTTGTGCTCCTCCTCAGACAGATTTTTGTATGACACAAGAGGAATATTATACTTGGTTGCAGGAGATGGATCAACTCCTTGGAGCCACGCATGGTTTTCAATCTCTTCCAAAGATGCCCTTCGCTTCGGGTCTCTCTGCAACATCCGTGTAATTAGACTGTGAATAAAAAATAAATCTAAACAAAAATGCACACACATGTTTAAAAAAACAGCTGTTGTAAGAACAACACTAGGAAGACATTTTCTGCTGTCAGGTCACATAGACCTTCAGAAGTCTCACAGTAAACAATGGGATGGAAATCATTTAGTCTCAAAGACATTCCAAATACCACTAAACTGAAACAATTTATTAAAACTGTAAATATCATAAACACTGCAGTTTTCATTTACTGTACTGAGATAATTAATCTGATTTTTCTCATTTATTTGATTTTAGTAGGTTTTATAGGGCAACTACAGGTCACAGGTGACCTATCAGCTAGTCACTAAAGTAACAGAAATGTGATTTTTTTTTATTATTGCTGCTGTCAACAAGTATATGGAATGGTAAGATAAACAGAAATACTTTATTCTGAAGTAACTATTGGACATTTGAGTCTTCACTATCCTTGAAAGAACTGTGATTTGTTCTACCCACAAAGAAAAAAATGTAAACAGACCATTACACTCTCCAGGATGATACAGTGACAAATCTACTAATGAGTTGATACTGAGATTTTACAAATGCTGGAAAGAAAGTGCATAAATTACCCAAGTAAACAGAGAAAGAAGATTTCATTAGCACTGCACATCTCTGTTCACTTACTATACATGCCAGATTCTTGGGGGAGGTATTTTTGGCTTTGTTCAGCAAATATGGATATATGGTTTTGATGCCAAGGTTACAAAGAAACTGTATTGCTCCAACACATTCTCCAGTTCTCATATAGTGCTTTTTCTTGCGCTAGCTATACTATACCATGCAACTTCTGACTGCAAAGCCACACACAAAGCACAAGGGTAATCAAAATTTTTTCATGGTTTGTTTTTGTTGTTTCGTTTTTTCTGTGTGAGATGATGTATGGATTTAAAAGTGGAGGTTAATTTAACCTTCTTAAAAAATTCTACAGTAAAAAAAAGTCACATTTATTTTTCAGTAGCTGTGGTCTGCCTTTACTGAAAGGTGGGGTGAGACATGGAAGCCTTGAGTTTCTTTGCTTTGGTTAATATTATGACAGAAAGAGAACAAACACCACATTTCATTTGACAATTTTTTAAACTACACCTGTAGTAAAACAGCACAAATGCAGCACATGTGCCTCCTGCTTGAAGCTTGTTTATGCATCTCAAACCACAAATGCTTTCACTCCAAGCAGGAAGTTTAAGCACTCCCGGAGTCTTTTTCCAAAGAAAACCTAACCTGTAGCGGACCTGGGCAACTGGCTGTACTGATGTGCTTCACATAGAGAAAGCAGATCAGGACATGTAAGCAAGTCAGTGTCAGCAAATACATTAAGCAGAAGGCTACAAAAGGTAAGTTTCCTGGCCTCAGCACAGCATGCAGCATCTCAAGAGATTGATTCGATACAATTCACTGATAAGAGCTCTCTCTTAAACCTCTTCCTGTATTGTATTTTAAACCTCTTCCTGTATGTAAAGCTCTTCAAGCTCGGAGCAGCTTTTCCATCTTACTGGAGGGTGCCAGACATTAATGACAAGACAAGAACACCAGCTATGGCACAGAACTAGAGAACCATTAAGGTTGGAAAAGACTTCTGAGCGCATCAGGTCCAACCACTAAAACAGCAGCACCAGGCCACATCTATACTGGTTTTGAATCATCATCACCTCCAGGCACAGTGATTCTACTACTTCCCTGGGCAGCCTGTTCTAAGGCTTGACAAGAAATATTTCCTAATATCCAATCTTAACCCTGAGGTGATTTCCTCATCCTACTGCTTGTTACCTGGGAGAAGAGACCAACCCCACCTGGCTACACCCTCCTGTCAGGTAGTTGTAGAGAGCAATCAGGTCTCCCCTGAGCTTCCTCCAGGCTAAACAACCCCATCTCCCTCAGCTGCTCCCCAGCTCCACTGCCCTTCTCTGGACATAATCCAGAGCCTCAATGTCTTTCTGGAGAGCCCAAAACTGAATGCAGGACTCAGGATGTGCCCTCAACAGTGCTGAGCACAGGGGATTCACTGTCCTGGTCCTGCTGGCCACACACTATTGCTGATGCAGGCCAGGATGCTCTTCCCCATGTTATGCATTAGACTCCTGGGACTGCACAGATGACAGGTAAAGAAAAGAATGGTCATCAGGACCACAGCTGTAACAAATTTCGTTCTTTGGCAAATAACACAATTCTAGATGCTGCTCTAGTTTTTGTGATTGAACCAAATGCATTTTTCAAGCATTTATAAAGGTATCTGGCTCTTCGTATTGAAAATTAAAAGATACTCTACCGCAGGTTCAAGAACCCAGACAAACATTTTAAAATAGTCTAAGTGATGCAACTGAGATATATATTCAAAGGACTGAACATCATTAACCAATAGGGAAACATGGGAAATACTGGAACATGTCAATAAAAATAAAGAAGCTCCAGTGAACACTGCAGAAAAACACATCAAAAGGAATCGTGATTCCTAAGTGGATGTGGTATTTCCAGACCAAATATTTTTCTCCCTTGATAGCCTAGGATGGTAATTTGGAGTTGCAATTCCAGTAGGAGATGAGCAAAACTTGCTGTGTGACAGGTTTTGATAACTTGTTGTTTGGACAGAAATTGAGAAGCCGCAGTACCTTCCTAACCCGTCACAGAATAACCTCAACACCACCTGGTAATTTGTCCAAAGAGCTGGCCAAAGCCAATCAGTACTGAGTAACTCCTTCAATTCTTTATAAAATACCTGACAACTGAGAGACATAAAAGAAAGAGTATCAAGGAATATTCTACACATTGATAATATAGTACAGGGAACTCCCAGAAGCAATGGAAAATCCACTTCTGTGAATGCTCCCAAGTTCTTTAGTACTCTACTTACTCTTTACATTCTTTGGACACATGAGGTGGCACCGTGTATTTGCAGTCCATTATCATAGTCAGAGTTTCACTGTCATTTGCCTCTTGGAATGGCGGTTGGCCACAAACCAACATGAAGAGGATGACCCCCAAGCTCCATATATCTGTAAATATAAAGTTCATGTTTAAGAAAACCAAACTGCTGAGGATACAGACATAATTACCATCCAACCCATGAAATATTCTTAAAAATGCATATTGGGGTGATAACTGCACTCTTCATTATGAGCATTACTTATGGAAATTGCAATTCGATTTAAGTACAAAATACAGTAGTTCCATTGTTTGACAGCTTTTACTGTTTTTGAAAGGGGAAAAAAATCGTAAGTCATTACTTCAAGGAGGCATAACAGTTTGAGATGCATTAACACTTTTGACAGCACTGTTAGATAAAGCTGAAAATAATCTGGTCACTTAGAAGGCAAGAATTCGTTACCCTTTTGATAACAGGTAGGCACAGGTTATTCAAGAGATTTGAATTCAAAGTACATTCCTTTCTGAAGGACTTGCATGAACTGTTCTCTGTATTGTTTACATGTTACTCTATGATGTAAGAAATTACAAAGGAAGTCACTTATTTCAATAAGACTGATTTTGCTGTGTTTTTTCTTCAGTGGTGTTGTGTTGCTTTAAAATTTGGAACTTCCAATAGTAACTAAATTAGTTTATGTAAAACCAGCTTCTTATACCAATGATACTAGAAAGTGCAGAGTAGTGGGTTTGGGTGCTGGGTTTTTTTTTTTACTATCCAAACATAAAAATTAACAGTGATTTCTACTACATTCTGGGAGTCTTCTTGTTTCCTTCGAATACCTGCTTGTGTAAAATAAACATTTAACAACTCTCTTGTTCCCCAGTGGCATGGCACACCAAAAGATGAAAAAGAAGCACTTTGGGGCATGAAGCCCTGTAGTTGGTTTCTACTTAGTGTAATAGTTAATATTTAGTTCAAATCTTTATTAAGAGCCTGCCTAAAAGAAAATATTTCATGACCTGTCACTGCATTCAATAAAGGAAGCATAAGTATTAAGAAATGCATCATATTGCAGAAAAAAATAAATAGCTCGCTCCAATATATGCTTAATAAAATCGCCATTATCTTAAACTTCAGCTACAACTCCATGGTCTGGGAACTTCAGCAGCAATTTTGGGTATAAAACCCTTAGCATGTTACAGATGTGTACCCAGTAAAACCAAACAGCTGAGAAATGATCAAGCAGGCACCTCCCAAGGAAAGAGGGGAGAGCAGCAGGGAGACACAGAGCACAGCAGCTCTTTCCTGGAAGGGCTTGCAAGAGGGATCTACATAAGCTACCTAATCAACTGCATCTTGCTTGCTGTGGCCCATTCAAAATACTTGACATGCATTTCATGCTGAAGGATGGCTACAATTTTATTAAATAAAGTAAATCACACAGATTCATCCCTAGAACAATTACTCATTTTGCTAGTTATGACCTATTCTTCTTATGGTTTATCTGACAGGGGAACAGAAACACTACATGGTAATTTTCTTTAGAGCTCTAATTTGTAGTAAGTGTATGCTATTAAACTCAGACAATTACTGGATTTCTGCTATGCTCACTAGGGCTTCAATCCTGTGGGTACTCAGCATTTTGAGGCTGGTACACCGTATCATGTATACCTGCAAATTCAGCATGATCATCACTATGTTTACAAATTCAATAAGTGCTTTAATACTTTGACAGCTTGATGCCAGAAAGGTGATGTCTAGGAATACAAGACATTAAAAGCCCTCACAAAACAGGGAGGCAGTTTCACCTAGAAGGTCCTTTAATTTTGTGAAGTTACTTGTCTTTCTGCTGCTGTTTAGTTTCAAAGCAGCCAAAAAGTTTTGGTGCATTATCTGTCTCCTATCACACAACAGATTAAATAAAGGTTTTGCAAGCACAAAAGACAAGTGAATTTATGCATTTCTATGAAGAGTCATCTTTTGGCTATCAGTATCCTCCCTAGATTTTTGACTCTGCCTAAGATCTATGTTGTGATTTGATCTATTCTAGTATTCTGTTCAATAGTTCTCCACAACAGAATAGAATGCTTTTAGCATAAAGTATTTTACAAGAGTCCACACAGTATTCATTATTACAGACAAATTGCATTTGCTATAAGAAAGCAATAAATACTGGCTAAATTTAAGCCAAAAGGAAAAAAAATGGAATGGGGAGCAATATAATTAAACTGTTAGTTAAAAATAAGCATATAAGAATTTTAAACAGATGGGAAAATAGAGTAGTGTAAGAAATCAAGCTTAAAAACAGTAAGACAGTCCTGAGAAAAAGACAGCAATCAAAGACAACAAATAAAGTTCCATGAAACAGCTATATACAGGAAACTCTGCCAGACCCTGAAGTTTCAACTGCACTAAGCAGATACTGAAAATATCTTTAAGTATTTTCCAAGTATTACAAAGTAGCCTCCTAATTTATTTTCTATTTTACACACATGGCTTCTTCTCTGGGCCATATACACACTTTGCTGTATTTCAATTTCAGAGGATATGTGATAACAGGTACTGTTTTAGTTTCCCAAAAGTTATTTAATAAACATGTATGCATATTTACTTCATAAAAATAAAAAACACTTTTTAGAAGCAAAATCAAACTGATTCTCTAAATGCAAAGTAAACCCCCAAACCACTACTGCTTGCCATTATGCAATGTCCATTAGACATCACCCTTTATGTTTTGACAAATAAAACAGTAATTACTGATTAGCCAGCACATAACGGAGAATTCTGTATATTTTTCTTTCACTAGTTACTATATTTTGCACTCTGTACCCATGGGTCTTTCCAGATTAGAAGAGCTGCAAATAGTAAAATGAATTAATTTTAACACAGCTGCATGAAAAATAGAATACAAACTCTTGTTAATAATGAAATATAAATCATGCACTGAATTGCTACTGTATTTCATTATATCATGAATTCTGTTTAATGCACAAAGTATACACTAAAAGGGCATCATGTGTATGCAGAAAGTTTTCTTAGAAACTAAAAATAGTGCTTAAGACCATTTAACCTTGGCATATTACACGGATATTCTTAGCCTCTCAGTGCAGAGCACTAGAGCAGCAACAAGAACACTTTACCTCACTCCTATGTGCTACAGGCAAAGCTTCCTATTACATTTCTCTGACAAATGTGTATGTTGTTACCCTGCCAGCATAGCAGACATTTATTCTGATGTGACCAAGAAATAGCAGTGGACAGAAACAATTACATGGCTTTTATTCTCAGCCTATTTTTACAGCTGTAGCTGTAAAAAGATCAACTTCATTGCACCTACAGCCAAGGTGACTAAAATGACTCAGCTTGCAGTGTCATGGACAGAGCTGAGCAGCCTCAGCAAAACTTGAAAGTCGACTAAGAACTAGAAAGCAAGAAAACAGTGTGCCTGAGGAAGTCTAATCCACATGTAAGACTGAAAAATCACTGGGAGGCTCAGTGCAGACCTTATTATGTCACAAGACAAATGTCATCTTAGCAACATCTTCTCCAAGCTCTCCAATATCATATTACGGAAAGCCTCTCATTTCTGGAAGCAGAGCCAAGCACTTGGATGTCTGCAGGTGTACATAGAGAACACATTCAAGAGTTCTGTCCTGGCCCTTCATATGCAAACTCTCCAAGCAGGGGGTTTATTCCTTGTCCCTTTTCTGTGCCACAGTTTAACCAGAACACATCAACTGTTTGCAACTCCTCATATAACTAAAGCCAACCAACCAGGTGACTGATGCAACACTTTTAACACGCTCTTGTTGACACATGTACATATTTTTCAGTCAAATTTAGAAAATATACTGCCAAAAAAAAAGAGAATATACTGCTTTCTTCTCTAAATATACAGTTTTTGTTCACCCATTTAATATAATAATCACAATTAATTTTGGAGAATTTTTCTATTCCAGAATAGTGTCATCTGGCTGAAAGATGTAGGATCTTTAAGTAGGGTTGTCTTAAAGGAATTAGTAAAGGACAATCAGAGGTTACTTTATTATAATGCATATTCACCAAATTTTATTATTTTCCCCAAACAATGCACAAAGCCACACAACAGTGTTCATTACCAGAGCTTTGTCCTCTCATAATCAGTATCAGTTCTAAATTTGAGACCCTTAATTGAAGGAACACAAGGAAGAGAAGTGTTACAGAGACCACCTTTAAAATGCAGATTCAAACAATAATTTATTTTTCACAATTTCAAGTTCTTTTCCTACTCTTAGTAACTAACAATTAGCAGGTGAAGGTTTTATGGAAACTGCTTATTTCTGTCCTTCAAGGGTCATCTAATTTGCTCTCTTTAGAAAATTGATGGAAAAGCAGAAATTGGGCCCAACATGCTGTATGCATTTAGCATTCTTATAACCTGCAAAATTTCAAGTTATTACAGTAAAGAAAGGCACAGTTCTGTACTGCAGTAGCCAAAATCAAGGTCTCTTTCAAAAGCCCTGTGAAGATCTCAAGATACAACTTAGCCTTTAAATTGGGTACTAGTAACTTGAAACTGCCATTGCTATGACAAGAATAAAATAAGAATAAAAGCAGTAGTAACTAGCTGGAGTAGAGAATATTTTTTGTTTTCTAAGCCATTAAATAATCAGGAAAGGACCATGAACCATGACAACCAGGGCTGTGTATATGCAACTTCCTTACATAATGTGAAGTCACTACCATAGAAACCAAATTACAACATTAGCTGTCTGTGCTACGCCTGTCTTAAACACAGGGTGGTCAAACATCTGTCATGTTCAAGTTTGCACACTGCAAAGGATATTCATATTCATCTGCTTCACCATTTCTTTAGTTCCTTACTGCTTTCTGAAGTTTGTGATTTACTCCTGAAGTAAGTACTTAGGATTTCAGTAAGTTACAACTTAAGTGACACAGGTTGCTTATAGCTTCATATTCCCTCAAATTTCTACTGTTCCTCAGAAGTCAGACATTTGTCACACTTTATATATGCCATATGAATTTGTGATTTTAAGCAATTAAAAATCCATACTCATTTTGGAATAGACACATTTGCATTTACATACATAACGTAAATTGAGTCTGCTTACTGAAATTGTTTATTTCAGACCTTGATGGGAAAAAAGGTTGATTTTTTTTTTTCCTCCTAATTTAAATTTAGAACTGCTCAAAAGTTTACAGTGTATATTGCTCAGCTGACAAGATGGATCTTTCTACAGAAAGTCTCTTTCTTCAAAAGTGATTTGTAATATTGAGTAAATTTAGCCAGGCTTTATAAATATCTCTTCACAGTATTTACTATAACAGCTGAACATTACAGTTATTTCCTACTAGGGGCCACTTAAACTAGAAGGAAACAAACTTTTAAGGAGATGACAGAAATGCTTACATGTTTATTTTGCCACTACAGAGACATCAGCAAATAGACTGTGGATAAATGAAGGGTGGAAATGGATCCCAATTTCCAGTTGCCCAGGATTATGGGCAGTTACTCTGTTAAGACACTGAAGAATGTTAGCACTGCTGCTGCTACATCTTCAGAGCAGATTTGATTAAGAAAACCCAGTCCACAGAAACCTCTTGAATACAAGCCTTGGAAGAGATTCAACACATCAGCACTTCAATACCTAGGTCTTGTATGCAGAGCTAAATAGGAAAAAATCTATGTAAAATCATCTCTGCACTCTGGGCATGTTCAGGGCCAGACAGCAACTGGCCAGTACCTGCAGACTGCTATTTTGAACTCAAGACACAAAAGCCCCGTTGTGAACTACTTCATTTGGATTGAAGGGTGGAACTGTGATGGGTTCAGGAGCAGGTACAGGCTGGTAGCTCACCAGGATAAGCTCACCAGATGCTTGTTACAAGTTAGAGTTTAAGAACCCATTTACAGAACAGACTGAGGGAAACTGAATGAACACTCAAATGTATAGCACAGCTTCACACAATCGTCTGAAGAACCAAAATACAATTTAAGAGTAAAAATTCACATAACAGGTGAAACACTGCAGAAAGTGAGACTTCTACTAGAAATAGTGATAAAACATTACATACAACAGTACAAAAGATAAAAGCTGGTATGATACTACTGAGTCATTTGAATGGTGCTTGTTGACATACTTGTGCTTCAAAAGGAGAGTAAGAAAATTATTTCCACTCCTGTATAAGCTAAAAATGTTAAAGTTGCATCCCTTGCATAAAAAGTCAGTAGCAAGGAGGCAGAGAATAACTGTGTTAAAAGATTTCAGCATTTCTATATATCACAAGTATTTTTACACTGTCATGTGCAAAGACTATTGACAAATCTGGAATAGGCTCAAACTGGACCAGTAAAATTTCAAGCATAAGAGTAAAGAACAATGATTACTTTTTCACAGAAGCTAAATTTTTAGCTGATTGAGCTATTCTTTCATTCTTTAATTTTTAATGAAAAAGGCTTTGAATAGACTTGTATACTAACCTCTCTAGTTCTCAGAGATGCTACCATCTGTTAACTCAACTTTTTTTGTCTTTGTAAAATGGGATTTATTTTTCCCTTACTGAAGGCTGAGGAAGAAAACATCCACAATCAAGGCTGACATTAAAATTAACATGCAAGGCTTGGGTTTTTCTTTATTTTAAAGCACCAAAAATCCCATCAATATTACTAATAGTACATGTAGCAGACAAGAGAATTAAGAGAAATCTTCCTTTCCCCATCCCTCAAAAAAAGAGCATAAACAGCAAATGGCATTTAGCAAATTATCTTCCTAATTAGCTTATCTGTCTAGTGAAACAGTCTGTTCTAAGTTATTTCACTTGACTAAGATACAATCATCAGTAAAAAGTCTTCTCTTTGGAAAGGATTCCTATTTTCATTCAGTCTGGCAACTAGTACTCATACTCTGGAAGCCCCAACATAAGGAGGACATGGACCTGCTGCAGTGAGTCCAGAGGAGGCCATAAAGATGATCAGAGGGCTGGAGCACCTCTCCGATGGAGACAGGCTGACAGAGTTGGGGTAGCTTAGCCTGGAAAAGAGAAGGTTCTGGGGAGACCTTAGAGCACCTTTTAGTAGCCAAACAGGACTACAGGAGAGCTGGAGAGGGACTTTTTACATGGGCACAGAGTGACAGGACAAAAGCTGATGGCTTTAAACTGAGAGACCGCAAGTTTATATTGGATGTTAGGAAGAAATTGTTTGCTGTCAAGGCAGTGAGCCACTGAATGGTTGTCCAGAGAAGTTGTGGACACCTCATTCGCTGTCAGTGTTCAAGGCCAGGTTGGATGTGGCTCTGAGCAGCCTAGGTGGAAGGTCTCCCTGCCACAGCAGGGAGTTGGGAATGCACGGTCTTTAAGGTCCCTTCCAACTCAAACCATTCTATCATTTCATGCTTTTTCCCTGAAGTGAATAGCATGGGTTTTGGTGGTTGAGTAAAACCACTAAAATACAGTTGCTCATTTCTTTTTTATAGTAACTAATCCATCTCAAATTTCAGTAAGGGTACTTTAACAGAAAACACCACCATTGAAAGGTCTTACTGAACACATGCCACTGCCTTTATTCCAAAATAGCCTGTTTTACAACAAGTTCTGCATTTAGAAATATATTCTAGCTCCTTTGATATCTGTTATTTAGCCACAAAAAGTTACTGAACCTATATTAAAAACCAAACTAAACCAACAATTTCTGCATGAATTCAAATACTACTACTCCAGAAAATAATTAGCTGGGATGAAACCCAGTATTAATTAGTTATATACAAAAGGAAGTTTTCTTCTTTATAAAGTATGTACTCAAAATCATTGGACATATCAAAGTCTATACAACACATATACGGTTTATGTACGTTTCACTGCAATGACTTTGTTCTTTTTTTGGTATATAAGCACAATTTGCTCCTGGTATCTTAAAAATTCTTCATGTTTTTGGATGGACTATCTTTTCCTACACGTTTTAGCCGTATAATTTGTACTTCATTTATAAAAAGTTAACATCTGAATACAGCTTAACACATGAATGCAAAACTTGAGCATGTGGTTTATAACTAGGTAGCACACCACTGATTTCAGTCCCACCAGATCTGTGTTGCCAAATTAGTCAGCCACAGGCTGGAAATAATTAATCTGAGTACTTGTTTGAAATTAAGCTTCCTGGCTGTGGAGATGTATTCATCATAACAAAACTTTCCTCCACAACAGCAGCTTGAAATGCTATGAAAACAGTTCTCTCCCATGAACACAGCAACATGACTATATCCCTATACTTAAATTACAGTTTAGCTGATATGGCAGTAACTGAAGCCTATCTTGACAGCTTCTCTGTAGTTTCACTTGGATAAACTATTCTTTGCTTCACCCAGCAGTTTACTGGTGAATGCACGAAAACTTCAGCATAAAGTAATCCAGAATAGAACATAAATTATACTTCATAAATATTAGCTTGCTCAGATTTACTGAGAAGTTATCAGGTTCACAGGTTCAGTGCAGCCCCATCACATCAAAGCTTCACTTCCGAATACAAGGCTCCAATACTTGCAGCATAACATCCTCAGTTTTAAGCACTAAAAGTAGTTTCTTGTCAATAAAGTAATTAGATTGAGGGGTGAAAAAGAAAAGAACTGAAGGATAGCATACTGCATGAAAACTGAACTCCCCTTTCATTAAAAATAAACTTTACTACCTGCATACAAATTGCCCCAGAACATAAATTCTTTGTTATCCTCAAGACTGTGACTGTCTAGAAGTGTTCTACAACCAATTCCTTCCATTTGCCCCTTCTAAAAAATATTAAAAAGTTAATTTCTGATAATTTTTCAAAATTGACTCTGTTTTCAGCGGCATGAGATACACAGCAAAGCAAGGTGAAGACAGGGAAGCATGGCCACTAACACCAGTGCACTAGAGAAGACAGCAGGACAGAAATACACCTGGTACTCATATCAATTCCTTCTGTTTTGCTTCAAAAAACATTTGAAGCCGAGAACTAGAGTGTACAATTCTCCTAAAAAATACGCTAGCAGTGATGATGAATTTCAGTCAAAGGAGTTTCTCTTACACAGAAGGTGCAGGTAAGTGAGCCAGACAGAGCTGATACTACTTAAACCTCCTAACTCAAGAGACAGGTCCTACCACTGTCCCCCAGACCTCTACTCCAAGCTCCATGCACCAGCTCTTCCACTCAATCCTAAAGGAACAAACAGCTCTGCTAGCCTCGTAGAAGTTAAGCCTGCAGAGAGCAGGTTTTCTGTCCAGTTTTGACTAACAGTTTTCTGTCAAGTTAGCTGATAAAAATCAGTTCACCAAATGGCCAGCCATGCAGCAGGCTGCAGCACAGGAGAAAGGGTAGCTCTGCACTGAGGCAAGCAAAACAGAAGGGGAAGCAGACCTTTTACAGGAAGCAGCTAAGTACCATACTTGTAGCTTTCTGCACCCTTCCAGCCTCAAGCTCATTCCATAATGTATTCAAGTATGAATGGTCTGAAGTGTTGCAATACAACAATAAAAAGGGAGATTTTCAAAACAAAACAAGCAGAGAAATGCTGCTCATTTCTGAGAGCTGGGCTATAATCTGACTTTGAGCATACTAAAACTCCAAAATACTGCCAGGTATGCTCAATTATTCAATATTGTGTATGATCTCCAAGTATCTTACAACCTTGTTGCTTTAATGGCAGTCAGTCAAATCTTATATTCAGTATTTTTTTAGTGCAAAAGTTTACTGTATATAGCCATTGGGCATAGGTTCACATTAGTCATTCAGTTTGAGAAAAAAGTGTTATACACACCCAGAAACAGCCAAATTAGCTCCACAAAGGCCAGACAGGGTCATCGGGGCTACTCCGCTATGCTCAAGCTTTAAACACTAAGCACACTCCAACACCACCACATTGAAGTAAAAAGCCCTTGCAAATGCTCTATGTAAAAAGGAAAGATAAGAATTTGGGTTCATTTCAACAGACACAAAGGCAGTGCATCATCATCTCAGGAAAGTAGAGTGCATGTATTACAAAGCCTCTGTTTCATTCTGTAATCAAAAACATGTGACTAGATAATGAATATATAGTTTTACCATATTGACAGAAGATACCCAGGTCTGAGCTGTGCTAGCTTGTGTCTAACTACTAAAGCAGTAGAAGTTATCTGCAAATTCCAGGGCAGCAGCAAGTTGGATTTGGACTACAAAGCGCCAGTTGAGTAGCACTGAGCTACAGTAACCACAGTATTCTTGTTAGTCATATCTTTTATGAGGAACATCTTGCCACCATTCTCTTTGTGTTGCTGGGATGACAGACTGCAATGCTAAGTAACTGTGATGGTAACTACAGTGTTATTTGTGTATTACAGTACTTTTCTAAAGGCCAGTGCTCAACTGTGCTAAATAGAATCCCAATACTACAATCTGAATTTGCCCATTTTTCATCCCCAGAAGAATGAATTTCTTCTGCAAATGTTTCCATGCATCTGCAAAATACTCAACTACAACAATATAAACCTATCACAAGTGCCTATGTCTTCCAGTGTTACTGTAGCCCACACAGCACTTCACACTTTATAGAGATGCCAAGCAGTTAAAACAGAACTTGCCCTCCTCTGAAGCAATCAAGTAATCTCAAAAACTCCAACTAAATTTTATCACCTAGGAAAGAGGAAATTTCTATTTATTTAATAATCCAATCTCTGTTGATGCTGGTAGAGCAAAAGGAAGAGTACTACCAGAAGCACAGTATTCTTCCTCATCTGTAGTTATCAACTTTTAAATACTGATGGAGCTCACAGTGCCACACCACTGCTCTACACAGAAATCTGAAGTAGTATGTCCATTTGATTTAAGAAATGAACTTTATGTCCAACAACAGTCCTCTCACTTTCCTCTGATTAGAACAAATTTTAATTAAGTATGAAAAAACACGGGGAATTACAAGCAACAGAACTTCTCATTATCTAACTCAGCTTTTTGAAAAGCTCTGGGAACATATGATCATTGCCCAATATTCCTCTTGCATCATTATAACTACAGTTTAAACACAAAAGGAAATAAGAGACCTAAATTAACTAGGCTCTTTTTAAGTGTGCAAACTTTCAAGTGACATCACAAAGGGCAGATTAATCCCTCAACTAGCTGAAACAGTTGTTTTCATAAAGCAAGCTTTTCTATTATCTTTATTAAGCATATAACTTAATAAAGACGTGCCCTAAATATTTCTGCTGTTTGTTGAAAGAAAATGTAAATTATCTTCCTTTACATATGCATTCTAAGACTATTCATAAGAGATCCAAAAAGCCACGCTTGTTGCAAACTCTTTGGCCAAAAAAACCTCATCACATACCTTGATTTATTTTTCTTCCAATAATTTTTGCAACAATTTTGCACAAATAAAAGCAGGTGTGGGGTTTTAAAAACACAACGAATGCAAATGTACCTTAATATGCACAGAGTGTAAGCAGGGGAATCCACTGCAATCTGTCATTTTAGTAACCTGCGTTGGATTTCAAGTGGTCAGATGCTCACAACAGGGCATGACCATGTCGTTGCACTGAGGAAAGCATGACCTCCTTTTTAGTAAGGAACAAGTTTTTAGATTGGTTCAGCTGTAATGTAATTTCATCCTAACGGGCGGAAAAATCTTTGCCATTGTCAGTCACTATTATTGCAGTATTAATAGCCCCATTCAGCCGACAGCTGAATGAGCTCACAGCACTCCACCACTGTTTCAAGCTATATATACACACCTTGCACATCACTCGCATCACAACGTAACTGAAATTTCTTTCTTTAAAATTTCAACTTCTGAATTTATACATGCTCCTAGTCCACAAGTATGACCTCATTCTAGCATGAAAGTTTGTATTTCAAGTTTAAGAAAGGTTTGCAGAAGCTGATTTCTCAGTTAAATAATTACATTTTTAGTGATAGATTTCCTAAACTTACATTTAAGATTTCTTTTGGGAGAAAGGAGGGCTTTAAAGAAGGCCCTCTTTTTTTCTTCCACAATCTTTGTATTTAAAATACATAAATCATATTTAGAAAACTTGTATAGAGTACCTTACCTCTTTACCCATAGTCAGAAAAGGAAAATCCAGACCCTTCAAGGTCATCATCTTATTGGAATCTTCTAGTAAATTTTGGTATTTTTTACTCTGGTAACTGACAGTACTTCAGAAAGATTCTGTAGCACATTAAAAAGTGATGAAAAATATGCCACTAGCATGTTTGGATACCAGCACTGCAATTAGTCAACTAGGATAGAAGTTTTAAGTATCCAGTAGCTGAGACAGCATACTGGGGAATAAGTAAGCAAAAACTAACCCCTGATGTATATTTAAATATTTCCAGAAATAGAAGATAACTAGCATCCTTAGACACTAGTTAAATTAACTTCATTTTTTCCTAATTTTTCTACTGTTCACATCCATCCATTCCATATTAACCAGACCTCCCCCACTACGAATCCATTCAAAAATTTTCTTTTAGTACTATTCAGAAGTTTCCCTCCCTAATTGTTTACAAAGTCCTCTAACAAACATTACTACATTTATCATTAAGAGGTCCAAAGCATGCTTTGTTAACTATATAATTCAATTTGGACCATCTGGTCATAATGCTCCTAATTCCCCCTCCCCCATCAATCTCCACACACTTCCTTTTTCCCAAGCATCTTCAATTGGGCAGCAATATCAAAACCTAATTTTTTGCACATCCTCCAAAATTTGACTGCTATTCCATTTTTCAAGGAATAATTCACATAAGGCATTGTACAGAATATTTAACAAATGCACTTTTCCATCTAGTTTTCAAGGCCACTGCTATCATGCTTCAGGAAATTCTCAAAATAAAAAGACATAGGAGAACACAGAAGAACTCAGGAGTTAGGAGCTCTAGTTTGCCATTAATAAAACAAGAACCAACTCATCTAAAACAGCTGACTCTAAACAGAAATAATTTCATAAATTATCACTGTAACATCAACATAATTTTGCAAACCCAGAAATAACAGAGATCCAAAATTCCTAATTATAGCACACTTGGGAAAGCACTTCCAAGTCCGGAAAACCCAGAGTATAATACCTATTCTAAGTTAGAAGCCATGAAGTGTTATTCAAATGTTTAGGCAAAGACCATAATACCTAATAGCTAAAAATATTTATATTTTAAAATAATGCAAGAATTGTAGTTCAACCATGTGCCTGTCAGCACACAAAATTCGCTGATTGTTTACCTCAGGTAAATTAGCAAAAACCTGGATAACTCTGTCTAATTCAAACCATCACTACAGTCACTATTATAAAACATAAAATACACACAGCCATGTGCAGAATCCTAATGGGTGCTATAAACTCCCGTTAAAGTATCAGATACTGAGCAAACAAGAACAAGAGGCATCATTTCATACAAAAAGAACTTCTAAGCATTTTTGAGAATGTTTGAGTATCTCCTTCAAACAGCTGCTCCAGTATTAACTCATCCTCAGATCATCTAGGTTACATTATTTCCTGCCAATTAGCTGCCTTTCACATATGGCATTATCTTGAAACAGAAAACAGAGGTACCAGATCATGGTATTTATGTTTATAGATTACTGGTTGAATTCAAAGTGGACATACATACCCACTGCTGGTGCATCATATTCATCCCCAAGTAAAATTTCAGGAGCAGAATAGGCAAGAGATCCACAGCTTGTGGTGAGCTTCTTTCCAGGCTGGAATTTGTTGCTGAAGCCAAAATCAGTCAATTTCACAAGTCCTTGTTTTTCAAAGAAAACCACATTCTCTGGTTTTAAGTCTCTATGAACTACATGCAGTTTATGGCAGTAGGATATAGCATGAACTATTTGAGCAAAGTATTTTTTTGCCAGATCCTCATTGAGACCTTCTTCATGTTTCATGATGTAATCAAACATATCTCCACCATCCCCCAGCTCTAAGATGAGATAGAGCTTCGTCTGGGTGTCAATCACTTCGTACAGCCGCACTATGTTGGGATGCTGCACTAATTTCATGCACCTGACTTCTTGAAAGAGATGTCCGTGGCCAGAGTGTCCAGTTTGGTCTTGTCAATGACTTTTACTGCTACTTTTTCACCTGTAAAGACATGCCGAGCAAGTTTGACCACAGCAAAGTGGCCTCTGCCCAAAGTTTTATCCAAGTCATACAATCCTGCAATTTTTCCATCATATCCTCGTTTGAAGCCTGCCATTCTGTTTCAGAAGATGAAATAATATTTAAGCTCTTTGGAAACGTGGTATTTTCATATAAGAGTATCTGATGCAAATAAATAGTCCATAATCACTGCCACACATACCTAAAAATAAAGAGACAGGATTATATACTTGTATAGAAGTAAGCAAAATTATTATCCTGTAATTACCTGAAGTTACATTAGCATAATACTACAGATTATTTATGAAATAATCTTAAGGAATGTTTTCAAAGGATTTAATAAGCCAGGCTGTGCTAACTTGCAGATTTCTGACACCACATTACCAGTATGCTTGAAGAAAGTGAGTTTCAACACTGCAATAATGAAAATTTGTCTCAAATGCAGTGGCCTTCATTGTCTCAAGTCAGAAACCTTTCAAGCAGCACTTGAAGAAATTGTTGTTATAAGGACTGCTAAAATTGGCAAAGCTGAACTCTGTAGCTTTTCCAGATACATTATAAAACAGCTGGGCAGCACAGAATCTTATCAAGAGGAACATACTTCATACATCTCGTTTTTGGCACATCCCTTCATATTGTCCATGAAACAGCTCTAATACAAAGTTCTGATGGCATGACTTCGGACTTTCACCTCTTCCTTTTTAACAGCTTTCTGTTTAGCAAAGCTCAGTGACACATAATACTTAATTTTGTTACTCTAATTAGCTTGAGCATTATCAATCAATACTGTATTTACAGCAAGTGAACAAAGCTTTAACTGCTGAAATGAAACATTTGGGTTGGATGTACTTAGTGCTAAGCAAAATGTCTTGTTAAGTATTTTGACTGAAGTTATACAGACTGGTGACAGAAAGTTTGGAGGTAGGCTGCGTATGTTCAGCAGTCCTGGGAATGAGTGAGGAAAAGGGGAAGAAGAATGGGAAGGAAGCAAAGATTCAGGAGCACAGCTTGGGTGTACTGAATTCCTTCTTACCAGGTATTAGGCATTTAAGCAAACAAGGCCCAACTTATAAAATACTCATATTCAAAACTGGTTTTCAAGGTCTTACGTCCCATTGTCATATTTTTCCACATACAAAACCTCCCAGAACCTTTTCCTGCATTGTTAACTTAGATTGAGGTTTAAATAAAAAACTGTAGCTATCAAAAAGCTAACCATTTCTCCAACTTTGAGTGCAAAGTAGTTAGAAATATGAAAATTAGATGCCTCATTGCCAACTCTAAAATACAAAAAACAGCTCTTTAGAATATATTTTCAGTTTCAAAACAGAACTTCAAAAAGAAAATCTTTGAAAAGGAAGCTGGCAAACAAACAGCCCCTTACATTAGTTATTCTCAAGTTGAAATGTAAGCTTTAGATTAAAAACACTCCCTGCTAAACAAGTTATTTCACAGACAGTGAAACTAATGAACCCAGTTTCATATGAATTCAATTACAAGGTTGGGGGTCCTAGGAGGATTCTCTGATGTTTAACAAGCTCACCTTACTGCTTCTCTCAGCTGGAGCCATGGTACAGCCTCTTCGCTATCCAGCTGTCTGCTTTCATAATAAAACCCATAGAATTCAGTTTGAGACCTCCACCCCTGTAAAATTTGAATGAAATGAATTAACTTCTGAAACTTTGTAACCTAGACAAGGAACAGGGTTAAGTATAACAAGCATTAATATGATAACAAACAACATAAACATTGAGGTTTGGGGTTTTGTGTTTCTTTAAAGATAGGCATCAAGCTTCAACAAACTTCACTGGGTTTTGTATCACCATATGCACCCTTTCATTCTGCTACTAAGCACTACGCTTCACATGCTCTTTCAAAAACCACTCCACTAGAAGATGGTTGGTGTATCTGCTTCCCAACACTTCCCATACTGCTCATCTCACAAAGCTTCCCCTACCATTCCCATGTAATGCCATCCCATCCTTATTCAAAAAAGCACAAAACTCAATAAAAGCATGCTACATTAAACTAAATGCCCATGCTGAACACTCTCCAACCTGGTAGAAACTATTACACAATGCACAGGGAACAACACAATGCAATGGCAAATGCAACAATAAACAATAAAACTCTCCTTATCTTTCAGATTCAAAAACTTCTTTACATCTGAAAGCAGTAGGTTTGTGTTTAATAGCACTTGATGGATTCCACCCCACCCCTCCCTGTGAAACTGGGCACGTGCTTTATTAAAGCATGTGAATTTTTAGCATCAAGAACATACTGCAGCAGAGCTGAATAGCTTAACTATGTGAGAAGAACCACTTCCTCTTGTTTGTTTTTAATCTCCTGATAATTTGTGCATCTTCTCATTCACCGTCTGTTCCAAAACAAGAACTATCATATTCCATTTACCTTGCCTCAAGCAACTCACAGAATTAGTTCCCTCCCTTCCTAGCTTCAGCTCAATTTTGTTCAAGTGCTAGTCTGTCAATCCTTTTGCAGAGGTTATTCCACAGGCTTTAGTATTCCTCTCACCCTTCTCTACTCATTTTCTGGTTTGTTCTATTCTACTTCCTTAGGCCATTTTGAGGGTTTTTTCACTACTACTGCGTACTAACAATGTTTTCAAGCAATTCTTTACTGTAAAGTTATACAATGTTCCATCATACTGACCTAACCCCAAAATGAACACTAATGAAAAACAGTCCATGTACACACATAAACCACCTAATCTTGGCCTCTATGAAGCAAGAAGGGATATATTAATCAGCTGTGCCCCATATGGCTGTCCAGAGTCTCACTCCTAAAGGGACTGCCAGCATTTAAAAAACAACAAAAAACCCCACACAAACATGCTTTACAGTACTGCTGTTTCCACAGCGTCCTAATCTGACTCCTAACTGCTTCTAGATTTAAGAAATTAAAGGAAAACTGGAGCACACAAATTAAAGACAACTTGTCTGAACTTAACTGCAACACTCAGCCAACAGGAGAGATTTATGCTCATCATTTTGTTCACTTGGCACATTCTCAACCATCACTGTACAAACTCAACAAGTGATTTAACGGTAAATCACGGAATACACATAAATATCAACCTGTCAACAGAATTCCAGCAAAAACCAGTTATGCTTAAGCCATGGAGAAATATATCAGAGAGTAATCAATGGGATAAGAGCTTACAGAAATGGAAGATAACTACACTTACTAATGTTGCAGCCACATTAGCTGTAATAAAATTAATGCAGATTCATTAACAGTTTAAGTGGAAGTCTACATAATAACAGACCAAGTAACCCCAAACTTGGTCTGTTATTTTAAAATAAATTTTGTGATTCTGTGATTTTAAAATAAATCTGCATAGATGAAGCTCCCATGGCTAAATACAAGGATTTTATATGCAACACATGATTTGAACATACCAAAATTTAGAATTGTTCAGTAGTAGGAAGTGGATGCAAAAATTTAATAGTGTACATAGATACAAGCCTTGGTTACAATTTAAATATGCTATCTAAAGGAGCACAGTACCAATACATTTCAGAGCAGTTTCTTTTTCTCAGTTTCTCTCAAGAGTAAGAAAGCAGAATTTTGACAGTACTTAAGGATCAACTAAGAGCACATTTTCATAACTTTCAAGCTGGAGCCTCTTTGAGGCCCTTTTTTTGTTGTCTCCCTAGTTGGAACAGTAAAATTTCTGGGGCCAACTATAGATGAAACCACCCAAACCTCTACTTTTGCCATGACCCTCAAACAGGGTAACTTTAATGATGAATCATTTCAGTGATCCAGTTTACAATGTAACCTCCTGAACATTTTCACCAAATGAAGGAACCACGGACTACAGCAGATGACAAGCAAAATTTCCATCAGCCACACTTCAGCAGCAAGATGAATGACAGTCTGAGAAAAAGCATTTAAGAGACATTTATATCACAGAAAATATTTACCTATCTTTTCATTCACATTATCTCAAATCCCTGGTAAGTTCACCTTTCAGCATTAGAGTCTGGTTTTTCTAGTTGATCAGTTAAGTAACTATTAGCAGCACTTAATCCATGTGGCTAACTATGGTTCTAAAAATGCATTTTTCCCTAATTATACCAGAACTCAGCTACGCCCCCGATACTCATTTTATGCAATGTAGACATTTACCAGTAAATAAATTCAGAACAGATCCTTCCCTCCATAGAAGCTCATATACCTATCCCACAAAACACTGCAAACAGCCACTAATGGAAATCTGCAGGAGTTGTTTTGCATTATCAGATGCATCCTATTAAGAAGCTTAACAACAGTACTGTGATATAACCACCTTTCAAAGACAGATGAATAGATCTGTTTAGAAAAAGGAGCATATTTCAGAGACATTAGTTTTTCTTTAAGCAATTCACCCTATTCAAAAGGTTTCATTAGATTATATACTGCATGTATCACCAGCCTAGTTCATCTTACCCTAATGTGTGTATTCGCTTACTTTAGCAAATGAAGCTTAAAGGTCCCATTTAAACAAAATGTTGAAAAACCATCAATGCAAAGACTTCCCTGCATTATCAGGCTAAAAGACATGAAAGCTGAAGTAATCTTCACTGAGACTCCTCCATCCACAGACAGCTAACCATTCCTGTCTCCCTTCACGATAAATGGAGATTCAGTCAACACAGATAAGAGTCTGTGATAAAACAAATTGCAATCCAAAGCAGGTAGCCAAATAGATCAAAAGAATCATTTCTTAAAAGCACACGCTTTCATTTTCTGGAGCAGGAGTTTAGAATGAATAGTTCAGCAGATGTACACATTATACACATCCACCAGATTAATTAAAGAAGTTTTACCCTGTTTCTCCTTTTGCTCTCTTTTGTCTCACATAAGTAACAGCATCTATACCTATTATTTATTGATCATATAATTGTATGTTGAGAGTAAGACTTATGTTGGTAGTGTTCCTAGAAACACTAAATCCAAAATTTGACATAAACAGAATATGGAGATTCAGAAGCAATTTTTTTTCACTCTGAAAGGAGTATGTACAAATCATTAGAATCTGAGAGCAAACTGAAGGACATATTAACTCAGTAAAGAAACTGCAAGTATAAGTTTTCCTATTTTTTCCAGTATTTTCTCCCAATTTTTATCTGCCATCCTAACATAAGGTATCTTTACAGGTTAATCCATGAGCCTTTAAAAACCATTTATGTTGTTACTATATGAGCCACTACTTGCACTGTTACACCTTCACTGATCTGTCAATCTGCTGTCCCCCAGAAGGCTTTTTATGAGCTTTCTTTCAGTATAAGGGAGCACCAACACATTAGAAGCAGTTAAAAGGCACTGCAGGATTGACATGTGAAGAACATATACACTCCACACATATCACATGCTCTGAAAACTTGTCATTACTCAATTCCTCCAGCACATTTCAAAATTTTTAAGCTCCTAGTACCCAGTATTTCTTGAATATTGCCAGGAAAGTGTATTCTCCTTCTGTTTGCATACACAGGTGTCATGGTCCAGCAGAGCTCTTCCACCTTCCTATGGTCAAAGCCTTCACAAATACCATTCAAAGGTACTCAGAGAAATCACGGCAATCTACACCTGCCCTACAGCCAAACATTTTGTAGATGCAGCATTTTTGGGGGGTGGAGGAAGACACAATTCACAGTGACAGCTGTATTACAACTCAGCCCTTATATTTGCAATGCCCTCAGAAGCTTTATTTTCCACTCCATGTGACTGCACCACAGCATACATACATATCTTCCCTTTCACTGACGACAAACCCCATAAACGCTCCTGCTCCCAGAGAGTTCCACAATAAAACACTACAGGAGATTTTTTTCAAGGTGTACATGCACTTCTTTTATTTTCCTATTAGGCCTCAGTGTCAGAATCCAGCTCATGATGTGTTATTAAAATGTCAAGCTGTATCAGCAAACCTCTTTACTATTCAGCACTGGCTACCCCTAAAATGATGAAGATCATGATGAAGAGTTATCAAGTAATGCTGTGTTCCAAACATAAAAAGAAAAATTAACCTGCACAATTTAACTGTATTCCTTAGTTTTAAACAGTCTACAGAATTTTGCTCTCAAAAGAGGTGCCAATTGCTGATTAAGTTTTGGCATTCTAAACATTTGGCAAATCTCTAGTGAAATGTTAGTGTTTCATTATTTTGGAATGTATTGCAGGCATTAGAGCTACTGATGTCTAGCCCTAACTCTCCTTAGAATTGCAATAAAAGCAAAATGCCAACAAGAATTCTTCAGCTCTAAGGTCCATTATTCAGTGAACAGCCAGCAGCAGAGATATTTGGCAGGTCAATAAACTTGGTAAAACATTGTTCCTGGACCAACAAAATGTTGGAGGATGGGAAGGGTAGCACTATTACAGATTTGAGAAGGAAAAAGTTACTAACAGCATTTTATAACAGAAAATGATGAGAGCCTACATGACCTCCGTTGTAAGAGCAAGACACTTTGAGGCAGATCCAATGCATGAGAAAAAGAAAATGTAAAACATACATTGCATGATGCAGGATATCATCAATTAAAGAACACATTTATTTCTTAGATAAGGAATTCCCAAACTTTCAGATCTACAGACTGCCATCTACCATTTATTTTCTTGAACATTAGTACAGTCACATCAAGCATAGACCGTAAGCTTTCCTCTTTCCCACAGCTAACCTGTGGTAAGTGGTCTGCAGAACACTAGCAAAGAGCAAACTAAAATTTGAGAACTGTGTTGCAGAAACTCCACCTTATAGTTGGTATCTGTGTGACAATCATCTTCAATACAGACAACTTAAAGAAGCTAGTGAATCTGAATTGGTCCTTCAAGGCCTCCACTTTAAAAGCCAAGAATGTCTATTTCCTTTTTCTTTCCAAGCAGGTGAATGAGAAAAAATACAGACTACACTGATGTACAGATTGTGAAGCAATACTAAGACAGTAGTAGTAACAGCAAGATTATGATTACAAACTAGACACCAAAGCTATTAAGAGGACAGATGCACTAAGACTGATGGAATTAAGATCCACTGACAAACACATCACCGGTAGTTACTGGCATCGGTTCCAATTGTGAAATATGTTAAAAGCCCAAAGTACTTTCACAACCTTGCTGATAATCGCTGCAGTTCACAAGGTACTTTCCATTTCTAAGAGGACGTATTACACAAGACAAATACAAGCTGCCCTATGGATTTCAGAACTCGGCAATAGCTTTACACCATTTAAAGTCCTCACACTAGAGACAGCTCCAAAAGCAATTAATCTCATATTGTATCTGTTTTCCTCTTATGCCTACTCTCAAAGGCCAGCATGCAGCTAAAGAAAAAAAAAAAAACAGGAGAGACACTACCCTGTTCAGATACCAGAGGCTTCAGCAATACAGCACTTAAGCTCTGAAGCTGCTCCTAAAGTATTATTGTGCAGAAAAATACCAGATCTTCCCAAACAGCCACATCTCATAAATTAGCTTCTGCATAGCAGTATGTGCTAACATCTTTTAAAAGGACTTGTTCCAAGTTTTGTGATATCTGCTAATAGTAGTACCTTCTTTCTGTATCTGTAAATCAGTTATAAAACTTTGTTCAGACCCTGTGATGTCACAATATATAAAAAAATTCATTTCAACCGAAATTCTCATGTTTTGCAGTTCCCACTAACAGAAAACTTTTTCCTCAGCTACAGAAAATTAGCACGGATACCTTAGTTACAGACATTAATACATCTAACCAATCAAAACCTGGTATTTCAGCCAACAATTGTGTAAGCAACAGAGATAACTCATGGTAGTTGGACTCCATAGCCCAAAATTATACTTTTCCAAGCTTGATAAACCATATGCAAGTGGGGTTTTGAAGACTTTTAATATTCTAAATCCCATCACATTTTCATTTTTTTCTTTTTTCTTCCTCCAAAATAACTAGGAACTTGAAACTGATGCAGAAATATTTTTCACATCAGGTGATTCATGATGGTATCACCATCTTTTAGACAGGACACTAAATCTTTACTTCTAGGAAACTTATTATAGGAACTTTGCAGAAAGCAGAAACTCAGATTTCTCCACGAAACTAAACTCTTTTGGAGAAGTTTCTTCATCTACTCTGTGAACTCTCAGAATTGTTTCACCTTTTTCAAATGTTTATTTATTAATATTACCAGATAAGTCTGTCATGCCAGGCAATGCAGCCAAGACCATTAACAGCAGCTCTAAACATTCTGCCATTAATCAATGAACACTTCAGTGTGGCGTAACATTTCAGTGTTAGCATCGTTTCAACACCTACATCTTTGTTGTGTAAATTCAGAACCACAAACATGATTTTTATTCTGTATCAAGGGAGGTGAAAACATCACATGTCATCTCAAACACAAGTATTCAGATGCATTGTGTATACTCTTAGTATCTACTACAAACTATAATAATTTCTATTAAAATTCTTAATGTCTTCAAGGTCAAATATCAGATAGCTTCATTTGTTTAGCAATACATCTGGTAACATAAAATTCAAGTACTGAATTGACTTACGTTGCCTCTATAAGACTGATGTTTTCCACCTATAATACAAACTGCTTAAATCTCGACAAATAGATTGATTCCAACTTACAGTTACTCAGTTTCAATACTTTATTCTCATTTATAGCATACTAAGTTCGTTAGGAACAGCCAGATACCTGAAATTTGCCACGCTTCAATATGAACTAAGATTATAAAAGGCTATCATCTCTCAAATAAAGTTAGTTTAAGTCCAGTCAGTAACTAGATAGGAGACTGCTGCAGAAAAACCCACAAGGATACATAAAGACAAGGATACATAAAGAATAAAAAACAGGCTGTCAAATACAATGCAACATTTCTACCCCAGCACTGGTGTAGAACATCACTTTAACAGAGGGATTCAGCTTTTCAGAAAGTGAACATGCTCTGTTTTATACTTTGCAAGTATAACTATTTCTCATTAAGTTCTTAACATTGGTGACTCAATCAACTCATGTGTACTAGAACTCTGCCAGGGTGAGTTATCCTAGAATTGTAAGGGAATATACGTTTTTTTCAAATCCTCTTAAGCTCTTACATAATTCTGTTATGTGTATTAATACAACAGGTACTTTACATTATTATAGTAACTGTAGCATTTCAGTTAAGTGCTTGAAAATAGCGTGACACAGAAGACAGGCAGAACCTCACAAGCTACTAAAGTTAAGAGCTTATGAAATTTAATATTACTATATTCATCATAAACTGCAGCTCAGCCCTGATCTGAACCATGTTTCACTGTTTCATATTTTAAGCCATAATCAGAAAACATTATTAAGTAGGAATGGATAAAAGTTCATCAATAAGTTTCACAGCTACAGCATTTCAGTGGAATTTTGAAAATTCAAGAAGAGAAGTGCATTATTTCACAAGAGACACACTGTGAGGCAAAAAAACCTCGCTGCACCAGGATACTGTGCCCTTGAAAGCAAGGCAGGCTAAGCAAGACAAAGGCGTTACTTTGGCATTACAGTTGCCAGCGGGATAAAAGGGACAACGATACACTGAAGGCGCAGACTGCAAAAGAATTATTCAAGTATGATTCGAAGGCAGTTAGAAGAGACCAGACTGGTCAGAACAGCCTACAGCAAGCAGAAGAATATCTGCAGTAGCATATTAGCATGCACACCCTTAACATGCTGTTTCTTTAAAATAATCAGAAAGCAGACTTTATTACAGTGCAACCACCCACACCACATAGCAATATCAGTTCTCATAGCAGGATGATTCAAGGAACAGCAGTAACCTGCAGAGTGTCCAGCACTCGAACTGTACTTTCTTGTCTCTCAATTGTGTAAAATCAAAACAAAAACCCTAACACAGTAAATACACCTAAGATGCAATTCTCCCTTTCCCCTGTTTTCCATGAAAGCCTCAAGTGTGGATTATAAAGGTTTTCTTCTAAGTGCCAGATGAATGTGCTGTCTTAGATGCTACCTTGCCTACCAGGCAAAGCTCCAGCAATCAGGTTAGCTTCTCTTTCCAATCACTTGAAAAAAACCATGTCATCATTCTACCTCTTTCCTGGTCATTTAAAATATTCAGGAAAAAGAAGGAGGAGAAAGTCCGGTCTTGTCTCTTAAGTTTTTATCATTAAGTCCTCTAATCTGGATGCTGTATGCACTAGAAGTAAAAGGGGGAGATATTAGTCCAAGTAAATATTTTGACACGTTTCACAAGGTAAAATTTGAGTGCATTGTTTAGCAATGATTCTTAGATCTTATTTGTTTTGGATTCCTTCTAAGGATCAGCAATAGTACAAAAACAACCACAAGCCAATTTCCCACTTTATTCTATGATATACCTGCCAAAAAACTCCCACCATTCCTTAATCCAGTTCCTAATGGTGCATGCTTTGAAAGAAATGCTTAATTCTAACACAATAAACATTTACGAGTAAACACTTCTATCCAGATTTCACTTTGCAGAGATTCGTTACACTGGTCCTTCCCCAGAGCCTGAAGATCTAAATATATCCATAATAAACAACTCCAAAAAAGCAGCAGATATGACTAAGTAGTGACTGCACTACAGAGGGCAGGCGTAAGCATATTTGCATGCACTTCATTCATGCTAGATGGCTGAAAATCATACAATACGCTTCAGCTGCTCCGGTAACT
Organism: Eopsaltria australis; assembly: GCA_034509425.1. Taxonomy (NCBI): domain Eukaryota; kingdom Metazoa; phylum Chordata; class Aves; order Passeriformes; family Petroicidae; genus Eopsaltria; species Eopsaltria australis. Next base: position 3,753,346 of record JAVTVJ010000105.1, read on the forward strand.
GTAATGGTACCACTGAAAAAAACTTCTTTGCCCTCATCTACTCATAACAAGCTCTTGGAAGCGAGGTGATCAGTAAAAATCTATGAATAAGCAAAAACCCAAAGCTTCTTGTAGGCATATATCCCACGCAAAGGTTTCTCCTTCACAGGTATACTAGCATCTCTTACCAATAAAGATAACCAATCTGAAAATAGGTCACTTTTGTCACCAGCCATCCTCTGGCCAGTATAGGGGGTTTTGCCCTAGTAGATGTTCTCCAATACTTCACTCAGTCTACTTGCTTAAAAAAAAAAAAACAACAAAATAAAAAATGAAACCAAAACAAATAACAAAACCAAACACGTATCCGTCCTTCGACTATTAACAAGACTGCACATCAACTATCTTTAAAAGTCATCTCTCATTAATTTAAGCACCTGGGTGCCAAAACTCACCTGGCAAAAAGCACAAAGACCTCTATGCGGGACCTTACTAGTTATTCTACCAATTTCTACACTAATCTCTAGGCAGTGAATTCAACACAATAAGTGTACTGACAGCAGCAATGCACGTAATGACAAAGAACCAGGGATACTTCCAGCCTCTGTCAGGAGGGGCACGCTCCAGCCCTGGGCACAAGGAGACGAAGGCAAACCTGTTGGCTATGCACCGGATTCCAAGGGGCGAGATGCACCGTCATTCCCCTAAAACGCACCCGCGGCCGGACAGCGAGGCTCTCGCCTCGCTTGTTTATTTTTTTTCCCCTTCCCAGCAACAGAACATACGCGGCGGAGCCGGCGCGGGCGGCAGCGGCGGGGGAGTGGCGGAGGGACCGGTGTCACTCCGGTCACACGCGCGGGGCCGGGTGTCACCGCGGTCACACGGGGCCGTGTCGCACGGACACTCCGGGGGCACGGCAGGCTCCCGGCAGCCCGCCGTCCCCGCAGGAACGCCGCATCCCGGGAGCCTGCTGTGCCCGCAGGAAGAACCGCGTCCGGGGAACCCATCGTCCCCGCAGAAACACCCGCATTCCGGGACCCCGCCGATCCCGCAGAAACACCCGCATCCCGGGAGCCCGCCGTGCCTGCAGGAACAACCGCTTCTCCCCTCCCTTCCCCAAGCCCTCCCCTCAAGCCCCGCCGGCACCGACACACCGACCTTCGGCGACGGCCGGGAAACGTCCCCTCGCCGCCTCCTCCTCCCCCTGGGCCGAGGCCGCCATTGGGCTCGGCCGGCTCCGGGAAGGCGCAGGGAGGGGGAGGAAGGAACCCACCACACCCCACCGGCCCAGCCCATGCCGAAGGCGGCCCAACCCCGCCGGCAACTTACTGCCCGCAGCGGCGGCAGCGGCGGCGTCTCCTCGGGGCGCCGCGCCCCGCGCCGCCCCCTGCATGGGCAGCGCCCGCTGCGACTGCCCTCGGGAGCGGCGGGCGGGCACGGGGAGCTCGGCGGGGAGGGAAGGAGGGACAGAGGAGGGACGGAGAGGGTCCAGGGGCCCAGCGGGAAAGGCTGGCGGGGCTGCGGCGGGTCGCGCCCCTCGCCCGCGCTGCGCTCGGACGGGACCCGGCGCTGCGGCCGCTCCTGCTGCGCCTCCGAGCCGCGACTGACAACAACGGCCGCGGCTCGCGCGGGGCCGCGAGGGGCGGGGCGGGGCCAACGAACGCCCGCGCGCAGCCGCGCCTGCGCCGCGCGGCGGGGAGGGGAGGGGAGGCCGCGCGCCAAGCGCAGTCACGGCGGCGGCCAATGGCGGCCGTGGGGGGCGGGCAGGGGACGGGGCGCCTGAGGGCAGCGGAGCGGGACCGCCCGCTTCGAGCCGCTCTGGGCTTCGGCTTCGTGGAGGACCTGAGCAATTCGCCCTAGATACGGGAAAAATATCAGCGGAGGGCGAAGCGCTGAAGGTCTGAGGAGAGGGTGAAGAAGCCCGAGCTTGGTGACCCCCCTGTCCCTCTGGAGAGGACGCTGGGCTGGAGGGCTGGTTAAAGTCGTGAAAGGGCCACGCCTGTGATTCCTGGGTAGGAATAATAGCGTATAAATGAGAGTATAGGGATCACAGAATCCATTAGATTTGAAAAGACTTCTGAGATCATCGAGTCCATCCCGTGACCGAACACCACCGTGTCAATCAGACCATGGCACTGGGTGCCACGTCCAGTCTTTCATTAAACACGTCCAGGGACAGCGCCTCCAGCACCTCCCCGAGCAGGGAATGGTGCCCCTTGTGTCCCGGGTAGCGATCGTGCGAGGGCGGCGAGGGAGGCACGCTGCTGCTGGATTCCCTTATGGAAGGGTGAGAGCACGATGGATGGTGGAGGTCATCTGGAAGCAGGGAGAGTGAAAGGAAAGGATGGCACTGAAGCCAGGAGGAGAAAACAGGCCGAGGAACGGGCCTGGCAGGGGTTTCAGAGTTTCCCTGGACACATACACCTGGCAGAGCACAGTTTTCCTGCACACGGCTGTACGGGCAGTGACGGCGAGGAAACACCTCCAGTGGATTGCGCTACAGAGGCGTTCGGGCTAAGGATGTGCTAAGAGGGATGAGCAAAGCGGTTGCTCGGAGCATCAGAAGTAATGCAAGAATTTCCTCTGAAGATCAAGGAAGGAAAATCTTTGAATAGCCAGGGAAATAAAAGACTTGAAAGTGGCGCTTTGAAAAGTGCCCTGTTTGGTTTTTTTTTCAAATAGATATGGCCAATCAAGATACATGGAGAGAGAATATAAAACCTCATTACGCAGTTAAGCCTAATTTTAAGAAAATGTTTGAGAAATGCTTTTCATTTTTTCTCATGCTTTGACAAAATTTAGATATCATTCTTTTGTTAATAGCTTATATACAGCAGAGGCTATTGAATTAACCTGGAATTTCGTAGCTTGAAACCAATTTTTGTGAATACACTAAGCCAGAAAATACAGTTCAGGAAATTACTAAACTGAAAATAGTGTGATCATATGTAATAAAAAAGGACATAACGATTTTGCATTTTAAGGTCTCAAAAGAGAAATAAAGTAAAAAAGTACATGAAGATTTCAGGATATTTGAGTCTGATGACTGCCTCCTGCAAGAATGAGAATTTCATGCTTTGGTCATAATTTAGACAACTTTATGATGTAAATTCTCCACTCACCAATCAGGCTTGATTCTCCACTCTTACACCTTTCAGACACCAATAAAACACAACTGATTGCTGAATTTATGAGATGGATTTGATGTAGGAGATTGCAATAACCAACCCATCACCTGTGTCTGCCTGATTATCACTGATTTCTCAAGTGTTTGAGTTTACACAAGCGTGTGATGCACACCACTTGGATTTCTGAGCCTGCTGTGATCGGGTGATGCCTCGTGCTTATTGTGTTGTAAAACTTAAATCTAGATTCCGTCTCTCTAGTTAATAATAATTATGTATTTCCAGTTGTTTTTCACTGGCATGTTGAAGAAGGCACATCTCACAAAGATTGAATAATGATTCAGTTCAGTGCCACTAAGTCTTCCTTTGCAAAATATTTTGGCATAAAGGACTTTTTTATATCAGCTAGAAATCACATTTTCAATTATGTTGCGCTCAGACGTACTCAGCTTTTCTGTGTGTTGTCTCCCATCACACTGGGCTTTGTCTTCAGTGGCACAGGGCCTTGTTTAGATTTTGTGAGGGTTTTTTTACAGTGAAAACATAACAAATGTGATAGTTACATGCCTGTAAAATCACACAAGCTGCAGCGAGGTTGCTGGGGGAGGTTGGCCCTGTGCTGCTGCTTTTGGTTGGCCTCGCCTGGCTTACCCTGCAATAAAAGCACCGTGCCTTGGTCCCCACACCAGTTATAAAACAGGACAGCTAATACATGGTAGCTGTGCCACAGCAGCACACACCTCACCCGTCAGTCATTAGCCTGGATGTATTTGTCTAGGGAAGGTGACAGCAACAGCCTCATGCATCTGTTTGAGGGATTGCTCATGGCATACATGCACCCAAATCAGACCAGACGACATTCCTCCTTGCTAAGTCCAAGTGTAATCTACTACAGGAAGAAAATGGTAGATAATACTGGTTTTTACACAATACCTACTGGCTGACATTAGAAATAACCTTATTTTAGACAAGATACAAAAAGTGTAAGCCATCTGTCAAAAGTCTGGAGTGTATAAACACGTATGAAATTGTTAGTCTACAGGATTTAAGAAGGGATATGTTCTTAAAAAGATGAATCATTATGGTTCACCTGTTTCAAAAATTAGGCTAATACTTAATGTAAATTATTTTGCACCTTTCCAATGAAATGTGTTTGAAATGCAAAGTAGTGCAAGAAAATGTTGGGATGTTTCAAAACGCTTGAGGCTTAAATGATGACTTTGGACCAGCCTTTGTGAGTATGTCCATTCTCCCTAGTAATTCCCAAACCCACTGGTCAAATCTGAATTAAAGGGGTAGATATTTCCAGAATTACATGTTTCCATAAGTGTCATGAAACTAGGCCTATGCAGTGAACAGTAACCTTACCTGTACTCCCTGTACCGCAAAAGCTGCAGTGTGAGTTCACCCTTCATTAGTCACAGGAGAATCCGCATGGATGAGAGTGGCTTTTTCCCCTCAGGGTGGAAAAAGCTTCAGTCAAAATTCACACTTCATTAGACACTGGATAATCGGAGCATGAGGCTCAAATCCATAGGCCTCATTAGTTCCCTTTCATTATTAAATTATTAACAGTTTCCCTGACAAAGCAGAACAAAGCAGCTGCCTTTGGACAGATATAGAAGAGTACAATTTATACTGCAGCTTATGGAGGACATTCAGATATTACATTTCTTAATAGCCTCAGTGCTTGCATTTGAACAATCTGTACATTTCCATGATCAGGGGAGGTAACTCAGGATTCTGGCCTGATGCAGAAACTGCTGGAAATATCCAAAGGAATCACATGCGGTCTCTTTTCTGAGGTAAAAGCTGTATTTAAGATTTGGAAATGATCCCAAGGGCAACAAGAAGAGCTTCTGCCACAACTCCAAGAGTAAAAGACAGAAAACAGAAAATGTGGTCTTGTTTCTGAATGGGGCAAATTATCTAGCCATGGAAACAGATGAGGTTGTGGCACTCAGAGCCACCAATGCCTCAGGCATATCATCAAAGTCTCCCAGATCTCTGTGCTTGGAATTTATGGAGGAGAACTGCCAGCAACGGGTAAGGATCAAGTCAGGGATTTCATGGGAGAATTTGACCCATAAACATTCAGGGGATGAACAGAGCTGTAGCCAAGCTGTTGAGGGAGCTGTCTGGTGTCACTGCAAGGCTGCGCTTTTATCTTTGAAAGAGTCTCCACGACCATTGGAGTGTTCCCCAATGACTCTTGAAAAAAAGCCCAAAGGGAAACTGTTAGCTGATCAGCCTCACTGCAGTCCACGTGGAAATCCTTGTACTCTTGGAACACTTTTCTGGGCACAGGAAGGAGGAAGTGATCGGGAACAGCCAGTGTGCCTCACCAACCAACCTGATTGCCTTCTTTAATAAAATGACTGGGTTTGCAGATGAGGAAGAGCAGAGGATATTATTTACCTTGACTTTTGCAATGTTTTTGACACTGTCTACTGTTTTGTATCCAAATTAACACATTGTGGGCTAGACAGATGGACAACCACATGGGTAAAAAACTGGATGGTAGGAGTCAGAGGCTAGCAGTTAAAGAGCTGTACTCTCTGGAGGCCAGTAAGAAGTGGAGAGAACTATCCTGGGACCTGATCTGTTTAATGTCTGTAGGAATGCCTAGTGAAGGTGACAGAGTACCCTTTCATCAAGTTTGTGGATGACAGCAAATTAGTGGGAGAGCCAATATGGTGAAGGGTAGAGCTGCCACTCAGAGGGACTCAAACTGAAGGAATGGTATGACAAGAACCTCGTGAAATTCAACCAGGACAAACAGTATGTGGGACTAACTCTGTGCAGGGTACGACTCTGTGGGGAAGGGCCTGGGGGACTGCTGGGTAAGCCCAAGCCAGTGATGAAGCCTAACAGCACCCTGGGCTTTGTCAGCAGGAACACAGCCAGGAGAGGGGGGAAGAAATTACCATCCTCTACTGGGCACTCAGACTTCATCTGGAATACTGTGCTTTTCCACCAACACGTAGTTGCTCTACAGTGTTGCTGCAGGCCTTTCCAAAAGGTCTCTCCCTCCTTTTCCTAGGAAGGAAGAGGGGCACAAACACTCACACACAGCCTGTACTACAGGGGAGGAAACACAAAGCAAGGCTATGGGTGCTCTAGTGCTGTGGAGGAAGAAGGCGTGTGCTTCCTGTGATGGGTGGAGAGTAGTGTTTTCCCACTGGTGCCAAGGACAAATAGAGAGTTGCTGCCTGCTGTGAAGGAAGCACATATTGTGTCCCCTAACTCCTCATTTGCTTTTTAGGCAAAGAAGCTAACCCCTCCTGGTGACACAAATAGCAGAGACAGTGAGACAGGGGACCCTTGGACTGGCAGGAAAACTGGGATGTGGCCCAAGCTGACTTAGCCCAGGCAAGAGGGACAAAAATGTTGGGCTGAGACCCAGCATGCAGCCTCTCTGGGTCCTGACTAGCACAGGAACAGTGCAGAAACTTTGCCCTTCCTATGATACCTTTGTCCCACATTTCCTTCTAGTGAGCTGATGACACAGTTCAAAAGTTCCTGCTTCGCTCAGAAAGGAACAGGACATTAAAAGAACATCAGGCATAGAAATAATGAATGAAGTAAGGTATGACAAGGACTCTTAATGCTTTAGTCTGAAAGGATAAAAATGTGTCAATCTGGAAGGGAAGGTAGAGGCACAGTCTGTGGACGTGCCAGTAGTGTTTTAAGTGATAAACTAATTAAACACAGTAAAGTTAGGAGTGGTTCTAAGGCTGGTGACTTGCATTCCTTTTCACTTATGGTTTTGGGCTTGGCCCAAGTTATTTAGGGATTCCTAGTAACTCTTCTAGAAGAGCCAGGATAGGAAAAAGTGAGTCAGTTGTTAAAAAAAAAAAATCCCTCAGTGCCAACATGTTCCTTTATAGTAGTCAGGAGCCTAACTCAGGAGTACTCCCTGTCTTTCTCTGTTCTGGGAAAGGTTGGGAGGCCTTTGTGTAGGATAAAGTGCCAGGTTTCCTTGTGCAGGTGTCACGCTGGCTGGGGAAGACTTTGTCTGAAATGGATTTCCAAAACCCCCAGTCACCTGGCCAGGGTAGAATAATAAAGAAAGCAGCATTGACCCAGGAGGAAGAAGGGGAGGTAGGGTTTAGAAAAATTGTCCTTCTGAAGAACAAATCAACAGTGAGAGATTCTCTGTAAATGAATGGCAGAAAGAATTCTTTCAAATTCTCTGTGAAGCATTGGGGCTTGAATACACTAAATGGTAGAAAGTGTAGAAAATCAGCCATATGTGCACTGGTTCAGGGGAAATGCACACAATTATTGCGCTAAAATCAAAATTAGAATTCTGATCATGTGACAGATTACTTAACCCCAGTTGTTTGCTACTGAAGCGTAAGTGCTAATGGCTAGGATATGACCTATATTTCTCCCTGCCACTTTAATGGATGAAACAGGACCATCATGTCCTAAAAACAACATATTTAAAAGCTTTTTGCAGTATCATAATTGTTGCTTACTTTCAGCTGTGTTCAAACACACATCACCTAAGGAAGTGTCCACAGTAGTACATACCCCTGATTTAAACTTAATTGCATCCAGTGCACTGTAGGAAATAACAAGATGGGATGTGGAGACTTGTAGCTGAAGATCAGTAAAACTATGTAACACCATGGATTTAAAAATAAGCAATTTCTTGGAAAGAAAGCTTGAGTATTGCACCTTTGAGGGCAATTGTAGTCATGGAACAGCAGTAGTCATGTTTTGCACAGCAAAATGTTTCTTTGGAAAAACTGGTGCTCATCTAAAAGGATAGTGTTGCCATTTTCACAAGTGCAACATTTTAGTTTTGAAATGAAACATTTCAAAAATTCATGTCAACAATGGATTTGGGGTTAGGGGGGGTTTAATTTTTTAATTTTTTTTTTAATTCTGATGAATGCCTTACTAAATACTTGTGCATCTGCTCTCAGCACTCAACAAATGTAGCCATAATGACCTCTGCCAGTGCAGTAAAGGCCAATGGTTAAAGCTGTGTGGTTAAACTCACACCCTGGAATGAAGACTGAAGGGCAGAGCAGCTTTCCAGGTTTAGCAGATTGAAGCTTCACATTCCCAAGAATTCACAGCTCCAGCCTCGGCCTGGGCTTTGCTACCAGTGCTGCAGAAATTGTATCCACCTACATCTCAACTTCAGTTAGGCCTACACCTTAGAGCTCAGGAAGCAGTCCTTCTATTTTGCTTCTGTTTTTTTACTTTCTCTTAGTCTTCCTGTCTCTACTTAGTCTCCCTTTTCTTTAGATGGCCTGAGAAGAATGATACGTGTTTAATTTATCAGATTTCTGATTTATAAAGTTTCTGGCAAATGTTTAGAACTTCCCAATTCAGGCTGGAAATAAAAAAAAGAAGAGAAAAAAAGCAGTTTGCTTATAATGATTTTGCTTCTGACACTGAGTAGGTGCACAAATTGAGGTCTCTGGGAGAGAGAAGTAAAGAGCCATTTTCACTGGAAAAAAAGGAAAGAAAAGGAATAGAAATGAGACTTCAGAAACTTCTGGTTTGTAAGAGCTGTCACATAATGTAGTGGTTAGAACCACAACACAAAATAACCATGCTCATACAATGCATGATTATTTGAACAACTAGGAGATTTGCTATGGTTTAGAAAATTTTCATGCTGTTAAAGGTAGCTTGTGTATGTTCTTTAACATTCTTCCCATTTTACAAAGAGAAACAATACTGGAGCCACATTTTTTTAAAATCTTCAGGTTTAGCTCCAAATGAAAAGCAACCCCAAACATAATTAAATGCAGAACTTTAAATTCCATTTCCATGTTTAAACAATGACATTCTCTTGCTCAATCACTGGTAAATAACATTTGTTGTCCATTTACTAGAGTATTAAAAAAAGAAATAGGATGTCATGATTCCTAATTAGAACATTCATGTGGAAGGGTTGCCAGTCTTCAAGATAAATGCAAGTATTTCTCTGTGTTCCCACAGTAACTGTTTTATAGCTGAGTTAGATTTGTTGCTGACACCTCTGAAATTGTGTCAATGTTTTCTTCAAGTCCTACCCAGCCCTTTCCTGCCAACATCTGACTGAGAATTTAAGGGACTAGATTCTTTGAGGACTGAAACTGAGCAAGTTATGTCATGAAGCCACTGTTGTGCTTGTTCTCTGTTCCAGAGAAAGACCAGGATTAGTTTTTCTTTAGACCCACAACAGGAAAATGCGTGCTGTTTCAGCTCCCTCCACCAGTCTAAGGACTGGAAACCAAAGGAGAAAAAAACACAGGGTTAATATTTTTCTCTGTGTTTGATCCCTGCCTGTGAAGCAGAATTTGTCCCATGGCACTATAACCACATACACTGTAGGACTATTTTAGAAAATGATCAAGGCTATTTATTTAATACTCCTGTAATATATAAATGAGTCTGTATTACTCATAGCGAACATATGCTTTGCTGTATTTTACTCCCGTGTCAATGCAAACCCATTATTATAAATCAAACGGAGGATTTGACAGACTACTTCATTCATGTCTTGCTCACTGCTCCCACTGTTCCCTGAAAAACACACAATGGGCCATTTGTGAAAGGAACAAACTCCAACAGCTGATTTTACTTCGTTTAACAGCTGAGTGCATCTCCGTGTAACCTCAAAGATGTTTTAGCTTATTTGTTTTGACTCACAAACTTGTTAGCTACCTCATGTAATATTTGTGGAATTATAGCAGATTGTTAGAAATGTATTTAGAACAGTTACAAGTCACTGATATTCAAGCTCTTCAAAAGGCACTCTGCAATATTATCAGCAAGAACTAAATATTCTACTTGAGAAATAAGAGGCACATTCCTTATCTCTTGTTTGAACGAAGAAGAGGGTGGGGACGTTTCTCAAGCGATCACCCATTCAAAATGTTTCCAGTTCAAATCACACCTTTTACACTGAAGAGTATAAATGACTGCAGTGAAGTATATTTCATAATGGAACAAAACAAAACATATTTCATAATGGAACAAAAAGCTACCTAAATGTAAGTTTTTGTGACCAGCAATACATTTGGTCATCGTCTCTTTCAAATTGATAGCATATAATTGGGGCAGAGCTTGGAGAAGATTTCTTAGAGACACAATTTTCTTAACATTTGTTTTAAATTACTCATTGCATTTTTTAGGGTTTTTTTACTGCTTGTTCCAAAATTACCGATCTGTTTGTTTTATCATGTGTCAAGGAAACGCAAGCACGTACATGTAATAAAACTGTTATGGTACTTGTTTGTGCACTTTGCATGCTAGCTGACTAGGCAAGCAATTATGCTAATCTAGCTGCTAAATGTATTTATCACCTGGGCTGGAACTACAGCCACACCTGTCTGCTCTATCTCACACCAGGGCAGGGGAGCTCGGGAACAACAGTGCTTCTTCAATCCATGGAAAGCTCTGTAAGGATGTTCATGCCTGGCAGATGCTTTCTGCTCCAAACGTCTCGATCCTCAAATATTTGATATTAAGAATATTTGATCCACAGATCATTGGGAAGGACTCTCTGATTTTGAAATCTCTGTGACTGCTTTCCAGTCTTTGGTAGATACAGGGGCTTGTTCTAGGGGAGTCAGAGAAACACAACTGGAAAGAAATTCAGTCATGTAATGCCTTCCATAGTAGTATGAGAAATTCCACTGCTCTGCCCTTGCTGAAAAGGTCTTCTACTAGTAAGAGATGAAGGATGTGCAAAGCATTAGGAATCATCTGGCCAAGGAGGGCAAAAGTTTTTTGCTTTTTCTCTTCTCTTCATATTCCCCCTGTGGGTCACATATGGCCTTAACTCTCTTCTGAGCAAACCCAATGAGGGGTTGGAGGTGCTGGGATGCAGAAAGAGCAGAGCTTAGGAGAGGTGCTCTACTGTATTTCCCAAGAGATGCTAAATTGATATTTTGTCTAAAAGCTGGAAGAGGCAAGGTCAAGCGTTGGGTCTGCAGACATCTTCCCTCCATAAGCACCTTGGAGGTACATCGAATCCCAATGCCTAGTTCTGCCAGGACTAGATTCCACATAAATCTGAGTACTTAGTGTTGAGCAGTGGTGGATCTGGGCTCTAAGCCTTACTCACATCTCTGGAATAATTACTCTGAAGCCTTTGGGGTCCCAGCCAATAGAAAACAGTAGGCACATGGATTTAGGTGGAATTTAGGCCAGCAGAGTCTGGGACTAAGATCAATATTTAGATTAATTGAAGGTGTTATTCACCCTTCTCTCCCCCTCATTTTGGATAGCTAGCAATCAGCCTTTTCTTTCTTTCAGAGATTTGAATATTTATGCAACCAGAATAAATCTATCCCGACCTCCTCTAGGCTTTCCACAATTAGTCCTTCCAACTACACTCGGGAGTTGAATCACATACCTTCTAGCAGCAATGTTCAGAACACAACTGAGTGGCTGTCAGCTGGCCAAGCTTGCACATGCTTTGGAGTGCATCTCTGGTTTCCTAGGGAACCACGCCTGTGTCCTCCTGTGGTGTTCAGAGGCACCCAGGAGACATTTCGTTACTGCCACCGTTCATGGTTTTGTACATCCCTAAGTAATCAACACATGAAAGGTGCATTTGCATTTTTTATTATACTTAAATTTCTAAAGCAGTAAAGATGAATTGCTGACCATACAAAGCTGTTGTACTTCTAGCTGAAAAACTCAAGAGCCTTGCCTGGAAGTTTGAAGTTGAAGCTGTACCTTATTCATCTCACCTACACTGCCAGTCTGGGGTAATGACCGGCTCTGACTGGCAGGCCACTGTTCATCCAAGTATCTACCTGTGGCTTTGTTCTGATTTACTTATCTCCTATTGTTCAGGACCAGTTATTCTTCAAAGATCCAAATCTGTCTCACAGCCCATATATCTGGTGTCATCCTGCAGCCATTAACAGCTTACCTCTTACCTTGCGCAGTAGGAGAGCAGGCTGAACTTTCTCCAGGGAGTCTTTAAAGTATACACAGTATCTTTGCTCAAGAATAGGATATTTATTTCTTAAAAGACAAGTGTGTGTGTGTGTCTCTGTGTGTGTGTGTGTGTAAGCACTGGATATTGAAGAGATTGGCCAAAATCTTTTCGGTGAGCTTTTCTTTCAAAACAGAAAATACTCCATGGGGAGCAAATACTTCTGGGGACAGCAAAGGTTTCATTAGAAGATTTTCAGTCAGTCTTCATATGCCCTCATTCATCTATCTCTAGAGACTCTGAGACCCCTGTCACAGATGTAGGCTCGATATGCACCTTATCTTCTCTTCTTTACACATACTGGTCACAGATGTCTGGATGCTACAATTTCCATGGCAGGCTGAGGATTTAATGCTTTCCCCTAGAGGAGAGATAAGAGCCAGAACATGTGTAGGCAGCATTACATTTTCATTTGTAATCAGTGATGTGTAAAGTTTGTAGAAGTTTGTTGACACTCGTATGACATATTCTATCTCCATTAGAGGGGTAGTGGACAGAGTTACATGGTCAGATACCATTTTGTTTGAAAAGAACTTCTCTCCTTTTACCAGTCCAGAAACATTCTCTATTGCTTCTGTCTCATGTAAAGAAATACACAGCCTTATCGTTTTCCAGTCTTATTACTCTTTCTTATCATTCATATTTAATGCATTTCTACCTTCTGTGTTGTAGCCATTTACATTTTATTGATTCTTGGATGCAGTTTACAAGTCAGTGATTTATTATCTTTCACTTCTCTTTGTGCTGACAGGGAACACTGCTCTTTTGCTAATTCTGGTGTACTGTGAGGTAAATATATTTGTGTCCAAGCCCCATGAAAATGTACAGTATGCATTTAAGCTGCGCTAATTGTTATTGCACAGATTTTTAGAAGAGGAGAGAAGAAAATTCATGGTTAAGGGTGACATGCCATTTTCTGCTCATCAAACTTGGTATTGAAGCACATGAAATTCATTCATTATCTGTCACTGTTTAGGGGGCTGTGCAATGTCTGGCACTCCTTCCACACCATGCATTTCCAAAGCAAGGATCAGATCCCCTGTGTACAGTGTTATTTATCTTGCCCTTTGTTCCCTCTGCTTTGTAAATTAATTTTTTGTGAGGGACAGAATAGGGAAAATAGGCTGTGGTAGTTCAGCTGTGTTGGCAATAAACCAGTCCCATTTCTCTGGCTCACCTGACAATAAGGCTTGTGAGCTGTTGAAAACCTCACAGATTATTGCTGGAGGACTGAGTTCATGATGAAATGGCTTGGCAAAAATTACACCTGGCAAAAGTAAGTTATTTGCTTAGGAAAAATAGTAATTTCCACTCCTTATAGAACATGTGTGCCTGCCATTTCTTGCTTTGCACACGGAGGCTGTAGATGGGTTCCTCTTGCACATCACAAATCAGCATTTTCCAGGAAGTTTCTCATTTTTGTCTGGCTATGGTGTTGTTACAGTGTGTTTTTTACCCTCACTGGACCTTGCCTATTGCAAGTCAGTTACTTGTTGCTTCACAGCTAAATTGCTGCAACTCTCTCATCTTTGGGCTACATCTACAGTCAATCCAGGAGCTGTATGCAGCTGCTCTCTTACTAAACAAGGTATTTTACCAGGAGCAGCAATTTTACAAGATCATCTGCTGGTTTTGCTGTGAACAGCTTGCACAGGTTTTACTGCATCCCCTTTCTGCTGTCAAAGAAGAGGATAGAGCACAGATTGCAGTTCAGGATAATGGAAGGACACTTTCTGTGAGGGGCTCTCAGTTTTGGCATTTGCTTGAGGCTGTTTGGGGGCTGTGGGGAGGGGGGTGTTAATGATCGGGACAGGCTGTGAGTCTCCTCTGTTTTTCGAGGATTTCAGAAAGGATGGGGCTAGACCTGACAGCATTCCCCAAATCTGTTGTGTTTATAAAGATTTTTCAAAATATGACTGAAATACAATCCTGCAATCTCCAGCTGCTTGTCAGAAACACTAGCATGGCTCTCACCAGGGTTATACATCTGTCCCCATTACCCTGAGCTTACCCGAGGCTCATCAGGTGCTCTACACAGAAGCACATCACAGCACTTGCCTGTTCCTCAGTCTCTCTCACACACTGCTCGATCATAGGCTCTCTCTGTCTTTCCAGTAAAAGAAATAGGACTTTGTATGGAAATTGTGTGTCCCGGCCCCACAGCTGCCCTCCTTGTGCTGTTCAGCAGCTTAAGCAAGCTCCTGTCCTGAGTCCAGAGCTGCAAGTGTTCAATGGTTCCCATCTCAGCTTTTCAGCCACCAGGGAGACAGGAAACATGTAGGTTTTCTGACTATTCCTAAACAAAAAGAGCATGCTTGCCTGGATGGCGCTTCCTACTGCCATGATCAGAGGCAGAATATGAGTCTGGGCAAGAAATTTATTGTGTTCTTAGGTCTTATATCTGACAAAAGAAATTTACTGCTCTAGAAAAAACCCAAACTCTGCATAACGCCAATAAGCAACTCTATATATTTCCTTGTTTAAATTTTATCGCTGCTCTGTAGTGTTCTTTGGGGTTAAGTCTAAGGTTCTCTGAGTACACAAGATCCTTCTCTCTCACTCCTCCCCTCAGAGTTCTTCTCATCCCTTTCTCAGGTGGCTCAGCAGCTAAACCAAATCACTCTACTCTTCCTCTTTCTTGTGCAGTTTCCCTGTGTCTGTAAATCTCCCTAAGTCTCTCAAGCTTTGTTATATTTCAGATCCCAGGTTAATACCTAATCTCTTTGTCCTGCTTCTAGAGAAAGTCTCTTCTTCCAATCATTCTCCCTGAAAACAAACTTTGGAGGACTAGTTTTCCCAAGCCTCACTGTGCCATCATCCAGCCTGAGGACTAGATCAAAGGAGAAGAAAGCTACAAATGCACGAATTGTCACTTTACCTGACCTGGAAATCTTAAAATGTATTGTCAGTGCCCAATTCATAACGAGTGGATAAAGAAGAGAAAAAAGAGGGCTTGTTGAGTTGTCCAGAACATTCATTGAGAAGGAACAAACAGAACTCACTAGAAACTGGAGTATGTATGGATCATATGCAATTATTAAAAAAAAAAAAAAAAAAAAGTACATCCTGGTGCAGTAACCTAAAGACCTTGCCCAAATCCTGCTATTGATTTCTTGCTCTGAACTGGCAGCTGTTGAAAGTCAATATTGGTCTAATTCTAGAAAGAGAAAGAGACTTTTGACCATTCAACAACACCCAGTTAAATCAAATACATTGAGCTACAGACATTTTCAATAGATCTGTTTGTTAGAATCCTCTTGAGTAGCATGAAAAATGTAGATTTTTCAGATGGATAGGGTAACGAAATAGAAGACTTCTTACGTCATCTCAAGATGGGAGAAAAAAACAGAAGTAGTAAATGAATTCAAGGCACTGCTTTGTTGCTGAACAAGGCCACACTTCATCTTGTATGTGGATAAAAGACAAGACAATTTCCCACTTCCCATTTCTGTTCTGTATTGCTAGGTTAATTGTTGTCATTGTATTCCCCACAAGAGAAGCTTCATCAGTGGTGCCAAATAAACCAGATTAGTGTTCAGGGGCATTTGCTGGAAGTGATGCCAAATCCATTCTTGATCCTAATTATATGAAATATGCTCCAATAATTTTCCACAAGGTGAATAAAAATAATGCCAGAACTGACGCTTTCGCTGAAGCTCAATTAGGAGGTATTCACTAATCCCAAGGCATAGCATAGCTGCTTCTCTGCAATTATATTCTCCATTTTATTAACTGATGTTTACCTAGAGAAGATGAATATCCTAATTCCTGGCACTGATACAAGAGTGATATCAGGAGAGAGAGAAAATCACAGAGAAGGCCTGGCCCATATCCCAGATTTAGGCAAACCGACCCTTGGTTTCCATCTCCACAGGCAAGCTGTTGCATCTCTGATGTTTCAAGTGGTACACACAGGAGATACACATTCCAATACAGTGTTCATTCCCAAATCTAAAAGAAGAAATCAGAAGCCACTTCATTTTGAAAATAAAATCAGATTAAATAAATTATCCTTTGTTACTCACGGAACATTCCCTGCAGTGCACGATACCTTGTTCTGCAACGAAATTCAGATTTTCGTGATGACTGGTTTGCACCAGCTGACTAAGAAAGAGGTGTGTGTCAAAAACAGGCAGTCACTTCAGACAATTGCAAATTCAGGCTTTTGTTCTAACTATGGGAAATTCACGGTAAAACTGAGAGGCATTCTGCCAGCTTGTAAGTACAATGAAATATGTTTTGATTGCATTATAAAAAAAAATCCTTTACAGCTAGAGTTAAAAGAGGATGGGCAAACGTGTACTGAAACAATAACAAATTATATTCATAGTCTGTAGTTGGTTTATATAATAGTATAACCTTTCAGGATTCTCAAAGCACAAAACATCTTTATTTTCTATTTATCAAAACCCCCATCTTTCTCAGTTTAGAGGATTTTACTTCTATATAACCTTCCTGTTTTCCTTCATGTCTTTATTTTGTGGCAAGTCTCACAAACAACAAAGCTAATATTAGAGAAACAGACGTTATGTTTCATTGCTTCATTTACCCTCTTGACGTTTTTGAACTTTCTCTTACCTCTAAAACTGCTTGGAAGACCCTATTTATTGATTGGCTGATACAGAATCATAGAATCATAGCATATCTCAAGTTGGATGGGATCCATAAGGATTATAAAGTCCACCTCCCTGTTCCTCACAGTACTACCTAAAACTAAATTTTATGACTGAGAGCATCATCCGGACACTCCCTGAATTCTGGCAGTCTTGGTGCCCTGGGAAGCTTGTCCCAGTGACAGACCACCCTCTGGGTGAAGAACCTTTCCCTAATGTTCCAGATGCACCTTCATATCACGTTTTCTAGCCCAAGGTCTGACTAGTTTGTGGGATCATATAATTATTGGTGTCCAGCAGAGTGAAACCTGACATTTAAGGAGGACAATAAAATTTTTAAGGTGAGTTAGTGACTTCAGGGTCGATGCATTCATAAGTTCATGACATACTCTGTGCTGCTGTCAGAACTGATCTCTTAACTTCAGCTGATAGTTGCAATAGTATATCCATAGCTCCATCCTCCTCAGTGGGATAATAAAGTATGTTGGGGTTAAGGAAAAAGAAGATATGCTTCTTTCCTCTCAGCACATACACAGAATTCTGATCATACTGCCCCAGCCCTCTCATGGGATTTGGCTAAGCAGAGGAAGCACAATAACTCACACCTATTCAAGCTGAAGTTCTCGAGCAGCCTATTGTTTTCCTCTTGGCAAAAATTCAAAAGAGATTTCATTAGTGATTGCTGATCAGGAATAGGGACAGGAAATTGTGTACTTGGAGGCCGATCCCTAAAATCTAAGATGACAGGCAAGCCCTTATGCATACACTGTAAGGTTTACAGCTGTGGTGTCTCCTGATACTCAAAATATGAAGACTTTTTAGGTTGCTGCTCCTGTTGGATGGCATAATGGCTTTTGTTCCATTGACTACATTATCTCCGAATACAAACTAGTACCCTTTTTTCCAGGAGCACTGGAAACTTGCCAGCAGCTCAGCAATGTTAAAGAGGTGATAAAAGAGGGTTTAAAAGGTCTCCTGGGTGAAGTCTGAAGGAGATGCACAAGAAAGCTAAAGCATGAGGGTACCCTTTGAACTGCCTGTTTGCCACAGGGACTTCTGAAGCAGGACACAATTAGATGGAGGGAAGCTGCATTTCACAAATGGCCTGAGGTTTGGGGACGTCTCTTGTTTGTTTGTTTTTAATGAGCTGTTTTAGGATGCTGTGTAGAAGCTAGCTGTGTTGCTGAATTTTCTCAGGTTTTCTCACAAAATGCTAACTGGAATGAGGGAGATTGGGGATATTTATGATCTTTGGGCTGAGTCGGAGGAATCAATACTAGATCTTGACTGAAGTGCAGGTTTTAGGGAGGAAGCTGATAGAGAAAGCGTTTGGAGGGGAGGCTGCATGATCAACAGGTTGTGCCTCACTTCTGTTTGGGGAATAGTAACACCTGGGAATTCACTGCTGGGACTCCTGAATTACAGTAACCCATGGCATCTCCAGGGCAGGTATTTTCCTAGACCCTGTTTTGATGTGTGGGTACAAGACATCAGCACACAGAAACAGGCCAATAGAAATGTAACCTTGGAAACAGGGCCATGCCAATCTGTCAGAAAGCCTCCACCTGAGTGACATTTGTTGAGAAATATTCACCATGGGTTACATACTGTGTTTATTTGGTTAATGATGGTAAAGCTGTTCATGGAATCTGAAAAACATACACACATAAAAAGCAGTATCAGTGTGCTGCACGATGATATTGATGGAGCTGGCCCAGCAGCATGGTTGAGTGCCTCTGTGAACTGAGTGAAGACATTTGCCTGCACTCAGGAGTTTCCTGGAGGCTATGCAGGAGCCAAGGCATGGAAATGTATGCAGGCATGAGACAAAGCACTTGCAGTAAGCACATTCTCCATTGGAAGAAACGAAGGTGATTAATGGAGCTGTAAAGTGACTTGGGATGAGGAGACTCTTGTCTCTTTCTAGTGCCAGGAACAAACATTTTCTACTGCTGAGATGGGGTGTATATGTCAATTAATTACCATTTTCTCAATTAATTGTTCCTGTGATACGCCCTTCCCTAAAGAAATTATTGAGCAACACATGCAGAACTCAGACTACATCTGTCACAGCTGAGAGAGTAACTGACTGCACTAGCAATTCCTGCTTCCCAGATATCCCACATTTCTTCAGGTAATGGGCAGAAGCGCAGAAAGGGTAATTCAAGATAGATATCTCTGCTCCCAGATCTCATTGACACTCAGCTTTCTTCTCATTTTGTCAAATTTGCTCAGTGTGATGCTGATGATTTTGTTAGCCAGCAGTCTCAGTGGATCTTGAAAAAACCCAAATGTTTACATCTGTGTATTTGCAGTGTGATGGGAACAAATGGAGATTTTCTTTACAGAGTCTTCAGTGATCTCTGGAGGTGATTGAAACACTCCTAATGAGCAGCTCCTGCAGGCCCATTGGAGAAATGTCCTGCCAAGACAAAGCCCCTGTATCATGAATTGCATGCTGGATGTTCTGTCACAGAAATGCAATATTAATAATTTCTGTAAAGACATTTTCTCCCTTGTACTTTTTGAGCTACAAATGCACCCTGTGGGTCAAAATCATCCTCTCTTATTGTGTCATGTTCACATATTCTCAGAGCCAGAATGTTGCTGGTTGAGGGAGGTGATTGTCTAGCTATGCTCTGCAATGGGGTGGCCTTACCTTGAGTATTGTGTGCAAGTTTTGGGCACTGCAATATAAAAAAATATCTAAAGCTATTACAGAGTATCCAAAGTGAGCTACAAAGATGGTGAAGGGCCTAGGGAAGATGTACGAGAAGTGGGTGAGGGCACTTGGTTTCTTCAGCCTAGAGAAGAAGAGACGAAGAGGAGACCTCATTGCAGTTACAATTTCCTTGTGAGGGGAAGAGGAGGAGCAGGCATTGTTGTCTTCTCTGTGGTGACCGGTGGCATGAAGTTGTGTCAGGGGAAGGTCTAGGTTCAATATTTAAAAAACGTTCTTCACCCAGAGGGTGGTTGGGCACAGAACAGGCTCCCCACAGAAGTGGTCACAAGAGGTGAGCAGGTCGTAGGTCAAGCCTAACAGAGCTCAAGAAGCATTTGGACAGGCACAAGGTGTGACTCTTGGGGTGTCCTGTGCAGGGCCAGGAGTTGGACTCAGTGATTTTTATGGGTCCTTTCCAACTCAGGATATTCTATGATTCTATGATTAGCTTCCTGTTTCTTATTCTATTCACCTGAGCACCCACCTAAAGAGTGGGAGCCAATAACTAATAGATTCAATTTCCTTGCAGGATACCTGGTAGAAATAGCATCTACTTTCTTCTAATAAGCCACAGAAATTGTTGGAAGAAAATTAAAGCCTGAAGCACCCTTGGTTTTTTTGTTGCTGTTTCAAACTATTTTTGAATCTCCACTAACCTAGGAAGACTTCTCAGATAAATGATTGCCTAAATTAGAATTTCTGATTCACATGAAATATTGGGAAATGAGAGGAAGGGTTGTATTAGCTATTTCATTAGAACTAACTCTCAGGGTTTGTCTCCCAGCCTGCAGCAGAAATGTCAAGAGGAGCAGCTGCTACAGCACACAAGCCAGCAGAACATTTCCATCCCTGAATAAGGCAAAGGGGAGTGGGGAAAGCTGAGTGAATTGCATAAGACCTGCACATTGTAAAGCAGTGATGGACTGGATGTCTGTAGAAATTTTGCTGAAGCTTTTATCTGCCCATATTTAGAGATTAAGTGTTGTGTTCTTTGTGAAGCGTGCACACCTTTGATAGTGTCAGCGTGCCATTGCTTTTGGGCTTTAGTGTGGTTCTAGGAAAGTATACTGTACACCTCAGCCCTTTGTAATACAAGTTATTATTAGCAGGGCTTTTCTTTTTTTACCTCTTTATCTCCACAAGATGCCAAATAAGCAAACTTCTTGCCCTATTATGCTGCTTAGCGTTACCAAACAACACTTGCCAGCA
The DNA here is from genome assembly GCA_034509425.1 of Eopsaltria australis. Taxonomy (NCBI): domain Eukaryota; kingdom Metazoa; phylum Chordata; class Aves; order Passeriformes; family Petroicidae; genus Eopsaltria; species Eopsaltria australis. The sequence continues at coordinate 3,773,956 of JAVTVJ010000105.1, forward strand.
TAAAAGTAGAGCAAATTAACTGAAAGGAGCAAAGAGGATGGTCTTTCATGGACTGTTGCTTACACTTGAGTCTTACATCTGCTCCCTGACTAGGTGGGCCATCAGCAATGTCATTAGGATTTATCATTTCTGTCATATATTTCCTTGCCTGCATGGAGTCAGAATCCAGGTCTTCCTGGGAACTATTTTGCCTGGTATTTCTTCAAATATTGCTTAACACAAACACACTGTGCTCGTAAAGTATGTGAAAGGGCTGGGCTGCTGCTATGCCTTGTTAGTTGATGTCAGCATGTTGGACTGGTGTCTCACTGTAAAGCTGTCATGGTAGTATGCCAGGCTTTGAAGAAAAAAAATTAAGGAGAAAAACATTGGCACTTAAAAAGTCAGGCAAGCATATAGCAAACTATGGTGCATATTCACTGCCAGTACATACTTTGTTTCATCTCAGTGTCATTCCCCCAGGCTTGTAGAAATATTTGTTAATAAACAACATCCAGAGGGGAGCAAGTAGAGCAGTGTTTGGCTTTGGATATTTTCACATATTTCTGTGTGACAGAGCTACAGGTTTTCTGACAAGGTAGGTTGTGGGTGAATGTTTTCTTTTGGCTGGCTTAAGAGGTCACTGTTTGTAGTGATATCCTCTCTACCCAGCTACACTGCATGCTCAGTTGGTTCTCTGGGCACTTTGTAACTTCTTTGGCACCATTTAAGCTGATTAGGCTTGCCCCTTTAGCGGGGGAGCTTGGCAACACCATACCAGGAGATGTGAGGGAGCAGTGGCTGGCAGCAGGGAGGCTGTGTCAGAGCTGGGCTGGTCATTTTGTCCTTGAGCTCAGCAGTGTTAGTAAGGGGTGTAAGGGGCACAGTCTTGGTTCTGATCTGAGCCACACTCAGCTCCTGAAACACTGCAGTTGAGAAGCAGAACATTATTAGAGAGTTATAATTACGTGGTGTCTTGATCACAGTCAGATGACCTTACTGCTTTTTGTTCCTATTGGGTCTTGATAAACCCTCTATGTACATTGACTGCTGTCTGTACCATTTGTATCAAACATCCTTACTGAGTCCATCCAAGTGTGCAAGAGCAGCACTGTGTAGGAACCTCCCGTTTTACAAAGTGAATTTGCTTAAACTAAGAATTGGTATCACAATTCAGACTTGCTGTACCATATCCAGCATTACAGAAAGCCCTCATGCAGCGTGTGGCTATCACTCCGTGTAAAGTCCTGGTGATTCATGGTTGAGTAACTATAGAAAGGCTCTTATTTTTTTATCTAAATTGGGGATACCTGTAATTTATCTTCTCTGAAAAATAAATTAATTACCTTATATTCAGTACAAATATAGAACTGGGACAGCCAACTGGGTTCTTTGACTCTGGTTCCACACAGTCTCGGGCAACCAGGTGATAGACATTTATGGTCCAGAAAGGTCCATAGAACATTTACTTTTCCTATTCATTATCTGCCTTTTGCACAGGTCTAATTGTTTGTTATTGCAAAATGACTACCTAAATAGATATTAAGGCTTGGAAATTACAATCATTTCGTTTGACTTCCTCATAATGCTTATCCTAATGCTCATTCCTGCAGTGGAGGAAATTAATCTTTGCTATTAATTTTGTCTATTAAAGCCAGAATTCAGATCGGTCCATTTGCAGTCCTTATTAAATAAGGACCCCTGCTGGCCCTTATTAGATAGATGAAGGACCAGAGTGAAGTTCCTTGTTACTTAAATGAAACCCATGTTTAGCAAAGCTGTTAAATCACAGCTGAAGGCAGACATCTTGATGAATAAATCAGCATTCATGAATAAATAATTGACATGAGTGCTAAAATGGGATTTTCGTTTTCATGCTGTTTCTGTTCTTGGCCGAAAATTGAGACAGTCTGTGTGAGTGGCAGTGGTGGCCCTTGTGGCAGAGACAAGTAAGGTCAGGTTTCCAAAGATGTAGATACAATTCTGGTAGGACCAGGAGAAACGTCTCAGTGTGTTGAAGGCTTCAGCTCCTTCAGTTTCAATGATTCTGATGAGTTAAGGAGCTGGAATGAGCCTTACCAGCATGTTTCCCATTGGACATAAATAACGTGAGTCAGTGCTGCTCTGGGACACATTTGCACTTTGATGTAGCAGTTAAAGGCTCAGTGTCCCATTAACAGTTCGTTCAAGACAGCTGCCTTTCCCTGTAATTGTGCTGGTTATTCACACCAGTGGAACTTTCATCAGCCAGCCGCTTCCTGGGGACAACTATTTCCCACTCTACATCACCAGCCTTAAATAGGTTATGAGTCTTGCAGCATTTTGTGTACAAGACCATGAAAAGTTTCAAGAGCAATGTTTCTGGAAGTCTTCATGTTTTTGTTAGCACAGTGGCTGTATCCTGCCAGAGACAGAGGAAGAATCACATCCAAGGCTCATCTTGCACAGAGCCAGCTCTGCTATTTTTTTGTCTCCTGCCTAAGTGCTATGCAGGGCCCATAAGAACCATCCCAGCGTGCCATCTTGTTTTGCTAAATTTTTTAAATACCTGTGGTTGTGGGGAAATGCCAGTTCTGAAATCTGCCACTTTAATAATACAAGTGGTTTTCAGATGCCGGGGATAAGGATGCAGCTGCTCCAAGAGCCCAAAGTGCTGGTATTCTTAAGAACTGCAGCCAGGCACTTACAATGCCCTTGTGTCTTAAAGCCACAGCAAAGGGCAGGAACCGGTGCCACCCGGGAATCAAAGGCTGCCGTTCGTGCCCGCACAAAGCGGGCAAGGCAGAGCCTCTGGAACACCCATGGTATCCAGAGCAAGGCTCAGATGAGACTAAAGTGGTGCCAAGTTCTGCTGTGGTTTTTTTCCCTCTCACCTCACGAAATGCCTGTGATAAACATCAGTGCCTGTTGCTGAATGGGAAGGGCACGTGCAGCCATCTGTGAGGATGCAGGGCTAGCACACCCCAAGAGAGAAAAAGCAGGATGGTGTCTTATTCCAGGCCATTTCAGGGCTGTGTCTCCAGTTACAAGAGCTCCTCACCTAGAATAAATTGACCCAGCTCCATCTGACTCAGTGGAGCTACAGTGATTTACTCATGCTGGAGCTCTGCTTTGGGTTTCTGCAGTGCAAAGGCATTCACTCTCTAATTTCACTGGCTCATAGCTTCACAAAGTTACAAAACCAGCTAACAGGTATTTGCAAATTATAAAATCAACAGGTACGTCCTGGAAACAGACATTCCTGGAGTCCTGGGACACGCATTTCCCGAGCACGTAGGAGGAGAATTGCGCAAGACAAGCTAAAAAAGCTACTCAGTATCAACAGACACTGTGAAAGACATTAAATACCTCTCATGGTAGCACGGCATGTAAAAGGAGCAGGTAAAAGAAGCATCAACCTCATGAAGAGGAAGAGAAGTTACATGATGTTTATAAGGAAATTTCTAAAAATCCAGCATTCAGGTGAAACAAGAAGCTAGGAATTTGAACCCTGACCTGGACTGCTAAATTTAGTAGTGACCTTGCTCGATGACCTCCGTTGTCCTACAGCCTCTTCCTCTCCACCGCTGTTGCAGCAGCAGAATTTCCCTTGACAGCTTCTGTTTCCCCATCAAATCTTGTTTCTTGCCAAGTGTCCTTGTTTTATTTTAGGCATGGAGCACCTCCCCAGGATAGAACCTGTTATTTGGTAGTCACAGCATGTATCTAGAACACACATATTCCTACTCTCTTAGAAGAGGAAATTGTGCCTGGGATTCCCACACTGTGGATGAAGCTTCTTGCTGTAAAAAGGGTGGAGATGTGGAGTAAGAGTAAGTTGTTCGACCGTTTCACAGTTTTGGGGAGAATGGATTTGTCATGTGTGTGGTGAGAACACTTCCTAAGTGAGGTTTAATGGATGTCCTGGGCTAAGGAGCCCCTAATTTTGGACTTTGTAGGCCTTTCTGTCCTTACCTATGCACCATGAAAATTGTGCTGCACAGAGATAACCACAGAGATAATCACCAGCACTGACTGGGCAATGCTCAGGGGCTTGTGGACTACCACTGCCTTTTGCACCCAGCAGCTCCCCAAGCAAGAGTTTGAGAATCCAAACAAGTCTATGGTGAGCAGAAGCAAGGTACAGAAGGACATGGTGCACCATAAGTGTTTTTACAGCTGAGCTCAGTCTTCCCTAAGGATGCTGCCCTATGGATCTTCACATCCAAGATATACTCTGGCAGTAGACTATAACCATGTGAGCAGCATGCAGGCAGGAGTGGAGCCTGGAAGGGCCTCTGACTTTGCTCTTTCAGCACAGAAGTGCCTAAATATTGAAACTGGGGCATCTGCACAGGAAATCTGGTGGTACAGATGCTGCATGGGGAACCCATGGGCAAGTGTATCAATGTCTCTTTTATATATCCTGAATCATGGATTTGCTGTAGATGACACTAAAATACATGTGAATGTGGGACCATTGGAAAACATTTGGCTTGATCATGCTCTGTTGCCAGGAGATGCTAAAGCTGGCTTCAGGCTTGCCAGATCCTTTCAGCTGAGAGGCCTCTCCCAGCTGTGCAAGGCTCAGCAAGGTTGGGATAAATCTTTTTCAACCTTGAGAAGTCAGGTTTACGGAAGAAGTCTTACAGTGTTTGTACTACCTACAAATGCTCCTGATAAGCATTTTATTTTGCTTTGTGACTTTGTTACCTAAGCTGGAAATGCTGTTGTTTTGGAGCTGTTTATAGGACTAAAGTGGAATTGGAGTTCACCTGAATCAGCTATGCAAAACCCCCTCTGACCCAGTTCAGTGGCTGAAGTGCCAGAGGAGCACAAGGTGCTGTGCATGGCAGGCAAGATGCTGTGCTCAGGTAATCTCACTGCCCTGAGCATTTTCACAAGCACACATCCACAGTTCATTTCAGAATCTACTGCCTGGATAGGTTTTTCTTTAAAATGTTCAAAAATATTTTTGAAAAAATTTTACATATTCTAACATTTTAACATTTTCTAGTCAAAACTGTGCTTTTATAAAACATTTCTAATGCTTTTTTTGCCCAAGATTTCCATTGACTGCAGCAGGCTTTGGCATGGACTCTAACTGTACAAAGTCTAGGACTATAAATATAGATTCCCAAGGACTTGACTGGAGGGAGTGACAGATGCATAGCTTGACTCCATGATCTGCCAGGGCAACATTTTCCAGAAGCAAAAAATGAGAATCATCTGTGTTAAATTTATCCACACTTGGACTTCTTTGGTACGTGCAGGAGGAAATCGCTAGGGAGCAGATGACTTTTTAATCTGCCAGCAGTGTAAAGTTTGTGCGTTGTCTTCGAGGCAATGCTGTTTATTACATTCCTTGGGTAAATTTTACCCCTGATGCAAAATATATAAAACATCTTCACAGGGTAAAAGGGAGGATCAAAAGCATGTGATGAATAATTCTCTCTTCTTCAGCGCCTGCATGAAGTGTGGCTGTGTGCTCTTATGACATGGTTTAGATCTTGGATCCATACACCTGGTCATGCTGCTGATGTGCTTCCCAAGGACCTCATCCAGACCCTGCCAAAAGCCTCCTCTCCACCTCAGTGGCTTTGGAACCAGGCTGACCCCCACTGCTGCCCCACTGTCTACTAGAGACCTTCTACCACTTCAGACTGGAGAGGAATCTTTTGTTTGGTCTGGCTAACAACTTGAGAGCAGGGTTACATTTTTCCTCCATTTCTGGTGACCTTTGGGGCTGGAAGCATGTTTTGGACGTGAGCTCTTGGGTAGCAGAGTGCTGTGTTTGCTCCTGCCGCTGCGGGGACGGAAATGTGTGTTTAGAGGGAAGTTCTGATTAAGATCATCAAAGCGTTTCCTTTCTTCAATTCAAACAGACCTGCACAATGCAAGCTCTGTAAGCCAAAAGCATGATTAAATGCTTTAATCATTACGAGAGGTGATTGGGATGGAAAGGCATCACTCATTTTTCAAGGTGTACTGGGAGGGAGATGCTCTGTACCAGTCCCTTTAGTGTAGCCTTTCTGTCAGTGCTCACCCAAGCCCTTCATCAGAAATGGGATATGGCAGACAGGGCTTTGGCTTGACCCAGAACTGATGCACTGATGCTTCAGTCAGTGGTTTGCAGCAAAGAGAACCAGAGGCAGTTTGAGCTGACTGGCTGGAGTGCAGGGCTGAGTAATTCAGGCGTTCACAGCACAGGTTAGCAGGAAGGCCCTGGGCGAGTCTTGCCATTGCACCTCCTCTCATTTTTCCCATCTGTCAGAGGGAATAATAGCACTGACTCTGCCTGCCTTGCAGAGGTACCCTTGCAGGGCCTGAGTCATTTGGGAGGGGGACAGGCTCTGCCTGGTGCCCCAGCACAGTCGCCTGGTGGCTCCTGAGAGGAGACCATGGCCAGCCGATGGTAAAGAGCTTTGAAGGTGCAAAGAGCTAGTGCTGGCATTAAATCACAGGGGCTGACACACCTTCACAAAAACTGTATTTTAGTGTCTCCTGATGAGCAAGGGAAAATGAACGCCTCCCTGGAGGGTCCAAGCTCAATTCTCTCCTCCCCCATCCCCAAACCAGCTCGCTCTTCTGCACTTGTGGGAAGGAGAGGCTGGGAGCTGGAGGCAGCCGGCTGGCTGGGAGTTGTTCCAGCAGCAGGGAGCACTCATCTGGCAGCATGCTGACAGTCTGGATCTGGAGGACCGTCCCCCAGGGACCCCTGCCAGATGGCTGGGATTAGAGTATCCCTCTGGCGGTTTTAGCCCCTGCTGGAGCAGTGGAGGGAGCTGGGGCTGGAGCTGGGCAGGACAAAGATGTTTTCCACTGGTTTAGCTGGGAGGGCTTCAGGACAGAAGGGAACATCACCAATTGTACTCCTGTGGCTATTAGACAGCCTGAGATAAGGGAATAGCTGTATGGGCAGAGAGAGGAGCCTTGAGGCTGGGTACTGTTCAACTCCTGTGTGTGTAAATGCTAGTCTTGGATCAGTGATGATGGATGTGGGATGTGTCACCACAAAGCCATTTCTGAAGAGACTGGAGATTCATTTACCAAACGCAAGGATGTTCTAATGAAAAGGCATGTACTGAAATATCCCCTTCACCAGCCTCCACTGCGCTGCTGTTCTTGGTTTGACATGGAGGGAGAAGCTGCTGTGCTGCTCCCCATCCCTTCAGCGCTGAAAGCTAGCCTCAGTTTGCTGGATCTTTGTGAGAGGAGGGAAATGGAGCTGCCTGCATGAACAGAAAAACCCTCACCCCTGTCTCTCCACTGCTTTGGACTCATTGGCTCTGGGCTCCAGTGTGGGTTCATTGCTCCTGTATTCAAAAGCCACCTCTCACAAAAGATGTCTTCTCTTACGATGCAGCCTGCAGACATTCTCTCTGTAGAGGAAGGAAAGGGCTGGTTTTGGGACTGGGGCCCTGGGTTGGCATTCAGAAATTGTTCTGCTGCAGCACCACTCCATAGTGTCAAGCATGCTGTTTACTTGCTGAGCTTCCTCTGCCCATCTGCTTTGGCACAGGGGGTGGAGAATGAGAAATCTGCTGTTGAAACTCTGGGCCTCCAGCACTGGGTCACAGTTTCCAGAGATGCATGTGATGAGATGATGAATATGAACCTACTAGTGGAGGAAGGAAGGAAGAAAGGGTGATTAACAGGGTTGAAGCCTTACCCTGCCTGATGCTGCATGTGTGTTTCTGAATCCCATGGCACCATCATAGCCATCTGGTTTGTGACAGCTCAGTCACAGCTATGACCACCGTGTTGGGGACTATAAAGTTTCTGGAGAGATAGAGACAAGAAGATGGACTCAAGGAAAATGTCACAGCTCTTGGAAAAATACCCTGACCTTTTATAGCCAAGGCTGATGTGGTGAGTGAAGAAATTGCTTCACTGGACAAATATGAGTTTAAGGGAGGGGTTTAGGAGGGCTGTCAGAAGGAACCTTACACAGAGGAGAAAAACAGGGCTTCCAGATGCCAAAGGCACAAAGAATGAAGTGGGACACGAAGGGATGTAGTGGCTGGGTGAGGAGAGCTTGAGGTGCTGGGAAGGTGGATAGGTTGAAGGGAACAACTTAATCCCCTCAGGTCCTGTTCAGACCCTGATGTAGTGCCTCATACAGTCAGGGTATCAGGGTTCCAAGGGCTTGCAGCTACTCAGAGAAAATAGTTCTCCATAAATGTAGGATCATTATTCACTCAGCATGTCGACTTGTTTAAATTTTTGTGAGGAGAGCAAGTATATTACAGTATTGTTATCCTGTGTGGAGAGTTGTTCATGTTTAATTATAGTTCATGAGAAATGCAGACTCTTACAATGCGTCGTCTGTTCAAACAGATATATACATCTTAGGGAAAATATAATAGTGCCATTATACTGTTCTTATAAAGTGCTAGAACAAAGCACACATGCACGTCTCCTCATATCCAGCAATAAAATAAATGTAGATGACTAAACATAGGAATGTATCCTACAAATATGTGTAGCAGCTCGCTGTGAGTCAACGGGACTGATCTGTGCAAATCCCTCAGGTACCTCTACATAAATAGATGCCCCCACACCCCAAGGGTGACATCCTTGGAAAAGAGAATGTCTTGTATTTCCTGATTTGCTTCCTTGTCCTTTAGAGATCACTATTCTTGCACTTGGCGATAGACAATTTAGGGATAAACTGTGAGCCAAAAACCCAGTGTGACTCAGGGGGGGGTCTTCCTGCCCACTGTGGATGTTATTCACATCACCTCACTCCTGACTGCTGAGAACGGCAGAAAATGAAGTGTTGCCATCATCCTTTGTCCTGCAGGCAGCAATTTTCTGCCTGCCTGTGGGAAATAATCCTCTTTTAATTTAATTATTCATTTTTCAATTATTTAATGCAGTACTCTGGGATAGCAGCAAGGTTTCTGGTTAGTTTTCAAATTGCTGCCACCTCAGACAGTGGAGCACTGGGATCCAGCTCCCTGGGAGAAGGGATTTGTTGTCTTTGAGACACTGCTTTCATTAGGAGGGATATGCTGTCTCCTTTCGCTGGCACATCCCTCGGGAAGTTTCCATGTGTTCTGCCAACCTCCTTAGGTCCCACAGAGGCTTGATCATGCCTGGCCAAAGTCAATGGCTCTGGACAAGGACAGCTGAAAGGGGCTCCATCAGGAGTCCATCGGTGTTTCTTCCCCTTGGAGAGCCCTGTTAGCACCCTCCCTGATGCCAGTGGCTGTGCTGTGCTTTAACATTTTCTAGTGTAGGAAAAGGAAATGCTGGCCCTCTGTGGTGGCACTTTACACTGCTCTGTGCTGGCCAAGGAGCACTTCCTGTATTGCGTGGGCCTTCACCAAGGCTGATTTTCTGCTCTGAGCTGTACCCACGTTAGTTCTTGAACGGCATCAGCTCTGATGTGGGGGGCAGGGGTCAGCTCTGAAAGATTACTGCATCAAATATAAAAGATGTTCATATAGTATTCAGTAGGAAGAAGTTTAAAAGAAAAGAGGTCAGTTCTTCTGCCATTTGTGCAGTTTTTGATAGATGTACCTCCATTCATTTCTGTGTAGCTAATTTTGTTTTATGCCTGCACAAGTGAGAGAAGATTCAGGCCTTCCTCCTGCAGCAGCTAAAGGGAAAAACATTCTATTTTTAAAGCTGAAAGCATTTCTTACTTCTATTTATCACATGTCACTTTGCTGGCAGTGATGGTGTAAATGGCACAGAAAAATTAAACAAACAATTTATGGGCACTGCTTATGACCCAATTGCTTGCCCATCACGACAGCTACCAGGCATTGCTGGGCAGCAGAATCAAGGAAGCCTCGATTCCTGGGCAAAGACAAGGCTGATGGTGTTCACCTCTTCCCCCCTAAAACCGCTAAAAGGGTGTCTTTGTTCTTTATGGATGTCTGGTTTTGCACTGCTTCTGGATACTTAACAAGTCTAAGCTCTCTAGACCTCTGTAAAGTTCTATTTCCACAGCAAATGTGACTTAAAAAAGGGGGCAGGTGCTCAGTGGGACAGTCTGCAGGACACATTCTCATGGATGACCTGTATCCTTGGAGTGATGGTGGACCCTTCCCAGGTGAATTTGAAGGCTTTTTGGAATACAGGATGAGACCTCTTCCCCTCTATGTCGTAGTAAGTCCATTGGTAAGGTGTCTCGCAGAGATATTTTCTTCCCTCTCACAGGAAGAGATTTCCCTCCAGCTAGGAAATTTATTCCCTGTAAAATTGAACAGGAGAATAAGATTCCCAGAGAGAGCCTGTGGCTGTAATAAAGTATTATTGGCAATTTCTTTGGCTGTGCACACAGAACTTGGCACTCAGGTAGCAAATTTTGTGTGTCCAAAACTGCACAACTGGGTGTACACAAATGTCAGGGTGCAAAGCCCTCACGGAGCAATGACCAGAGGTTTCAGGGATCATCCCCAGATAAAGATTTCCTTAGTGGTCCTGTGAGGCTCTGCCATGCAGGCTAACGAAGCTGGTCAGTGTCACAGTGTTAACCCCAGACCACTGTGCTTTGCCCAAATTTCCTTGGCCACACAGCTCACCTCCCCATCTGCAAGGCAGAGAGAGGGACCCCTCTTGTTCCCTTTCACAGAGAGGTTCTTATGCTGATTGCATTAAAGACTGCAGCACACTCCAAGTGCTGCAGGAGCCATACAACTACCACGGGCTGGGATAAATATAAAATACTATAATTTAAAGGCCCTTGTCTTTCAGTTGCTAATGGCTTAATTAAACAATAACATTTAACAGATGTGCTTTTTCTCCTCCAGTAATTCACTCCATCTGTGTCAACATAACTAGGCCCAAATTAGTGCATCAAAATGTAGATGTTAATGTCTTATTTCAGTTTTTATGTATCAATGTACATTTACATATATATTGTTTCATCTTGTGATGAGATTATTGCCTCCTTAGAAGGAGATATTGCACACTATTGAGTTTAAAGAGCCTCTCTTAGTTCGCAGAGTAAGAACAAAAAAAGCAAAAATCCAAAGACCAATGCTATACAGATACTTTGAAATTAAATGGAAATTAGGCACGTGTTATATTAGGGGTGTTATTGAACTGCAGGATAACCCTGGCTCTGTGTTCTTCAGGATAGTGAATATTTTGTGACCCTTTGTTTCTGAAGCAGTTTCTCTTCTAACTTCATATGATGGCAAAAAGAAACTTGCCTAAAGTGAAAGCAGATGACCATCTGAATTCCTGGAGGATGTGTTGGGGGAGTGATTTGTTGTTTTATGAAATAGCTTTAAAAGCATTAGAGATGAACGTAGCTCACTTGATCGTTATCACTATTACTTTAAAACACCCTCCCCTGTGCTAAGTGCTTTCTCAAAAGTGCCTGGGAGTCGTTGCATTCCCTGCAAACCTCCTGTGCCGTGGATGCTGTGTGTGGAAGCAGTCACGCTGCTGGGGTTGAAGGCAGGGAGCACAGGAATCCCTGCGGCTCCGTGCTGCCCTGCTTCCCAACACGCACCTCCAGCCGCACGCTGCGCTCGCAGCCCGCCCGGCGCTGCGGGGCACAGCCTGTCCCCTCCTGCATGGGCGTGGGACAGGTCCCGCCACCAAGGACTCCCAGCCACGCTGTCCCCTGGGAAGTCCGCAGGCTGTCCCAGAGCCAGCTGGGTGTACTGCAGGGCTGATGAGCAAGCACAGCGTGTTCCTGGCTGCTCCTGAGACTGGTCTTGCAAGCCGTGCAAACTCCTCAGCTGAATCCATCTGGGTGATGCCTGGGCAAGAACAGTCGTGGGTCCAGATCCTTTGTTTCCTTACAGTCTGAAAATGCTTCTTTTTAATACTTTTCCTGTGAATCCTTATGAACTGACTGGGTTACTTGACTTTCCCCTAATTTAATTTGGATTAATTTAATTTTAATCAGTCTGTCTTCTCAGCATCCTATTAACCTTCCAATGAACCCTTCCAATAAGGGGATTGGTGAAGGAGGCAAGTCTACATCTGTTAAAGTACTAGCCTGCTCTTTGGGCTGCAAATCATTAGACAGCAGACAAGGGTTTTTTTGGCACAGCTTGTGGTCAGAGGGGATGGTGGGTGATGATCCAACCTTATTCTCATGGAAGACCCCAGTAAAACCAAAGTAGCATCTCCCCAGATCTGCTTGGCCCAGTTCATACTGGCAGTAGTGTGGGAAGCATCTAAAACTGTGTCTACCATAAGACTTTAAGCCCCTGGCTTGAGAGCACCAGACTTTGGTGGTTCTGCCCTTGCCATTCTGAACCCAAGGGGACAATGCAGACCCAGAGACACAGGTGGTCTCCAGTAGATATAACCTATATAACAAGATTAGAGTTGTATCTGTCTGGATTTTCCTTCTGCTATACTGCCCAGTTTGCCATCTGCTTAAAAAATTCATTAGACTCCTAACCAAAATCAATTCTGTATATATATATACAATATATTGTCCTCAGTGTTAACACCTGCCAGGGTAAATTTTGCTGACAATCAACCATGAAATACTCACAACATTTTCTCAAAGGAAGAGAGCTCAACTGTGCCAAGGTGGCAGCAGGATTCTCATCTGAGCCACCTCCAAAATTATTTTTTTTTTTCAAATTAAGGAAGGTAGGTGATAAGGGAGTTTAGCTAAGAAAAGTCTGGGCAAAATGTGATTGTTTTTTCTTTTTTGTGTTCAATGGGCAATTCCTCACTCATCACCAGGAAGAAAGCAAAGTGTCTAACTGGGGGTCCTCAGCATCACAGAAGTCAATTATTGCAGCCTTTGCCCCATTCTGACACAGGAAAAATCCCCAGCGACTGCATCCAAGTTTTGTCTGCTCTAGATTGACACATTGGTCACTTCAGTTATTCAGAATCTATTTCATCTTGTTAAAAATAGGTACCTAATGAACCTGTCCATCAGCTATTAAAAGAATAGATATTTCTGAAAATCAGTGGGGCTCTGCCAGTGTTCTCTGGAAAACTTGTGTGCCATTTGGCTGACGTAAATTTGCATTCAGCCCTGCCAGGATTTCTCTCCCAAATAAGCAGCTGGTGCATTTGCCACTAGGGCTGTTGCACAGCCATGAATAAGAGGAAAAGGGCTTTGGATTTTCACAAATAGGATGGGGAGTCCTTTATGAAACAGCCTTTTTACTAGGATGCAGTCTGCAATCTGAAATGGGGCATGGAGAGATGGGTGTCTGATACATGGCAGTGCCATGGCTCGATGCATTGGGCTGTGGAGGCCCCAGCACAGGGTTCAGGAGCTGAGGGATTGTCCCCATGGGGCTCTGCATGGGGTCCTTAGCCTGAGCCATCAGCTCAGCAGGACCACAGCACCAGGACACACCCTGTGATGAAGAGAGCCATGGTGTGAGATGTGCCAGGCTTGTCCCACATCCACATCACAGCCAGGGCTCCAACACCCAACTGCAGGCACCTGCCTGCACCACAAGGCCAGCCTTAGTCTCAAAGGCAAAGTCTCCCTCTGCTCACTGAGAGCAGCCAGCTCTGATCCTGCTAACAGATGGGGTGTGCTGGCACCAACAGTGGGGCCCAGAGTGTCACAACCCCCTAGTTTCTCCATGCCAGGGTACTCCCAAGCTTGACCAGGCAATGCACAAGGGCAGGTCCTTAACCCACTGCCAGTAATGCTGGCAAAACCTGTTGCTCATGACATCCCTCCCTGGAGTCACTCCAGGCTCCAGCAGTGTTTTGCCCACAAGTGGGCATTTTCAGGACAGCAGCATGGGGGATGCAGTGAAGGCATTGCACAAGGACAGCTGCCCCTTTTGCTAATGCCTCCTTTAAATACTTGCTCCAGCTCTCCCTACCTTTGTGATTTCTGTACTGCTTTGTGTGTAGAGATCTCCAGCAGGTATCGACTGGCACCATACTGCTCATGAAGGGTTAGAATTTGGTCAAGAAAACGGCGGTGGCAGAGCAACATCACAAAGTCAGCCCCTTGGAAATTAAGAGCTGTTGAAAAGGACACAGATAGTGCAGTTTAAATTGAACAGCCCCTACAACACACAGACTTTAATTACTGATGTAATTGAGTGCATGTTAATCAAAATCTATTTTATCTATGGGATTCTTGCCATCATGGGTGCATAGGATAGAAATCCTATTTGATAGCCACTACTGAATATAGTATTTTCCATTTACCCATCTTGTCTCTCCCTTACCTTCAGTTCAATTTCATTCTTTTCTGCCCAAGAAATCCCAATTCTCATTCAATTCCTCATCAATTTTCCCTCCATCACTGTCTGCCTGCTACCTGCAACCTCCATAGTTTCTCCTGGTGTTGGTGGCTGTGACAAACTTTGCTGGGTCCCTTGGGGATCAGGTGTGCCCATATCAATCTGCTCCAGATGGACTGATCTCCCTGGCTACACTTGGCCACTTGGTGACTCTTCTTCCATGCACTGATCTGCATCATCCCATCTCCCAGTGTGGCCTGTGCAGGTCAGGGCAGGGCCATGCAGTGCCAGAGGAAAAACAGGATGGAGCCTGTAGGGATGAAGGACCTCAAAGCTCATCCTCTGCTTCAAAATTGCCTTCCCCTAAAGCAAGCTTGTGTAAATTAGGAGTGAAAAAAGCACTTGTTTGCTGTCTGTGGAAGCGTCCTTCACTCAGGCAGGAGTCATCAAACCACCTTCTGTCACTCCGGTTTAGTGAGGCAGATATTCCACGGACACGGCTCAAAGCCACTCCTACCAGTCCAGCCAGAAAACAGCGTCAAGACAACAATTTCTCAGAGGCTTATTTAAACTACAAGCAAATGACTAATCTATTATGAAGCCAAACATTCTCTTCCTCATTGTGTCTGCACAGGCAGATCTCAGACTGAGACCTTCCCTCCACATGGCCGTGTGTGTGACAGCCCTGCATAACTGGGATTATTTTACTCACATACGTGCATGCCAGAGATTAATGCATGCAGCTTATACACAGCTTTTGTCTGAAAGCACACTCAGTGGCAAGTCCTCCTTCTCCAAGCAGGACTGGGCTTAGGAGGCTGTCCACTGGCTCTGCGTTTTGCAGCATGTGGTGACTCAGGACCACCTTGAGCCACCATCTGCTCCATGTCCTTGTCCCTTCACGTGGTTGCTCTGAGCATCCTTTTAACCTGTGTTTGTTAGCAGGGTGAGAACAGGGAGCTCTGAAGAAACTGTGCCCCTGCTTTTCACCTCAGCATTCACACTGGAACCTGGGAATATCCAGGTGGAAACCTCAGAGCCAGACAGTGGCACAGAGTAGGAAAGTAGCATGAGACTTGGGGAAGGTGAAATTATCAGGGAATTCCTCTGAATTGCTTAAGTTCTTACATGCCTCTGAACCGTGTTCTTAACATATGGTCTTGTTTTCCAAAGGCTTATACCTAGCCCAAATTTGAGAAGATTTTCACAGGAACAGCAGAAGGCACACCCCAAAGGCCTCTTGCACCTGCCAAATTTCACAACTCTGCTCCAAACCATGGAAAAATAGAGCTCGTAAAGGTCACTGTTATTTTTAGCCTACTTCATAAGGAAATACAGCTATGCAATCACTTGCTTGCTCCCTTTGCATTCCCTACTATTCCATTGGAATCATTGGCTGCCCTCAGACAAATTTGATAGAGGAACAAAAGGTGAGAAGATATTAAGTTCCTACAAGTTTCATGAAAACAGGAGCTGAGCATAGCAGAGATCCCAGTAACAGCAGCAAGCAGAGGGAAGCAGCAGGCACTCAGCCTTTGCTGGATAACAGATTAAATATCCTTCCTCTGCTTTGGCAATTGGTTCCCCTGAGGATATAGGGGATATATCTTTTGGTTGCAACATATGTTAGCACCTTGTAGTCTCTGGGGCCAGAGCTGATGGGCTCATGGGGAAGGGTCCATGGCTCTTTGTTTCCCCTGTGAGATGCAGCAGCTGTAGGAGTCCCTACAGCCATGCCCTCAGTGCAGCTTTGCAGGTGGTATTAGGGTCATCTCCTCTTGTCTGGTGTCAGTGTTACCCCAGTGTAGTCATATATTTGGGTGCTTGCTGTGAATTAAGCATCTTCTGTGATCTCTATAACCTGAGGATTTTGCTAGAATATTAGCCAATATTTTAAAAGGGATCTCTGATATTTGAATAACATAATTTATTTGCATCTCTCAGTGTAAATATGGGCTAATTAGTTTCTCACTTTAGCTTTAATGACCTCTCATAATTTTATGTGGCATATAACATCCTGAGAGGACATAAAAGATGGCACAAAATGTGAGGCTATTAAGGCAAAGATTTATTTGTCATGTTTGAAGGAAGGATGTTTTGAGCCTGTAAGCAAGTCCTCCAGAGATTCCAGGTCAGCAGCAGTCCAGAGGCCCTCAGGGATGAGACAAGCAAGGGACAGTGTCTCTCGTCCCTGAGGGGCAGGCTGAGTGCAGGAAGCCTGCTGGGAAGCCACAGGTCGAGGTGGAATATAATTGCAGTCCTACCTCTGAAGGGAGTGCAGTGCCTCAAAACCAGGATTAAAGAGAGCACAGCAATGGTGAGGAGCCTTCAACAGAGTAACAGGCAAGTCAACAAACAGGAAGAGGAACTCAGGAGGCATCCAAGTGTTGAGGTGGTCAAGGCCAGCTGATGCATGTGCCTGTGGGGTCTGCCAGTATCTTCTAGGATATTAAATGGTAAATAAGGCTCTTACTGGACTAGTTCAGCTCACAGGCTGGGTATGGGCATGGGTCACCTGCCTCACCAACATCTTCTGGCCCTCAGATGTATGGGTTTATGTTTGGCTCTGCTCAGCCAAGTGTTTTTTGCTCAGGTGCAGGTCACCAGGTGATGCTGATCTGTGCTGTCCTTTCTTTGTTATTGCTGTTATCCCCCAAGGTCTGTGTCACCCACAAGCATCTTCAGTGGTGGTTTTCTTCTAAGTATTTATCAAAAATGTTAGCTGTAATGGACACAAAATACACGATCCCCAAAGTGGCCAGCATACAATACACACAAGGTGATTCCTATTTACAATTTACTTTATGATATAGACATTAAGCAGCTTGTAGTTGCTTAATTTCATTTAATATTGACACATTGATTTCATGCCATCCTAGTTTCTAAGCCAATGTCACGCAGTACCAAGTCCAAGGCTTTTTATCTCTTTCAGCAAAATTTATCATCTCATCAAAGGCGGCCAGTTAGTTCGACAAAGTACATTTTATATAAACCACTGTGAGCTGGCATCGTTTTTAGTGACCTCCTTTAGTTCTTAGAGCACTGTGCCAGCTGTTGCGTTATTTGGCCTGTATATTGGCCTCACTTCATTAGTTTGAATTTAACCCTGTCCTGCAATAAAACCCTGAAGCAGTTAATCTGAGAGTTGTGTCAGTTAATATAAAAATTACCGAGATAATTTCTGTTCTTGCAGTTTCCTTATTTTATTCCCCTCCTAATGCCAAAGTAAATGACAAATTTTAAAATATGCCCCGAAATTAAAATTCACTATTCAATTGACTTTTGGGTTAACTGAAAGGTTTTCAATAACACAATGGGTCTAGGATGTTTTAATAATATCAGAATGCTTTGCTTAAACAAAGAAAATTGTAATTTTTTCAAAATCGGTACAAAGGGTGTGTGCGCTCAGTGTAGGGAAACATCAATCTTTCTGTCTGAAGGGGAAGTGGGTAAAGAGAATGACTTGGTTTTCCTGTGTTGACCTCAGTTTGTAACACTGTTCTTTACAGCCCCAGAGGAAAGAAATCCACTTTTTAATTAGACCTGCAGCAGTTTATACATCTAAGTCTGGCTCAGCTGACGACGGCAGCAGCAATGTGGGCTCAGTGGAGGTGCTGATGTCTCAGAGCAGTGAAGAGATCTCAACAGAGCAACGTCTGCCTTCAGATATCGGCTATTCATGAGGGAAAATAATGCTTTGGGGATCCCTGTTTTACCCTCCTTAGCCAAAGGGTAACATGCTCACTCTGCCTCTGTGAAAATGGAGCTGGAAGATTTTTGAGGCACACTCCTGATGTGGTGCCCCTTGCCCCAAGTCCTGATGACCTTTTGCTCAGCTTGTGGCTTGTGCTGTGACTGCCATGTCCTCAGTGAGCAGGGACTACCTTTTGCAATCAGATGTTATAAATGGAGCTGTTGCCCTTATGATAGAGGAAAACATTCTCCCGTCATGTACGTATTAACATTCTGTATGTAAGTAGCATGTCTCAGTCTGCATCTTCGCTACGGCCAAATGCAAGCCCTGTTTTGTGGTTGTACTGGACAAATGAAACCTCTTAGGCAAAGGAGGCAAAATCCCTGTCTTACTGTGGAAGATTTCTGATCACTTTTTCCTGAAAGCTGCATGCACTGAGGGTCTATCATATTATCGCTCGGCCTGATAATCTGGATACTTTGTCTCCTTGACGACAGACAACATCCAGAGCAGAGTATCCCTCTTGTCGCCAGATGCTGCGGGAATCTCGCCGCCCCGGCGGGCAGGAGGGCTCAGCCTGGAGCGGGAGGTGAGGACCGTGTTAGCGGGGTGCCTGCAAGGGGAGGGAGACAGCCAGCAGCCAGCCTGCCTCCATCCCCGCTGTGCTCTGCCCCAGGTAATTCTCAAAAGCCACGAACCACAACAAAATTAACTTTTCTGCTTTTCAGAAATGTAAAAACTCAGTGTGATGGAATAATTAATGCAGCTGATTAAAGGGGAAGATTACACATTAACAAAGGAAGATAAGCACTTAATTTCCAGCCTTACTGCATTTCAAACTGGAATATATAGGTTCCAAAGGTGGCTGCAGACTTACTTGCCTTTCTATATATGTAAGTACGTAATATACATATGTATGATTACAATCTCCTGCCCTGCTTTAATAATATACTTAATTGCTTTCTGGCCCCACCTCAAGCTGTCTAAATTCATTTCACAGGGAAAAGATTATTTGCTGTTGGCCTTTAGTAAGTAAATTGCCTGCCATCCTTAATCTGGGTAATAAAAGGTACTGCATCAGCCTGCTCGCAGTTCTGCACGTTGCATCTGCTGCCACACAAAGTACTACTGACAGCTATTTTCCTCGTGCCATCCCAGCAAATGGAGTGAGGATGTAATGTAAAATGTAAAGCCCACAGACTTGCTGAGAGTCAGATTCCTTGTCTTCTGTTGCTCTTGCCGTGACACTAAGTAGATTATTTGCATGTGACATTTGTTTACATATTACATCTACCATGCTATCTTTTTTAATGCCATGCATCATAATAAATGATAAATACACAGGGGCAATACTCTGATCAGCTCACATGTTGGCATATATGCATATTTACACACAGAAGCACGCAGGCTCACAGCTGTACACCCACACATCTGCAAGCACAGAAACCATGGCTGTGGTGCACACTGGTCCTGTCCATAGGCCTTTCTACCAAAGTGCCACTCAACAGGGCACAAATTGAGCTAAAAAGGGGAAAAGACACCTAAGAGAAAGAGAGGCTAGTGTTCAGGCTGGGTTTTTCCACCCAAGAAGAAGCTGCTGATGTGATATTTTTCTTTGCAGGAGAACACCAGCAGGCAGGACTGACCAAGGACAGGGGAACATGCAGCCCTCCCCACTTGTTGTTTTACCATGGGGGACTGTGGAGGTGCGAAAGGTCCATGGTGGTACAAACACAGCCAGGCAAGTCCCAGAACATCAAGCGTGAGGCTGCAAAGACTAGAATCACGCTGTATTGTTTAAAAGTAATCCAGCATGAGGAAGGATCTCATGAAGGGTAATCTCCTTGGGGTGCATGCTGTGCATCTGTGCTTAAGCATTTAGACGTCTGTGACCATCTTTGCTGGAAGAACACAGGCCTTTAAAAGCCTCCAGACTGCCTTTCTGGTTTTTTTTAATATATATCAGGAGGCAGAGAAAGGATGTGACATTTCTTCTCTGATAAATATCAGACACATTCCAAATTCAAGTTGCCAGAAAACAAGAATAATGCCAGCAAATGTCAGTGCAAATTTTGCCATAGCCTCCTTTTGTACTGGTTTTGTTCAGCTCCCCATCAAGTGAACAGCCAGAAAGGGCATGAAATCATGAGAGGCGGGACATTGTCAGGACTGGAACACAACCTGCAGCAGAGGAAACTGAACAAGGTTGGTCCCTAACGTTGGCAGACACAGAGGGGTTTTGGATAGATTGTGTATGGGCTTGGTCCTCAATGCACCTCACAGCTGGTCCCCATTTAAAGCCAGGCAGATATGGAAACATATGGGATATTGCCAGCCTGCCTGGTTTAATGATGGTAAAATATCATTCCTCACTCGAGCCGTGGGGGGTGGACAGCTTCTCAAAGGCAGGAGGTAAAGGCCATAATTAAAGTAAATTGTAAGACACTCATGAGCTCAGGAACAGCAAGGCAAGAGGGGAAGGGGTTGCCCAGCAGGGGAGTTCTCCCTGTGCTCCTCTTGAGAGGGAAGATGATGCATCCACCCCCTCCAGCCTGTTTTATCTGCCCCAGAGAGGCATTCTTTGCTCAGGATGTGAAGTAAGACATTTCTTCAGTGGTTGTTCCTGAGCCCCCCTCTAGCGTGGGCTCTGTGTTTGCTTTCTGGGCACTCTGGGGCAAAGGCTGAGAAACTGAGGCAGTTGTGCTGCTCCTTCTTCACTTGTGCTACTTTCCGAGATGGACCAAGTGATCCCTGCCATCATTCAGCCACGCCAGGAGCTGTACTGGAACAGTCTGGAGCTGCCAGAGTACTCACAGTCATGTCCAGCAGCATCACCCCCGTGGCTGAGCATGCATCAAGGGAATAATGCTGAAATTTTCCATGTAAAAAGCAACGCTGTGCATGACATGATGACCTCAGACAGATCATCCCAATTATGTGGCTTTTCTGTTTGAACCTCCATTGGTTCATTGTGAGGTGCCTCAGGTAGATCAACATGGCTAATGCTGCACTGCTGGGGGAAAAAAGGCAGACAGAAATAGGGAACAGCTTCTGGGGGAGGATGGGCTGGATAGACTGGAAGTGAGATGGCTGCAGGGCCAGGGTGAGCATGCAAGAGGTCCATGAAAGAAAGGGAAACAGAAAGAAACTTTTCATTCCTTCTCATCAGGCTTAAAATCATAATGTAAATTTATTAGGCAGCATGCTTAAAAGCAGCAGGGGGAAATGGTGTTTCAGCACTTCACTGCCATTTGAGGTTGTTGGCACAGGATGGTGTAGGTGCTGGGAGCTTTGTCAAGGGTCAGAAGGCAGCTATACAAATTTAAGTAGTTAAAATCCTTCAAGGGCTGCTAGACTCAAGGATGTCATCTCAAGTAGGTGATGTCCACGAGCCACTGGGTGGAATTTCCCTGGGATAGATTCACTGTATGCCTGTGCTTTCCTTGTGACCTTCTTAGACATCAGCTCCGACTGCTGGGCAGGGGCTGGCTGCCCAGGATGGCTGCTCTCTCTCCTTGCAGCCTGATGTGCTGCATTGACATTCCTGCTGAGTGAATCACCTCGGCCAGCTTTGCCTCTTGGAATTAGCCATGGAAAGGGCAGGGGCTGAAGGGACCCAGAGCACGCAGCCCACCAGCCCAGTGGGGAAGGTCTCCCCTGAGCTGCACGAGTCCCACGCTTCAGGGAGCTCCGAGGGTATCTCCTCCATCCAAGCCTTCTGATGATATTCCAGAATGTGCTGCTCACATTTGTCACAGGGCTCCTGACTTGCTCTCACGGCTTTTTTTTCCCACTTCAGGAGTACAGCAGTCTTAGTTAGGAATATTTTTCTCTTTGTGAATATTATGAGAAGTGATTAATGGTGAATTTTAAAAAAAAACAACCACACACCAAATTAAATGCAAATGTCAGAGTTCCTCATCTTGCACCTTTCAATGCCATTAAATTGTGCAGATTGATGACACATAAAAAAATCTTCCATGAAAATTTTCTGGCATTGCCACAGCTCCCCTGTCCTGTAGCTCTGGGCTATACCAGGGCTACAAGGAACCCTGAGCTTGACTAAGCTCACCGGGACAGAAAAACAGAAAACTTTGTGCCTTGGTGCTCAGACCTGCTGCCCCCTAACAGCACGGAATCTGGTTTTAATTTTAGAGGTGCAAATTAAACCATATGGGAACACACTGTGAACAAAAACTAAACCACACAGGTGAAAATCTTGAAAATTAAAGCGTAGGAAAGGCGAGGCAAGGCAGGCTGTGCTGCGTGGGAAGAGGCTACCCAGAGAGTTTGCTGCAAGAGCCCCTGGAGTCTGCTCCCTGGGGGAGGTCCCTGAGGGTGCTTGCTGGCTCATCAGGCTCCCAGTGGCTTTAATTGTGCTTCATCTTGGATTTTCATCCTTCCTCCCCCTCTTTCTCACAAGGCAATTCCCTCAGGACACATAAGGGGTCATGAGGAGAGGCACGCTGCCTTGGCAAGCCCTCGGGGAGCCCTGTGGAGCAGAGATAGACCCGTGAATCTCTGGGCTTTACCCTTTATGTTTCCTGGTCCAGCAGCTGTGTCTGGCCAGGGGCTGGCCAAGCCCACCATTTCAAAATCCCTCTGGAAAGGTAAAGGTGCTGCGCTGCACAGCCTTGCCCAGGGCTCGGCTGTCTCCTCCGGCTGTTGGCTCCGAGTCCGGGCTGGCAGAGCCGGGGCAGTGGGAGCTGCTGGAGGGGCTATGCCCAACCTCAGCAGGCAGAGAAGGCCCAAGAAATGCTTCTTCCGCCCTCCCCAGCGCACGGGGGAGGTGGGCTGAGCTGTGCTCCTGTGTGGTCACACCATCCCCACTGTTACATGTGTCCTTGACTCAGACCCCTCGGAACCCCCCCAGGAGGGGGCTGGGAATGCTGGGCTCCTCACTGGCAAACCCATTCTGGATGACTGGGGTAGTCCTACCCAGAGGCCATGGCCAAAGGGGAGGTGAAAGGGGACAGATTTGTCCTTACCAACTTCATTGAGCACATGGGAGGCTTGGGGGCTGCTGGCAAGGCAGCTGTGCTTGAATTGAAGAATGCTGAGAGGTGCTGGATGCAGCTTTGAAGGGAGGATCACCTGCACCACATGGCACGGGGGCTCAGCTTCAACTTTAAAATCTTAAAATCTAAGTAAAGCATCTTTTTCTTTGGTTTCTGTTGGAGGTGGGCTCAGACTGAAGCTCTGGGTGCCCACTCCATCTCAAATTAGATATGAAATGCAAATCTGGAGTTCCCAGGCTTCAGCATTACCTGGGACTGCAGCAGCATCCCAGACTCAGGCATCAACAATGCTGGGAGTGCCTGGAGCAGGAGCTGGAGAGCTGCTTGCATCTTGGGTCTCTTTACTTAATTTATTCTTAATGAGAGCTGGAGTTGCCTGTGTATGTAAATCACTCTGTTTATCATAGTTTTACTACAGCACCATCTGTTTTCAGGGGATTTTGTGGCCATAAAGATAGTTGTTGACATGAGAGAGAGAGAGAGAGAGAGAGAGAGAGGGTGTGTGTGTGTGTGTGTGTGTGTGTGTGTGCAGGGGTCAGGCATCCTCAGCTCTCTGCAGGCAGCAGCCCCATTGTAGACAATATAATGATCTAAGAAACTCGGAATTTGGAGGCACTGCACATTCACAGGTGAGCAGAGCAGGTGACAGACCTGATTTTTTTTTCAAGACAGTGACTGGAATACTTGCTAAAAGGAATATCAGTTTCCAGACATCCTTTGCTCATAATGAAACCACCTTCTGCAGCATCTGCAGCCTGGTGATACGGATTTTTCTGCCCTGAAAACCTTCTATTTCAATGCCTTTTAAAGTCACTAGCATAAAAGAAGGGATGGTTATTCATTCCCCCAGTTCAGAACAGCCTTTTCTTTTTGCTCCAGCCCAGGCAAGCAGGTTTCTCTTCCTGAAATGGACATTTGAAACAGAGTTGGAGCAGCAGCAGGCGACTGGCAAAAACATTAGGTGCACTCAGCTGAGCAAACCATGGCAATATCAGCCCTGGTGAGCTCTGGACTTTGGAGGCAAAGCACAAAAACCTGCAGTTGGAGACAAGCTTGAGAGGAGTGAAGAAGTAAATCTGTAAGAAGAGCAAGGTTTTGTATATCCAACAGAAATAACATTTCAGACCTGCAATAACACATAGCTTTAAACTGAGCAGTGTTCAAGCTGCTAATATATCTCATTGTCATGTTTCTTCTAGGTTTGCTTTGTGCTGAAGGGATGCTGTCAGAGAGCCTAAGCCAGAACCTTCAGGTTTATAAAACAAAAGGGTCATTTAATTTATTTTTTTTATCATTTCAACAAAATAATGTCCATTGCTTGTTTAAACATTGCTTGTGTTTTCCCTAGCTAGTCTTGGGAAGAGAAACAAAGCAGAGCTCTCTGACGCAGAAGGAGCAGAGAACATCAATGACAACTGATGTCCTTGTCCCAGCCAAGCAGGACGTGAAGCACAAGCCCAGTGCCTGAGTCCTGGAATGTGCTCGAATAAAAGCACTCCCAGGCCTGAAGGGCAGCTCAGGTGACAAGAGAAAAGGAGTTAAGGGGCTTTAATCTTCTCCACAGTTTTAGCAGGAGGTCTCAGTGTTCCATAATATTCTACGTATCTCAAAATACAACTGCCCTGTTGAAGAAGTTCAGGGTTATTTTTAGGTCTTTGGGATTGTTTTTTTGTACCCAAAAGTTTGCTCCAGGACTACAAACAGAAGGCCAGCTGGAAAGCTTGGGTTTAAAGTTTGTTTTGGACAGCTAGCACTTCCTGGAGAGCTGTGGAGGGTTTGCCCTAGCCCCTGGTCTCCCAGCAGGGCTGTGGCAGCAGCAGCAGGGGTGTTGGCTGTGCAGGCATCCCACCTTGTGGGGACTTGGCCCCAGGTTTGGAGAGGGAGTCTTGGAGCACTGTACCGCAAGTACCTGCCTGGCAGCCCCACCAGCTGGGCCATGATTTGAGAGGGTGAGCTGCTGCTTTCCCCCTTCCCTAAAGGACCAGGATGGGAACATCCTGGTCTCCTCTTCTGGGGAGGTTTGCTGTTTTCTTTATGCTCCACACTAGCTGCATGTTGGAGATGTGGAGCCTGTC
Organism: Eopsaltria australis; assembly: GCA_034509425.1. Classification (NCBI taxonomy): domain Eukaryota; kingdom Metazoa; phylum Chordata; class Aves; order Passeriformes; family Petroicidae; genus Eopsaltria; species Eopsaltria australis. Next base: position 3,798,860 of record JAVTVJ010000105.1, read on the forward strand.
ATAGGGGCTGGTGTGTATCCACCAGGATTGTGCACGCAGCCTGCCATGCCCTGTGTCAGGATGGATGTACAGAAAGCTTGTTTCCCATCTGAACAAGTCACAGGGAGTATTTTCAGTCTTTTGAAGAGATTTTAAAGAATTTTGTGATGATGTTCCAAGTCTTTGAATCAGGTCTAGACCTCTGAACAGCCAGATGCTACCACTGGCAGCTCTTGTGATCTCAGTGCAGAAACCACTGGGTGAAGATTTACAGCTGACTTGTGAGAAGATAAAACCAGATTATGGTGATGGTCTCTTCTGGCCTGAACATGGATGGGTCAGCAAGGGAGCAAGACAGAGCCCAGCTTGCTAAACCAGAGCATTGGGAAGGCTGTGCTGCCCTGTAAGGTGGAAACAAGGCTGTCCCTAAATCAGTACCTCCTCCTGAGGACCCTCCATCAGTTCTGGCATCTGGATGGGGATTCGCAGAGGACATTGGAGACAGGAGCTGCAGGATGCCAATGCCATGCAGCGTGGCCCTCCTTTGCAATCCTCCTTGGCTGAGCTTGACGACATGCTTTGCCTGTCCTGCTTGGCCAGGCCGGGTCACACAAGGAGACGGGTGAGAGGGAGGAGTTCCAAAAGTCCATTGCAGTGACCCCACTTTTCCAGCCAATTAATAATGAACCACATTTGAGCAGGCTGCAAATCAAAGGTTAAAGCTTTACTACAGGAGGAAAACCCAGCAGAGCAGGTGGCAGGAAAGCTGACTCCAGGTACTCTCAGCTATGCTGGCCCACAAGCAGATGGTACAGAAAAACAGAGGCTCTGAATTAATGAATTCTGGGCTTATTTAAAGTAGGAGACAAAAAGCACTATGGAAAATTGACCTGAGGTGCATGCCCAGAGATTTTCCCCCATGTGTGTCTGTGGGGCTGCTCTAGGTTGTCACCTCCAGTGTGGTGCAGGCTCCACCTCTACATTTATCACACAGAGAGATGAGCCCTGTGCTGCTTGTGCATTAGACCTCCTGCTTCGTGGTTACTACCTGCCACAGACAAGTGGGATGTTTGTTATAAAAGAGAGCCATTTTTAGACCAGGAGGCCAACTGCTGGTCACCTCCTGGTTATCTCTGGAGACACAGGCAGACGAACACTGAACATTTCCCCGACATCCTCGGCAGGCAGTGGGAAAGCAGAGAGGACTTTTCACCTTTAAACTTTTCCATGGAGTGCGCCCAGGTGACTTGCAGCAGTAAAAGCTATTCCCAGCATGGGATGGTTGAGGATGGTGCCAGCATTGCTCCCCAGCAGCTCATAGCTGGCATAGCTTGGCCATGTGGAGAGCTGCTGCTCCAGCCCCGGCTCTTGCAGCAGGCACACTGCCTTGTGCTCCTTCCCACAGTGTCTGTTTTGTCTACAGGCTAATATTTTCCGTTCGGTGCATCCAAAAAATACAGCCCAGCTGGGCCGGAGAGTCCTCTGAACCCTGACACCCTGGGGCTGCAAACATCCCCCCCTCTGGCAGAGACCTGCAGCCAGGGCTCTGCACTCCCCACCACCCCAAGAGATCCCACAGCTGGTGACGGGTTTTTTGCCTCCTGTCCCCTCTAATGTTGGCTCCTCTGAGTGGCTGGATGCTGGGAAGAAAGGATTGTGCTTTGCCCATGTCCATGCTCATGGCTAAGATCTGGGATGACGCCCCAGCCATCCTTGGAGCTGCCAAGTCTCTGTTCTGGCAACCAGGGAAGGCAGCAAAGGATGTGGCTGACATCCATCCCCATGCTAAGGTACAAACCAGCTGACTGGGCTTGTGTGCCTCTCTTTAAAATGGCTGGTGGAAAGGGAAGGCATAATCTGAGGCTGGCTCCAGGCTGTTTTGCCTCCTCAGGGCTGTATCCCATGGTGTATTTTCGGCAAGCATGGTTTAACACAGAGGAAGGTTTCCCAACAGGCTCCCCCCAACCTCTCCCTCAGGTAGGAGGAAGGGCTTCGGGTGGCAGTGATGACCTTGCCGAGTGGGAATGCTGCACAGCACAGCAAGCAGTTTAATGAGCTACCTGTCCCTCACAGCAAGCTCAGAACCAGCTCCCCAAAACTGGCAGGTGGGGGGAAACATGGAGTGTAGAGTGCAAGAGCCCCAGGGCACATCTGCCTTGGCTTTTGTCATGGCCCCACAATGTTCTGAGAAGAAGAGAGGAGGAAGAAAAATGAATATGCGCCAGGGAAGCAAAAACTACAGTGGGGAGGTGTGTTTGTATAAATAAAACTAATTGCCCAGCCTGGCAGTGGCTCTGGTTTTGCTGTTTATATCTTTTCTTTCCAGGTTCTGCCTATTCCAGATTGCAGGTGCAGCACAGCTTCCTGCAAAAAGCCACAGAGCAGACCAGCAGCAATGCAAAAAACTTCCCCAAATGCCTCTCCCATGCCTCTGGAAGAGTTGCATGGCACAACCTTGACACAGGCAGCAAAGACCTTGCAGCACAGCTGGGAAGTTGGCAAGCACAGCAGTAGCACCCGCTCCTCCCCAAAGGCTCATGTAGCAATTCCAGCCCTGACTCTGCACAGGATGTGAGGGATCCTGACTAACACACCTTGCATAACTGTCACTGAGAAATCACCCCACCACACCAGGGAAAGCATGGCAAAACAGAGATGGAGGCTGAAAATAAGGAGCTGGGATCATTTTCCCAGGTGGCTGTAGGAGTGACTTGCAAATTCCTTCTGGAAGAAGGCCGGTGGTGTTTAATGCATGCCTTAATGATCTGGAAAAGAGGAGAGCAGTGAGGTGGCAAATCTGCAGATGGCCCCAAATTGTTACAGTTGCTTGGGACGAGATTGCAAAGAGCATTTTCATGGCAAGTCCCCCGCCCAGGACCTTGACCCCCAATTTGGGGTGGGACTGGAGGGGTCCCACCCATTCGAAGCTCACTCTGTATCCTGGCTACAGCACAAAAGGCAGCAGGGCTTCAAATCCTCACAGACAGCCCATGTCTTTCAGATGGCTCCCAAAATAAAGCCCGTGAAAACAAATTTTGGAGTAACCTACCAGCCAGAGAGCACACACCCTGAGAGACAGTGCAAGCAGTGCGACAGGCAGCTGTGCAGGCAGACAGGGAACCGGGGAGGAAGGGATGGGGAAGGTTTTCCTGAGGCATAGCCTCTCCAACTGAGGTCTGAACGAGGGGGGCTCCCACTCTCTTATCTCCTTAATTCTGCCCCAATAAATCTGCCCCTCACTCAACAAAACCATAAAAGGCTGCTGCTCTCTTTTTTTAAAAACGAGGGGAGGAAAGGGGAGGGGATGGGAAAGGGAAAGAGAAAGGGAAAGGGAAAGGGAAAGGGAAGGGAAAGAAGGGAAAGGAAGGGGAAAGGAAAGGACACAAATCCTGAGGAAAATGGCATCAAAAGGCACTTCCTTCTTGGACCAGAAAACAATAGCTTTGTGCTGAGCCTCTATTGCATCTATGAATAGGCTTAAATGAGCTACACAGAACAAGACACCAACGTCCCCACATTTCCTAAGATCATGGTCAACCTGCCCTAAATTCAGGACCTGACTGACCTGAAAGATGGGGAATTTACCAACTGAAATCCCAGTTTCAATGGGCTTAAATATGACCTCAGCATCCCATGAGCCCAATGGACCAGGGTGTTTTCTACAGCACTCTGGAGAGCTGTGGAAAACACTAAGACTGGGTCTCATTGCACTTTCAACTTGCTTAAAGATGTTACAGTGTGTGAGCTAAGAAGCTGTGCAGAATCAAACCTGAGAAAAGCAGGCTGCAATGCCGTGGTCGGTGTGTTAGACAGTGTTATCTTGTACATGGTGGGGAGCTGTCAAAACTCAGGAAGATGAATTGTGTCTAACTTCAAAAAGCATGCCTCACCTTCACATTTTCACATACATAATAGTGTCGTGGCAGCAGCAGTGAAGTGATAAAGCCAAGTCTTGAGGTAGCTCAGCAGGAATGAATAAATCTTCATAATTGACAGGCTGTAATAATAATAAATACTTGAAGAGTTTATTTCTCCCTCTATCCAGTTAGAAAATGACTACATGGGAATCCTTGCCAGCAATTGGGGCTCTTCTAAATAATTACCAAGTCAATTCACAACCTCTGCCAGCTCCAGCATCTCAATAATTAAAAAGGTACCACTTGTAGCTAATGGTAAAGAGAACAGATGTTTCCCCTCAGAAGATTTTTCCTTCTTCTTTCCCATCATTTCCACTGCCTTAAGCCATCCTGTGTCTGAGTATCTCCCAGTTATGCTGGCACACCCGTTCCAACAGGTTGCAGAGGCAAAGTCCTGCACCCCAGAGCGTGTGAGGGACGTACCTGCAGAGGCAAAGCTGGGTTTGTTGCACTGAAGGTGATCGCTGTTGTTGGCTGGAGGGTGAAGCAGTGGCATGTTCTCAGGAAGTGGCTTCATGCCCTTATGCATTTTCCTGCTGGCACCCACCACCTGAATGCCAGGCAGGATGAAACACACAGCCACGTGCCCGGGCTGGCCAGGGGAGGAACCTTCAAGGCTTTCCCCACCTCAGTGTGGAGGCAGCTCATGTACAAAATGGTGATTTACTGTCTGATAAAGGTTTGTACCCAACCCTTAGCCCTGGAACTGCACTGGACTGTGCACAGCCTCCGTGTTCTCCAAGCATGAATTTTGAGGGTTGCTCTTCCAGGCATGAAATCACCTGCTCAATGGTGCTGTTTTGCTTTCCTCTGAGATTACAGCTCTTCTGTGGCCCAGTTTGCTTTACTTGCTACTACAACAACACATTAGGTTATGAGCACTCAATAAATGCTTCAGTCATCCTGAGGTGAAATATGAAACAGGAAAGCATAATTTTTTGTTTGTTTGGGGCTTTCAAGATGTATAATCTAGAATAGGAGCTCAAAAGGCAGCATTTTTGTTGCTTCAAATTTGTGTTTTATTCCGTGAAATTGTATTGTTGCTGTTTGCTAGCATTTGATGTAGTAAACATGACCTATATCTGGAATGCTGCAGGTCATTAAAGGATGTTGGCAACAAAACTGCAAGCATTTGCCACCATTAGAAGGTCTCTTTCCACCCAAAGTTTAAAATTTGGTGGGTTAAGGTTAAGGTTAAGGTTAAGGTTAAGGTTAAGGTTAAGGTAACCAGTAGTATTCTGGATTTTCACAGAAGATAAACAGAGTTGCTGGATTTGGTCTCTGCAAAGCTCAGTCCTCAAGCATCTGACAGACAGCAGCACGGCAGTGCCATGGACAGTTTTATACTTGGTTGAACTCATAGTGCCTCTGATCTCTCCATTCCTACACAACTCATAGGACAAAAGTGGGTTATCTGCCCTCCTTCTGGTGGCAAATATAAGCAGGTTCAAATTTAAGCTGTCCTAAATTAGTCTTGAGCTGGAGTAGTTAATGCACATAAGAAGATGATGTGGCTAACATGAGCTTCAACAACTTTTCCCTCCACAGCCCAGACAAGCATTTATAGAAAGGCAGACAGGGTAGGTGAAGGCACAAATGAAGCACAGCATCTAAAAGCCCATAAAACTAGACCTATAAAGCCTGTCATGAACCTCTCTGTACAAATACTGCAGTCCATAGGTGAAAGCAGCAGACCTGCAAGGATTTCACCCAGACAAAGATCCCTTACCATGTAGGCAAACTATTGGCAGCTAGAGCCAAAATGTCATGCTGCTCTGAGCACACAGTTGCTCAAGGTCCTCTTGGGGTGGGCAGTGATCAAAGGGACAGCAATGGCAGCCAGTGACACACCTTGGGCCACAAGGGGTGACCAGATGTGGAGTGGGATCTGGCAGAGATTACAGCAGAAAGACAGTATCTGGCAATGTGCAGGGGATGGAGGGGACACGATGGGCCCAAGGAGTCAGAAAGGGGCACAGCAGCCTCTCCCCTCATGGCCACTGGCCACCAGCTCCACAGACAAGCAGCAGTGCCCATGTTAGGCTGTCTGGCTGGGTGGTATGAGGGGTGCTAGGGCTGGGGAGCAACCCCCCTGCCTGCCCCAGCCTATGGCAGAGGAGCAATGAGTGGCCCCAGGACCCTCACCCAAAACGTGTGAGATCTGACAACTTAGCTGAGCTTCCCTCCAAAGAGCCAGCCTGATTAGGTCCTGTTTGACCTCCAGGTAAAGCTGTACAGACATTTGCATCCTTCCTAAAGCAATCAGGCTGGGCGAGGCAGGAATATCCTCATTTCCCTTTCATTGTCCAAATATCCTTTGCCCTGGAGGGGTTGCACAACTTCTGCCTGCCGGGACAGCTGGACAATATCCATCAGCCTGCCTTGGCTGTACTGCAAGAAGTATTTCCAAAAGCAGACGTGTGACATAGGTACTCATATCATCTTGCAAGTCAACAGGCCTTGTGCTCCTTTGAAGACTTTCAGTCCACATGAGCAAAGAACTTTAAATATTTTGAAAGTCACTCTAGAGGCACATAAATATTTGGTTAGGGTCCATCCTATTTTAGACAAATAAAACTACCTACAGGAGCTCTCAAAGATGCTCACATCACGCCAAGGATCTTCGTGGGGCTGATGTCTCCTCCGAAGGTTGCTTGTTTGATCTGTGCGTTGTTCTCATCCCTCTTCCCTCCTACTCTTTGGCTCCTGCAGAGAAAAGTGGTGACATGATTTATAGATGTATTCTGAGGCATTTGAATACCTTGTTCCTGCTACCTGCTCCGACAACTGCTGTGCCGAGGGCTCCCAGAACAAAGGCTCGGGACGAATGAATCCTTGTCTTTGCTCACAAGGAAGGTTTAAAAAAGAATCACCTCCTTCTTCTATTATTTCCTTGTCTTGTTATTTTAATTTTTTTCCCTGTGCAGACAGCAACATTAAGCCCACTAGAGAATGAATGAATATCAATGAGACAGGGCAAAGATGGAATATGCAGCAGTTCTCTCCTAAACTTATAATGAAAATGCCTACAGGGAGGCGGTATTGCAGCAGATAACACACACACTCTCACACCCACTGGTTTTGGGAAACATCCACATTTACTGGAAAATGTCTCCTAAGTGGGCAAGTTTCCAATCGTCCGCTAAAGTTCATGGTGCACCCACTCTTCCAGCAATTCCATATAGGAATTGTCTGCTCTCAATTGCAAATGAAGGTGCAGCCAGAGCCCAGAGATGCAACATACTGGGAACACTAGAAAGTTAGATACAGACTGCAGTAAATTTCTACATCAGGGATTGTTTCTAATCATAAATTACATTGCTCAGGAATGAAATTAATTGATTCTTTGCTGGCAGGCAAAAGAAAAAAAAAGTGCTTCTAACAGAAAATAGAGAGGTAGAGACAGTGTCTATAAACACTGCACCAGCTAAATCCTCCCTTCAAAACTTTCTGAGCCCAGCCTTTTGCCCAGGGTGCCATCCAGCAGCATCCCCTCCTGCAGCAGCTGTAGGGATGCCCTCACAGCTCTCTGATCTTATTAAAACTCAGGAGGGAACAGAGGCTTTTAGTGAGAAAGGGACTCAAGTCCAAAGGTGGTTCACGAAACTGCTCTCTGCAAGCAGGAGCTGGTGGCTCTTCAGATGATTTCTGAGTACTCCTAGATCCTTCCTTTCCATAGAGCCCCAAAACAGGGGAACAACAGCTGGGTGTTACAGGACATGTTTGCCTTACAAGGCTGCCCAGGCAGTATCGAGTTCTGGTGACTTTCATGGCCTTGGGTGGAAGAGAAGCAGCAAAGCCCCAACAAGGGGCAGACCAGAAAGCAGCATTTTCCATGAAGCTGTGAGCAAACAACCCCAACCCTGCCCGGCCCCTGCCAAAACAGTCTCAAAAAATAGCCAGCTTTAAAAGGAAATTTTAGTTAAAAGCCAGCTGGTAGCACAGTTTTTTGAAAAACGTGAGTGATGAGCTTTTCTTCTTTCTGAACTGCGCAATCACTGGAGAGCCAAGAAGTGTTTTAGTCGGGTTTTTATTTTATACGATAAAAAACTCAATGCTGCCCTCTGTCAGAAATGCAGCAGTACTGGTCTTCAATTGCTTGTCCTTAATTAACGAGTACTTTGTGTTCTTTCCGTGGCACAGCTTTTGACCATAAATCCCCCTCATCCCATCCGAGTGAGAATGTGATCCGATTGCCGCCCGCTGCTCGGCTTCGTGTGCTAAACATCTGACGGTGATAAATAATGCACCTCAACGGCTCAGCTATTTACAGAGATGGCTCAGCTAAGGATGACTTCATGAAAACAAGATCTATTACTGCCCAGGTAGAAAAAACGAAATAGTGCAGTTACTGCTTGTGTTCAGTGTAGTTTAAGTGGAAGAATACATGGGTGCTCTGTTAAATGCTGATTAACCTATGGTGTGAGGTGACTTCACAGCTCATGAAGGCCAATTTGAAGACAAGCCCCCCAGGTATAGTGGGAGAAAACCCCCCTAAAGTCTGGTACTGCCCCTCCCCAGTGGCTGTAAAACGAGTGTATGGTCTGTGTCGCCTGCCTGGAGTGCAGGGCTTGTGCTGCCTGGACCTCTACCCAGGGGTGGGTTTAACACACCAGGAGAAGTGATTGCTCAGAAGGGATAAATTACAGCTCTGAGCCATGCATGTCAAATAAAAGGCTAAATCCAGAGTTGTTTGGTCCCAGCACACTGTGTTGTAGCAGAGCAATCAAAACAGAGTGTGGTGACAGGGGACACTGCCTGGCTAAGACCCCTCTCAGCAGGGGCTGGTGAGATTTACACACTGCAGACTTTCAGACTGCTGCCTGTAGCTCCCAGTGAGTGGGATATATGTGCTGGGCACCCCACACTTCCCCCCCAGACACATCCAAGACAGCTTTTCTATGGCACCATGTCCCACAGGCATATGAGTCTATCTCCAGAGTGCCTGACAGCCATGGAGGGGACCAAATAGCCAACGGGGTGATGAGAGGCTCTCTCGTCCTTACACCCCATCATGTGTCACGTTTGGACTTCTGCTGGGGTCACCACCATGCAGTCCTTGCACCTCTCTGAGAGGAGATGTTATGGTGGAGCCCACCTTGAGCTCAGCCAGCCAGCAGCTAAAGCAGGGCTGCCCTCAAAGGCCACTTTGGACAGGACGGCCACAATCTCCAGTGCAGTTTGGCAAGGCCAGCGGCCAAGGGAAGGAAATCTGCACTTGTACAACACCACGTTTGGTCTGCAGCCACAAGCACAAAGCACCAGGTTGCATTGTTTTTCAGGCAAGTGTTGTCCTTGAGAAGGTGCAGAGGTCTGGGATGAGTTTTCCTGACTGAAGACAGAAAAGATATCACTTGGTTTCACAATGAGTCACTGAAACTCGAGAAAGGCAATTCACCAGGGAAATCAGAAGGAGTAATTAAGAGAACATAGTAATTAAAAATGTATCCTAAGAGATCCTGTACGTGACATCCGCACCAGACGGAGAAGCATGCCTTTATCCACCCCAGGTTACACCAAGTGTGGGGAAAGCTGCAGCCACAAAGTCACCATGGTTACAGATGCACAAAACTGAGTGTGATTAGATGTCCTGCACTGACACAGCCACAGTGTTCATCTTCAAGCTGCAACTATTTAATTGACCCAGGATTGTGCAATTTAGAAAGAAAGAATCACAGAAAGTCCTAATATATTCAGGAATATGCAAGTAGACAGATTAAAGGTTTTAATATATGCACACTGTTCAGGGTGTGCGGAGGAATATATAATATGTTATTGAGGCACTCATTATGCAGCCCTCATTCTGTGTCCAAAACTTCTGCTTAGATTTGTTTATATCACCTTCTGTCCTAGAGATGCCTGCATTTAACACACTGATGTATTATGTGTCTATTTGCATGCATGCATACTAAGATCTAGTTGTAATACATGATAAGCCCTGCGTACTAATTATCACATGCTAATGTAGCAAACTAACCATACATTAGTTTCCATCAAAAGCAGATTTTCTTTGCATACAAGGTGCCAGATACAACTTCGTGTGGCCTGATCAGAGTGGTGCATAATAACCACTTGAATACACTTTCCATGCTATTCTGCTGACATAAATCCAGTGAGAAAAACATAAAAAGCCACTGTGTTGCTTCACAGTGTTTACTGCACGTGATAAGGAAACTGGATTTCACTGTCTGAATGTATTCCCAAGGGCACACTCATACACAGTGTTTTTCGGGCAGTGCTAATAGTAAAATCCAACCTCACTTTACAGATTTCTTAAAGTGTCTTGCTGTTTTTGCAAATGCTGTCTTTGTCTGATGCTGACAGGCTGCCACAGCAAACTTAGCAGGAAGTTACCATGACTCTATAAGTCAATCTATAGGCAGGAAGAAGCTGTTTGGAAACACAGGCTGTGTCTACAGTAGGAAGTAACTCACCCAAGAGTAGCACCAGAGCCAGGTCCTGTCTCTTGCCCTGAGACTCCCAGTCCACAGGATTATATTGACCGAAACTCCTCACCCTGATCACCAGAGAGCAAACAGCTTTTCTGTGTCTGTGGAGGCTGTTCTTCCCTCCTAGACCATGGACATGTATGTGATAACCAAATTACATACTCATCCTTGTATTTTTTGCACAGATGTGGCTCCTAGGATGATTTAAGGCTTGCTGAAGGTATGTGAATGCAAGGTGCAGCCACAGAGTTGACTGCACCTCACAGGAAGTTTACAGGAGTGCTCTTCCAAGCCGAGGCCAGCTCTCAGTGGATGTAACAGAATGGCTGCCTTTGTTCCTGGGAAGACGAGGAAACTAAACAGCAGTCTTTTTGCTCAAATATCTGAGCTTTATTTTAATTTTTAAAATACAAATTTGTACCTCCTAGGCTACAGATACTCAGTATAAAACATAAAATGTTTTTCCTTGGAAGAACTGTAAACACCTGCTCTATATATAATAATGGAACACAAAACAGAGCAACCTAAGTTTCAGACACCAAATTTCAGTAAAGCTGTTATAAGTAGTGGTTCATATGCAATGAAAGTGCTGACATCATTTGGCTGTAAAGGATTTATAACTGCTGGGCTGGTAAGAGGACTCAGGCATTACAGAAACCCTAATTAAAAGGGAAGTAATTTGCCTACCTGTACATGCTTACACCTCATGTCATATCACTGTCATCTTGCCTCCGTTTCCCTCCAAGTGAGGTGACCATGCTCTGTATGTAATATCGACCATGATGTGTGTCTGCAAACATCTCGGTGTGAGCTGTGCTCATGGTGCCCCTGCAGCTCCCAAGCAGCCTGTGCCCACAGTACCCTTGGCCTAGATGAGACAGTTCATGGGATTCTGTGAAATGCCAAATTTTAACCTTCAGCTACTGAAGCTCCTTCACCCTAAAATACAAGATCTTCAAACCAGCCTTTTCCCAAAATATGATTTTTTCTGAGCAGTTACTTTCCTCCCTGTTATGCATTTAATTGTCAAGAGCCTCAGGCTGCCTGTCTGTGTTCCTCACATGTGTTCTTGCTGCTTTTATCAGCGTTGCTGCCATTGCCAGCTCTTTGAGACATCTTTCCCCTGGAAATGTTCAAGTATCAGTAGGGGGCATTATTGTCTGAGGCTGCCTGGTCTCAGTGCTGCCTGTGGTTCCTTATTCCACTCCTCATTCTACAGGAAGACTATCCTTCAGCAGACTGTGTGGTGACCAGAGAACTAAGACCACTTTAGTGGGTAATCCTACCAGGAGTTAATGATCCTAGAATAAAAGCCACAGTTGAAAGGCTTGGACTATTACCATCACAGTTACACATTACATCTGCTATCTATTTGAATAAATGTTCTGTAGCATAAATTTGTCTGTAAGAGTCCCATCAGCAAAATCAGATGTTTACAGCTAGAGGAGTTTGCATGGACCTTCTTCATGAGGCAGAATATCACTATGTCTTGTCAAAGGAAAGAGAGAAGAATAGTCTACAATTTAGATTAAAAGATGGGAACATGCCTTGAGGTTTCCTCAGAGAAGAGTGGTATTTTGCAATTTTACTTTTATAACAGTTTATTAGAAGACCCCAGATCCCTTTCACCTCTAAATTTTCAGAATGTGTCAGCATTCCTCCGGTCAGATTTTCTTTTAATCTTTGACTTTGGAATTGGTAAAGTAATCTTCAAACATGACGTACAGCAGTGTTCTGACATGAGCTTGTGCTCGTGCTCTGGATTGTATTCATTCATGTACAGAAGAACCAGCAGAGGGATCTATGTGCTGCTAACACCCTGAAAATAGGACTTACAGAGTCTCTGTGCATGCTTTGGCCTTGAGACCGCTAAAGGAGGTGAATTTCAGCTCAAAATTGGACTTCATCTTCAAGCTACAATGTGATTTTCATGCCTGGGCTTTGCTTATGAAAGATTTCTATTACAGCCCTAGGACAAAAATGCTAATCCAATAGCTTTCATCTTTCCAGCATCTCTGTCCTGTCTCACTCCCCAGCCACATTCTGGAGTCTGCTCTGGATAGAAGGATGTGCTGCAAGGAAGGCTGAACAGATGGCCCTGTGCTTCTTTAAACACTTGTGTATTTAGTCGCTAGCCACTATGAAAGAGTGGGATTAATTTTTATTGTGTAGCCTTCTATGTGGAATAGCTCAGTCATTCACTCAAAGAGCAAAGGCTCCTCCTTTCTTCCATCCCTGCTCCAGCACTCAGGCGAGATCCATCAGATCTGCACCACACACAGTGAAAAAATGCAGAGGATTATTCTGTCCCCTCAACTGAATGTAATTGGGGATGCAGCTGCATCTGAGTTAGCACTGGAACAGCCATCAGGAGTAACCCCTTGGACCATCTGACACAGCATTCTTCACAAGAGAGTGCCAAGACCATCTGACTTGGAAAAAGAAGCAAGAAAACCTAATAGTGCTGCTGCAAAGGTTACCTTTGGTCTGGGACCATGAGGACTGGCAGCTTCTAAATGCTTTGAATGGTGCATTGCTGGTGAATGTAACTCTTGGCTGCTCCAGCTCTCCATATGGCAGCAGCTTCTTTCAGACCTGTAATAAAGAAAGACAATGGTAAAGACTAGGAAATACCAGAAAGCTGCAAAGAATTCACACATTTAAATCAAGCTTAAGTGAAAGACACAATTTCCAAAGTATTGGTTTGCATATTTACTGTATTGTCTTGCATTCCATACCAAGAATTACTCATTCCTGGCAGCATTCTTGCCTGTGAAACACAGTAATTGCAATTACACTTCCTAAAAAAGTCCAGAACTTTACCTTAAACAGCCCAATGCCTTTTGCCAAACTCACCTGCAAGGAGATATTTTTGATGAAATGCTTGAGAAGTCACCAGACATCAGGTCTGACTTCAGTGTAAGCATCCCTTCACGTGACACATCATTTTTGTGAGTGGAAAGGAAGATAAAAGCCCTTTCACCACTGGGTGCTGCTCTAAAAGCTCATCACCACGCTAATGTGCAGATGTTCTTTTGATACGACCTTTTTCACACTTCACACAGTGGGTTGTTTAGGTTTTCTGTGAAGAAAATGGGAAGAGACCCAGTGGGTGACTGGAGTACTGCATGTTTGTTATTATCCACCTCACTCATCATAACATCACACGAGTCGATGCGCCTGTGATTTCTTTTTTTTTAGCATCTAATGCAGTCACCAGGAGTTGTCCCTGCAGTGGTGCTGCCTGTGGAAAATTAAAGGATCAAGAAGTGAGGACAGATTTAAAATCTACAATTTAAACCCAAGTGGCACAAGAGGAAGAGCTTAATTTTCTATACCATTTCAGGCGTGAAGCAGAAGGTGACCCCGTGGAAATCATTTTAATAATATAAATGAGATGGGATGTGTCATCTGTAAGTGAGGGAGCAGGGGGAAGGCAGCCACAGCTCACAGGGGGCTGTAGCTGCAAGGAGATGGAGCAGCTTCAGATGGAGATGATTTTTCTGTCAGCACAAAGCGCGTGAGGGGAGAGCTGGGGCACGCTCACAGACAGTGGTGCTTTGAAAAAGTAGGGAAATTATCCTGTCTGAGAGATGCTCTGTTTTGCTGTGACATGAATGCAAGGAGCCAAACTCCCTGCTCAAACACTCAGGCAAATGTTGTATGTTTTCCACTACAAGAGAAAAAAAAAAGAGAGAAAAAAGGAAAAAGAAGAAAAAGAAAAGAAAAAAAAAAGAAAGGAAAGGAAAAAAGAGGGGGGGGGAAAGAGTACCTGTGTTGCTGTCACCCTGGAGAGTTCTTTTCCATCCTATGTATGAATTCTCCAGTGAACAGACAGGTGTAACAGAATTCATGTTACATCCTTGAGGCCCTGTGTTCCCAGAGAAATGAAGTATTATTCTTTGCCTTGTTTTCATTTATTTTGCTGTGCTAGTTAAAAATTGAGCTCGTAGGAACATGCTTCCTGAGGCAGACAGAATCCAACAAGGGAGCCAGCTTTATTACCTGGCCTGGCCCTCCCAATTCATTTCTGTGGTACCTAGGGCTGCTGTCGAGGAGGGCAAGGTTCTTGTTAAGCTGTGGGAAAGTTCACTGGGACCAAACATTCCCACTTGACAACAATGCCACACAAGGATCGGTAGTTGGCATTGCCTTCTGCTGGCCTGAACAGGATCATCCTGAAAAGCAGGACAACCAGTTTCCGTTCTCTCTTCTGGCCCTCAGAAGAGGAGATAAAGAGAGCATTTGCTCTTGCTAAGAGGGAAGATCTGAACCCTTTCAGGCAGGAGCCAGCCAGTCCAGACTGGAACCACAAAGGTTGTGCTTGCATGCACATAAAAACAAACAAATTGCTGAAAATGAAAGTAATTGTCCAGAAGGAAGACTGGGGTGAAAAGCAAGAATTTCTTAGCATTAGGCTTGATGTTTCCCATTCTTTTTCAGGATGGACACAGCTCTCAGCTGCAGCCAGTGAAAAGCCGCAGTCTTGGAAGGAGGTATAATGCCTCCTTGTTTTCATATCCGTGTGTCATTAAATGAAGGTGACAAAAGTTAGGCTAAGCTGCACAGGGGCAAATCTCACATCTTACAAAAAGCAGGTACACAGAGCAAGAGGTTGGACTGCTGTCACAGTTCAACCACCAAGAGAAGCAGGGATAGTTATTTTCTATGACCAGACTTCACAGTTTTGCTATGGAGATGGAGGACATATAACCATTTCCTTTCCTGTAAAATCACTTCCTAAAAATAGGATATGCACTGCCAAAACCTTATGTGAATGAGGGGCATCATAGCTCATTAGAGGTGCAGAACAGATCCAGGGAGTGAGGATGATCTGTGGCATAAGCAGTCTTAAAGCAAAAAAAAAGTCAAAATTCTCTCCTGTGTGATGGCTCAGTACCAATGTCAATAATCTCTCAGGATTTCAGCGGGGTGACCTGGAAGAGATGGCTGGAGAGAGGGCCTCCAAAGGACTGCTCATCTTGGTGAATTTCAGATGTCAGTTTAAACAGCATCCGAGCTAACCAGTGACAAACTAGGCATCCCAAAATATATTCTAGCTGCAAGCTACCAGATATTTTTCAGAGAGTTACAGATGGATACTTGGGAGCCACAACACATGCTTTAAAAAAAAAATGGAAAGCAAATATTCTGCTAACCACAAGTTGGCAGAAAGAACTGTTAAAAATCCTGTCCCCAAAGAGCTCATGAATAAAGGAAAGAAGCTCTTTGAAAAGAGAGACAGAGCGTGTGAAAGTCGAGGTGAACCACATCTTTATTTGTTATCACCAGCCTGAAGAGTTAAACACTCTTTTATTTTGCTACAAACACTTACATGTAGAAAAAAGGAAACTACTCCTCTTTGAAGACTTTGTTATTTTATTAAAGAACAAATTCCATTTCAAGTTACCATTTGCTGGTGTTAGTTTTGTTTCTCAAACAGAAGAAGGGAAGCCCTGTGGTACTGAAACCCAGCTGACACCAGGTACTTTTAGCATGTAGATGGTATTTTATTTAATTTACAAAATCAGGTGCTTAAGGCTCTGCAAAGGCAGATCTGCAGCCTTAATGCATCCCCTTGTGACAACAGCCTTTATACATGCATAGTTTACAGGAAGAGGCAGAAGAAATAGATGGGCATATTAATTAGAAACAAAAAAGTGAATTGATAAATTATATCTCACGATATACAAAAAGGAAGGTAAGACCAGATGTATCAAGCCAAGTCAAAGATCAGAATTTATGTAGTCAGAGTTGGGTGAACACACAGAGACACTGCGCATTTTCAGTCATTCTCTTCCCAACAGTAATTCTCATGGGAGCATGACATAGCCCTCTGTTCGAAGAATTTGTGCCAGGAAGGGTGGGAGGTTTAAAGAAGTTGTGGTGATAGGAGGCACTCTTTATACAGAACAGCAGGTGTGAGAGGGCAGGTCAGAGCACACAGGGCTGGGAAAGCAAGAGGCAGGAACATCACTGAATATGGGAATCATTCTCAATGACAGGGATGCGAGGCACTGAAGTTGGAGGATTTGTAATGACAAGACATGGTTAGCAGGTCTCATAAACATCCCGTGTGGAAGAAGAGTGATTAAATGGATAGCATTCCCCATACATCTAGAGCCCTCTCATGCCCTGCCAGTGGCAACAGCTAGCATTGCTCCTGCCACTTCTAAAAACACCTCTGGGTTGGACATTACTCAGTGCAGAAGGGAACTGGTCTCTTACAGCCTGTGTAAGGTTTCTCATGGATTCTGGGCCCATGCTCTCCCACTTTCTGCTGGACAGCTCTTCACCTCAGCAGTCAAATACGTGACAGTGCTGTCACCATAAACAGGCAGACTACGGAACACCACAAATAGCAGAGCACCATCAATTCAGTTGCTGAGTGACATGAGGTACTAAGAGTGATGAATCTTTCCTACACGGACAAGAAATGATTGATTTGAATAATTGCCCAAGAATATTCACATGACACCCGAACACAGTCGCTGTCATGATTACCAATGTCTCTCTTCCTCACAGCAAGTCTATAATTGGCAGGAGTGTCTTAGATAATTTATACAACAAGATTTTCACACTTTCCCAGTTTTGGATAGTTGCTAATATTTCATGAGACAGTAATTCTGTCATACAAGGGAGCTTTTGGCACATCTGTTGATGCCGACTGTCATTGGATTTCTATATTTTTGTGTCTTTTTCATTCATTGTCACTAGTACCCACCTATTCCTTTTTAGTATTGTGGAGATTCATATTTAGTTGCGGTATTCGATTGGTGCAAGTCTTTTCCTGTATTTAACAGGAACATCTACTTTAAGTACATATATGAATGGATTTCCTGTTATAAGGAAAAATTCCTTTTTTCTTAAAAGTTTGTCTGTACCATGTTGTTAAATAAGCGAATGATTAAATAAATCAGGGGTTTGCTTCTCTAGCTGTCCTGCATTCCAAACTAAGCAAACCACTCCAAAAACCAAGCAGATGCTGTCACCACTCCACGAGGAGCTAGGAAAGAGCTACTCTCTTCATTGCTTTGCTGTCATGCTAATGTAGATTGCCATGTGCTGCTCACTTCCGTGCTCAGTGGGATCCGACTGCTACCAGCAGAAGCAGGGGTCAGTGCCCTGCTTGTGGGACTGGAATGTCTTTTTGTTCTCTTAATATCACCATGAAACCAGTGGACAGTTTTAATTGTCATCCTTAGAAGTTGTTTTTGATCTCTCTTTGTATAGAGCAGTCATGTTTGCTTACCTGTTTAATAGCACATGTGCTCATTTCACCTCATTCCACCTGCAACAAGACAAACAAAGCCTTAACCTTCTTTGGCAGCACCAGCAATTACGCAGCCCTTGGGCTCAAGGAGTGAAACACTGGAATCAGAGCTGTGCTTTCAGAACACCCAGTGTCCTCACCGCCTCATAGGCACAAGTAATTTCAGTGGCAGCATTGCTCAGCAGCAGATTTATTTCTTTTTTTCACTCCTGCATGTGTTCAACATCAGCGTGTGAAAAATTGCTACTAGAGGGCAGATAGTGATCATGATACAGCTATTACTGGCTGCCAGGTGCTGCAGAGATTGGGGTCACTGCTTGCTTTTTTCCAAAAGAGGGACAGTTTAATGAAATCTTGCTCTTTGGAGGCAAGAAAGCGTTTATCCCCTCCAAACAAATTCATAGTCCTGAGGTAGAATGATGTGAATATGTATAATTTCTTTAGTGAATTACATGAATTTGTAAGAGAGGTTTGAGGCATATAGCATTTTCAAAGTCCCTCATTCAGATCTCTCTGCTGCCTGCATTTAGCATATGCAGAGCGGATGTGCAGAGAGTTCCATGGTGCCTTCAGTCCCAAATGGCTCCACTGATGTTTTTGACTGAAATGGTTTTCCTTGGCAGGATGATTAGACAGCAGCACACTCCATGGATGTTGCTTATTGCCTCTTACACGACTGGAATCCCTGGTGCTCATCCAGTTTTATGTACTGGCTGGTTGGCCCGCAAGCTCTGCTGAGCTGTGATTATTCCGCAGGCACACTGCCACATCCCTTGGGATTGTGTGTCCCACTACCCCAACCAAATGCATTTTACAAAGCTGACATCTTAAAAAATCTGAGTGGCTAAATCCCAGCAAGATCCTACCCACAACTGGTGCAGATCCTTCTCTCTGTCCTGCAGTGGAAAGGTTATAAGCAAAAGAGCCCACAATTTGTGCAGCACACGGAGGCAGTGAAAAGCAAGGGAGAGCAGAGGCATTAGGCAAATGGCCAAAAAAGCTGAGGCAGCATCACACAGAGACACACAACAAAGAAGCCAGTGGATCTAGTTGACTTCAGCTGAGCAAGGCTTGGAGTGCTGCAGTCCAGTGTGTCGATATTCATGAGCAGGCACATCAGCGGCTCTGCTGGGTGGAGTCAACTTCCAGGACCCAGCCCTCTGGTATTTTCTCATTCAAAGAGGCTGCACACACACAGAGAGCTATAGCCCAAGTGTGGAAGGTGATGTGAGGACACATAAGCTGGAAACATTCCAATGTTTGTTTCAGGCTGGAGATACAGCTCTGTCTATTGAACTGTAAAGGGTGGCTTAACTGTTCTAGCTCCCAGTTGTGAGTCTATACTTGGCCTGTGTCTGTAAAAGCTGATTTATTCCCTGAATGGTCACATCAGAAGTGATTTGGGCAATATAACTGTGTGACACTACGTTGAAGCTCAAGTTCAGGCCAGGCAGTGTCTTCTTATAGGTCCCATGTTGTATCTACCAGCCGTGTGCAGATGTCTTGGGCAACCTAAACTGTCCAAAATTGCACTAGGCACCTATGCCTGGGCACCTTAAGGGACTGTCTCTGCCATTAGCATGTTCACACTGCTTCCAATAGGTATCCCCTGTAAAACCTTGCATTAAGGAAAACACATCCCTACCCTGTACAGACGATGCTTAAACAGATGTGGGTCTACAAACTTCCTACTCCAGGAATAACGAATGAACTGTTTTGCATGAAAAGTTTATCAGATTATGCTCCTTTTCCCATTGCAGGTTATTCTGAAGCAGACATGACAATAAATCACCACAACCCTATGAATATTTCATAGAAACACATTTCAGCTTATGGGTGTTCTTTTTTTCTTGAACGATTATGTCTGTGTCTTCGGCCATTCATCGTCTGTGATACGTGACTGGCCACTTGATTCAAATTACTGTAGTGTCTGGCTTTTGACTGGTTCATTAAATATTTCATAACAAGGAGGAAAAGTAGCACTGCAGATGGCATTTACATGAATTTGCAGGCAGGTATTTGTGAAATCTTAGTCAGGATTTCTACTCACAAATGATTTGGGAAGATTAACAGGTATCTCTAAACACTGTCGAAATAGTGACTTTTTATTCCAGTGAAAATTCCCGTGAAATAATGAAAATTATGATGATAATGATTATTTGACACTGTTGCTCTAGTCAAAGTGATGCGGGTCCAGCATTCTGAAGTCTCTCAAAGACTGGACAATAACTCAGAAACTTAACGAGAAACAGAGTAGATGGGATCTCTTGCAATGGATTTCAACAGTGTAATAGCTCTTGAACAAACTGGAAAAACAAATCTCTGAAGTCTGACATTTGCCTTGTCAGTTCATGGGAGCTCAAAACTAGAATTCATAGAGACTGTAACGAAATTAAATTGTAAGTAGCAACAAGCATTCCTGAAAACCCTTCGTTCTCGTGTGTATCTCTTGTAACACAAGAGATTAACTACAAAATCTGTAAGGCAGAAAGAAGAGGCTGGAGGAAGGAGCACTAAGCTTTTAGATTTGATTTCCCCGAAATGACTCTCAGCTTTTCAGGAGCAAACTTTTCAATGGTTAAACTTTTATATTAAATTCCTGCATGCATGTTTAGCGGTCCTGTCACTCTGGGAGCATCCAGCTGTGCATTCAAACACCAGCTAACGTGAAAGATGCTACCAAACCACTACCTGTCCTTCCCATTGAGTGAGAGCTCTGCACAGGCCTGGAAATGGGAAGCTCCCATGAGAAACAAAATTCTCAGTGAAGTGAATGACAAAAGCCCCATTGACTGGGAGAGGCTGGGAGCAGAGGGGCTGTTACACCTCTGTGTCCACCTGCTCAGGTGATTCAACTTCTTGTTGCAGGCTCAGCATGCTCTCAGTGGTTTATTCAAGCTCCAGTGGTCTCTGGGTTGCTCTGGTGAAGCCTGACCATAGCAAACATCACCATGTGAATGTGACCTGCCACTGCTGTCACAATTTCCCTGCTGTGAAGGAACCTTCCTCCAGTAAGGATGCGAGTGCCTGCAATCTGTCAGGTAAGTGTTCCTGGTGGATTTGGAGCGATGTACTCATCATAAGTGCTTTAGCACCTCCTTCTGAGTGGGAGAGGGCAGGGAGCGTGGGCAGCAAGCAAGGAACCTGTCGGGCAGGGGGAGCAGAGGGTGAGGTAGGGACCCAGAGGGACAGGGGAATGACAGTGTGGGGAGGTGGTGGGAGCGATAACAGAAGGGGAGGCTCAGATGGACTTCATTGCTCTCTACAACCACCTGGAGGGAGGCTGCAGTGAGGTGGGGCCAGTCTCTTTTGCCATGCCTAGCGTGAGAGGATTAGAGGAAATGGCCTTAAGCTGGGACAGGGGAGATTTAGGTAAGGTATTAGAAACAAATTTTTCACTGTTAGGGTGGTCAGGCACTGGAACAGGTTGCCCAGGAGCGTGTTGAAGTCACCATCCCTGGAGGCATTCAAGAGACACTTGGAACTGGTGCTGGGTGAAGTGGTTTAGGGGTTACAGTGGTAGTGCTGGGTGGGCATTTGGACTGGATGATCTGAAAGGTGTCTCCCAGCCTTGATGATTAGATGATCCTGTGGAGGCTGGAAAAGATCTGGGAGAAAGACGAGGAGCTGCGGGTGGGCAACTGAGACGGCTGGGAAAAGCGGTGGGCTCCAGAAGACCGATCAGCCGAGGAGGTAAGGGCTGGGCAGCCCGGGAAGAAAGCTGGGGGGGGAACCCGCCGGGCTGGGGTGGGAGCTGGGACCGGGTGCAGAGTGTGTGCGGAACACCCCCGAGCAGGAGCGGGAGCGGGAGCGGGGCTGAACGCGGGGCAGGAGCGGGGACAGAGCCGGCCGCAGGGTGTGCGCTCAGCGCCCAGGCAGGACGCCCGCCAACCCGCCCTGAGGGCCCGCGAACTGCAGCCTCCACAATGCCCTCAGCCCGCACCGGGCATGCGCGGCCGCCGCCTGCGAGGCCCACCCGCCCCTTCCCCGCCCGCCGCCGGGCGGGGACACCGTGAGCTAGGAGGCGGCCGGGGCGGCGGGGCCGGGCCGGGCCGTGGGGCGGTCGCTGCCGCGGGCGGCAGGTGAGGCGGCGCGGGGCGGCCGTGGGGCGGGGGCCGGCCCGGGCACCCACAAGGGGCGGTTCGTGGGGGCCGGTGGCGGCTGCCGCCTCCTTCCTGAAAGGGAGAGCGGGTGATGGGGAAGCGGGAAGTGGGGTCATGTCCTTCGTGGTTCGTTGGCGACCCCACGGCGGGGAGGCGGAGAAGCCAGGGAGCTCTCCCGGAGCGAGGCGGCCGTGGACGCCTCTGCAGAGCCGGGCAGCGGGAGCGGTCCGGGCCGGCAGCCCGCGGTGAGGGTGAGCAGTGCCGGCTCTCGCAGACAGCTGTTCAATTACAACTCTAATAACCTCCCCAAAGGTCAAAGGCGCTGCAGGTTTAAAGCCTACTGGGGCAGGTAAAGATGTAATTATGTTCTCCTGACAGTTTTCCTTCATGGCTTAGTGCCTTGGGACACCATCCCCCTAGCCCCCCCCCCCCTCCGCCGACACCTGTCTTCGGCTTTGAAAGCTTAGCAATGAATTTGTGAGTTTGGCCCCAATGGATACGGATGCCGGGTTTATCACATCCTGCACCTTTTTAATTATTGCGTGCTGACTAAGCATGGTGGGAAAGTTTCTCGTGCCCGTGTCAGCTCTGGATGCGCTGCACATGTGTGTTCCGAGATCGGGCTCACCTGTGTCTGCTGGGTCCCCTTGCTTCCTTCCAGCCCCCCCTCAATTAACCCAGTGTTTAAATGGGCTGTGAAGATATAGGTTTCATGTTTGGAAAAATAAATGAAGTGGAGAGGCACACTCTCCTCTGATGATAAGAATAGTGACTGTATCTGAACTACTGCTCAAGCCAAGGAAATACATCAGTGTTTTCACACCAGTGGCATAGTTGGGTAACTATTGACAAATGCTGACTTTTAAACGGTGACTGCTGACTTTGGTAATAAAACAGAAACGGCTCCTTTTAAGAGCAATCTCAAAACACTTGAACTGATTGATTGGCTTGTTAGCTCAAGCCTTGACTTAGCTGGGAACCAGAAGAGCTCTTATTCTCTGCAAGGACGTTCTCCGTGAAATAAATCTGACTTATGCTAAACACATCAGCTCTAAGACAGGCTGTTTATTTTGCAGTGTCATTTTCAAAACCGTGGTAGATACCAAATGCGTGAACTAGATACAGGAAAGCTGCCTTGCAGTCTGCTTTTCTGCCAGAGTGCATTTTGAACGGTTTATGATTGCAAGGTGGCAGTTTCACTTGGAGTCTCACTTTTGTGTTTTAATTAGCTGCCATCCAAGCTAGAGTTCAGCCTCCAACACTTGTGAAGTGTGCCATGAACATGGACTCTAGGTACCTGGGTAATGTTTTGGGACTAATTACTTAGAGCCCATTCTCTATTAAGCAATGTGCAAAATGGATTGACTATATGGAAATCTCTTTCCAGTTAAATTTACAATCTCCTGAGTTGAATTTCATTGTGAACTTACTGAGGTTTGCTTCAATCATCTGGAAATTAAATATTCTCATTCCCCTTTTTCTCACCCCCTTTCTCTTAAAAATTGTTGCTTTAAAGTGTTCCATAAATGCTGTGGGTTTAAATGGTTCCCTGTGACAGCAGCCCACATTCAGCTGCTGCTCCCCAGAGTTTTTAATGTATCTGGCCTGTGCTCTAACATAGCAAGGTCTTTAGGAGATGTTTTAAGACATAGAGGCTTAGAGATTTTCCACAAGTAAAGCTATCAAATGATCAGAGCTGTAGATGACTTTTCTCAGCAAAAGAAACTGCTTTCTATTTAAAATGGCTTTTCCAGTCAGAGTGTATCTAGGCTGTGAAGGAGTGGATTTTTCTAGGAAGTAGTGGGAGGCAGGAAGAATCATGAAAAAGAAGGTAGTGCAAAGGAGAGCATTAAACCACAGAGCCAGAACCAGATCAGAGGTCCTCAGCTATGCAGATAAAATTTCTTCAAGAGGACAAAGAGTCTTCTGACACTGTGGGACAGTATTTTCTTAGGTTGTGCCCCAGGGTGGTTGCAGAATTCAGTGTTGCACTTCACATTGGGTCTACAAAGGTCATGGAAGAGTGGGTTAGGAAGGGTCAGTGGAGGTCTGAGGAAGATGAGTGATGCTCCCCTGTTTTGCTGGCTGCCTTCCTGGGGAAGCCAGCTGCTGTCCCCAAGGGACTTTGCACCGTTGGCACAGAGCACTGACTGAGGGTTAGCATTTGCTGATGGTTCTGCTGTGCTGGATGATGGTGTGACATGGGATCCTCTTTCTTCTCCTTTTACGTCGTGGAGGAGTGCGCCTTCTGTGGTAGAATGTGCTCCCTTCTTCTGCATCAGCACACCACCTGCTCCGACACCACTTTGCCACCTTCTCTGCACAACTGCCTCTCCCTGTCCTGGAAGCCAGCTGGTAGGTGTGAGGGGCTGGAAGAAAGCAGGTTTCTTACTTTGCCTTCCAAGTAGGCAGATTGTGCCTGGTGGCACGGGCAGGGGAGAGAGGGCCACTCACACCTGGTGGTGCCAGACAGCGCCCAGCTCTGCCTGCGTTTGGCACGAGCTGTGAGCGGGGCATTGAGCTCAGCGTGGGGGAAGCTCAGCTGTGAGTGTTCAAAGCCAATTACTGGACGCAGGCTGTGTATGACAAGCTTCAGTTTCATTAGCTGCCTCCCAGGAGTATCGAGCTGTGCAGCTCACCTTTGCAGAGATCAGAGTCTCCTCTGTGATGTTATTAGGTGTTTTTAAAAATAGCTTCATCAATCCACTTTAAAAGAGCTGGTCTGCTCTGATAACAGTGCCTGCTGGTGCTTTTCCAGATAAGGAACTTGTCACTTTTCCTGCTGTCATACATGCAGCTTCTGCCCTATTTAGAATACAGTATAAAAAAAGACTACAGAATAACCACCAGTCTTGAGTATTTATGTGTTTAGTTTAGGAACAACTGAACACTCCTTATTTAACTGCTTTGGACATTACTGGTTTATGAAGAAGTTATGATCATGCTAAATACAGAGCTGAAGATAATAACTCCACATACGGGTGTCTTGAGGAAATCTTCATGATAATGTCTCTTATATAACAAAATGACAACAGGCCAAAGATATCTTTTTTTTTTTTTTTTCCTTTCTGTCCCAATTAGAAATTCATTAGCTTTAAAAAGAATCTGAAATACTATGTTGTGCGTGTATGTGTATAATCTATACAATGGTGGGAAGCAACCACATGAAATAGTGTAAAACCAATTTCAGTCTCTTTTGGGGGTCTGAAAAGTAGTTCCCAGCAGTATCACGAGGAAACTGCAATTGCAGGACCTACCTAGTAATTCATTCTATCATGGTGTATGCAGGAGCAGTGTTCTAATTTACACATTTCTTTGATGTTTTGTGAGCAGATGGCATTTTTAGAAAGGTCTGTTAATTCTGTGGGAATTCAGTAATGGCTAGTTGCTGGGGGATCAGAAAAGAGTAGTAGTCAGAGTGAGGCTCCTGATTTCTCTGCTCTCAAAAGGGAGACAGCCCTCTGCAGACTCATTTTTAAGCTACTATTCATTTAGAAATCATTGCTTAACAATATTCACCAGTGCCCTCAGCATAAATTTGGAACTTGTTGACTGGTGTTCATTAATTGGACTGTTCTCCATGAACCAGTCACTTGTTATTACAGGTAAAAAGTACTGGGGCGATCATGGCTTATTGTGGGACACGATGTACTGTGGATATTCATAGGGAAGCCCTGTACTCTTTTCCTCTTTCCCTTTTTCTCACTTGTTTCATGGTTCCTTTCCGTTTGTATTGCCTTTCTCTATTTCTGTCTCTTTCACCGCACCTTTGAGTTGGTTCGTGTACTTCAAGCACCTGCCTAAAGTGTTTGCAGCACAGGACCTAAATACATGTTTGCACTGTGACATCAAAGGATCACATTTTGAAATTACTACTTTTCCTTTGAACAAGAAGAAAAAAAGGTTCCTGGTTGCTATGGTGATGAACACTATATAAATGCCTATAAATAAATAAAGTAAACAGCTGATTCATGGACTTTGATTTGCACTATTTTTTGCTTTCCTAATGAGATATAATTAAATATCAGAATGGGAGGAAGTGACTTTCTATCAATTTTATTAAATACATGTTATGCCTTCTCTTTTACAGTATTTCAGCTGAGAACGATTAAATAGTAAGATGTGTATTTTTCTCTCTGTAGGAAGTTGATGGTTTGGAAAATCATAGTCTAGTATTTATAGAAAAAACTTGTAGGTGCCAAAAGGCACTCTAGTAAAAAAGTGGTGTCCATTTTCAGTTTAATCAGAACATACATTTTGATCTAAATGCCTATTTTTCTTATCTCTAAGAGACTATTAGAGCTGTTGCAACATTTAAGTTCCAGTCAAAAGTGTCTGTAAATGTAATTATGTTCTTGTGCACCCCACTGGTGCACAACAACAAAACTTGAAAATGTCACTGACTTTTTCTTTTATGTCAGAATGACAAAGGCACAGTGAAAAATCATATGTTCCTTGCTGAAATTCGAGGAGGAGGGGAGAATTGGCTTTTTCACTGGCTTTTTGTTCTCGGGCTTGTGATGTAAAAGTAGCTTTCTCTCTGTGCTAAAGGTGATAATTGTAAAATGGATTGGATGGCGACAATAAACTACTTCTTCAGAAGTCAGGGAGTAGCCATCAGCCACTGCTAAGAATGCCCTTTTCATTATTAACCTCTGGAGCCAGTCTTCTTGCAGTTTCTGGAGCAGGACTGCAGCCCAGTTCCCCACCAGTGCACTGGAGTAATCCCACACAGGTGTTTGTCACTCAGAAAATGGGTGCACTTTGGTTAACAGCAAAGGAGAGTCTATAATGGAAGGAGCTGTCCTTAGGGGAAGGAAAAAAGGTATGTGTGATATACAGAATTACTCCCTGGTTAAAGGACCAATCTGGTTTCTTGGTGGGAACTTATTTTGCTACAGTGGCCTGAAGAGAGATTTCCTCATCCCTGAACTGCTGAGTGCAGCTTGTGCACTGACAGGGAGTAGATCTGCTTTCTACGAGTCACAGCTTTGTATTCAAAAAAACTACCAGATTTCCAAAGGACTTTGGAGCATTATCCTGTCCTATTAAACAATGATGAAACAGCACCACATCCTTCACTGTCTTCCTTCCCTCTGTGCATTCAGATTAATATCTGTTTGCTTTACCAGTTAAAAATATGTTTGACTAGATACCTTTTACTTCCAAGCGTGGGTAATTGGGAGGACAAGGATGCACGGTAGTTTTTTGCAGTTATACACAACTGCTTCTCACAGAGCAAAACATGTATCTGCACACAGCTATTGAAGGCAGGGGCAGAACAGGAGCAAGGAATGGTGTCCCTGAGGGTTGCACTTCAGCAGTGGCAGCCTGCTCCAGTTTGATTTATGTTTCATAGGCCTGTCACTTTTGTCACAGCTGAGCTGCTGCTGTGGCCAGGCTGGTGGTGCTCACCTGAAGAACAGCGACAGCATCAGTGAAATAGCCACAGAGCTACTTCTGAACCTGGTGTTTTGTGCCATGGCACTGTGCTCATCTCTCAGAGCATGGCACAGTGTCCCGACCCTGACCCTGTGCCTGCCACAGCACTGTTTCATGTGGGCCTGAGGCTGGAGCAGGTTGTGCCTGCTGGAATTTGATTTGTGCTTCATGTGTATCAAAGGTAGTTTTACCCGGATTGCGGGTAGGTCTGGACAGTCAGTGTTTGACCTGTGTGACTGACAGTGGACAAGGCAATGCAAGGTCTCTCCTAAAAAGGTCACTGCAGAGGCTGATTATGTTTGTAGGCAGCCTGAACCCAAGCAGAATCTGCTGCCTGCAAGAGCAACAGGGAGATGTGAAAGGTGGCAAAAAGGGAGTCTTGAATGTGCTTCAATTTGCAGCTACTCCCAGGGCTAACCACATGGTTTTGGTGTCCCTGGAGGCCAGGTTGGTGCTGGAGCAAGACCAGGCTCCCAAGTCATTGAGAGAATTTTCTCAATTGAAAAGCAGCATTATTAGTAGCACATACTGCCTTTAATGGAGAGGCATCTTTATTTAGAAGTCTTTTCTTCAGGAAGGAGGATAAAATATACATATAGATATTAATGACAGGACAAGCTGGAGCTGTTGTGTATCTCCTTTTCTGGCATGATTAGGAAAAAGGGTGAAACAGTGCATATACTAGATTTTTTTCTTCCACTCCTCAGAAGCTCTGCTTATATGTGGTTAGGATTTTATTTCTGTCAGAATTTTTTTTAATGGATAGATATGATCCAGGACCATCTGGTGGAATTTGCTGTTGTCACATCTAGGTTTTCTGATGTATTGCCTGTCAAGTTATGTTGTATGTTCAGATGAATTTCTCATATGATCTGCTGACAGCTACTGACAGCCCTGAGATGGGAAGTTGGAAGCCTGGGGGGAAGAACAGAGGGGCAGAGATAGCTTAAAAAATGTAACTTTGATTGCTTTTGATTGGTGGGCTTTTATTTCTGGTATTTATGGGTGACTGTTTTGTGAAGAAAGGTGAATGAGTGAACTTTAAACCCAGTGCATCTTAGTGCACCTAAAGTACTGTAATTTCACTTCGAAGGTCTTGGAAGTCTGTCTGTAGTTTTGTTGTTGATTTTTTTTATTTTGACATAGGGCTCTTTAGTCTTTCTCTATCCTTAACTCTCTATCTGTAGACAATCTCACACCTACTTAAATTGCAGCCTTTTCTTCCTCCCTTACTCCTCCATCCTTATCCAGTCTGTCTTTAGAAAGATCTCAAAATATTTTTCCATTTATTAGGATATCATTAGGTATCCTAATAATCATAGTATCTCAGTATGCTAATCCTAAATCCTAATACCATAATAATTCTGTAGTAAGATTAACGTAGATTTTTGATGAATTAGAATTAACCTTTGCAGATAGATCACATGTATAAAAGCAATATGCAACTTCGAAACAACTACAGTCATTCTTTTCTTGCTGATATAAAAATTTATTAAAGTAGATGGTTTTGGTGTAGAGGTCCACAGTGCAACTGCATTTCCTCACACACTGATGAAGATAATGCTGTACTTTGTAAACCAGAATCCAAACAAGCCATAAGCACTTCAGTTTTGTTCTTCATTTTTTTCTGCCATAATTTGAAGCTCCAAGTAGCAATTATAGGCTGGTGACAAGATAAATTTCACAACTTGTTGTCATTTGTCATTTTTCAATTGGCTAGATCAGAAAAGAAGTGATCTGTGTTTCAACTTTAAAGGTTTTTAGTTTATATAGTACTGATAAAAAGCATAGTACAGATATTTTTGAATGGGTTGGGAGGAAGCCTGTTTGTAGACAGAGGTGGGGTTGCACTGCAAAGGCATGTCCAGGTGTGGCTCTAAACACAGACTCTTCCCCTTCTCTCTCAAAGCTGTCCTGGTTATACCAGGCCTTCTGCTCATTGCATCCTGCCTAAATGTTGATGAAGTTGGAAGTCACCCTTGAAAAGGAAAGAGCTTTCTTCCATGGGAATTTGGATCTTAAGATGACAGTCCCCAAGTTCAGGGGACTCTTTCTGAGGAAGAGGCTGGAAAGCATTTGCTTGCCTCTAGTTACTTTTGTGGCTCCTTGTTGCTATGTCTTGGACTGGGGACTGCAAGTGCTCTTCCGTGACAGTAGAGAGAGACGTTGTATTAAACTGACCAGGCCAGTAGAACCTAAATATAGGGACCACTGTTGTGTACTCCAGTCTTGTTCCATACTTTAGAGCTTCAGATAAGGAAACTTGGAAATGATCCCACTCCTGTGCTGTTGTACAGGAGGGATCAGGTATGCAATGGTCAGTGTAAAGATGCAGCAGCTCTCCATGGTGGTGGTGGTCTGTGTTGGATGGAGCACTGTTCTCGTACTGCTCAAGCATCAACTCAGCTGTTTTCAGAAGAAGTGGACTTCGAAGGAAACCCCATGGATGGAATATGGCCAAATCCTCTGCCTGTAACATGTTTGATAGCACTGCAGGGTGGCAAAGCTGGTCTCTAGTCCTTAAACGCATTAAATTAACTCTAGGCAAGCTTGCTGAGAAAAGGGTAATGAAGCGGGTCCAAAATGGACATGTGCGCTCAAGCACATGCAGTGGGTTTAATGCTCCAGGCAGCATTCCTGCAGACACGTGGCTTGGGAGCAGCCAGGTCATGGAGCACACTGTGCTGTTTGTTAAATGTATTGCAGACCACAGGTGCAGCCAAAATCACTGAGCCAGGCATAAAAGGGAAAGTCGGTTAGGAGGGAGAGCAGTCCCATCAGGAGGAACTTGTGAGAAGAGCTGGATGCAGTCTGGCATGATGGTGGCTGTGGAGGATATGTTCTAGTCAGCACGCTCTCAGGACCTGCCTGAGCCCTTTGTAGCAAGAATTTCAGTTTCTGATAATGGGGACTGATGAGGATCTCAGCACATGGATTGTGTTGTTTTGAGTAGAGGCGGTGTCTGAACAGATCTGCAGCATGACTGACGTTGTGCAGTCTCCATCTTTACTTTGTGTGATGAAGAGGTAGGAGTGGGGGAGATTACCTGAAGCACCTGGCTAGAGGCAGAACATAGTTTATCAGCGTTCCTTTGTCTGGAGGAGTACACAGCCCATATATAATTTAGAAACGTGTTAAAAAATAGGGAGCTGTTGTCTTTTAAAATCAGTGAGCACTCAAGTCTGTTGGTTTAAAATCTTGCAATATGTCTAAAATTAACCAAGAAAGTGTTTATAAATAGTACTGATAAAACTAAGCCCTTCATAAACTCAGAATAATGTATATTTTCCATGTTTAGGCTGAAATATCTGGAGCTGCATGTGGATTTATCCTTATCAGTTCTTCTGAAATCACATTTAATAGAGATGTTCTTTTCAGATGTGATCTGTAAACAGATTTTTTTTTGTTTGTTTCTTTTGCAGTAAATGTTGCTTCCCCCAATTTTTTTTTCCTTCATCGTGTCTTTTCTCCCTTCTTCTGATTTAAACCTGATGAAGTTATGCTATAGTTAAATTACCAGAGGGGGAGAGTGATATCAATGTCCTCCACCTTGTTGTAAAAAAATCTATATTTTTGTTTTCTGCAGTGTATTGAGAGCAAGATAAACGAGCAGGGTGTTGCCATCCTTTATCACAGTGAGAATGATAAATGACATGTCCTGGAATGTTTAAAGATGTGTAAGAATGCAAATCCTTGGCCCACAAGGATGTGTGGCTGAAAGTGCTGATCCAGCCAGGAGTTAGGCACATCCTTAAATCTAAGCAGAAGCGTTGCTTCCATTGGGTGTATATATTTGACACCATGCTGTGTGGGGTAAGCAAAGCTCATTGTGTGAAAGGAAGTTTGACTTGTTTTAGTGGCTTGAAGTGGGATAAGGAAATGAGCCTTTTCCTGTCCCCTGGAAGAACAGTCTGAGAGCAGTGCAGGTGCTGCTGTTCTGTTACTGTCCTTGGCTCAACAGTGTGAACTGATATAGATGGAAACCCTGACAGTTTGGTGTTTGATACCTTACATTGCATCCCTCCACTTCTCCTCCTCACTTTTCACACTCTGCCCCTGTGCTAACCATGAGCAGGCGGCTTTGTTTGTAGCAGGCAATACAGCACAGCAGCACCTCAGCCTGGCAGGGTGGAAGCACTACAAGAGACTGAGGATGTTAATGGGAGTGCATAACTTTTCCTCCCTAGCAAACAGGGAAATATTTAGAAATTTTCAGTAATTCACAATTCAGCCAGGAGGGCCAACAACTTCCTGGGGGCATCAGGGACAGCATCACCATCCAGGCAAAGGAGGGGATTGTCCCGCACTGCTCTGCACTGGGGGAGCCTCACCTTGAGTGCTGGGGACAGTTTTGGATGCCACAAGGTAAAGAAGACATTAAGCTATTACAGAGTGTCCAGAGGAGGGCAACACAGATGGTGAAGGGTCTGGAAGGGAAGCCTGGTGAAGAGTGGCTGAGGTCACTTTGTTCAGCCTGGAGAAAAGGAGACCAAGGGGAGACCTCACTGTGGTCTTCAGCATCCTCAGGAGGGGAAGAGGAAGGGCAGCTACAGATCTCTTCACTCTCATTACCAGTGACAGGACCCAAGGAAATGGCGTGAAGCTGAGTCAGAGAATGTTTAGTTTGGATATCAGGAAGAAGTTTTTCACTGAAACAGTGGCTGAATACTGGAAGAGGCTCCCCAGGGAAGTGGTCACAGCACCAAGTCTGGCAGAGTTCAAGAAGCATTTGGACAATGCTCTCAGGCATATGGCAATTCTTAAGATGTTCTGCATGCGACCACAAGTTGGACTTGATCCTGATGGGTCCCCTCCAAGTCAGCATATTCTGTGATTCTATGATCTTTTCTCTATCTGGTTCTTTTTCTGGTTGTCCTTTAGTGGAAGTATTCTTTTTGGCTCTGTTCTTTTTCCTCCCCTTTAGTTCATTCTCATGCCCTGTTTTTTGCTTCTTTGTATTTGATGTCATGTGTGCTTTCTGAGGATGCAGTGTATTCTCTGCTCTGGTTGCTGTTCCACATATTCCTGGTAGTGTGAAGTCATCTGTTTCTTTCCTCATGGATTTGAGCTTGCTTTCTAGCTGGGAGGTGATACATCATTTTTGTGTACAGATGGAAATGTTTTTATTGGGTTTCTTTGGTACTGAATTAGATGTCACCCCTCTTGCATCCTTGAGACTCTAAAAGAGATGGAGGCTGAGTTTTCCTGATGCACTGATTTTACACCATCAGTTTCACTGAATTACCACCAACTGATCCCACAGCATTGCGGCTGGCACTGAAATTCTCACATTTGTCTTCTGTGTTTTAAGTGATTTTCTTTAGTTCATACAGGGCAATGAAGTCTCAAGTTCATGACTGGAAATTTCTTGGTATTTTTTTGATAAATACAGATCAAAAATATAATCTCCCACTCTGGTCTTTTTTTTTTCTAGAGCTGTCTTTGAAGGTTGCACATTCTTCTGTTGTACATCCTTTGTCCAAGTGCGTCTTCTTTTTGTTCTCTATTCCCCTCCTACTTGTTTCTTCTCTTCCTTCCCTTTATTTTAGTCCTAGGTCTTCTTTATTCTTTTGGGTTGTTTAGGTTTGAGAAGAGACACACCTGAGTTTAAGTATAGTTGGCTATTTGGAGTTAATGTGGAAGTTTTTCTTACAAATGCCATGTAAGCAAAGAGCTTAGCAATTTGCCCCTTCATCTCCAAGATTTTTCCAGTGTCAGCTGAGAAGTTTTGCAAACTTTTTTCATCCTGCCTCCAACTTTCATTGCTTTTTGACCATCTTGTGCTCCAAAGCTTGCTTTGTCATACCTGTGAGAGGCTGTGCTGCACAATTCTCACATCCAAACCAAGTGATGTTTCCCTTTTCCACTGTAAAATGTTTCACCTTTTCCTTTCAAAACACACATGCAAGTATTCTCCTTTCCTCTCCTCTGGCCTTTGACTCTGCCTTATAAAACTGAAACAGATCTAGGTACTTGCTGGCAGCTGGACTTCTCTGCTTAGTTGCGTCCAGGAGCCCCTTTTCCATCTGCTAGATGTTCTGAAGGTCACATGTGCATCAAAAGGGGAAAGGGGGCATTTGATATTAAACAGGATTTCTTGGTTCTTGTGTGGAGATGGCATATACGGAGCTTGGGATTAAAGATGCGGGGAATAAGAGTTTATTTGATAACAGAAGGGGGTTTTCTGTATTTGTGAAAAAGTGGGTTTTGTACCACCCAGCTGACTTGCCAAAGTTCAACTGAGAATGTTATTCTCAATGAAAGCAGATCATGTTTTTTTCAGTTGCAAAGATTCTTTGTATATGGTGTTAATTGCCTTTCCATCTTTTTACTGTTTTACCTTAACAATTTGATTACGCATGTATTTTTGCTCTGGAGAGACAGTGGGTGTGATACAATCTCTGTTTTAAACTGTTATCATGTAATTAGCAGGGAAAGATGTCTCTAAAGTCTGATCTGCTTGCTTCTTTGCTGCTCAAGAAGCAAAGAGCAGCTGAATTACGGGATTTCAGTCCTTTGATGTCTTTCAGTGCTAAAATTTCACCCATTATGTTTTAGGGCTCAATTTTACATACTGTTCGCTGAATAACACTTACTCTTGGCAGTTCTGTTCTCTTCACTGGTGTACTAGTTTGAATGTTTTGTTCAACTGAGAGTTTAGACCTTGGTTTCTTTAAGCCAGAGTCTCATGTGCAGTTTTAAGCTGTATGTGAGTTTTGAATCATTGAGTGACCAATGAAATACTTAGGCACAGTCTATGTAACATATCTTGGAAATGCCTTGAAGGAATTTGAAGTCAACTGCTTCTGTCCAAGGAAAAAAGCCCTCCTGAGTTTGTGTGTAGGGGCTGCACTTCCCCTTCAGAAGAGGAATGCACTGTGTATTGTTGATGTGATGGGGTTTTGCACGTACTCCTGGCAAGCAGACAGTCAGATTAGTTACAGAATGACCACAGTCCATCACACAGAACATTCACGGGTAAGCCTGTGATGCATTGGAAATGAGTGCGTTGTGAATTGCTTCGTGTCTTACTTTGCTGGTGTTTTCCTCTCTCCCAGCTGGCCACATGTAACGTAAATTGAGTGGGATGGTGGTGGTTTGTGAATTGAAATCCCTTTCCACTGGAAAATTAGTTTCCCTGAGCAGATGAGGCTTTCATCTGTAGCTATGTGGACAAAAAGCCCTCTCCAGAAAGATGTATGACAGCACTTTCATGACCTCCTTTTTTGCACTGACTCAACCATATCATAAACTGACTTTTGTGAGCCAAACCAGACTCAGGCTGTTCTGCAGTTGTCATTTATTCCAATTTTAATTTCAATATTTTCCTGCTTACTTTTCACAATGGATAGGAGGAGTGGTGGGAGGGAAGAGGAGGAGCGGTGGAAAATAAAAAGGTGCACAAAGATTAATTTGCTGTGTAATTTTCTCTTCTAAAAGGAGGGAGAGACACACCTGGGAAAATAGGTTATCAGACCTCTAAGCACACAGATGAAATATTGTCCTTTCTAGCAGACACTGTGGTGTTGCACTGAGGCAGTCACTTACTCAGCACTAAAAGTATATGACCAGATTCATTTTGAGGAGGCATGATGTGGTGTGCCTGCATTTTTACTACCTTTAGCTAAGTTAGGGCCCTTGGTGCTTATCACTTTTTAATGATTTGTTCTTACCTCTTGCTCCTTGCTTCTGGCTGTTTGTTCTTTACTACTTAGGTTGTTACTCAGGTTCACGTAGAGACCTGAGAGTTAATAGAAAATGAAGATTGGAGTTGCTCTCACCTTCCCTTCTCCTGTAAGGTTGCCTGGAACAGTTCCACACACATTTATATATGGCTTTGCAGCATCTTGGTTTCTGACTCTGTTATGGTTGTGTCAAAGTATAAAGCTAAAGCTGGGAAGCTAGCAGCTCATTGAAATTAATTTATTTGGATTTATAAAAC
The DNA here is from genome assembly GCA_034509425.1 of Eopsaltria australis. Classification (NCBI taxonomy): domain Eukaryota; kingdom Metazoa; phylum Chordata; class Aves; order Passeriformes; family Petroicidae; genus Eopsaltria; species Eopsaltria australis. The sequence continues at coordinate 3,833,965 of JAVTVJ010000105.1, forward strand.
CACTGGTTAATCATCTCTTAATGTGGGTATAACCTTAGAAGAAATATGTAGTCTCTGTCTTAATTGTAATCTTTAATATGAATTTTGCAATAGTCATACATATGTATTATATACAAATGTATATATACTTAGCACAGAGGTCACAAGGCAAGCTATTACAGACAAAGTTCTCTAGTCCTTGCTTAATTTATGTGCATGTATTGTCCCACTGGAACACAGGACTCTTTTGTACATGCTTATTTTTAAGTCTTAAATATATTAAATCAAATAAGAGAAGAGGGTTTTTATTTCAGTATATTTTGGGCTTTAGTTTGGTTCATCACCTGGATGGTAAAGAAATGGTGGTTATTTTGTGTAACTACGAGTCACTTAGCAAGATGATTGTTTTCTAGTCAGTCCTCAGTCCCTGACTTCAGTGCTTTCTCCTTTCCCATACTTGCTGCAGTAATACAGGTGCAGCAGATTTGGGTCTTCATAGTGGCAAGAGAAGCTTTCTGTGCTGTAGCTTTAATCCCTTTGCCTGGAAATAGGGGTTGGCTATCGCAGCAGATTGTTCCTGTCAGCCTCCAGGACAGATTATAAGCACATCATTCTGTCACAGAAGGGGTGGAGCAGGATGAGCCAAGGCAGGAAGGTTGTAAATGTCCTCTATCTCTGACCTCTCCAGACCTGGGATAGGATTCACTGACTGTGGCCTATACATATGTATGTTTTAGTCTTGTCTTCAAGGTCACAAGACCTTCCTCTCTGAGGCTGCTGGATGTGACAGCACATACGTCTTTACTATGGCTCATCTTGGGAATGCTTCGCAGGTGAGAGTGTTCAGCCCTTCTCCAGCCCTCCCTGTTCTAGGTGGCTTCTCTGGGGAATGGCTGCATCAATGCCAGCAGAAGCCTGGAGATGGAAAAGCACATCCTGATGTAGGAAGCTGTCTGGAGAGCCCTTGATGTCTTGAAATACTCTGTGAAGTAGCTGAAAAACCACTCTATTCTTGGCTTTGCAAATATCAGCACATAGATCCAGAGCTGTATGAAATGAATGAGGGCAGATGTTTTTAACTGGAGTCTTAAACAGCAATTGGTTTATCGGGCTGATGTTGCTCTTCTCTCAGTGACAGTCAGGTTACACTTCAGTTATTTGAAGAGACTCTCATTGCCAAAGACTTGACTCAGCATTTGATGCAACAGAGGCAGCAGATCTTGCTGGTAGGAAGGAAGGGAACAGGAATGAGCTGCTGCGGCAGGGTTGTGTAAGGGATCTCCCATCATCAAAGGGCCACAAGTGAGTAGCAATTGTGTCAGTAGTTTTGCAGCTGTTCCTCTTTCAACAGGTACTTCTGGCTTTTTCTCTGAAACTTTCACCTTGTGTGTATTTAATGTCATATCATCTATTTATGGGGGTATTAAAACCTCCACACGAGTGGATCACAAGGAGGGCTTGCAGGGAAATGATACATTGATTTATTGGTGGGGGAAAAATGGGACAGAAATTAATTGCCTTGGTTTTTATTACTATTCAAATAAATAAAACAACAAGTCTAATACAAAAAGTTCCCATCATGTCAGGCTTGGCCTTCTTCCTCTTGCTGCTGTGCCCTTGATAAATATGCCTAGATTCAATAGTCCTTCCATGAATTTTCAAGCTGCCGAGGGCATGAAGAAACTCTTCTTAGGTATTGAACTGTAAATGGTTGCATATGACACCTAGAGGAGTTGAAATGGGTTTTTACAATTAATTCAGTGTATTCATCACACTTTCCCTGTTGTGTGCAGTGGTTCATGTTGAAGCTGAGAAAGATGATTCGTTTGCTTTCTGCTCCCTCCTGTCAGTAGCAGCAGTAGCCCTCAGAGCAACATTTGAAACAGTAAATGCCTGGCCTGCAGCCATGTGTTACTACTTCTCTCTCTTCTGGGCATTCTGATGATACTGTAATCAGATGAAGGACGAGGTAAGAATTCTTCTTTTTCATGGGGAAAATCAGACTCGGATATTTAAGTACTAATCAAAACCCAGTTGTTAGGATATTTTTTTATTAGCCAGCAGATATTTTTCAGTCCTATGGCCTATGCTGTCAGGAAACACCCTTTTTTTTTATTTTTTTTTTTTACCTCCTGTATAAGTTATTTTATGATTTGTGAGACATAATGCTCTGTTCTGAAATTTCATGTGACTATCAGCACCCCACCCAGAACATGGATGTTTCGTGCTCCCTTAACATCAGTGTAAAAGGATACAGGGAAAGTATCCCGTGGTACTGTGCTCCAATTTGTTATTAATATTACACAGCTGTCCTAGGAATAGGGTTGGGTTGTATGCTGGCTGCATCCTTTAAAATGTGAGGATGTGTTGTACGGGTGTGGCTGAAAGGGGGCGTTGGAGGCAAAACAATCTGTTTGCAATTATGGGACTCAAAATGGCAGTAAACCTTTTTATTTCCCCTGATTTGATTTAGATTCTCCTTTAGCTTGGCTCTGAACTATATTCCTGTCATGCTGCTGTTCTAGCTACTTCCAGGCATTTGTCAGAGACTGGCTAATTTGAGCACATGCTCCAGCTTGGATCGAAACTGCTGTTTTGATCAAGACTGCAGATGCTGCTACTGCTTCCTTGTCGAGTTCTTTCCATGAAGTACTAGAACTTTGGTTTGTAGGTTTGTATTCTCAAGGTTTTTAAGAAAGCACAAAGTCTCTGAACGTAGAAAAGGTGGAAGGTTAGAACAAAGGCAGCTTCAGGCAACAATCCTATCATAGAATATTCTGAGTCCTGGACCTTGATCCTTGAAGACTTGCTGTAATCCTGCTTGTGAACTGAGATGTTCTCATCAATTCTGGAACAACTGCAGCCTACTTGCAAACAAATTGCATAATCTAGTGAAGGCAGTTAAATTTGTGAACATTTTAAACCCTATCCTTTGGATACTTCCACACAGTTGTTACCTGTTCACCCCTACAGATCTGTCTCAGTGCCTGACAGTTCCTGAAAAGCAAGTTTTGTATTTCTGTTATGTCTCTTCTTTTCCGTACCTTGGCACCCCATGATATTCACATTCAGGGTAGTTTTTCCTTTCAATAGCTGTATTTTGCTGTGATGCTAACATCTTAGTTTCCTAAGACATCTGTGAAACTTGCTGGTTACAGCTACCTTGTTTGTCTCAACAGACAGGAAAAGGGGCTCTCTTCCTTTTCCTCCAGAATTCCCAGGACAAATCATTCTGACAGGGCCTCTAATTGTGGGTCCAGGAGGGGTTTCCCAGGCATGCAGGAGGCCCTTGGACCCTCTGAACTGCAAGTGTGGTGGGAATGGAAGATGAGAGGAAGGTGTGTGGGGAGCAGAGCATGTCAGGCTTGTGGCTACTCCTCCAGCAGCTCTTTGAGAGCAACAGTGACAGAGCTGATAACTTACTCCTCTCTCTCCTTTACCATGTTTATTCTGTCACCTGTGGTCTTGGAGGTCTCAGCTTCTGTCTTGAGCCCTGAAGCCCATAAGTACAACCTTGGAGTATACAAGAGGTTTTGATTTTCAGGAGATTTTTAACGGGAGGCTACTCCCATATTAATGGATGCTGGTGTGATGCATCCCACCCAGATCCCACTGACAGTTTCAGTCTTTTTATCTATAAAATGGGAGATGTGTTTCTTCAGGTGAGGTTGTGGCTTAACATTGAAGTGTCATCTGAGAGACGGCAGATGATCTTCCTGCTGCCTGGGCAAAACCAGTTAACAAATAGCTGTGGGAAGCACCAGGGTGAGGCCATGAGCAATACCCAGGGATCACACAGGCAATGTTTTACCCTTAGTTCCTCGTGTCAGTCTTGCTGAACATCATTGACTTACCAAACTGCTCTTATGAGCGTGAATTAGCTCAGATTCCCTTGCAGACACATTGGCACTAATTACATTTGCAGGTGCACAGTTGGCAAAGCTGTAGGAGAGGGAATTGGTTTATCTCTGTCACCCTGCTGACCTGTCATTACTGATGGCCAAATGGAAACTTAAAGAGCACAAGTGACACCTCACTTGGATCAGAACAGCTACCAAAGCTGTCTCCTGCCTTGGAAACTGGCAGGTGAGTATCCCACACCATTCCTCTCCACACACGCTGCATACAGCTGCAGGAGCAGGCCAGTGTGTCTCTGCAATGCTGCTAGGGTGGTTCCTAATAGGGATGGAGGGGTTATTAGAGTGAATAGTTTGGCATATGACAAATTCAGATAGCAGGCAAGTATATGTTTTATATGTATAAAACATGCACATATCTGCAGAGGAGAATAAATATCTATGAGTTTGTCAGGTTGATGTCAAGAGATGTAACCTGAGTGTGTGTGTAAAACATGCTGATCACACTTAAACCTTTTTAAACCTAATATTTATGTAAAACTTGCATCCTACATCTCTTAAGCCTGGGAGTATGTAATTCTTGAAGCACTTGAGCAAAGTGGGGTTTGGCCCTTGAGATACTCTTCAGAAAAATACCTTTTACCCTGTCAAAGTATAGTCTTGTTTAGGAATTTTCAATATTTGGCTGAAGTCCTGGTCCTTTTGACATGGGTTTTAACGTTAACTTCTGTGCAATCAAAATATCATCCTCTCTGTGTGAAGTCCCAATCTTGGTGTCCTGAAACCAAATGCTTCCTTTGTCTCCTTTTGTATTTATCAGTACAAAGACTTTTTTTGTTAGTTCAGGCATAATTTTTTTGTGCTCTCAAACTGAAATGCATTTTTAGTTCAAAAGCACTGCAGGAAGAACAATTTCTTACAGAGAGTCCTTCTGGGATTTTAAATAATAAATGCTGTGACTCAGAGTGATGCAGGCACCCCTGCAACATATATGTGCATGGCAAAGATTCAGTAAGTAATGATTTACCTGCTCTTTGTCAGCCCTAAACCAAGAGGGATCTCTTCAGACTTCCTTGCTAGCTTGATGAGTTTTGTTTGTGCTGTGCTGCTTTTTAGGAGCTCTAAAATGTAGTGGTGTTTTTGAAGACTGCAACTTTATGAGGGGTATTAAATATTTATCAAATTCTTAGTTATGAGCCGAGACCTCCTATTCAAACCTTACCAGCTTATTGTAGGTGCTGACTGGGAAGAGCTTGGGACTGCCACACTTAGTGCCTTATGGTACAATAGTAATGAAATAGTTATTATTTCACAGTTGCTGGAATTATGATTATGGTTCCTCCTCAAATGGTTATTACCATTTGATTATGGTTCCTCCCCTACCCCTTAATGGTGTCGTTTTGTACTTTGTGGTGTGGCAGGTTGACAACAAGACCCTCTTCAGGACTGAGGTTAAAGTCTCTAATTCTATGCATTGTGATAAATTGTACCTAAGAAATTCATTAATATAACTCATTCCAGGGGTAGAGAAGCAGCTTATTCATCAACAGAAGACCAGTCTGTATATGTTGTCCTTTTTTCTCCAGTAAAATAAAAGCTTGTCTAAGATACAGAGACCAACATGGTGTGCCTGGGTTATCAGGGGTCCCACTGATAAAATCGTTAACCAAGATCTGTGGGGTCAGTGGAAAGTCTAGGTTCACTGTTAGCATCAGTGGAAGGTAGGTCACTCAGTGGAGCTTTCTGAAGTGTGAAAAACACAAAGTCAAGATATGTTTTTTCAAGTCAAGTCAGCTCCAAATCTAACTCCACTCCTAGAGTTTCAAAATTCAGAGGAAAAATACCAGACCTGTTCCACACAAGACAACATCTTTGTATTCAGAGGGGCAATGGGACAATGAGATTGTCTTAAAAAGGGTGACTCTGGATTTCCTTAGTCCCAATAGGATGGGCTGAGGGCACTGGGTGGGCTTGCTTCTCTTTGCTGGTTTTTTTATTATTTATTTCTCCTAGGCAGATGTGACTGACCAGTGTCTCTGAGATCCTCTCAGGACAGACATAGGCTCATGCTGTAGTTCAAAGTCCACTTTGAGCATGTGGGAAGAAGTGTTAAAAACCTTTTCTTCTTTTTCATCCTTTTCATTTTACCTGTTAGGTCTCGAAGGGAAAATCCTCACAGAGAGATATTCAACAAGATGTGTCCTGCAAATATACAGTCAACACGTTTGCAGAGCCTCATATGTTTGCTTGTGATCAGCCTGCAGGGCTGGGATCTCACTCCTGTGTTTAGTGGTGTGACTTCCTGCCATGAGCCTTTTGGAGGGCTATGATCTGCATGTAGATCCCACTGTGGGATAAGAACTGGAAATATTCCCAGTCAGTACTATTTGGTTTGCCATCTTCATGAAGCTGCTCAGTCCCCACAGGTTCAAGCTCTGCTTTGAAGGTTGGTGTAAGGCAGTCACCTCCATGAGCTTATGTGCAGCAGGCGATTCTCTTACAAGCTCCTGGATAATTTCTGTGCCTTTGTGTTTAGGAATTACTTATTTCCACCATAAAAAATAACTTTAGTTTGAAAATACTGTTCCCTGGGTCTCTGACGGAGGGCAGTCACAGCCTTGTTCAATTTGCTGACCATCACAGCTGGGAAATTGCTTCCCTGGTGCCAAGGGAATTACTAGAAAGCATGACAAAAGGCTTTCACGTCCTCCAGCAAGGGACATTTTTTTTCCTTTCTCTCCCATTGTTTTCTTCCTTTGTGTGAAGTGTTTGGAGCAGCAGTGGCATTAATGATCCTCAAAAGCAGGATTTCTAAAATGCGTGTGCCCCCCCTCCCCCCCCAGAGCAGTTTGCCGCCTGTCTCCCAAGACATGCTCAGCTCCCTGAAACAGCACGGTGGTGTTTGTTTCAGTGTGGCCGCCCGTCGGGGATTTGCAGGAATACTGCAGCAAATCATCCTGCATGCAAGGCTGACCTCTGGGAGGCTAACAAATTGAGGTGAGCCAGCTGGAGCGATAGGACACTGCCGGCAGACAGAGCATGCTCAGACCTGGGGGAGAAAGGTAGCTCAGGCTGCAGATGGTGCGCGGGTTACGGTGCCGAGAGCTCTTAGGTGGGATTTTTGCTTTTTCTTTGTGGTGATGAGGAAAGAAGAGGACTGGAGAGTGCTCGTTCCCTTGCAAAGCATAGCTTTAAGGTGTCTGCTTTTTTCTTTCTCCTGTGAAAGAGAGGCACCGGATAGCATTTCCTGTTATTTAGCAACACCAGGTATGCGTGCATGTGCTGAAACACTGATCTACCAGTGATAGTACTTTCAAGACTGAAAAGGTTGGAGATGCTCTGAATTACTGCATTTCTTTGCTGGGTGTCATTGTAACTGTGCTGCGTTTGCTGTGCTGATCACATATGTCTCTGAATTCAGTTTTGTTGGCGGTCCTGGTTGCAGTGTACTGGAGAGAGGGGGGAGGTTGGCATGTTTTCCATGATATCTCCTCGCTCCCCCCTTCCATGCAAGTTCACGCTGAATCCCTCCTCTATGTGTGTGGACATGTGGGAAGGGAGTCAGTAGTTCATTTGTAATCCCACGTCTTTGTAGTCCCTTTGTTTGACTAGTGGTTTGCTTTATCGTTTTTGAACAAAAGTCTCACGGGGAAAACATCTCTGATATGAACTAAATTCTGTAGGTTTGCAGAAGTGCATTTCTTGCCAGACACGTGCTGCTATGGGATTACTTTTTTTTTTTACCCTCCCGTAAAAACATGCTAATGTGGAGCTTGTGGCAACCAAGGAGGGATTTTCACTGTTCTTATTGGCTGTGCTGTGCTCCGAACAATTTTGGCTCCTGCTTAGAATTTGCAGCACACAAGAGCGATCCTGGGCACCATGCTGATGGGAAGCAGGAAGAGCTCAGGCTGTAAATGCTGCCAAGCACCAGCCCCAGTATCCAAATAACACAGGTACTCTGTCCACTGGAGAACAGAGAAAGAAAGGATAGATAAAATACAGAGAATAACAAATGGCAGCTGAAGCCCAGAGGCATAGTTGGAGTGGCTGAAGATCGTCTTGTTCAGTACTTTGGGATTTCTCATCATATTCTTTTAAATTCAGTTTTGCAGCATTAGTGAATTTTCCCTTCAGCCACCCCCGCTCCATCTTTGCTTTAGGCAGAGCACTGAAGTAAGAAAAACCTGCTGCTCTCTTGACACTTTTTTTTCTGACAAAGGTATCTTGCTTACAGACTAAAAGCAAGAGACCAGGCAAAATAAGAGCTGTTAATGACAGTGTAACCAGATAGGTTTCAATGGGATACTCAGGTGAACAAAGATCAGCTGGAATGAACTCTGTCTGTTAAGCTTTCCCCTGTCTAGCCATGGTTGTTTTGAGTAACTTGGGTTTTCATCTTTAGGTTTGGAATGCTCGGAAGATTAACAAGGCTTGAGGGCTGAGAGAAATACCTTTTTTTTCTTTTTCTTCACCTTTTTAGCTCATTTTTCTTACATCTCTCGCCTCAAGCTTGTTTATCAGAAATGCATCTTATTTAGGGGAATTTTCTGGAGAGCTGGAATTTTGTTTAGGGAAAGGATTTCGTACTCCATTATGGATGGAGGAGAGAACTTGGAAATGCAGATCTTAAAAGCCGAAGAAGTATTCTTTTTCAGTTTATACTTTTAGCTCAGCTTTGTGGCTTGTTTCTATGCATTGACTGCTTAGTGTTGGAATTTTGTAGCCTGTTATTTTGTAGATCAAGACAGGAGTATCAACAAATATTAAATCAATGGCTGCTAGTCATTGTGAAAGTCAGGTTGGATCTCTTCCTGTCCCAGCTCTCACAGACTCTGAAATTAAATTAAAGAAAACTTAGGTTTTGTATTCATAAATGCAGCTGGGAGGTGTCCTGTTCATATGGAAGGTACTTGTGCAGTAGGGACCATTGCATGGAGCCTCAGTCTTCTTGGTTGCAGTCTTGTATAGAAAGATTTACAGTTTTGCTTTCTATTCCTCACTTATGCTAAACTGTCAAAACTGTAGATGCATGGAGCCTCAGTCTTCTTGGTTGCAGTCTTGTATAGAAAGATTTACAGTTTTGCTTTCTATTCCTCACTTATGCTAAACTGTCAAAACTGTAGATGGACCTAATTTAGATCGCAACTATCTATAGATAAAGTTTTTATAAGACAGAGGGTGTTAAATTATATTGTAGTATTTTGATTTTATTTTTTTCTCTGAATAAAGCTCTATTTTTAAAATTCTTCTTGAGGCTACGTATTCAAGATATTCTTATTTTTCATGTCCCCTCTTTGTATCAGGCTTCAATAATGATATTTTTATCTTTAACTGTTGGACTTATTCCCTCTACAAGAATCTGCTCTTTTCCTGTTTAAAAAGTCAGCACTTCTTCAGTTGGCTGCTTTTTACAAAGAAAATGTTCCAGTATATCAGTCATTCAGTGTACCATCCTTTCTTTAGTGTGCTATGTACTGTGAAAGATATATGTATCTCATTAAATAAATAGAGTGAATAAGATGATAACAGCTTTTTGGGCTGTGGGGATTGACTTGCTTGTAGTTCTGTGGGAATCTGTGACAGAGATGAGAATAAAAGCAAATTCTTGGCTGCTGAATCCCAACTCCCCCTCCTTCCAATTGGGAAAGTTGCCTTCTAGCAACTTCTGCTTTGAGGATGAATGAAGTAGGTATTTAAAACTGCATGTGTTATATACACTGAATCCTTAGCTAAGCCTCTTGCATCAGGGATGGGAGAAAGAACAGAAGACATTTTGCAGGGGGAGTGTGAAATGCCAGGTTTGCATGCTTTTCTTTTCCTGTAGTGGTCCTGGAAAGCCAGTCTAGCAAGAGATGGACCCAGGGGTAGGGAGTGCTGATGAGGAGAATATCCTTGAGGAGGGAATATCTGCTCCCACCCCTCCCACTGTGTTATCATAACAAGAAGCCCATTTCCTGCCCATGCAGCTCTGCCCTAACTCCTTCGATGTCCTGTGGCAAGGGCAGCCCCAGTCCACTTCCAGTTGTGTTGCGTTTTTGGGAACTGTGGTGATGGTTCTGTTTGGACACCCTGCCACCACTGGCAGGCTGTGCACAGGAACTGATCAGCTGGGCCAAAGCCAAGCTGGCCTCCATGAGGAGGCATTTCTCTCTGTGCACAGTGTGGTGATGCTCTTTGGAAATGTGTCTCCTTCGTGCTTTTTGGTTTTCCATTTTATGAGGCTTTTTAGCCTGCTGTAGCTCTGGGAAGTTGAACATTGGCCTGGAAAATGTTTGGGCAGTTGGTAACAAAAGCTTATCAAGGCCTAAATGGACAAAACAGCACTTCTCATTTTGTTAATACCTGCAGGAATAGGTGACTCCTCTTTAGGCATGCTGGCCGCCCTGTTCACCCTTGTTCTCCCTAATCAAGCTTTTGGCTTTTTCCCTTTGGGGGTCTTAGTAGTGTATGTTTGTCTTTTTCATAGTTGCATTTTTTCAATGTGGATTTTGTAGCTTTTCTCCCTTTTTCTTACCTAGATAGCCATTTCTAAAATGTAGAAGAGATTTGGAACAATGTCCATCATATTAATAGCTTTAGTGATTCATCCTACTGTAGCTTCACAATTAAAAAAAGAACAACAGAACTCGTCTCCTAAATGAATCCAAACAGTTCTTTATGCCAACTGCCTATTAGTGGAAATTCCTCTCTCTCATCCCACCCACTCTGGTCTCCTAGACATGTTAACAGGAGATGGAGAGCAGTGTCTCCATCTATGCTTCCTGTGTCCTTACCACTTACTGAGGATGTTTAATATATCAGATAACCTGTAGCTAACAGGCAGAAGGTGCTGCTGTGTCCAAACTTGCTTGAGAGTGTTATGGACGTGCAAGACACTGGAGGGCCCTGCCAGAAGTGCCTGCTGAACACACCAGCTGAATGTTCCTGAAGACTTCACCTGCTCATCAGCAGCCAGTGCTAGTTAGAGAAGTAGCTGGGCTGTGAGAATGAAACTGTGATGTTTTTGCTAAGTGAATGGGGGTGGAGGAAGAAAATGGGATAAGCTCTTCATGCCTGTGAACTCTTGGAAAAAGAGTAAAGATGAGCTGACCAAAAATAGAGTCCCTCCCACAGGCTCTTAGCTGCTGGAGCAGCATCCATTGTGGCTGAGCTGTAAGCCTCAGGATGTGCTTTTAATTCCATTGCACAGTCTTCAGCTGCCCCCACACCAGCGTTTTTGTTGAACTCTCCATGTCTGTCTGTAAATCTGCTGCCCCCTGCCCTGTCAGCATCACTGCCAGGGAAATCTGCCTCTTCTGCTTCCCTCTCTCACTCCTGCTGCTCCCCTGCAGCCCATTCCTCTCAGGAGTCCTCAAGGGCACGTCCCATCCCCTCCCGAGGGACATCACTGCCCTCTGCCAGCTTGGCAGCAAGAAGCTCTGTGCAGCTTTTACGTGCATGTCTCTTCTGGCTTGGCTCTGGTCTGTCAGCTGTCGTGTCTCCTGGTGCTGAAGGATGGTGCTTTAGCATTTCAAAGCAGAGTGAAAAAATGTCAGTCCATGCGATTTCCTTGGTAACTGGGGCGTATTACTCACATGGAGCAGAGCCCTGGTTATCCCAGTGTCACTGGGAAGCGAGAGGGTGCATGAATGTGGAAGGGATGGGGAGGAGGGAGTCTGTGAGCAGCTCGGGGAGTCACTGGCCTAGAGGCTGCCCTCTATATAGAAAGAAACAGCACAGAACTGCTGCTCTTAAGGAAAGTAGCAGTGTGTCTGGCCTGCCACTTCTGCCAGTGCCTTTCAGTTCTTAGGATGTTCTCTGATGACACCATGGGAGTGACAGCTCTAGACCCATTTTGTGAGGGAGATTTAGTAATTAAAGTTTCTTATATTGTGAAGGAGCTCTCATCAGGTGGAAAACTAAATGCTTTCACCTGTTTCAGAGTTACCCTCTGCCTCCTGGGAAAGTTTCCTATCCCAAGCCTACTGCTGCTGACAGTAGTTGTCACTTCAGCTTGGGGGACTGAGGAGCCAGGGGACATGGAGAGTGATTGCTTGCCTTTACTCCCTTGGTGCATCCTCTCCTGGGTATGTAAAAGCAAACAGTGAGATTGTTTGTTACTATTTATGCTCTGTCGTTCCCAGAGGGACCAAAAATTATAGTTTTTAAAGGTCTATTTTCACTGAAAGTGTCAGATTGAAAAAAAGGTGGGTGATAAAATGTGGGAAAACAGGCAAAGAATTAAGACAGTTCTCTGAGTACCTGTGAAATTCTCCTTTCATTTCTGCCTGTGACACCCCTTCCTGTCCACATCTTGCTTTTCACTTCCATCAAAAGCAGCTTTCTCCCAAGCAGCATGACCCAGGATTTAGGAACTGGCAACGAGGAACAGAAATTAAGATGGATTACTTTAGCATTGCTAACATTTAACATACATTCCTGACACCTAGCTGGCTAAAGCACATACCCTCACTTCAGCTAAGTGCAGGGAAGTGGAAGAGCTGCAATGAGGGAAGAGGTGAAAGAAGGCCTTTCAGGTGATTTTTACTAAAAAGCTGAGTGGTTCATTTCTAACCATTTAGCAGGTATGGCTGTGGCAGAATCTGGAATGAGAATTGCTAACCTCTGAACATTGACTGCGTCTATTGGACCACATCTCTGAAGTGCCTCTTATACCCTTCCCTTGGGGCTGGAGGGGAGAGAGAAAATCAGCCTGGGATGAAACATTTGAACAGGCTGTACTCAAGGAGGCCTGTTTGGCTCAAGGGGTTTGTAATGGTCAGCAGAGCTCTCCACCACCAAAATGCCTGTGAAATGCAGGGGTATCAGTGGTGTTTTTATGGACTGTGGGCTTCTTACGCCTTTGAAACGCCCACACGTACACACTCACCTTACCATAATGGAATCATAAAGAAGCCGTGTGGTTTTCCCTCCTCTGCCAAGTTGTTGCAACTTGCATTAACTCCATTGAACTTATAGGTGCTTTGTTCTTCGCACCCACAGAAGTTAACTTTCACAATGTCTGTGGACTGGCCTTCCTTTAAGTGTGTGCTTACTGCAGGGGACTTTGTTGTTAAAGGTCTCCTCCATGTACTGATTATCAGGCTTTGCCCATGGCTGCTGGGGCTCGATCCTTTCCTTGCTGATACTGTTGAAGTCACTTAAAGCTGTGCTCACAAGATGAGAGGTTTGTAGTGGAGAGGTTATGTACAGAATTGGATGATACCATTAAACATCAAAGACAGTGAAGAAGTAAAATAAAGCTTTGAAAGTTGGTACCAACAAAATCTGTCCCCATCAAAAATTTCTCTTCCTCAAAACTGGTTTGATTGCATTAGCAGAACCTGAGTGAGGTACTGCTGTCCCTGGCAGGTTTCCATTCCAGGCTGTCCATGGAATAGCCATGGCTGAGAATAGCACAGCTATGAGGAGCAGCAGTCTCCCCTGTTGACAGAGGAGGCCGGATTGAGATGTGATGTGACAGCCATCATTTTTCTGTGCAGGATATCTGTGGCACCTGGGACAAGACCTGGTTAAAATTGCTGTGGTGGAAACAAAGGCTGTGTTAGAAAAGAGTTTATCACAGTCCTTCATGCCTTTCTCAATAGAGACTGGCTGAAGAGAGGAATGAATACTAAGAATGAGATAGAGAAGCATCTTTGGGGTGTGGTTTATGGAGAGTTGATCCTGCCCTGATAATCAGATGACCACTCTAGGTCCCTTTCCTTTTTTCCATGGTTGAAATCAAAACATCACCTTTTTAATTTGCTGCTTGCTTTTAGGGAGTTTCTAAATGAAGCAGTTTTTCAGACCACTTGCTGAAGGAGGTAGACTTCATTTCTGTTTCAGCTATGAGGAGCAGCAGTCTCCCCTGTTGACAGAGGAGGCCGGATTGAGATGTGATGTGACAGCCATCATTTTTCTGTGCAGGATATCTGTGGCACCTGGGACAAGACCTGGTTAAAATTGCTGTGGTGGAAACAAAGGCTGTGTTAGAAAAGAGTTTATCACAGTCCTTCATGCCTTTCTCAATAGAGACTGGCTGAAGAGAGGAATGAATACTAAGAATGAGATAGAGAAGCATCTTTGGGGTGTGGTTTATGGAGAGTTGATCCTGCCCTGATAATCAGATGACCACTCTAGGTCCCTTTCCTTTTTTCCATGGTTGAAATCAAAACATCACCTTTTTAATTTGCTGCTTGCTTTTAGGGAGTTTCTAAATGAAGCAGTTTTTCAGACCACTTGCTGAAGGAGGTAGACTTCATTTCTGTTTCATTTGAGTAGCTAGAAATTGAAATGAATTTGTTCCTCAGATCCCCAGAGATCACCTCTTGAGTTTGTGTGGCTTACAGCTAGCACTCATTTGTTTGGCATTTATTCAGACTCCCGCGTACCTTCAGTTCTTCCTAAGACAGATCCCTCAGGCTATTGGGATCTCATGAGGTGTAGGAAACCCTTCTGACTTAATTGAATTCCATGAATGGTTCTCCATTTGATTCCACATTTCAGGATCAAACTTTTAAGTTGCAGTATCTGTTTTCAAAGGAACTCCTTTGGCAGTACAGGAGGTGTTTGCTTTGGTCCCAAATATGCCTAGCTAACTTCTGCCACATTGCCACGTAAGAAGTGTCTCTTGGTTAAAATGATAAAGGATGCTTGGGATTGTCACAATGTGTGCTTGAGACATTGCTTTTTTTTTCCCCCACGGCAAACTTGCATCAAAGGAAGTTTAAAATTGCTACCTTTGAAAACGGCAGCTAGAAACAATCTACTGGGGTAAATACTAATCAGAAATTTCCCTTCCTGAAGTTCCCCATGAGTCACGGGTGCAATTATTTACAGCCTGACTAGCAGTGAATCTTGATGCATAATGAAAATTGAAGCCCATAAATTCTGTAGGTGAATCAATACCTCAGTTGAAGTTCACAGTTGAAATTATAATCAATACTCTGATATAAGCCAGTAGTGTTTCTGCACAGAAAGAAAACAGTGGCAGGCTCTAACAGAAAAAGAATCAGGGAGGCCTTGGAGCAGCACAGAAAAGGTTCTCAGGTTGGGATGGGAAAATGCCAACAGTGAAACCCTTCAAATGCATTAGCTTATCATTTGTATAAGGTTGGCTGTGCTGTGCGAGCCAGACTCTCACTAAATGAAGGTTTGATTGTCTTAATGACACATCAGTTCCTCTCATAAAGAGCAGAACTCTCCTCTCTCCCATGCCAATATTTCTTTTGGAAGACAATGGCAGTTCCTAGCCTTTGATCCTGGATTGCAGCCAAAGCAACACCCTAGTGACTCAGAATTCTCCCACAGGGCAGTCCATAGACCTGCAAGTCCTTCCCCCACCCCTGGATAAAATGGAATTGAATGTGAGGTTCACTAGTTCACATGCCACACTGGAGTGTAGCAAAATCTGTCCTGGCAATACTCCTTGAGCTATTGCTGCCCGCAGAGTGAAGGTGAGAGGCGCCACTGAGTGATCTCATCCATACAAAGCAGGAGGAGGAGCTTGGTCTCCAAGTCCTCTGCGGGTGGCCCAGTGATTGCAGTGCTCTATTTCCTCTCCCTGTGGGAGTGGTCTGCAAAAAGCAGACTGATCCAGAGTCCCAAAGAACATACTTCTCTTTCTGACTGATCATCATGGAGCTCATCCTTAAACTCTTTTACATTTTCTTCTTCAAAAGTATAGAAATGGAAAAGAGAGAGGAGCCTTTCTGAAGAGCAGCTCCCAGTTCTGTTTGCTTTATATTTTTTTACAGTTTTGGGTAGAGCTTTGGCACTTTTTTCTTCTTTCCCCTCATTCCCTAGAAGGGGGAAAAATTACCGAAAGAAGCCTAAACTCTCTTGAATAGTCCATAAAGTATAATTTATGATGAAGCTGTAAACCTGATGTTTAAATGGTTTCCTTTCTTGTTTTATTTTCCACAGGTCTTTGCCCTCACCATGTCAAAGAGTGTTAATGATGTGTTCCCTCTCCATTGCATTCCCCACCTGTCATCCTGCTAGGATCTAACTACAGAATGAACATAGCAGCTGTGTTCAATGCCCTGCTCGTGTCTGTCCTCGCTGCCGTGCTGTGGAAATACATCAAACTGCGTGAGCATGCTGCCACGGTGGAGGAGGAGTTGGCTCTCATGCGCCAGTCTCAGGAACTTTCTGAGGCTCAGATTGACTACCATGCAGCCCTGCAGGCCCTGGTGGAGAATGGTACCAGGATGGTGTGCACTGGCAGGATGCACACCGACCGCATCTGCCGCTTTGAGTCCCTCTGCTACTCCACTGAGGCTGAGGAGTTTGTCTACTTTCACAGCAACTCCTCCGTCATGCTGCCCAACCTGGGCTCCCGGAGGTTCCAGCCAGCTCTGCTCGACCTCTCCTCTGTGGAAGATCACAACACCCAGTACTTCAACTTTGTGGAGCTGCCAGCTGCTGCACTGAAATTTATGCCAAAGCCGGTCTTTGTGCCTGATGTGGCGCTGATTGCCAACAGGTTCAACCCAGACAACCTGATGCATGTCTTTCATGACGACCTTCTCCCCATCTATTACACCATGCAGCAGTTCTCTGACTTAGATCTGGAGGCAAGACTCTTCTTCATGGAAGGGTGGAATGAAGGTGTTCACTTTGACCTCTACAAGTTACTGAGTAACAAGCAGCCGCTCCTCAGGGAGGAGCTCAAAACTCTGGGCAGGCTCCTCTGCTTTACCAAATCCTATGTAGGACTATCCAAAATCACCACCTGGTACCAGTATGGGTTTGTCCAGCCACAAGGGCCAAAGGCTAACATCTTGGTTTCTGGTAATGAGATCAGGCAGTTCACCAAATTCATGATGCAGAAACTGAACATCAGCTTGGAGGAAAGCTCCAGTGAGGAGTACATCGTAGTGTTCAGTCGGACAATCAACAGACTTATCCTAAATGAGGCAGAACTAATCCTGGCTCTCGCTCAGGAGTTTCAGATGAAAACCATTTCTGTCTCTCTGGAGGAGCATTCGTTTTCTGACATCGTGCGGTTGATCAGCAATGCGTCCATGCTGGTCAGCATGCACGGCGCCCAATTAGTCATGTCCCTCTTCCTGCCAAGAGGGGCCACGGTGGTGGAGCTCTTCCCATATGCCATCAACCCCGAACACTACACCCCTTACAAAACCCTGGCAACCCTTCCTGGCATGGACCTGCAGTACATTGCCTGGCAGAACACTGACAGGGAAGACACCGTGACCTACCCGGACAGACCTTGGGATCAGGGCGGAATTGCACATCTGGACAAAGCTGAGCAGGAACGCATCATGAAGAGCACGGAGGTGCCGCGGCACCTGTGCTGCCGCAACCCCGAGTGGCTGTTCCGTGCCTACCAGGACACAAAGGTGAACATCCCATCTCTCATACACGTGATCAGGCAGACTGTGAAGTCTAAGCCCAGCCCCAAGAAGCACAAGTGGTCTGGTAGCCTCTACCCTGGCAAAGTGAGGGATGCCAAGTGTCAGGCCTCTGTCCAGGGCACGAGCGAAGCTAAACTTTCTGTGTCATGGCAGATCCCCTGGAATCTGAGGTATCTCAAGGTCAGAGAAGTAAAATATGAAGTATGGATACAGGAGCAAGGGGAAAACACTTACATGCCTTATATATTGTCCCATCAGAATCACACCTTCTCAGAAAACATTAAGCCCTTCACGATATACCTGGTGTGGATACGCTGCATCTTCAACAAAAATCTCCTGGGACCTTTTGCAGATGTGCTCTTGTGTAGTACATAACCTGCTGCACTACCTGTACAGCTCTAACCTGCTCTCCACTCCATCTGTGGTTTAAAACTTCTTGTCTCATAGTTTGTAGAGGGCTGAAGAGGACTAGACTGTACCAGTGCCTAAGTGTCCATTTTATTGCACTCCACATGTTTTCTTTCAATGGTATTTATTTCCAGTGAGTGTTTGGGGAAAAAAAAGAAGAGAAACCTCTGTGTTCTTCAGAGTAACTTCCAGAGGTTAAATTACATGCTGAATACATGTAATTGAAAACACAATGGAAATGAATTGTGTGTACCTTGGTCGTGATTTAAATTTGTTCCTATTGTGTGGTGACTATTTTAAGCACAGCGTTAAAGCGCAGTTAATTCCATGGCTAAGTGGGCAATTCTCATCAGCTTTTTCGCTGTAAGTTATTTTTTTCAGTAGCTCTTGACTGTAACTTTGAGTTCAGGATTTTGTACGAGAGCCTTCATTAAACTGCTGTAAACCTCCTTGATACTTTTTTGCATTTTATTATTTGTCAGAAGCATTACTGTGATAGATTTGTCCATTGCTGTGAAAAAATGTGTATCTGTAGCTTCTTATTTTTCAGATTTTGACTGAAGGGAGCGAGACTACAGTGTCAGCTTCATGTTTAAAATCAGATTTTACTGCACTGCTATTGCAAAAGGTTGTAGTAACAGGTAGGAGGTAGAAGGGATGGAGTAGATAAAATAATTTACAGTGTTGTAGGAGTTTTCATTTTGTGAGTTATTTACAGATGTGTGAGAAAGGAGTGGGGTGATTTGGCAGAGGTGACAGGGAAGAGATTGCACTTACAGAAGTCTGCTCAAGAAAATCCTTTTTTTGGTGTTTGATCAGAATAATCAGTTGATAATAGCTACTAATAGGTACATGCTTTTCTAGGGAATAGGCAGGTGATGGCAAAGGGAAGGCTTTCTGTGCACAGGTGTTCCTGGATGTTGGTGGAAGAAAGCAGAGTCAGGCAGAAAACAGATATATAGTGCCAGGACATTGGGCTGGCAAGAGCACATGGCAGGGATCAGGCTGATGACACTCACACCTCTGTTAGTCTGGAGGGGGAGTAGTTTATTATAGACTTAAGTTCATTTTGCCTGAGATCAGAATCTGGCTTCATTGCCAGGGTAACACACTGACTGCTTTGGACTTGATCTGCACAGATCTGCTTTAGCTGGACACCCTAAATGGCACAGTCTTTGAAAAATGGCTCTGAGTCACAAGTGCAGCTCTTGAGGAGGGGAGAAGGAAAGGGGCAGGAGTGTGAGATGTTTCTCTGATAGATGTTTGCATCCTCCGTAGTTTATCACCAGTGCTGAAGCAACAGGAAAAGTGCTTTCTTCTCCTCTCCCTCCCCAGTCCACACCTTCCTCCCAATATCTGGATGGACATTTGAAGAGTAGGATAGATGTCTTGCTTTCTGGGCTGATAGATGAGCATCTCAAGGCAGGATTATAAATATGGGTTCTAGGGAGAGGGGGAGTAAAACATGGCTGTACAAATTCAAACAAGAAACAGAAGGATTGAAAAATGAGCAAAACACCACAGCACAACGTTGGACCTTCAGGCAAGTGCTACTTCTGTATATTCATTTTCATTATGTCTCTCTTTGTTTTCAAACATATTTATGATTTAAAGGAGAGGAAGACACAGAACATGAGTCCCAAAGTCTGCATTTGCTTTGCAATTGTAACCTTGCCAACTAACAGTTTTTGCCTTGGTGTTTTAAAAGGGCGCAGGAATATTCCCATTGCTGTTTTCTTAGGACAAAATGGGCTTCTTGCTGAAGTGAGTATTTGAGCTGTGCCCCAAAGTCTCCATGTGGCTGCACATTCCATGCCATATATGTCGGAGCTGAGGCAAGAAGAACTTCCTGAAAGATGACAGTGAAAGCAAGCTGTTCAGGAAAGCCTTCAGGACCTGTGGCTCCCCAGGAACTTGCTGGCTGATGAGCTCCCACTCACAGAAGGGTTCTGCAGCAGTCCTGCATACCCACATCCCTTCAAGCTGAACGTAGCCCAGTCACCAGTGGCCACCCTGCTGACTGTTGCAAAGGTGGTGGTGTTGATATCCTGTTTGGTAGTGAATGAGACTTAATCTGAAATTTAGCATTCATTTTGTATCAGTTCTCAACAGTAATTTTCTTTGAGTGCATGATCTGCCTGTGTTCTCCTAACCATTGTTCATCCTCAGCAGGATATCGATCTGCTTGTTGCCTTCCTGCTTGCTTTTCTCCATGCCTTTTGTAGTAATCCTTTGCTGTAATTTGTAGATCATCCCATTCCACTTAAAATTAGTTCCATATGATTGCAGATTTTATAACATTTGCAGATTGGTTACAGCACATTAACTATTTTCTTTTCATATCCTAATGACTAATCAAGAAAATTGGCTACAGAGCAATGAAATATCATATATGTGAGTTTCTGTGCTCTTTCTGTGGCATGAAAGAGTCTCTCGTGTTCAGAGAGAGACTCATTTTTTCCAGAAGATAATCAAATGTGCTTTCCAAAAATGTGCATTCAGGTTCTGTCTTCTTCATCAGTGCTATGAGTACTTTATGAGGCGGAAAGAAAATGAGGGGATTTTTCCTTTTCAAATTCTGAGATAGCTGAACGCTGAAGTTGTGCTGGTGATGTCGCCATTTGCCTCCAACACCTGCCCTGTGTCAGTGTCTGTGCTGGCACCTCACTGCTACACCTGAATTCCTCCTCTGCCAGAGCACACCAGCACTGAGAGCCCCTGGTGCAGCCTGTAGCTGTCATGAATTGGGCACAGTAATGTTACACTGATTCATACTACCTCAAGAACTGCTCTGGAGTGCTGGCATCTTTCCATAGTAAATTTTCTTTCTTTTAATAACTTTGCCATCAGTGCTTTGCAGGCCCATTCCATTTCTCAGCCCCAGACCTCCACTGTCCCATATCTTTGTTTCCCTTGCTTGTCTCTGTCAATGCCACTTCTTGATGGATCAGAAGTAATGCTTGCCTGGCTTCATTTAAAGTTCTGTTCTATAGTGAATGCAGACTGTGCACAGGGGCCGATGCTGCACCCCTCCTGTGGGCAGGAAGGCAGGGCTGGAGCTGGGTTAGTCTGTTTCCAGGAGAACTTTTTCATTGGGTAAGCTTGTGGGGCTCCTTTTGACAAGTTGCTTTGTGCAGGACACTTGGAACTTCTACCACTGCATCATTTATTTCTGCTCCCAAAGCAAGTTACATTATGCTCTCTGGTGCTGTCTGGCCACACTGTCCTGGAAGAAGAGAAATAGCTGGCATTAAATCCAGAACCCTTTGGGGGCAGTGCAGGATGCTGGTTTTGAGCTCACTGCTTCTGGGCTTGTCCATGCTTGCAGAGATGGAGCATCCAAGGATTTCCCTTGGCTGCAGTTTCATATCTCCTTTTAATTAGCCCAAGTGCAAGGACCAGCCAGGGGCTGTGCAGGGAGAACTCTTACTGACATGGATGAGGATGAAGAGGAACTCAGTGAAAGGCTTGGACTCGTGAGGTGTTGGAGCAGGAGCTGCAGGTTGATGGTAATACCACCGTGGGTGGTAGGGGCAGGCAGTGGAGGGCTAGTTGCAGCCCAGGTTGGTCACCCAGGGTGGGATTTACAGCTCCAGAAGGTGACTGGAGATAGTTAAACCAAGTACTTGGGTCTGCAGAGTTCAAACTGAGATGTTTCTGTGTCCTTCCTCTCCCCTCTCCTGATTCTTTTTTGACAGATCCTTTTTTTAAGGAAATTATAACTCTTAAGAGCAGTAACTTGAGACTTCTAAGAATTACTGTAGAGGGAAGGAAAATTTTAAAAAACAAAAAACCAAAAAAAAAAACACAAAAAACCAAAAAAACCACCCCCAAAACCAAACCAAACAACAAACAAACAAAAAACCCCAAAACAACAACAACAAAACAACCAAAACCAAAAACTCCAAACTCTTTGACAGACAGTTTAGGAAATACGTTTGCAGAAGAAACCAGACCATTCTTAGCAGATTCTGGTAAGAAATAATGCGAAGTGCCTTTTTTGGCACTCAAACAATCTCTAACAGCTAGATACATTACTCAAGGTAAGTGTATGACAGGATTATTTGTTAAAGCTGACTATTGATTTTTAAAATTTTTATGCTTTTTTTCCTATTTCAAGCCACTTTTTTGCCTCCATCTCTTAAGGCTTTACATGTCCAGCGCTCTGGGATCTGTGGATTTCTCTTGTCCCAAGGCACTAACACCTCCCAAATTAAGTGAAGACACTTAGGATATTACTCATTTCAACACCCTGTAGGCTGTTGGTGTAGGTGGCTCCGAGGCAGAGGCACATTTACTGCAGGTGGACTGGCAAGGGCCCTGGCACGAGCCTTGAACCTCCTCAGGGCAGGAGTTGGTCCAAGTCACACCAAGGAGGTTGTTGCTCTCTGGGATCCCTGGGTGAAAGGAGCTCTATAAGCACACCATCATTTAATTTGCATTGAACAAAATGGTGACTTTAGCATCTTTATTGCTCATCTCTTCTGCTGAGCTGTATAAATAGCAGACTTATTTCTGTAATATTTTTACAACTGGTGTCTATGTCGATGTAAGGCAGGATAGGTTTAGTGGATAAAAGAGCACTTAATTTTTCCCTGCTGGACTTGGGGTTGGCACACTCTTGGAATGGCTTTCAATGTGATGACTGACAGTCCATCTGTGCTGTGGGTGGTATGAGAAGCATCACCATCTGCACGTGTGTGAGGCACATCACCGTCCTTATGTAAGAGATGTCACCTCCCCCAGCATGTCCCTCCTGAGGGGCTTTCAGCCAAACTAGCGCGGGGCTGGCTTCGATGTCGAGCCATTTACACTGATCGAGGGCCTAGCCCTACTTGTCACCCTCTCAAGGCGTCCCTTCAGAACATGCTGATTACCAAATTAATTGTTGGCATATTCAAACAGATGCACGGAATAGCCTCCTGTTTGCTCAAAATAACTTGGCAACGATCGCCACCTTTAAGCGCTGCTTAGTCCTGCCATTTTCAAATGTGTTGCTTTTAAAATTTAATTGAGTTTCCCTTTGTTGGGTGTGTATTCAAACAGCTCGCTCCAATTGCCTGATTTACCTCCTGGGTTAGCCATGTCCCTATATGCATAATGTAGCATCCACCGACAGATCCACTCAGGGCAACATCTCTGTTCGCTGCCCTAGAGACTCCCTGCTCCTTTGTGTCTCCTTGCTTTAATATTATCCTGGCTTCCAGCAATAGCCAGCCAGTGTGTGGGTGGCGTGGATGTAGGTGGGACAGTCTGCAGGCATTCCATCCCCAGCAGCAACGTTGTTTGCCCACACTGGGTTTCCAACGGTGTCATCCTGTGGATGTTCCTAGCGGTGTGATGTTTCTGTGATGAATCAATTCCTCCTGCTTCTTCAGGCTGCCTGGCAAAAACCTGCCAGGTCCCTGCTGCTGCCCACGAGTAGGTACTGGGGCAGCAGCTGCTGTGTGGACTCTGATTGATCTCTTGCTTTAGGGTGGTTTCACCCGTGTTATAAAACCAGAGCTGGATACTGGCCTTTCCCTACCTGCCAGCCCCAGGGGCCAGGTCTGCTTGTGTGGGTGGCAAGGTGTGACAGACCTGGCTTAGGAGACACAGGCTCAAGCTGCTGCTCAAGCTGCCTTGGCAGGGTAGAGGCAGTGCTGGCCATCTGGCCGAGGTTTTCATGAAACATGGCTGGTTTTTTTATGGGATTCTCACTCCAAGAAACGTGGAAGAGAAGGAGCTGGCATGTGGGGGACTGTAACCTGGAGTGAATTGCTGGAAGATCTCTTTTTTAGATGAGGCACCAGTGGAGGACTGTAGGTCCGAGCCTTTTGTTTTAGCTAGGGACTCCAAGATTTGCTGTTTGCACAGGCCCT
The DNA here is from genome assembly GCA_034509425.1 of Eopsaltria australis. Classification (NCBI taxonomy): domain Eukaryota; kingdom Metazoa; phylum Chordata; class Aves; order Passeriformes; family Petroicidae; genus Eopsaltria; species Eopsaltria australis. The sequence continues at coordinate 3,857,434 of JAVTVJ010000105.1, forward strand.
CTTCCCAATCCTGCTCCTCTGTTTGACGGATTTATATATTTCTCCATTACTTTGTCCTTTTTATTTGCTCTTCTCTAGATTCCATCTTCTGTTTTGCCATTAGAAGATGAAAAATTTGAGTTGGACTTCAGGCAGAGGGGAGCAGGGGGAGAGCTCAGTGAGAAAACACCTGTGTGTCTCCAGCTGTGGCCAGGAAGCCCCTGACAGCATCGCTTGTGCAGGACAACAGAAGATGAGTGCTGCCCTCCATATTTCATAAACACTTTTTCATCTATTTCCTTCTGACAGAGAAAGGTGCTTTCCTCCACACATGAATACTTTTCAGTTTCAGAGCCAAACAGCTGTGAAAAATCTCTCCTTTCTTCTTTCTCCAAATTCCTTCCTCAGGATGGTAATGACAGAGGAGAAATTTGAAATGCATTTTGCTTAGGGGGAAGAATGGGATTCAGTTGTCTGGGAGTGAGAGTTTCAGATGCTTTGGGTTCTTGCTCTTTTCCCACGTCTCACTTGCTAAGTTTTGGGCAGGAGGTGACTCTGTAGGACATCCTCTGGTTAATGCTGATGCCTGGAAGATGCTGTGTCCTTGGAGAAAGGAGACAAAGAGACATTTCTGCTGCAGCCTCAAAGGGCCAAACACCACAGTCACTTGTCCCAACTGCTTCTGTGAGAAACATTTTGTTTCTCTGACAACTTTTCCTTCCTTCACAAAAAAACCCAAACCAAACCAAAGAACCAAACTCTATTAGGGAGACTTTGATGAAGTATCTAAATTCCAGAGCTATCTTTCCATTCAAAACTGATTTTGAAACAATTTTCAACAATTGATTAGGGTCTAGAGAGGGCTTTCTGATTAAACAGTGGTTTATTTATACCATTTTCCTTTTCCCAGGCTAGAGGAAGGGCTGAAAAATTGGTGGGGCTGACCTGATAGTGCCTGTCTGCAGTGCAGAATTTTCAGTGGAAATCTCAGGGCAACCTTTTCCTCCCAAAACTGTGCTGCAAAGCTCGTAGGCAGAAAGAAAACTACCAAAGAGCAATTTGCTTCATTCTCTACATTGCAAGTTAACCTTCTAGGTGTCATCACCTTTCTGGGCAAGGTGCTAATTTAAGAGTGTTCTCCTCAGAAAAGGAACCCCGTATTTCTTACAGCCCAGGTTTAGGAAATCTCTGACCAGCAGAGTACATTTACTCTAGCAGTGGTGTAGGGAAGGGTGGCAGGTATGTAACCCCAGGCTGGGATGGACGCAGCTGCCTGGGTGGTTTTTCCCAAGGTGAGCACCACTGCTCTTACCCTGCTCCTGCTGAATTAATCCTTATCTCACAAAAAGCAAGAGCATATTGGTGGCCAGTTTGATGTATCCTCACCAGTAGCTCACTTGAGGGCCACCTAGATAAGCACCACACACAAATAAGGTGCACAATTCTAAGCAAGGATTTTGGCTCTGCTTTCTCAGCTCTCTTTCAAAGCAGTAACATTTCAGGGGGAAAAAAGACCCACGAAATGACCCATGTGGAGCAGTAGTGCCCCTCGGTTTGTGCTGCTCCAGGCCAGAGAAGCCATTTACCTGGAAACCCTCTCTGCTTGGTGGAATTAAAGACTACCTTGCAACCAATCCCATACAATCTGCAGGAAAATCAGCTCACCATTAGGTGATCAACAGCTTCAGGAGCAAGCAAACGTGCCTGAACACAGCCAGGTGCAGTCAGTGCATCCAGCTGTAGCTGCATGGAGCTTTTCCCTTTTTATCCCTGTTCTGCTCTGATAGCTTTGTTCATACCCTTGCCTTCATGTAAACAACCACACAGGTTGCCACGGAATAAACAAAAATGAGGCCCTTGAATGTCATTGTTCACCAGGAAAGAGACCAGCGTGGAGCTCCATGAAGCACGTGTGCACCTTTGCTGGGGCTCTGCCATAGTGGGGATGCTCCAGCCACCTGCACTGCCTTGGGAGCCTGCTTACCTTGGCATGGACATGCAGCAGAGGGGAAATCTGACAGTGGCTGTAAAAGGGATCCATTTATTGTTTAACTCTGAAGCTGCCTGACTTGCAGGGGAACCTCTTCCATGCCACGAAATCTAAACAGACTGGAAATGCGTGTTTTCAGGCTGAAGTGTTTTGAAATGCTTTTAAAATGTAAACTATCCATAAATGCAAGCTATTTGCAAATGTACAGCTTGAAGCAGAGGCAACAAGAAGCATAACCCCAGTGCAATTTATTTTAATAGGTTTTGTTTGTTTCCATTTAAAGCATTTAAATAACCACACTGGTACCTCTGTTCCCACCTGGTGTGCACCTGCTGCTACCCCAGTCCAGCTCTCCAGCTGCCAAGAGCTCCAGATATTTCAGATGTACCGTGTTTCTTTTGACATCCTGCCTACTGGAAGCCGTGGTCCTACAGCACACCCAGCAATGAGGCTCTAGCCTGCTTCACTGAGCTTGATTTAGTTGCTTGAGACCAGGCATAGCCAAGACCAAGTTGCCATTGTTCACTTGGAGATGTGGCTCTGGGTAATTAATTTCCCAGTTTAGCTAAGAAGGCAGCTCAAGCTCTGCCAGTGTGGGATCCCACATGTGATGGCCAGGCTTCAAAAGAAAATGCTGCTGACAGTGGGCTGTTCTCCCATTATCCAAGCTGCATCCGTGGTGACACCAGGGTGATGCTCCAGGGCTGAGGCTGGGAAAGAGCAGGGGGTTGGCACATGGTGGTGGTTTTCATCTGGTGTCCCCTGCCAAGCCCCCCAGGTTGCCTTGTCCCTGAGCTGTGAGCCATTTTCTCCTCAGTTAACTCAGTTCGACAGTTCCAGCTGGTCCCAAGCCATCATAATTAATGCCACGTCTTTCCCATTTCTCTCCAGCTTCCAAACATGTGCCCAGGCTCCTGCCAGCTCTCATCAGCCACTCCCCTGGTGCCAGCAGAGTAGCAGCAAGCCAGGGAAAGGACCAAGAGGGCTTGCACCAATGGATGGAACTGGTGCATCACCTCCCACCTCAAAAGTTTGCTCTTGCACTCTTCTCAGAAGTGTGATTAAAGCCCCTCTGCATTTGGTGGCAGCTTCCCTGTCCTCTTCCACCGTTTCCTGGCCAAGTAGAAGGATTGTATAGAACCTGTTGGTGTGCTGGCCTTGCTCCTCATCATTTATAAGAGTTGTTTTCTCCTTGAGGTATTTCAAGCTCTCCACCCAGAGAGAGGACTTCTGCCACACAAGAGGGTTATCTCAGTGCAATCACTTATGTTCCCTTTTATTCTCCACATTTACTTTCTTGCCTCCCATCTTCAGAGACAGAGCAAAGACATCTGATTAAGGATTTCATTCGAGGGGACTGTAAAAAAAATTGTGGAGTAGAACATGTTTTGCTCTGTTTTGCTAAAATGGAAATAAAAGTTTGTCCAAACTCATTCCACACCTGGAGCTGAGAACTGCTCGAGGACTTCCCTGCAGGCATTCAAAGACCTGATTTATAACTACCAGGTTTTAGGTGAAACATTTTGTTCTACCTAATGGCAAAAGTGAAAGATTAAGCCCTCCAAGTTCTGGCTCTTCCCAGGCACACTGAGGAAATGGACATATTCCAGTCATGTTTGGGGGCTGACGTTTCAACATGGAGTCAAATGATTGGGTTTAAGTATGTCTTTGACATCTTGCTGGGATTTTATTGGGGTTGAAAGACAGAGTGTGTGAGTGTTTTATTAGCTGTTCCTTTACCTTGGAAGGGAGCATCTATTGTTTATTAGTTTAAGAGAAGTACAAACGATACTTCCCTTAAACTGGTGTTTAATAACTTCCCCCAGTGCTGCAACACAATGGCATCATAATCTCAGCATAGGGTCCTCTCTGGAGCTGGAGAAGATTCCAAAACCATTGAAAAAACCATGCAAACCTCCATCCCCTTGAGCAGGGGAAGCCTGTGACAAGGATGGTTGCAGAGGGGCTGCGGAAACTGGTGGTGGGGTTTTGCAGAGTGTCAAATAATTTTGACTAATAGCTGACTATGTAAAAAACAAAAATGTCTGGGTCTCCTCATGGATAATTCACAAGCAGTAAATTCAACATTGTTTTGCTGGAAACACCTTGCCTTGTACTTTTTGTCACATGTATCTTGTGTATGTTGCCACCTGGAAGCTTAGTTGTTTGCTAGTGTTTGGTACCAATATCTCTATAAAATCCAAGGAAAATAAGCTGTGAAGAGCCAGAGTGCTTTTAAAAGAAGAATGCTTTACAGGGGAAAAAAATACGGCATTGAAAAGACGTCCAGCAGATACTTCTTCTCTTGGGCTAGTTATGGTTTAAGATTTATTTGTTATGGGGGTAGTGAAGTTGGACCCAAGCTATTAATCCAAACCAGAGGGAGAGTTTTCAGCTGAGAGATATTTTCCTACCCACCAAACTTCCCCCAACATGTAGAAAAGCTGTTTCCCTGCTTGTGCAGTTGGGTTTAGCTGTACTTTGTGTCTCAAGGGATCTATGATTTTTTAATTTCTCAGCAGGATTTAATCTTTAAATTCTCTTCCTTTGCAGAGGAAGAAAGAAAGGAGAAATGATGGTGCTTGTGAGAAGGACCACAAGTGAAAGATCTCTTGGAAGGATGTAGGACAAAGCCAGCCTAAGTGAGGGCTCCCTGGGCCCCAGTAAGGTGATGGTTCCAACATCCTCCAGACAACACAGCCTCTCCTGGAATTAGGTGTGACCCCCTCAGTCCCAGCATCCTCACAACTGAGAATGGGCTGAGCATCTGGGTCAGGAAAAAGGATCTGGGGAGATTAGGGAATAGGAAGACAAATAGAACTTTAATGGAAATATTTGTTTTGCCCAAGGATTTTCATTTCTTTGATTCACCTAGAAAAGCTGCAGCAGGCTCATTAGAAACCAGCTCAAGAACTGGTTTAATCTGCAGTCTCCTTTGCTCTTCTGGAAAGGGGGTGTTCCACCTTCTCCCCACTCCAGCCTAGTTCCCCAAACACTACCTACAGAACAGAGATGGCAGTGTTTTTTAATGTTTAAGTTAACTATTTTTAAAATATTTATTCATTACATGTCTGTTAGTGCCTCATTAGGGTATTGGTTGAATGAATGATTTATTCTTTAAGGAAAAAAGATAGGGAATATTTTCTCTTCCTGTCTAAGTGCTGATTAAAAGGAATCCCAGTGCTGTGGGGGGCTTATGTAGTGGAGCCTGGGGTCTGCCCATTAGCTGGGTACCACACTACCCCTTAGCCCATTTTTACAAATTAGCTTTGATGCCCTTAGTTCCAGTATTTGCTCATCAGACACCTCATCCCAGCCTCACGAGCCCTGCCCAAACCTTTAGAGAGCTCCAGCCCAAGCAGCTCCATGGAGATATTGTGCAGAACTACTCCTTGAGGGTGTCTAAGGGGCAGGAAGGTGGGGGACAAGGGGGTATTTCCTTTACTGATTTCCTGTTAAATAGTTTCCACACAAGCCATGCTGCCTTTGTGCCCTCACCCCATCTAGTTAATTTGTGTAGCCCAGCTGCAACCTCCACTGCACTGCAGAGGTGGGGAAAAAAGATTTTGTGCAAAATGAATGATGGCTGCCCCAACTCGTATGAACCAAGGATGAAGGTTTGCTTCTGCAGTGTGTCAGGAGGTGCTGACAGGAGGCACCTTTCTTCTCCTGTACCCTTGCAAAAGTTTAAACTCTAATGGCATCACATTCAAAAAACTAATGGTTGCATCATTACAACCATTAGATTTGGGTTTTGATGAGCTGACAGGACTTCATTTGCCCCAGGATATGACTGCTCTAACCACCCTCCTGTGATGTGATGATACATAGTCTGGGAGGATGCTCTTCTTTTGTGTAAAATGGCAGAGGTGTGTGGGACAGCTGTGAGGAGCCATTCTGCCTGGCAAATCTTTTTGAGGACAGAGGAGAAGGGGCAGAGGTTTGTTTCAAAGCTTCCAGCAGGTAACGCTGGGCTCTGTCAGCTCTGCCCCTGTGGGTTCCTCTGATGGGGGTCAAAACTTGGTGGTGCCAACTAATAAATAGCCATGTTTTTAGAGGCTTTGCTAAGCTCTTTTTTGAAAAATAGGTCCACAGAGGCTGCAGATAAAAGAGCTGTATCTCTCCAGGGACAGGCTGTGATCAGCCTTGCCATTTGTGCCTGGAGGGTATTGCCTTTTTAATAAACCAACATGGTTTTATGCTATTGTTTTCATATACGGAAGAAGAAAACAAATTATTGATTCCTTACTCACAAAGAGGTTGCTTTGCAGCCTCCCTGTAATACCAGCAATGATTTTGTGGTATATAATGATTTGAGAAAAGGGACAAGGACAGTTCACCTGTACTTGTGACCATCCTCAGCAGCACACTTTTATTATTGTAGGAATACACTGTTTGCCTTGCAGAACTGTGTAAGGGCTGTACAAGATCAGACAGAATCAGATCTTGTGCCATTTCCCTCCCTGGCTCTCTCCCCACTGCCCACTGCAACCTCCTGCAGCAGCCCTTGGAACAAACGTGTTGTCCACCAGGCAAGCCTGGAGCTGCTGTGAGTCAGGCACTGGCAGCGCCGAAGGAGACATCAACTCCAGCACCAGCACCTCTGCAATCTGTGGCTTCAGGTTTCCTGGAGCAAAACTGGATCTCAGAGGTGCCTCTCTCAGTCCCGGCTCAGTGATGTCCTTCATTATGGGAGCCCCTCTGCCCACGCTGGATGCAGATATGCTGCAGAGTGAGTGTGCTGGGGAGGGAGGTCAGCTGGGAGGTGAGAAACAGATCTGCACTTAACTGATCAATTCAGGCATGGCCTGAGCTATTTTCCACCATCAGTCAGGAAATATGTGAGAGGGGGAGAAATTGGATTTCAGCCTCCCTGGTATGAAGCTGGAGCCCTAATCACTAACCTATCTCAGAAATGTAAATTTTGCAGAGTAGCTCCTGCAGACCTGGTTTGCAGCACTCAGCTGGAGACAGGCCTCTCCCTGAGATGATTAAAATCTGATTTACAAGGCACGGTGGACAGATGGCATCTGTTTTCTGCAGTCAGTGGTCCCTACAGAATAAAAGAGGCAAACTTCAAGGCCATAGCTCTGCAAAGACGGGGAACTTATTGCCCATATCCATGCAGGTGCCTGCCCTGACACATCTGCTCCCACCATGCCAGGGCTTGAATCTACCAACCCAGCAGGTACCTACTTACCCTCCTTCCCCTGCCTCTCAGCACCCAAATGTTCCCTATTTCCCAGCCCTTCCCCTGCCCCACATCCCCTAAAGCTAATGTGAGGGCAAGCCAGGAGGTGGGCAAAAGCAATTAAAACAGGAGACAGTGCCTGGCTGCTTTGTGGAGCGTGTAAGAGGCAGCTCCAGCAGGCAGGGGCAGGGAAGGGATAATGCTGCAGGCATATAAAGGGCAGCTTCTACCTAGAGCAATCAAAATGCCTCAGGAAGATGAGATTTTTTGAAAGGGTAAGTGCAAAAGCATCACCAGGTGGGAGAGGCAGGGAAGGACTGAGCAGATTTTCTCTCTGCACAGCCTGGGATCAGGCTGGAGAGGAGCCCCAGGACGTGAAGCCACATTGCCCACCCAGGGGCTGCCACCACAGAAGCACAGCTGTGCCTTTTTGGGGCTTTTTTCTCCACCTCTTGAACTGTGATCAGGCTTGAAAAGGCCATGCCCAGCTGAAGTAGAGACATCTCCCATGCGTTGGTTGTTCTTTCCCATTTCTGGAGTAAAAATAATGGCAGGGAAGGGGCTGCAGCTGATTTGATGCCCCTACATGGGCACTGAGTGCTACCCTCCAGTTAATCTCCTCAGCAAATTTCTCTTTTGGTAGAAGCCTTTGATCTCTGCCCCCTTTGTTTACAACTCGGACTCAAATGGGCAGGATGAACTCTTCCTGAACAGCTAATTATGGCTTTTCCCATGTGATACCATGTTTCATGCTCAGATAATAAAGAAGTCCTAACCTGTCCATTCTGTGCTTAGATGTTGTGCCACCTCTCCTCCACACTCCAAAACAAGTAAAACCATGCTGAAATGCCTTAAATTTAATACAATCACCAATTCCCTGCTCCCAGACTATTTACTGTTGGCAAGGAGCAGAGCTGGCAGACCGTGGTGAACTGAACAAAAGCCATTAAAAAATATTTGTCCCAATTGTGGCAAATCTCAGCCTCCTGGTACTTTGTTGGCACCTAGATGCGCTTCCTAGAAGCCCAAATCTGCAGCTCAGCTTATTAGATCCCTTTTTTTCCCCAAGATTTAACTTGGAGGAGCCAAGAACTTGTTTCAGGGAAGGTCAAGGCAATAAACCTCCAATTGTTTATGTACACAAAGAGCCCTGGGATGTAACGTGCTTTGCTTACTCCAAGCTCTTCCAGATGCCCAGAATGGGCAATTAAAATCAAACACATGCAAAAATATGGCCACATTTACAGTGTAGCCTGCACCACTGTATCTTCTCACCTCATCCTCAATAAAAACTCCATCCCTGCTTGGATATGGCCAAACATTAAATCCAAGGGAGCAAAACTCACTCAAAAAGCTGAACTGGAAGAGGTGGTGCCATGCCAGCTCAAGCAGAGAGCCTGGCCAGCTGCACCATGGAGTTGTGCTCACCTCCTGCCAGGGAAATGCCCCTGCCTGGGCACATCCTGTTCCATTTCTGTGCGGAGTCAGGACTCAGGTTTTCCTTGGGCTCTTCCCTGCACCCGGTTTGAAACCCCACCATCTTCATCTGGCTGGACTGGCGATGGGATTGAACCATTGTCCATGGAGAATTTCTCTTTGCTTTCCCAGGGCTGAGCTCCTAGTGGGAAAAAATCTTCAGACCCCCCCACCCCTTTCAGGTGCTTCCTGAAGGCATCAGCACACGCTGCCTCCTCCAGACAGCTGGGGAAAAGCCAGGCTGTGTAAATACCTCTGCAGACTGACAAATTAGCTCCTGGTATTGGCAAGGCAACTCACAGATTGAAAGAAAAGAGCTGATGTCTCAGTCCTTCCTTCTCCTCACCTCTTCTGCCACATAAGCCTCCCTTCTGCCTGGTGATGCAGAGACATCACCAATTACAGCCTCCCATCCCAATAGGAAGTAAAATGGTGAGTCCTATTGCCTAACCTGGAACTTGGACAGGGACTGAGGAAGAGAAAAAAGCTCATGTGGTATCCAACCCCAAGCCACAGTCAGAAGTTGGAGGACACACATTGCCTCACCACCACATGCATGGGGGCACGAGCAGCACCGTGCCTGTGGCTGGCAGCATGGGGTCCCAGGGAGGGTCCCTAGGGAGGAAATCCCTTTGCACTCATGTCATCTCTTGGATTAGTGATGCTGAGTGTGGCCCAGGAGAATAAAAACTCAGCTCAGATGAGGAGAATTAGTGAGGCAGCTCCTTCAGTCAGGAGCGAAGCAAAAAAAATGCAGGGAAATCCCCAAGGACCACATGGTGATTGTCTGGGGATAGAAAACTACTCCTGTTTGGGAGTGGCTGTTCTCATCTTTGGCTTTCCTTGCTTACAAACCAGTGGATTTCAAAGCCCCAGTGCATGGTTGGGTTTGTGTTTTCTGCTGGTTGGATGCATACAGCTCTAAGAGATGTATCTTTTCAAAATCCATCCCAGGGACAGCTGCAGGGCCCATTCAAAATGTCCTGAACTTTATGAGTTCTGTGGAACAGAGACAATCCTACCAAAGCAGCAGCTATCCAAAACAGCTCTAGGGAAAAACTCCTGGACTTGACCACCATTTGAGGTCTTCAGTCCAAAAATCCTGTGTGTGCTGTGCACCTGGGTCCACACCTGGGTCCACACTAGGGTGTGAAGAGCCCAGGGTGCTGTGGCATCTTGTTCTTCAAGCAGCAGCTTGCTCTCTCTTGCTCCCAATATGGAAAAACACTCTGTTTCCATAAATCTAAATTTTCGTTGGAAAGAGAGTAATGGGGGGGGAAAGGTGGTGCTGGTGAAGAGATACAAAGTACAGCTGGGCGGATTAGGCTGCAAAGGAATTAGGGAATTAATGATGCTTTAGCAGCTTGAAATCTGCCAGTCCAGAGATGAAACTTTTAAGATGCTCTTGGCAAGCACTGGGAAAAGACAGCCTGTCGAGCCAATGCCACCTGCTGGAGACAGCACTCGGACACCGAGATTCATGGCACCACTTAAACCCATGTTTCTTGCTGGTCCAGGCACCCAAAATCCCTCTTCTGGAGCTTGAAAACCTGAGCCTGTGCCTGGCAGGGCAGAGACCTCGGGAACCCACAAGCACAGCCCTTCTGCCTTCCCCAGGAATGTTTCCTTTCTCTCAGGTTCTGTGTCTCCTTTTTTCCATCTGCCTTCCTGGCAGGTAATTATCCTTCCAGAGGTAATTGCTGCAGGAGCCATATGGGATGCATAAGCTGCTAATGCTGGGGTTTTTTTTACATAGAATCATAAGACCTGTGCATTAATGTTGTTGATACTGGCATGATTATCACTGGTGTAAAAGCAGCCAAAATTGCCAAAATAGGTTGCAGAAATGGTTACAGCAGCACAGACACGAAGACAAAGTTATCATCTCTGGAGTCTTAGGGGTTTTTAACTGGGAGGAAATCGTATGTTCACAAGCTCAAATGAGAGAGCTACAGAATAAACCCAGACCTAAGAGGAGGGAAGGAGGAGGGAGGTGAAGCTTCAGTGTGGAGACCACCCCCCTGAGATGTAGGAAGCAGACACCGGCAACGCGGCAGATCTGGAGCGGCTCAGCACTTTTCTGTGTGTGTACATGCTGGTTATCTAATAAGCCATTTCTTGAGCTCTAGTGATACTGCTACTTATATCATAAATTCAATGATTTTCACTTTACTAGCCATTAATCTGCTTCTTTTCCTGACAATTTTATACTCTTTTGATGAACTGTTTGTCTAACTGCATGGAAGAAACAATGTCAAGAGCTGTACCTTAGGCGTTCGCCCAGCTAATGAAGAAAATCCATCACAAGGAGAGTTTATCTATTGCTCTTCTGGATGTAAATAAAACATCAGGCTAATTTACTTCCATTAATCTCAAAGACCATTGCTACAACAATAGTCCTATGTCAGAGCAGACTTTTTTTCCCTTTTTCGCATAAATATTTAAGTAAGCACTGAAAGCATAAATAAATTGCTTTCTAAAAGCCAGATTATTTTTATATCCAGAGATTTAACAATGAATTTGAATTTACTTGCTAGCTCTTGCCTTTCAGGCAGCAGTCAACCCACGCTTCCCCTGTGAAGCATGGGGATGCTTGGGTGGGTTCTGCAGAGCACTCTGTGGGGTCTCTGAGAGGCACCTGTGAGTACCCACCCTTAAGGGGAAGGAAGCACAAGGGTGGATCATCATCTCACCCCCGAGTGCCACCCCAGTGGTGTCATCCCTGGCCACTCACCTGTGCTCCCTAATGCTGTTCTCGGAGCACATTCCCGTGGTGCCAAGGGTGAGCAGGAGGGTGCCACATGGATTCCCTCCATCAAGGTATCCTTGTCTCTCCACTGCTTTTTCCCTTGCTTAGCTGCTTGCTGCCACCTTCTTAAAGACAAAATTATCCTGCAGCCAGCTTGGGTCATCTTTTTTTGTGACCACACCCCAACACGATCTGTGATGATGTGCAGTAAAACTTGGTAAAACAGCATCCCTGCTCAGATGAAATCTAGTATGTCAAGCATGGCCCCACATGAATATTTATAACTATAAAGCAGTTACAACCATAAAAGTAAGTTTGTCGTAAGAAATAGGCCACGTTTATGGCTGGAGCAAACAGAACCCAATACAACATGGTAAAGGCTGATGCAAGCAGTCCACAGGATTCCTCTGAACAGCCATGACTGCAGTTCAGAGCCTGTGCTGGTTACATAGGCAAACCCATGGAAAAACGGACTAATTAGGGAAGATTAATGATCAGTCTCAGCAAGATCTTGGCTTTTGCTTCTCTCATTTATCCATACAAGGCTCTTTGTTAAATCATGAGGGATTTTTATTCACATGTATAACTGCTTACAGATGTTCCCACATGTGTTTAGCCAGCAAACTCACATTACAACTAAATAAATGCAAAAAGACCCCACTACCTTGTGCAATGTTAAAATTGAGCAGATGCAACCAGAGGCAAGGTGTAAGCTGCTGGTCCAGCACAGCAATGTCCACAGCTTTGGCCACTGCACAGAGCCCTCACCTGTCTCTTGATTCTTGCTGAGAACTTGGCTTACATGGGATGAAAACCTCCCCTTAAATGAAATTTCTCACTTCAATAAGAAAAAGCAAGACTATGACTGATGCTCTACATTGTAACTAATGCTCTTGTTACCTCACAGTTTTTCTCAGCATATTTTTTTGATGCAATTATGTTACATTTAATATCCTTTACTCTTATACAGCCATGCCTGGCTATAGCTTTTTATACGATCCAGGATGAATTATTTTGTTCTCTTCCAAGCTTACAAGTTAAGCTCACCTCCCAGTAATAAATCCCCATGATTCAGGCTTTAGCAGGGTTTCCATGACTGTCATCCATCCCATAGCACACCAAATGGGGTGATAACTCACAGGGTGGAGAGAGTGCTGGGGGAAAAGCTCTCCCTGGCTAATTGGAGGGCAGGACTCCAGGAAGATGCTGATGGCACTTTGGATGCTGCTGTGCCTGTGATGCTGAGTGCTGATGCTTCCTGAGAGCACTCGTGCTTGCCTGTTGATTCATGTCACCCACGTCTCACTTCACCCTCTCTTCAGCAAGAGGGAAAAGGGGAAAAAAGGTAATTGCCTGTGCTTATCAGCATGGGTGTTAAAGCAGCCCCTTGCAGGCTCTCAAACTGACAGAGTGCTGAGAAGGATGGAGCAGGGAAGGTATCCATACCCAGCTTTTCTCTCCCACTGCATGAGTGGCTGTGTTCTCCAAAGCTATTGCAATGGCACAGCTGCACCATGGTCCCATGCCATTTTCACTGAGGCTTTCCAAAGGCACAAGTGACTTGGAGTGCCTGAAGCATGGATACTCTGCCTGTAACACTGGAGAAATGGAGGGCTGTTCCCAGAGGCCCCTTTAAAAAGCATTCTCCTGGTGGCAAACCCTAAACCCACAGGCCAGGAACTGACTGCTCCAGGCAAACAAACACTGAATGCATGCCTCAGCTGGGAAACACACTGCAGGGAATGATAAAGGCCATCCCTGCATCTTTTTCCCTCCTGTTCATTTTGATTTTGAATTATCTCTCAGCCGTGACACTTGAGGACCTGCCTAGCTGGGATGCTGCTGTGCTTCATCACAGTGGGCTGCTGGGCAAGAGCCTGAGGGGTGACAGGAGCAGGATAGGCTCTGCCAGAGGTGCCAGCATGCTCAGAAAGCATTTTGCACTCCACTGCCTTCTGTTAAAATAGCCTGGCATTTTTGTTAAAACATATTTCCACAAGCCTGGGGAAGAGTTACATGCAGTCATGCCCAAGAGAGCAGCCAGGAGCACTTCTCAGAAGTGGGGTAGTTTGCCTTTAATCCCCTGACAGCAAGCGGAAAGAGTGAATGAGAGATTTAAATCTTAAAATCCGACATTGAAACTGCCTTGGCAGCAGCCCAGGCCCACCATGGCATGTGTGGATCATGGCACATGGTACAGGGCACACAGCACATGGCTCTCACTGGGGATGGCACCATGGGCTGCCCAGTGCTGCTGAGCTCCAGGCTCCTGCCTAGTCCCAGCTTCAGGCAGTGGCTCACGCTCACTCCCAGGCACACACCACCTCTTCTGCAGGGGGAAAGGCAGAGCTCAGAGCTGGTGTCTTGTCTTTGCTTAATCCACTGAGAAAGCTTCCCTCTGCTTTCCCCCTGCCTCTCTGCCTAGGATGTTTTGGAAATAGTGAAGGCATCATCAAAAAACCCTGTACAAACCATGGAAAGGCTGCCAGTGACTTCTTCCACTGCTTCTTGAACTCTTCCCAGGGTCCCTGTCAGTTGTTCAACTGTACAATTTTCATAGTTGTACAGTTTTCATAGTTGTTCTGCGTGTATTTGTGTGCGTGTGAGCAAAGGCACCCAAAAAACCTCACAGATGTGCCCTTCCTTTGAAAATCCATGCTGAGACCATAACTTGATGACTGTTGCCTTTCTCAAGCAAGTTGTGGGTTGTCTTAGGAGATGTCTCCTCCCCATCTTTCCGATTCCCTTTGATTCCATCTGCTTCCCCAGAGCATCCTACAAGGTGAGGGGAAACACCTTGTGGAGAGCCAAGCACCAGCACAGAATGCACGCCGAGGGCATGAGGTGCATCCATGGCTGCTGGGATGTGCAAGGCAGGCACTCGGAGACAGTTGGAGGCGGGCTCAGAGCGGCGAGTCCTCGAACACCGTCAGGTTGTGCTGCTGGATGTGGCGGAGCAGGATCCGTGCCCGCCTGTCAATGGTCTGGAGCAAGGGTCTCAGCCCCTCGGCGCCGCCCTGGCTCTCCCATAGCTCCCGGTCCAGGCGCAGGGACTCCAGAAGCAGGCTCTGCAACCTGCCCGACCGCAGCGTGGCCACCGCCGCCGCCGGGAAGCTGCAGTGGAGGAGCAGAGACAGGGAGGGAAGGGATTATCCAGGGAAGGCTGAGCAGAGAGGAAGGGAGCAGCGGGGCACTCGAGCAAAGATGCTTCAAGAGGAAATGCATGTCTACCCAGAGGAACGCAGGATGAGGAGCCTCCTGCTTAAAACTCTGCCGCTGGTGAGCATGCAGGATAGCTCCATCAGACACGGATCCAAACAAATTCCAAATCAAGAGGCCTCTAGCATGCCAAAATGCCTCATGGGCAATGGCGCAAGAAATGCTGAAATACCTGATTATTCATTCTTTTTGTGCAGCTGCCAATTAAAGAGGGGAAACAGAGCCTGTCATCAGCCACCCAGAGCAGAATAAAGAGCTAGTTTCAGGGCAGGGGCATGTGGGATGTTTTTGTGAGCCTACCCACCCATCCTGCTCTGGGTGGGAGGTGGCTCTGATTCAGAGGCATGCCCCACCAGAGAGGCCAGGAGCAGCAAGAAGGTGAGCACACACAGGGCCCTGTGTGCCAGCACAGCCCTCACCTGGTACGTGCACATTCCTACCTGTCTATGCCTTGCAGGAGCCTGAAGTTGAGCTTCTCCTCAGGGTGCTGTGGCCTGCCCGCGTTGTCGATGAACACCAGGCGGGATGGCGCGCTCCTCCGGACCTGCCAGCAGGATGGGAAGGAGAAGTTCACTCAGTGCAGAGTCACCAGGGTGGGGGTTTAGGCTGCCTTTTAATGCAGTGAGAAAGCCTGAGAGTATTCGGGGGAAAGCAGATGCCAAAGTCTAGGTCCCTCCACACCCTGGCACACCTCCCACCAGGGACCCAGCATCACCATGGGACCTACATTCCCTTTGCTACCACCTCAGCCCTGCAAGTGCCTCCCAGGCACCTTCATGTTAGCCCCAGAGCAGCCCTTGGACAGCATGGAGACACACCAGGATGTGGACCAGGACCAGCTCTTCTGGATTTCGGCACTTCTCATGGAGCATCTCCTCCATGCAGGGCTCAGAGGGATCAGGCTGAAACCCACAGCAGTAGCGGTCCAGACGGTCGTGAACCTGCAGGAGACATTTGGGAACCTTAGCAGGGACATGTGCCTGGGATGGGAAGGTCCTGTGGTGAGCTGTTCTTGTACAGAGGAAAATACAACATTTCCAGGGATCCTCAGCAGATGTGCACTGGAAAAGCTGCATACACTGGTGAGTGAGAGGAATGGAAGCACACATGCAAAACGCCTTGGGCATGAAGAAGGTGATGATAAAGGTGATGATAAAGGTGATGGTGACGGGCTTTTCTGATGGAGTTCAGATACCTGGTACCTCCACATTCTGTGTCTGCACACAGTGCTTCCAGCTGTAATGAAGGGAAGGCGTACATGATGATGAATGAATTTTAAAAAAAACAGCAAAAGCACCCAAGGAAACCTAGAGTCTGAAACCTCAAAAATAATTTCTTTTTCCGAGTCTTGGTGCTCTGTATGATGGTTTCATCTGGTTCCTGTCATATATGCAACCTTTCATCCATCCCTGTGGTAACCTGAGCAGCTCTCAATGGAAAGATGAATGGAAAAGTATCGGCAAGGGAAAAAGAGTCTGTGCATACGCAGAGCATGCCTGACATGTAAGTTGGGCCACAGTGACTTGTTTTAGCTACATTTGTGTTTAATCATTTGCAGGTGCTGCTAAGGCTCCATGTTGTCCAGGCTGTCAAACCTCCTGCTTCCCATCCCAGTTCCCTGCAGAAACACTGGTGCTGCTTGGCAACTTCCAGTGTTTCAACCACACCCTTGGAGGAATGAAGGGCTTTTAAAAGACATAAATCTCTGTCAGACCTGGAATCAGTATTTATGGAGCTTCCTCAGCTTTGGCAGAAGCAGCTGGTATATCCTCTGGGGTGATCTGTGGGGCAGACAGGACCTTGTCAACAGACCTTCCCATGGCTGTGTGTTGACATGACCCTGTAGGGGAGCTGCCTCACCTCCTCCCGCTCTCGAGGCCTGTTTACAAAAGAAATGTATTTATATGCTCCTTTAAATATATATTTAATATATTAAAACATATATAAAATATAAAATAGATAAATTTTGTGGTTGCAGCATGGAAATGTCCAAGCCACTGACTTGCCCAGTGTTGCTGGTGCCAGCCCAGGAGGCAGGGCTCGGGGTGCAGAGGGGCTCCTGGAGGCACTGGGAGGGCTGGAGCAGATCCCAGGTGAGCCAGAAGGGATCTACAGGTGACAATGAGACAGAAGCCAAGTGACCCTCAGTGGCTGCCTATTCCCTTCACCCTGGTAATTAGCACAAGTTACCAATTACAGGCTGTGCTTTGACACAAAGCTGAGACTGAACCCAAACACTGACCAGGCACTGGAGAAGCTGCTGCAGGAACCACAAACTGTTCCACGGCTAGTCCATTCGCAACCCTTTGAGAAGGATTAGTCCTGCACTGGAGCCTCTTAAATCTCTCTGTTTTCTGAGGGTTAATGAAGCACTCAGGTCAGTATTTCTCCATTGGGAGACACTCCAGTTAAAAAGTGCTTGAGCATCTTGTCACAAAACACAAGGAAACAGAAGAAAATATCACATTTCCTCCACACATCTCCTTGGTCTTGCCTACTGGAGAGCTCAGCATGCCAGTTTCTCTCGCCTGCTATGTTATTTTGCAGGCTGCACAGAAGGTGAAGACAACCTGAGGTAACTTACAGAGACGTTAAATAGACTCAGCGTTCCGCTCACCCGCCCACGAGCACCTGTGAAACCAAGGTGGATTGGTGCTGAACCCGCAGGGGTGTGAGGTGGAGGCAGATCTGGTGTCCAAGTGGAGCCCCAGGAGAGGGACCAGATGGCTGTGGAGATGCTGAGAGTGCCCTGACATGCTGACAAGCCCTCCCTCCTGTGGCCCTTCCCTGATTCTTTGGTATTAATTTCTTCTTTCCAGAGCCTAAACAGCTCTAATTCATGGGAATTTTGGTATTATTGCTAGAACACAGATACATGAGCCTCACCTTCTCCCATCCAAGCTCAAACACTACCAGAAGCTCACCTTCAGTCCCTCTTATGCCCATCCTGGGGCATCCCCTTGCATCTGATAGGTTTTTCCAGTTATGATTCAGCCTGGGATGGCTTTCCCTCAGGAAAGTTTCCTTACTCTCCCCCTGGTTGGGAAGAGGGTGTCCCAAGGCAGGGTTGTGGCTGCAGAGTTGATTTGGTTTTGGCCCTCTTTAAAGCACAAGACAAAGCCATCAGCAGCTGCCCCTTTTCTATCAGGCTCGGCATTTTGCCCCCAGTAAAACTTTGCACTTAGTGGGGGGTTTCCTTATGGCAAACACCAAGAGAAATCAACATAGAAGAAGCCCAATTTTAAGAGCCATCGAAGAAAACTACCAGGATTTCAATGCCAAGGTACAACAGGGCTCAAATTTCACAACTTCTCCTTCCCAGGGTGAGATGCTAAAGCCATTTCTGAAAGCTGCTACTCCACTTCTATAATGTCCTGCAGACTCTTTACCTTTGTGTGGCTTTTCTGCATGGGAGGATTCCATTAGAATTATTGAGGAGAACCTGTGAATTGCCCTTGAATTTATCAATGCGCTGCTTCAGCCCTTGAAGAGGAACTCTCCTTAGAACTAGATAGTTTCTCCTGCAACCTCAGTCTTTCCACTGCACTCCAGTGGCATTTTGGCCTGGGGAAGTGAAGGGGGTTGGTTAATCTTCTCATTTCTCTGGTTGCTTCAGCTAAAATATTTCCAAGCCCAGCCAGAACTGCTCCACCTCTGCCAGCCATAGTTGTAAAAAAAGAGAAAGAATAAGGAAAACACATTTTAGTAGTTCAGGTTTTTTTCTTTCTTCCCTTCTTTCTTTTTTTCATATTAATATTTGCACTTTCAAGCAGTTTTCTCTTGTCTGATAACCAGCCCCCAGGTGCCTAAACAGGCTTTCTTTTTCTCCACAGAAATCACTTTTGCCTCCTCACAGCTGCCCTCCAAGACCTGATAACTCTCTGGGATACCGTTGTAATCCCTCGTAGCAGCAGGGTATGATTGTCCAAACAGAAGATTAAGTGCTATTAATGCTGAGGAGGAGGAGGAAGGCAGTGCTATCCAAAGGGGAAGGGCTCCATATTTCCAGTGCCAGCAGCACATCCCTGAGTTTGGATGTGATGGGGCTCGTGCAAGACACGCTGCTCATCCCTAGGGATGCCCTAGGGATGTCTCTAGGGATGTCCCAAGCCTCTGCCAGCACCTGCACAAAATGAACAGCGGAAAGCTCACCCACGTGAGGACAGACTCACCACAACCTGCAAGTTCCAAACATGGACCATACTCAGGCCAAAATGCTTCTGCACAAAGTCCTGCTGCTTTCCATCAGCTGATGAGTGAAAATACATCCCAAGAAACCACAGCCCATGTGACCCCACAGAGCAGAAGGAGACCATGGTCAGACAATACAGGTACAGGTGCAGGGGAACCTGAGTGCCACAGCTGATGGAATAGATGGCCTCAATCACCACAGCCCTACCTGGAGAAGAAAGTCAAAGAGGGCCAGGCGGCTCCACTCGCTGTGTGGGATGCTGGAACAGGGAGCATCCCTGGCCACCAGCATTGGCCTATGGCGCCGCAGCATCTCCTGGTACTGCAGCCATCCCAGAGCGCAGGAATTCTGGTCATTGTTGGCATCCTCCAGGTGCTGGAGATCAGGAGCCCACCAGATGATGGGGCGCAGGGTGCCATCGGTGTAGCTGTAGGGCAGGAGGTGGCTGGTGAAGCGCCGGGCCACAGCGGGCAGGCTGCGGTTCAGCCCCAGCACCCTGTCCAGGTGGAAGGCCAGCACCTCGTACAGGTCCCCGGGACGCTTGATGAGCCCACAGCGCCCATCCTGGCAGTCTTCTTCTGGGCTAGCTGGCGAGACATCCCCCTTGGCACCTCCCTCGGCGTCCCCCACGGCACGCAGCCCCACTCGCATGACTTGCCCGTGGGCAGGCACACGGCTTTTGGAGACCACCTGCCCGCTGGACAGCAGCCGCATCTTCCGGAGGTCATCAGCAGAGAGCCACGGGCCAGTGTCCCTCTCCACCCCCCGCCGCCTCCTGCTCCGGACGGGGGCCTGGTCCTGCCGCAGGCGAGTGACGGGTTTGGGGAGCCTTTTTCTGTAGGCTTGTCCTCCAGACAGGGGGGCAGCCACCTCCCTCGGGGGCCCTGGGGGGGACGAGGCCGGCAGCGGGAGCAGGGAGTGGTCTGGCGGTGGCGGCAGGTGGAGGAGAGCCAGCAGGGCCAGGGCCAGCAGCGCCCCTACAGCCGCTGGGGCTGGGGCCTTCAGCCCCGTCCTTCGCCACGGTCGCTGGGCCTGCGGGGACACAAAGGGGAATGATGCCGGGGTATTACTGCAGGCAGAGTCCTCAGCCTTTTTGCTATTGCTTTAGAGAAGCAGCCCCTCTGCTTGTGCGATCCCTGCAAGAGGTGCTCCACAAGCACTCGCTGCCTCCAAGCACTGCAGCAGGAGGGTTATGGCTGGTGCCATGATTCGTGACAGAAATCAGCTGCAGTCCCTTCAGAAGCAAACCAGAGCAAGGGCTCTCTCCCCACACTGAGGGTGCCACGTCTGCAGCGCTGAGGTACAGGAGGACCCCATGGGCAATGAATTTTTCATGGTCAAATATTTCACTTTAAAGACTCAAGATTTTTTTTTTTAAAAAGACCAAACCGGAGCAAATTCCTGTCTAGATGTGAACACTTTCCAGTTCCTAAGAGGTTTTATTTTTCAGACCTTACTCTGGGCACTCTCACTGGTTCCTGTCCTGCTTGCACACTGAATCCATAACTTGCATATCTCAATGTGTGCTGAGACAAGGTCTCTGGAGCTCTGCCCATCACTGTGTCTGGCAAAAGCAAGGCAGCTCCAAGTGTCAGGCAGAACCTGTGACTGGCTGTTTTTTTTGAAAATGGGTGCAGACTCCTGGAGGGCTGGAACACCTCTCCCATGAAGACAGGCTGAGAGAATTGGGGTTGTTCAGCCTAGAGAAGAGAAGGGTCTGGGGAGAACTTACAGCACCTTCCTGCACCTAAAGGGGCCTACAAGAGAGCTGGAGAGGGATTTTTTACAAGGGCGTGGAGTGACAGGACAAGGGGAAAAGACTTTAAACTGAAAGAGAGGTTTAGATTAGATATTAGGAAAAAATTCTAAACTGTGAGAGTGTTGAGTCATTGGAACAGGTTGCTCAGATAAGCTGTGGAAGCCCTGCAGTGTTCAAGGCCAGGTTGGATGAAACTCAGGGCAACCCAGTCTAGTGGAAAGTGTCCTTGTCCATGACAGGTGGGTTCAAATTAGATATCCTTAAGGTTCCCTCCAACCCAAACCCTTTCGTGAGTCCATGATATAATCTATGCCATATGTGAAACCTGAAGTATTCTGATTCCCAGCACTAAGGAGCTGCCTTTAAACAGCTGGGGCTGCCCTAAGCACAGGACATTCCCATTTAGGCTGAGGTGGAGGGCAGTGGTGGGACAGCACTGTGAGATTCTCCAAGCCAATCCAGTCCCTGGGCCGTGCTGCACCCATGCCTCATTCACCCATGTTTGGGCAGCCTCACACACTTCAGGAGGCTGGAGCCACAAAAAGCACCTTGGCGCCGTTCCTCTGCTTTCAACAGGCATTTCCAAGTGGCTCAAACCCACATTGGAAGTCAAGGCTATGGTCAAGTGGATACATTTTTTTCCAATTATTTATTTTGGAAGCACAAGTATATCCATGGCAGACACAGTGGGACAATATATTGCCAAAGAAGGGATAAGAGACTGTTTATAAGAGCAAAAGCTTTAGAAAAAGAGCTGAAAAGCTGGGGAGGTGAGAGCCAGCAGCCAGAATTACTTCCAGAAAGCAGCTGGGCAAGCAAAAGCATTTCCAGACATGGGGCTTTTAGGACCACAGGCTCCCACTGACCACAGGGATCCACCACCAGCACAACTCCTGCCCTAAGAGCAGCTGCTCCAAGCAACCCCAATGCATGAGCTTATGAGCTGACAGAACACTGTCCTAAAATCCATCAGGTTTCATGCCCTCAGCTTGGGGCACTGCTTCAGACAGCCCCCTGGTGAGGAGCCACATCTCTTGCAAAGACAATGCACCAGCTGAGGTGGGTAAGAGGAGCCACCAACTCACTGGCCTCAACCATAGGGGTGCTCCTTCCACACCTCCCTCTCAAGGACTGAGCAGATTTAATGCAGTTTTTAAGAGCTATTGATGGTGCACTTGGAGTGATTCAGCTTTATAGCTCTCACTTAATTGCTTCTCTCCCAGAAATAAAATGTTGTGCAGCAAAATATATCTGCTGGGCCGAGTCCTTTGTTCAGACAGGGCTTACACCAACCTCTGCCAGGAGCCAGGGTCTGTCTGGTACAGGGCTTTGGGACCTGCTGGGGGACCTCTGCTTTATCTCTTCCCAGGGTGGAAAGGACCTAGTCCAGGGTGAGACTGTCCAGAGAGGGATGTCCTGTCCTAGATCACCAGCAGGGTTATTCAAGGCGTGGCATTAACTGTCCCAGTCATCAAACTACATGGCTAAACCATTGCCTGAGTTGCCTTTCTGGGGAGGGGATGAGCGTGAGCATCCCCATGCCCCCTGAGGGGCAGCAGGACTTTGGCCAAGCAGCTGGTTGTGATGCCTCCCCAGCTCTCTCCCACTTGGGTGGGATAATGATTTGCTGTGGAACCACAGCCAGCGCCAAGTGACACAGGCAACACCCAAGCTCAGCTACTCAAAATCTTCATGACCCAGATTTCAAGCAAATTCTGCAGAGTGCAGACACACATTCTTTCCCAAACACCTGCAATCCACGTCTGGCCTCCTGAGCAAGAGTTTAGGGGAGGTGCAATGTCTAAATCCTAGTTTAACCATAGTAAAATAACTCTGTGGCATATAAAGGGCTGATCTTGGTATCCTGATATCCACACTCCTTTCAAATCATCACTGTGAGTGCCTCACAATCTGTTCTTCTGGCCTCAAAGTATGCTGAATTAACAGCAGCGATATCTATGGAATCAATCCCAAAGGGTAGGGCTAACTGCAAATCTCAGTATTCCCATCTGCATCCAGCCAAGTCCCTTCCAATCCATGCTTTCTTGGGCATGTTTTCCCAGTACCTCCCCTGTCCCACCCTTCTGGAGAGACACAGCCCATCCCACTCTCACCAAAAACCCCCGTAACCCTTTTTTTCAGCACAGAGGATTTTCAGGGTGATTGTTTTTGTTACCCAGCTGATAATAAGCCTCTGGTTGCTTATACCATCCCTGGGTATGTTAAAAAGCCTGGCTGCCAAAACTTCCAGTGTCCTGGGGGGGAAGGAATGCATGTGGGAGCCACATGGAGAACCTTCAAAACACTGCAGGAAAAATCCTTTTTAACCCACAGCCAGAGAAGAGAGTATGCCAAATGGATGGCAATGATTGCTGGGTTTTTAATGTCAAGTCAGTTTACAGTCCAAGTGGTTAAGGAATCATTATTGTCCAAACCCACTTTGTCTTCCTTGTCAGTGAGCTTGGGTTTGGGCTTTCCCACCCTGAACTTGAAACCCTGGGCTGCCACATCAACACGAAAAAGAAACAAAAAAGGTGCAAGTACAGTCTCTGTGTTATTTCTGGCGGTTGATATTGCAAATTTAATAATAACCTAGGTGATAAAACATTGCAGAAATAATACTGTATTTACAAGCCCTGCGTAAATACTTTTCCAAAGAGTCTTTCTCTGAGCCCATGCTGTAAAAAAATGCTGCAGTTTAAGCTATGGCTTCGATTCAGCCTGAAATGCAAACCATACGTACAGCTCTGCTTTGCCAGGCTGACATACTGACAGTACAGCATGCCTTTGCCAGAAATTAGGTTCTTTTCCCAGCAGGCAAAACCCATAAAAAGGCTTAAGAGAGGAACTACTTGTTCCAGGATGCCAATAGGTAAATAATATATACTTTCACTCATCAGAGGGACATGCAGCATAGCCCCAGCTCTGAAGGCACAGTGGAGAGCAGTGCAGCTTTGATGCTGGAAGATAAAACTTTCTAAGTGTAGTTGGGGGTGAAGTGGGGGAGGGTTATCCTTGACATTGTATTCCCAGGACACTTGAACCTTGGCAGAATTTGAAGCAGAGAAGCCTGTTTTCAATTTCTTTTCAAAGTGCATCAAATTGGCTTTGTCGAGCTTGAAAGAAAAGAAAAACAAACCCCAAACTTCATTATCCAAGAATGTAAGAAACAGCCCTGAGACTAGAAAGATGCCACGGAAATACGTGGCTGTTGAAAACTGGATTGATTCCTGCCTTCCTCTGGCATTCAAAAGAGTGCTCCTGCCTCTGCACCAGCACTGCAAGACCTCTCCAGCACTAAATCCCACCATCCCAATGACGTGCCCAAAGGAGCCAGGATGGCTTAGCCATGGCCACGTCACTCTTGGCCACCTGCTTGGCCAGGACTCCCAAGTTCAGAGGACTTTGCCAAAGGCAACCTGCTGATGAGCAGGTTAAAAGCAGGCCTGTGCATTTATCTGGGTGCACGCTGAGCGGGGTGCACTCTGCACGGGAGATGCAACACACAGGGCTATGCTCACCCTCCCAGCTCCGTGCTCGCTGCCCGCCCAATGAACCGCAAAACCGCCTGGGCAGCAGGAGGTGCAGCCTGCCGTGACCAATTTTAACAAAGACTGCTTGAAAAACAAGTGGGAAGCCTCCTCTGCCTGCCCCCCACCTCTGGGAATGTCTCCAGAGCCTTGCACCCACACATGGTGCTCACGGCAGCTCCCGGTGCAAGGGGAGTGCGGGCGTGTCAGTCAGATCTGGGAGTGGATCAGCCTCTTCATTTTCATATCGTGCAGGAGGGTTTTTGGTTTGTTAAGGGCATGGCATACAGGCAGGAGACCCATAACTGTGCTGAGGACATAGAAGGAGACAAAACCTCTCCATCCCCAGAGTGACTTTGGGCAAGTCTGAGCAGAAGGAAGTCCTTGGCAGCGTCCATCGCCCATCATTCAAGTGCCTGAGTGCCTTCCTATATTATCCTGCTCAGGGAAGATAGATGACTCGCAGAGTGGGAATTTATTAAAGACAGCTATTAGATGATGATTGCCAGTCCCAAAGGTAGCTCTGGCTCAGAGTGGCTCCCCAGGAGAGCAGGTCTGCTGTGCTCCCCCAGCACAAGGGGACAGCTCCAGATCACACCAACACTCACCTGCACCCACATCGCCATGGGGCAGCTCTTCATCTGGCCTCATGACCCATCAAAGTGGCTGCAATTCCTAGCAGACCCACACCAGCTTTGTGTCTGGGTTTTTTTCCCTCCAGAGATGCAGGAGTTTTTCCTCAAAAATGCCCTTCCAGAGGGGAGAACCATGACCTCGCTATATTTCAGCATTCTGCAGATACCCTGAAGACCATCCTGCTTGGCTCCAGGACAGGGATGTGGCAGGTGGGCCATGCCTGTCTGCTCAAGGTGCTCCTCCAACCCCACTTCCACACATTGCCCATCACAAGTGGCTTGGGAAGCTCAAGCCAGGCACTGAGAAGGGAGACTGCTCCCATAAAGCCAATGAAACAGGGTCACAGCAAACACTGGGCCAGCTGAAGCTGGGGAGATGGAAATGTGGCATGTCACTACATGATGCCCAGTCCTTCCCTGCAGAGTCAGCAAAGTCCTTAGAGCTGGCACACAAACCTTCCCACCAACATGTCCAAAACCAAACCAGAAAATGACCGAGTTAAAATGCCTGGGGTGAAACCTTAAAACATGCTGGACTTCGCTAAAATTTGGACAGTCTGCAAAGTCTCTGGGATAATTTACAGCCTAAGTGCGAGACAAGCATACCTTGCACTAGCAGAGGGCAGCGCTCCAGCAGCAGCACAAAGGGATGAAACGGTGTTGGCACCACTCACTCTGAGCACTGACTTCAAAGGGATGGTGCCAAGACACCACCTTTAACTTCTCAAATAAGCTGCCTGCAGTTCTTTTCAGTTATCACTACAGCCATGGGGCAGCAAATTATAAAAACCTGGAAATCTTCAAGCTCCACAGCCTCTCTCTAGTAATAACCTGGCGTGTCTTTGGCTCCAGGCCCTGCATCAGCCCCTTGAGCTTTTTGTGCTTCCCAGGGATGAAATGTACTGTTTCTTGATCTAAACCTCCCACCCAGACTGACTGTTTCTGGTTTTTGGGAGGCCCCTTGCCCTGAAAGTTCTTCTCTGCACAGCCACAGGCTGAGCACAGCCTCTTTTCACACATCCATCATCTAAAGGAACATTTTGAGCAAAATCTTCAGGCATAGCTGTAAACTGTTCTGTTTAACAGTGCTATTCCCATTGCACTGACTGCCCCCAGGTGAGTTATGGCCCAAAGAAGTACAGCGGAAACACAGGCTTGTAAACTCCTTGCCCTCTCCAGGGGTAGCTTACTAGAGTGGCAAGACTCCCAGCATCCCAAGTGTCCTGTTCAGTATCTCTGAAGAAGGAAGATCTGGAGCAGGAGACAGAGGGCACACCTTGAAGGAAACAGATGGCCAGCACCTGGCTGGAGGACACCACACCATGGGGTGCAGCTGCTGCAGTCAAGGTCAGGGCTGCTGCTTGGGGGGACCCAGAGAGGACACACACCTTGTCCTGCACCTGGTGAGGACTAAAGCCCTGCAGGGTACTGGCAGGGCCTTGTTTTTCCTGTGGTGACCCTGTTCTTACCCCAACATCATGTGATTTTCACCTATCAAAACGAAAGATTCATAATTCTCCTCACTCCCACTGTGTAAATCACAGCTTGCAGACAGTTAATACTCAGCTCTGTGAGGGATGGACAGGGAGTTTTTCATTCTGGTGCTATGTACAGAGCAGCTCAGGACCACTCTGGTTTAATCCCAGAAGTCAACACAAAGCACCAAAAAATAAACAGTCTCCAGGATGCCAC
Organism: Eopsaltria australis; assembly: GCA_034509425.1. Taxonomy (NCBI): domain Eukaryota; kingdom Metazoa; phylum Chordata; class Aves; order Passeriformes; family Petroicidae; genus Eopsaltria; species Eopsaltria australis. The sequence continues at coordinate 3,883,846 of JAVTVJ010000105.1, forward strand.
ACTTCTTCTGCTTAAAGTAAGCAAACTAAAAGCTTTCAGATGCCTCATCCTTCTCTGGTTTAAGTTCAGAGTCAGGGATTTTACTGCAGACTCTTGCACTTAGCTGGATCTACTTTTTGGAGACATATCTCCCAGGAGACTGATGGCAGTCTTTCAGGACACATCACTGAAATGCACAGGTCTGCTGCCATTTGCATGTGCAAACATTTCCCTTACTTTTCACCGCCAAAAGTGGTATCAACCTGCACCCAAATCATTCAGATCACTGAGGACCTGAAACAGCATCCCGTGTTCACAGGAGACAGTGAGGACCTGGGCAGCCCTGAATGCACGACTGTCCTGCTGTCCTCACGGGACAAGGGAGATCCTCCTTATCTTCCCTCCTCTCCCTCTGCTCATTCCTCTAACCCTCACACTTAAATGAGAGCAGCACAACCTAGAAATTTGTGGCAAGGACGTCAAGGAGGGGAGCAGCAGTTTTGGGCAGCTGTTGCTCCCTCACTCCGCCACTGCCGTGCAGGATCCTGCCAGGTTTCCCTTTTCCCCCTCCCCTCGTCCCAGTTTCCCGGCCAGCCTGTTGCACTCCGCTCCATAAGTTTTCAGAGCAGCTTTCCCATCTGACTGCTGAACCAGCAAGTAGGGGGCCCCTTCCCAGCGAAACAGATGTGGTTTGCCTTTGTGCAACATCTGCGCCTCATGCCCCGCTCATTTTGAACAGTCTTGCCTTTGTTTGTGAGGGGTTGTACAGGGGATGCTTCGGAGGAGGGCAGAAGCCTCTGACCCATGGGCTGGACTCCTTCCCTTCAAGTCCCACACACAAACTGCCTCCAACCCTGAGTTTCTGCTGGGGAAGAAGAATATGCTTTGTCCCTGTGGCATTCTGGAACTGACAGTCCTGCTCCTCAGCACCTCGGTTCCAGACACAGATCATAGCTCATAGTGATGACTCCTCTGGGATTTCCAAATTCAGGGATGTAAGAACTGGCATCTTGGAGCCATGGACCCCCTTCCCCACAGCTCCCCTCACCCTGGTAGCTTCTCTTGCTGCACCTCTGGGCTGCTCAGCAGCTCTGGTTTGGCATCCCCAGTGGAGCTGTGCTGCTGCAGCTCCTCCACACATAACAGAGGCAAAGAGCAGAGGTGCTAGAAAGCCATGTCCCTCCTGCAGTGTGTTCTGGGCTGTGTTTAATATGGGGAGGAATACATTACAATGAAATCACATTTTATTTCGTACTGCTCTTGATGAGTTTGCCAATCCTGCTTGTGAGTGCCTGGAATGCTGCTAAAACTCTCACACATTTTGGCATTTGGTTCAGTTTTATTTATTTTACCGGGGTCATGTTTTTTCTATATTTTGGGGAGGGGGGATTTTGATCCACTTATTTTCAGTTTTCATTTCTAACTGGTGGAGCAGCACCAGGGAACAGGAATGCTTGCTTGGTGCCCACTGGGGGCTCACAAAACCCTCTTAGGGGTGTTGGCAAGGAGTAGCACTGGATTCCCTTGCTGGAGTTTCAGTGGAGGTTTCCCAAGTCAGACAGTTGGGTTTCCCTGAGCTGACTGTCAAGTTTTTCCCTTCCTGGAGAGCAGGAGAGTGCATTCGTGGGATTCCAAAGGGGAGGGAGAAGGAGGAGGACAGCAGGGCCTTTCAGCCCTGTGGGCTTTCTTCAAAACAGAATTGTTCATACCAGCTCTGGCCTCAGCAGCAGAAAGGTAGCCCAGTTACCCTCCTGTTAAGCCATGACATCTGAAAGTGAAAAAAGGGGGAAGAAAACTGCTTGCCACTTGGCTCTGAGTGCTGCCTGTATCCCTCAGACCCCATCCTGGGCAAAGTCTGCTGGCAGCCACCCCCCAACCCACTTCTCCTAGTAAAATCCATGGGGTGAGCAAGCAGAGCAAACATGGTACATGCATTGGTGCAGCCAGGCTCACAGAAAAGGGGCTTTTCCTTCTGGGCAAGGCAAGGAGCTGCAGGTGGACTGGAGCTATTGAGCACTGGAAAAGGAAGGGGTAATTGAGGCACCTGGAATCTGTGCCAGAGGATTAATACAGTGTAATCAGCCCCTCATATTCAGACTGCCTCATACTAGACGAACGACAGAGCAACTGGAAACTAGTCGCAGGCAGATTTTGAAGCCAGAAGAAAGAAGATGTTTCTGTAATGCAGTCATCCCCCAGCACTCTCTGCTGCGGCAGGTCGGGCAAGTGCGGCCGCCAGATCTGACAAGAGCCGGCTGCAAGCGTGCTCTCCATACCAACAGGGGAGCTCACAGCTGGCATCCCTCTGGCTTTCTGCAAGGGGTCATCCTCCTGGTGAATTTGAAAGGAGTCAAAAATCATCTTGAGCATTTTGTCTGGGGTTTTGCTGCAAATGAAGCAGCAAGATGATCAGCTGGGGGCATAGCCTGGATTTATTTCTCATGACCATCACTGCCCTGTCTACAGGTGCCCAGAGCAAACCCAGATCGAGGGCAAAATCAAAGCAGCCAGTGCAGGAGCTCACAAAGGGCAAAGGACTGCAGAAACAGACCTTGCTTTGCCAAGGCAAAATGGAAATCCTGGCAAAAAGTGAATACCCCACTCTCACATGGGAGACCACACCAGGTACCTGGCTCAGGCTGTACAGGCTTTGAAAGGCTTCATAGTGAAGGCTGGTACAGGAAAGTGTTTCTGCAGACAAAAGGCTGGTATGGGGAGAGTTGCCTCCCTTTGACAGGGAGGAGTTATCTCCAAACCCAAAATGGGTGACATGAGTCCCAGTCTTGTCTCTTTTTCCTGCTGCTGAAGTTCATTAATTAAACCCAAGGCAGCCTATGCAAACTGTTGGATGGGAAGTGTAAAGCATGACAGTAGTGTCCCCCATACATATGCACTCACTCACTCACACACTCCAGTGAAGGCTGGCACAGCACCGTTGTCCCCAGAGAGTCATCAGCACACTCTTGGCGATATAAAGATGCTTTGGTGACACAAATGACCAGTTTCTGGCAGCAGCACCAGGCAGCACCTCCTCAGCTCACCCATCTCAGGTTTGCAATCCATGCCCAACACAAGCTTTGCAAGGGCTGAGGTGGCAAATCAGGGACAGAAGCCCCCTGCCCCAGTGCAAACTCCCTGGCATGACACCCCCTGTCCCCCAGTGGGGCAGGAGTAACAGCATATGGGGGGACCATCCCAGCTCAGCTGATGAGTGCTTTCTCAGATGGGTCTGCCAAGGGATGTTCTGGAGCACTAAAACTAAACCCTAAGGCTTGGAACACGCTACAGATATGGACAAACCTTCTGATGCTGGGGAACCACAACATTTCTTGGGAGGGACGTGAAGTTTTCCCTTGCCAAACTGGCCGGTTTTGTGGCTTTTTGATGAAAGGGCTGTGCTTTGTCAGGACCAAACAGAAAGCACAGAGCGGCTCTCCGTGATCTCTGTCTGCACTTCGCTGCTTCCCCCCACGCTGCTCGCCTGCCTGAAGCAGTGCCACCTGGCCACTTACAAGAGGTGGCTTTTGGCTGAGGGAGTGTAATCACCTCCCTGGCTGACAGCAGTGCTTCAGCTACAGCAGCCCCAGGCACTGCCTTCAGGGGCACTCTGACAATCTGCTCTGTCCATCCCTAGTGCATTCTGACAGTCCCCTTGGTCCATCCCTAATGCTTTTAAGAACAGACACATACCGTAGTGGTTCCGTGCCTTGCTTGCCTCACCATGCTCTGACCCTCCGAGCGGTCCCGCACAAGCTCCCCCAGGATGGAGACACTCAGGACACGCTGCTGTACCTCATCCTATGGGGCTGGTGTCCCTGAGCAAACCCAGCGCTGCTTCCCTCTATCAGCTCAGCAAGGGAGCCCCTAAATCCTACCATGTCTTGCAGCAGCCGATGCCCTTCTCCTCGTGTGCTTCAGGGTCACCTCCCGAGTCGGGTGCTGGCCGCCTGTGGCACTTCCATACAACACCAGGAACCCACGAAGAACACACAAAAAAATTAAAATGGCAATTAAATAAAAAATTCTCCAGCTAATCAGCCCGCTTCCTCTCGCCAAGCCATTAATCGCGGCCGGGGGCTGTCACCCAGGGGTGCTCCTCGGGCTGCCCTCGGGCCGCCCAGCTCCGCATTGCGGGAGCTGCTGGGTGACTGTCACCACACGCCAGCGGGTGCCTCCGCTTCCCCCTGGGCGGGAGGACACCCTTCAAACTTCAGCTGTGAGTTTTCAAACTCTGCCTCATCCCAGACCCACCTCCCTGTGGGGAGGGGAGTGGAGAGGCTGGGAAGGGGGGAACAGGCATTTGAAAAGTCTCTTTTTCACAATAAAAGCCCTTCTTGCTGCTTTTTTTCTGGGTTTTTTTTAATACCAAGGGCCAGTTTGAGCCAGAAGGAAATGAAGATACACATGCTCCTCCTAAGCCTATTTGTTCCCAATGACCCTGGTGCCAGCTATGTAGAGGGACCACTAGAGTCCCAGGGACCACCGTGACCCCAGAGCCAGGAAAGCAGACCAGAGATCTGCTCACGAGTGCCCAAGAAAATGCTCTTTGCAGTTCTTTTTTTAGCATTTCTTTGCCTTTCATTAATGGTCCAGCAAAAAGCTGTGCCACATCAGTGCCTGGAGTGGGCACCTGGGAGAAGATTTCTTATCTGCTTAAATGGCATTAATGCATTAAAACCATTTTAGGGTGCCCAGGCACCTGCTTTTCTGGGACACACAGTGCTCGCAGGCAGCCAGGAGAGGGGCACAGGGGAAAAGGACCCTCCCAGTCACCAGTGCAGACTGCAGCACGCTGAGCCCTGCAGTGCCCAGTGCAATTCCCCCACCCAGCACCTGGTGTAGGGCGCATTCTTGGTGCCATTTCCTCAGACCTCTGGGAGAAGGGGGTCTGGAGGCATCGCTTTGGAAAGCAATGTGCTTCAAGAGCCCTCCATGGCCAAGCAGGGTGCACAGGCAGCTGCCAGGCTGCAAAGCATTTTTTTGTTTCTTATAACTGTCTCCTTCCAGCCCTGGGCTGTGGCCAAGCAAAATCTGTTCCTCACCATGGCAGGTGACATCACCAATTGCTCCAGCCCCTCACCAGCTTCAGCCCCAATCAGCCCAGCCTGGGGACAGGAGGAAACCCTCTGTGTCAGGTGTGGGGGCTTTCCAGATCCCTGACATGTGCAGCTACCTCCTCTAGGAAACCATAAAACAAACCGGGTTGATCAGCATTATTCTTTACTGATATTTGTACTTTTTAAAAATCTGATAAAGGCATAGTACAGGCTTTTGTGAGGTATAATGAAGATATGGTTGTCTAAAAAGAGAAGAGGATGAAGCTGAGGGAAACTGGGCCAAGTCACTTGATAGAGGGAGCATGGGAGGGTAGTGGAAGACGCAGGAGGAAGCTCCTGTGTCTCTAAGCCTCATTCTAGCTCACTGACCATGCACAGTCCACATTTCACATTTGTTTCACAAGGTGATACAACACAATGGGTGTAAACAATGATGGCAACTCAGTGCTCTTGCCCAGTATGCTCTTGTGCCAGTCCCAGTGCCCCAGGGCCTTCATACCATGTTGGTTCACCAGTGCATCTTATTTTAATATGATACATCTCTCTACCTCTTCCACTGCTACCCAAAACTATAGCTGAGAAAATAAGTGGTTTGAAGGTTACACACAAAGGCAGTGTATCTGCTTTCGGCTTCAGCATACTCCACTCCATCCTTGCGTGTGAGGAAGGGGTGCAGAAAACAAGCCCTGCATCCCCTCCTTGCTGCCACCACCAACCTCATTGACCCCCCCCGTCCTGGACACTGCAGTGTTGAACATCCTGAAACACTTCCCTGGAGGTCAGTTCCCTGGGGCAGATAACAACCTAATACTTCTAATACAATTAGCAATATGAAGTAATTAGCAATAACCTAGTATTGGCCTTGGCACAAAGAAGGCCTGTCTGAAGACAGAGCGAGTGCCAGGGAAGGGATCCACAGGGCTGTGGAGGCTGAACCCTGTGCATCACAACTCATCGGTGCCACATCATTTTGGATGCATTTTCCTTCATCTCCCCTTCTTAATTTTGAAATTATTCAATTCATATGCAATTTTCTGTCAAAATGATTGCTGTCAGTGCAGCAGCACCGTGAACCTTGACTGACAGGCTGAGCACTCTGGCTGGTCTCTCTGGATTACCTCTCCCTACAAATAACCCTTTAAAATGCACGCCTGACATTTGAGGAATTTGACATCAGAAGCAGGCTTGGAGGGTTGCTGTAGCAGACAGACTTAAGTGATCAGTGGCCAAACCAGTAAGGTAAATCTAGTGAGCCTTGAAACAAACACTCCGATCTTGGCATTATGAAATTTAAAAAAAATTCTTTTCTCCCCTCCTTCCCCTGCTTTTTAATGACTTTCACAGTGCAAAAGTCAGTTTTAAAAAGCAGACCTAAGTACCATTGTAAACCAGTTTCCTGAGGAGGACTCCCCAAATCCATAGGGCTGTGCCTACCTTGTATCTGAACTGGGTAGTCCTAAGCCCACCAGTGCAGCCCCAGATCCCATAAGTAGCATCCCTGCTACTGCATTCTGAAAATATAGTGAATATCTGAACAGTGGAAGCTGCTTTTCTTCTCTCCTTTTTCTTTTCTATCCCCTGACCACCTCTGCTCACATTCCTATAGACATTCCCACTCACCCACATGTAGATTTCCCTGATATTTCCCTGACTTTAGCTTTAGCTGAGTCCTTCAATCAGACAGACACCACCTCTACAGGATGAGGGACAGTCCCCACTCCAAGAAACTCCCAAGAGGTGTAGGCAGCAAAGGGAGACAGAGGAGAGCAGGGAGGTGGGAATGCACCCAGCTTGCAGGCAAAATCTGAGTCTCCAAAACAACCCTGTCTCTTACCAGGTGCTCAGGCCAGCTGATCTACAATTTCCAATTCCAAAGGTCTCCCAGGACTGATCCCTCTCACCTTGAACTTAGGCTGGAGGAAAAGCTGTTCTGTCACTATGGCAAGGCACAGGACAGCAGTGTGGGGGGCTCAGTTTGCAGGCTTCTCCAGGCAGATCCAGCTTAGCCAGGAGCAAGTACTTCGAAACAGGAGAGCTGAGACCTTTCCCTAGGGTTCTCTAAGCAGGCCAAAATCCAAGGAAACCAACGGAGAGCAAAGAAGGCCGTGGGTGCTGTTGTACCCACAGCAGCATCTCTGTGCTCCCCCAAATGACTCCACTGCACGCTGTAGCAAAATCTGCTGGTATAACCCTGACTCCATTTCACAGAGTCTGACTTGCCTTTCTATCTGGTTGTCCTCATAAAGAAATGCCTGCTGCAGAAGGATAGAAATAGGCTGATTTCTTTTCTTCTTTCCCAGAAATACCTTTTTTCTTTCTCTTTCTGTCCCAGTGGACCTGCATTCATTTCTCCCTTGGGAACTAAAGACAGGCAGTGGAAAGGGGACAGATTTCAAGAGCTGTCAAGGAACAGAAAGCTATTCTGCCTCTCAGAAAGTAAAGCTGAAGGGTTTTTTCTTCCTTTTAGAAAAGTGTGAGGCTCTAATGGATTTGAGGGGCTATGAATATGACTTTTCACATCTGCCAAGATAATTATAAGCTTGAATGAATTTCTGAGACCCAAACCCTGCCCAGATAAATCATATCTATCAAGCACTGATTAAAAACAAGCTGCTCAGAAAGCCTTCAAATTTCTCTTCCCTTCCCACCCTACTATCTCCCATATCTGTTGTTAATGGGTCTCAATGCTTTACTAAGGAACTGCAGAGGAGACTCTGGTACTTCACCCTTTCTTTGCAGGAGGTGTGAAAGAGATGGGAAATTAAGGCTATAGGGATCAAGCATAATGAAGAGAGATTTGGGCTCAGATTGGGACTGGCACTGGGACACAGAAGATGCTGAGAAGGAGGAAAGGTGCAAAACTGAGTTTTGCATCTGGTTGCAAGGCGTGACATGAACCCATGCCCCACTTCCCCAGTCAGTATCCCTACAAGGGACAAGCAAGAGCCCCTAACACAGAGAAAAATCTGGATGTGGGTGATTTCTTTCAGTTCGCTGTGTGTGGGAACGACTCTTGCATCTCAGGTTTTCCTCATTGTTCACATGGAAATAAGCCCACCCAAGTCATTTATGGAATGCGCTGAATTTTCATAAATATGCTGAAGAAGCTGCACACCCCCAATGCAGTAATTAGAGTAAATTAATGCTGCTGGGATGCCTTTGTCACCATTTGTCTGACTCAAGACAAAAGGCAGGGAGGTCACATCCTGAAGGGAGAGTAATCCTTTATAAGCAGTGTTTAAGATGCCAGAGAAAACAGTAACATCTGCAGAGGAACCACATGTTCCCTGAGTGTGCAGGCTTTATACTTCCCACAAATACCTATTGTATCCTCCTTGTTGTCATGACTCAAACATAAGCATGTGGAGGAAGGGACAAAGAGTTATTAAGTCCTTCAGAGGTGATTACTCATTCCTCCAACTTAACATTTTAGATAAACTCTACAAACTCTGAATCGCTTGTCAGAACACAGTATTGTTTTTACAGAACATGAGCTGAGTCAAATGAGTTAGGGTTTTAATCTTTTAGTTTCCAAGGGCTATTTTTAAAGCTCTCCCATTTTCAGCCAGAAAAAAAATCTTACCACCCATGCTCCGTGTTCAAGACATTTGCTGTGTTATTAGAGAAGGAGCTGTTTCCTAGCCTGCTCCTCCAAGAAAAGCCAACCACTCTGCATCACCAAGGGTCTCAGCCTCCATCCTCCACCAGCTTTTGGAAAGAACTGAACTTCAGCCCCATGTGAAAACAGTTACTGACAGTCCAGCCATGTCATGGCACTCCAAGTCCATGGGAGAGGGTGAACGTTCCAGGTGGTACAACATGTGTGCCTCAACAGGGTTCCATCCCACTGGGCTCCCTTGCTCCCAGCAGCTGGTAAAACTACTTGAACTTCAACACTGACTTTCTACCTTTCACTCCAGACACCTCTGTCCTCTTCAGCTGGTCCTTCCCAAGGCAGGGATCCCCCTTTTTAAGCCTTATCTTTTCTTCCTCTGTCTTTCTCCTTTCTAGATACAAATCCCAGCACTAAAATGAATCAGAAACCCCAGCACTAAAATGAATCAGAAACACCATTTTTTTGGACTGTCACCATGTAAATCAAGGGATTCATATCTCTATTATTTAGTATCCCACTAATCCTGCACCATCTGCAATCTTCACTAGCAAATAAATGCGTGTGTGTCTGTGTGTCCTTAACTTGATCACTGTTTGAAAATACGGGATGTTGGATGAAGAACAATTCCACCCCACAGCATATAAAAGCTTTAGCACTGATGTCTCATTCTGAGATGTGTTGTTGAGACAGTTTGTCATCTAATATGGAAAGCAGTCCCTGTGAATTATACCATTTCCAAAATAAAAATGGCATTTGGTGCTGCATCCCTTGCTTTGGAGACACCCAGATGTGCCCTGCCAGCACAGATGCCATGCTGTCCTCGGGAAGGGGATGAGTTTGACTGGCCATGAAACCACGTTAGCTGGCAATTGTTACACTCATAGCTCCTCGCTTCTTCTTAACAAAGGCTTTGCCTAGCCATCCACTTGTGCTGCCACGCTTATAGAAGGTGGCCAGGAAAAGTCTCTGGAAACTCTGTAGCATCACAGAAAAATTTCCTGAAGAGTTGCAAAATTTGTGCACAAGTTATTTGGGCTTAGAGGGGCTAAGAATTACTGTCAGGGGTTCAGAGAGCTGCTTGGCTGATTCCCTTGGCCTCCTGAGCAGGAGTTGTCCAAGCTCATCCTGCTCTGGAGGTGCCTGGGGAGAAAGAAAGAGCTGTGGTGGGGCTCTGCTGGGAGCACCTCAGCTCCCCCCTGCCTGCTCTTGCGCCTCACAGGCAGGGGCAGGGTGAACACAAGTTCTCCTGCACCATCCAGAGCTCCCTGCATGGATTAAAACTGCAGACAGCTTTCAGGAAGCCTAAAAGGGAGCACAGACAATGCCAGGTGGGAGCACAGAGCATTGCTGTCTGCGATTCACGTTAGCAGCTACTGGTGCTGCATGCCATGCCTCCCCACAGAGTGTGACTGTGGCTCTCTCCAAGACCTTGCCAGAGGTCAGTTCCTACCTTTGCATGTGAACAGGTCAGATCCTGGGGGCAGAGCCTGCCCTCCTGGATTTGCTATGTGCCAGTGTCCCAAGCCCAGAGGACATCAAGGTAGCATATGATTTCATTTTCCTCAGACCATCTCAGCAAACCTCCAGCTCTAACCTGCAGGATCACACAGAAACAAGGGGAAAATGAACACAGACTGATGCATGGAACATTTCCACTCCCTCTAAAAAGAGAGAGAGAGAAAACAAGACAGAAGCAATCTGTTCCTTTTCCTGGAAGGAGTTATTGGCATATGCTTGAGTTGGGACCACAAAGACACTCTATTGGCTGTGTACCTACCTTTGCACTAGGGAAAGTCTCCTGTCACTGTGATGCCAGGATGGGGGAAAGCATGTGCATTAACACTTGGAGCAATCAGACAGTATTTAATCCGAGAGCTTTGAATTCTGGCTGCTGAAAATAGGGTCTGACCAACATATGGGCTCATGAATCTTTCCTGACAGCCCTGCAGTTACAGAAGCAAGAAGTGGAGCCTCCTGGATATAAATTGGTCATAAATAAATTTAGGTTGACAATTAGAAGGTTTCTAATAATCAGAGGATTAGGTTCTGGGAACTTTCAGACAGGAGAGGGAGTGGGCTGTGAACCTTTGTCACTCCCAGTGGAGCAGCATAGGAGAAGAGAGGAGGGAACTGAAGAATTCATCCTGTCCATGCCCCTAGGGATAGCTTTGTATCATCTGCTAATGGCGCAAAGCAATAGCCTTGGAGCTGAGTTTCTCGAAAGTTTTGAGTAGAGTGGCCAGGATGAAAGGTCAGATAGCTAGGGGTTAGCTTGTCAGATATATTCTCCTTTGAAGGACCATGAAGACACCAAATTTCCTGTTTGAGCAGTGACCACCCAGGGCTGTTGGCAGTGCCCCTGACCCTGGGCACTCTCATCCTGTGGCATGGCACTGGAACTTCCTTCTGCCCACGATCTCAAATTTTCTATAGGATGCTAGAAATGTTTTTGCACCATGGAGTGTATGGATGCTTATAGGTCTCCTGTTGGAATCGCTGTCCTGTGGCACAACTGCCTGGGTTGACATTTAAGTGTAAATCCACCTCCCACACTAGACCTGCTGCAGCGGCAGCAGAGACCAGGCATATCCACTGAGTGAACATCCTTCCTCCCAAGGTCACGTTCAGGTGTCTAGGAGATAGGGAAGTCTGCTCACATCTGGGATGAGGATCTGCATGCATCGCCAACAGCAGCAGCTTGTCAGCCTCTCTCTGGACCTTGAAAAATGCTTCGAGCAACCGGAGCAAAAATGATGCCACTTTCAGCTAGTCAGACTTAATTTATTTCATTATGCCGTGAACTCTGATTTTTTTTTCCCATTATCCACAGAGACTTCCAGGATGAGCTAAGACTCACATGTGCAATGTGAATGAGACAAGCAGTAGAAATAAAAGATAAACAAAGGAAAAAAAACCCCTCCCTGGAAAGTTATTCAGGGATCCCAGGGAGGAAGAGAAGAAAGAAGGAAAAGCCCTAAAGCCCATTTTCCATCTCTTCTTTAGAACACTTCTATATAGCACCTGAATGTGGCAATAACACAGCTAGAAATGGCCCCTTCTTTTGTAAATAGAAGGGTCAAATAGTGGCTCTAAAAAGTCTTGACTGGTGAGTTATTGTGAAAAACATTCAGACATTGTGCTCTCCCCCTGCAGTGTCTTTATGTAAAGCTCCAGCAGATCTCAAAAATAATATTCTTTCATGCTATTTAAATATGCACATCATTACTTTTTTGAAGCATCTCTCATCTTCATCAGAGCAGAGCTTCCAGCTTCCTGATAAGATCCTGCCACATAAACCTTTATCAGGGCACAGTGCCCTGAAACACCACCCAAGCTCCACCAGCAGTCCAAAGCAGATGCAAGGGAAGAGTTTGGCTCTGTGCTGGCGACAGTGGCGTAATTTTTATGTTGATGACCAGCACAAAGAACTGACTTCAGGTAAAAGACTTCTCTAATTTGGGTGCACATAGTGGTCTGAAAGCTTATGGGGGAGGTGGAGAGTTTGCTACAAAGACTTGCCTGGAGTCCACTCAGTTTTATCATCACTGAAAGGGAGGTGAGGAAAGGATGACCAACTCTTTTTTTATCTAAAACAAGAATGTAATACAGGGACAGCTGCACAAAGTGAAGATTGGGCCACATTCCCACTTGAGGATGCCACGAACTGAAAGCTGCACGGCCCCAGGAATGAAGCTTGTACAGGGAAAAGGGTGTGGGTACATCACCAGTACCCACAGGGCCTGTGTCAAAGCAGGAACAAGGACTGCAGCATAACCAGGGATGTTGTGTTTGAACAGGTAAAAGCTGATCTTTCTGCTTCAATGAAGGAAATCCCAGTATAAACTCAAAAGTACCTGAGTGTGACAATAGTATATGCAAATCAAACTCAAAATAACATTGAAAATTTCCAAATTAAACACCCAAACAAACAAACCCAGCTCCTCTCCCTCCCCCTGGAATTATAGAATGGAAGAACAAAAAGCTGAAGACCTGAAATGAGTAGACCACACAGTAATTCCTGTAATTTGCTCCACTTACCACTTCCTTGCAAGCTGTACTTACTCATATACCAATAATGCTGTGAATAGAAATTAGCACCTTTTCATCTCGATAAAAGGGAGGCACATGGAGCTTTTAAAAGCACGTGCTTTTAAAGAGACAGTTTATCAGTGTGCACAGGAGAAAAGCAGAGAAACCTTATGGGGCTGGAAACATTTAGGGGGCACTACAGTTGAAGCAAGACAGAATAAATAGAGATAAAAATTAGACCTGATTTGTCACAAGTCCATCAGTAAATGCAGAGATTTCTCTTTCAGGTCTATTACATCTCAATGATAAAATTGAAACACATGGAGATGCCAAACACATCAACAGACACGCTAGTCAAGAACCAAAAGCATGCAGATACAGCATTTTCCAAGAAGAAGAACCAGCAAATTGGTTGGCCCAGAACTGTAGCTGGTTCATGGTAACAGCAGATTTTACACTTTTTAACGACAGATCATGCCAAGGGGTGCAATCGTACTCCTGGAATTGCTCAATTCTCCCAGACTTTGCAGCACAGAGATTAGGATTGGGTTTGCCAAGTACTGGTATCAGTGTAAGAAGTACAGCAATTATCTGCTGATCTCAGGAGTAAACTGGGATGGGGTAAATACCCTGCTCTGCCCTCAGCAAGCCCACTACATGCTCTGCATGAAATAAGAAAATAAACACAGGGACTTCACTTTAATCTCTTTCTAAACGGCAGATCCCTTTTCTTTATACTCAGCTCCACAGAGTAAAGTAAGTATGTCTTAGTCAACTATAAAGGCAAAATGAAGAATTGGCTGAGCACGTTCACTGCGCTCAAGTGTTTGTGCCATCCCTTTTGTTTGGCAACATTCCTTGCCCGGAAAGGCAGCTCAGCCGCCTGGCCTGAGAAACAACCTTATGAAGGAAGAGCTAACGTTGCCATCGTGTGGTAGCCTTCAGAAATAAACTGCACTCCTGTAGTTTTTTTGTATTCCTCGTAGCTTTACAAAAAGGAAGAACCAGCTCAGAGGGCTGGACAATGCTGATGGACCGAAAGGCAGGTGGACTGCCCACAATACAGGTTTCTGAGAGGTTTCATGAGCTGCTAGAAGGAGCACCAGATGCTGCTGGCATGGAACACCCATTCAGAAATGCACAGTGCAGGTACCAAACCCCAATATATTCTATTACTGCTCTTTTTCCCTTTTGGCCAAATAGTAAATACAGTACTTTGACAGAATATACTGCTTGTCTGGTGTGGTGTTACAGAGCCAACTTTCTTTCAAGGCACAGAACTCTCTCTCCCTCAGCAGTGCCTAAATCTTCAATGCCTCGCTCTCATGGTGCAGTGCTAGGACAGACACAACCCTCTACATGTGTTTTACACCACTACCAGGCTGCTCTTCAGGACAATCCCAGCTCCAAAGGATTACTGTACACCTTATATCCTGGAAAAGTTTCAGCTGCCTCAGCAGCTGCTGAGTGCTAGGAATGAAAACTCTGGATAATTTGCTGCAGTCATGAGCAAAGATGTTCTGGGTAAGACAAACTTTGCAAACAAGTAAATGGTGTAGACAAAGCATTTCTGAGCTCCTTATGATTGAAGGCACGTCTGTTCTCTTTACAGGCACTTTTACCATTTTTCCCTCAGACTTATATAACCAAGCTTAACAGTAGTACATAAAAAAAACCCAAGAACCCTAAGGGACAAATCTTTCACCTTAAAGGACCTCCAGGTTGATAAAACTTTCAAGTTACTTTCAGGCTGAGCTTCAGAGTAGGTGGATTTAATCACTTCAAAATCCAGTTTAAAATCAAGATCTCCAGACACTTGAACATGGCTTTTAGTCCTAATTTACACAATTTCTGATTTTTTTCCTTTAGCAGTTGTGTCCCTTCCTATCAAGCATGTGCTTGAACTCTAGTTTCAAGGGTATATAAACAGCTCAAGACAACACTGTATACTTTTAAGTGTTTGGGTATGCAGATGCCCAATGCTGGCTGGAATAAGCAGCACTAACCATGTGAAGTTAAAGAACACATTTTTAACAGCATATGCTTATTAGTATATATGATGACATATATTTGAGCATGTTTGACAATATAAAGGTCTCACAACCTTCACTCTTTAAAATATGTACTTCCTCCTCCAGCTTATATTTGACTGAAAAAATAATTTGCTTTTAAATTACCAGATACCTCAGACTTACAAGATTTCTCCATTCAATATGAAGAAAATGCATCTCCTGCCAAGAAACTACAGGAGGAAACACAGGAAATTACATGGATGCTGACACAGAGATTTGTAAACGTTATTTTATAATGCAAAGACTAAATTGAGCAGTTCAGTGTTTCAGATGAAGTAATTTTTAGGTCATGCTCCCTTTTACTTCATGGTTTTGATTAAAGTGGAAATTCTATGCTGCAGAGTTTAGGGAATTGGAGTTAATCTCAGGCCTCGACACAAAATCTTACCCTTAAACATTCCAAAATGGAAGCATGCTGAAATACATGCCAACAATTTCCATCTTGCTAATACATCACAAATATACTTTAAGTGTGCTTACAGGGCAAGCACGCTGTTAAGACATCTGAAGCATCCAAGTACTCCATGTCACTACTTTAAAAATAGCAGTTTTTTAGAAAATAACTTGAAGTGTTTGAACAGCAATTTATCAAGTCTTTCAAACACTGACATTCTTGTATTCTAACCAGAACACACACTTCCAGCATATGCCTGAATTTATACAGAACTCTTAGTGTAATTATTTTAATGTATTTCACACTCAAGACTGTGCAAGTAATTTCTTCCATTCCTTACCAATTCCAATAGCAGACTGCTTTTCAATGTCAGGATCTGACCTACTTCAAATAACTGGGAATGCAGTTCCCATTGGAATGAGCATACTGTGACAAAAGCATTTCTGCCTGTTCCCGGGGAACACTAAAACCCAACACTTGGACATTAAAAAATGAGACAGACAACAACTCTTGGGTCAGAAATAAAAGCAAACGTATGATCACAATTTAAATCAAATGTTTGTAATTTTAAAATCAGAACAAGGACACAGAGTTATACATAATGAGAAGTTCATTTTATTTCTGTGCCTTCTGTGCCTTGGGTGCCGGTGCCTTCTCTGGCTTCTTAGCCTTGGGTGCCTTCTCTGGCTTTTTGCCCTTTGTCGCCTTCTCTGGCTTCCCTGGCTTTCCTGGCTTCTTGCCTTTTTTAGAAGCCAGCCTCTGGAGCTTCTTCATTTCATGCTTAATGATTCTGTTTCTCTGTAGAAAAAAAAAAAAAAAAGGAAAATGTTTACACTTCATCAGGATGAAAAGAGCAAGAGTGCAAACACTGTGCCTTAATTCAAATGCTACACTTTCAGATTCTGCCTCTTTTCACTATCCCCCTTTACCATGCATTGTATTTGAAATGCAAAATTTCACCTAAAATTGTTCCCATCTACCAAGTGGACATCATCATTCTAGCTCGTAACTCGGGCATTCAATATTTCATGTGCAATGATTTTGATTGTAGGGTGAAATACTAACAGCAACCCATCAAGAATATTTGATTTTATCAGGAGGCAATTTCTTCCTCAGCTGTCACTTGGGAGGACTGACACATGGATTATACAAGCTCAAGTTTGATCAGCTACTGAAGAGAAAGTGGTGGCATACAAAGAAGCACGGAAAATTCAAGGCACTCACTCCCACAGTGTCACCCCATGACCCAGCCAGCTGTGCAAGTAAGGCTACTAACACTGGATGTGACTCTGAAATGAAAGCTAGAAGCATTAACCCCATAAAGAAGCAACACTCAAACACTCACCATCTTCTTCGCTTTCATCACCTTGTAGCGATCAAAGTCAGTCATTTTGGCTTTCTGTGTGAAATGAACCAGTCATTAAACTCTGATATGTACAAGTAGTAAAAGTCAGCATTCCAAAGCATTCCACAATAACTGATCATCTCCAAATGAGGTTCAGCTGCACCTCTGGAACTAGCTCATAATTTAAGGCCTTTGCACCATCCCCGGATGCAGGAAAAGAGGTGCAGGAAAGAGGCTGTTACAGAAATGACTGAACAGAACCACATTTACTGTTAAAAGACAAGAAGTTGAAGCTGATGGGTAGCAACTGTTAAAGACCCATGCCTTTATCTTTAATTCTAGCTTGCTATTGAAAACATGCAGCCTTTGTACTGTACCTAACTTTACAAAGCCGAAGCAGTACAACATGTACTCCTCAGCCAGTGAAACACTGTTACCTTTTCTCGGGCTTCAATCTTCTTTGCCCATCTTGTTGCTGACCATTTTTCATTGATATTTTCCTTCTCCCAGGCAAGTCGCACACACTTCTGACGAGCACTGCATTGGAACAGTCACAAAATCATATTCACAATATTAAAAAAATCTCCCTGATGCTGGCCTACCAAATTTCATTGAAGGGAAGATCACTCTACTACATTACCTCAGACTCCTTACTTCAAGTCAATGTCACATGTATCACTGTGACCTCATTAACATTCTGTTGAGTAAATGCTTCACTAGAACTGACAGAATCACAAAAATGGGTCAAGTTGGAAGGAACCACAGTGGGGTCACCTGGTCCAACCTCCCTGCTCAAGCAGGGCCATCCCAGAGTACATGGCACAGGATTGTGTCCAGGCAGTTCTTGAGTATCTCCAGTGAGTGTGGATACTCCACAGCCTCTCTGGGCAGCCTGTTCCAGTGCTCAGTGACCTGAATTCCAGGAGCTCCATGTCTCTCTTGTCCTGAGGAGCCCAGAACTGGACACAGCACTCCAGGTGTGCCATCACCAGGGCTGAGGAGAGGGACAGGATCACCTCCCTTGACCTGCTCGCAATGCTCTTCCTAATCCACCCCAGGATACCATTGGCCTTTTTGGCCACAAGGACACACTGCTCGCTCAGGGACAGCTTGTTGTCCACCAGGACCCCCAGGTACTTCTCCACTAAGCTGCTTTCCAGCAGTCTGGCCCCCAGCCTGTGGAAGTGCTTGGGGTTATTCCTCCCCGGGGGCAGCAAAGGCATTTGCCTTTGTTGAATTTTGGACAGTTCTCTGCCCGCCCCTCCAGCCTGCTGAGATCCTTTTGAATGGCAGCACAGCACTGTGGGGTACCAGTCACTCCTCCCAGCTTTGTGTCATCAGGGAACTTGCTGAGGAGGCATCTCCCCTTCATCCAACCCACTGATGAGTAAGTTGAACAATACTGGGCCCAGTATTGAACCCTGGGGGACACCACTGGTGACAGGCCTCCAAGCAGACCCCGTGCCACTGATCATGGACCTCCGGGATCTGCTCCCAATCCACCTCGCTGTCCAGATGACCAACTATTCCTAGCACTGCTTCAGGATCAGAAACACGGACCCTTTTTGATTCTAAATTACAGAAACTCATACATTAACTGAGCTAAAAGGAACAGAATGAATCCAGCCTCCTGCAAGTCAAGTGTAGTTCTGTAGGCAGGGATCCTATTTAATGCCTGAAGGTGACTTGAGCAGTAGCAAAAGGAGAGCTGCTGCAGCAGCATTTACATTGCTTTCCCCCACACCATCCACCACAGAACAACCTGTGAGTTGCCTCGGCTGCTGTGAGACTTCCTTTGCTCCTGAACAGCAGCTACCAGCCAATTCTGGCACTGAAAACCTAAATATATTCAACTAGGGTATCACAGTCTGCCCAATTTAAACTCTTAACCCACTACTGTTTGAACTTTCTACACTTAGCAAGCATCAGTCGTCAAGTGACAGCGTGGGGGTTCTTTTACACAGGCCAACTGCTCACCTGTGTGGGAACTTCAGGACAAAGTCAGTCAGCTGCATGCACTTGAAGGGCATGGCCTGTCTCCTGACACCGCTGCAGGGGCCATCCACCAGTGCCTGGAAAAGAAAAACAAATGTGGGGGGGTTGCAGCAGTTTTCCCACTGTATGTGATTTAGACAGCTGCTTCCTAATAATGCATGAACAGTATCTTGACAACACTGATCCAAAACTGAAATACGTATTATGCAGACAAAACTGGAGATTGTTAAGTCTTGGCTGTACAACCCAAGCTTTACAGAAAGAATTTTAAAGGCCTGCCTTTGACCAAAAAAAAACCAAAAACTGAATTTAAAAAAAAAAAAAAAAAAAAAGGCACACAAAACCTAAGATGTGCACAGGAAGAGTCCCCTAGCCCAAATATTCACTTTACACATACATTAATGCCATTCCATTCATAAGCTTTAGACTCCAACTGACATTCCTTGTCCACTTCTACACCTAGGAAACACAGCAGAAAGGGGGATGTATCACTTGCCAGTGGGAAAAAAAAGCTTGCTCCTAAAGCTTTCAAATACAACAGCTGTTCAACCCTATCATTTTATCAATTGCTTATTTATTTGAAAACGAAATTTCAATACCCACAGCCTTAGCATACCAGCTGCTGTTAAGGCAGAAAGGAGGAAATACAGGCACAGCACTCACAACTTACCCTGTTTTGGTCAATAACATCCACGATGGCCACCAGTTTGCCAGCATGTGGCCCGAAGGAGATGAAGGCAACTCTGCCGATCTCCACGAAGCGCTTGAACACCTGGGACAGCATGGAGGAATGGAGAGAGTTAGGCAAGAACACATCCAAAGCCATTTTCAGATTCAAGGCTTTAAGAGCCTTTAATAGAGCTTCCCGAAATAACCACGGAATGGTGTGGCTTGTAAAGAGATCTTAAAGATCACCTAGTCCCGACCCCCCTGCCGTGGGACATCTTCCACTTCACCAGGTTGCTCAGCGCTCGGTCCAGCCAGGCCTTTAACACTTCCAGAGATGGGGCATGCACAACTTCTCTGCACAACCTATTGCAGCGCTTCAGCATCCCCACAGTAAAGAATTCTTTCCCGCTCTCTAATCTAAACCTACTCTCATTCGGTTTGAAGCCATTCCCCCCGCCCCGTCACCACATGCTCTCCTCTAAGTTCCCTTCAGCTTCTGGAAAGCTTTCGAACTGCACGAAACCCCCACGGGTGAGCGAAGGGGCCGCGGTGCCGCCGCGCTCCGAGCCCGGCCCTGCCCGAGCGCGCCGCGCCCGCACAGCACGCGGGGCCCGGCCCCAGCCCCGGCCTGGCGCGGCTGAGGCGGGCGCGGGCTCCCCGGCGGCGGTGGCGGTGCGGGCGCGGGGAGGCGCGGGCGGGAGCGCGGGGGCGGCGGGCGGGAGGCGGCGGGAGCGCGGCGGGGCCGGCGGGGCGGCGGAGCCCGGCATGGCAGTACGCACCATGATGGCGGCGGCGGCCGAGAGGGCGGGGCGCGCCCGCGCTGCCCGGAAGCCGCCCCGGCATCGCCGCTGCGCCTGCGCGGGGCGGGGCGGCCGCGGGGACGCGCGTCCTGGCCGGGGCTCCCCGCGCGCATGCGCGATGGCGTCCTGCGCGCTGCTCGCGGGCGCATTCCCGTCTCTGCCCATCCCTGTCCCGTCCCTGTCCCGTCCCTGTCCCGTCCCTGTCCCAGCTCTGTCCTTCTGCCCCTCCGTCGGACCCCACGGCGGCAGGGGGTCCTTTGCAGAACAATCAGTTCTTCCCTAGGCACCTGCCGGTGCCGCCCTCCTCCATAGCCTCTACATTGAACTCTGTCTCTCTGGGGTCCCTCACGGCCCGCCATGAGCCCGCCCTGCAATGTCAAGTGTGGGCTACACCGAGATTGTCCTAATGTTGTTTGATGTAAAGGTGTTATATACTTCGTGATGTTTTCGGCCCGTAGAGGTAACTTTCTGCACAGGAGGTTACCTGAATTCCTGGTCTGAAATAACTGAATTTAAAAGTCAAAGCTCCTCATATTGGGATAGGATTGACTGTCATACTCAGTGTTTTTTAATTTTCTGTCCTCTTAACTGGTCTTATCAATGCTGAACCATGCCATGCAGTAGAGGTTAATGCTTGCTTCTGCCAGACTTGCAGATTGCTGCATTAGAGGTTTTGTCACTTTCCAGAAACATCCATATGCATTTCATTTCTCATCCGCTTCTGGTGGATTAATTGATTCCTTGCTGCTTCCCCATAGATGAGGTTTTTCACATTACATAATCCTGTCCCTGTGCCCAACAATTCTTTTTCTAACCCCTCTGTATCTTGATCAACTGCCTCTGATAAGTGGGAATTGCTGCTTCACTCATGCCAGTGAACCTGAAAGAAGCTCTAGAAAGCTTTGGTCTCCCTGAGTGAAATGTATCAGTGTTTAAAAGCAGAAGTTGTGTTTGTGTGTGTTGCTTTTATCTGTATCTATATAATATTTTTTTAAAAGGAAAAGAAAGAAGAATAGAAGAGAGGCTTGGTTTTAACCACCAGGATTTTCCTGCTGAGAACATGGCATTCAGGAGATGATGAATCCCATCCACTCCAGAACCTTGCAGGATCAGTTCTGCAGCTTGCAAGTTTCCACCCCCTAGAACAGCATTTCAGGGGTTTCTGACCCCTCTATTGACAATAGCTTTTCTACCAGCGTGAAAATACTGGTAGAGGGGAAAAGAACATGCTAAAAATTAAAAGTACACTTGGCTTAACTTTTCACAATTTTATTAATGTTCATAAGCAGGCACTGAAGAGTATAAAAAGATAAATAACCTCTGGTTTGTACACATTCCCGAGTGTTGTCAACTTCCCTGTCTGTCCCAGAGATCCTTTCAGTTCTAGGACAGGGATCTGGCCTGTTGCTCTGGTTCCAGCTCTCACTTGACCTATGTTCACTGAAGCTGCTGGGCTGGAAGTTCAGCACCTTCAGCTTTCCCAGCTGAAACTGCCAGGAGAGGTAACATGGAGCAGGTGGGTGTCCTGGTGACACTGAGGGGGACTATGTACATGAGGACCAGAGGGAGCTACTAAAAAAGCAAAACAGGGGATTCACAGGGGGAATTTGATTCTTTGAACAGATACTGGGCCTATCCAAGTACATCTGGAAGTCCAGATGGTTTTTGAACAAATTTACTTGTTCTTTAGCTGCCAGCTCGACAGAGATTGATTTCCAAGTGTGTTTCATTTGTGTAATACCACATCTGAATGGCCCTGCCACTCACAAAGCAAATGTTTTGTAGGGCAAGTAAGTATTCCAGAATACAATTTTCCACAGGAATTTGGCAGCTAAAGAAAACATGTTAATGCTTTCATCCAAATGTCTGGGGTTTGTTTCCCCCGTAACTGCAGTTACAGATCCATCACAGAAAAGATTAAGCCTTTATCTCATGCCAGCCTCTGTAATATCCATGCACTCTGAAGTAAATTTCATACTTTTTCAGATATAACTTTGATGCCACAGAGCTCTTCATCATCTTATAATACCTTGTACCTTATAGCTACTCCAGTAAGACTGAAGACTTAGCAGTATATCAATAGAGAAGGGACAAAACCCTATTGACCCACTTGAAAAATCACTTTTTTCTTTTTTCCATTTAAAAAGATATTTAGCTCCCTTCAAATAATCTGTCAGCCTATAAAAAACCACAAAAGAAAACAAAACCCCAACCCCACAACCAAACATAAGTAAGACGGTGATATAGAAACAACAGACTGAAATTAAAGGCATTATTTATGGGTAAAATACTGGCCACTGTTCTCCTGTCTATCCCCTAGTCAATACTGGCAATAGATGAAGCTGAGATAGTCCTGTGATTTAAGGGAGTGTGAGGTTTGGTGAAGAATGCCTGGGCTTTCAGGAAAGGCAGCTGTTTGCTGCATGAGGGAAGCAGCACTTGTGGGAAAGCTCTGGAGCCAAAATGTTTGACAGGAGCATCTGCCAGGTGGATCCCAGTGCTGCTGAAGGACAGGGCAAAGGCTGACCAAGGCTCTACAGCCACGACTGCAGCTCCAGCAATATGGTCCTGACCCCACACAGAAAAGGTGCTTTGCTGGCCTGGAGACTGGCTCCTGTTCCTCTTGGCCTTGAAAGAAGGGCTTAGCATGTTAGTGGAATGTTCAGATCTGGGACTCTGTCCAGACAGCTGAAATCACACGTACATGTCAGATTAGTACAGACTGCCACTGTCTGAGACCAGCCACATGTGGGGCATACAGGTCAGGGTTTCTGTATGGGAACCTACAAAAAGCATCTCTGTGAAAGTTAGAGAGAAAAGGACACCGAAAACTCCCGTCTCTTCTGGAGGCAACTATGAGATATTTAAATGTATGTTCAGTTACTAAAGTGTGAAAGCATTTTGTTCCGCCTCCACAGCAAATCTTATGTACCACAACTGAGGCATTTTGGGGTCTCCATGGCACCAAAAGATACAGCTCTGCTTAAGACAGGCTCAAAAGTCCTGAGAGGTGTTGACAGTTTATTACACCTTTATGTGATGGGGATCAATCCATTCCAGTTCTGTCACAGCTCTTCCTTTCAGTTCTTGTCATTATCCAGTACTTGTTCCAGTTTCAGAAGTTAGATTACTTCAGGTCTTTTAGTGTCAGCACTGCACACAAGGACAGCTACCATATTTCCACCTCCCACAGTTGCTACTGGCTCGTTTAATTTTATCTTAAACAACTGCCACTGTGATCAAATCCATCGCTACTTGAGTTCAGTTAGCACAGAGTTAATGAACAAAAAATAATACGTACCTGGCAGGAAAAGGCAAGCAATCCCTTATAAAGCAAAGTGACATATCTGCCCATGTTTTCTCTGCTGCACACTGGACAAATTATGGTTACAGAAACAAATGCCAAAATATTTCAAAAGCACTCCAATTCACCATATCACAGATTCCTTTGTGCCTCTTCTCTATTTATGCTTCTGGTCTGTCAGTCATTTCTGCTGTCTTTATTTTTGAAAAATTGGGGGGGGGTGGGAAATAAAGTTCTGCTTAATAGCACTATAAAACGTTTGTCTTCAGTGAAGTTCATTCATTCTGGAATAAATACATGTTCAACACGAGGGACGTTCTTCCGGTTGTGCGACACAATACACAAGTAGACGAGGAAGAGGAGACACAGCAGTGCCGTGGCTGTGAGGAAGATGAGGAGCCCAGCAAACAGAGAAGGTTTCAGAGGTAACTGGATCAGCTTGCCTTCTGCTGGAATCATATTCGTGAGGCTCAACATGTAACCGAGTGACCACGCTATGCTGCTGTTGCCAACCTGAAATAAAGACAGAAGAGTCCTGTTCCCATGGAATTTTCGGTCAAAGAGGCTCCAAAAGCTCAACTGCTGTTACTGGCAACTGTCCTTTAAATTAGCAAGGAGAAATCTTTAGTGGATTATACAAAGAGGACAGGGAACCATTTTAAATTACCCTTTTTCTGTTGTTCAGAGGATGGTAAAAAAATTGGTCCCTGGGCTAAAGAAGTGAGACACAGGTATTGGATGGGTACAAAGATGTGTGGTCTCTGTGCAGACAGCCAGTTATGCAATTTTCTGTGCAAGAAACACATTTGAAACAAACAAATAAAAAAAAACCCTCACTGATGTGCCAATTCCTAAAATTAGCCCCTAACCTTAGTCATATCCTAGGATGTCATTTTAGTTCAAGCAAACAAAAAAACCCCACAAAGAGTCTTACCAACATGGACAAAGACAAATCCAGGGTCAAGTCCCCAAAGCAGAAACTCTATTTATCACCTTTTGTTACATGTTCGGTTTTGTGTCTGCAAAAGAACCAAATCTAGGCTCTTCCATTTAAAAAATAAACATAAATGAAAAACTACTTCAAAATGGGTGAAACAACAGCAAAGGGAGTATGTTTGTATTTGGTCCTCCTGCTTTGCTTTCTTTCCCCACTTCTAATTTGAGCAACAGAGTTTACCAGTTTTCCACTGTCCATTTCATTAAGTCATCATCCTGGCATTTGATAAGCACAAGATCAAAGGGTAAAGTGTCCTTTGTCCTCTCATTACGAGGTTTAAAACTTTTAATTTTTGCAAATCATCCAGCTCTGGATCTTGCCCAGATCTTAGCATTAAGCCAAGGTTATTTCATTGGTTGTTCTCACTAATTAAAAGGAAATATACACTCCTAGCATAGACAAAAAAAACACCCTCCAGTCACAGTGAGATTGTGCTGTTATCTCTGGGGTAGTTTAGCTGATCAGCCAACATTAGATCTTACTATTTTAGTAGGGGCAGATCTAATTAAGAGAATGTAGTTTTGCCTTTTGGAGTTCCATGATTACCCTAGTGTAAAATCTAGGCAACAAAGGTATTAATTTTAAATAAGCCTTTTGGGGTTTTATTTCACTCAGTATTTTTATAGTCTTGCCTAAATACAGGAAAATGTTATTATTTCTGGCGGCACCTGTCTGCTGGTGACAATACAATATATATTTAAATATCAACCCTAATCCACACCCCATCTCCCTGCCCAGTCCAGATTAAGATCTCAAAGTAAACTCTAAGATGTTTTCCTGGTGGAACAGCTGAAGTTTAGACACTCCTCCAGAGCTGCTAATGGTTGTCCACCAGAGGTCAAAATAAGGCAAGAAAATCCTACTTGATTCCTTAGTGCACAAGTAATAGATATGACTGTTCAGAAAACATTGCTTTTGATTTCTCAGTCACAGCTTGCCAGCATCCCCTGCATCTAAGGGGATTTAAGAACACACCGTGAGGATCTACAACCTATTCTTTTGTTGGTTTTGCATGCAAGTGCTGAAGCGTTTCCAAACTATATGGACATTAAGAGGCAGTCTGGGATAGGGTTTTAGAGTAAGGCTTTGTGCAGTAGCAGAGAGGAAAAGAAATGCATATATTACACAAATATTGTAAGCCTTCTCTCTCTGTCAACTGAAAGGCAATACCCTATCAAAATACATTCTTTTTCCAGAGAACCAGATTATGCCACAGATGGATGAGTTGGGTGAGGATGAAAACTGTCCTAGTTGCTTCATCACCACTCACTGACTAAAAATGCTTTGCCAGTTCCCCCAAGGCTCTGCCAGGAGACAGAAAAGGGGAGTTCTGCTCTCCAGCTGGGCAGGGTTAGCTCAAACTGACCTTGACTGGTGAGGTGTTTTAGGCAGATCACTGCCTAGAGCAAAATACTGGGGAAATGTTTAAAACACAAGTGTTTTATCTTTGCTTAAAGCTCTTTGAAAGAATCTGTGTAGCATCTCCAAGTAATGCTGCGACCCCTGCAACCAGGCCGAGATTACTACTGAGGTTTGAGAAGTGGCTTTGTTTTATTCCAAACATTTGACAGTCATTTACAAAAGCTGTTTAAAACCATTCTGTTTTTGAGGCTGCTGCATCTTATGTCCTCTCTTTGGATTAAAATGACAGTAATAGAAAGTGATTATTACTCACCTCCTTTTGAAAATGTATCTGTGGCCAGGTTTCTGCATTGAAGTTGTAACCATGTACAAGCAAGTAATAAATGAAATTGGCTGAGAAACAGTAGGATCTAGCATATCTTTCTTCAAATTTAGGCAGCATAAACTGGAGCTGAAAGCAAAGTGGTTTTTTTTAAAGAAACATGTTAGTTATGGAAACAACAAATGCTTTGGGGGTTTGTAACTAGAGAATATTTGGATTCTAATTAGAATTTAGTGACATTTTTCAGACACACCAAGTAAAGGTGTAGGCAACTAGATACAGGGATTCAGAAAAAGAAAGACTATAAAAGTGACCTAGCTTATGTAGTAAACAATAAAAATAAACATAAAACTGCACATTGAAGATAGAGGATGTTATAGTTTCTAAAATTTCCATGTCATCTCTACAGCATGGTTAGAACTGCGAAATGAAATTTTGAAACCTATTCCAAGTGTTAAGTATGATAGAAATACTACATGGTTCGAAGCACAGTGAAAAAACAAATGCTAGGTTGATACAGACCTTCTGAAAGGTTCTGAACACATAGCTAGTCCATATTATTTTTATATCCCTCTTTTAGAGGTTTAAGATGGAAAAGAAAAATCCCAACAACACCAAAAACCAACCAACCAAGCCCCTTACCTGTTCCCAGCTCTGTGAACAGAAAAACCACATACTTGAATTGAAGTCATCTAGGGAAAAGTGCCCAGATAAATTCAAAGCATTAATTGTGTAGTAGAATCCAGAGAATGCCTATAGAAAAGGAGTAGATGACAGGTTACTTTCAGAACTACAGAAATCAAGAGCAAGCAAGCTCAAAAAGAAACACAGCGTGTTTGCATACCTACCACAAAATTCCCTTTAGCTTTTGGCTGATGTATTCCATCGAATGGACAGTCCTCTCTGTCTCTGCAAGCAGTGAAGTTAAACAATAAAGAAACCATCTCCTGGCACAGGCCTGGGTCTCCTGTTCCACGGAAACTCACAAGCTGGTCTGGGGAATAATTTGCTGGTCTCAGAGACTGTGTGCAAAGGCTGCCAAAGAAGTACTTCATCGTTAATGCTGTATTATAGTTTTGAGGGTAACAGGGATTATCCACATTGGCACTGCTGTTTGATTTCTGAGGGAAAAAGAAACAAAAACAAACAAGAAACCCCAAACAATAAATGTTAGTCAAAAGCAAAAAAAATACCTAATTTGGCTTGAACTACAGTAATCTTTTTAAACTGCAGATGCATGTATTTTTGTTCATTCATATGACTGGTCAGCACATCTCTTCTGATCACTATAATTCATAGAAACTCCTTTCTCCAGAAATCACTGGCAAGATCAGCAAAACACTTACAAGGCCTTTTTGTAAAATGGCACAGAACTCTAACTAATTTTTAACAAATATGAAGTTCTTCGTATGAAACCTAAGTGTGTTTGGCCACAAGAAAGCACAGCTGAGCTCTTACTGGGGTCTCCAGACTCCACCAAAGGGAAGAGAACACAAGCCTAACAACCTGCTCAGACAATTACTGAACACTTGCAAGAGCAACATAGCAAAGGGTCTTAAACAGACCTGGAGCAGCAATGCTAAAAACCTTTTCTCAGCTTCATCTCTCCCATAGCACTGGTAGCTGTGAGTGTAGACGTTGTAGTTGTAACCATACAGCTTCACTTGCAAGGTGCTGTTGAAGTGCTCCTCTGAGTCCTCGGGGATAAATGAAATTTGAGTGGAAGCTCCTCCAAGGTCCAGTGCACCCATAGTCTCTTTCCTGTAAGGATGGACCCATGTCCTCCAGAGGTTTCTCTGCATGTAAAATTAAAAACAAGGCAAATCAGAAATATCGTCTGCCTGTTCTCCCCTCAAGCTTTTCTACTCTTTATTTCCTGAGACTTTCCCCCCTTCTTAGTCCTGCACTCTTTCAAAAAAAAAAAAGTAGCAATGAGCAAAATATGCACATGTTTTTACAGAAGAGGGATGTACTTTCAGGGAGTGAAATGATCTTGAAAGGTAGGAAAACGAATGCAGCATAGTGCTTAACTCAATAGGACAGCACAATGATCAAAGCATAGGACTAGCCAGATCAATGTCTGTCCTAGGATGTAGGGAATTGAAGCACAGATATCCGTGAGAACTTGAACAAATCTGGATGGAAATGTTGTCAAGATTTGCTTGTTTCAAGGCAAGAAGAAATACTAAATGAATAGAATATTAAGAGATCACAGAGATAGAGAGTGAAAAGAGAGTGAAAATAGAGTGAAAAATGCAAAAAGTCAGATAAAAGCTCCATCAAAGTCAAAAGAACAAGGACTGTTAATCTGCACATTTCCTCCACTGAAACTGCAGTCTGATCCATTCAAATGGAATTTTTCCCTATTAAGCAAAATAATCCCCAAATTCTGTATTTGATTTACATAGTCATAGTGCCAAATATGGATTTTCTATTATCTATGTCAATATTTACCCACTGAGCATGGTGAGATGAATTTATACACAAGAAGGGAAACAATGGGGCTTATGGTCTAGCAAATATACTCACAATAAAATTCTACAGTGAAAAATTCCCATAAACAAGCCCTCACAGAATTTGACTCTTAGCCCATTGTCACAAGAAAGTTCAGAATTTCTCTCTTCTACTAGTGATATTCCACATGTTTCTTCACACGACTCTCTAGACTAAACTGGTTTCACAGCATCTTGCAACCCATTCTTTATGAATTTGCCATATGAAATTTGGTATTTGGATTAATGAAATTCATGTGGTAGAAGACTGACACCATGTGAAGTTCATAGTGCCATTTTTGTTGCATGAAATGCACACAAGGAGTAAAGCTCCTACAGAATGGGTGATTCCAATACTTCTTTCTTAACATTGCAAGTCAACAATGCATTCACTGTGAGCTATCACTCACAGAGCCAACACGTAATTCCTTCTTATTTAATGGCCATGATCTGATAGGAACCATTCAGCCAGGACAGACAGCAATACTCAGCTGTATTGGTTGAAATTCCTTGCAGCCTAGCAGTACAATCTGGCAGAAGTGCATTCATTCCTGCCACGAATGCAGATGAGTGGTTGCCGATCATCTTGATACAGCTTTTACTCTGAATCTGAATGAAATCACACTGAATACCTGTACCTAAAAAGGGATCTTCTAACACACCTGACTCCCTGTCTGCTGTGAGGCTCCTGCCTGACCCTGTTCCAAGCTGGAGAACAGTGTGAGTGTGTTTATATTGGTATCACTTGGTCTGCACAAGACAGTTGGTGTCGCAGCCTACTGCTCGTAGCCTGCAGCTTTCCAGCACTCCTGGAATGAGCTGTGTGTGAATGATTTCTGGCTCAGCTGCGGCATATTTGACCACTTTCAGTGCTTCAAGCAGTCTTGTCTGCTTAAGACAAGTGAGCCAACACTGCCAAACAATTTGGAGACCCCTAAGACGGGCAGGTCCTTCACCAGTAGAGCTGCAGGGACAGCAAACAAGCAGAAGAAAAGATCTTTAGTCGGCACCACTGTCAAGACAATCAATACCTGTCACACTTAACATACCAATGCATTTAAGAGCAATCTAACTTTTTGGTTTTAGGTAAGGCACCCAATGTCATTCAGAGAAGAGCTCTTTTTTCATGGATCAGCAGTTTTACCTTTGTCATATCACATTCCCATAACAACATATTCTTTGATTTATGTCTGCCCTATTACTGCCACAAAAAGACCCTGTTAGAGACTTCAGGGGAAAACAGAAGTAGCAACTGTGACACTTTAACAGGCATGTCCTCTCAAACTTCTCATTT
Source organism: Eopsaltria australis (assembly GCA_034509425.1). NCBI lineage: Eukaryota > Metazoa > Chordata > Aves > Passeriformes > Petroicidae > Eopsaltria > Eopsaltria australis. The sequence continues at coordinate 3,913,573 of JAVTVJ010000105.1, forward strand.
ATAAGAGAGAAACAGTGAAAAGAAAAGCATGCAGTTTTTTCCACACACCTCTAAGAAATTGCCCATTAAATAGTTGGCCGTTATCCATCCATACACCCCTTCCTCTGGCCCAGTTATGATCTGCGCACCCCTAAATTCAAAAGGTTGTGCTCTGAAGTAGTTTTGAATGCTTGCAAGGACTTCATTGGCTGCCGATTCATTTTGCAACCTAAGCAATTCACAAAACATGAGACACTGAGCATCTGGAAAGGCAATTTCATGTTTATTGTTCACTGACTAGCAATTCAAGAGAACTCCTACAATCACCTAATAAGTGAAATAAACCTTGTTTCCCTAAAGGGGAAGCCTATGATAGGGAACAGCCAGTATCCAGCATTTTTTCAGCAAGCAACTCCCTCAGTATGTACCAACTTCACTCTTTATCATGCAAGTTCATGGGTGGGTTTTTTTCTCCTTATATATACCTTCATTCTTAATGAACTGGGTGTTTAAATGACAGCTTCTGGTTAAAACAGTCCTGGAATCTCTCTTCCAACTCTGTTAAGCCACAGAACAAATATAAAAAGCCAATATGTGCCAGGGCTAAAGCCACAGACAGACCCCAAAAGCCACACCACATCACATGCGCACTCAGAATGCAGTGTCTAGCTTCAATCTGCCTTTGTTGCCCATGGATGTGCACAAACATTATCTGTTTACACAACACTGTATTTCAAGACAGATGTGAAAGAGAAAATGAAACTCTTGCCTTCTCCAAAATAAAGCAAGCATTTCTTTTCAATACAGCATAACAGAGGGGTTTTATGCAGGCATGCTTCCCCTATCAAAAAAGTTAATTAAATTAAATTGGCTGGCCTCCATTTCCTTTTGAGATGGCCAATTTCCAGTGGGTAAAAATGCATCCAGTACATTTTTCACATTCTGTTTTCACAGACTGCTATGCTAGTATGCATACAGAGTAGTTCAAGTTTCTGCCATACCTCAGCAGTCTCATGCCAGCTGTAGCCCCCAGATAAACAGAAGTGTTTTTATGCAGATGCACTGGTATTCTCTCCTTGACTTTATTCAGACAGTCATCAAGAGGCTTGGCAAGAGCTCCAGGGCTACTCTCATAGCTGGATATACCAGGGCCTGAAAGAGAACAAGGAGATAGATTTCATTCTGCTTTGCCAACTACAAATTAGCCCAATTAGCAAACAGGTGTTAAGAGAAAGACATTTCCCCCTTCCCCCTCTGTAACTGCAAACAAGGACAGGATGGCTGAAAACTAGGAGTGCTTATGGAATAAACAATGTGGTGGCTGTCTCAGCTGTGTAAGGCGGGGAAGCACCTTGTGAACAGCTCACCTGTATTTCTGTGTCTATAAATACACACCTATAGTACCATACCTGGAGTAACATACACATTAGAGCCACATGACAGCGGTATTAGATGTTTGTGAGGAAAATAAATATACTCATGGCAGATGCTGTACAAAATAGCATGTCTGATGGATCTCAAATTTATGTCATCTCCTGAAGTATGGAAAATCCCTCCTTCCACAACCTAAGACAAAGATTTCCTAATCTGGTGTGCCCCAGCTGTCATGGACACCATGGCACCCCTACAGCTCACTGCTCTCAACTGATAGTACAATAAAGAAGCTTTTGCAAGGAATTGCTGGTGGAATTTCAATATGCACAGAAATGGCTCTTGAATTCATAGAGGTACCAGTCTCTGCTGGTGCATGAACTAGTAAACAGCCTTCCAAATTTCCAAAGCCTTCAAAGAGCAGAAATGAGATTTACACCATGCTGCCTAAGGCATAACTATTTGAACAATTAACATCAAAGTCCTGCCTTGCTCAACACTCCAAGGACCATCAGGATCTCAACTTGTTCAGGCTCAACTTGGGTGTAAATAAAACATTCCTTACTACAATTCCCTAGCTGAGGAAGCTGCACAGGGAGCAATCCAGGCACTGTCATGAAGCCACTGTCTCACAGAGAACAAAACTGCCAGAACTCCATCTACTCCTGTAACAGCCATGTCTTGCACAACCTGGTCCCAAGCTAAACAAAAAGTGGCTCTTACCGAGTTGAAATGAGAATCCATTTATGTTCAGCCACATTGCATTGATAGAAACAGAAGAAAAAATGAGTAAGCCTTTACAGATTCCACACTCCAAAACTCCTTTTTTGAAGGTGTGAACATAAACATTACCATGTCATCATTAGTTGTTCACAGCCATGATTTTGGAGTAAGACTTTCTGAAAGTCTTAAGTCTAGCAAAAACAGGCCTGAAGTTGAAAGAAAAGCTGTTACCAGAGGAAAACAGAGCAGCAACATCCTCAGCAGCTGCCATTGCCTCACACTCCTTTGGTGGCTGCAACTTCCTATCTTGCAGTGTTCAGACAGAGCAGGTCACAGGGCAATGACCATTTTCTTCTGGACAGCTGCCTGCTTTGCCAATGCTTAGAGCCTTACCAGGACAGATTAACTGCAGTATAAAGAAAGGGTTTTGATTTGGGGCTGGTTCCTACACACAGGGGCAGAAAGGCAGAAATGAAATCATAAAACCACCACAGAACTCAGAGAATGGTTGATCATTTGACCTTCAAGTTCAGTAGGTATGTGAAAATCTGCCTCTCATTATGCCCAGAGCCATCTCCCAAATTAAGTGCTTAAGACTGTGGTTAGAGGGTCACTAAAGAAAAGCTGACAGATGTGTTCACCACTGTCACCCACAGCTCAGCTGGGGACATCTCCCATGAACCAGCCCTCTGTCTCCTCCAGTGCAGAGTTATCCAAGACTAGAAGAGTGAACCCTGGTGATTTTGTACACACGGAGATGAGAAGCACTTGGCTGATCTTGGCTAAGGCCATGAACCTAGACATTTCACAGCAATTTGGACTCCTCTGTTTCGTAATTTATTTGTGTTCCCAGAGGAATAAAGCAATTCAAGCAAATTCACAAGGCACTGCTGGTTTTTCTTGAGAAGAAGAATAATGCAGTTTCTCTGTGCATTTTTCTCACACCAGAATTCCTCAAGGCAACATTCATAATGAGTCAAGACATGAGTTAGCAGAGTGTACCCCTCACCTCAGCAGGCTGGCCACCATTCCAGCAGTTTGTATGGACATTTCATCATTAGAGACATGACAGTGCATTACTTCTGCTCATGTTGCACTTGCTTTCCTTTCCCTGTTCTAGAATTGCTAACAATGTCCACACATATGTTTAACACTGAAGATAGAAATGCTGGTGCTGTTAAGAAACCATTGCCTTCTACTCCCTGTTACTCATGGGCTCTGTGGCTACATCTCCAGCATCTATTTCCAGACACAAAGAGGGATGCAAGACTTTGAAAGATCATGACTGAGAGAGAAGGAAAAAATTCTCTTTGAACACCACAGTTATTATCAGAGAACAAAAAACCTGATTTCCCTCCCCTACCTGTCCATCTGTCTTCACAAAATGCGTAGCATTTTCATGTTTTTGAAAGCTGAGCCAGATGTCACTGAAGTTGACTAAGAGTTTCTATGAAGGAATCTACAACCACCTAACCATACTGGAGTATGACCAGAAGTCAGTCTAGTCTGTCTGTCTGTGAGGAATCAATTCCAAACCTCAGACAAAAGACAGGGCAGGGAGCCAGTGGTACCTGTTGGACATCTTCTAGCAGTGCACAGAATCAGGTCTTCCTGAGACAGAGGCCACATCTACATATTTGATAAAACTATGACACCCTGTCAGAAATAGTTCTGCCAATTTAGCTATTCTACTCAATAATTTTATTAGCTGCTTCCTAGTTCTGTAGTGTGGAGAAGCTTAATTAACAGCTAACATCTAAAAAGGGCAAGATGCCTATTCTTCTAAAACTCCTTTTATTCCAAGCTATTTTAAAATATATATATGACTTCTATTCTGAAAGAAACACAAGGACTGAACATTTACAGGTCCTGACTCTCTTTAGATTGAATTCTGACTGCACCAATCATGCACTGCCATGGAGTAAATCAAATTTTGCTGCAATTTCCTTTCTCTGGTGCAATGATTAGAGCACCTTACTGTATGAGTAGGAAAAGAACTAATGCTGACAGATACAGGCATAATCTTGACAGTCTTCCCTCCCCAGCACTGCAAAGGGAACAGAGTGGGAAAATAAAATAAAAAAAAAAGCCAGTATAAGCAAGGCTAAAAACAACTAAGGAACTTTCCTTTGAGCTCACCTTTCACATTGCACTTGAAGGTTTGGCTCACTACTCCTGTGTTGTTTTCTTTTTCTGCTGGCCACTCGTAGACATAGACTGTAGTCCGAGAGGATCCGGCATCAAGGACTATTCCATACTGGGGATTAAGAAAGAACACATTAGATGAAGAAACAAACAATGACAGCTTAAATGCCCATGTGCAGCTGCAGTTCACCACCAGACATTTAGAAAATGCATGCACAGTGTATTATTTACAAGAGAGATTAATTCTAGTGTTAGGCACTTTGGCATGAACCCAACAGCCGAGCACAGAATGAATCTGGCTGCAAACCAAGGAACATACTACATATCTTCAATAATTAATTCAGTGGGGATGGAGAATGCGCATCTCCTTCCAGCATCAGGCTCAAAACCCACACCGACAAATAGATAACACTGTGTTAGGACCTGATTTTGGAGCAGGTTCATTTCCCTTTGTCCCAGTCCAGTCCCTGAGCACTGAAGGGTTTGATATCTAAGCACAGGCTTGAGATTCAAGGGTGCACAAGGGATTCATAAAGCTATGAGCAAAGAGGTAAAGTACATAATAGTCAACAGTAAGAATGATGTAACAAGTCTGGTTCTTTCCTAATTGCCCCATAAACCTCTCCCTTTGAGTGGTTTAGGCAGTCCACCTGAGAGTTTGCCTCTGAGAACAGGCTCTGCCAGAGTATGAGACAACACAGAGGGAAAGAGAATCAATATTACCCCATGATTATTTATGAAATAAATGAAGGAGATTTAAATTACTTGCCCCAGGTCCCTTGGACTCTAGGATTAAAGCACAGGTGTCTCCATCCCATCCCATTGCTCACCAGACCAGTCTTTCCCCCTTTCCCTTATTTTATGGCAGCAGAAAACTGTAGTAACTGAGAAGGAAGTCTCATAAAGGGAAGCAAAATGCAATTTTAGTATCCTCTTTATGATCCCTGAAAGTATGTTTAGCTCTTCCAAAGTCACCTAATTGGTAGGAGTCACACAGTATAGGCTTCGTTTTTCTGTCAGCTTTTTTCTTTTGAAGCAGACAGATGCCCAGGAGCCTGACAATGCTGAAAAATGAGAGCCTCCATCTGTCTGCAAAGCAGTAAGAGCCCCTGTAGCAGGCTGATAAATTTCATCCCACTGCCTCCCTGGGGGACCAACAAGTCTGACTGGGAAGGATCACTGCTTCAGGTGGCAAACCGTTCAGCTTCCACACCTGATTGTTCCCAGCTTCTACTGTAATCCTAAAAACTCCTGGCCCCCAAACAATACCAGCAATACCAGTCTAGTCTGTTTCCTAGAGGACTGCTAGATAACAAAAATTTCATTTATATTTATGCAGACAATATTTACCCTGATCCACTAAAAGATTAAAGGCTCCACAGATACTATCAAACCACTACATCATCAGGTTCTGTTTCAGTAACTACTTTAGCAAAGATAATTTGAGTGTATTTCCTCTCCTTGGAAGAGATGAGCACTCTGGAGATACATAACACAGTAATGGTCAATCTGCTTAAGGACTACTAATTAAATCTAGTCTCAGTCAGCTTAAAGTGCCAACCATAAGCTTTTAACTTGGCTACTTTTAGAGCTAACTATCATGCCCAAGGAGAACTGGAAGATAATGGAAGTATTTTTATCTCAGTTAACTGTGGGCTTTTTGAGCTACTTCCTCCCTCCCCTGCATTTCCCAGCCTTCTTCTGGAAGTAAGAGATTTCCATCCCAAAGAGTAGTGGTACATTTATTTGAATCAATACGTGACTGACTATTTTATTTTCTTTCTCCTCCTTCTCCTCCTCTGTGTTTCCTATACAGCCTCTTCCTTCTTTAAAAGAGATGCTCATTTTTGAAGAGTTCTCTTGGGCCCATTTCAGGGTGACTTGTGAAGCTCCTCAGGACTCATGTGAGTTCATTGTGTGCAAACTGGCCCATGCAGCCTCAAGAAGTGGTGATCAGTGGCAACATGTCAGGACTAAGATTAATCTTTAATTAAAAAGACAGAAATTACAGAGGATGTTGCATCTTAAGAAGGTGAGAGAACTCTACGTGCCTTGTCTTAGCATGCTGCCAAAGACACATTGGCTGGATTAAAATTTTCCAGGGGACCTTAGATTTCTGTCCAAGTTGCAAGTTGGATCACCTTTGGCTGCCCTTTAAGGACAAGCAATGCCTTCCTGCTTTGAAATGCACTGTGTGGGGACTGGGAGCATAGGCAAACCCTTATCCCAGGCTAGCAGCTATTAAAACACAAAACTGTTTTTTCTCCCTTTCCTTTCAACTTTCCCAACTGAGTATTTCCCTCATCTCAAAGGCCTGGTGATTCCCTAATATCCAAGAACTGCACCATCTACTCAGTGGACTAGATTAGTCAGACAGGGAGACAATATTAACCCAGAAAAGCTTCAGAGTTCTGTTTTCTAGTCCCAAAGAAAAAAGAAAGAAGAAAGAGGGGAAACAAAATGACTTGAAGGAACATGGCTTTATAGGTACATCCTGAAGAGTAGTAATCCCAACAGATAAGCAAGCACAAGCCCCAGGATTAATCACCTTTTCAGTCTGAGTATCATTCCTATAGGAGGACATGGAGATGCACAAACCCTTAAGGCAGGCACAGTTGTGATGGGTCACCTGCCTTCCAATCACTTTGGAAACTGCCAGGAGAAGCTAACAAGCTAAACCTGGAACAGGGGAGATGGAGGCTACAAAAGGGGGTCTGTGCACGCTTCAATTCAGGTAGATATTCAATTTTTAATCAAGTATAACATCCACAAACAATGCAGAACACTTCCTAAGAGCCAAAAGAGACATGAAAAATTTAGATATTGAAAACTGTAGCACCTAGAGGGGCAAATTAAATAAATGCAATAATGAAGTGGGTTTTTTTTTCCCTCTAGGGTTCCCAAAACAGCAGTAGACAAAGAGAAATACTTTTTGACTGGTACAAAGGCTCATTACATTCAGAGCTATCATCATTTACAATTGCAGACTTCTCCAGTGAGGACATTTGTGTTTTCTTCATCACTCTTCTCACTTCATGGTGTGTATCAGTGACTCATGAGTTCTTTCAGTGCCCCAGCCTCATGCAATGGGCAGGCCCTTCCTTCACTAATCACTGGCTCAGTCTTCAGATAACCCAACCATCAAGGATCCAAAATATTCAATTTTGCAACAACAGTTTAAAACATCAGTGGCATAGCATATAATTTATCTCTTGTGCTACAAACGCTCTCAACATACACATTGGGGAAGAGCTCTTATGCCACTGGTAACACAAATAGTAGTAACAAAAGAACAAGGCCATTTACAAAAAATAAATCTGCTTTCATCATGTTGTTGCCATAATTAGTTTTAATCAACTATTAAGTTCAGGACACTGTCATTTCCAGGCTCCATTGTATCAGCCATGTATTGGAGGGTTTCACTGGCATACCAAAGTCCTCCTCCTACCTGTGAATTTCTTGTGAGTGTAAATCACTCACTGAGGACAACTCAGTGTCTCAGGAATCAAACACAGGGTCCTCCATATCACCTGCATTAGCAGGCTTACAGCTCAAACTCAAATCCAAAGCCAAGGCACACCCAGTAGAGGAAACACCAACCTTCCTTCAGAAGCAGCTGTGAAGCTGCTGTGATTCAGTAAGCAAATCTCCCCACTTAAACCTGCTCCAGATAGTCCAGGTGGTTCCAATGCTCCCTCAAAAGTGTTATCATTCTGAATGTGAAACTGAATTAATGACAAACACAAGAAGTGTGTAGGCTGTCTTTTAGATAGTGGCTTCAGCTGGGATACATGTCAGTCCAGTCTTGCCTTGCATGGAAATTGGTGGGATGTGAGGCTGCTGCAAGCAGCTGTTTGGGGCTCCACAGAGCACACACTTGAGGCACTGTGGCCCCACACAAGATCCCAGCACACACCCCCTGCCACACCACACAAACACATAAAACAGGTAACAGAATACAGTTTTATCCCACTGTGTGACTCACATGCCAGCAAATGATTCAGACAAAGTCAAGGGTGTTTATAATCCCATGAAGTGCAGTGAGGCATTAGCCTATCGTTATCAGTATGTGAACTATCCAGTTAAACACACAGACAGGTGGAAAGCTAGAAGGGACTTCAAAGAAAAATCTGATCAGGATCGTGGGGAAAAAACAGAACTCAACATGCCAGGCTGCACGGATTCTCTAGAAGGGTATTTTCTACAGCTTTTCTTCAGTTGAGTGCATCCCTCACTGAAGAACCTGCATATGTGTTCCACAGCACAAGGCAAAGCCTGAGCTTCAGAGTATTTCAGTTTGTCTTCTGCAGTTTGCTCTGCCCCCCCTAATGAAGTTAGTTTGCTTCTGTTCATATCCAGCAAGTCCCAACATGTGGTAAAGGATCAAGTGCATATTTAGAGCCCAAATTTTTGATACACAGGAGCAATTTGCAAAGATGTCAGCATAAACTTCCCAGCTGTGCTTGGGGGTAGAATTTAAACTCTGGGTATTTCCCACTTCAAGATAATTTTAAAATTACTTCCAGTCTCTGGCAAAATGAGAAAAAAAAAAAGGAGTGAGATATTCTCCCTATTTGGCCTTTCAGTCCTGAAGAATACTTAGTGTGACAACCACCACAGGGAGGGAATCAAGAAATACTTTTCCTGCTTTGCCACTGACCCTTGACTAATTCTTTTTCTCTCAGCTTCATTTTTCCCATGATGATATGATTAAGCATTAATTTATGGCTGTAAGCTCATTTGAATCACCCCATAAAAATGAGTTTAGAAAGGCACATTATTAAATACCAGTTCAAAACATTGTTCTCCTTCCTGAGGTATCCTAAGACTTACCTTAAGCCCTGGGGAGAGCACCTGCTGCTGATTTATCTGAATCACTGCAATAGCAATAACAAGGACTATGCTTAGAAGAAGGAACACTTGGGCAACAACACTCGGGGTTCTGGTGAGCATCCTGGAACGACAAAGTGGGAAACATTTAGGGAATTTGAAAGGATTCTGTGATTCTGTCTTAAAGCCTGAAGCTCTGAATCAGTTGAAACTCATAAAATCTAATTTCGTCAACTGGATTACGCTAGTGGAAATTCCATCTTCTCCTCGAGAACTGCCTGGTATTTTGCAACCGCTGACTTTTTATTGTCTCTATTGTCATGCTAACGATGCCAGATTTCGGTGCCTACGTGTAGCTGCCTGCTCCCTACCTGCCATGCCTGAGGAAACGCAGGCTGGGCTGGTGCTCACCCAGGGCTCCCCTGAGCTCCTACAGCACAGGCACAACCACGGCCACGCAGGCACCTGAGGGAGGCTGCTCCACTGACTGCAGGTGGGTGATTCTGCCAGAGATGCAAGGTTTGTGTCTACAAGAGATACAGGCTTGTTCAGCAAGAAAAATAAAAGTTTAAAAAAGGAGGTTTAAGAACATTAAAGTAGGCGTCTTTCTACTAACTGCTGATGAAATGTGTGTATTAATGCAGAGCCTCACGCTGCACTGCACATAAAATACAAACTATACCGTTTAACTCAGAGACTTTGCGATGAAAAGTTACTAAATATAAGTAAATCTAACATATTATGTTGGGCAAACCCAAAGGTGACATGAAACATGCATACTAACAATTGGGCTATTTATATCTTCATATCCTCTAGAAAAGTTTCCTAGAATTCAAATCTGGTTTAGGTTTCCTGGAATTTCCACTCATCCTTTTCCGTGTCCCTGACCAGACATCTCTTATCCCCAAGAAGCCATTCAGTACCTCTGAATACTGACAATCCACATACCAAAATCCTTATGCTCCCCAGGGGCTGAGGAGGAAGGAGGCAGCTGGAGGGATATGGCAAGCTTAGAAGTGTCAGAGGAACACAGCAAGGAGAACTTGCCTGCCTTCCTTATTTCAGACACCATTTGTTTTGGCACAAAAAATCAACATAGCCTGGCAGGATCTATCCTGAGTCACATCTCCTAATTCTTCCATACTGATTGTTGAACATACCAGTGGCTGCTCAGGACTGTCCTACTGTTTCAGCAATCACCAGTGCCAGCCTGTGCTGAGGACAGGACCTTCAAGGTGGTCTCCAGACCATGGCCAGGGCACACTGAGTCAGCCCCATTGTTCCTGCAACACATGGTCTTGTCCTTAGCTCCAACCAGAGCCAGAGGGCTGGGGGAGAAAGCAGAAGAAATGCTTCTCACACAGTTTCCATTTTCTAAACCCCATGGGGCTCTTCAGCCTGGGTACCCATGGTCCAATATCTATGTTCAGATTCAAAAGAGAGAAAGAAATTTGTTTTGTTCTGGGACGAGCTTCACACTGAGCTCTGCCTACTGCTACTGCTTTCCTTCTTTGTCTTGATATTTCTGTTGTGAAAACTAACTCAGATTGGCTTTTGGAAACTCTTTTGACACATCTTACTTCCAAAACATCATTTTTTACATTCATTAACTCCCTTTTCTAAATCCAAATGGGCTCCTTGTTTATTGCCTATCTACTCTTCCAATACTCTCCTGGCTTGGTAACAGCTTTATCATCTTAATCATCAGTCAGTTTAAAGAGAAAATTACCAGCCACATTGGTGATCTATTTACTTCTCTTCATTGCTTTGCTGTCTTGAGGCATTGAAACATCATGTACACACTGCACAAATGACAGAATGAAGTCTTTTTTTCACTCTTAGAAAATGTGTTAACACCTCCACTGTAACCTGCAAATAGTGTCAGGACATACTAATTAGAAGTATTTATACAGATCAATTCCTTTTTGAAAGGAGAGAGCAGATTCTTAACTACACCTTTATGAATAACCATCTGGATAAAATACTTCAGGAGAAGAAAGTCTTTATGTTTCAACTCTGCATGGATATATCTATAATTGTAAAGTGACTGAAGGAGAATTACCTGCTCACAACCTAATATATACCAGTCACTCCTGCATCAAAGCACTGCTGGAAAAAGAAAGTCATCATCAAAGAAAAAACACACAGGACAAATGACTCTTTGAAAAACTAAAGCATTACTAAAAAGCAAAGCAATAATGACTATTAGACTCTTAACACTTAAGTCTTGAATGATTAAATATTTTCTGCTCCCATTTCTGGGAAATGGAAATCTTGAGTTGTTGAATTTTCCATGTGCTTCCCTGGTACTGGGATTTGTCTTCATCAGAGGAGATTTTTCTCTTTTCAAAAATCTTTTTTGAGAGGAAGCATGCAAGGTAAGGGTAGATCTCTTAAGACATTCCTCATACAATCCTGTCCCATCAGCAAACAGGACAATTTCATCAGAGATAATCTGCAAATCCTGATTTACACAATAACCTCTATCAAAAGGGCACCTTACACTCTGTGATCCCTTGGAGTCATCACACAGCTGACACCTTTGCTGCCTTGCCACATAACTGGATCAGCACAGGGCTGTGTTTACCTGTGGCTACACTCAGATCTAAGTCTCACACACCAGGCAATACAGTCACATTTGCCTATTCAATGAAATCTGTAGAGATACCAGAGAGGAGTTCATTCACTCCACAGTTTAAACAGAGCTGTAAGGTAAGGAACTCTCGCTGCCATTGTGCATTTGTTGGCAAAAAGACAAATAAAAGGTGTTAACTGAGTATCAAAACCCAGTTGCATTCCATTATTAAAACAACATCATCCTGAAACAAGAAACGGCATAAATACATATTTTCCACACCCAGTTAATTACGCTGGGCCACACGTGAGCACACTGGAAGGATCACTTTCTACACCTTACCTGCAAGCAAAAAGAATTCCTGCCTGCAAAGGAAAACACACTCAACTTCTTTACGCCACCAACATTTTAACTAAGTTAAATGCTCACCAGTAAAAATGACTGTGCTGAAATTCCTTTTCCCAAGTAACTTGAAACACCAAACCCACATCTTTTAGGTACTGACCTGTTTGTTCATAGGGTGGGTAAGCAAGCACCTTTCTTCACACTGTAACCTGAGAGATACAAACACGTTACCATTTATTTCAGATGAGGTCGACAGGTAAATGTTTTAAGTGCTGGGGGAAAAAAACCCAAACAAACACAAAACAAATCCCATAGCACCAAAACCCCAACATTCACAGCACTTCAAACCCCATGACGAAAACCTGCGAGGAGGTTTCACACGCCTCCCTTCGGAGAAGAAATTAAGTAGAAACAGGCACATGGATGCAAAATTGCAGGTGAAGCTTTCCTTCAGCTCACCACCGTCCCGGGATGAGAAGGCTTCACGCGATGATTGTGATTTGCGAGAAAACATCAAATTATCCCCCCAAAATAACGTCGGAGAGACAGAGCGACGCCCCCGCCGCGACGGCAGCCGCCCATCCCTCACCTCAGCGCGGCCCCTATCCAGGGATCCCGACCCCTATTCAGGGATCCCGGCCCCTGCCGCATCCCAAGGTACCTCCGCAAGCCGCGCTTCCCCGCCCCGTCCCGGGATGAGGAGCGACCGGAGCCGGCCGCACCCTCGGAGCGGCTGCGAGCGCTCCTCTCCCGGGGGTACTCGTGGGGAGTCACCGCGTGGGTGCCCGCCCTCTGCTCCTGTGTTTCCGAATAGATGGGAAACGAGCAAGCGAAAAAACAACTTGTAGGTTAAAAAAAAAAAAAAAAAGAAAGAAAGAAAGAAAGAAAGAAAAATCCGGTTGAACTGACTGAAGCGGAGGGAGGAGATCTGCGGCGAGTGGGCGCTCCCGAGGCGTCACCGCAGCGGGAGATGCGGCGGGGGCTGTGCCCGGCGAGGGATGCGCGGGGAGCGGGGCTGGCAGGGCACCGAGCATCCGCCGCAGAACCCCCGTAGCACGGCCGTGCCTCCCTCTCTCCGTCCCTTCCCCTGCTCCGGCGGCTCCCCGCTCTCCGCAAACGCCGCTTGGGGTTTGTCGGCAGCTGCTGCGGTAGGGTGCTGCTGGCCGCCCCTAAATCACATTCCTCAGTTCCCTCCCAAAGCGAGGGCAGAAAGGGGTTTGTCTAGAGGTGGTGAAAGAGTCCCTGCGTCTTCTAAAAGGAACAGGTGCTTTCTTAGAAAGGCGTTTCTCAGACCTCAGAAATCGGCATTCCCTCCTCTCTTAGGGGTACGTTTCCATCCAGGTTCTGGCATACAGGCACCACTTATTTTGTAGTTTTGCTGGAGTTTTTGCCAAACCTAGGCTGCTCAGTGGACCCAGCACATTCCCAGAAGCAGCGTCACAGATCCTGCCCTGTCCAACCTGTGTGATCAGCTACAGCCAAGGATCATCCCACAGCCTGCAGGATGGGTTTGCCAGGGACATGAGCTCTGGAATCACATTGAGACACTTCAGCTGCTTTGCCACCATTTGCTCATTGTTCCAGGATTCAGAGTCACATAATGTGAGAGTTCAAATGCACCTCTTTGATTCTCTTTCTCACAAAGATCTTGAAGAATTACAGCATCTTTTATTTTTGAATAAAGGAGAACAAGAAACCAGCTGCAGCCTTGTGAACCATCTGGAAGCATCTTTTCAAAATCTGCTCATTTTGGGAGTGGAGGCAATTTCCTCTTCTTGATGACAACGCATTATTAAAGCTGATTTAATGATGATCTTGGGAGATCAGTTATTTCTAGCACATGAAGACAAAGCCTCCCATCCCTCCTGATTGCCTGTCTGTTGCATGTAATTTATTTCTTTTGTATTATTTTCATTCATGTGGCATATTTTTCTTCTCCCATCCAAATGTATTTTAGGCCCTTGGTCCAACTGACTGCATTGGTCAGTCACCTGAATCTGCTCAGATGTCCATTTAAAATGACAAGTGAGCTGGATTTCTTACCCCACAGAAAAGCTTATTTTTATACAACCAAACATGAGCATTTTGAAATAGAAAATAAAATGTCAACCAGTCCTACACCAGTGACTAAAATGTAATGCTTGCAAAGACAGCAAACCCTCCCTTCTACATCATCTACTTTTATAAAAACAGACATCTGAGATTTTTTTCTTTCTGCACCATTTCCAAGAGCTGGGCTGTTGCACAAGCTGCTCTTCTTGTGACTATTATTGCCATGCTAAAATCATGATAGCATAACTGATATGGGCTACAAAATCCCCCAGCTGGTACAAAGTCCAGAACGCTGCTCCAAAATCAAACAGACTAGTAACAAAATTCCCCTCCAGCCATGCCCAGTGGCTGTGTTTCATTGGTCCTTCTGCTTCAACCCAGGGGACCCACCTTAGATCCATTACTTTATCTTCTTTTTTTACTAACTCTCCTTCTTTGGCTTTTCTTCAGTTTCCTCCTCAGCCTGGTCCACTCTTTTATAGTTCTGTTCTCCTGATCCTCCATCCCTTCCTCACTCCCAAGGGACGGATTAAGCTGGATGCCATTTTCCCAGCCTTTGCTGAGCCTGCAGCACACACACCTCTCCTCTCCATCATTTTCTTTGCTGCAGCACCTTTTGCTTCTCCCCCTTCAAGCATCCTTGTTCAAATGCACTTAGTGTAACTAACTGTATTGATTTGTTGTGCTTGGAGAGAATCTACCCCAGGTGTCCATTTAAAAATGACAAATGAGTTGGATTGCCAACAGTCCCAAGGAAAAATTTATTCCTTTTGCTGCCATCAAGCATGAATATGTAGAGTAAAAATACAATGACTGATATTGGCAGATTCTTATATGACTACCAGTGTCTATGATCAATAGCAAGTCTCTAGAAACTAAAATATTATACATATGAATAAAGTATTTGTTATAGACACATTTCTGCAATGCATTTATGGTGTCACACAGGACACACAGCAGATACTGCCCCATTTCCCTATGGAGTGGCAGCAGCCACATCAGGAGAGGGGATGGATGATTATACATCCCAAGACACCACAGATCTGCATCTGCTCCTTGTGTAATGCTCATACAGCACTGGATGCTGGCATATCGAGAGGCCTCAAAATGTCCTCTGAAGAGACAGCAAAGGGTTAAATGGGGAGAAATCTTAATGTAAAAAATGGAGGTAAGAAGACACTGGTGACTGCAATAAGGTAAGTTTGCTTTCTTATATGGTACTTGGCCAGTTCATAGGAATAATATCCATCCCTCATTTCTGTGCATTCTTTACAAGGTCCAGTAAACAGAAGGCTTCTCCTCTTCATCCTAAGCTTCTTGCACCGTTTGTGTTGCTTTTTGCACAGCCTTTTCCACCATTTGTGTTGTCAGCAGGTTGCTGTGATGCCCTTCAGCTCAGCTCATCACTTCCATCAATCTTCCTGGATACTTTCCTCCCGGGACTTTTCCTCGGCATTGACAAAGAGTCTTAATTCACAGTTTCTGCTCCCAAAGACCTCCTACCTTCGTGTTCACCTCTTCACCTCAGAATCAACTGTGACAAATGGCAATGCAGGCAGAGCTGTCTAAAGAATTTGTAGCCCTCTGTGCCAGCATGTGTCAGGACAATAAAATTAGGCCTTTTTTGTGACCAATGTGTTATTCCAAGGCAAAAACCACTTTTTCTATTTGCTTCAGACAACCATTCTACATATTATGCATCCAAAGCATTGCAACAAAGCTGGTGAAGGGTCAGGAGCACAGGTCCTGTGAGGAGCAGCTGGGAGAGCTGGGGTTGTTTAGCCCAGAGAAAAGGAGGCTCAGGTGAGACCTTATTGTTCTCTAGAGCTACCTGAAAGGAGACTGTAGCCAGGTGGGGGTTGGTCTCTTCTCCCAAGGAACAAATGATAGGACAAGAGGAAATGATCTCAAGTTGTGCCAGGGGAGGTTTGGATTGGATAACAGGAAAAATTCCTTCACTGAAAGGGCTGTCAAGCATTGGAACAGGCTGCCCAGGGAAGTGGTTGGGACACCATCCCTGGAGGTATTTAAAAGACCTGTAGATGTGGTGCTTAGGACATGATTTAGTGGTGGATGTGGCAGTGCTGGGTTAACAGTTGGACTCAGTGATACTAAAGGTGTTTTCCAATCTAAGTGATTCTATGATTACAGCAGCATACCTGTGAATTGTCCAATTTAGGAAGATAGCTCTCTAGGCTTTCAAGCAAGGAAGTCACAAACCACGTGTGGACTCTACATTTAGAAGAATGTTGGATGTGATTCTTCTCAGAGATCAAGAATGCAGGTTTTTTTGTTTTACACCATTGCAAAACTGATTTTTAATAGTCTTAAAGCATCTGCTGTCCTATAGTTTTCTATCATTACTGACAAACACCACCACCACACCCCCATAAAGACCCCATAAAGTAAATTCACAGCTATGGCATGAGAAATTCAGTTTGTGTAGTGCTCATACATTCTCACACATTGCTCATGAGATATTCTCATTGTTTTGAGTAATGGCTGGATACAAACATTGCCTTTTCTCTTTGAGCATTTCACTGATGGCTTCTTTGAAATACCTTAGACAGCTATTTGTTGGTTTATGCTTTTATTCCTTTACTGGAGCATTAAAGCTAATGGTGTGTCTCAGATTTAGTTTCTGAGTCCTCTGCCTCATACATATGACTCTGTGGTAGTAACAGTTTTCTGGTCCATCATCTTGGGAGGCCTTGAAACAAATAAAAATTTAATTCTGAAGCTGAAGCAAAATATTTTCTAATTTATTTATTTCCCTTCCTGAGGCTTAGAGCTTTATACCTTGCCTCTCATCCTAAGTGAACCAAGAGCTGCTTTAATCAATTAAAAACCCTCAGGAACAGCCTTCATCACATGGTTGTGAGCCAGCACAAGTTGTAGGCACGTAATTAGGGCAGCAGATTGCTGGGGCAGCAGAACAAGACAGCCCCTTTGTCTGTTTTGCTATGCTGGAGTTTTAGAAAGCCAAACGAGCTGCCGCGGCAGGAGAGGGTGTGTGCGTGCCGTGCTGTGCTGCTGAAAGGAGAGGTGCTTTCCAGGAGTAACAGTGGCTGCTCCCATCCCTTTCCTCCCTGCCCTTCAGCTGCAAGCCAAACTCATGGAGCTTTTCAGCAAACTCATCTCGTTTGGGTTTTTTTTAGCCATGCCTGCAGATTTCTATGTTATGTCTTGACTTATATATCCCATTGTCATAAAACGGGAATCTGACAAAGAAATACCCTTCTCTTACAAGAAATTCAGTATTGGACTCGAAGACATGCACCACTACCGGTGAATGGGGATAAATTTACAGAAACTACTCCTTGGGTCTTAATCCTTTAAAAATTGCTGTGTGAAAAATTGCTCAACACGGAGTATTTCTGTGTGGTTGACTGTAAACTCTAAATTAATGTTTCACTTTCCATGGCTCAGAAGTAATTGCTGGCAAATTGCTGGTTCTGGAGAAGAGATTTACTCCCTGTGTTTTCAAAAAGTATGAAGTGGTCCTTTTAGTAACATTTCTGTCACATTTTTGTGCTCTTCCAGGAATGGATCAAATCAGCTGAATCATTCTAAAATTCCTAGATAAAATCCCTTCCATTGCAACTCCATACAGGTCAGGTTATCTCTGAGTAGATCTGTGGATGAAAAAAGTTCTATTACAGCTCTTTCCAAGTTCACCTGCCGGTACTGCTATTCACTGTTATTTGTTTCCCTAACTCCCAGCTAATATAACAAGTTATTTTCTCACTTTCCATTCACGAACATTAAGCTGCAATTGTTTGGGATCATTCCTAGGCTCAGAAATGCAACTGTAGCCATTAAAGTCAGTTGTACAGAATGAGAAGCCTGTGGGAGAAAACAAGCAGCACACGGAAGAGTAGAATGATCCCTGTAATAGCGATTCTAACAACCATTCCTAATTTGCAGACTCACCCTTATGTAGCTCCTGCTCGAAAATAGCCTGCACTTAACAGCTTGTTTTCTCACTAACTGAACAAATACAGAGAGACTTAATTAAATGCCTGTTTTGATTCCAACAGTTTGAAAAGCTTTTTCTGATCCACTGTGGGGGAGGAGAACTTCTTGCTAAATGGAATGCAAGGCCGGGTTTGGTGGAGGGCATGAGGCGCACATTGATTGGGATGTTCCTACAACCTTGGCTGTGTTTCATTATCTCCATTCACTTTTGCGGCCACAAGTACAGTATAATCTCTAAATGAGAGATGATAGAAATAGTAAATGTTGCACCCGATGTGAACAATGTGTCCATGTTTGGTTTATCTGTGAATTTTTTCTTTTTTTTATTCCTTTTGTCACCATTTTGGTGCCCTGAGTGTTTATGACCTGCAGAAGGGCACATCACACACACCATTTTAGCACTGATGGATGGCTTTGTGAACCTTCCAGGGAGCGCCTCAGGCAGCTTTGTGCCTTGAGTCAGCCCTGGGTGTAAGCGAGTGCCAGGAACAATAGAACATCTGAACAGCAGAGATCCTGCCTGCAACTCCAACGAGTCGCCCCTGCCAGCCACAGGATTTGTTGTGCATGCACAGTAAATCCAGACACATTAAAGGCAGCTGCTGCACTGGCCAGGCCCTCATGAGAGTCCTGTCTCTGTCAAACACTGAAGTTACTTGCTTGGCCGTATCAGTCCTATAAGCACAAAATAAGAAGGAAGATAATTTCACATGGATGCTTTAAAAGTTGGTGTCGTTTCGCCCAGGTGGTTGTTTCTGTGCCTCCCCCAGTCAGGTTTCCTAATGGTATCCTGTCCCACCATTCTCCCCCAGTCAGGTTTCCTAATGGTATCCTGTCCCACCATTTTTCCTCCAAAGCCAAATCCACAGTTTGGCCCCTCAGCATGGCAGCCATCCTGCACCATCTTACCTGTCTTGCTTTTCTCCTCGCTCAGGCTTCTTCAGCTCTTCCCACTGGTTTTGCTGTTCTGGTTTTCCTCCTCGAATGACTCACACACATAAGACCTCTCTTCAAAATGTTGCTACCTACCACTGATAGCAGATTTCTTTACATAAATTCAGGACAAAAAAATCCTCTCCTTAAAAAAGCATATGCATACGCTCTGTGCCAACAGACAGGGAGGGCACTCTCCTCTGATCTTCCCCCAGTCACGGTCTGTCCAGAGAGCTCTCTGAGGGAGGGATTATCTCTGAAGTGGCAGAGGCATGGTGCCAAGAACAGTGGAGCCCTCATTTGGCCAGGGTACAGGATAGAACTGTGACAAAATACATTAATCATCACAAACCTGAAACGGGGCTCCATGAAACCACACATGCTTTTAGTCCAGCTGACTTCGATTAAGATCCACGAGCACAAAAGCTGACCTCCCTGGGGCCGCTTCACATCAGTGCAAACGATTATCACCCACAGGAAAACAAATCACTTCTCTATGGTTTCCAATCTATTTTATTTGCCAAGAACAGATTAGCTTCATTTTGCACTCTCTATATACAGCTGTTTACATAAACCTCTATATGCAAGGTTTTACATGTGAGAGGGTGCCAGACAGGCATTTTCATTTTGACTTCTATCTGCTGAGCAAGGTTAGGTGTATTTTGGGAGTGTGCCTCTGCATACTTTAATACTGTATTTTTCAGTTTGCTTCACTTTCTTCAACACAGTAATTTAACCCCACTTTCCAAGACTAATACAAAAGAACTAACAGATGCACGAGATCAGACAGAAGGTGGATGCGCCTTCCTTTTAAGCATCAGTAGGAGCAGATGTCAATGAGAAGGCTGTTGGGACTGGGCTACCACATGAGGGTAATTCCTCTGAAATACCCTCTCAATTGCTGCCATCTCAGGCCTTAGAGACTCCTTGAGCCAGATGTTATATCTGGTCTGATGGCACCTCACGGACCTCTCTGCCCCTGAATGAATTTGATGGCTTTTTGAGCAAATGCTTGTGCAGCAGGCAAATCCACAAGGTGCCTGTCGGTTTCTTAAAGGTTCAAATGGAGCTTGAATGCTAAAAGGGGTCTGGTTTAATCAGCTTGGCTCTCTCAGCAAGCTCCAGACTTGCACAGAGAAACATGTCCAAAAATTTCTTTTTTTTATTATCTGAGGCATGCTTAGTTCTTTCATAAACTGAGATGCTTATTCTGTTTTATAAGTGTTGGGGGTTCTTTCAGGGTGTACTTATGTTTGCCTACTGCTTATAATTGGGTTATTAGTTTTAGTGTAGAGATGAAAAATGAAAACATTAATTGCTCTAATGTCACTGCTTTAAATTCCTAAGTTTGTTTGTGAAAGCCCAGGTAAGACTTAAGAAAAGTCTGTATGCTAATAATTTGATGTTGAATTTTAAACACCCCTTATGGAGTATCTGAAGGAGCCTGGTCAGAGAACAATGGACTACAACAGCATCACAGACAAAATCTCAGTGTGTGCATGTGGTCTTTGCTGTGCATGAAATGTCTTTTCATGGGGTGTGAAAAGCAGCAAAAAGAGCTCAATTGGAGTGTGATGGGGCACAGAGGCTTTTTGCTGGCTCCCTGCGCAAGCTGGATTTCATCAGTTCTAAACTGTCTCATAATCAGTTTAGTTACATGGATCACTTTTACAGCCATATCTGGGCAGAGCTTTTTGGCTGAGACATGAATTTCAAACTTCACACCTTTTTAGGAGTCTGACTGTCAAGACTTGCCCTGGGCCTGATCTGTGACCCACGTGCCACCTCCTGCAGGTCCCTCTGACCTCTCCTTCATGTTTCTAGCAGACTTTAATTCACACAAGGTATAACTTTGCAAGACTTTTTGACAATAAAACACACGAGAAAACTGTGTGAATTAGGGGCTCCCAGGGTCAGAATTTAACAACCAACAAGAGTGAAAGTCTCAGCCTATACACTCTGAGAAACATAAGGTTCAGTTTTGCATTAAATTTTATACATTTTCATGACTCTGCACAGACTTTTAGAACAACCTGACCTTATGAGGAAATTGCATCCACTCCTGAATAGTTATAAGAAAAATGTTGCAGGAGAACTAGACTGTTAGTGCCACCTCATCCTAGTAACAAACCAAGAAAATAGAGAAAGAAAGTTCAAACATTCAAGCAAAACCACAGTGTTTCCATTCTGGTCTCCTTCAGAAAAGGGGCTTGCTGCTGCCACCTGGGAAGGGTCAAATATTAAGAAACATGACACCTACTGCTGTCATGTGTGCCTACAGTGATCATCCACATTTATGCCACTATTCACCAAAGGTGACAGACTGGAAATTAAGGGACTGCTCAAATGAGAAATGCTCTCCTGAATTGCCAGGCTCCCAGTGAAATATATTGAGTCAGACTCAGAGGCAGCTTGCAGAAATGAGGCCAGTGGCAGCTCTCCATTGCTGACACAATACGCATGTTTATTGAAGGAGCAAGTGGGAATAGAAGTAGTACAGCATGCCCAGGGCAAAGAAAAGCATGTTTGTGCTCAGCACATCAGACAGATCACCAAAGAATTGTTCTGTGAAGATATGACCTCTGTGCTGCTGCCAAGGGCATGGAAACATGGTATTATGAGAAGCAGCTCTCGTTGAGCACCTCATATTTCTGTAAGACAAAAATGACAGAAAATGCACAGCAAATTTCTTGCTCTCAGTTATTTCAACTGTTTTCACTCCACTTCCCAACAATACCTTTTACCTGGAGACATTCCAATACACTTTCCAAGTCAGTAGCAATTCTGCCTCATTTAGGTCTGAGTACATGAAAGAGAAAACCCAGACATGAAAGAATCTAATAATTTCTAAAGCTTCTGTTAGAGTTGTTTACAGCTATCTCTGTTTTCCAGAGCAAATGCAGTTGATTTCTAGGAACTGACAGCCCACTGACAAATTGGTCTACTGAGATCATGGGATATTTATTCTTTTGAGGTCAAATTCTCTATTGATTCAACTCTACTGACTTTATTGAATTCTGTAGTCATAAATTTTACAAAGTTAAACTTCACAGACAAAATTCTCCCATTCGTTGCAGATTTTTTTCATACATAGAAGGTAACAATGTGAACTAATTAGTTTATGCAACAAATTCATATAACTCCTTTTTTGTATTGTTAGTTAAAGTTGCTTCTAGATACATTCCCTCCCTAAGGCTGGAAATGAGACATAAAAGAAGAGTCTCATATTTTCTTCTTTTTACTCATAATAAAAATGACATCAAGGTCTCTTCATAAAATGAAAATTCCATTACTGACTACTGACTGCTTTCTGCAGAGACTTTTAAAAACCTCTTCACCTAAAAGTGTTTTTAAAAATCAGTCTGCTGCTAGGAGATGAAAATTTGTCAATAGAACTGGCATTTTATCAAAATTTTCATTCCAAAACAAAAATATCCTTTTCAGCACAAACAACATTAAATCAGTCCATGGACACAATGGTGAAAACGCAAGAATGGGCTGAGTTCAACAGGAAAGACTGAAAGTGCTTTCCCAGACCTCCCCTCACAACAGTTAATTGCCTTTTGGTCCCAGCATTGTTGTGGGAAATGGGAAGTGTCTATGTCAATCGTCTCTGAAGGAGACAATAACTGGATCTGGGTCTCTCATGCCATGGAAAACAGCTTTTAACAGACATTATTTTTGGCAAAAAGGATAAAATACCTGCCATATGCTTAGCTCCGAAGGGTGATCTTCCTTTGCCAGTCCCAAAAAATACCTTGATACCTATTTGGAGGAAAGGAGGACAAGCCACCCATCCTGAATGGAACAAGGTGGCTCTCTGTGACACGAAGTTTGGCTCTTCCTTCAAGAAGACAAACAGGAACTAAGATTTACTCCTCTGTATTTTCCTCTCTGTTTTCTGTGGCTGTCATTTCTGAGGAGGAGGCACTTCTCTGCCTCTATGCACAATCTAGAAAGCTACAGGGACTAGCTGATGGCCATGCTCTTCAACAGGAGATAAATGTGTGGGAGATACCTATTTTCTCTGCTGGGTCTGGACTTCCACCCTTAACCACCGGCTGAGCAAGGACAGTAAAGGTTTCACCAAGTATCTTGTCTCTGGATACAGGTAGCAAGGAAATAGCTATGGCAAAACCTCATTTCCTTCCCAGGGCTTGTGGTCAAGGCTCTTGGGTTAGACTGGTTTTGCCAGTTAATCCCACCCAGAAAGGCAATATAACATGGCCTGAGCAAAGAGGAAAAAACAGCTATTTTTAAAAAGGTGAACAAGATTTTGTCTCCTAAAAAATACAGGCATTTCTTCCCAGGGTCTTTTTATGAATGCATTAGCTTTATATCTAGACCTTCAGTACAAGACTACATGCAGCCAGGACAGAGCTGTGCCTCTGTAAACACCTGGGGGACCAGTTATTTCATAGTCTTTGTGAATCAGAAGAAGAGTTTTAAAATGGTATCTCCAGCTTGCTTAAAATACAGCCAAGCTATCCACAACACTGCCTACATTGTGACCTGTCAGGATGGGCATTGAAATGGGGGGAGAAAAAAGGTTAATGCGTTCAAAGGGGAAAGAACAAACTCAGGTAGGATGGTGAGCCAAACTAAGAAACACAAAGATTTTGCTTCTTTCCGGGTAGTTTCCTTGCTGGTTTTAGAGTGTTATTTAGACTGAGATGTTGAGGTCAGTTTGAAAAAAAGAATCCTTCATATACTTCCAACAGGTGAAAGATCTGCCATGTCTTGTACTGAACCACTGGTGGGCTCTAATTCACCTGGTGAAACCTGCTCTCAGATGCACAAAAACTGAAAAACTCATGAGACCATATTCAGATACAAAAAGGATCCCAGAACATTTTCCCACAGTTCTTGGAAGCTTCTGTTAACTTCATGCCAGTGGCACTTTAAAATATAAAACCTATCCCTTCCAGGAAGACAGAGAAGATTTAAATCAGAACAGGGCCTGTTGAGCAAGACAACATTGCATTAGCACAGAGACAATTACTTAAGGTTTGGCAGCTTCAGATTAATACCAAGCTCAGTTCACCTCCCAAGAAAGATATTTTCCAATTGATTTCTATGGGTTTTGGCTAAGGCCCACACTGCACATGCTGTGGATTGTTCCTCTCATCCTAGGCTCTCAGAAGTAGTAAACAAATAGGAATAAACTTAGAAGGGGGAAGAAGGGTCCCAGTTTTTACCTGTTTTTGCATGGATCAATTCAATGGGACTAGGTAACTTCCTGATATCTTTTAATTTGATGCCTTTTTTACAGTTTTGAGAGTAGCACTGTGACCCATTTGAAACATCCATTCTCTCATGCCTGACTGGCTTAGTAACCATAAGTAATAACCTTGTTCCATTGAAGAGCAGCAAAAATATACGAAAGCTGCAATTTCTCTGATTACACACCCCTACTGTTAAAATAGGGGAAAGACCAAAGTCTTCTGTAGAAGAAAAAAAAAAAGCTAAATTTTCTGTATTGCTGCTGCTCACTGAAATTTCCTTCTGACAGCAGTTCAATGGTAACAGAATTGAGCAATATGCTCCACAGGAAAAGATAACAAAGAATCGATGTCTAAACAATTTCAGGATCATCTCTGAATTTGATGTCCAGCAGATTAGTTTATATCATAATGGTTCCTCGGTCCTATTTTAAGCATCTTAGACAAGAACACTTTGTAACCCAGTTAAAATGTTTCCATATTGGACAGAAATCAATATCCAACAATGCAGCAATGACCCCTCCCAAATTTTGTTAATGCTCACTACAGGAGCACTTAAAATATTAATCCCAGGGAGCCCACTGCAAAATTAAGCAAGTTTTAAACAATTCAGCACAGCGAAAGGAGCTTCTAACAATTCATTGAGAGAAAATAAGATTACCTCTTCCTGGGAAGAGCCTGGGAAAAGGAGATTGCCTGTTCCTCCTTCCTTCACACAGACATTTCTGAGTGGCTGCGCCTGTTTGACTTGGTCTTGAGACAAGGCAACTCTCAGCACCTCTTGAATAGAAGAGAATAGCTCATATATATCTCATACATATTTGCATACACACACACACACACACACACATTTTTACACATACATATATATGTCTATTCTTCACAGATATACATACGTAGATATATATATTCCTGTGTGCATCAGGTATCCTCACCTGTGTTTTTGGGGTAGGGCTCCTAGGACAGTGTTGTGCTTGATTCCATGCACGGCACATGAATCTCCATTGCGGTGGCTGGACATATTAACATATTAACAGTACAGCTACAGACACCTTGAACAGCAGCCAATACTGAGAAGCAGATACTGACAAGCTCAGTATTGCACACAGCTCTCTTGGATTAAATCATCTTTGACTTGATTTCATCCTTCATTATACTCATTCTTCTTAACATTTTGCTAAAGTCCACCTTGTTTCTACTTACAACTTTCTGACCCTTACATTAACGGCCCTGATCAGTTGGTGGCTTTTTTGAGAGCAGCTCCAGCTACCTCTGTTACACTCTGCAGATCTGCATTCTAACTTACCCCTATTCTCATGTCCCTGGGGTTCATTCAATGCACTCCTCTTGCCTAGCTGTCCATAAGGGTAGCTGGACCTACAACTCCTTAGTGCAGCTGTGTTCCTACTTTCCAGGACCTTGTATCCAACACTGCAAAACACAATGTGTTTAGCCATTTGGAAAAATCCTCACTCTCCTTTCCTAATGCACCTGAGTGGGACACACCAGCTGACTATCAGACAGTTTCCCAGTCTTAGCAAAAGCCAATACAGGAAAGAAAATAAAGGCAGACTGGAAGAGAGGGATCTGGTCTGAGTCAAGTATAAGGAAGCTCACAACAGCTTGAAGAAGAATGGAAGAAATTACCTGCTTTGTTGATGTAACAGACCAAAAACTATTCATCTTGCATGGCCTTTGCACAGCAAAGTGTTCACAAGGGGAACGTTTCTCATCCCTCTCCCTCTCTAAACTGGAATCGATGGGGCATTCTCCTGCAAACATTGCAGGAATAAAAATTGGATTCTCCTGTCCTGATCAACCAAGTACATTTTAATCTGTGGCAGCAGAAAATATTAAGTGCTGGAAAAAATATTGCATGAACTGCAACTTAGGGGGTTCACAATAATTCTTGTTTAGTATTGATTGTTTTAAATGATCCAGTGGATCACTGGAATCACTGATGGAATGGGGAATAAAAGGGATGATAGTGTCACATGCTTGAAAGATAAAAGGTACATAGCATATACACATGCTTGAGAGATAAAAGGTACACAGCATATACAAATACATACCTATTTGATGTTCCAGGGCAGGCACTGCGAAATTTCGTACTGCCTAATTTAGAAACAGACTCTGGTCTTTTTTCTCAGTTGCAAGGGTGATTAAATTCTGAGCTAATTAAACTGCATAGTAATTACCTTGCTTGTTTTAGTGTGTCCTCTAAAAATTGTACCACTGTATTTGTCATACTGGTGAGTGCTTATAAAAGGCTTCTCTTTTTTGCTGCTGCTGTTCAGAGGGAACCCCTGGGGGTTCCAATGCCTGCATCCTTTGCTGATCAGACTGATTTCTGCTGGGAGCCAGATGACCCTGGGCAGCAGAGAAGCTGCAAGAAGCAGTCAGGAACAGAGAAACCCCCAGAAAACCTAAAGAGAAGGAAGTGAGTGATCAAATCAGACTCTCCTAGTAGTTGGTGAACCTGAAAACAGAAAGAGAAGAATATTGTCTCCACGAGGAGGCAACCGTGCATGTCCTGGTGGGAGGTCAGCTTGTGGCTTTGGCTGCCTGGTCCATGAAGGGCTCATGTGGGATTGTTTGGATGGCACCACTGGCCACACCCTGTGCCTGGAGCCGGGTGTCTGAGCAAGGGAGGACCATGGCTTGTCCCTGTCCTCCTCCTTGCCATCTTTGGCCCAGATGATGACCACTACCTCCTCTGATGTCACCCCCCCCCACCTCCTCTCACAGGGAAGTGAATAATAATGTTTTCCCACTCTCCCTTGCTTATATCTTTGCTTGCATTTCCTCTGGGAGTTATCCCACACAAAACCAGCCCTTCCTCAGGCAACACCACCCTGCCTTCAGTGGGAGTTTGAGTGGAAATGGAGTAACAATCCACGTTTGGGTTATAGCTGTGGGAAAACAACTTCATCCTCATAAGAGTTTGGTTATAACCACATTTTCATATTAGCAAGCTATTTAAAGCATAAAAGAAAATATCTCTTTTCTGCTCAGCTGTGGTATCTTAGGCTGTGTTCCAGCCAAGGAGTGCCTGATAAGGACTCTGTATTTTTCCATTAATTAAGATGCTTTAATTAATTGGGACAGCTAATTTGAATTAGCTCTAGGAATAAGTATAGCCCTCAAGAGAGCAAAGAACAGTGACTGCAGTTAATTCAGAATAGATGAGGGAAAGCTCTGCTTTAGGAGGGGCATTCAACCCTATAGACCAAGGCATCACTGGATGCACAGCTGGTCATTTAACTGCACCAGGTTTTGTTTTGTTTTGTTTTGTTTTTTTACAGACGGTGCTTGTTTGTCCTTTAGGAGTTACAGTCACTGGGTTTTTTTTCTCCCCCGTGATGTGATCATGGTTTTTGCCTGGACAAAAAAGAAACTTTTGACAACCGTGTATTACCTTCATATGACACAAGAACTAGAAAGAGCATCCGGGCTGAGTCTTTCCGGTGCTGGCACACCGCATTTCCCCCAGCCCTAAGGCAGTCGTGTCATTAGCAGTTCTTTCCATTACTGCCTGTCTTTCAGCACGCCGAGGGACCACGTGTGAAAAGCCAACACTCTAATGGCACATACCGGGCTCACCCAGCTTGTTAGAGCAGGGAGCAGGGCTGGAAGATGAGATCAGAAGCCTCTGAAGGAGCAGGAGATCCAGGGCTGATTCCATAGATGATTCCTGATTCAGAATGGGCAAAGAGCCTTTCCAAGAAGAAAAGCTGGACTAGGGGTGCAGAAAACAATCAGATGTATTTGCTTTCGCGTTTGCACAAGCACATTTCTCTCAAGGACAGAGGTGAGAGGGGAAAACAAGGCACAAATTTTGATCAGCCATTGTGATTACTCGAGCAATACCTTCGCATTTTAAACTCCCTCGCGTGTTTATCGCTGCAGGAAGAACTAGTTCTGCACAAGAGGTAGGTCTGTCTGCAGGCGCAGACAAATCTATAGATCATTGTTCTCTACACAGAAACATGCCAGTAGGCTGGCCTGTAGAAGGATTTTGATGATAGATACTAAAAAGAAAGTGTTCACTCAAGAGTGAAATGTTCTGGCTAACCAAAAGCTGCTGCAGCCAGGATTCTTTCCTTATCACTGGCACAGGTGAGCAGATAACAGCTGCCTCTGAGCCCAATAAAATACAGCTATTTTAGAAATAGCACCAACTTCCCCTCCTTGTACAAACAGCTGCAGTTGGACATCGTTGAAAAGGCCATAGCATACGTGCTTTTTTCCCACCCTGACATGAATCCTTCACATCAGATATGAACCAGGATCCCAAGCCAATGACTTGGAGCTCTTGAGACTGTGCTTCTTTTTTCCCCCAGGAAACACCACTTGGAGCTCACCAAACACATCACCCTGTCCTAACAGAAGCATAGGTTCTGCAGGACACACATGTAAAACATAAGACAGCAGATTAAAATCTTTGTTTTCTCCAGATCAGCTGATCCAGTTTCCTCGGGGGGCAGCACATCAGAACAAGAACATGAAAATACACTTGCAAAGTCCCCATGGGGATAACCACCTAGATTCAAATAAGGGCACTGTGTTCCCCACTTTTCACCCTGTAAAATATTGTACACCCCTATCAGCCCTATATGAGGTACCTCACTCGCTACCTGAAGGACCCCAAAGAGCTGGCCAGCATCAAAATGAGACCGACAGTTTTCAACAGATTTTTCAGTTCATCTTTTTTCCAGAAAACCTGGATTTGTCTGGGTGTTTCTTTGTTGATGGGGGGTGGCATTTTTAGCTCTTTTGTTTAAAAATAGTAATCTATTTAAAAATCTGATTGCTGCTAATTACACCAGGAAGGCTCCTTCAAGTAAACAATTACAGTGGAAGATATTAAAATAAGATTTCTGTGATATGATGGGATTGATTTAAGAGAGTTACAGGAAGCTGGAGCCTGCTGTTCTGTGACAAATGATTTCCCTGAGAAAACTCAGTAAGGGAAACATAATCACATAATGGAATTGATCTTGAAATATCACTAGCTCCTGGGTTTGGAAATCAGCAGCCCCCAGTGACCTTGTATTTAACATCTTTATTCATGAACTAGGAAGAGAAAAGGTAAACACATAAAGGATAAACCAGTAGACAAGAAGGGTTGTTTAGACATGTCAGGCTTGTTTAGTCCATGGGGAACTCAAATGGAAAGAGATCTGATTAGAGAAGTGAATTGGGATGTTACAGGCTACATCAGAAAAAAACTCTAATGAGTCATTTAAGGGCAGGACAGAATGAAGACCTGCAGAAAGATATAAGCAAGACAAGCAGAAGGCAAAACAGAACTTACTGAAGTGATTTGGGGTCACATCAGAAGTACACTTGGTGCCCATCTGACCCTAAGAGCTCTGGAAGCCCTTTGCTTCTCAAACACTGCTGTGCTCAAACATCAGCCCAAATCACCAAAACAAAAAAATCAAGAGTGGAAGTGTGAACTGTACTTTCACACCCCCTTCACCTTGAAAAATGTTGTTATGGTACCCCATCACAGGCTGTCCCCTGGGGCCACTGGTAACACCAGTCAGCCTTTGGGACAACTCTCATGGTGGCAAGCAGGTAGGAAAATCTGCTTCTATCCATGAAAACCAGTGCTCTTGGGGCCCCAGAGACTGGCAGTGGCTGTGGCCCCAGGAGGGATTGATTTCATTCAGGAGTGAACATGAGGACCAGGAAATGCCAGGGCCCTGTTCCCTAGGACACAGAAAACTGCCCACAAGATGAGCAAAACCAGGAAGGCTACATGGTGGAAACCTCAGGCTTGAATTCCATGGCCAAAACTGAAGGGGCAACTATTGCACTTAAAGCAACTACAGAATCTTTGTTCAGTGCTAAATAACTCCACAGGGAGTTCATCAGGATGTGGGCTGGAGGAAGCACCGACTTCTCCCATGGATGGCAAAATGAGATGGTCAAAGAGGCTGCAGCCTTCTCAAGCAGCAGTTTTCATCTTTCCATCTACATCCCTCCCTCACTCCCTGCGCAAAAACGCTGCTGGCAAACAAATGTAGACCAGGGTGAGTGCTACTCACGGTTTTCCAGCATCCTCCTTACCGGAGGATGGGGAGAAGCTGCTGTCCCAGCTACCGTACAGCCGGCAGGAAAATCCAGAGACGGACACAATGACTGATGGCTGCCCGATCTGGCTTTTCCTGCCAACGATGCCCAGCCTTTCAGGCTCCCCGTATTCCCCGTGGAGCGAGAGTGGCACCTGGTGGCCACATCACCCTCTCACTAGCCAGACGGATTGTTTTATTACTGTTTTTTTGAATGCTTGGTGCAGGGAAAATGACGGAGGAGCGCTTGGTATAAAGCAGTCCTGATTAACTAGATCAGTGACAACCACTGGTTGCAATTAGTCCTGTAACTCATTATTTTCCAACGCCCCTTGTCATTCAAGTAGTGCCGATTCACATCTGTTTTTGCAACACACCCACTGCACTGCACTGAGCCTCCCTGCCCACTTATTATGCTCCTGTGAGTGCAAAGGAAGGAATGAGGACCTGTCCTAGCTTGTTGAAAACATGTTTTTCTTTTTTTCCTGGCTTCTCAAAGAAAAAAAGAAAGAAAAAAATCAGGGCTTTCTATGCAGGCAGAAATTAAATGTCTGTTTTCAATCAGCTACCAAATGCACATCCCTAGAGATGCTCAGGGCCACATGTGCCTTGGAAGAAAATATTGTTATTCTCCTTCTGTCTGTCATTGAGACATTCTGTGCCTCGGCAGGACATGACTTCTGTATATCCCTGCACTCTGCAAACCCTGTGAATAATAGATGTGCTCTGAGGCAGAACTTGTGCCAAGGCTGCTCTTGACATCGTTAACTTGTCTGGCAAGCTGAATTTTTGGTGCAGAAGGGCTCTTTCTGAGAGAGGAACAGAAAACAAGCCCATACAAAACACTGAACCTAAGACAACCAGTTTCCATTGAAGTCAGATCTTGTGGCTGAGTGATTTTTGTATGACTGAAGGGTGAGTGCTTCATTAGAGAGCAGATTCTGATGGATTGTCTGTCTCTTTACTTCTGACAAACAAACTCCTGTTGGAAGTTTTTATGTAGCTGGGCCCCTTTCTCTCTCTCCTGGGCAGTGTCTTTGCTGTCTAAGAGCAGCCTACTCAAACTGCTGTCTTTCCCTGGTTAAGACTTATTTTTTCCCCAGTTGCACCTTTCCTAAAATTCACAGGAACACATGGTCCTAGAGATCAGTACCTGTCTGCAGGCTTGGTAGGAGTTGCCCAATGTGTTCAGCAGTCACCGGGCTGGGCAGTGAAGGATGCACACCCTGGTGTGAGCACACTGTGTGATAGCATGAACTGCACTTCCTTAGGAAAACAGACTGCAGGGTCTGGAACTGCATGAAATAAAATCCATCTCTCCATAGCACTTGTTCTGCAATGAAATTATAAAAGCAAAGATGAGGCAATTATACAGAAACTGCCACAACGCAGAAACCACTGGGGCTGGCTTTCCCATGGGCCAGGGTCACCTTCCCAAGCACCACAACTGCACTCACAGAGGGATGTCCACCTCTGCTCCAGCACAGGCAGCAACTGGAGAAAAGGTGACTTTATGTGAACACTGCTATCCATTTTAATGAAGAGTGGGATCTGCAGGTACAGCCTGAGGATGGCTTCTTTGGCTTTTTAATCTGAGACACCCTAAAGGTAACAGAAATGCTGTAGTACATGATGTGTCTCTGATGTATCCCATCTGATGAAGAAAGCAACAAAGTGCCAGCACCCTTCCCACCAAGTTTTTTCTCCTGTTCTACTCCAAGGGTTGCATGCCTGATGCAAGGGCAGAGGCTGTGGAAGAAAAAGCAAAATCTGGGGAGAGAGGTGGTAGGTAAAGTGCTTCCATCACTGGGAACAAGTGCTAAGACTACAGTCATTAAAAAGAAACAAGGTAGAAGTGCAAGATGAAAAGAAAAATTTGAGAGACAAAGGATTTACTCTTTCTTATTTCTCCATGAGATGTGCCCACAGTTGGCAGAGGAGTATTAATATCCTTGCCCCACCTTCTCCAGAGATACAGAGCTTGCTGCTCTCTTCCCCTCCTGGTTTTGCATCGTATCATCATCATCATCATCATCATCATCATCATCATCGAATCATAGAATGGTTTGGTTTGGAAGTGATCTAAAAGGTTCTCTAGTTCCAACCCCCTGCCATGAGTAGGCACACCTTCCTCTACACCAGGTTGCTCCAAGCCTCATCCCACCTGGCCTTGAACAATCCCAGGGATGGGGCATCCACAACCTTGAGCAACCTGTTCCAGTGCTTCACCACCCTAACAGTAAAGAATTTCTTACTAATTTCTAATCTAAACCTAACCCTAACCTAAATCCCCCTTGTCCTGTCACTACACACCCTTGTACAAAGTCTCTCTCCATCTTTCTTGTCAATTCTCTTCAGGTACTGGAAGACCACAATTAAGTCACCCCAGAGGATTTTCTTCTCCAGGCTGAACAATCCCAATTCTTTCAGCATTTTCTCATACAAGACATGCTCCATTCCTATGATCATCTTAATGGTCCTTCTCTGGACTTGCTCCAACAAGTGAGGAAGGAAGGAAAACACTGTGAAACCTCTAACCCCAGTCAAGTTCTGTGCAGCTGAGCTGGACCAGGTCTTGTTGCTAGTTCACAGATCTGCTTACGCACAGGAGCAGAGCAATGGCAAGCCACAGTCTGAGCTCAAACTGCTGTTGTCCCACCAATGCAGTGCCCAGGGTCAACCTCTTTTTCTGACACACAGGGATTTTTCTGGTTTAGCTTATGTCATGCTAAAATGAGTTTAAAACAAGTGAAAAAACAGTGCTGGCTTTATTCCACAACAAAAGCATCTGCACAGGCCACTAGCCCAGTGGAAGGACTGAATTAGATTTACCAGTAATTGTTACATTTCTGCCCAGAATTGCTCAGTGGGGATCTGTACCGTGTTTTGTGAGGTCTGTGCAGAACTAGGAGGAACAGTACAGCTAGGGCCTTTTTTGACATCCATGTCACATGCTCCGGCAACTATTCTAGCACGGCACTTACAAACAGGGAAATACTACTGCCTTTCTCCATCCCAACATCTCGCAGGCCATAGCTGCCCTCAGAGTTCAGGCAGTTCAGTGATGTTGCTTCTGGGAAAGGATGTGGCTATGAGACATTCCTGGATCATGGCTGGAGCCATGTGATGTCCTCTGCAGGCTGAAGGTTTGCAGCACAGGAATGGTCACAGACGTGGCAGTAGAAAAGGAGAAGTATCAACTTTGTGTGAAATACACTGCAGGGTTCAACTGTAAAGCCATGGGGTTAATACAGGGCTGGAAAAAACCATCTGGAACTGAATTTATTCAATAATTTTTCTGTGTTGAAAGAGAATAAAAGGAGAAATAAACAAGAGCGTGCTCAGCCTACAGAAGGTAAAAGGATGGGAAGAAATCAAATTAACATTAACCAGTAAATAATACTAAGTATTAAAGATAATTTTTAAAAAACCCAAAAAACAGAAGCACATTGTAAAAATGACACTATATAGCAAAGCTGCCTAAAGACAGCAGGATACAGCCCTTTCATCTGCTGGTCTGCATTTGATAGTCATAACTTTCATGGGAAAAAAGGCTCAAGTATTTGTGTTTGGTGAGACTCAAGTCCCTGACAGAGGCAGATGGCAATGTGAACTGCTCCTCTGGAAGGAGCCATCACTTTTGTGGTGGGAAAAGAGAATGCACCCTGAGACAACAGGAAACAGAAACATCACACTGACAAATCCTCTTGACACAGCAAACTAAGGGATCTCAGTATCAAGGCAAGCTATTTTTGAGAAAATCTCTTGTAACCTTTTGTGTTGTATCAGTAGAGAACTGCTATCATTCAAAAGAGCTTTACAGTAAGGGAAGTTAAACACTAGGTCCTAGGAAAAAAGACTGATTTGGAATGTACTTCCACAAAGATGATCAAGGTCAACCTCTTTTTCTGACACACAGAGATTCTTCTCGTTGTTCCCACTATTAAGTTGTTCCCACTGTACATTCATACACAAGATAAAAACACTGGTGCCAGGTGCGGTCTCTGCAGTACAATGCAGCATTTTCCCTTTGAAACAAGACATATTTGGCAAGATTTATTAACCAGTTGCTGAAGTCACACATGCAAGTACCTGTAGACCTCAGACGGCACTGACCACATGGCGACATCTCAGAACCACATGGAGTGTGCAGCAGCCAGGAAGAGCTCAGGGCTGCCTCAGGATGGGCCCAAAACTCCAATTAGCATCGGGCAGGAAAAAAAAAAAAAAAAAAGGCAGGTGGATACATGGGATACATGCACAGACCCAGCCATTTTAATAGTTCCTCTCCTAAATGACTGCATTATTTGTGGAAACATGTGAAAACAGAATTGTGAAGTGAATGATGGATATTTTCCCCGGTTGTGAGTGGGGCCAGGCCACAAGACCCATAGGTTAGTGGCTATTCTGTCAAGCAGGGCAGGGAAAGAGGCTGGGTTTCTGCAGGACAGTGTGGTCCCTGTATTGTAGGGAAGGAACAAGCACAGCAACATCATGACACCTTGTAAAATCATTTGCATTCATTTGCATGAACATGAAATCTCTGCAGACCTCCAGACCTTGCACACTGTATTAAGAAACTACTACCAGCTGCAACCATCTTGCAGCAGAAAGGTATCATTTCGATGAAATACTAATTGCAGAGCACATCCTACTCTGGCTCTTCAGGGAGGAGTGAAAAGCTGTGGGGAGGAGTGCACACGCAATTCATTTGCATCAGTTGTCCTTATTATTCCTCCAGGTTCTTTTTTCTTTCTTCAATATCAATTATGGCTCATGCTGTGACAACCATGGGGTGTAAAGGGAGTGATGGAGAGGCACATTGAGTGACTGGCAGACATTTCAGGAGGTTTAACTTACCCACTGCATCTCTTTTTTTCCCTAATTCCTTATTTCTTCCTAATTTCCTTTTTCTCCCCTCTGAAAATCTATGTAGGATATGCTCAGGAATATATTGCATCTAGGCAAAAAAACATGATGGAAAAAAATTCCTGCTTTCTTTGCATAAATAACCTTGTTGATCTCCTCCACAGACAATGCACAAATAGCTGTGGGTATCCAGAGCTTTCGCCCATGTTTGGGAAGGTCCCGAACAGGAGCTGTACTCCTGACTGCTTACTCTGCGCAGGTTTTGTAGCGACATGCAAGGGGAAACAATGCTCCCAAATTGTTTGGGGCTTCAAACAGGTTAACACAGGTCTCATGTCAGCTGCTCTGGAGATCACCAAAACTGATTTAACTGAAAAAAAAACCCAAAAAACAAAAAACCAGGATTTCATTTAACACACTGCTCTCTCAGAGAGTTAATTTTCACCTGAAAAGGTCACAAAGGAGCAGAAGTGTGAAATCTCATAGCGCCACCAAAGCCTGGCAGGTTTCTACTTAAATTTCTACACAGAAGGTCCTCCTCCCTGTTTTTTCTGTTGTAAACTTGATTTCCAAGCAAGGTCTGCCCATAGTGCCCAAGTATATCCCTATGCAAATACAGCCATTTGGTCATGATTTGGGCATACATCAGCAGAAATGTAGGCTTTGTATTCAGTACAGACTGCAGGAAGTGGAAACCTCAAAAGATTTTAATATGAAAAGGCCTTTTTGAAGGATGAAATACTTGGAATTGCAAGTGGCAGTATTTTAAACTGATTCTTTTTCCATAAATTTGACTGCAATTTTGCTAGCTGCCTTTGCTAACAGAGGTTTTTAGGTGTACAAACCCAGCCATGAGATCAGGGGCTCCGTCTCCTCATTTGTCAATCATCTGACTTAGCTCATAACATTGGAGTCTTGATTTGAACAGCATGGAAAAGAACAAAAGCTTTAGGAGAAAAGTTCCATCTTGTTCAAAATATACATGCTTTTTGCATGAAAAATCATCACAATTGTTGTTGAAACTTTGAGTGTTGAGAAAAAGGCTGGCCTTTTTTAAGCAGAATGTCAAAAGTTTCAGTAATTTAAAAAGTGTTATGAAAAGCTGATTGAAGCTTTTTTAGAAATGCTTTTTAAGATTAAAGAGTAACAATTGTTACATGCTTCACTGCAATTCCTATGTAAGTTTTTTCTGTTTAGAAAGAAATGTCCACCTCAGCTTACAAGGGACAGCTCATATAAAGCCCAAACATGTAGTGCAGCAAGCACCTAGGCTAGAAAACCTGTTCACCAGCAGGCTTAGTCCCTGGGGCTTTACAGGCCCCTCATGGAGTCCCTGCTGTCTCACAACCATCCTCTTGACTCTTTTCTTGAGACCAGCAGAAACTCAGTTATCTTTGAAACCTCTTTCTTTCTGGTTAAAATTAGGCAACAGAGCAGAAGCTGATGGAAGATGAGAGGGAGAGAGACTTCTCATGGAGTTTGCATGTCCTCAAGAAAAGGGACTAAAAGCGTACACCAGAAGCAGGTTCTCAAAAGACAGGCTTGGCTACTGGTTGTTGTAAGGAGTGAGAGTGAGGAAGTTTTGCTATATAATCCTATGACCTGTGTAATCCCTCTCACTTCACAATACTTGGTTTCTACACAAGAAAAGTAATCCCTAAAAAAAGAAAGCTACTAGTCAGGAAGGATCAGAATCACTTCTATCACTCAAATGTGCTTTATGATGAATCTGTCTTTCCCAACTCCTGTGTCAGGAAAACTACAGCAGGGACTCAATGAAGTGCTGCACAGTGTCCCATTGCAGCATTGCTAACACCAGGTAAGGAGAGGAAATGCCTCCTTGCATGGGTGCACAGCTCTGCCTGCCCGCACACCAGCATCCTCTTGCCTTCTATTCTTGCACATTCCCATCTTACTCTGCTCTGAGTGCTCCCGGCTGGGAAAAGCTGCTCAACTTTGCTTCTCTTTACAAATCTCAGAGGTGGCCAGGGCGCTCATTGTGGTAGCAAGGGCTGCAGGCCCTGCTCGCTGACAGCCTGTTCCTCTCCACAGAGGATGCCCCTCGGGAAGCAGCTCAGATGTTGGAACAGGCAGATTGGTTTTCCAGGCTAAAAGACAGTCAACCAGCTTTCATAACACTTTTTAAATTATTGGAACGTTCGATATTCTACACACACACACACAAACAAAAGCTGTTTTTTCTCAATACTCGAGTTTCAAAAAAAATTATGATTTTTCATTCAAAGAGCGTGTAGATTTTGGACGAGGTGAAAGTTTTCTCCTCAAACTTGTATTCTTTTCCATGCTGTTCAAACCGAGACTCCAGTGTTACGAGCTAAGCCAGATGAATTAGGAGACAGAGCCCCTGATCTCACGGCTGGGTTTGTGCGCCGCAGCCCCGCAGCCCTGACAGCCGCGGGGCTCCCGGCCAGCGCCGTTCCCGCTCCCGGCGGGATGGCTGGATGGAGGGATGGGTGGATGGATGGATGGAGGGGCGGGCGCTGCTCTCCGCGTCACTCCCGCCGGGAGCCGGCCCGCCTTCCCCAGCGCTGCCGCGGCTCTGCGTCACGGCCCCGCTCCGCGCCGGCTCCCGCCCGCCGGCGGAAGCAGCGGGGAAGGCGGGGCGGGAGGGCGGTGTTAAAGCGGCGGCGGGGCCGCGCCGGGTCGGGCCGATGGAGCCGGGCGGCGAGGGCGGCTGCTGGTTCCTGTACTACGCGTACGGCAGCAACCTGCTGCGGGAGCGGCTGCTGCTGCGCAACCCCTCGGCCGCGCTCTGCGCCCTGGCGCGCCTGCAGGTGCGTGAGGGGGCGGCTGGCGGGGGGGCTGAGGGAGCCCCAGGTTCCTGCAGGGAGCCCCAGTGTCCCCGCGGCTGCGGGGCTCCGGTGCTGCAGCCCGTCCGTCCCTCCCTCCCTCCCACGGGGGAGGCCCCAGCACGCATCAGGCACGGAACCTCGTCAGCAGGATGGTGCCAGGTTCTTTACCGTGGTGTCCGGTGACGGGACAAGGAGAGGTGGACGTAAACTAAAATGGAAGAAGTTTCGCCTCAGCGTGAGGAATAGCTTCATTACGTTGAGGGTGGCAGAGCACTGAACAGGCTGCCCGGGGAGGCCGTGGAGTCTCCCTCTCTGGGGACATTCCGAGCCCTCCTGGACGCGTTCCTGTGTCACCTGCTCGAGGTGACCCTGCCCTGGCGGGAGGGGTTGGACAGGCGATCTCGGGAGGTCCCTTCCAACCCTGACGATGCTGTGATTCTGACCCAGGGCCCGCTGCCGGGGCTGCCTACAGCAGAAGGGATGTTTGTGGTAGCCCCACTGCTGCGGGCTTATCTGACAGGGCTTAACCGTGCAGGCTGCCAGACATGACCCATGGCCCGGTGTGTAAAGTGCTACAGACTTTGAAACGTAAAGCAGCAGGAAGAAATTCTTTACCGTGAGGGTGGTGAGGCGCTGGAACAGGTTGCCCAGAGAAGTTGTGGATGCTCCATCCCTGGCAATGTTCAAGACTAGGTTGGATGGGGCTTTGAGCAAACTTGTCTAGTGAGAGATGTCCCTGCCCACAGCGGGGGTTGGAACAAGACCCTTGTCTTTAAGATTCCTTCCAACCCAAACCATTCTACAATTCTAGGAGCTCAGCTGGGTTTATGGGACAAGCTTCTGGCAATTTTAAAAGGGTGGTGTTCTATTAAATCAAAATCCTTCCTTCCTTTTGGCCACGCTAGGTACAGGCGAGGAACTCTCCCTGTCAGGGTTATTAAATAGCATTGTATCAGCTTGGC
The DNA here is from genome assembly GCA_034509425.1 of Eopsaltria australis. Classification (NCBI taxonomy): domain Eukaryota; kingdom Metazoa; phylum Chordata; class Aves; order Passeriformes; family Petroicidae; genus Eopsaltria; species Eopsaltria australis. Next base: position 3,952,450 of record JAVTVJ010000105.1, read on the forward strand.
TTTAGTTTAGGCTTGGAAATACAAGCTTGTGGTCATTAAAGGTGTTGATGTACAGATCTGTGCAACTGGAAGGATGCTTGAAGGAGCAGAGCATCAATTGATACCACTAAAGATGACTTGAAGGTTCTCTTGGGGTAGCTGGCAGGAAATTGTCTGTGATAGAGTATATGAAGAAGTTCCAAAAACTTGTCATTAATAAACTCCCTGTAGTCAGATACTTGATATCTCTTGGAACTATCAGCCTGGCAGCTGAGGCCTGTTCCTGTAAAGCATCAGGAACTTACAGCTACCCTTCCACTGAATGTGCTGAGGGCCCAGCACCTTGCAGGATCAGACCTTGGAGGCTGGGAGAAAGGCAGTAGTAGCGTGTGCTTATTTTTGAATAAAAGCAAGCTTCTTCAGCTCTCCTGGCTCTCAGGTCGATTTCCAGGTTACCCAGTAAGTGCCTCTTGCCCTGATGCAGGCTGGCTGTTCAGGAGCAGGCAGGCGAGCCCTGGCTTCTCTAGCCAGCCTTTGACCAATTGCTGTGTTCCCTGCCGACACCGGGTGGCTTCACTCCCTTGCTTCCAGCTGGAAAATCATTGATGCTGGGGAGTGAGGGACTGCAGGAAGGTTGGAGCTGAATCCTGTTAATTGCTCTGTCATAGTGCCATTTGGGCTTAAAAAAAAGGAGAAACAGCCTGTAACCAGAGTGCTTTAGATCCTAAAGTAAAAACTTTAGTTAAACTTCAGCTAGTTAAACTTCCCTCTAGTTTTACTTTTTAAAGCTTTGCTAATTTTTAGCCAAAAGCTGTTAAGAAATGGGATGTGTAACAAGCACAGAAAGGGTATTACACTGGTACTTAGAAGAAGGACCAAAGGCCAATCTCTTGAGCCAAGAAAGTATCTACTGTGTTTTTTCCCATTTTCCCAGCAGTGCCTGATGCAGTTGTACACATGGTGTAACTTAGAGTTTCCTGCTTCCAGAACCAGAGCTAACTGTGCTGTTTCTGTGTTATCTCTGTTGCCGTTTTTTGTGTGGTGCCTGATAATTTTATACAATGCATGTCAGGTCCAAGAAAATATAACTGGAGGAATGAAGTAAAAATTGGTGGGGTTTTTTCCCCTCTCTCTCTCTCTTTTTTTTTTTTTTTTTTAAATTTTTTTTAATGAGACTGCAACGAGAGTACTTGATTCTATCCACGTTTTTCCTTGGGGCTACCCTGCAATCACTTGTCCTCATCTGCAACTTCAGTTTGTGACTTGACTTTTGTGCAAATAACTTGGTACATCTAAGTAAACTTTCTTCTAGTGAACTGAGTTAAATAGGGGACATTTTATGGAGCAGGAAGATGACTCTGTTGCTGGAGTAAACAGTGTGGCTTTGTCAGGCTGCTGCTCGTCACTTATGCACACACACAAAAATTGATTGGTGCTCTGATAAGTGCTGTTTTTCTGCACATAAGCCTCCAACTGCTTAATTTTTTTGCAACCTTTTTCCTGTATCTATTAGGACATATTACAAGAAACTGATGTGCCTGAGAGGGAATATTAATGTGTACACTTGAATGTTTCAAATCAAAGTTATAGCTTCAAGAGGGTGGTCATAAGAAATAAGCAAAGCTGTGGGGCTGCATAGATTTGGGGGGATTTACTGTTTTTAAGCAGGTAGTCTTCTTAAAGCTTGGTGGTTTGGATTGTGGGATTTTTTTTTCCCTTCTGAGTGATGAAGTGGCACAAAACATTGTAAAATACAAAGGATGGTTTTTTATAATTGGATAGTCTTATTAGTACATGAGGACAGGACCCAAAGCTCACTATCTTGTAGACTTCTTTACCCTTACTATTTTCCTGGATCCTGCACAGTAGCATTTAAGTCTTATCACAAAAACCTGTGAAGGATTTGGCACCAGGTAGGTGGCACCAGGTGGCTCCTGTCTGTTCTTCCTTCTGTGTCTCCAACTGCCTACATGTGCTACTGTCTTTTGGCTGCCCCTTTCATGTCAAGAATAGCCAACAGCCCTTATTTTAAGTGGAAACTGATTCTCTGCATTGCTTTCATTTGCAGGATTTTAAGCTCGAGTTTGGCCATCATCAAGGCAGGATAAGTTCTGTGTGGCATGGAGGTACAGCTACCATTGCTCAGAGCCCTGGAGATGAAGTGTGGGGAATAGTGTGGAAAATGAACACTTGCAATTTAAGTTCGCTGGATAAGTAGGTGACTTAACTTTTGCTGTCTTCTACTACTTTAGAGAGCGATTGAAAAGTAGTTAATTTTTGGTAAAGAGCTGTGTGGAAGCTTTGGTGTTGAAATCGAGAAGATGATTTTAATATGTGAATTCTATTTCACAATATGTGTATTGACTTCTGACACTTCTGTGATTAAAATAGCTTTGTTTTCAAGCTAAAGCTACTTTTAGGGGTATTCTAACAATCTGTGCATCTTGATTTGAAGCCCATATACTGGTCATACCCTTTTTTTTTTAACCTGTCTTTGCAATTTCCTGTCTCTTACAAGATTCTAAAATCTGTATTTGTCCTATGGTGTTTTTCCCATTACTTTCGGAAGAATTTCCTTTGAGACTGACATCAATTTCTGTCTGTGTGTATCTGTAGACTCCAGTTGTAGCAGGAAAGGAAGGGATGAGGACAAGACTGCAGAAGAGAGATCTTTAATACAGGCAAAGGGACCTTTTGAGGAGGTTATTTAACATGTCTTCTTTTCTAAGGATTTAAACTTTTGTTAGCTTGAGGAACATCCAAGCAGGGAGCTGGGGTGTTATTTTTTCCCTCTTGGAATGGGAGAGCCTGACTGCACCTTTACAATGCATAGTGGAGAATGTTCTACCTGAGCCTGGTAATTAAGAGAAGTTCAAGGCACCCTGAGCAAGTTGTTCCCTGGCTGAAGTCCAGAAGATCACCTGGTCAAACAAAGCAAGGAATAGCATGACTTCTTGCAGGGTCTAAGACAGGACTTAGAATGTAATCTCCAAAACTTTGCTGCCACGTGCTTGTTGCAGCTTTTGAGATGTGCCTGCACAGCATGGTGCTTCTGGTACACAAGGACTGTTTGTTCAGAGCAGTTCATCACTGTCAATTCCAGTGGAAATTGGGGCTAGTAAAAACAAGGGAGCAGGGCATAGTAAACCCAGTGAAAGCCCTACCTCAGTACTGTTCTCCTGCCTCTAGTACTGTTGCAATTTCACTGTGTAAACATGTCCTTATAACCCTGGCCATGGAACTTGGTTCCAGCGTGCTTTTCATTGCCTATGGTGACCCTGAAAAACAACAGAAGCTGTTGGCCACGTTCTGTTAGCACGTTATGGGAATGGCCACTCTCAGCACTCTTGTCCTGGCTGGGAGTGTTAGTCTGTAGCAGGAGGGCATCTAGTTGGCATGCTTGTGCTTGGGGACAGCTTCACATGTCCCTGCCTTACCATCTCCTGAGTTCCCCCGCTCTTGCTTACAGTACCACTTAAATATCCTGACCCCTTCTGCTGACCTTTACAGAAATGTCCTGATTTGCCATGCTTTCCTGAAGCATCAACTGCCTAAGTATGATGATACTGTCTGATAGCATCTGCTTTAGATAGTAGCACCGTGTTTCCCTCCACGGGGACAATGTTTTGTATTTTGACTTCTAAAAGTGTTTACATAGTGTTTACAGTTGACATCCTGTAGGATTGCAGGTCCCTGGCATAAACTTTAATGCTTGCTAGGGTGCTAGAGACTTGAGTGCTGTAACACCACTAAAATCTGCAGCACGGACACTACCACTACAGATTGCTTTTTCCCAGCTGCCTCATTGATGCCACGGAGGTGAACTGGAAATGGAAGGAAATGGCATGTGTTCTTGGGTTTTATAATCATAGTCGACAGTGCTCTTCTAAGAATTCCTCCTAACCAACTCAAATGAGCTTGCAGGTGTTCCTGCTGAAGGTCTTGGGATCCTTTGGCTGCATGCAAGCTGATATATTTGTAGGTTCTCAACCAAGTTATGTCCTAAAATTACCATGTATCCAAAAAAAATAAAGCCCACCTGCTGTTTTTTTTACCCTCCTAATCTGGGTAAAGTAGTCTGTGCTTTGTTATCCAGAAGCAGAGGAGGGAATATGTAATTGATGCTTCATGTAATTAGTTGAAATACTAATAAAATAGTGTAATATGTAGGAAACAAATACGGGAGGGGAACCTTTTGCTTAGATGGCTGAACTCTTTGGCTTCAAATTCGTTTTTGATGCTGTCTCACAGTCACTTCTGTGGGGTGTTTTGTTCTCTGCACTTCACAAATGTGTAAGTTACAGACTAAATAATGACTTTGCCTCACAGAGTCTAGCAGTGGGTGTTACTAAACAGTTTTCTTGCTCTCACACAAGCATGTGCTTTATTTTATAGTCTGTTGGCCTTGAATCTGCAGTTACCTTCTAGTCTGTACTTGCACTTAACCTAGTTACTCACCTAACATGGCCCACATTATGTATGTTAAATAACTTGAAATGGTAGCAAGTCTTTGAAAAAAAGATGAGTTGTCAAATTTATATTGGACAAGTGGGGTTAAAACCATGCTATGACTTGTAGCTAAAGTACATCTAAAGTTAATTGCACTGTAAAGTATCTTGTATTGCTTAAGCTTCTTGTTTACTTCTTACTATTTCCTCAGATTTTTATTGGTGTGCAAGTGCCAGTGGTTGAGGACAATAAGTAGCCTTGATTTTGAGTTGTTTTTTTTTTCTAAGCATGATTTTGCTCATAAAAAAATTTTAAATGGTTTTCTGCCCTAACCTAGCTCAAAATTGCTGTATATGTCTTGTGCAAGTTAAAAGGTGTCTTGGATTATTCATTGGAAAGTGCATTGCACAAGTTGTGCAAGTTTCCCCTTATTAAAATGTAACACAATGGGCAAGGTAAAACTTGGCAATTGTTTCTTTAGCCAAGTGGCAGTTAAGGAACATGTGTCTGGCTCATTAATTCTGATAATCTTGCTTGTGTTTCTCTTTCTGACTACCTGTCTTCCACAATTATTATTTTCAGAGTATTCTAACTTTGCAAGTTAACCACGAGTCATCATTTCTTACAGAGCTGAAATGGTAGAAGTGAATGCTGCTGCTTCTCTAGAAACACATTTTTTGATATGAAACAAGTTTGCACAAAAAGTACTGAAATATGTTTTATTTGTTTTCCTTTAAGTATATTAATAGGACAGACCAGTGTCCTGCCTTGAATTCTGCTATAATAAATCCATATGTTTAATTGCACGGTTGGTTTGAAAGATGCGTCAGTTATTTGATGTGAAAGGAATATATGTCTTTTGCAGGCAAGAGGGAGTTGAGGATGGCATTTATGTCCCCATAGAAGTTAATGTCCACACTGAAGCAGGAAAGGTACTGACCTGTCGAAGCTACCAGATGAAGGACTATGTCTCTGGTCCCCCTTCTCCACAGTATAAAAAGGTAGGTGTTGCAGCTCTTTAATTTGGAAGAGTGTACAGAAGTTTATAATGCAGTACTTCTGCGCTATTTAATAAGTACTTTAATTACAGTGGATGGAAGGCATGACTACTATAAAGGTGTAACAGTCCTTGTGCAATGTACTACTGTGATGATGCCCATAGAAGATTGCTAGCTCTTAAAGGGCTGCTAAATCAGTTTGGGTTTTTTTGTTTAGTTATACCTTTCATGAAGCCCCTATTTAACTTGTGAATTGGTTATGATTGGCACAAGGATTTCGCGAGGATGTTGTTCACGTGTATGCAGCAATTCTCTGTTTGAAAAATTAATGTACTCCACTGAAAGGACAGAGGGAAGCTTCTGTGGGGAAAATACAGCACCTGGCTTGCAGTTTCCAGGATGTGGATTGTCCTTACTGTCTTGGGAAGTACTTGCTATCACTGAATACAGGATTTAGCCTGCTGCCTTTTACTGGATGCATCACCAGTACATCAGAGGACTCTAGCAGTACTGCAGAGCACAGCAGGGTTCCCCCTTCATGGCGGGTGAGGCACAAGTGTTTCAACACTGCTCTGCAACACTGACTCTGCAGAGACACATGATCCAGTCACGCAGCAGGCCTGACCTGCTTAGTCTGTGAGATCTGGTGCAGGCCCAGGCAGGCGTGGTGTGGCTGTGTCTGAGTGGTGCAGCTTTAGTGCTGCTGCACAGGCATCACTGCAGGCTTTTCCTGCCTGAAGTAAGGAAACCAGGAGTGAGCCTGTTAAATCCCAAGTGTGCCGCCTTCTCCAAACTGAGGAACTCACTCCTATGAATTGACTTCCAGGAGCACAGCTAAGGCCAGCTACTGTGGGACTGCTGAAGAGAGGGCTTGCTTAGAAAGCAAGCTCTGCTATTCCACAAACCTCCTCCCTGCCAGCTCACCTCATGGCAAGGCAGATCTTTAGGGCTTTTCACGGAGTTAATATGTAGTCTGCTGCTGTGTGTCAGCTCTCATTGACATGCTGTAAGTGCAGACCTCCACTACTGGCAACTTAATCATTCCCTCCTGGTCCTGTCAGGAGCAGTTGTTAGTTCTGTTCTTCTCCTCTGCCCTCAGCTCTTTTTTTAAGTTAACCAGGCAGGAGAGCTAAAAAAGTTGACTGCATCAGCACACAGGGACTGAACTACATCCATCTACTGTTATGTAGTTTATGTGGCAAAATTAATTCTTTCTAGACACCTCATCCTTGAAATGCATGCTGTTAAACACATGAAAGCACATTTAGAACGTTCATTTCTAGATGCAAACTTGCTGGTGTCTCCTTTGAGCCGTGTTCCTACAACTTCCTCTTTTCCTCTCTCTGAAACATCTTTTCTTCCACACCAATACTTCAATTTATTTTGTTTATGGAGGGAAAGCTGCAGTAACAAACTAAGGAATCTGTGCTTTTTCACTGAGTTAAGTGTCTGTTTCTGTTACTCCTGTACCCTGTCTAGGTACTCCTTGCTGTCCTATGGACAGCTTAGTTTTAAAAATAACTACTTTTTAAATCTTTAGCCAGCTTTAGTGTCACACCTGAGTGAGAAGCAGCATATATTATTGAAGTTATCATCCCTTTGGAAGAAAGAATGGAATAATTGAATAACAGCTTAATTATAGAGTCTTGTGCACTTTAGTAACACATCAGAATCTTGCGTGTAGTTAAGAGCCTTTTCAGAGTAATTTTGTTCATGCTGTTCTGGTCTTCAGTGGTCTCCCAGAAGCCTTTGGCTATCCTTAGGTACAAAGAGAGCTATTTGAGATTAATTCTCTGGATAACTTAAATCATTCTTCCTACTCAAGCGATTGTTTGGAGGAGTCTGTCCTTTCTATTACTGAAGGCTTTTTTTTTCCCCTTTTAATTGTAGGTTATCTGCATGGGTGCAAAACAGAATGGCTTGCCAGCTGATTATCAGGAGAAATTAGAAGCTATTGAAACTAATAACTATGCAGGACCAGTGCCAATCATGGAAGAGATTGAAGCTTCTGTTAAAGCACAGAAAATAAATTCTGCATAGGATACCTCTGCATTTGCTTGGCCATTCACCTTGATGTAAATACCTCTCCCCACTGTGCTGATCAGCAGTTTCTTTATTTATCAAGAAAAGATGAGTTTGCTGTGCATCTACAGTGAACCATTAGATCTAATTTGCAGTCTGGAGACACACTGACATTGGTAACTTTTTTGTATGTAGAGCCTGAGTACATGCTGAAGTACAAGTACATTGTACATGCTGAAGTACAAGTACATGCTGAAGTACATGCTGAAGTACAAGTACACTGCAGATTTAGAAATTATCTTTCTGTAATTGTCATGCAAATTTGTGCTCATGTCCAGTTTACTGGCCTTTTTAAAAGAAAAAGGCCATCTTCATGAGTTTTGGCACCTGTTGCCTTCTGAGGAGTAAGGGCTGCAGGATCAGGCCCTCTGTTTGTAAAAGTTATATACATAACTACATTTGTTAGATGCAAAGTAAACTCAAAACTCTTTAAGGCTAAACCTTTTTTTTTGTGCTGCTTCTCTTAATGGTTTAAAGCCCAGCCTATCTGATGCCATGGAGTTCCTATTCCTGTTTATATAGTCAACAAAGAAAGAAAAGTAGCATTTTTTTTAACTCCTTCCATGTTTTTAAGTGTAAGTCCAAAAAGCAGCCTAGGCCTGAAGACAGCATTCAGCAAAGCATCTCATTCAAACCATCATAGCTTCCTCCTTTCAATGTCCAGTGATTGTCATTGGTGAACTGGTTAGCTATAACCAAGAGATTTTTAAAGAATTCATTTTAGTTTGATATTTTCAAGGTTTTTAAATTACCTTTTTGAATGGCTTGTTTGCCTGTCTAGGTCTAGGCTTTGGTCTCATGTCCAGTGAAATCAGAAAGTCTCTTTTGAGCCCTAGCACATTTATTCTGTGGTTTTGTTTGTCTGTTAAATCCTAAATGAACAGACTTGGCCTCTTGTATTTTTTTTTTTTTTCCCCAGAGCTTTGACAATCCAATGCAAAACTGGAAACTTTTGTAACATACAGAGTATTTATTTTCATGGTACTTTGCAACCCCTGCAGTTAGTCTATGGGGGATGAGGAAAAACTGACAACCTGGAAGATGTCAAATCACTGAGATTTGGCTTATCTTCCCTACAGTGTGTTTTTTTCTCTTGATGTACAGAGGGGTGTAAGATACAATTGATGTCACTGTGTGACTGCTTAGATAAACAAACAATAAAATAACAGACTGACCATGTCTTCTCTGTATAAAATGTTTTCTATAAACTTCTGCCAGATATGTGTAGGTGCTGTCCTAATCTAATATGCCTGTTTCCAGAGTTGGGCACGGTGACTGCTGTAAAACATGGTACTTTCTGTATTAGCACTGTCTAGTTTGAGTCAATAAAACTGTGATTACCAAGCCTCTGCCATGCCTGTTCAGTGTGCACCCTTCATGAATATCATAGATTAAGGTTGGAAGGGACTTCTGGAGATCATCCAGTCCAACACCCTGCCAAGGCAGGGTCACCTGGAGCAGGTGACACAGGAACACGTCCAGGTGGCTTTGGAATGTCTCTGGAGAGGGAGAATCCACGACCTCCCTGTACAGACTGCGTTGCTTACCGAAGTGAAAACTCGCGATGTGGGAATGCAGCTGAAGCCTCCATTGGCTGTTTGTGCTATTTAATGGATGTAATGTCCGTAGGGAGCGCAAAACTACGCGTCAACACACTCCTCTGCATCAGCACCACTTCTTTTGCCTTACCCTTACCTTGCTCCTTTGAGCTTTTCAACTTTTAAATGGGTGAAGAAAACAGAAATAATACCCTGGCAGTATCCTTGCGGTGGTGAGCTTAATTGAAGGGAATGGTCGCTGCCGAGGGATCCCTGGCACCTCTCGGGGGACGAGGCCGGGCAATCTTGTTGAAAGGAAACCTTCAGCCATTCCTGCGCGGGGAGGAGCCGCTTCCCGCTGGGGAGGAGAGCCCGTGTGTGGGGCGGGAGAGGGTGAGGGAAGCGGCCGTGGGCTCCTCCCCTGGCCTCTGTCCCTTCGGCGCCGCGGTGAGTGCCGGGGCCGGGCCGGGGCGCAGCCGGGCTGCCGGGGAGCGGGCTGGTGGGCGTGAGCCCGAGTGAGTGTCGGCGTTCTGTAAAGCAAAGTTTCTGTGGGACCGCGGGAAAGGCTTGCGGGGTGAGAGGGGAAGGGCTGCGCAGCTCCTGGGCTGGGAAGTTCGGGTCTCCCTCGTGTTTCCCCAGGAGGGTCCCTCCCGCCCCGGGGAGGCGGCGGCAGGCGGTGTCTGACAGGGAGTGGGGAGCGGGAACGAGCAGGAGCGTGGGGACAGCGCCTTCGTACCAAACACAGCAGCGCTGCCCGGCGGAAATGGTGTTCCAGATGCTGGCGAGGATGTTCCTGATGGAGTTCCTGAGGGCTCTTGGGGAGGGGTGGCGAGGTCCCGGGACGGGGGAGGTGGGAGGATGTCATCGCTCCCCTCCTGCCCCGGCCCCCCTGGCCTGCCCCGGGGGCGGGGTACCATGAACCATTTGCTTCCCCGAAAGCCGGAGCGGAGATCCCAATCCAGGCATCGCTTAGGCCCCGTGCTGTGCTCACCTAACGCGAAAGGAAGGAGCTGCGAGAGAGGCAGGCGGGAGCGGCTCGCAGGGCAGGATGAGCCCCGTGGCCTGCCCGTGATTCCATCAGCTGCAGCTTTCCTTGTAGGATTCACTGCTGGTTGAGTGTGAAAATAGTAAATGGCAGTAGAAAAGCAGTTCCATGTGTATAGACAGCAGTAAATTGCCTCCTCCTCCTCTGTCCCTTAACCAAAAAAAAAAAAAAAATTCCCCAAGATTTCTCTGATTAGAGAAAGCTCCTTTGCTTTCTAGTAGCGTCTCCTTATTATTTATTGATCTTTTCCCACCGGGAAGGAGTTAGAAGGAAGCCACATAAAGTCTTTCTGTCAGGGGCTTCTTAATGCATCCAAACACTATATATAATGTTCTCTTTCTATACAAAGGAATTTCTTGGGATATGTAGGAACAAAACCTGTGAGGGATGTGAATATTTCTGTCAAAGCCCGTGCCTTTTAAAGAAAAGCTTGTCATTTTACCAGATGGAGGCAGAAATAATTTCTTCTGTGTTCTTTTATATCTGTTGCTGTTCAAATAACTAGGGATGCTTACGAAAGCTTATGATACAGTCAGAAAAGAGAGAGAGGGAGAGGGGAGGGAGGAAAAACCACTGAAAGATGCTGATCTCTGTGACCCCAGAGCGATGCAAGAGCACATGAGTTGTAATGGATTTACAGGAATGTGATGTTAACATACGGCTCCCCAGGCATTTATTGACATATGTAGCATCAGTGATGATAGTTGGAGATTGTGAAGTGGGGTGTGATGAGTATGCTTTAATTCACACAAACAGAATAATTTAAGATCTGCACAGGGACTCTGTACAAGCTCTACCAACACACCATTTTTGCTATTAAAATAAAAGGCTATTTTTAGTACCTTTGAGAATACATTGCATGGCTTCTCATCAAACATGCAGACTTCTTGTGTAGCATATGTGCCTGTTTGCCTCTGATCTCTGCATGTTTTTTACTGTTCTTGAGCTAAGTAAAATAGCTGAAGTTCTTTTAAATGAGAGAGCTGCTGTATGGAAATAGGTATCTTATTCGCTTATTATAGTCAAAGACTGACTGCTGTTCTATGCATGACATAAGATGTGGAAAATCAGTCTCTTTTCTGGCTCTTCCAATGATAGCAAAAAATTGAATTTATACTGGCCTGATGGAGTCGAGATTACCAAGCATGGCAAAGTTTCCAGTTCTCCTCTTTCTGTAATGACTCTGTAGTGAGTAGCTGGCACTGTAAAATAGCTTTTCTCAGGAAACAAATCTGACTTGGAGACACAAAGGGCACAGGGCTCCACTTCATGGTAAATGGAGCATTCTTTTCATACAACCACCTCTGGAAGAGTAATTGTGTTTTGAATGCTACGGGCAGGAGGCTGTGCTAGTGGGGACTTCACTGACCCTGGGCTAGCACTCAGGTTTGTGTGCTTCACTGTTGTCCTGCCAGAGCTGGCTAGTAGGTGCTGTGTAAATCCTGAAGATATTCTAGCTACTGGCTCCAGGTAACTAGGTAAGCAGCACAGGGCTTTATTTCACAGGCAATTTAGGGGAACAGTTCTTGTCAGAATAGCAAAACTGCAGAAGAAGTTGTATTGACTGAGTTCTCAGCTCTTCAGAAATATTCTAGATTGGTCTTAATCAATTGCTTTACAGAGATACTTGTTAATTAAGTTGCTCCTTGTATTGCCTTTGCTGCATCATCCTACATAGTCCCTTTGGGAGCAGCCAGATCAATAAGGACTCAATTCCCTAGCTGACCCAAAAGTGGAAATGTTTTTTAGCTATTCTGTAAGATCCTACAGCCCCTTTATCTACAGCATTTACCTTTGACAAGACCTTGTTGCAATAAACCTGCACATTCTTTGCTGCCAGGAGTCTTGCAGCACTGGAAGTGGAACAGGAATAGCACTTTTGTTAGAAGAGCAAGGAGATCTTAGTAAAAAGAGGATGTGAGGAGGGCAGGGCCAGAAAAAATAGAAATGTATATATGCTTGCACAATGCTGAGAGTAGAGGGAACTCAAAGGAAATACTGCATAAAAGTGCCAGTGCCTTCATGCAGAAGGATCAGCACCACTGCAGCTTATTGACATGGATTGTACAAAACCTTGCTGGAGGCACTGATGCTTTTACTGTACCTCTCACTATGACAAATTTCATTTCCCTTTTTCATTTCCCTCCTTATTCCTGGCCTGATCCTCATCTTGCTTCCTCTTTTTTATTCTCAGTTACACAGGTTTATGGTAGCACTGATTGCCACACTTGCTGTTGCTTCTCACATTGCTTCAATCCCCATCAACATTTCATTTGGCCAAGGCCCTGTCTTCCCTCTCCTCTTGGCTTTTACAGCTTCTGGATAAGTGTTCTGCTCTTGGGTTCTTTTTAATTCCTTCTAGTCTGTTTCTTGCCTTCTTCACCTGATGGACTTCGCTGTCCTCAAAGTGGCTAGCTGCATTTCGTCTCCAACATCGTTGGCAACCTCTTCAGTAAGTCATTGGTTATTTTTTATTTTTCCTCTTAGGAACAAGAAGTCCATTCTGTTCCCAGATAGGAAGCTTCTCCCCATGAGTGTTTCTCCTGTTGTCTCCCCATACCAGACTCCTGCTTCACTCAAGTATCATCTGCCTTGTCTGTCTCCATTCCTCCTTAGGTGTTCTACTGTTTCAGCTACTCTGTCAAGCTTGCAAATCTTTCCCTTTTCCTTGCTCATTTCTCCAAATAGATGTGTTCACTGGCTGTTCCTGTTAGAACAGGTGATCTGTTTTGACCGTAACTTGTAAGGGCCTTAAGGTGTCTTTCAGAAAAATGATTTTATTCACTTTAGCCCTTTCAGAAATGGAAGGCAGTACAATGAGGTATCTCACATTAATGTATGTCTCAGTCTTTTCTAACAGCATCCCCATGACTGATGCAACATCAGTCACACGAATTGCACTGGAATTGAATCCAGCATCTGGAGGGCCCAAGATAAGGCAAAGAACATTATATGCACTCTAGCAAGGAAGTGCTTTCAATGCCTATTTACAAGCTGCATAAGCATTTACCTTTAAGCATACCAGATGTGTAACTTAGCATTGTAAAACTGACAGATCCTTTCACTAGAGACTCAGTAACCTTGTGTTCCCTCACTGAAAAAACTCACATTGAAGCACTATGGAAGATGGGACTCTTTCCAGAAAGAGAGGTGATGGGCTTGCAGATAAGCTGGGGACCTCATGTTGTTACACACTAGCCTCATGTTTTTAAAAACGCCACCAAAAACCCCCAACAACACAGAGAAAGCCCTAGTGAAACAGAATCATATATGTCGAGTTTCTTCATACAGCTGATACACTTTGCTGTGAGTACATGTAGCAGGAAGTCTTTCTGTTCTAGCACCATGTAAAGAGTTCAGCTCTTCATCTGGTATGGATTTTCTTAGTCTGTGAATGGTGGAAATTTCCATTTTTTCTTGCTGGAAAGGACTGATGAAAAATACTGTGTACTTCACCACTGGATGGTGTGGGTTTTTGCCTCAAATTTAATATTTTCATTGAAAATATCACTGAGTACGTCATCATGCACAGAATTCATATTGCCAGTTCAGACTTCCCTGCTTGGCATTTTTGTTATTTCTCTTTTTCTCCCTGATGTTTAGCCTCACTTTATGTTCCTTTTTGATTGTTTTCTTGTTTCTCCATTCTCCTGCAGATCACCCTGTGTGAAAGGGAACATGCTCTGTCCTGCAGCATATGTATGCACACCCCTTCCAGTAGCAACCAGGATTTGTACTGACTTGGATGTAGTCAAATGCAGGGGCAGACATCTTTGAGACCTTCTGGTCATTCCATATTTTTCATGTTCTGTCCTGCTGTGGTATTTCTTCTTTTTTTTTTTCTTATGCTCTTTGTAGATGGAACTGAAATAGTGAAGAAAATACTTCTATTTGGTTTGTACACTTGGCAGGGCTTTGGTTCATTCTTATGGTTTTCTGAATATTTGTCTCAGTTCTTCTTACAAAGTAGGAAGAAAGAAAATGCATTAGGATAATGTGGTCCTAGAATAGCCAAAGCAAGCAGGGAATGTTGGGTGGATGCAGTGTCTTGAAAGAACAGGGTTAATATTTTTATTGCATGTTTTACGATGATGCTATCTCTTTAACTAAAGCCTACAAAAGCATAAGAGTAAATGATGTTTTCAACATGTTTGGTCTTCATTTATGGAATGAGCTTTCTTGAACAAAGAGATGTGCCAGTGTGGCTCTAGGAAGCTGAGTGACTCAGAAATCAGCCACTTCCTCGGGTGGGTCATCTGAATGGTGTAATGAAAGGTTGATTTGTCTGAGTCGATGCAGTCACTTACTGGTGTGGTAATAAAGTCAGATCACTTGGTTACATTCCATTTGTTTGAAACAGTTTTGCCGTTTGGGGAGTTGGCTGTGCCCCAGAACAGTTATGCTGGGGATTTGCCAGGTCCCAGCCCTTGGAGAGCCCAACTCTTAATGCAGTTATCTGCATCCATGCAGGTCAGCAGCTGTAAGTTGGGACCTACTGGGAAATCTGAGGAGCTAAGCTGGTTTGCCCCACTGGTGTGAGTGTAGATAGTGTCACTAAATGCAGTAGCATAAACTGTGTCTTTCTCCAGCATCCAGCAGGAGAAGCTTCACTGATGCAGACAGCAGCTTCTGATATAGAAAATGCACAGAAGTGAGATTGTTCCAGTAGCAGGTCACTTAGAATCATCTGTGAGCTGGCAGGGCTCAGTTATAGCTTGCCAGGAGTGCTGGGGAGCATTTGAAAACGTTTGTCATCACTGTAAGTGTCTTGGGGAAATTGTGAGAATTTTGTAGCAGCAGAGTTTGCACATTTACAGAATTGTTGAAGGGTTTTGGTTTTTTGTTTTTCTTTTAATATGACTGTAATCAGAATCTAAGAACATTCTTCCAGATATCTCTTGACCAGTATGTTTTAACTGTTAGTGGGGGATGTCAGTCATTTGTGTTGACCATGCAAATTCTCATTGTCTGTGTGGAAGTGATTCAGTTGTGATCTTGGCAAAAATCTAGCTTCTTGCATGGGAAATCATATGTGTAAGTTTGTACTAAATAATACCTAAATGAACTTATTGTTGAATTTTAATTATGATATAACTTCATGCCTACTATATGGTGGGCACATTAACTGCAATTACAAGAAGACCAGCTTTAGTAATACAATAGAGAGCAGTCTGATCCTGATTCCTCTTGCTTTATGCCTTGTAGAGAAAAATAGGAATAAATGGACATCTAAAAAGAGCTCCCAAGAGGTGGTCTGGAGAACAGGGGCATACACTGTGTATAGATTTGCAGACAAGGAGAGAGCATTCATGCTGAAGAGTATGGTTTCAAAATAACATCCCTCCGTGTGTTGGTGAACCTGGTGTCCTGAAGCTAAACTCTTTTCCTTAGTTTAGCTAAAACTGCCTCAGAGTTCACGAGGCCTTGCTTTCAGGAACAGGTATTATGTTGGCAGCACTTTATATAGAGTCTCTTGTAACAAAAAAGCAGAGTGAGTTGCTACTATAAATTAATTCCTCCTGCAAAATTAATTGCTATGAAGTATAATTTTATTCTGTTTATTTCCTTGTCCAGATTATGTTTGGACAGATGCCCTGCTTTGTCTACTGAAACATTAAAAGCTAATAAAAAATATTAAATTATGCACTAGGAACAGGCAGTTAATAAAGCAGATGCCAGTGGTGGTGTTTGAGGCAAGCTACAGTAAAATACTGGTACAGGAGTGAGACTGCCTGTTGTAGATTTTTTATTTTTCAAAACCTTAACAAAGAAATGGAAGTACCTAAGGAAGAAACCTTATTTAAAAGTTGGCCATGATACTACACAGAGTTTGGGAGTATTCTGTGATGTCTGTGAATAGAATAAGGTTTCAACTGAGGTTCTGTACAATTACTTTTTGCAGACCCAGTGATGTGAGGGACAGATTTCTTGTTTGCCTGAAAATAAATCCAAGCTGACCCATCGCTACAAATGGACAGTTTGTCAAAGATGAGCCTTGGTGGAGCAGCTTCTTGGTATCTCAACTATGGAAAGCCAACTTCATGCTAATGTGGACATTTCTGTGAAAAAGCCTCCAGGAGCAAGCCCTCAGTCCTTCATTGCTTTGCTGAAGGTTCACCGAGAGCTTCTGGTCGGAAGGATCCGAAACACGCAGTGTTTGATTGATAACTTGATGAAGAATGACTACTTCTCCACTGAAGATGCAGAGATCGTTGTCCAGTTTCCTACTCAAGCTGATAAGGTATAATTTTTTTTCTCTAGCCAGTGAAGCTTTTGGTTACTTTCAGTTTATCACCAGATTTTAAGGGTTTATCTGACAGTTTTACATCTAGTGTGTCTCCAGCATATCCCTTTCCAGCACGGCTGGCACTGCTGGTAATGCCTGTTGGCAGCTGTAAGAACTGATCAGGGTGATAATTGCTGTTCTGTCCCTCCCAGCTGCAGCTTTGTCCTCTGATAAAGAGGTGGCCACATGGTTGTTAGAGTACAGCAAGGAAAATCTGCTTTATGATGCTTTGGGACAGATCATTGTGCTTTAGGAGAGACAGAAATGAAATGCTGTTTTAGAAGGTAATGGTAGTGTGTTGTCTGTGTGAACACCTTCTTTTCTCTTTAAAGACTTACATATGTTGTAAATGTTTCTATGGAAGATTGATGTGTCCTGGCATATTTGGGGTTTTAATTCATCTTTGGACATCAGGAGCAAAAATTATTTCCTGGGCTTTCATTAGGAGAAAATTACTGTGTACGCAGTTGGTCTTTGCATCATAACTTGAAACAACTGAGGAGATTGTTTCCCAGACCAACCAATCCTGCAGCTTCAGAACCCTGTCACAGTTAGGGGCAGGCAAACCATAAAAAATTCAAAGACCTTGGACTTCACCAACAGTGCAGATTTTCATAAAACAATCATTCTTGCTGGCACGTTGAAATGGTAACACAGTGCTCACACTGTGTGTAGGGTCAAAGCTGAATAAATGCACACTGTATGATTATCTCAATTTCTTATTGTTCAGCATAATATGCATGATTGTTGTACCAAAGCTGAGGGGGAGGCCATGCATCAGGAGTCTAAGCAGAGACAGAGAGCAGACCACACTAGTGTAAGTGAAGTGGACTCTGTGGGAGCTTCTCTGGAAGGCATAAAATTGCTTTTTAGAGCATACAAATTGTCAGAAAAAGCTCCATGGGTTTGCTGTGCTGCACGTACATCACCCTGATTTAAGCTCACAAGAGACCACAGTCTCTGGAAACCCTTTGTCTGGTTTAGAACTGCATTCTGCATTCATTTCCAGCAAGGGGATCCTGATATTCAAAATGTGTCCCCAGATGATTGCTCTGTCTTGCAGAGGGCTTTGTGCTAGGACTGCCTTGTACTGGTGCACAGAGATCACCCTCTGCCTTGCTTGTGGAGGTGACACTTGGTGCTGAACTGCTCCAGCCACTGCCTGGTAGCTCTTAGTTTTGGTAGAAACTGCAGGCTGTGGGGCCATTGTACAGATAGAGCCTGGAGAATTGAGTTGCTGTCTTGGAAGGAAAAGTTGTAGGGTTTTGGCTCAGTGTTAAGATCCAGGGAGAGATTCAGCCTACCCTGGCTGGGTCCGTAGGTAAATCCAAATGTGACTGGAGTATTTACAAAACAGACGGTGAATTTAGGGCACTGAGAAACCACCTCTATTTTCATTTTAACCAGCACAGGATTTAAAACGCGCTATCTGGCCAAGCTGAGGAAATCCTTTGGGTTCCCTCTTGAGGAGTGGTATTTATCCATTTTGTTTCTGGTTAGTATATGATTGAGCTACAAGTTCAGACCTTAACTTGCAGAACCAACTGTCTTGCACCACTCAAACACAAACAGCAGTTGAGTTTTGTGATGGTTCAAATGTAGAGCTAGATTTTGATTTTGCCTTTTTGAAGCACCAGTTTTGATTTTGGTCCCCTTCTCCAGTCCAGAAATGATCCTAAAGCACTTGACAAGTGCTACTGTGATAAAATGCTGGGTATCAATGATCTTTCCTGTGGTGTTTCTTCAGGTTCGCAAACTTCTGGACTTGGTTCAAAGCAAGGGAGAAGAAGTTTCAGAATATTTCATCTATGTCCTGCAGAAAGTCACTGATGCCTACTATGAACTTCAGCCTTGGCTGGATGAAATAGGTTACGAGCCTTCAGAGAATATTCATAGTAAACCTGTGGTAAATACAGATCCAGGTAAGGTCATGCATCTCCATCCCTCTCCTCAGAACTGTGCTGGTATGTAGGATGCTCCAACCAGGTGACAGAAGAGTTTAGGCAGGCACACCCAGGGAAAATAACTGTATGTTTTCTAGCAGTGGTAGCCAAATTAAAAGGCACACTGTATAACACAAGGGTGATGTTGAGACATTACATCCCGTTTTGTTAAAGTCAGGCTCTTTCTGCATTTGTTTGTGGGTATGTAGCACAATGGCAGAACCACCTTGTGCCAGCTGTAGTGTTTTCTAGCCCTCTACTACAACCTATTAGCAACACTGTGTTGTTTTGGCAGTGGACTAGCCAGTATTTCATGATGAGAACAGTCAAGCAATGAGGCAGGTTGCCCAGAGAGACTGTGCAGTCTCCATGCTTTGGGGTTTTCAAGATCCAACCAGACAAAGCCCTGAGTAACCTCATCTGATGTCATATATGATCCCATTCTCAGCAGGAGGTAGGACTAGACCTTCTGAAGTCCCTTCCAACCAGAATTATTCTGTTATCCTAAATGATGATTTTTAGCAACCCTGAAAATCAGAGTGTAAGTATTGCAGAAATTAATTTCCTCCGGAGAGGTTTTTCTATACTACATAAATACAAGAATTACTTGTCCCCATCTGAAGAAAAGTTTCTGTTGAAAAGCACTAGCCAACATTGCTCAATAACTTAGATGCTCATTTTTTTTGTCATCTTAAAAAAATCTTTTGAGGTGCCTGCCACTTGGTTTCTAAAATGCATGGCTTCTATTTGCAATAATACAAATCACCAAAGAAGTTAGGAAAGAAAAGCCACCTGATAGAACTGCAGGTAGAATATAAGTACAGTGAAATCAATGACCAACAACTCCAACAAGTCTTTGTAGAGAGTTAAACAGCCTTTAGCAAATGGTCAGGGGCTTGGATTTGAGTCTCAGCTGAAGGATAGCAGCCCCTTAAACCAATGCAGCATCTGTACTGGCTTTCAGGAAGTGGTGGCTCACATGTGACCTTTCATTAGCACCTGAATTTCCCTAGTGAGTGATGATGGCACCACAAATAGAATTAATCTGCCGAAGAACCCTTTTCACATTAGAAACACTTCTGTTTATTACCCCCTCTGAGTTCCCAAAGAGTGGGTCATTGTATACATTGGTTTTTAAATAATAGTCTTTTTAATAATAGCTCCTTGTCTTTTTAGTTAGCAGGTATTGCCAGAAGCTCAGACATGAACTGGGACGGGAGTCCAAGTTTGTTATGTTGTACGCTCAGAGGGAGGAGATGCTGCTTGAGGAAACCTACTCCAACAGTATTATGGAGCTGGTTAGTTTTGCCAATGAGAGTCTTGGCCAGGTGGGTCAATTAGAAGCCCTCTTTGATGATGCAGTCGGGGTAATTAATGAAGATGGAGAGACTGTTTATGTCTACGGTGATGCAGGAATTGGAAAATCCATCTTGCTACAAAAGATACAAAACCTTTGGGCTAGAAAAGAATTGGACGTAGGGGCCAAGTTTTTCTTCCGTTTTCGGTGTAGGATGTTTAGCTGCTTCAAGGAAGATGAGGCCATATGTTTGAAAGACCTGCTCTTCAAATACAATTGCTACCCAGACCAGGACCCCACAGAAGTGTTCCATCACATCTTGCAGTTCCCTCATACAGTTCTTTTCACATTTGATGGTTTTGATGAGATCTATTCCAACTTTGATCTCAGCAGTGTACCTGAGATATGCTCACCCAATGAACCCATCCACCCCCTGGCACTGCTTGTAAGCCTTCTCAGAGGAAAACTTCTCAAGGGATCCAAGAAAATTCTTACTGCCAGGACAGGAACTGAGATCCAAAAAAACATCATTAGGAAGAAAGTGTTGCTCCGTGGTTTCTCCAGGAATAACCTGAAGGAATACACAGCTTTGTTTTTCAAAGATGAGCGGCAACGAGCACTGGTATCAAACCAGTTGGAAGCTAACCCAAATCTCTGCAGTTTGTGTTCAGTGCCTTTATTTTGCTGGATTATCTTTAAATGCTTTGAACACTTCCACTCCACGTTTGACAGCCACGAGCTTCCAGACAGTTCTGTTACACTGACAGATGTGTTTTTGCTCCTAATTGAAGTCCACCTGAACCGATCTCTGAAAACAAGTTTGCTGAAGAACAATATCAGGAGCCAAGCAGAGATGTTCAAATCCAGAAAGGAAACTCTTCTAGCTTTGGGTAAAATAGCATACAAAGCGATGGAGAACTCTTCCTTTATCTTTGAGCAGGAGGAAGTCTCATCGGCAAACATCTCTGAAGAAGATTTGCAATTGGGCTTTCTCAGGACAGTTAAAGGTTACAGTGGCTGTGACAGTCAGGCCACTTATGAGTTCTTGCACGTAACCCTTCAGTCTTTTTTCACAGCTTTGTTCTTGGTTGTGGAGGAGAAAGTGGGTGCCAAGGAGTTACTTGAGTTTTTCAATGAATGTTCTTCCATTGAGACTGCCCAGCCTACTTGCCTTCGCATCCCTTGGCTGAAGAAACAGCTAGCAGGGGAGGATCCTTTCCAAAATAAAGAACACTTTAATTTTACCAACATGTTTCTTTGTGGTCTACTTTCTGGATCCAGACAGAAGCTCTTCAGACATTTAGTTTCGCCTGCGGTCATTAAGAGGAAGAGAAAAACACTCATCGCATACCTTGGGGGGAATGTGAAATCCTACCTGAAGGGCTTCACTCGGTCCAGGCTTACAAGCTACAACCAGGTGCAGGTGCAGCCCAACTTTGTGTGGATGCTGAGGTGCCTGTACGAGACGCAGAGCGAGAAGGTGGGCAGGATGGCAGCCCGCCGCATGCACGCCAACTACATCAAGCTGGCCTACTGCAATGCCTACGCTGCCGACTGCAGCGCCATCTCCTTCCTCCTGCACCACTTCCAGAAGCGCCTGGCTCTGGATTTGGACAACAACAACATCAATGACTACGGGATAAAACAGCTGCAACCTTGTTTCAGCAAGCTTGCAGTGATCAGGTAGGAGTCTGTATGTGTAACCGGGTCCTGGCTTATCCTTCCTTCATTCCACAAACTGGTGGGTGGAAGGAATTGATCTCAGAAGTGGAGAAGGATGAGGATTACTGCTGCTGGAAATTAATGGTTCAGATCTTCTGAAATCTTCGTTCGTTTATTTGAACAGGAGCAGGGATAAGCTGTGAATTTGGAAACCAAAATGGAAAGGGTGGTAAGAAGTCTTTAGAAGCACAGAGTGTTTAAACCTGTAGGTTTAGGTAGTTCCATCTCAAATTGTTTTGTCTCAGAAGAGGATTTTTATGAGAGAAGGTGCTTAAGGGAATAAGGAAACAGAAGGGCATCCTCCATTATCTGAAGATTGCCTGGGGCCATCTCTGCCCTTGGTCATAACGGGTAAGGGAGGATCTGCTATTCACAATAGCCCTTGATCAGAAGCTCTGAATTTCTTGCTTTTGCATCCTGCCAAAATGTCTGGCTTTCATAGGACAAAAGCTATCATGTAGCAGTCCATGAAAGGATGTAGCTGATGCCTTCAGATGTGTGTTTCCCTGAGGTGATGTGAAGGAAGGACATGACTTGGTGTGAACAGGGAGAGCTAACTCCACCTCTGACATCACAGGCCAGATTGTTTCACCTCCAGCCCTTTGAGGTTGTGCCGTGTAGCTATATCATATTTGTCCAAACATTTAGGTGCAGAAAATCAGGAACTTCATGTATATCTATTTTAAAGCTCCTTCAGCGTCATGACAATTTTTTTTTAACAATTGGGTTTATTCCTCCTGTTTGGCTGCACCCTGCCTTGTTTTCCTCTAGGAATAAATCAAAGCCAGTGACTCCTGTTTTTTTCCAGTTAGTTGCAAATTAACTGTCCTCCCAAGAGAAAGCAATAAGGAAACTCCTGGGGAAAATGCATAAGTATGTAAGACAAAACGAAGAAGAAAAGGCCAGCCTTTCATTCTTTGTGCCTATCATGTAATCGTGCCATACACAGGGTGATCTTAACACCATCCCCAGCACCAAAACAGCCTTTTAGGTTGCCCTTTTGTCTTTATGGATCTTCAGATGTTGAAACTTTTATTTCTAATGAGCAATTTCTGCAGGTCAGGAAATGTTCTTTCCAACAGCTTAACCATCCCTTTCAAAGAAGCAGACTGTTCTGATCTGTAAAAGTTGGCTGATTTCTCCTGTGTGCTGGTGCATTCCAAAGGAACCAGGTTGCTAACTAGCAAAGGCGAGGGAGGCTGTCGGTGATAAGGGACTCTCAGCAGGAAATCTTCAGCTACTGAGTTTGTGTGCAAACTAAATGTGGTCAAAATGTTTTCAGAGGGAGAGCTTTACCCAGAAAATGTGATTCATGGCAGTTAGAATGCTTCAGCTGAACCTGTCCATTTAGTGAAGGTGAAAAAGCTTGAGAAGTTACAAAAAAAAACAAAGCAACAACAAAATAAAAACGCCCCAAATCAACTGTGAGAAGAAACATTTTTATTCTGTGAATGACTGACATTGATTTGTGTCTGGCTGGGACAATAAAATTAGAAACATCTAGCACACCCACGGGAGCTCAGTTCTGTTTTCTGGCCAGGGCTTTTCACAACCTTTATTTGGTGAAGCCTGAATGTGTTGTGACTTTCAAGATGCCTGGCTTTCACTATGTACTCGGAAGATTGCAAGACTAGTAGTTTGGACAGCTTGCTTTTGCTAGAGTGTTAAGCAGACTTTCTTCCTGAAATCACAGTAAGCACAGGAGGAGGGTGAGATGTTTATCTGGTGGCTGACTTCCTACATTTTATTGTTCTCAGTTCTGTGGACAGCTTCCAGAGCATTACCTAGGAGACCTGGGGCTTTCTGATTTTTATCGTTTTTGGAGTGAGCCACATGAAGCTGAGCTCACATTTCATTTAACAGCTTTTAATATGTGGAATGAGGACCTGTTAAAATATCAGAGGAAAATGCATAGGCCTCCAGTCATTTGTTAACTCATGGCTTATGAACATTTGTAAGATGTATTGATTCAGACTGTTGATTCCCTTCTTTCCAGGCTCAGTGTAAATCAGGTCACAGATCATGGTGTAAGGATCTTGTATGAAGAACTCTCCAAGTACCGAATTGTGTCTTTCTTGGGGTATGTACCCAGTTGGGAGCAAAACACTCAGCAGTGACACTAGAAAATAAAACTCCAATGCTGACAGTACTGACACAGCAGAGGTGGGGTGGAAACTACAGTTACCTCCTCATTTAAGCAAAGCAGCTTTTTGTGTCAGAAGTTTTTCTGTAACAGTTCACTGGGACAAGGACCACAGCTTCCTCTCCCATCACACTCCCTCACAGTATCCTGCTGGCATCAAACCCTTCTGTGACACAGTGTGGACCACTGTCAGATTACTGAACTGTGTGAGCATGCTAATTTTATTCCAGAAGCCTTCTGCTGTGGAAGGGAGAGACTGCAAGCAAGAGAGCGTGTGTAGTTACAGCCTGCTGTTTTCTCTACTGTAAACTGATTTATTTCAACTATGCAAAGCCGATACAGCTTGGTAGAGACTGGTGTCAGGAACATGCAGTTTCAAGTGTCATGTTCATGATATCAATTTCTTTGAAGAGCTTAATTAGTTCTTAATGAAGTGGAAGCTGGAAGGCACGTTAGTTCTGACTTCCTGCTCTTGGTAATGTAGCTACATAAAAATGACTTTTTGAAAGGTGAACATAAATACCAAGAATAGCTTTTTTCCTCCAGTGCCCTAATGTAAGTACAACTGCTCAGGTATCTGCTCTTCGGTAATATTTGCAAGGGGATTTTATGACTTTTAAAAGACCAAAAGTACATTATAGTGTTTTCTCTTTTGACTTATCTTCTGGCAATATTATTTCTGTACTAGCACAGGAATAAAGGGAAGCTTTGTTTGCTTGTGAAGACCATTTATTTTAAAAATTATATAAATATTCATGATTTGCAGTTTGGTCTCCTTATATTTTATATCTAGCCCATCACAATATGAATTATATATCAAAACAAAAATACAAGCAACTGTGAATATGTACAAAGCAGTACAGAAAAGATAGATGCTATGTGTGCATCATAAAACATTCAGGTTGTAAATATTTAACAGCAGTAATAACCTATTTTTACCAATGTGATTTTTCTTTAAGCTTATACAACAACCAAATCACTGATGTTGGAGCCAAATACGTTGCAAAACTAATTGAAGAGTGTTCAAGCCTGGAATATGTTAAGTATGCTGGATTTTTTTCCTTTCTAGAGTATCCTAATTAAGGTTAAGCAACTTGAAAAGGGAGGGAGAGTAGAAAAAAAGACAAAAATTGTATTTAAAATAAAATAAAATTTAGGGTGTAGTTGTATTTTTTTTTGCAGTAGTCTAGCAGTGGATGGCAGTAGGTGAAGCTCCTGAATCCATAGTCTTTTCTGGAATATAGTAGTGAGTTAAAGGAGTGCATGAGACCTATTCTTTACCTGAATCCATCCTGAGCACCTGAGTGAGGCTTAAGTTGTCCATGGACCTTGCTGCTGCTTCCAGCAGGCAAATTCCCTTGGGTTTAGTACCAGGCTTTTTCGTGTCTGATCTTTTATGGGCCACTGGGGTCAGGCTGTGCTGGTGTCACACCTCAACTCTGGAATTCCCCAAATTCACATGATCCGTTGTTCCCTTTAATTCCTGGAACTTCCCCAGATAAGAGTGTCTGGCCATGCTTGTTGGTTGGACATAAGGGTAGATCATTAACCACTGGTTTAATTGTGACCATAGCAGAAACCAGGGGTAACTGCAGCAATGTCAGCTTTTTGTAGGAATGTAGGAACCGTCAGCCAGGGACTCTTGGGTTCTAGTCCTTGTTCTACCACTGACTTGGTCTGAAACCCCACTCTAGCTACATCCTTCCTGCTTGAAATATTTGCAGAATTTTGAAACCCAGGAGCACTTTGGTTCTTTCACTGCTTTGGCAGTGCTTTGCTTATTTAATGTAGCTTTCACAAAAAAAGCCTGTTGAAAGGTGGTTACTTTCAGGCTGCATAGTAACCCTAGAGATCACTCTGAGATAGAGTGCACGTTCATGTGCCCAAAGTCAGCCAAACAAGACAGTTTTATGTAAATGTAGTGGCTTGGAGGGGTTGGGGGTTTGGTCTGTTCTTTAAATCAATCTATATGCAATTATCTCTCCCTTGAACTCCAGCCATTTGATATCCATGTAGGCCAAAAATAGAAAAGGCCTTGTGTAAAATGCCAGCCGAAGACTGACTGCTGCACTGACCTGTGCCACTGCCTAGAGTCTGTGCTTACAACAGAAAGACTTGAAATTATTGCAGTCTGTGCTTATCAGCTGCAGTCTCCTCTGGAAACACACAGTCAAGAAATATTCTGTTCCCTGTGGCATCATGAAACATGCTGCATGTAATTTATGAGCTCTCTAGCAACTGCAGATACTATGAATTACATTAAAAACATGGCCAGGGTCCTTGCCCTGAGGATCGGTTTGTAAAGCTCATTTCTAACATACTGAGCATCAAACCCAAGACTCTACTGCAATACTTCTGATTTGGAGGGCTGACATGCAAAATTATGCAAAAGACAACATAAAATTAATGTCTTTTAGTCAAAGGTCAAGTGCCTGCAATATTTTTTCATTCTGGGTTAATCTTCGAAAACTGCAGGTAGCCTCCAGAGTTAATTAGCCTTAAATAGTTGTGTGGCTTTGTGAACTGGTGTTCTGATAGCTGCACAGCTGTAAGTGATGCACCTCTTCAATTTATGTATTTTGTGCAGAATAGGAGCAAACAAAATAACAAGCGAAGGAGGGAAGTGCCTTGCCCAGGCCATCCAGAAGAGCAAGACAATGTTTGAAATCGGGTAAGTTCAGTGCTAAGGAGCAGAACTTAGGGCTTGATCTTGGCCAGGTACCTGTAAATCCCTTAGGAATCCTTTTTTTCATGCTTACCTTCTCTCCTCCTGCTATTCCTTCCATCCTCAACAGCTGCATTAGCACAAATTAGTTCAGAGGCATAGCCACATTTTCCATGAAGAAGGAGGGCTGCTTTGTTGTTCTTCAGTTCACACAATGTTTGGGTTTTGGCATCTGTTCTTTTCTTTTTCACTGTTCTGACACAACCTTAAAGGAGAGACAAACAAACAAGAGGACATAGTGTGTAAAGCTAGCCACTTTCTTTATGGCAGCACAGTTCTTCTAGAGATACTTGGTTATTTTTAAGTTGTGTGGTTTTATGACAATTGGCACTGCACCTAGCTATTGAGTGTCATTGTTACAACTGTCAAACCTTCTGCATCATGTCCTGATAAAGTTGTGAGCTGGGAGAATAAAAAGGAATTCACATCATCCTATTCTATTAGTCTGTCCCTAACTGCAGAGTGCTATTACTGGAGAGAGGTGTGAATGTAGTCCAAACCTTTAGTTCCTGCCCTCTTTCTCAGGAAAGGTGCTAGTTTTGATTCATTTTATTTACTTTTTTTCGCCTTCTGGCAAATCCCAGTTTCGCTTTTCACTTTACAGGAGAACATTTTCTTAAAATTTAGTAGTTGAATACATGGAATTCAAACCTCTGCTTGGCCATTGTGAAAATCACAGTAGCCATGAGACAAATCTTATTTGTACAATCAGATTTTTGGCCTTTAATTTTGTTGTTCTACAACATTTCACAAGTACAGTGAACAACCTGCACAATTCCATATAGCTGGGTCTGTGTGCTGTACTTGCTATAATTTCAGTGAAGGACTCCTGTTTTCTCCTGTGGAGGAAATGATCCCTCCAAATGGACTTAGGATAGTTTGGTCTGAAATGTTTAAATAGCAAACTGCACTGGGTCTGAAGGACAAGGAAATTCTGGGGAACTTACTGGAAGTCCATGTGTTTAGATACCACAGAGCTCAATTGATTTTAAAAGAGCTGCCAACTAATTACCCGTAAGCTGAGTGTGGCTCTGAGTCATCAAGCCAGGATCCCTGTAAAAAACCCAACGACAAAGACCTCAGCAGAGGTGTTTTCAAACCTCCTAATACAGGGTAAATTTCCGAAGTGGTTAGTCTGCATAGAAAGTATTTGACCAGATGCTCCTAGTAAATGTTGATCAAATCTCTCCAGCTTGTACCATGTTACCTTCTCTCACAAAATAACCCCTTGTGTAATCAAGGGTTGTTTTGCCTTTGGAAATACTATTCCTTACCAGTGTGTAGCAAGGTGATCCCAAAAGCACTCCTGCTGCAGCAGGCTGTCTCCTAGAGCTGCCTCCGTGCTGTGGCCTGAGGGTGCAGGTGAGTCAGCAGAGGTTACTGGTGTGATGTGCAGGGAGTGGAACACACCTGCCTCAGTGGGGAGGGAACTGCCTGGTTTCTCACTAGCCTGAAAGACTGAGAAGTAATCAGGAAGGAGGGGAGGGGAGAGAAACAGGGAGAAAACATTGCCAAGAGTCACTAGGGCAGCACAACTGATACCTCCTGTTCTCCTCTCTTCACTAGGATGTGGGGTAATCAGGTTGGAGATGAAGGAGCAAAGGCATTTGCAGAGGCCCTGAGGAACCACCCCAGGTTAACAAACGTGAGGTAAAACACCGGCAGAGCCAGGCAGCTCGGGGTAGTGCTGGCTTTTCCATCCTGCTGTGAAGCAATGACTCTTCCCACCAATTGTTGGCTTGGAATGCCATCTGGTATTGCAGCCTTGCCTGTGCAGCCAAGAGGTCCCTGGTGCAAGCAAGAGGCCAGACTCTGTCAAAAAGCCCTGTGCAGCCTTTAGGCAAGTTAAAAATACCACAGGACTGGCATCCTTTCCTCTGTCTGCACCTCCTCCCCTCATGCTGCACAGAGTTCTGGCATATTTGTGAAGGCACATGGTCAGTGGGTGCCATTTTGATCTGAGAGCATTAGCAGAAGGAGGCACCAGCTGTCACAGAATCAGGTTCCCAGCGAGCTCAATATGAACAGTTCCTATTGAGAAAGTGCAGCAGCACTTACCAAAGTGCTTTTTAGGCCATAATATGTTTGGGTAGGGGCAGGGACATTCTTACATTTGGGCTCATCCTGTGCTCCAGTGGAGCTACACCACCAGACATTCAGTGCTAGTGCGATGTCCTCCTCACTGGAGTTCAGGGATGGATCTCAAACCAGCCTTCTGGAAGCCATAACACGGGTGAGGTTGGAAGCACAGCAGGGCCAGAAGTCAGCAGTGTTAAACAGCCCATTCCCTGCTAGACTTTCAAATGCTGGCTGGGGATTTAAAAATTTACAGATGTTTTGGAGTCACTCCACACAGCTGGAACACTGGGTTTATGGTGACCCTTTCCATTTGTCTCCCAGTTCCACTGACCTCCACGGTGAGGGAGCAGGCAAGGCTCCTTAGTTTCCCCACAAGGTGGCACATGGCACTAGTTTCTTCAGAAATACTCTGGGAGTTTAGACATCTCTGGGGAGTTTATTGCTGCCACTTCAGATCCAGGGATTTCAGAGCTGGTGCCTTGTCCTCTTTTCTGCAAGCGGGTAGTTGAGCTTAAAAATTAAAAGCTGAACAGGTGCAGTGACCTAGATATATTTAAACTTAAAAGCCATCTGAAATAGCCATCTTCCCATAATTGCACAATCCATCCAGACGCATCAGACTTGAAAGAAAACATTTTTAACTTGAATCAGAGCTCGGGGATTCTCAGACGAGAGCAAATATGCTGGTGAATGTGTTTGCAAAAATAAAGAGGAGTAACTGTGCTGTCTCGAGCTCGGGTTTGCTGGCACTTGTGCAAGGTGAATCCTCTGCTCTGCAGTGTACTTGCTCTTGGCTTCATTTCTTATCTCCCACTGGCTTATCTTGCTCCATTATTTGAATTCATAGTAAGCACCTGTGGTAGCTTTATGTGAAGACCATGGGAAGATAACGCCTACTACTTCAGTTTACTTTATTTGCCATTTTTAGGCCCAGTCATGATGGACTGAGAATTCCCAGTTTAAGCTGAAGCTAGGAGGGACTCATGCTAACACATAGTTGTGCCATTGCTCTACTTGGTTCCCCTTTCTACCTTTCCTGAAGCCTTGCATTATTTTGAGGGGGTAGATGCTTTCTGAACTCTGAAAGCCCAGAGCATAACTTTAACTGGATGATTTTGCCAATGTCTATTCAAAGAATGAAGGGCAGACTAAGAAATGTTTGTGGTTTGTAATGGAAAGCATTTACAAGCTCATCTCTCCAACACAACAGAAGGTGGTGTATTTGGAAAAAGAATGAGGTATATGGATGCCTGAAGGACTTAAAGGACAAAGTGCCCAGTTCATACAGGGGTGAAAAATGCATGTAAAAGCCTGTGTATTGCTAAGCACAACTCTTTGTCCTTGTTAAAAGCCTCGACTCCCAAAATTAATGGGTGCAACTCTGCTGTCAGCCCCAAGAGCACAACTCACTGACAGCAAACCTTGTGGCCTGTGTGACAGACCTGCACTCAGACTGCGGCCTGTGAACTGCTCTCACTTGTAAAAGTCGTAAGGACTCAGTGGTTTGTGAAGTACGTGAGCCTTTGAAACACACAAATGCTGAGCTGTACAACTGGGAAGCAGAACATCCAGGGTATTCACTTGTGTTTGACAGCGGGAGGGCCAAGTGATGCTGTTGCTTAGATATTTGTATCTTTACTTCACAGTCTCGCATTCAATGGCATCACCACGAGGGAGGCAAAAGTATTGCTGAAGCCATGCAGCACAACAACTCCGTGAGGATATTCTGGTAATTGACAGTGTGGTCTCTTTCTCCTCTTCTTCCTTTTCCAGGGCAAAATGCTGGTTTATTTCCTCCAATCCCATCGCCCCTCCTACTCTCTCCTTCTCTCCCTCCCCTCATCCCCTGTGCTTTCACTATCAGCAAGCTATAAGATATCCCTTTGGAAGAATGTGGACATGAGTAATGGATCAGCAGCATGTGTTCTTTGGGATGCATTCCAATGACCCAGTGTCATGCCTTGCTCCGTTCCCTCCATCTTGCTTTCCGCATCTTCTCTCCTTTTATCATCTGAAGTCAAGTTCTTTGTCCTCAGTTTTTGCACCTCTTCAGTGTAGTCTGTACCTTTTCCCACTCATCCCACCTTTTAGACACTAAAGCATCATGAGATTGCTCAGAGAAATAAAGATCTGATACTCTTGTCTCTTTTACCTCCAGGGCTTCTCTTCAGTATCTCTTTGTGTCCAGCCTTTACAAATTGCTCAGGGCAGGAACGGCACATCCCCCTCTGGCTGTCTAAAGCTAAGCCGCAGACAAGCTGCAAAAACAGGGGGCAGAAAAATAATGTCAGCATCCTAAGCAAACATTTTCTCTCCCACTTAGGTTGACTAAAAACGAGCTGGATGATGAGGCAGCAATGAGTTTTGCAGAGATGCTGAAGGTCAACAAGAAACTGGTGCATTTATGGTGAGTTACATTCCACAGTGGCACAGGCTCTTTGGCAGTCACTACATTAAAGCTTCACCTTCCAAGTCTATGTAGGTCACAGTAACAGCTTCTGTGCATGGTCTGGATGCAGCTGACTGCTTGTAGACAGTTCTAACGGGAAGTTAATAAAGCTGCTGTCTAGCATTTGGAACCTGCTTTCACACAGGGAAAAGTTCAAGCTGTTTCTGGTAACTTTCAAACTAATGATTGATTTCATCTCTCGTTAGGGGAACAGTACCGGCCTCAAACTCAGAAGTTTAAAAAAAAACAAAACCCAAGCAGACAGCTAGGATAGAATAAGGTTATTACAGTTCTTTCTGTTCATCATCATACTACAAAAGCAGCTTTTCAACCAAGAACCTGCATGACAGACACTTAAATACATGTCCCATTTGCCCGATGCTTTCTTTTAGGGCTAGCAATACACTGATGCAAGATACTCATCTCCACGGCATCAATCCCCAGGAAACCAGGGACTATTTCTAGCAATCACAATGAGACATGTTACACTTCTAGGAAAACACAGCGTTGGCTTTTCTAATCCAGAGGTTGCCAGTGGATGGGGTTGGGCAGATGTGAGCTGTAAAACAGTAGCCATCCATTCATTTCAAGTGATCAAGGGAACATCAGACATGGAGTCCCTTTACATGCTTCACAAAGACTTGGCTGGCCACACTCTAGCACACTCCCTGTATTAATCCTAGTTCCAGCCCCTTAGGAAGCATGCTGGCTGTCATGGGTGCCAAGTACTCATAGCCTCTTTTGAAAGCAGCAGAAGCTGTGGTGCCCATCACCCTGAAAATGAAAAGATGGTGGGGGAAGTGCTTGATTTCTTTGTGCACAGCTGCAGATATAATTCACTGAGCAGTTTGGGTTGAATTCATAATAAAACTCCCCAGCCAAAGCAGGCATAGTAATCGAGATAAATGTCTTTACCATGGCTCAGTATTGTCCAAGGGTTTCTGCCAGTGGACAAATTTATATCCTGCTTTGTTGATTACACCAGTGGATACCTCCAAGAGGTGGTGACCTATATAGATAATTGAGCTTGAGGCAGAGTTAATGTCTTTTTTCAGTAGCTGCAAGATTCTACTGGATCCCTTTGCATTTTGATCCATATACCAAGTGCAGAAACTCCTTTAATGGGAATGCCTCCTTCCCTCCCTCCCTAAGAGATTGTTCAATACACTCCAATTTTCAGCCTCATCCTGAATCCTGAAGGATTCATGCAACCAGTCAGATGGAATGATACAGCTATGGGGCTCATCATGGTAGACTGAAAGGTGAGTATTGAATTAGGCTAGGCTGATGAGTATTTTTATAGTTACGCAGATGAGTGGCCTGTGTTCATCTTTAGCTAGCAGGATGGTCTATAGTGGTTAATAAGAGTTATGTACTGCTTCATCAGTTTCACTGCTTGAGGATCTTATGTATCTTTTTTTTCCTTCCCTAAGCTCAGATGAGACATAATTTATAGCTGGTAAGTTGGCTTCACTGGGACTTGGACCTGCTCATACCAGAGTCAAAATCAGTGCTTTCATTTTCAAAGATCTTGTTGGTCTGATAAGCAAGACTGGAGGATTTGGCAGGTTCTGGATCATAACTGCTAAAACACTAGGCCTACACAGAGTCTGTACTCAGAAATTTCTGTGCATCACTTAAAAATGTCTCACAGTCTTCTTAGTAAGAAAGCAGAGCTAAGAGGTTTGTCTGTCTCAGTCCAAATACCACAATCCCATACCACTAGTGAACAGTTCATGGGAGAAATTTGTCAGCTGTGTAATTAAAATTGCTCAGTATCTCCAGAATGCAACCACATGCAAGATTAAAAGGAGGAGATTAATACTCTGAGCTCTGTTTCTGAAAGTGCACGTGGGGCATTTGACCAATAGTGTGTACCATTCTGGCAGATAAAATCACTGTCATTTCCTTGTGGCAGACAGCTTTGCTCCCTGATGTCAAGCTAAGCTTAGGTTGTGCATGTGCTGCAAATTAGTTTGCATGTTAGATTGACTTGAAATGCTTTTTTTTTTCCTAGGCTTATCCAGAATCAAATTACAGCCAAAGGGGTGAAGTGCCTCAGTGAAGCTCTCAAGGAGAACACGACTATTCAAGAAATCTGGTAAAGGTCCCTTTCTCAAAAGCTCACTTTGTAAACTCTCTTTCCCTTTAAAACTCTACTGGCCTCACTATTTCCCAGCCTAAAAAATTAAGAGCAAGTTTATGTGAGGCAGGGTTTGTAGCTCCAGCTGTGGATTGCAAACAAGTAAAAAGCCACTGCCATTGAAACACTTACTTGTGTGTTCTGAGTGTCAGTTGGTTTTCTTGGTTCGCATCTGACTGTACCACTGATTTGCAGAATGTGCGTGTTTGCAGAATCAGG
Source organism: Eopsaltria australis (assembly GCA_034509425.1). Classification (NCBI taxonomy): domain Eukaryota; kingdom Metazoa; phylum Chordata; class Aves; order Passeriformes; family Petroicidae; genus Eopsaltria; species Eopsaltria australis. Next base: position 3,985,547 of record JAVTVJ010000105.1, read on the forward strand.
GCCTGAATTTATAGACCAAGTGTTGCCTGTCCTGGTATTTTTTTTTTTAATTTTTAAACTTCTGAACATGTTCATGCTTTTCAGGACCTAAATGCCAACAAGCAGGAGATGGTTACCTTTAATCAGCATTGCTAGTCTGGTTCATAGAATTTGTGCTTGGAGTTTTTTGGGTGGTGCTCCAAGCACACTGAAAGTGCTAAGCCCTAAGAAGATTAACTTTTGTAGGGTTTGTTTGTTTTAGATTAGGTGGGCATCACATAGTCACACGTGTACCTTTAAGGCAGAAAGCCAAATACCACATTCCTTCCCTCACCTCAGGGAGCTCAGGAGTCAATAGAACTGGGCTGGTTTTAGCACTGCTGCTTTATTATTGAACATGAAATTTATTTTTAAATATATGTATTTGTTTTAGTGAAAGGACACTGAATTCTTGCTTAGATAGACAATGACTCACTGTCTGACTAGTGTGCTCCCTGGAGATGTGGAAGAGGTACTTTTTTCAAAAGCCACTGTCAGCTTTCATCTACAGAAGAGGCATCAGTTCCCCCTCAGATCATTCTGAATCTTCAGACTGAAATCTGTCTTTTGATTCTGGCCTGAATGTTCAGAGGCATTCATTAACCCAAGTAATTTCATAAATTTGAATGGTTTAATGGATTTCAGCATTTCTGAGGGCATCACTTAACCAGGCTGCTCATTTTCAGGGATGTAAGTATCAATGTAGATTATCATTACATAGCCAGAAATGACCCAGCTATGGGTCATTTCACATTAATATTGCCTGAGTACTTCACAGAATTTTCTTCCCATGTTGTCATGGAGGACACAAAATGCTCTGGAGCCTTTAAATGTCTTTAAACCTGCACGGTAAGAACCTTTGTCAGCTATGTGGTGCTTGCTGAAATGCAAACAGCTGGGTTTCCAACACCGAGTTCAGTTACTGGAGCTGAGGTGTTTGTTCAAGCTTTATTCCTGAGGGAGAAGCCTTGGTCCTTGGAACAGTGGGAACAGCAGTGCTGTATCTGGCCTGTTTAATGCCCATTCCCATTTGTGTGTGCACTTGAGCAGCGTGCAGCCCATGTGGCATTGCAAACCTCTGCACCAAAGCCTTAGAAAAACAGAAGATGGGCAACAGTCACTACTTTACTTTCACATCCTTTCTGTTGTACTCCTCCAGCTTGAACGGGAACCTGATAAGCCAAGAAGAGGCCAAAGCTTTTGAAAATGAAGAGCGGATCATTTGCTTTTGAGTGAGGACTTTCCCATTTCGCCAAGTTGATGTTAACAAAGGTTACTCCTACACTTGGACTGCAGAGTTTATGAAGGCATAAATCTACAGTGCTCATGGCAGGAGAGAGATACACAATAAGCTGCCTTTTTATGAACACACTGCACTCCCTCAGCTCCATCCCTTACCCTGCCTGTTATTCTTAATCCTTTTGGTGAGGGGGAAGTTGCCTGGGTAAATAATTAATGTTTGTTCAGTGCTTTGAAGATGAAAAGCAAAGTGTTAACAGACTAAATCCACTGGCAGGTGTATGCATTTTGATAACTGAGCTTAGATTTATTCTGTACAGTGATGTAAATAATCTCTTATTTATATACGTAAATAAACACACACACACATACAAATGCAAGAAAAGGTGCAAGATGCACAAACTCCACCAGCTCTGAGTATTACCTGCCTCAGAACTGTAAATGAATATATACACAGCTTTATCAGAAACAGTATCTATAGTAGTTCCTTGGTGTCAGTGTTTTGAACATGAATTCTTTCTTCCTGCCTAGAAATTAGGTCCCTGTGTCTCCACTGACTGCAGGCAGCATTGTAGACACTGCTTTTTTTTTGTCATTAGGTTTTTTTGGATGGGTAGAAATGGATGCATCAGGCTCAGATGACTTTCAGTAATCTTCCTATATCAAAGCCAATCCATTTTCCTTACTGTCATCACTGCCAAACTGTAACACCGGCAGCAAACCACTTCTGCTCCAAATTTCCAGAGGGCTGCGTGGAAATGGCTGTCTCCTGTTTCCACAGTGTTTATTCTGGGGAGTGGGTCTGGAGAGAAATGTGAACAATTAATTAACAGGCTGTTCATTGCCTTGGCTCCTGGCCTAGGCACCGTGCTGGTGGCACTACACCAATGTCACGTTGCCCAGCATCAGTGGGGAGAAAGGACAATTGAAAATCAGCTGCGTCAAGTAGAAATCCCTTCTCCCAGCAACAGGCAAGCACACAGGAGGACTGAGATTGGCTTGGAAAGCTTTTAGTCTGTGCTTGAATCAGTGGACAGAGCAAAGCAAGGGTCAGGTAGTAATAATAAGGACCAGTGAGGAAACATTGTCCTCCCACAAATGATTCTTGTTTAGGGAGTGTAACTTTAGGTGCTTTAAAAGAAACCAGTCAGCAGAGGAGTGGGTTATGTGGTTATTTTTTGTGGGAGCTTTAGAAACTCAAACTCTACCCCACAGTGTAGCAACGTAAAATGGAAAAGCATGAGCCATTTTCCTTCCTTCTCCCATGTTACTACCCCCCCAACACTTTGAGAAATAATTCTCCAGTTGCTACTAACCCACAAAACCCTGGTAGGCTGGAAGAAAAATCTCCAGTTAAAATGCCAAACCAATGAACCCTCACCTTCCCATCTCCCAAATCTGCCCTATGAAGTAAAGAAAATGCTTGCTTTGCAGGTCAGAGCTTCTCAATTTCCTATGTGGTAGCAGACCTTTCCCAGCCCTCAATTCTGTCCACTCCCTTCAGCTCCCTAACACCTTTTAAAATACTCAAAGGGCTTCTCACAAAACCTGCAGTTATAAAGGAAAAAAAGGGAAGAAAACCAACTTAGTTATTTTTCAGTGACTTTTCCTCTGTGCCTGTGGTATCAACACTGATTTTTCACAGGGAGACAGATGAGGTTTTTCAACCATGCCAGAGGGAACTCAGCTAACTTGAATGATTTCTGCACCTGAGCCATTTGTTTACTGAAGCAAAAGGGCACACAGTTACAGATGAGCTGGATTTCAATTGCCAAAACATCTGCCAAAGCAAAGCCTTTAAAGACTTCTCAGTGACTGTAACAAATCAGACAGTCATGCACCTTGTCAAAGTGTGTTTTGCCAGCCTACTCTGATGGAAGGGAGAAGATACTGGTATAAGGAAGGGCCTCCACCAGAGGTGTCACTTGCCTGTGTTTGAGGAAGTGTGCTCCTACTTTGCTCTAATCATGGAATTATTTGCTCATTTACCAGGTAGAAAATACGTTTAAAACTACAATACCTGTCCTCATTTCACTATTTGACTAAAATAGCTCCCCCAAGCTTTCCCATGCAGTCACATGTGCCCCTTTTTTGGGCTAGAGCAGCCTTTGGCACTGATCATAGTGACAAGCCCAGCCCTGTTGCAAATCTTGCTCCGTACCTGGCTGTTAGAAGCTGGGCATGCAGGGGGTGTTTTCAGCAACAGCAGCATTTACTGGGCTGCAGCAGCTAAATGCAGCCTCAGGGTAAGTGGTGGCAGGATCAAGCCCAGCTCCATGTAGGACAGAGTTTGGCACTGATTACAGTGCCAAAGTCAGAGCCAGTCACAGCCACTCCTTTCAGAGGTGATTTTGGGCAGCAAACACTTGTTTGGACTGGGCTGAAGGTCTGAGCTCACTCTGGGTTTGACAAAAACAAGGGGTTTCATAGCATCCTGCTCCCAGCTCACCCAGAGCAGGGGCTCTGCTTGACAGGGCACATCACAGCTCTGTGAGTCGTGCTGGGCACACTGGGTGCTCTGGGAGTGGCCAGATACCTCTTGTTCATCAGCACAGCACTTCTGGCTGGAGCTCTTCCAGTATTACCGGCCTGTTTGTAAGGGGCATTGCAGCAGCACTTCTGCAGCTTGCAGTGAGAGCCTTGTTTACTCAGAGACAACTGTAACTTTTTTAAGACTTGTTTGTAATTTGCTGAAGCCTTCTCTGTACCCTGCGTCATGTTTTTCCACTCGTCCACTGTGATAATAAACAGCTTTTTAAAGAACAAGCTGCCTTCAAGTGCTCAGGCTTTGCTGAAGCCCTGTCGAGTGGATGCTTGGCTGGATCAAGATGGGACAGTGAGACCCCAACTAATTCTGGCTGCAGACAAGAGAGAGGAGCTACCACAAGTGAAGGTCTTTCACAGCTGCCACTGCCCATGAGGAGCCCTTCCAGCAGCAGGTGCCAGTCCAGTTAGGGGCAGCGAGGGAAAGCGCAGTGGTGCCTCAGGGATGTGCTGCAGCCATGCTGTGCCCCTGCAGTCCTGCCACACTGACTGCAGGAGCTCTTTGCATTTCCACCTGCTGCTGCTGGGGGCTGGGACTTGCTGGCTTGAGGTGTTACCACTTGTATTTGGCTGGTGCAAGCTGTGTGTGTTTACTGGTGTCAGACGACACTGCAGCCCTCAAGGGAGCCCTGCCACAACGCAGTGCAGTCCTGCCCCAGTCACACGCAGCCAGGTCTTAAGGAAAGGGTGTTCATCTGAGCCTGGTGTGGCTCACTTGGTGTCAGATGTCTCTCCAGGTGCCAGACCCCAGTTTATGGCTTGCAGGGTGGTGCAAGGCCATGCAGCCTTTGCTCTTCAGCCACAGTCAGTGCAGGACCCCAGTCCCACCATCCCAGGCCCAGGGAGCAGTACTGATGCTGAAATACAGGGAGACACCCTTGCCTGCTTTTTGTAGCTTCATTCTGCTCCCTTACCTTGGCTCAGCAGACAGAAACAGGAGCCCACTGCAAAGCTGGGCCAATGGCTGCAGTCAGGAGCAAAGGCATCAGAGCTGGGTGAGCATCATGGCAAACCAGAGATGGGTTTGCCATGAGGAAGGTCACTGCAGAAAGTGCTCGGTTTTTAACTGATGGAACGAGCACAGAAAAGCTGCAGCTGTACACAAAGGCCTTAACTGCTGCTTTAGTAGGTAGAAACAAAACAGCAGGATTGTGCTAGACAAAAATAGAGGCCAGGCTGGGAGCTGCCAGCTGCACTCAGGGACTCCAAATTTACTCACAGGAGGAGGTTTCTCCTTGCTTGCTGGAGGCTCTCAGTTGCTCTGTGGGATAGGTCAGCCTTCTGAAAACACAGTGTAGCAACTGTGGCAAATCCTTTCTCCCTTGGCAGAGTGGGGACAAAGGGTGAGAGGACACAGGGAATGCCACAGGTGCTGGGGGAGCCCCTCTTTCATCCTGGGAAATTGCTGATCGAATCCCCTGTGAATCTCGACAGGGCTGAGGTCAGCCAGTATTCACTCTCCACTCCCAGAGGTAAATGAGAGCTGACAGCACGAGCTGCAGATGTTTGAAATAGCTGCCCTCAGGTACACAGAGGGATGTGAAAGCAGGGATGATAGTTCAAAGACAACAGCAGCTTCAGCTTCAGGAGCATCAAGGCACGAGAGATCATAGCAGATGGATTAAGGAATAAAAACTGGTCTCAGCCAGGGGCAAAAACTACAGTCGTTGCTTTATACTGGGGAAGGAGGAAGTGTCCTGCGCCCTTTGCAGTCCCCAGGTGATGCACTAGAAAACAGCAGGTTTTGGGCAGTGCTGATGCTACCTCACCCACTCGAGGTCAGTGCCTGCAGGGCTCAAGGAACCCTTCAGGGTGGCAGTACATGAACTCCTGCCACACACAGGGCCTGCAGCTGCTGCTGGCACCAGGGCTGCTGGCAGGGGGGCTCCCAACAGCCCCAGGAGGCTGCACATTGTGCAGTGCTGCTCTGAAAGGTGCCATGCTTGCCCATCCCAGCCCCACACAGGCAGCTGGCTCAGGAGGTGGCTGCTGGTGACAATGGGCCACTTCCATCACTGCAGCGAGTGGCTGTGCCCAGAGCAAACCAGCCCTGATGCAGAAGTGTCCCCCTTGCTCCTGTGAGGCAGAGAGCCAGAGCTCCAGCTCCAGCAAAACCCTTGCAAAAACCTGCATTATGCCCAGCCTCTCCCGTCTGGGGATTCCTCTTAGGCACTGAAGGCAGCAACTTAATTAGCTGCTAAAGCCTCGCAAGCCGGGAGACTTGGACCTCACAGACCGGAGCAAATGAAGCTGTCAGGCTTTCATGCTCCCATTACCTGCCAGACACTTTAATCCTGAGTTTAGCAGATGTTAATCCTGGCCCGGGTGACTTGTGAAGAGGAAAGCTGCTCCCTTGAGAAGTCACCCGGGTCCGCAGGGGGAGGGAGAGGGTGGGGAGCCCCCACGGCCAGACGGGGTGGGGACAGCCCCTCGGTGGTCAGCGGTCCCTCTCCTCGGTGACAAAGCCCGGCGGGGCTCGGGGAGAGGCCTTGGCAGCTTCCCCTTCCTTCTGTTTGAAGCCGGCTGAAAGAAACAACCGGGAGGGAAGGGAGGGGGGAGGTTTTGTTAAAATGTAAACGCACGTTCAAACAAAGCAATCTGTAAACAGGAAGAAACGAAAGTAGGGCAGGAGCTCGACACAAAGCTCGGCTCCGAAGATAACGGGCCACAGGCGGGGAGCACAAAGCACCTGCCATTTCCAGCGGGCTCCGCCGAGGACGCGTCCCTGCGCCCGAGAGCTGCCTCCTCTATGCTCCTGCCTTTGCGAGGAGTGACTCATCTTGCGTCAACCGAGGATGGGCTTTATGCAGTTATTTATTTATGTCAAACCCTCCTCCCAGCCACCATGCATCCTTGATCTCATTCCCCTCGGAAAATAGATGCTTTATTACACGAGGGCTGGAAAACTCCGTCTCACTTGGCTTTTGCTGAGGCTCCTTGTTGCCCAGGCTGGCTGGCGAGGAGGAGACAGCAGGAATGAGCTGCACAGCGCCTCCCAGGCACTGTGCTCTGGGGCCTTGTGCGGCTTTTCGGACACCAGCAGCCCTCTTCCCTGCAGGGCGGGATGGAGCTGGGAGCCTCCTCTACAGAACAAACACAGGCGGGATGTTTGCAGACATCAGCAGGCTCCAGCCTGCACCCCCTCGGGCACAGACATCGCTCAGGTGTCGCAGCCTCAGAAGGAAAACGAGACCTTACAGAATAGAGCACTCAAAAGCCGGGAACTTCCCTGTTTAGCTCCTGCTGCTGCAGGGGACTCTTCCCACTTAGCTGCAGGCTGTGTGTTGTGTTTCCCTCTTTCTGCTAAATGCAACACGGCATCCAGAAGTGGACATGGGCCACTGGCTGTACCAAACAACAGCGTGTGGTTGCAGGGTCAGACACACACACGTGTGCAGCATCACCATCTATTGCTGACAGTTCCCAGGAACACCCTGGGGCCAGCACAGCATCCCAGCCCACCCTGCAGGATGAGTAACTCGGGGTAGAGGTGGCATGTCCCATGTCCCAGCCATAGGGAGGAAGGTAGGATGTGATACCAACAGATGCCACTAATTTAAATTTCACACATGAAATCCTGTACCTACTGAACTGGAATGATTTCCAGCAGATTTTTTTCTGATGCAAAGCCAAGCTTGGCTCTAACTAGTTATCAATTGCTTCCATAACACAGCTCAAGACTGAGGAGGAAAACACAGAAAGAACCAGCAGTGAAGGAATTCAGGCTTTCCAGAAGGTGACTGGGAGGAGCAGCTGGGGAAGTGGGGAGGGGTGATGGAAAAGTTGCTCTAACAAAAGATTGGAACATGTTCCTCAGTAATTACATCCAACTGTTCCTGGGTACAGACTTGAATAATTCATGCATTAGGACTATCATCTCCCACAGAGAGAATTGTGATGGTCCAATTGTAACTGTGCTTTAGCAATGGGTTCAGCTACCCCCAGCCACACACGCAAGGCTTATCTCAAAAGTGGAGCAAGCAAGGACGGACACACAGCTGTGAGGGAACCTGTGCCATAAATCCGTGCATCACATTCCATCAGCAGGTGTTACAGGCTGCACAAGTCCCCCTGGCTGGGAGCAGCACCCTGTTGGGGTGAGATGTAATACACCTACACAAGAAGCATCTCCTGCCTGGAGAGTGAATTCCTTTCATTCACCCCCACATCCTCCACATAACCTAGGTGAAATGCACTAGGTTTTACTCAGAGCACCCACAGCTCCACTCCGAATTAGAGTAAGGGGAGAGGTGTAAAATCACACCTTCCCCGCAGCAGACTTAGCCCATACACTGTCCAAAACTGCACGGCTCATCTGTCCTCCTGTCCTCATCTCACTTCACATTCAGCACAAGGGCTACAGCTCCCCAGCTGCTGCCAGGCCAGGTAGGAAGATTTGGAGAGGTAACGCAGGCAGCCAGGTCTCTCACACCCACAGCTACCTGCTGCAGGTGACCTGACCTGCAGAGCTGCAGCCTCTGCCCCAGCAGAAAGTTTCCAGGCAGTTGGCATCACAGTGCTCTGCCCTTGCCAGGATGCTCCACTGGGGAACAATTCAGCACCCTCAGTGGCTCTGGGCAGAAATCCCTCCTCCAGCAACATGTCTCTGCAGGAGCCTATTAGAGTAGCCTCCTTCCAGGTGTTCAGGGACACACGAGTGCTGGGGACTATTGGGGACAAATGGGGACAAAGAAATCCATGCACTGTCCAGCCACAGGTATGCTGTCAGTTTTAAAGAGCCAACCACAAAGTGTTTTGGGAAGAAGCTAGAGTGGTATTTGGGTTTGAGGAACCTGAAGGAAAGAGCAACTATTAAGTTACCTTGATCCTCTTATAGAGGTTCCCAGACCCCAGGTGATGAGAAAGGATTGTTTGCTACCATCTCTGCCCCATGTTCCTTTTTTTTTTTTTTTTTCTTCTGAAACCATTCGAGTTTCCCATCTCCCAACCTGGCAGCTCTAAGTTATGCCAGCCTTGAAGGCCATCATGTCTGCTGAAGATCAAGAGAGGATGCATTAACCAGAGACATCTCACCTCCAGCCTCCAGCCACCCCCACAAACAGCAGCTACATCAGCTCTCTTCTGCTGAGACCTTCCCTGGCCAGACGGGTACCAGCCTGTCACATCACTGCTTGTGGCACAGGTGAAGAGTGAGAGGGACTCAGAGGGGCCAGAGGCTGGCCCAGAGGGTCTGCACTCCAGCCTGCAGGACTGCTGACAGGTGAGATGCCAAGCTGCTTTTCTGGCTGTGACTCTAAACCAAGCACTGCTTTTCCTTCCTCTGCTCCAACCTGGACTGCAGCACAGACATACAGAAGCTCTGTCCCACAGCAAGGCCTCTGTCACCAATACTTTTTTAAAAAAAATCACCTGGAAGTGTGAGGAAAATTGTGCTTCAAAAGATTTATTACATATATTTGTACATATTTTACAGGAATGGAATGTTAAACATACAACCTAAAAATCAATAAAAAAATATTTTCATTCGTGATTATGTACTGGCAAACCACTGAAAAGAGTACCTTAGAACAACTTAAGTCAACTTGCAATCATACTGCTCAATTAAAAAAAAAACAAAACAACAAAACAAACAAACATGTTTTACATTTACATTAAACATTGCAAATTACATTCCAATTTCTGCTCCAGGTAATGAAGGAAGGTATCTTGTCCATTACCACTGCAAGTACAGGTGGCATTTCAGAAGCTGGCATGGACTTCCCTCTAACTCACTGTGGGCTAGGTTAGCTCTGTAGGAAGAGGCATATAAAAAGGGAGTGCACACTCTGCTCCCCACCAGCAAGTATCTGCCAAAGGGTAGGAAAAGCCATAATGAGATTTGTAATCAAGGGATAAGGTCAACGCTGGATCACCACTCAGTCGGTGCCACACTGCAGCTCTTAAAATTTGTTACAAGTAGTTTTTAAGTAGTTCAATAAAGCATCCCCTCTACAGCTAAGCCACCTCCCTTCTTCCTTGAAAGTTACAGTGCTTTGGCAATATCAGCTAGGGGAGAATTCTTCACTGTATGGTAATGGATATTCCAGCTTCATCTTGATATATACAAGAGCACAGAATCAAGCTTTGATGTCTCAGAATTTCACACCTTGAGAGCTTGTGACCAGTCATGTTTAGAAGTGTTTACTATGAAATACAACAAATCAGCAATAAAAGGGACAGATTTCAGGAAAAACAAGAGGAACTGGATTCAGCAGCAGATTATGTTCTTGCAATGTCGGGTTACTTACACTTGAAACTCTGCCAAAATCGAGCAAATCCTATTTATCGTTGCAAAATCTTTGCCAAAGCACACCCAAGGGCAAAAGTCTCTCAAACAAACACACATAGATTAAAAGCTGCCAGAAAGATCAGTGAGTGGGCTGGCTGCCTTCTACTCCTTGTACACTGGCAACTTAGGAGATCCAGGACAGAACCAAGTCCAGCCTTTTTCAGGTGCAGGATATTCCTACGGTGGTTTACCTGAGCAAGTCTTCAACAACTAATAATGCCCCACAGTGAGGTTATTTTACAGCTTATCCCTTCATCAGTTCTGATGTACTAATTGAGATATGACTTTGCAGAACACAAGCAGCTTAGGAAGCCAACCTACAATTGTGGAGTAAGATAACCAAATGTAATTTGAGAGTATGGACTGGGTTGGTTTTTTTTTTAACCCCCAACAGGCTAAAACATCTCCAACTTGATTTTAGAAGCAGGTTAAATTATGTGGAGAAACAAAAACATCATGAATTTTCTATTCAGGAAAAAAATCCTGGACATAGTTCTGTCGTGAATTTCTCACGCAGAGTCTTTTGAATGACAAGAAGTTAAGTGGTAGGAGCTGCATGGAAAAAAATACATTTGGCTGGATTGTTGGAAACCCATAACAAACCTTCTCTTCCAGATACAACCTCTTACATCACTTTTGCTGATGCCGATGGAAAGCCTATCCATATGGGAATATGTCCTAACATATATCACGTCTTCAGCTAGGAGGAGAAGAAATTGATACTAAAATGACTTTTAAGCTCAGAAGGGTGGAAAGTGAATCATCAAATACAGCACTCATCAAAAATAGATCATCCTCCACTGACAAAGGCGTGTTGGAAGATCCCATAGTAGCACTTCTGCACTCCTAGGCGTGTGGTAGTCTCTCAGCAGGAAACCCCCAGCTGCACAGCAGAATTAGTAGGTACAACACAACAATACCAATTTGCATGGAAATACTCCTTTCAATACAGGAAAGTGGCTAAAAGCCACAGAAACTCAGAGAGATCACTGCCTGTATGAAAACCAACAGGTTTTGCCACCATTTATGAAGAGGGAATAGTAACATTCAAGTGCCAAGTTCCTTGCTTTTGGTGGAACACAGAAGAAATGGAGCAAGTTTCTAAAGCCCTCACACAGAAAAGGCAGCACATTAAAAGCATTCTTAAGCACCTCTTGTGTATTAGACATATCCCTCCAGAAACACTAAAGATCCACATTTCTGAATAAAAATTATCTTTCCCATATTTGCTGAGATTTCAGTCTCCTGGGAGTCCATTTTACCAGCTCTCCAGTCTTTCAGCAAGGCTTAATTAAAAAGCCAGTGCTCCTAAAATTAAGAAGTAGGATATATGTATAGATCTTGAGATTCAGTCATAAACCCCCTTCACATCATAAGGGAGATAGCAGGGAAAAAAACCAAGGTCACAAGTATCCACCCACGTTTTTGTACAATGCCTACATGTTTTCCATTCCAAAATACCCCAGTACACTTACCCTTGATTATGACAGCTAACTTGACTACAAGTAAGACCATCTGTTTTTGGCTTTACCCCTCCCAAAAATAAAATACCGATAATTTGTGGTGTGCTTTGTATTTTTGCTTTCACGTCCCACTCAACTCGTTGCTGAATGTACACACTGAAAGAAAATGAGCTACCTCCTTCCAAAGGGAAGCAGTATTATAGATACACTGACTGATGAAAGCCAGGACAAAGGGTGCCCTGTGCTGACAGCAGTCTTGGCTCTCTTGTTATTGTACGGGGCATGGTTATACACAATCCAACTCACAGCCACCTCCACTATGAACTTCAAAACACGAGTTGCTACTGAAGAGACATGGGTATGTTACAAGTTCAGAAAAATCGCACATTTCAAGACAGTGTCAAATCTACTCTTCCCCTGCTGGCAAGCAGCATGTTTATGGCAGACCTGAGTATGGGAATTATTTCACACCCTTACATACTTATGGAAGATATAGGCCAGATGACAGAAAATACTCTGAAACAGCACAGAATTGGCAATCTCAAGATATTTACAGGCAAAGAAGCACATCGCACCGAAATTGAAGTTATTGCTTCTTGTGGACAAGTGTGGTGTTCCTTGTTTGAGACACAGGACTTGTTTGGTGTTTATTTTTCCCTTCTGAAGCACAACGAGTCGACACTCCTGTGAGGACGTTTTAGAAATGAAGGTGCTGTCTGTGACTAGGGCTGTGCCTACAGCATGGTCACCAGCTGATGGTGACAGAAAGCTTACCTAGGTGAGTTTCCACTGGTGTTTTCAAACACAAGCATCGCTCTCGTGCTTCCAGGGTCATTCCAGACTTGGTCTATGTTACAGGTTTTGATACAAGAAAACCTCCCATAGTCTTTCAGAAGAGATTTATGGGTACCAAGAACATCAAACTAAGGCTGACCTTGTATCAGTTCCTCAAATAATCCAAGGAATTGCTGCTCTACTGTGCTGATGGAAGCAGTGATGGACTCTTGCCTGCAAAAGCATCACCAGTGCGATGGCTTTTCCAACACTGTTCCTAAACACGGGACAATAGTCCTAACTGCTGGGTCTTTAAATCAGGTACTTCCATCTGAATACAGAAAATGAAGGTTTTTGAGGAAACAGGAAGTGAACTAGGAGTATGAACTACTGAAACTGAGCTCAAGTTGTAAACAGATTTATGTTTGTTGTATTTACCTACTTAACCCCCAAGCCAAAGGCTATCTATGACCTCAGAGCACAGGACATCAAAACACTGACCTACCCCCCTTTACATGACTACAGGTGAGTTTCTGTAGGCATGAAGCCAACAGTAAACATTAAATCAATGCAAATGGAAAAGTTTTACTTTCAGAAGATATCAGGAGTTTAAAACATTGGAAAAGTGGGCCTGCAGGCAACACCACTATTTGAGTATTACAGGTGCTGTAATTCCTCATCCCCTCCCTCCCTCCCCTAAGATAATACAAGGCAACACAAATATTCTCATTGAAAAAGGACTCTGTACAGGGAATGACTGTACATTTGATGTGACTACAGAATTGAACGTGTGACAAAATGATTCTGCTCCCACTGAAAAAGAGAATTCAACAGGGCTCTAGAGTTACAGGTTCAGCTGAAACCAGTGATGCAAGCCCAGAAGTGTAGAAACTGCACTGGCAATTACGACAATTATCTAGTTTGGACTCCTTTAGATTTGCAGCGCAACAAAGGCATTTTACAGAGCAACATTCAGGAGAAAATGTTATCCAGGGAAGAACTGCTCTTCAAGCAAGACGAGAGAGTTTAGGAACATGCACTGCACTTGTTCTCCAGATAGCAGCAGTTGCTCCTGTTCTTTGCCCTTTTTGATATAAATCACAGCAGCAACAGAGAGAAATGTGTACTTAAACAAAAAAAAAAAACCCAAAAAAACCAACCAACCAACCAACCAAAAAAAAAAGCCCAAAACCAAACCAGAATTATTTATGTACAAGAAAAATGTTTGAAGAGTTGTGCAACTTATTTTAACTATTGAAACTAAGAATGCTTTTGCGAATAAATATTCATAAACTCTTCCCTGTGTTGTGAAATTCAGAAACTATTAATTCTTAATATAAAAAGTATGCTTCTAAACCCTGATACCTGTTCCAGTTTATTGTCTTTTTTTAAAAATTATTTATTTTAACTGTGATACTTTGTGGGAATTAATATGTATCCACAGTTTTACTCGGTGTACCCACCCAGAGACATCCTGTGTTTTGTGGAGCTCTGGTATACCAATATAATACAGTAAAATAATAATAAATTAAACAAATGCAGATGCATTAAAAAAAAAAAAAAAAAAGAAAGAAAACCCCAAACTAAACGAAAACCCACACTGTCAAATGCTGGTCTCCACATGTAGACACCAAGGGTTTAGATGCAAAGTATTACAGATCCTGCCACCAAAAAAACATTCAAACAAGGAAATATGAACTTGTGCATGTTCAAAAAATTAAACACAAATTCCACCTCGATGTTATCTCGCCTGTGCCTATAAAAACCTCTTGCTGTGCCCACATTTGCAGTTATTCATTTACACCTCAGGAGGCAGCCTGGAGATGAGAGTAGTACAATAAAATAATTACCTGAAACATCTTTAAAAAAATACCCGTTAAACAAATTACCTTAACTGGCAGCACTTAAAATTGGTAATTCTTTTCTTTTTCCTATTTTAAAAAAAGTTGCATAGCTGTAAGGTTTTGCTTTGCTGCATTTCTTTCTGTCGTTTTTACTCACAAGCAGTTAAAGAGACGTTTTAGTTACTTAAATAGCAATACAATGTGCAGATTTCAACAATCTCTATAGCTTGATCAATATAAATTAGGTACCTGTCTTGGTTTTACTCTTTGGACTGCATTGTGACAAAGGTTTAGTTACAAAACTTTGAAATACAGTATTCCTACGCAGAGCGGTTTATGTTTTCTGTTCTTGAAAAAAGTGAAGAACGTAAAACAGGGTGTGAATTCAGTAAATTAAGGTCACACTGTTAGATTTTATTTAGTTTGCCATTTACTGTTCTTCAGTCAACGAGAAGGTGAAAACGTTCCCACTCAAATCTGGGGCCGTCCTCCTGCAAGGGTCTCAGATAGCACGTATCGAACGTCTCCGCTTCCACTGGAGGCAGTAGGAAACATGTCCAATAACTCGCTTCTTCACAGAACCAGAAGTTAGGCTGAAAATAGGAACTTTGGCCTTCGATACAAAATAGTGTCAGTAATGTCTCTGGGGAGTCGATTGTTACAGGATGTGCAGCATTTTCAAAATCCCTGTGTGTCCTTTGCATGAGTGTTTGGTATACCGAGCACTACTGGCAAGTAACGGTGTCTGCAATGCTTTCTCTGTGTCACTGTCCATCTTTGCCTTTTTCAGCCACAAAAAACTAAGTCTCAAGCCAGGCACGCTGTGTTCAGCAAGGGAACCTCACATCTCCTATGTTTTCTGATCAGTGGAAGCAGCTGTTGGAAAAGCAGAAGACAAAATACCATCATTTCAGCACAGAAGCCACTCAAACAGCATGAGCCCAACCACTGAGTTTTCCTTCCCCTTTTTTCCTAAGCCCCCAGTTATCACCATCCCTGCTGTGGAAGAAGCAAATGGAATTTAACATGAGGTTGGACAGCTGTGAGCATGTACAGAGACAGAGGTGTTCATGAACAGCATGCAGCCTTCTGCCACAACCAGAGATTGGGGGCAATGCAGGAAATCTGCTTATGAATTTTGGCTAACACTACCCTGAGGTTAAAGCAATTATCTCCATAGCAGGATATCTTCCTTGAGATTTTCTTTGCTACCCCTACAACAATACAGACACATGAAGCAACATGAAACAAATGCACAAATAAATGTTAGTCAGGAATACTTCAGATTTTTTTTAAATTTCCCTTCATGAAACCGAACTCTCAGCTACCAGACAGAATTTCAGATATCTCTATTTCTCTAAGAATTATGATGATTATTGGTGTGCTTTGCAATGCTTAGCAGCAGTACTTTAATGTAAGATGAAGTTTCTGAGTTCCTCAACTAAGGAATAAAACTATCCTTTAAACTTTGAACACAGATTGCAGATCCGCAATCATTAGCACAAAACATAAGCTGGAAAAATGTGAACTTCTGTGAGACAGGATGGATAGAAACATGTCAACATTTTTTATTTATTTATATGCTTTAAACAATCTGGAATGCATTAAGATGAAAGTAGTTTTGAAAATACCTAGTTTCAACATTTTCATATGATTCCAAAAGCTTTCTGTCAGAAATACATGCCAGTACTCATGGAACAATCCAAATTTACACAATTGTATTATTTTAATTTTGTTTCATTTCTATGGAAAAATACTCTCTTTAGAAAGTTAATGCTAAAGCTTTCTTGACATTTACTTGCCACTTTCCAGTACTAAAACTAGAAAGATCATGCTGTGTAAGGATGTAAAAATCTTTTGCCTATACTGCAATATACATCAATCCTTACTGATTAATATTGTAGTTCTGAGACAAAGTAGCAAAATCACAATTAAAAAGAAATAGTACAGTTATTTCAGATAATCAAGATATTTATTGTTGGAACATAAATAAACATTACCTAAAAGTATGAATCTTGTCTTAATCTGATGGATGCTCAGGGCAAGATCTATTTACTTCAAACCATTCATCTATGCAGCTGTTGGATACAAGAAAAAAATGAAAACTATTGACATGAATACCAGTAACATTTAGCAGTAGGATATGAATATAAATGGGTTTCTCAATTTCACTGACAAGTAGAACTTTATATTATACAAAGAAGTATATGCATATACACACATCACTGGAAAAATTAATAATCCCAAACCACAGTAATATTTGGGTGTTAAACACAGTTGAAAACCTAAATTTCTTAAGTGTTAAAATTTTCTAAGGAAGAATTGTACAAATCAGAGATTTTATACAAAGGTTAATTTGCTACTAACATTATCACCGTGTTTATTCATTGACATTTTTCTTTCTGTAAAGTACAGACACTTATGAAAACATAATATGAAACAGGTTTAAAAAGCATTTCCCCCTCTCCCTGCCCAACTCTATCAGCTTTTAACAAAACTCAAGCCCACATGACCTAAGCTCCACAGCCATGATGCACACTCCTTTCCCATCCAGGTGATTTTCCAAGAATGAGAATCTTGTAGCAGGGAAAATTAACTTCATATACATTTGGGGGAGATGCAGAAAGATGTCATTTAAAAACAGCTGCTGCCCTTTAGTTTGTTGCTGTTTTTAAATGCAAAAAGCAACTAAGTTTTAGCACTTCTTTAAGCACACCTTAAGAAGAGTTACCCTGTAAATGTAAAATTCTGAAATTTTATATGCATCCTAAGGAATACTTGCCCTTTATGATATATGCAGAGGCAAGGCAGCCGTGCTATAGTATCTCCTTGCTGCAGCTCTTCCAGGCATATTGCACACTCCCCAGCATCTTTACTCAGCACATCCTCTGAGGAAAGAGCACAAAGTGAAATGGTTAAAAATCAGACTACTACAAGCAAAATGTTCTTTATTCAGAACATCAAGGACAGCTACAGAAGAAGGTGTTTTTTGTCCTGCAGAAAGGTAAGGATCAGTGACACACCAGCTGACTGAAGATTCATGATGAGAACCCATGCTCAGTCTTTACCATGGAGGTTAAGTTCAAGCCTGAACATAACACTTCTCTGGACAAGGCACTGTAGGTAGCTAACTAGGTGAAGTTCTTCCTAACTTCTGAACATTTAGCCTGTTATTTGCTTTTCCTACTCTCCTACTCATCTCTCTTCTGTACATCTGGTTTGCTTTGACCAGCCTTGCTGGTACTCATATTTCACACCTTCAACCTCTTCTCACCATGCCGGCATGTTCTACATCCCATCCACCTTCTTCTCAGTGTGAAGTATGAAATTGTTAAATGTAGGAATGTGAGATTTCCATGAAGAAAAGATCATTGCTGTACGGCTCCAATGAATCCTGGAGACACTGAATTTTTGCAGCATTACCAAGTCCCGGAACAAAGGAGGAAAAAGTAAGTTACTAGGAATGCGAAAGAGCTGGCTTTCACTAAGGAAGTTTCTGGGAAAACATATTATTTTTAATAAAAACCTTCTCTCTTGGACACTTCTGTTAGCCAGAATGTGGGATGCAGAACTCAGTCTTAGCACGAAGCAAAACATAAGATCACAGAAGGCCTGGCTTGCCAGACGCAGATTAGAAGTCCAAGTTAGACACAACCTCACACAGTCCACAGGGCACTCCCAACAAGAGACTACATAGCAACCAAACCGGCAGATCAGAAAGGTGCACACTTGGCAAAGTCAAGTCCACGCGTCCAAGTTTCCATGGTTTCATGGGAAAAGCTTCCCCTTCTTTGCCAAAAGGCACCTTAAATGATTGCTTATGCAGAGTACCTTTTGCAGCCACGACTGAGAAACCAGCAGTTCTATACTGTTCTCTCCAGTGGCTCCAACACTCACCACTGGCATTCCAAACACAGACAATGACAGACAACCAGAAAGCTACCACGGCAGCTAGAAAGTAAAAGGAAATTAGGTCTACATTGTTTCCATTAAATGACAGCCAGCTGTCCTGCAGGTGCTTGGGTTTCTAAAGCAGTGCTTATTTCAGTCCCCACTATATTCATTGGTTATGCTAAAAATACTGTATAATGTCATGTGCATAGCACCTTCATGGAGATGTGAAAAATATCCAGCAAGAAGTGAACTATTATAAAGAAAAATATTCGAAACAAACCAATAAACAATATATATCCACCACAACAAAGAAAATTTCAATCTATTTTATACACAATAACATTATTGGTGGGCATAATATAAAAAAAACTCCTGTTGTTCCATCAGAAGCTGTAAGCTTCTCAGAACACTGGAGATACTAAAGAGACAAGGTAACTTAAAACAATACAAAAGATTTTAAGAACTTTTACCTATCAACTTGCGCAGAAGAGAGTGCTAAGGATAATACTACCTTGAGGTTGGATTTTGGTGTTTGTTTGTTTGTTTGGGTTTTTTTTTAATATCTGACACCAGGAGGCAAATACTCTCCAGACATTGTCCTGCTACAGAGATATCAATCTTTGCCTGATGCTTTCAGACTTTTCCCTCCTAGACCATCTCCGCACAACTTTACAAGAACTCCTGTGAGCAGTTCTCTTCTCACAGCTAGGTTGTAGGAAGCAGCACCATTAATAATTCCAGTATGTATCATACATTCAGAGCATACTTAATAAAAGTAATTTTTTCCACAGAGTCCCTTTATCAGATCAGCAGCTGCTACTCAAACCAAAATGGGACTAAGATATTTCTAGTGAATTAAATCCCAATCTCACTCCCTCAAGCACTCTTGAGAGGGAAGCATTTAGTCAAGCTTTGATAAGAGAAATTAAAAAGCTGTTCGATAAAAATACAGTTTATAAAACAAAGCATTCCTGTGAACAGCTTTCCCATCATTCTCTATTGTACATGTCTGGCTTATCCTGCACTCCCCAGACTGTACAATGCTTGGGTCTGAACTCCCACTGAGCAATTTAACAAGGTTCTGCACCTTTTGGCTAACATTAGGGCATGATGCCAATTTAAACATTTGCATCTCCCACTAGCCCTGGCCTAAGTGTCTGACACTCCTTTTATTTTCCCTCCAGTATCCCTGCACTCTCCCTCTTGCCAATACTGGCCCTACTGCACAAGTCCCTGGCAAGCAGCTTGCCGCCCTCCCTGGCTTCACCCCAGGCTTTCCAAGTGGGATGAGACACCGGGCACATTGGGCTTTGCCTCATCAGCCAGAGGGAGCTGGTG
Source organism: Eopsaltria australis (assembly GCA_034509425.1). Taxonomy (NCBI): domain Eukaryota; kingdom Metazoa; phylum Chordata; class Aves; order Passeriformes; family Petroicidae; genus Eopsaltria; species Eopsaltria australis. Next base: position 4,004,950 of record JAVTVJ010000105.1, read on the forward strand.
CGAATGACAGCCAGCACAGACCGGACCTCAGACACACCGTGCAGTTCTGCCACCCCTGCACAAGAGATTTTGTTAACAGGTCTCAATGCTCCTCTTCCTCTGGAATAATGAGCAATCAGCATTCCCTACTTGTGTTAGCCTCATGAATCCTACCTAAGGCTCTTGTGCATAAATGCTGAAGGAATGAGTACAAAACAAAACAACTGCTGTAAATGCCCGTGTGTAACTTGCACATTAACATACTCCAAAGCCGTATAATTAAGCTCATAATTAATTACACATGTAGAGTGACGACAGCAAAACCAATCCTTCACAGACTTATGACATCTTGGACACCTTTTGACCATTTCAGGTGATTCGGATCATCAATCTCAGACAAAGAAAAAGGAGTGAATAATCCTGTTAGACCTGTATTGGGTCAGAATTTGTCCTGTACTTGTTTTATACATCAGTCTCCTACACCAACACTGGCTTGTATCAGATGGAAGTCAGTTTAAGGGCCATTTAACAATGACTTTTAAATGTATCTGTTACAGAAAAGCCTATATATCATTTTGCACAGAACCACTGCAGTCTGAAGAGGTTTTTTGTTTTCATCTTTTCCTGCAGCAGAGTGATTCAGCAGATACTTTTTTAAAAATAATTTTTCCCTTAAAAAAAAACCCCAAAGAAACAACAAAACACACAAACCCAAAGAAAGAGTAAAGCAGCTTAAAACTTCATCGATGTTATGATTAAAACATTTATATCAGTGTATTACCTAAGTGGAAGTGGGAAGAGGAAATAAGCCGCATTTTTCCATTTCGCCCACATGTGGGTACACAGACAAATACCACACCCCCACATCCACGTGCACTGCACCTAAGAGGAGGTAAACACTCCTCCACCTTCCCAGCTACTTGAACAAGTACTCACAAGCCAAAGACTGGTGTCAAAGATTAAATCTTTCAAAAGAGCATAGTATTTCCCTCCTGACTCTGCTCAAGTATTTCTTCCTCTTCTCCTCTATCCCTGGTTACTACTGTTTTAACTTCTGGTTGTCAGTAGTTTTTCCTCCTCAGCTTCTGCTTTTATCTTCACTGGAAAATAAATTCTACTCCATTTCTGCATTTATAGCAAAATAGGTAGTAGAGGATTAAAAATCAAGCATTCCAGCCATTTTGTGCATACTTCACCAATTAAAAACTTTTCCTAGAACTTTGGAAATACATCCAATAATTATGAAAGCCACTAACTCAGCCATGATTAGGATTATAGGCAAGATATGTGATTAAAGTGTCTTAAAACTGAAGACTGCATAAGCACATGCACTGCATACCTTCTGGATAAGGTAATTAAAATCTGTGCTGCTGATTTTTGTTTTTCCTTTTAAAACACAGGCAGATATAGCCCTAGGCTCAAGAAACTCAAAGTCACAAATCATAGAGATGTCAATATATTTTGGGAGATATCACTTTATAACTGCAGTATTTTACATCTCTCCGGGCATTCACTGGAAACAGAACTGCAAGTTAGAAACACCTTGACCCAAATCAGTATGACAACTTTTCAAAATGTATTTTTTCTAAAATTTAAAACCTTAAATATCCCTGGGAAGCTGCCACCACAACTAGCTTACTAGTTAAGGACACCACAAAGGTCAACCCTTCTGGGAATACAACTGAAACTTAATTGAAACATACCTTTTGGACAGTATTGGCACTAAAATTGGTAAAACAACAGCCGTTAAAAATGCTGATTAAACTTTATTAAATAGTACATATTATCATGTATCTGTTACACATTCATTCAGTTGTGAAGTTGATGACTAAAAACTGTCTTAGCAAAGTACTAGAGACTGTGTTTGCTTGTTTTTAAATAGAGTATGTAGAGCTCTAGATGTCTAGAAGCCAATATATTTATTCACATGTATAGCATGAAGTCATCCATACAGCAGAATTCATTCCACATTTTTACTGTTATCACCTTTGCTAATATCACAAGCACTCAAGGAGGACCTACCTATTTCCACAGGTATCTTACCATTTGGCACCCAGGAAGCCTATGTGTGTGTGATTACACACTTATCAAATGTTATTGACTTGATTTACTAAATCTTTATGGCTTCTGTTGCATCTGGTTTTCTCCCTCTCCATTTCTTTCTGGCTGTTTCTTTTTATGCTGTCATCCTCTTCACACTCATTTTCCCTAAAATGTGTTCTCTCTAGACCTGTATTTTCTACCACTCCTCCTACCTCCATCATCTCATTTAATTTTCTGTTGCAAAGCAGGCACTGGAGAATGGATGAAGAGAAATATTATTAACTATCTGATACAAAAAATATGAACAGCCTTCTTACATGGGGTTAATATCCTTGGGAGAAGTAGAAACCAGAATGGAAGGAATATCATTGTTCAGGATGTGCTTCTCTTATGTCCCTCAGCAATTGTCTTTGCTAAGTGGTATTGACTGCAAGCAAAACCTGTCTTTCCCAGCCCATCCTAAACACTAGGAGAGCCAGCAGTTTGTTTGACACTACAGCTGGTTTTCAGTGTTCTGGCTGCCACAAGAGAAATACTCTTGATTCTCTAGGGATCATTCTTGAATGACCAGATCAGCCATCCACTGCTGCTGAAAAGTTGAGGCAGAAAGACACTCTGAGGGGGAGATGATTCTTTAGTGCTCAGAGCCCTTAAAAGCAGGAGGAACATCATTCAGTTGTCACTGCAGAGGCTTATTTTGCCACTCAGCTTTTACAGCTACAGGGTCAGTCAGCAGACTGAGCAAGGCAGAGCTGAAGCCAATAGCTTAGTTCACCTATGAAAGTTGTGCCTTCACAGCCAGAAGTGGAACATCCATTGCCCTCAACAGGGAACACACCTTCTGAAGAAGCAGTGGGTTCCCAACTAGAAATATTTCTTTTTGCTCTAATATAAGCCACCTCCTCTAGATCAGATGTAAAAGGGGAAGATATTTAACATCCAGTGTTTTAACTTGTACCACAGTTAAGCAGTTTTCAGGATTCACACAACCACAAAGTTGAGCAAATGGGAATCCAGTATTCAGAATCCCTGAATAACTTAAATCCAAATTCCCTTTTATGCTGCTGAAAAAACCAATACCCTTGTGCTAATCAAACAAGCACAAGTTGCAACTTTTTGTGCATACAATAACCCCAAACACCACTGCACGACTCATGTGGTAATACCCAGAACTTAAGCAATCCACAAATACCTTCCCAGCCACAACATACAAAATCTAAACCTCTCCAAAGCAAGCTAACAAGCTACAACAAATGTGGCACTTCATCACATACTGACAAAGTGCTTGATGAATTGCTGGGTTGGGGGGGTGTGGTGATGCTGTTTGGCATCTCACTCTTCACCCCTTGCAACATGGCAGCCCATTACAATTTCCTACTTAAAGTCCAAGCATTATCCTTGTTTTCCCCGTCCCTCTCACGTTGCTCAGTGTTGGTCCAGGACTGAGATAGCTATGTACAAACAGAACCCCATAATGAAAGACTTCCTGCACAAACATTGTCTAGAGTCTTTGGTGCTCCTTCTTCTTAAAACACGAAAGTAAAGGGGAGGGAGCACACAAAACAAAGGGAAAAGTCACACAAGAAAAATATTTGCAGAGTAAGGCCTAACTGGCCACACTTGTATAGCAACACCAGGCTGAGATAGAAGGAGGTGGCTGCAGAAGTTTCATTGCTTCTTAGCTAACCCACATTTGAAGAACTGAATTTAAATTTTTGTGGGACATTCTGAGCTTAGTAAATTCTGAGAAATACCTAGATGCTTCCTGTTCAGATAGATAACAATTGGGTCTATGGTAGAGAAAAAATACTTCTGGTTAGATAAATATAAAAACTGAAATAGTAGTGCCAGAAATACATTTTAGGGAGCAGGAGTAAAAAAGGGTATATTGTGTAGTTGTAGTTTACCTACATATCATTGTATCCAGGTAGCTAATTAATATAGAAGGCAGAAGCATTTGCACACCGAGAAAACCTATTTTTTTGTAGAGAGATTCAGCTCCAGCGACCACAAGGGAAACCTAGCTGGAGCTATATGATAAAGGGTGCCAATACAAGTTAGGGTTCTGAAACAAACAAACAAAAAAAATTAAATCCCAAGTGTAAATAACACAGCTTTAATACAATGTCCAATTAAGGTATCTTGCTTGCAGACAAAGCCAAGGCTCCTGGTGAAAAGCTAGACTTTGCAAAAAAGGCCGAGTAGTCAGAGAAATAAAGCTTCTTGCTTCCAAGCTTCAACATCCACAACCAATCCTGTGCTATTTTTATCAGTGTACCAGCTTTCTCAGTCCATTTCTGGCAGAAAGTGTTGGGGTCAGACAGGTATTCATATATAAGTAGATAAGTAGATAAGTTCCATCAGCCCAACGGGACATGAAATATCTTGTACCCCCATCTTCAGATTTATTCCCAGTGACTATGCCTTGCCACAGTAATTCAAGATTTGCTGTCAACACAATTATCTGATTGACTCTAAAACTTCTGCTTAAGTCTTTCCAACTTCTGTTTTATTGGTCGGCTTGCAGTTTAAGATGCCTTTGGACATTAAATCATGTCAAGAAAGCGAAATAACTTTCTCCTGTTGCACTGACTTTTAAGGATAAGTTCCATTCACCACATTTGTATCTACCATCTCTTTAAATTGTCAAATTTTAGTCTAGGTATGGGCCAAAGAGCTGCACCTGTTCATAAATGAATCACAAATAAATAGTCTTGTCCTCCAGAATGTGATGTAAAAAGCCTTTGTGCCAGCCTTACCCAACTTGTAGTACAAGTCCCCACTTCAAGTGAACTGATAGATATTTGTTTTTTTGAATGATCCAAGGGGTACCTTGTTCTTGAAGAGTCTTCCTTGGCATAGTGTGTTTTGTTCCAAGGCTCACCCTGCTCCCGTCAGATACACTGCTTCTGGGAGACAATACTTCTAAATATTGTCTTCTCAGGATGTGACTGGGTGAAAAAGTCTTGAATGCAGCCATAGCAAACTTAAACCCCACCATGAAATCCCACCATGAATGGTGCATCCTAGCACATGCTGCCCGAAACAAAGCTGCTCACTGCAGCTCACTGAATAAGGAAGCTGCCTTCAGGCTGTTTTCTTGGTTTTTCATCAGTTTTACGTGACCTCTCAGGTTATCTGGTGTTAATCCTGAATGTCAGGAGTTGAAAGCAGCATGTAAAGGGGCAAATCCACAAAAACAAAACAGCAGCCAAACAAGATACTTAGGAAACAGCATAAAGAAAAGGATCACTTGGGGAATACATCCTCCTTGGCTCCATCTGGTAAGAATGATTTACACCTCTCAAGGCTGAGTTTACCATCAAAAAGGATCTTACACCACAAGTATGCTACAAAAGGAGCATACTTGATTAAATGGCCAGAGGCAACCAGCATGTATTGCTCACAGAGTCTGCTGCATTTAGAGAGGATCTTTCTTACAGGGAGCTGGAGATAGAGCTGGGATGAAAGAAACTTACAGAAGCAGGCAAGAAAGAGTAAGTGTGGGATCCACACATGCAGATCTTCTATCGTTTTTGTTTGTTCAGGAGTAAAACAAAGCAAAGTATTTAAGTGCTGCTTACACATACCCACCAATCCATACCAGTACTAAGAAACTTCTGTGGTAGATAAAAAATCAGCTTAGGTCTATTGAAAACATGGGACTGCAGTCCAGAAATCCAATTCAAAGGTGGGTGAACCATACAGTTTCCACTTAAGCAACAGGCAGGGTTACCAAGCAGGGTACTCTCAAGAAAAATTACTGGAATTTCAGCTTGTCTTACATAGCACGTAACTTCTTTACCAAAGGTGAAAAAACAAAACCCAAAACCAAACAAGCATAAACCCAAATCCACCAAAAAAACAACCATTCAACCAACTAACCAAAACAACAAAAAAACCCCAACCCCACCACAACCAGCCAGGCATATAACCCCAAGAATTTTTATCTACAGAAGCTTCTTCTGGTAGTAAATCACTTGGGTATCTGAGTTAATTATATCATGAAGAAAAGCTACCACTGTGACAGGAGAAAGGTGAAGAATTCCTTCCAAATACAGTGCAGAGACGGGTCTCTTCCAATAACTTGGAAGGAAGTCAGAAGGAAGACTTTGCTCAGATGCTGTAAGTCTGTTAAAATGAGCAACTTTTCCAAATCAAAACTAGATGCTATCACCAACAATGTTCCTAAAAACTGGGCAGGTAAGGCAGAGCACAGATGTGGCAGAGGAAACAACACTGTCTGATCAAGTTGAAGATTTAAAAGTACAGGAAGTTGATGTGACTGTTCAAAAAGATCCCCACTGAGTTTAGGAAATCCCTTTTGCTTTGTCAGCTTTTTAAAGTGACTAAATTTATTTTATCTCCAACACAAAAGAAGACCAAAAAGATTGCAGAGCAGTTCTCCAAATGATAAGTCTTCAACCATTCACCATCACTGAAACTACAGCCAGAATTAAGAGAAATTGCTTTTCAGAGATTTTCAAGTAAGTTTCATTCTTCATGGTCTGCAGTGAACTAGGAGTGTGATGGGGACACGCTGGCCTATTGAAATCTGTGAGAACTCTCCCCTGACAGAAGGCAGACAAAACAAGCACATTAGAAAACTTCACAGAAGAAAAAGGTAGGGCAGTAAGCGTCCCTGAACAACAGAGACAGAGAGATGGAATGAAGAGAAGCAGCTCAGATGAAGTTATCTATCCTATTAGTCTGGGCAATATAGGTTACTTTAATGGCGACGTGTTTTGAAGTTGGATGAAGGATTTGAGTCCATGTTTTGTTCACTTTGTCCTTTTTCAGGTTCCTGTTCCAGGCTTCCTACAGGTGCCCTGAGCACATTGAGTTTTGCCAAGTCTTTTTTCCAGTCTTTTAACATTGGCCAAGTAACTGACTCACTGCAAGCTTGCAGAGGAGTTTGGTTTGATCTGATGCAAAATGAGTGCATAGGGAGATGGCATGAAAGATGAAACTATGAGCCTAAGGTAAAACAGGAGGAGGGGAGAAAAAGCAGGTGTGTGTGACTACAGCACTATTCTTAGGGAAGATACGATGCATTACCAAGCAACACACAATGAAAACATTGGTGCCAAAACTCAGTGTGCATAAAGTCTGGCTTATTAACCCCAGTGCCAGGTGCTAGGCCTAGAAGGTACTTTTCCCAGCAGGCTCCAGATAAGCCTTCTCCAGATTAACATCTGGTGTTAACGTACATACACGGGACAAGGATATAAACCACTGCATAATTTTTACTTGTCTGTCTATTCTGTTTGCAGCAGACAGACTGCTTTTAACAAGCTATTCCTATTTTAAATGCAATTATCCTTGTGATAGAGATGGAATGCAAAACATGTCTGAATGCAAAAGGTTCTGATAACATCAGATATTGAGTCAGAGTTTTCGAAGTTATCTCTATTTTTCTACTCTACAGTAACCCATTATTCAGTATTATAATTTATTGCAGCAAGCACAGAGATACAGTATGTCTGGTGGTAACAGGTTATTACTGTGCCAGTGAGATACTGAGTATGTAGGTATTGAATTGCAAGAGGAGGAAAAAACCCAAACAAAAAACCAAACCACCATTAAACCTTCCTTTAAATTTTAAAGTAACTAAGTGAAATAAAAAACAAGCACAATTTCAACAGTATTCAGCAATCCATGATCATTCAAGAACAGTAACACAACAAGATTAACATGGAAGATGTGTTAAAAAAAAACGAGAAGTTCCCCAAAGACACTTCTCCAGTATTTGTTCCAAGTTGCATGCCCATAATCTGGCAGTATATTTCTACAGCCATATTAAAGTTTTGTTTTTCTCCTTGTTTTTTCAAATTCAGACGCTACCAAAACTACTGAACACCATTATGACATCATTTCTCCTAATAAAGCCATAGATAAAAATGGACTTCCGTGGAACTGGCGAGAAGAAAAAAGGTGTTAACCAAACTATTCCTTCCTCCATCTCTTCGTTCCAAACAAATAAACATTATTTATGGGCTAAAAATTATCAGTGAATACTACATTCTTGCTTAGCTACACAGGGGCTAGCAAGTACCTAACACTACACATGAATAGTACCCAATGAAACTTCACACAAGGAAGGAGGGCATGAGGAACATGGTCAAAATGATGAAAATCTGATACGGTTTCAAATTACAGATAGTTGTTAGTGCAGGGTTAAAGTGGAAGTTGATGTTTTTATGAAGAAATTTTAACAAGGTTTCATGAGTGTAAATATAATTCAGCACTAAACACCAGTTAAGTTTCTCATGTTTCAGCTGTGTATTAGAACTTGGGTAATTTCTGAAGCTGACCAAATCTGTAGCCACGTGAGACAACGTTACACAAACTTTGGGGAGCAAGGAGGTTCCTGCAGGAAAGATAGAATAGTGATTCTAGAACAGGATGTAAAACACCCACTGATATAGGTACAAAATACTGGATTTTGGTAAAACTGCTAGAAACTGGTAATCTTTTCTCCTGTGTAAGCAGTGATAATAATCCCCAGTTTAGAAGTGAGAGTACTCTATCACACTAGCAATGCTCTCACCCAGCTTGTTTCCGAAATTTGGCTTGTTTTATCACTGAAATCCCCAACAAAAGCTGGACTGACTTCTTTTCTACTTTGAAGGGCTGAATCTGCAGTTCAGAAGCACAAGACTATTTAATAATCAAAGGGTAGCAGGTTTTAAAGCAAGATTTTAATCTGAAGAAAAAAATTAATTACAAATGACATTTCAGGCAGTACTTTCAAATTGATCTGCCCTTAGGGCAGTTTCTGAGCCAGAAGGAGTGCCTCTTATTCTTTTATACTTCTTTAGGAAAAAAAAGGAGAAAGTCCTGATCTGCAAATAATTTGTATTAGTTCCTGCAAAACAGTGAGGAATTCAGGTAAGGAAATACCATTAAATTCCTACACAGATCACTCAATCTCAGTGAGATGTATTCTGGCATTTATTTTTTAAAACCTAATGATTTCAAGTAGTTTTATTTCAAAATCCAACAGATGAAACCCATTTTCTATGATTAGAAAAGGGATATTTTCAAGGCAGACTGCTGCTAGCAAATGAGTAAAATCTTAAGGTTTTAGAGGTATCAGCTTTAAAGACTGCAGAATTACCATACAAAACTAGCAAAACTAGGAACATTCTTTCCCCTGGAGCTAAGTTCCCAGCAGTCACAAGACTGCAGCAGTTGCAGACGCGATTTATGACATCCTCTGAATGACCTCTCGGAGCTAAAGACTGATTAAGTGCAAGGCATGGAAGGAAGGTAGCTCCTGTCTGCCCGCATCACATGATGCCGAGTCCCTGGGCTCTCTGCTGCAGGCAGCACTGCGCTGCCATTATGTAAGAGAGGCACAACCACACACACACAGCGTGCAGGTACCGGGTCCCCTCCTCGCCTGAGCTGCATCACCCCTCGTGTCACACACAGATGTTCCCTGCAGCACAGGTCTATCTGTCATCTTCTAGGATGAGAGCTGTCATTTGACTTCAGCAGCACTGTCAATGCAACAGCAAGACAACACCAGCACATGAGGTTCCTTAACCTCAGATAGCATATAAGCAAAAGAAATAACTTGAGCTATCTATTCAGCACATGAATGATCCCATTTTCTCTACTTCTTTCAGAAACAAGCGGGCTTGTTCTATAGCTGTCAAAAGCTTCACTGTATTTATCCAGTGCTGCATATAAAATATTCCCATGGCACAGGTATGCATTTATATAAAAGCAATTCCAGTGTACTGAGAAAAAAAATGGTGTCCTGCTCTCAAGAACTGAATTAAGTATGAGGTGACATTGCAGCTATTTTGCCACGGCTTTGTCACAGAAGTTTAGTCTAGCAGATTTAGGCCTGGCTGAAGGGAAAGTATGCAGAAAATACTTCTCCCCAAATGTTTGTTAAAAGAGTAAGTCACATGCACAACAAATCAGAGAAAAGTTAAAGATATTAATAGGTGTGATCTCTGCAGTATGTCCTTCTCAGCAGGATCCAAGCATGTCAACTTTATTTCATTACAGAAGAAAGAAAAACCAGCATCATCTACTGAGCATTTCCAACCTGAACCATGAAAGTGAGCCGTCATAGCTTCTTTACAAATCTATATTCCCCCTTCTCTTGCATGAAAAGTAAAACATTAAGCAGTATTGATACCTCAACCACCACCACTACATCTCCATGAGTACATCTTACTGAGATAAATGGGGCCAGTCTGCAGTTCTGAGAATTGCTGCTCCAGACACTCAAAGTACTTCCCTGTCAGTTACACTGTGTTCCCATTTGATGAGCTTTCTTCACAGCCACACCATTACAAACATGCAGCTTACTCTTCTGGCTCCATAGCAAAGGGTTGACAGTTTGTGGGTGTGGAGGAAAGATAAGACTGCAGCCTCTAAAAGTGCTGCAACTCCACACCGTAACAGACTGACCCAGTTCATTCAGTGACTGAGGCTGGAATGGGGTCACTGAAGCAGGTCCTACCTCCTCTCTTTAGGAGGCAGGCACAGGTTGCACAAGTTGAACTACAGTGTGGTTTTATTTTGTGACACTTATCAGCATTACTCTTCAAGGTGAACAGCCTCCCTTCCCAACTAAATTGAACTGCAACAGGCTGCTTTTGTAGTAATGCTCTTCTGTGAGGTACCAAAAACTGTTGAAGGAGAGATTTGGGATGGCAAGCAGGAAATAAAGCTTTACTGAACAATGGGAGGAAGAAATTAGGTTTGCCACTGTTCCTCCTGGCAGTCTGGTTTGGACAAGTAACTGTCTTTGGCCTAGACTGGTGAACATCAGTGAAAGTTTGCTCTTGTTCAAACATTATCAACAATTCTTAAAGGGAGAACGTACAAACCAGTCAACATATTTAAACCAAACATTACATCAAAAACAATTTCTCTTCTTAAAATGACAATTCCCTCCTCAAATTTAACAATGATTTTCAAGACAAGTTATGAAAAGTCTGAGCTGGTATTATATTAATTCACAGAACATCTGTGCAAATGTCTGAGATGAAAATTTTATTTACTATAATAATGTTCCACTGTCACCACATTAAACAAAATCTCAGAGTTCAACAGTTCTTTATATTTTCAAGAACTACTGAGGAAAGTTTTAAAGCATTAGGGAAAGTGAATGACCCTCCTACATACTCTGGAGGATGTTCAGGAGTACACAAGATCAAAAGAAAGAGTAAATACCACTATTTTAACTGCAAGCAAGGGTTAAGTGTCTTTTTGCATGTTCTGTTAAACTACTTTTTAAAGCGTGCTCTTCTGACTCCCCAGCATCCCCGAGGACACAGCACAGAACCACCTAGGGCAGAGTAAGAAGCTAGAAAATAAACTTTTAGTCGAGAATCTTGTTAAACTTTTAAAATGAAAGAACCAAGAAATTCTATGGAGAGTTTTACACCTTGGATAAAGTGGAATGAAATAACTGATCTGCCTTAGCATTATTTTGTACAGCTCTGCTGAAAGTCTAGTCCTATTAAAGGATGAGGACAAGGAGGAAGGCTTAAGCTTTTCCAGGCAGACTGGCAAGATGCCCTTTTGCAAGGTCTTTCAGGGTATGATCTCAGGAGCCCTGGCAGAGAAATTAACTTGAAGTTAATAATTCTTTTCATTCCTGAAGTTTTGAGTGCATCAGTCAAAACAGTTGAGAGCATCAGCCCTGCCGAATAAAATACTCTCCCTTGGTGCACAGAAGCGATCAAGCAAATCAAGTCACTGCAGTGGGCAGGACTACCAGAATCATGCATTTTGGTACTTCAAGTTATAGGTTAAGGTGCACTGTTTTTCTTTCCTTCTACTATGAACTCAACATGTTGAGGCGTAAGTATCTTGCCCCAAAGATGCTGAAACAGACAGCAATCAACAAAGCTTATAACTTGCATTATTAAAAATTAGGTCAGCCCCATTCACTAAGAGTGTTTCCAAAATATTTTTATTTAGTCCTTTAGGTGACTCATGCCACTATTGAAGTCTCTACTACTGATCAAAATGCATGTTATGGCTGTTATTTCAATGCTGACAACTCCTCTAGAAGGATTATTGCTTACACAGATTTCAGCTCAATATTCAGACACTTGCTCACATGCAGGCCTCAGCATGTGGCAGTCCCAGCAAGAAATGCTTTCCTCACAAGACAAAACTTAACCCAACACCTCAAACTGATTTAGAACAAAACTCAGTGTGTTTAAATCACAACAAAACCCTGCTCTGCATCCTTGCTAATGTGAATCAATTGCACTGTTGTGGCCCAAGTCAGTTTGAGTCAGCTCAGTCAGGCAGAGCATGGTGCTAATAACACCGGGGTTGTGGGTTTCAGTCCTTGTGTGGGTCATGCACTTGGGAGTTGGACTCAATGATCCTTGTGTGTCCCTTCCAACTCAGAATGTCCTGTGATTCTGTGAATTTGGTTAGACAGCATGGTAACATTCCACTGTTTGTGCCTGGTGATAGACCAAACACTCCAGAAAACAAAGTGCATTGCCAGACAGGAAGAGCACATTGAGTTCCACTCCTGCTTTTCCTTCTGCTACACATACCTTAATTTTTAATATTCTGTCTGTAATTGTTTTCCATATAGTAATTCTCCATTTCCAAGAAATTGGATAAACTCTTAATATAAAATTATATCTGTAATCCCTGCTAGCTGTGATGTCTGATCTCCTGCTGTTTTTTAATATGATAGGTATAAAAACTCCACTTGTTGTAATGCAAAAAGTAAAATTACAAAGTCCTTACCTCAAGTAAGGAAAAAAACTTCAGCAGTTCATGCGCTGGATGTCTCAACATTCTTCCTCTCTGAATTACACTAGTGAAAGCTCTCCCCCTTAAAATGAACCTGAGTAAATATGTTAGCCAACAGTCAGAGCCACTGCCATGTGTGAATTAAACGCAGAGCGGTCTGAGCGAGAGCAGCACTGATGTCAAAGCAGCACCAGCCCTGAGCGAGCGGCTTTGAGGAGATCGGCTTAGAAAGTTTCCAGTAGAACACCATTCCAACAGAAAGTGCTGACTTGATGAAACCCAAAATATTCCACAGGAATGTGCTAATTCAATCAAAACTTTTGAAAGAGGACAGTCCGGCTTGCCAAGCCAGCCAACCAGTCTAGTGAGCTGACTGGCTCTCCCCAGCTCTCCAGGGTCACTGGCTTCTCCACCTGGCCAGGTGCCAGGCTGCTATCCCTGCCCTCTGAGGGGCCCTCTAATAATAATAAAAATAATGGAGTCTTACAAAGTGTGCTGAGAAACAAACAAAGCTATTTAAAAATGAAAACCAGAATTACTTCAGAACCAGCTGCAGGGTTTAATGAGAAGGAATTGGGTGCATTTGTTGCAAAGCATCTAAAGTCACAAGTCTGTCCTCTGAATCCTCTTTGTAAAACATCTTCCAGTGAAAAAAGCTGTATCAAAATTGTAACAACACAAAATAAGCAATAATTATGTTCAAAACCCAAACTTCACTAAGCACCTCTAATCATCAGCAAGGAGTTTAAGTCAGGTTGCTTCCAAAGCACTGAGGAAATTCACATAAATGCCCCTGCCTGACCAAAACACAGGGCTACAGTGTAAGCAACACCTTTCACAGAGCAGTCCCTAGGTATGCTCCCTGCTTGTCACCATGACAAATTTGAACAAGATGGTGCAAGGGGTCTCTTTTAACACTATGGAGAAGCTCAAAGGAATAGGTATGGCTACACAATATTTTAGCAGTCTTTTTTGAAAACCCTGTCAACTAGCAAGTAACACACTTTCTTCATGAAACTGGCTTTTGGCAACCTGTGGTTAGTGCATGGGACCTACTCTGGCTCCTCAGTGATGCCTTTTTCTGGTCTTAGGAAATAAAGGCTCAGACACAGTTGGAGGGTTGGGGGTCGTTTACCTCGGTATTTTAATAGGGTCCCGTTCGATGGCTTCTGCCATCCAGGTAGAACGCGTCGCAAAAGCCCCGTCCCCCCAGTCGAGTATACAATGAAAGACTCTACACATTAGCAGATCTACCAGGAGGGCCCAGTAAGGGGCCTGGGTGGGCTAACTTCTAGTTTACAAAATCTGTCCTACTAGGAGACCTTGAGGGCTCACGAAAACAGGGTGTTTGGTCTTCTAACTCTACGTGGTTTCAGGGGTGTTTAGTCTACCGGCCTGCTAAACGCCATGAAACCAGGCTAAACTATCACCTAAAGCATCACAAGTATGCATGCTAATACTTGTGAATATAGGGAACAGTGTAAGAAGTATTCAGAAGAAAAGCAGAAAAATCCTTCAGGCATCATCAGCAACTCAGCAAGGAACAGTATTTGCTAATTGCTAGGAAAGGTTTTTCAAGACAGCGTCACCAACCACCACAATGTTTTTTGCACAATATCATTCATTTAACCAGCTTTTGTATAAAAATGCCTAGATATTGGTTCATGTGTGAACACCACAAGTAGTTTAAGAAATGTGGAACAAAGTTTCACAGAAAAAAAGAAAGAGCTCTTTTAAAATGCTGAATTGAGTCAGCAATGAGATCTCTGTTGCAGGCAAGTCACATGATTTTGAAAGAATAAGGCTAATAAAATGCACTGATAGATTTATATGAAAATCAGCACAACTTCCAGCATAGAACTAAGACAATTCTGTGACCACTCTTTCAGAAAATACATGTAAATCAGACAGCTGCCCGAGTTTGCAGTTCACTGACCCTTTCAACTGCCAAATGCAATGTACAAAGGTAGCTCAGAAAGCAATTAGAGATTGGCTGAGAGGACTCATTAATTTATTTAAACTTCAAATCACAACTAAGCAGTCTTGTAACATTTTTCTGGGGGAGACTATATACCTCAGACTCATATTTAAAAAGAAAGGTTTGTCTTCTCAGAATGACAAAATATACACAACTTGCTCCCTGCTGTTTCTTAGAAAGAACAACTAATACATTTATGGTACCCTGAGGAAACACATCTAGAAAAGAACTAGACAAAATACAGTTCAATTCAACCTCTCATTCTCTAAATATTTCTGTATCTGCAAAGTCTAAGGCTCTCTTCAACTACTTGCAACACAAAACTCAGAGACAAAAGAAGGTGAGGGTGAAAAAAGGAAGTAAAGTAAAAAGATATTTTTCCTTCTAGTGATAATAGGACTGGGAAATATCAGTGACCAACACAAGCAAATGATGCCTGGTTGGCTCTATTCAAGTATATATGGCATAAGGCCAAGATAACAATGAGAAAGTAAAGCATAAAGAGATGCCTTCCATTTTGGAGGAAGGTATCGAAAGTTGACAGCAGCACCTTTTCTTCTCTCAAACAAAACTTGAGATCTCCTTGGCAAAAAGGCAGATTCATCACTGATCTCATGATGACAAACAGCAAAACAGACAAGAAAAAAATGCATGCATATAGACATTCATATGCAGGTCTGGGCCTGAAATCATGGCAGCATTTAGTTACCAATCTGCTAGTTAATTTTCTTCCATTTCATTAAAGGGACCACAAAGTAACAACCGAGCACTGCACAACTCAGAAGCCATATCCTCAATTTCTTCATGCTGCAGTAATTTAAATAGCCAGCCATAGGCTATAATTTAATATTTAGTCTGTGACTCCAGGAGCTAACCAACTGGAGCCACAAAGATGAATGCACACTTCTCGGAAGTGTTTATGAAAATGAGACCATACCTCTAAGTAAGTATCTCTCTCAAACCAGCCTACCTAATTTGATAGTTTCCTTATTTCACACTTACATAACCATTTCCTAGAATCAGTTTCTGAGGCTCACTGTACAGCAGACACACTCCTAAACTGAGAGACGACATGCTGCTGTTAACTCATATTGCATTGCCCACAACCGATTTTGTCATGCTGCAGATTATCCAGGGTAGCTTCAGCTGCCACTCACAGGTTTTACTTCTGCTAGTTTGCTGACTTAAAAAACTGTGCAAAGGTAACAAGATGGCCCAAAGGAGCTCCAACCAGCAGCATGTAAACTGAAACAATGCAAGAAAGAAAAAGAAGTCTGAATGTGGCACCACTGTGATTCAAACAAACATCATAAATTATACTGAAAGGTTATGTTATGTAATTGCTGTATCTTCAAATAAAAGTTACTCAGCTGAGTGCACTCATATGTACATGTAGGAAGAAGCAGGGGAAAAGGATTTCAGTCAGTCAACTCGTAATTTGTGCACACCCCATCAGATGGATTAGTGCCAGAGCTTGTTCTCTGCCAGTCTGCCTCCTCCTGCTCCACCCCAAGTGATCCCAAGTGCATTTTCCTGCCCTTAATGGGGCGACTAGCCTGCTTCTCTCCAACGTCCAACATCCCTCAGTACACAACTTATCTTGGAAAATGTTCAGACCTAAATTTAAAAAGCAAAAACAAAGAGGAAAAAAAAGCCCTCTCTGTTAGATGAAGTAAACCTCAAATATATGTGTGATAACACTAGGAAGAAAAAAGAAGTATTTACTTTTCCAAAGTACTGTGCTTTCAAATGGATTTCACAACTCTAAGCATATGATTTCAAATTATTTTTGCAATTAAGGGCAGTAGTATTGGATAGCATTCTGCTATCCATACAAACAGGAAGGTGGGCCCAACTATTCTTCAAGGTTTGTTCCAATGACAAAGTCCAGTGTAGAATACCCTAACAGCAAGGTGCCTGGCAGGTCAAAGAGCCCATGACACTGCAGGTTATTTATGTAGTAAATAACTTATGTTGGAAGGAACTTCTGGGGGTCTTCTGGTCCAGCCCCTCACTCAAAGCATGACCAAGTTAGACTAAATTGCTGGAAGAAGGAGGTTGCACAATCTCTTCAAGTGCCTTGGCCACTCTCATGTAACATTTCTGCTTTACATTGAATCAGACTTTTCCCTGATGTAACTTGCAAGCACCAACTTTCAGCTGCTTGCTGTTCACCTCCAAAAGAAGTCCAGCTCCCTCTCCTCTCTACAATTTCTTTCTAAGTGCATTCTGTTCTGACATCTGATGACTGGTGGGCAATAATCTCATTTAAGATGCACTGTAAGATTTTCTGCCAAAGCAGGCACTAAAATTTCAGTAAGATTTTCTAATTCCTGGTTTCCTGTAGCCTTTTTATGTGCTCGCCATAGATAACTTCTGAGGCCACCAAACTAGTTACCAGAATATCTCATTAAATAAAAGATTATTACCACATTGATGTTTAAAATGAATAAATAATTATGAGCTTACTTCTTTCTTACCATTGTAGGTTATCCTTGGTTTTGTCAAGCACATCACAAGATGTAAATCCATTTCGTCAGAAGATACAAATTTTGAACATACAGGGCACTTGAATCCTATAGAAAATAAAAATATGTGTGAGCATACTCAACCATGTAGCATATATATATGTATATATATTTATGTTCAAGCCAAAAAGCTACTCTGCACACATTAAAAGAAAGAAAAAAGAAATCCTGGAGGCTTTTCAATTTTGACCTGACATTTCTTACATAAATATGATTCCCTTGATTTCTAAAGATCTCAAAATGGACCATTGTTTCTGGGAATCATTCTGGCGACAATTGCAAACATTGTCAGCACCTCTGGAACACAAACTTTCCCAACAACTTTAAGAACAGTTTAGGGCAGGAGCAACGGGATCATATGACTCTACTAAAACAGAAATTACTAATGTGTAGAGGTAGCCATTAAAATTTGAACTTGGGCAGGAGCCCTGAATTAACATGTTCATTTTTACTGGGAATCGCACTGAAACTTTAACCAAGGATCTTGGTTTTACATCTCATCATACAAGCTGCAGCATCTTTTTCTAGTCCAGGGCACTGGGAAAATATTAACTCAGGGGTGTTGCCTCACCTACTGAATCACTAATATTTCCTGTAGCACTGAATTTGTTTGACTGCTCTCATCCTAGCCAAGCATGACCTTGTTTAGCTTTTGAGGTCACTGCCTCAGGCAATGTGGGGTAAAGAATAATTAAGACAGTCTGAATTGTGATGCAACTGCATAACAGTCTATGACAAAAGTGCTTAATACCTTAATTTATGTCATTGCCAAAGACAGCAGTCTTCCAGTTAAAGGACAAGATCAGCTGGACAACTTTTACAGTCCACAGAAAAGCCTGATTGATTTTGATCTGCTGAGTAATTAACACACAAGTGAGAGACAAAAAAAAACACCAACAGGGATCTCAATGCATAATAGTTGTTAAGGAGTACACCCACAGGCAGATTGTCCAACAGGACAACATCCAGCAAAAATATCTACTCTCAGCACAAAGGCACAACTTTTGCTCTGCTCCTGTTCAAGAGTAATGATGCAGGCCTGTATAAAAGGTCACTGCACCTTTCACCAGAGCATGCCCATCTGGGCCTGCTCCCACATGTTTTAGTTTGTTGCCTCTTGCTTTTGAACTTCTAACCTTGTGAGTCCACAATAAACCAAGTCAGTCAAGGATGACGAGCAGAGCAACTTGATGCTGCACTTTCAAACAACTGATGCCTGAGAATTTTCACCTTCACTGTTAATTATTATCCAGACACAGATCAAGCAACTAACCTGAAGCATTAGCACTTGATACAAGTACTGCACTTCCTTTATCAAGAAAATTATTTATTTCTTACGGGCAGCCCATAGGAAGCAAGTCAAAGAGGACAGCTAGTAACAACCATAAGGAACTCAGGGCAGCCGCTGAACATGTGCTGGAAACCACTTCCTGAGATAAAGTACAGTTCTGCTTCTTCCAATTTTAGTCATATCTATTTCTTCTTTGTGTCAATCATACACTTCAGTTTAAATACTGCTCTTCTCACCTTAATTTTAATCCTCCTCCCCCCACCCACAACAGTTTGTTTACAAACAACAGTCAGAATCACAGATCAATAAGCATAGAACAGCCAAACATGTCTTTTGGAAAAAACTAGTTGAAAGCATTAATTTACTTGTTGAAAGCTTTATCAGTGACCTTTCAGCCACTGTGTAGCCTCCTTCACCCAGGCTACATCTCAACATGGTTAAAATCCAAATTAGCAACTCAATCCTCCAAACACCCAAACCACCCATTACTGTTTTGTCAGTTCTTCAAAAACTGACCCAGGGTAAATTTTCTCTCAATTTTTATCACTTTAATGCTGCTGATTACTAGGTTTTAACTAGACTTAAGACCCATACATTATTCTCATTTATATGCTTCTATAAAGCATCATTGACAACACAGTTTGATGTGAAAAAGCCTCTCACTTCCTTATATGCTTAAGACCAAGTCCTGCTGTGACAGAAGGGAGTGTTTGCATTACAGCAAGTTAACTTTTATGTTCATGGCTAGTTAAGCACTGAGACAGTCATTAACAAGTTCCCTCTGCTTTCTGGATGGAACTGTTCTAGCTTACTCCCTGGAGTCATGAGCATATGTAATTGGGAGTGACAGGGGGCAGGAGACAACCACCAGTAAGTCATTAGAACCACTGTTAAAGGTAGCAGTGTTAAGAAGGTACGCATCCCAGGAATTGTTGGAGGAAATATGTTAATCCAAATAAAATATTAGGGAGAGCTTGAGTAAATAATAATGATAATTTAATAATAATACTTCTTTTAGTTTAAACCATACTTGAAGATAGCTGTGAAAAATCTTTCAGGTTATCCACCCAGACTATTCAGATGAATATGCTTTTTACTACCATGCACCTGCCCTTAAACCTAGTAAACAGCCTGTGTCCTAGCAATATAGTAAGTATTTTAACAATACATTTTGTTGTGCCTTATCCTGTGTTGGGGGGATCTGAAGGTAATGTTTAGACATCTACAAACCTCCTTCTGATACAGCAAGTGTGGGACACCTGACTGCTGTAGCTCTACTCAGTGTGCAGAACTGAAGAACCCAAAGAACAGAGGACATCACACTTGACTAAGCTCTAAGGAACAACTTCGCTGACAGAAGTAAAAGGTGTATTTGTGGAAAATATGTTTTTCCAGTGACCACAATCAGCTGCATGCCAGAGACTAGCACAACAGCAGAAAAAGAGCCTAGGGCTCACAACACTTGTTGAAACATTCTTTAAATACATGTGAAATCTGATTTCTCATTCCTTCACAATGTTCCACTGCAATCCAGCTCCTGGATTTAGCCATCTTCCCCAAGAGATGCACAGTGTAAATTTTGTGTGAAGGAAATTACCAACTCCTTTTAGTAACCCCAAAGAATAATTATTTTGACTATGGACAATATTTACTTTATTCTAACTGTTTTGAAAAATGTAAATAAGTGAACAATCTACACTGTCCATAAGCCAGATGAATGTCCTTTAAAAAGCTGGTATTTTCCCACCTTTCCTCAAATCAGAAGGCAATAGTTTCATGACCCAGTTTACAATTAAGTACTGGGTAAGAACAAAGACTCTATTGTACCTCTGCCCAGCAGGCTAGCAACATTTATAGCCTATGTTTGTTTTTACCATCAGTCTTAAGGAACAATTCCAATAACTTAAAGAAAGCGTCACATGACTAACAATCAGTAACAGGTCAGAAATAACTTGCTCTCTACATGACTTGTTTAACTGAGTTTTGTAGATAATGAATTCACAGACATTTGGACAAAGAAGTGGAAGCAGTTATCAGGTGAGGTAGCATCACATGAGTGTCTTCCCAAAACTTAAGGAACTCTATCAACTACTTTCTCACTCTCTTTACAAGGAGAATACAACAGATAACACAGTGTTCTAGGTGAAAATCCAGCTCTTACAAAGGTGTTGATTTCACAGCATCCCTTATTTTTGTCCAAGATGACAAACCATCACCTGTGTATTAGAGTTCTCACTGTTGGCACATCACTGCAAAGTTGTCCCTCCTTCTCCCATGGCAGAGAACTCTGCCTGTGACACTCCCTAAGTCAGCTGAAGGACCACCTTTCACCCCATTCTCTACACAGAAGTACAGCACTAAACAACTGAGCACCAAAACTGAGCAAGCACACACCTCTAGCTGGCTTCTACAACTGCGTCCTTAGGAGGGCAGGGAGCCAAATTCTTACAAGCTCCCAACATCTAGTTTCACAACCCTGACTACAATACTGAAAGTAACACATTACTTAGAACAAAACCAAAATCCTGGAAAAAAAATACAATTACAAGAAATGGAGACAGAACAGAAAGTTGCAGTACAGCTACTAAAAAATCCCAAGGTGGCACAGACAATCTGAAATTATCAGGACTTTTATCAGAGGTGAATTCTGTCTCTCATTCTCTTTTGAATGTCCTTCAGGTCTGCCATCTTTTGCAAATGAACCTCCAGTTAGCCAAGAAATCCCATCGTCTCTCACATCCATTTATCAACACATAATTTTCATCTCTGGCAGGCTTGGGAACTACCCACAAGGTTGATGGGTGGCCACTCATTCTAACAGTACCCATTTCAGCCTCTTAGTGATTCCTTACTGTGTTTGCCTTGCTTTGCAAACATCAGACTGCTTAACTTGCACTTCAGTGCACAGTGGAGCAAACACAAAATATCCAATGAATAACCAACTCCTGGATCTCTAAGATTTTTAAAAAATCATGCCGGCACTTTTTCTGTAATGTCTACTTTGTGGTGCCAAAAAAAGAACTGCTAAGAGCTTCCAGACAGCACAGTGCAGAGTGTCACAGAACTGCACATAAAGGGAATGTGTTGAAGCGGTGTCAGACTCGCACAGAAGAGTGGATTATCCTTGCAGTCAATATTAAACAGTTGTAGAAAGAAGTAAACACAAATAAAACCTGCACCAACACAAAAGACTGAATCAGCCTGATCAGAGTAACTTTTCAGCAGAAAACATCAACTGGAACACAGCCAAAGCCAAACTAAAAGTAGAATGGGAGCAGCTGCTCTTTTGAAGTATGTAGCATATTACTATTTTAAGTCTTTGTAACCTTGTGTTTTCAAGTAAGATGGACAAATCCACCTTGTTTTGCATTTAAAGAAATAAGAAGAGAAATCCATGCATCCACACACTTTTTCTAAGGTGTATTTGAGAATAAGAAGCCTGACAAATGTTACTTACATATTCACATATGTTCTGTGGTACTTAGAAAAAGAAGTACAGACAATCTAGAAAACACAGCATTCAATAAATATGATGGTATAAGGGTAGTATGCAAAATGACTATCACACAAAGAAAACCTGCATAATGATGCTAAAAAGGAAATAATGGAACACAAAAAAAGAGCTGATTACTTCTTATGTGTTCAGGAGACATGGAAAACAGTCAGTAACTCTGCTCAGTATAACACACATGTAGACACTGGGAAGTGTGTGTCCTTTTTTCCCCAGTCTGAAAAAACCGGGTTACTCTAATCTTTCCTCACAGGCCCTGATGCCTAAACCTTTTATTGCTCTTGCTGTCCTCTGGCCTCTCTCCAGCCTCACCATGGTGCATTGCCAAGAACTGGGCAGAGCTTCCAGGCTAAGACTTCACAAGTCCTAAGCAGAAATTAATACTTACCTATTACATTGTTCCATTACACTAGGTGTTAGCTATATATCGATCCATCTATACACAGCGATATCTCATTTATGTGTCTATATATAGGTAGGTACATTTTAAACAAACCAACAGGTGATTGGCTCATTCCTCTCATGTCTCACAACAACCCCTAAGTCTTCAGCAGAACTGTTGCTAGCCAAGTCCTATTTTTAGTGTTGTATTTCTGCTCACATTTAGTAACTCTCATAACTTTTCTTAATTAATTGGGCACTCTTCTAACTTGTTAAAAAAATTATGAATGCAAATTTTCCCCTCCATAGTGCTCACAAGTTTAGCATTTTATTTAGTTTTTACACATGCCCAGCCTCTAAAATAAGGTTGACTGAAAACAGACCCAAAGCAGACCACTGTGATGCTTGATTTGAGTTGCTTTCCTAAAGCTGCTGTAGGACTTTTTTTTTCCCAACTACTTCAGCATCCACCTAATTTTTCACCTAGACCAAATTCTCAAGTTGGCTAATAAGAATATTTATCAAAATAGCATAAATATTTTAAAATCAAAGCATAATGCCTCTATTTCTTCCACTTCCTCCTTTTCTGTTCAATTATGTAGAAGACTATAAAGTGACATTTTAATAACAGGAGAAAAAGAAATGGAAATAATTCAGATTCCCAGTGAAGTAACAGTCCTGGTCAAGACAAAATGCTGTTATTTCCTTCCTCAGTAAACTAACTGGTAAAACTTGAAGTAGTTAAAGAAAAAAAAAAAGCTGTCCAGTAAAGACCACATGGTCTATCAGAGTTATATGGCCACAGAATTTTCTCTTCTCCTCAGATAGCTGAAATGGAAAAACAGAATGAGTAATTCTGTAAGCTCAAACCATGAAGCTTTTGTACATGAAAGCATATTGCTTTAACACAGCTAACATCTTACCTGGCAAGTTTACCCTAGCCATCAAAGAGAATATGAAAATTATTTCACACTAAATTCAAGAACAAAGAACTAATGTTTTAAAAAGTCTGTAAAAGTTAGAAAGCAAAAGAAAAAAGAGCATTACCAATTCCCAGGGAACCTTCTACAGGAAAATTTCTAGGTGCTGTAGCTGGCAATACAAATGGCTACTCAGAGAAAATCTGACATTTTATGGACATAAGGAAGGAAATGTCTCAGTGTAAAATCACATCTAGTTCTCCACCTTCCATCCTTCCTTATGTTGTCAATTGTCTAAGCTAGGAGAATACTGCACCAGCTGAAAAGATTTTTAGAGATGAAAAGAAATAAAGAAATACTCCCGTCACTTTGGGAGAGAATAGGAAATCAAACAGGAATAAGGAACACCACACAAACATCCTAAGCTCTGTCTTTCCCAGAAAACTGAGCCACAGTAAGAACAAATAAGCATTTACTGATTTCAGGTTCATAATCTAGTGGGGTTTTCCTCCCCACTTTTGTGCCATAACACTGAAGTAAGCAAACCTGTGAATTCCTTGAGGGAAACAAGGGATTTTCTCTTGTATTTTCTCATTTAAATATCCCCACAGAACTCAGTGGGAAAGGGGGGCTATATAAAGTGGGGGATAAAAACAAACCTGAACTATTTTAGTTAAGGAGTCCACAGAACAATTAGAAAAGATATGCTGGGATAATACTTCATCTCCTAAGCAAAAAGTTATGAAAGACAGAATCTTATTATATATCTTCTTCAGCTCCCTTCATCTTGGTAAGTGGGAAAGTTAGATCTTCAGTAACAATCACTGAAAAATAATGCAGTACAGAATGAAGAAGAGAAATTGAATAAGACACATTTTCTGACTTGTAAATAAATCCTTTATCAACTGCACAACTTGAGATGTCTAATATCAATGTAAAAGTATCATGTGAGGAATATTATAATTGACAGCTGCACAGTATTAGAAACTGAATGAACACAACCATTAAGAGAGAGAAAAAAAAGCCCAACTTTAATATATCTTGCAAACCAGAAGATGAAATTACAGGCAGGAAAAACCTGTGGAAAGATTGGTATTAACTTTAAATAAAAAAATAAGAACAGCTTTTATTAGAGGAACAGCCTTTTAGAAGTGACATTTCAGATTGATGCAAACACCCAACAAAGGGAGCAGGAAAGACTTTTTTAGCTCCACCTGTGTTGTGGGTTGGTGTTATCCCCCCCATCCCACCATCCATAGGGATCTGCAGTCAACTTAAATGAGAGATTGCTCAAATCTCCATCATCCAAAGTCCTAGAGTATCTGTACTTTCAAACTGACAAGCACATGAACAAGAACAGTTTCTCAAGTGACTTGTAAGCTATTAATACACTTTTTAACTTACTACTTCATCACCTGTGTTTCAGACATGTCACACCCTTCCCATCAAGGATCCATACCACGACTTTTTCAATGGATCTGAAGCAGCTGAAGACTGACAAGTGTGAATATAAACTTTGGTTGGGAGCAAGCCTCGGTTTTCATATAAAAAAGGCTCCACCCACACAACTTTAGCTTTTGGCTTATGATGCTTGAGGAGCACATTTTCAAATAGCAACCAAAAACTCCACTTAACAATGAGACTTTGCCCAGAAGAATATCTTTCACTTCCACTGTATTTTTCCCAAGGGAGGGGGACAGGGAAGAGAACCCAAATAAACACATTTGTTTTTTTCATATAGGTGTGATGACTACCTTCCAAAATCTGATTCAAGGACAACAAAGGAAAGACACTTTTCTCCTCTATCATGTCTCTCCATCATCAGATCTTTGCCAAGCAGAGACAAGAGTAAAGTCCCCCTCTAGCCACACCAATAACATAAGGAGTACAGGAAGAAACTAAATCTATCACCATTTTAGAGGCTTCTGTACACAAGTGGGGCCACTTGCCACTTGGGTGAAACCTTGTGGAGCTGAGCTGTTGTCTGAATATGAAGTTCAGCCAGGGTGGACATGTTTTTGAGCCCAACTGATTACCTTCTTCAGAAAGCAAGTAGCCAGAAAGCATAGTCAGTGGTTCGGGACACAAACGTATTTTATTTACACTCAGCAGGTAAGATCACAACCTGTCTTACTAGCTCAGTTCTTGCATTATCAGATGATGACAAATAACCCACTGCAAGCCAGCCTGGAAGTCTGAAAACTTTTAAGCAAATGAAATGCCTGAAAACTCTTACTTCAGAGATACCTCATTTACCTATTGCTTTTTTTCTTCGTAACTCACCTACCACACTTCAGGGAGGAAGAATTCTCTCAGTCCCAGTCTCTCCAAACCTAGGTATTTGTTTTTTTTCTTTCTTTTTTAATTTAGCTACTCCCTCAATTTTCTCATATTGCCTGGAGCAACATTCTCCTCACACATCTGAAAAAGTCTTCCTACTCATCATTTTGCAATACAAGTGGAGGAAGACAGACAGGACAACTGTGTTCTGTTGTCAGAAGAAGGCACTTCTTGAGTAACTGAGTAATTTGGCAAGACATCTACAAAATTTTAAGTGCAGGGAACCAGTTTGTCTACACTCCCCTGCCCTACTTCACACTGTCAATAAAGTCAGTACTTTCAAAAACATACCAGGGTTAAAGAAAAAATTTCCACTAGAAATCACAACACTGAAAAGAGAATGTAGGAAGAGCTGCTCCAAGATGAGAAGAATCAAGTCCTACTTTTTCAAAATGCACAGGCATAAATATCTTGAAAACTTGTACTGTACAACACAACAAATATGATCAAAATTATGTGAAGCACGATAATAAGAGAGGAGAGGGTGGCTATACCATGCTGAGAATATATTTAATGATAGCTAAAAGGGAAGAGGTATGATGTGGAAATGGCTGAATAATGGTTGACAAGGATGACTAAACTGAACACGTGAAACAGAGCATCTCATTGGACGCAGAGAAGTCTTCTGAGCAAACTGGCCAAAATGCATATGAGGTCTTATGAAAAAAAGAAATGGGAGAGACAAAGTAAACACTGCACTTGAAACGCAGCGGACAGGAACAAAGGAGCAAGCCCCAGGAGAAGGCAGCATCTTAGAAGACAGCACAGATAATGATGCTGCTTGAAAGCATGCAGAAGACAAAGTCTCTCGGAGAGTCTGAAAACTATTACTCTACTACACAAACAAGGCGATAATGGAGACCTGAGAAAGCACAGCATTTACAGACAATTAGTCTGCTGTCTACAAAGTTTTTACCAAAGGAAGTGAGGGTAAAAAAAAAAAAAGAGGTCCTCACTAAGGCAAAACTTTGTAAAATCTGATTTAGTCAAAATACTTACCAATAACCTACTTGTTCCTGCAGAAATAGAGGTAGCAGTGACAAAAAAAAAGGGGAAAACCAATCAATGACAAAAAAGTCAAAGTACAAAATAAAAATATTACATCTGGGAAGAATATATGTAAGTAAAATGTTAAATTACTCTGTGGGATGTTCCCAGGAGTTTATATATTAATTCTAAACAGAATGATCCATTTTTTGACAGCAACATTAAATTATAAACCAAATTATATTACATTTATTACTCAGTATAACAGGAAAATTTTACCTATTACAGTTTCAAGAAAGTCAAGAACAAAGGTTTCAAAGTATACTTGTTTTCTTGTGCTTTTCACCTTTTTTTCATTGCACATAAAATAATTTTATTACTTAAGCACAACAGCAGAATTTCCTGCATTATCATACTCTGTATTTCCCCCTTTTATCTCTCCAAAACAGCAGTCCTCCATAAATGACACAATTTATCAATTCAACAGGGAAATACCTAACCAATGTGCTCATTTACTTTCATTCACCCAAAACTGGCGAGAGTCAAGTAAGTAGGACTGGTTGGTTGGTTACTTGAATTTGTCCGGGAGGAGGTTGTTTGGGGCTTTGGGGATGGGTTTTTTGTAGCTTCGGTTTGTTTGTTTGTTTGGCTTGATTTTTTTCCACAGTAGAAGTATGGCTTATGAATAAAGAACAGAACTTATCAGAAAAGTCTGGACTTAAAAATACCATTCATTGTCAGAACAAAGGAATTTTGTTTAAGGATAAACTTTTTATTTAAAAGTACTGACAATCTCCACTTATCATAAAGCAGCCTTTTGTTTTCAAATGGAAAATTCAGCTAAGAGAAGTTCACTCTACATTGACACATCTATTCTTCCAACTTGGAGAATATTTACCTTAATGTAATGGCCAAACTAGGGTGTTGGATCATAAGAAGCCAGACATTTAAGATAATTAAAGAGAATATTACAAAATATAGAGATGTCCAAGGGTTGGTTATAAAACATGTTAATTTCAAAAGTGTACACTGGAAAGAGATCATTAAATTCCTCAGTATTAACATAATTTAAGTGTTGAACATGAATAACATACAAATTTTGGGAAAATGTGTTGCTGAAGTTTCAATAATACTCATCTGTGTAATGTAATCACTAGTTTTCCAAAAGTTCCTATGTCTAAGACAGAAGCTTTTAAGAGCATTTGAGAATCTACAATTGTCAAGAGAGTATTCAAAATGCCTAGTAAGAGGAACAGTAAAGAAGATGCATAATTAGTTCAGAAAAAGACAGAACTGAAGTCAAAAAGTTATAATCCCCCAACTACTGTCAGTAAAAAGTAAAGAAAATCTATTGAGTTACATGCTTTAAACATATCAATGAGAGATTTGTCTATATTTAGTCTTTCACCTCTATTAAGAGAGTAGACAGCACCCATAAAATATTCTGCAAAGTCTTCAAGAACATCCATAAATCACAAACCAACCAAAATTTCAAATTATACGTTACACCACTGCTACCACAGCAACTAAGGCAGAAATGTAATTCTTGCTTTTTCACGCCAA
The DNA here is from genome assembly GCA_034509425.1 of Eopsaltria australis. Lineage (NCBI taxonomy): Eukaryota > Metazoa > Chordata > Aves > Passeriformes > Petroicidae > Eopsaltria > Eopsaltria australis. The sequence continues at coordinate 4,033,226 of JAVTVJ010000105.1, forward strand.
GACGTCACCGTTTGAACAAACTGTTCTTGTTTTCTGTATCACTCACATTTTAAATATCCTTTGTAAGGAATGCTACTGGAGCATTTCCTATTTTTTTTCAGTTTACAATTGCTGCATTGGTCTATCAGTCAAACTGTTGAGAAATTTGATTAGTTACCCATTTTAAACATCTGTGTGTAGAAGAGAAGCATCTTGTTTACATTTACCAGATCATGCTAATAAGATGCACATATGCATGCATACACACACACACACACAGAGTATAGACCGTAAATAAGTTTTAACAGGGATCTGCAATTGGAAAAAAAACAGATTAAATGATAGTTTGACTTTTCAGCAGTTTGAAAAAACGATACGGTAACTCAAATGTTTTTATTTATCTAATTACACCTTTCATGTAGGGTGTTACATGCTTTAATTGCTTTACTCACCATAAGGCTACTGAAGGTAAGAGAACCTACAACTATTTAAGAGGCACGTTTTTTTTTTTCACTGTTCAAAGAAAAGCATGACCTGTCCTTTAATAAACATAAGCAATACGCATTAAAGAAAAGGAGATACTGTCTTGAGTTTCAAAACTGAGATAGCATGAAACTGCAACACGCTAATGAATTATACCTTAATAAGAAAAAGGTTATTAATAAAAAGGTTGTTTAGTAAGAATAAGGTTGTTGGGGTTTGAGGTTTTTGTTTTGATTTTTTTACAAGTGACTAAGGAGCCAATCATAGTTAGTATTCCTGTTCAGGAGTGTCCCTATTAGATCAGAATCACAGCATGCTAAGTGGTATAAACACGTTTGTTCACATACATGTATTAGTCCCTCCTCCAAAGAGCTCACACTCCAAAACAGACAAGAACAAGGAATGGTTACAATGGGAGCAATGTCTCCATTATATGCTTGAGAAAGGCAGTAAGAAATCAGTCCTACCTTACACAGAAAGTCAAACAAGCCTCCTAAGTCTCTGGCTGTCACCTTATATAAAAATGCCTATTGGCCCACAATGACATTGAGACAAGGGTCACAGAAAAAGTAAATCAGTGACATAAATCTGCTCTGCCTTTATGTAGCACTGCCTTCTTAAGCAGCACCTTACCTAATGAGTTAGCAAGGCTAACCATAGGTCCCTAAACTCAGTGACTCTGTAGTTTAAACGTAAATAATAAAATGCTCAGTGAAAAAAAATTTCATGTTTTAAAAGAATTAAAAAGCTCTTTAGAACAGTTCTTGAAGAAGGAGTTTGAATGCCAGAGTTTGAGCCTGCACTCCTCCCAGCTTATTTACACGTTCATCCCTTCACCTTCCTTCTATACTGTATTAGCCAATTTGGAGACTGACAATATCAGAACAGCAGCTAGAGGGCAAAGACCAACAAGGTCCTTCCATGACACCAAAATCTCCAAACAAACACTTAAAATCCAATGCTAAAAACCTGTGGACTTAGAGAACAAGAAATGAGCTAATGAAAGATGTGCCCCAAATGTGTACTACATACATACTTTACCAGCAAACAACTTACTTATAGAAAAAACCTTCCATGATACACATTAAATAACCCAACGCCTGAGATTTAATTCTCTTCAGAAAGGCACTTACAAATTATTTTTTAATGCCTCCCACACATTAGACATCTAAAGCCCTGAGGTCAACTACTTAGGACAACTACTACCCCAATGTAAAAGAATTAGCGACAGATTTATATTTGTTTTTCCATTGTACCCTTCATTCTAGGCTGAAATTAGTAGCTTTCCAAAATAGTCTGTGAAGGAAACAATAGTTCTCAAAAGGTACTTTTACTTAAGCAAACCATTCTCCAAGCAAGAAAGACTTCACACTGCTAAGTGTTCAGGCACTGAATTGTCACATTGTTAATTCTAACACTTCACATAATTTATAGGCATTTTTCTTTTTCAAATTAAATCTTCTCCTTTATCTAAGAGGAGCAATAGTACCTCAAAAAGACTTCTGTTTCAGTAGACAGGAGATGTACTTTCAATGTCTTATGAAACAAAAATCCCCATGATAGTCTTGAAGTATAAATCTCTCACACTTCAACTGCTACCAGTTTTCTAAAAGGTTTTCTCATTCTGGATTTTAGGAGAGGCCAAAGGAGCTGTTTCCCACGTGGACACAAGCTTAAATCCACTCCTTTCATTGTGGAAGAAGCCATCAGATGGCAATTAAGTCCACTGCACACAGATGAGTGTAAGAGCAATTGTGATAAATTTTACAGTACAGCCACACAAAAAATAGTGAGATGAAGCCAGATGTAAGTCATGAGCTCTGGTGAAAAGACAGAATTTCCTATGGAAAAACTGGAACAAGTCTATCTCTATTAAAGACTTCTGAGAGGTCATAAGCATGTACAGGACAGCCTCTGCCTCCAGGCTTTGTGGGTTTATCAAGTAACTTTTTTTAAAACTTGCCTTTAACTACTTTTTTTTGGGAACACTTAATAAAAGTTCCTAAGGGAAGCCTGGCTTTCCTGCCAGTCATTACAGAAGCATACTCTTTTCTCTAGAGGAGGTCTTACCACACCTGTCCTTTACAGCAGTTGCATTAAATCAGAAATCATTAAACCAAGAGATGTGCCACTAAGAAAACCTATTTTTATTAGTTTTTTCCCTTGAACTGAAGCAATACTCAATGCAATTCCTGGCTTTGAGCAGTGCAAATGCCATTTAAACCACTAAACTTACATCTCTGCTTTCCAGAACTGTATAGACATAGTACCATTTATTCTATTAATCCTGTAACCTACAACAGCACTTTCTGGTCTAGAAGACATCTCTGCAGGGCAGTGGGCACGCTACAGAAAACTAACATCCCTCTAATCCTTCAGGGAGTTCCTCCAGCTCCAGGTTCAAAAATGAGTGAATGCTGAACTTGTTCTGTGAACAGAAGACTTTAGCCTGATGCACTCTTCTGTCAGGTACTTTGCACAGAACATGGTAGGATAGACTGAAATTCTGCTCCTGGTGTAAAACTGATGCTTAGCTAAAACTGCATCAGAACCGTCCAGAAGCTGGCCTAAGAGGAAAAAATAGATGCAGTTGGAAGGGTTATGCCATATATATGCATATGTAATTCTTTTATACATGAGAGTACATTTTTGAGTGGAAGTCAAAAACAAGACTATTGTGTACATAGGACAAATTTTATTGACATCAGAGATACTCAAAACAACATTGCAAATTAAACTCTTAATTAAGGAAGGATGTTCACAGCACTTAACATCTACACAATGACTTCCAGAAGAAAAATAATAACTCATTTACCAGGTTTCTACCTGCAATAAAATTCATATGGGTTGCACTAAACCTTGAGACGGACTGATCTTGTTACACCATCACCTAGTTACTTTAGAGCCACACAGTGACAGCTTCAAGGGGAAATGGGTGATCTAGGCTCAGAAAAGCTAAATCAAACGTGTGTCAATTCACCGTGTTACTAACCTACACCACAGGTGGGGTTCTAACTCCAGCAGCACCTTACTGGTGCTCTTGGCCTGACAAACAAAAACCTTTGTTTGTCACGAAGCCAAGGGCAGTGCCATTCACAAAATAAAACAGCAAACATTCTGGAATCAATTCCAAATATTAGAAGAATAATACAGTATTCTAATCTATTAGTATTCTGGCAAGAACATGCATACACAAATCGGAGTCTTTAAAACCAATTTAGATAAAACTTCTGGTCTCAAATGTATTAATATGGACAGCTACAAGCTGCCTTATTTTTCACAGACAAACGGCTTGTACACAAGCAATTTACAAGAGATACAGGAACATCTTCTGAAGTGCCAGTTATGACAACTTGCATTATCAATTCCTATTCCCTCAGGGACAGTTTTACAGAAAAGTAACTGAAAACTAGGCAAGGAAAAAAAACCCCTTATAAAACTACTAGCCTAAAGTAGGTCTTAAATTTATTTAATGTAAATGCACATGGTGGGTTCCAGCCCCAACCAAGCAAATACAAACAGCATTTCATACACTGTCCAATCTCCGTATGTTTCTGTATTCAGGGAAAAAACTGCTCTTATACCAAACCTAAGAAATCAGAATACCAAGAATGTGACTTCAGTAAAAACACTGGACTTATAAATAAAATCATATTATATATCATCTCTCAAATGAAGCAGGATTAAGGGGTGGAAAAAAATAATATTGAAAGGTAGAATGCAGTCCTGGAAATCACCCAACAACTTGCCACAGTTCCCAGATATATGGCAGGGGTCCAACTTAAAAAAAAGCAAAGTTACCCATAACTTATGGACAAGTGATTTAGAAACATATCTTTTCCAGGACACTAAGAAAACTCTACTATTAATTTTGTTTAATGATGGATTTACATTTTTCATTTAGAAAATACACTCGAACAACTGAAATAGCAAAACTAGTTTATTTTCTTTTCTTCCTGAAATTCACCTTATTTCTTCCAGTAGGTGGAGAGTGCACAAAATGCACATGGGTTCCTTTTTTATTTGTTTAGTAGCAAACTGAATAAAGCTACCAATGTTCTTATAGAACCTGATGTAACGATATAGTAGTATACCAAAAAGTCTTCAGCATAAAAATGAATTAACATTTACTTAGGATTCCCATCCCTAAGGCAAATCCTGCAACATATTGCTAAAAAGATGACAGTAAGCAGGGAAAAAAAGCACATACTCTTTTAAATAAACTGCACTTAACAATATTAAAAAAATATTCAAACCACATAGCTGTCTGCAGCAGGGTCATAAAAAGAAAGCAAAAAGGTCACTGAAGTATTTACAAAACCTGTTTTCACACAGGAATCAAAGTATTATTGTGTTTTCAATCTTGGCTTTGAAAGCCATTAAATGAAATTAATTATTCACGTTTTTGTTCTTTTTCCTTCAAACACAAGATAGATCTTGTCTTGTTACCTCAGCATTACTGGATGGAAAGCTATCCCTTTTCAAAAGTAAATATTTCAGAATACCACCTTGCAGATTTTATCCTCCTGTCAAGAAAAACTAATATTATTTCTAAAGGTTAATCTTTCAGTGAGCCTCCTACTGCTCAAGGCATCTTTCTAATACTAACTCAAAACATTTCAGAGGTTTCTCCAGGTTTCTAAACATTTAAGGTCAAATACTTTAATCCTCTCTTTTTAAAACAGTGGTGTCACAGTGTGTCAAACAGTATGTGAGAACAGCAAGGATCTGCATCATTTGCTTTTTCTTTTCTACTTCCACTTACTGTAAGGAACCAAGCAGGGAAGTCCAGCTGAAACCACAAGCCTAACAAAACTTCCAGCAGAAAATGAGAACTAGCTCCAGAAAGTCCTTAAACCACGTGAAAGACAAACAACAGAGATGAAACTAAGAACAAGGAAGCTGGTGGTTTAGCAATGCTTTGTAAAGCTGTGAGGAGAATCCTATTTTGTAAGATAAAAGTGAACAAGTAGATGAAGACTAAACCCTTCCAGGGAAGTGTACCTGGTCTACCCTCGAGGCTACCAAAGCTGCTTTCCGCACCAAAGGGCACTGGGGCAAACAAGAGTCTACCACGAACTCTTGGTCTTTTAGATAGGATTCTGCAGCCCAGTCAGAAGCTTTGGGCCAGAGTGGCACGCACAATGGCTGTGATGAGCTGCGGTTCCCCTGAGGGCTATAGAAGCCCCCCAAGCCCCGTGCGTCCGGAGCACCTGGCGGGGAGCGGCCGCCGGGACCGGGCTCCGCCTGAGCTGTCCAGGGCGCGGGTGCTGAACAGGTTCTGCCGGGGCAGGGACTCGCCCGGGGCGCTGCCTTCTCCCTCTCCTTGGCTTCCACAGCGCGGGTATTAACCCCAAACAATCCAGCCTTGATTACCAGGCTTTTGTTAATCCTGTTATTAAATGCAGTTAGCCAAATACCACAAGAATGACACAAACATTAATACATGAGGTCTGTCTTCTGCAGCCAGGCCAGGATCGAGCCCTTTAAGTTTTCACTCTGAGCCTTAGGCTAAGATTCATGGCTTAAAGGCACAAAGATAAAGATTGCAGTTCGTGTACCAGGATGATGAGGTATATGCAAGTGTAAGAAAAACCCTGAAATTATCCTCTATTTATACAGCATAAGTGCCAATTTGTATAAACACTCACAATGGTACTTTCGTCTGTGTTATGGAAACGTTTTTTACAGCCCAAACAGCTGCTTTTAGTTTTAAGGAATAATTGCTGCTGGCTTTCTTGTTTATACAAGAAGCAGCAGCGTCAAGTTTACTAGCTAACATAAACAGTAACACTAGATAACTCTATACACAAGCCTGTTTTCAATGAATTCTCTTATCAATCTGTCCTCCTGAACCTGGCTAGGCAGCCAGCCACCTACAGAAACAAACAACCTACGTTTTTAAAGACAGTTACTTTATTGTTAAATCTTGTCTTCTTCATTACCACCCTGGTCCTTTTTTGTCAGACGCATCTAGCAAATTAGAGCTTTCTACAAGCCTAATTCAAAGCAAGCAGCTATAAAAATTGAGAGATACTAAGTGCAATAAATGTCCTTTCAGTTACATTTCAAGGCTATATGCATCACTGAAATTGCAGCTAATAGCTAGCAAGACACAAGCACAATTAGAAAGAAAAAAAAAAAGAGCCCTTCGTGATTGTAATGAGAAAAGAGCTAACTGTTAAAAAAAAGTGCCAATTGCAAATTTCTGCATTCAAAATTGGAAATCAGTTGCAAAACAGTAAGAGTAACTTGCTTATTAGGAATTTCTCCAACGGTAAAATTAGTTGTCAAAATAAAATACCAGAGAAATTACATGGTTTTCTACTAAGAAATTAAGAAAGAATAAACATCATCTGCTTGGGATGGGCTAAACCCAGCTGATCCCATATTGCAGTGCTGGTAGGAACCCCAAGGTCTCTTCACGTCCTCGGAACATCAGAGAGACTCTTGCCCCCATATCACTCATTAGAACAAAATCTGTCCTTTCAAGCCCTTTTGCATAAAGTTTTTAGAGGAAAGTCATTGTATGCATAATAACCTAAATACAATAATGAATTTTTTTTAAGGATGCATTATTTTCCAAAACACTCCATGAGAAAGGAAAAAAGTAATGTTTAAGTATTGCATACAACAACAACTGACTTAAATAGCTGACAAAGTATCTTTCTTCTATACCTACCTCTCTGTGTACAAGTACTTGTGGTATTTGTAATGCCCAGTTAGAGGGTTCAATTGCCATGGTATTTACTGACTTCGAGGGTTAGGAAAGCACCATTAAAATTTGCTTACAATCTATGAGTTTCTGCAGAGGGCTATAAATCTAACAATGTAAGAGCATGAATACTGAGATCACAGAAAGAGCTCCTTCCCCTTCAGCAGAGAAAGAAATCCTTGTCAGTTATAGATGACAATTCCTGACAAATGGGATTATGCCCTTCAAGGTAGATTTGTGAGCAAACAAAAAGTCCTGCACGAGCAAGACTCCCTGACTGGATAAAGCTGTCCTCATAGTGTTTTAGCTGTAGCAATAGCTTAAAAACATTGCACCTAGTACATTTATCATCATTGCCTGAAGGAGCATGAGGCTTAGTATGTCAGAGAGAAACTACAGGAGGGAAAATGCAAGAAAAATAAACTCCTGTCCTGAGGCCTTTTTTCCTTTCCTATTTCCATCTGAAATTTCACATGTCTGAAATCAAATTACAAGTGTGTAATTTTGTAAATTTACAAATCCTTAAGGCATAAACAGAAAACCAATAGGATTAGAATTTAGTGTGTCAACATTTAAGTTCCAGGCTATAGTGCCTTGTGCTAGATGTACAGCCTATTTTACATGGCTAGCTCTTTGAGGGAGCAAGTTTGATCAGTTTTAACTCATATGTGCTTCAAAACACTGCTAACAAAAAGCAAAATTTACATCACAATTTTCAAGTTTGGGGAAGCACAAGTTAGAAAAATTGGAATTCAAGAAAATACCTATAAATAGATATCCTGAAACAAATAATTTAATCAAAATTATCTCTTTGATACAGAACTAATTATCTATTTCAGTAGGTTTCTCTTCAGTGTTATTCCTCCCTTAATACTACTGCAACTACAATACCAGTACAACTGCTAGATAAAACTAGGATATTAAAGTTAAAATCCAAATTATATATAACACCCTAAACTATGTCTTCCAAGAAGAAAAAGAAACAAGTCCTAAACTCAAACACTGATTTTCTTTCTAAACGTGAGTATTTTTAAGATTCAGCTAAGTCATTATTTCTGCATATTTATTTTTGTTTTCAATAGCACTACAGTTACTAATAAAGGTATTGCAATTAAGATGACTCACCCACACAGGAAACAGCAAAAGGGCAGGGAAAAGGAAGAAAAAAGGAGAGCCTGTCAGTAAGTGACAAAGCTTTAGCATCACAGGACCTGAATTTAGGAGATTAGAAAACAACTATATCAGCACTCATATCCCTGCATCCCAATTCCAGCTAAGTAAGAACGTAATGAACACCATAATTCCATACAGACCTTTCCTTCTCTCTTGCTTCCAAATCTGGCATCCTTGCCAGATGATTTCTTTTGAGGTTAACATTTCCTGGGGTGCTTATGTTTTTCACTGATTTTAATTCTGCATCTTTGTGAATAGTGCTGGGCCAGCAACATGTTGAATATAAACATTTGTGTTTACACATATTTCAAAGAACACTTGCATGCTACAGCTAAGTTTTAGACTGCCATGGGACACAGCTATTTAACAGCCCAGAGATAGTGCAAATCCATGATGGAACAATGAAGAAAAACAGGAGTCCCTAAAGGTGCATCTTATAATCAGTATTTTGTAGTACTTTGGAAAACACAGAGGTATTGGCAAGCTGTATTGGCTAAATAATTCTTATAAAAACTTGTTAAATATTGGCCCTTTTAAGCTGTTTGTTTAAGCATCAGAGCAAAAGATTTCAAGGATCTTTGCTGCGGTCCTTGCTTTTAGAATAGTAGAAATTAATTTCTGCTATTTCCTTCAAATCCTGGCAAAAATGATACCCTGAATAGTCTTTATCAATTCTAAGTATGCCTTGTCTTATATTTGTTGTAACATAGCAGCCTTTCTCAGCAACTTGCTTATTGGCTAGCCAATCCCTAAAAGAGAATCAACAATGGCCAGAATTTAAAAATTAGAATGCTTTTGACAGCCACTCCATGACCTCAGATTCCATGACTGGATAAATCTGTGTGGATAGGAATGATCTCAACACTGCTGTCAGCCCAAGCAGCCTTCAGAGAGCTTCATTCCAGCTCACTTTTCACAAATTAATGGATTTCCCCAATGTATTACATGGTTTAATGTCAAGAAATTACATCACCCAAGCTTACAATGCTTTCAACATCTCTTCTAAACAAAGCTTTAAAGCAAAATGTACAATTATTAAATTCATGTAAAAGGTTGGCTGCCTGCACACCTGTAGAGAGAAGTCACATATACCAGCCTAGCCCACTAGGAGGAACTTTTGCCCTCCAGCTCCAAATGTGTTCATAATTTCCTTTGACTTCATCAGCTGAGCACAACTGTGTGCTTCACGATTGGAAAGGCAAAGTGGAAACACAAAGAGAATAACCTGGGCTGAACACATGATCCCTTCCCCTCCTTGTACAATGTATAACACATCATTTGCATTAGCTTTCTTATCCCTTTGTTTGCAGCAAAACTAGTCCCACGTTTCCAAGGAACACTTCCTCCACTCCCTAGTTAATGCTGTCACTGGATCTCGATCTTATCAAGTCCATGAAAACCAGTTTATTTTGGTACACGGTTTATTACTCTAGCAATGGCATCTGTATTTCCTCCAAACCAGAAGCTATTTCAGTACTGTATTTTATTTTAATAGTATTTTCAACACTCTGGTTTTCCACAACCATGGTTATGAAAAAGCTCAGTATCACATGTCTTTGAAAATGTTATCACTTACAAAACACAAAGTCACAGATATGGCGCACTGGGATATAAACTAATCCAACAGCTGTAGAAAATATACATTACTCTTCAGTTAATTTTAATTGTATTTCAGTCCTTAAGAAGCGAGGCAATGCCTCTACACTTGTCATCTAGTATCAAAATATTAGATAGCTAGTATGCAAATGTTAGGACAGCTGAATTAGATATTCAAAGGCTGTTTCTTTGATAGCATGAAGTGCTTTTCCATATGTGAATTTCATGCTGTTTTCATTCATGTGCTGTTCTAGTAGATAATTTCTCTTCAGCCAGCAACAGCTTTATGGCACTACTGCATGGGTGGACCAGGTATTTTATTTCTTTACATAGCATTTTAAAAATACAGAAATAGTTTTACTATTATATTTTATTATTTTGGGACTGTAATTTGTTAATAGATTGCTAGAGCTTTAACAAAAAATCAGGTCATCTTTGCTCTGCTTTGTACTCAGGCAGCCAATCTACTTGTCATTCACTGAGTAATACTCTCATTATAGAAATAAAACAAGTACCTATCCAAACTGATCTGGCTGCCTCTAACAACTATACCCACATGGCCGAGTGAAAAAACTCTAAAACTTGTACACTCAAACCAGCTCTAATTTACAACTGAGGTTGAAAAAATCACAGCATTGAAAAACCTGAAGGAAAGTTGCATAGCTAACCCTGTATTTGGGCTCTTCACACCTAAACTCAGCCATACCACCTTTTAGAAAACTTCATCACAATCAGCTCTGAAGATGAATCATGATTATCCAGTGTAAGACATTTTAGGAACACTGAGCCACTCATACACATGCAAACCATGCCTTCCAATATTCAGAGCACAAGTGTGTGATTTTAAACTCATTCTTTGTGACAAGAACACAAACAAGAAAATGGACAGCAAGTTCTCAAGTCGGCATCTCAGGCTACTTCAGTCATCCTTGCAGCAAAAACAGTGAGAAGAAAGAGAACTGTCTCATAGTGAAAGCAAAGCAGTTAAATGACCACTCAGAACCACATTTTACTATTGTCACTGTTCTTTAAGTTCTGGAGATTGTCCACCATTCTCTCTCTGACATTTGCATAACTGAGGATGCTCTGATCTATTTGGTAGGGCCACAGCATATTCTCAAGAGAAGCAAGATTTTTTTCCCCAAACTGGAACTTTTATCCATATTCACACTGAAGAATAAAGAAGGAGTGATGTTATTCATTCTACAGTAAGTGAAACTTCTGACAGCTGCAGGAAATCAGGATTCAAAGTAACATGATTTTCAAGGAACTAAGATTCTTGACAGAATGACAACCTACTTTGTAAATTTACAGAAAGATTATCACCAGATTGGTCCAGATTTCATTATAAAAAAAAAAATTAAGATTCTCAGAATACTGCCTATGTATTCAGGCAATCTGCAGAAAGCACCTCTGAGCAGACTTTTTTTCTTATGCTGCACATGGAAAACTTCACATCTGTTAGTGTATGCTATGACAATTTTTATTTTAGCAGTACAGAACAGCAGCATTTAGGCTACACTCAGTACAATTCAGCAAGAACCCATCCTTCAATTTTCTGTCAAATTCAACACTCAAAGACAAATGCATCTGTATTTTAATAAGACATGGGATCCTCCCCTTTTTGCATTGAGTCCTATAAGTGCCTTAACTATATTACAGCTCAAGAGATTGTATATACACCTATACTTCAGGAAAAAAAAATTCCAGGAGAGCCATAACTAGGTTCATTTTTTACCAGAGAATAGCCTTTATGAAATATGCTAGCACTGGCATAAAAAAGACTGTAATTTACTAGTATTGACAGTATTCCAGATGCTCAAGTAACCTCCCCTATCTAAGAACTCCACCTTCAACTTTTAAAACCATCATGAAAATGCAGTATTAATCAATCTGACGTAAGGACTAATTATGGGAGCCCAACTAGGAAGTGTACTGGAATACCGCTAGTTTTAAAAGCTGTTTACAGTTAAAATGTTACTAAATAATTGCTTTATATAAATGCCTCTTTGTATGGAAAGCCAAACAAATCTTAACAGCTGGTTTCTCCTTGCCATTATTCCTAGGTGAATTTATTATAAGTTACTAGAAGACACGCAAAGTGCATGCCAGATGAGAACTCTTTATTTATAGCATGCTAAGTCAGTCAGCAAACAGAATCTACTAAAAATATCCCTGATGGTATGCAGCACACCCACCCTTCGGGGACTGTGCACAGGCTGTGGTGGTCTGATTTTGAGACAGAGCAGACTAGCAAGAAAACACCCAGGTCAGCTCCTGAAGACAACTGAGAGTGACAGAGTCAAATCCCACACAACACTTGGCATTCTGTTTGGCAGGCAGTCAGACCCCTCGAGCCCTGTGAGATTTTCCTGCATGCTTCCTGATCTCTCCAGGTCAATGCTACCCAATTTCCATGCAGAAAATAGAAGCATGTCCTGAGTGAAAGGAGAACCAGCTTCATTTGTTCTATGGCTCACCCTCCCATTTTTGCAAGCACCAGGAATTTGAAGCCTACCAAACAAGAGAGGTCAAAGGCCTCTGGATGCACACTGAGATATCCTCACAGAAGTCATGATGATCATTTACAAAGGAAAGGTGGTCTTGGGAACATACGCACTTGCTTAGGGAGTATCTATCCAAATAGAAGACAACAAAAACCACTCTCCTAGATGCTTAAGAGATGCAGTTCTGGTTTTACACAGGTAGTTGTGGTTTTATACAAATTGTTTTCCTTTGATTGGAAAGATACATGTCTTTAAAGATGCTCCAAAATAGAAACTCAGAGCACTCAAAGATTTCTCATTTTCTTTTCAGGGATCAAACATCTGCAAGAACAACATGCTCCATTACCACAGTAAATGAACACAATTTGTAGAAATGACCATACACCTCTACTGAAACTAATTAAGCCATTAATGGGCAGTAGACACGCTGCAGAAAAATCTTGAATATAATATAAAATTGGTTGCATGCAAACAGCCAGGAAAACGTACCCCAAAATTTTCACAACATTACTCAAAACTTAAAAGTTTCCTGCAAGGCTAAGAGAGCAAATCAGGAACATTTACATGGTGAAGTTTTCCATAAGCAGCTGTCAAGAACAGCGGAGGAGAACTTACCCAAACAGATACATCGGCAATTTGTTTTAAAAATAGTTTTGAATTTCTAGCAGTGACAAAAGGCTTTCTTTATGAGACAAAGAAATTACTTGGGAGGTTGTTGGAGACAAGTCTGCAATTATATGACAGAATGTGAGGAGAGACACGCTGCCAGAATATAAGGGCTGCATGGGTATTCAGAAGACATTAAATAAGAGGAAGGCCTTTGTTTGAACTGGCACTGCAAAAGTTCAATCAGGTATTATCACTACCGTGATAGCCAAAAGAAATATTTATATATGCCATTACAATTAGGCTGTTTCCTTTTCTTCAGCTGGTTAACTATTTACATTTCTCCTGCAAATGCACTGCTGTCATTTTTTATTATTTGGCTTCTCCTAATCCCTTCTGTCTACCAGGCAGGAAGAGGAAGCCCTTCAAAGAAAAGAAGCCTTTCAAAGATCCTCTATCACTCACCTCAGTCTTTACTTCACTGCCACAAGCTACTCATCATCACAGAGACTGGGCTCCAACTGAAGGAAATGAAAGATGACTCCCAGGAACTTCATGAGTGCCACCAGAAGACTCAAACAGTCCTTCTAGCTCACTCTGTCCAAACACTTAACATTTGAGACTAAAAGCACACTCTTAACTGAGCTGGAGCAGGTGGCTGGTGGTGTTGGACTTTTTGCTACTTTTTCTTGTCCCCTCCTTAGGAGGGTTTACACCTTTGCTGCCAAACCAGGACCTGTGCATTGCCCACAGAATGTATGCAGGAACAGAGAAGCCCAACTAAACACTGGAACAGTGAGACCCTGCAAAGGGATTGGATTCCTCAAACCCATCAGTCAGAATAGACACCTTCTGAAGGTCATTATCAACAGACTTATCCTTGGACTGCTCTCCTAGCACAATGGATTTTTCAACGTGTGTTTTGGTGGAGGGGATGCTAATGTATTTACTAAATCCCCCATATCTTCAGAGACAGTAAAAGTGACTCTTCTCTCTCACTTTGGAATCAACTCATTGGTATAACTGAGCACATCTATCCCTTGCCCCCACCAGCCCAACTCAGTGTTTGTGAAGTTACCTGTAGGCATACAGAAATGTCTATTTCTCTCAGCTTTCAGACTGGTCTCCATTCTAACCTTCTTCTACAATCAACAGACTTCAGCCAGCCTCTCATTTTTCCAAAGTGAATAAGCATGGATGTGATTGCCTTGCACTGGTGCAACCAAGTGAACAGAAACTAATCCAAACACCCAAGCAGAGACAGCTCCTTTGCTTTCACTGTTCTGCATCTTCTAAGACCTATGAACTGCAACAGCAAAACTACCTGAAAAGGCACATGGAATTGGGGTTTTATTGTGTTCAAAACAGCAAACAGCAGTGTTATCAACCTCTAAAAAGGCAGAACTTTTATGGAAAAGCTATAGCTTTTCATATTTTAAATCTTTCCGCTCTTTCTCATTCTGAATGGTTAGGAAGCAATTTAGAGACATACATATTGTATTAAAGATTCAGTGGCCTTCCAAAAACATTTTAAAAAATTCCAACTACCATGAAAAGATGATATGTCAAGCAGTACCAAGGCATACAGGCTGAAACTACAGTAACAAGTTTTACTGCTTCTAGCATGATTCACAGAGACAGGGTATCCCAACAGTCCTGCTGCAAGGCACACTTCCCAACATTTCTCCCAATTCAGGGGGCGAAGACCTCAGAGTGCCCCTTTGACTGACAAAATGGGAGCAGCATTAAGTCCAAAGTGTTTCAGAGTTTCCTGATTTCTCAAAGCAATAGTATTTGAGTCATACTGGAAGAGAAGGGCAATGCAGTAACCAGAAGACAGTTATACTCCCCGCAAAAAAAAGGTGTGAGAAAGATGAAGAGAACCTCAAAAATATATCCAAATGTACCACGTAACTTAACAGATCTGATGGAAAACATGACAAGATGTGGCCTTCTAGGGAGTTTGAGAGACATCTAAAAATCTCTTCTGAGAATTCACATCATTCTTCTACCATTATCTGCTTCCAACAATCCAACCAGGAATTCAGGTTATAACCTGAGGCTTTCATAAACTTTCTTTTATAGAATGAAGAATTCATTCATTACTTCTACCAGCTATTATTACAAACAGATGTTACTATAATACACCTACAAGGTTCTACCCACATAGTGTTATGTACATCATGTATGTAGCTGGTGATAAATCCTGCACTGTTAAGTACTTCATAAAAAAAGTCTGATCATTATTTGGCATAAGAAGAACATAACAAACTTCCTTGTCCTACAAAAGTTGAACAGATGCAACTCAAATCTCCAAATCATTACCCCCAGTCTTGACATAAGCATGAAGGCTGTTAACAGCCAATATCTGACAACACCATATATTTAAAAATCTATCTATAAAACCATGTTATAAAATTGTATATGACCATATACAATACAAACTGAGATTTTGTATAATACCTGTACAGTCTGCTCAATCATCTTGAATGAAGAACAGATGTGGAAATTAAAAAAACTCAATATGTTTAAGTTTCTGGTATCTTCAGTTGAATTTTTGAATGTTATTCCCTAAGAGACTCTTAATGACAAAAGGAAACAAAAAAGAGTTTAAAGGCATTATTGTTGTCTTATGACAACATTCCCAAATTTGAATGCCAGAAGGAAACTTATAGTAGGTGTTTTTGTCAAGAATTCTCCCAGTTATGACCACCCAGAAACGGGAACATAAACATGAAGAGGGTTCTGAGGAGCTGTCAACACTTTAAGTGGTGGAAGTAACACATCAGCAGTTACCCAAAGCAAAGACCATCCCAAAAGTTCATTTTTAGCTGAACCAATTGCATCACTGACAAAAACAAGCTATATTGTAACTACAGTGGTAGCTTTGCTGCAGTGCTGATGAATATGTAATGTCTAAAAACACAGTGAATCTGGCCCCATGGTCTGTGGGGCCAACTCTCCTACATGTAACAGAAGGTAAGAATATTTACTTTGGGGCTGGAAGAGAGGGGCAGTCGCATTCACTGAGCAGTGGAGCAGGGAAACTACTGGTCAGAATTCCTGATAAGTGTTATCACCTTAAAGGAAGCTGGAACTTGGCGCTGTGTTGCAAGAAAGCTCTTGAATGTCACGCACAGGTCTGGCCTCCCTGTATCAGGGAGTGCCATAAGATCTTATGGAATTTGGGTCTCACTCTACTTAATGCCCTAAGCCTACTTCAGGCATGCTCACAGCACAAAGTTAAACACACATACACACACACAGACACATATATATATATATATGTTTGTTTTTTATTTGTGTGACCAAGGCCCTGATTATTGTGTGAACAGAAGTCCCCCTGAGATGAAACAGAGCTACACAGCAGTATTTACTCCATGATATGATGTTCATAAAAGTGCCTTAGCCTGAGGTCAAACAGAAACACAAGACCTTCACAGTCAGGAAAGGCTGTTAGTACTACAGTTCCTACTAAAGGAACGTATGCAGTAACTGAACATACTTGCCAATACATTAACATAGTTCTTATATTCTCATTCAAATGGTGTATTAACAAGCTTGGTATAGATTTAAGCATGTTACATCAGAGGGTTAATATTTATACATCACTTCGGCATGCAAAACAGCCCAGTAAAAGTGACAATAGAGTGTAATTCACTAATGGCAAATTAATTACAGTAATTTAACAAATGCAACACCCACGTGTCACTGACTGACGAAGCTAAGCAGTATGCCTAAAAACATAAATAGCTGGAGATTCGGTTCAACTTGCAGAAGTTGCTCTTCTTTTTTATTTTAATTTTCACAGAATTGCTATGCTAATCTTCACAATTAATTTTGGCAGTTTTCAGGATAAAAAGAAACAATTCAGCTAATTTGCAAGTTACAAAACAAGGGAGGGGACTCCAAGCATGCTCAAGATACACAAGATAAATGCCAGATACCACACCTAGACAAGCTTGAGCTAGTTACCATCAGGACAAAAACAATGCTTCAAGTTATTTTTCAGAATGCTGATGTTATTAATGTATGATCTCCAGTTGAGCTACTTTTTCCAAGCATGTAGTTATTACAAGGAATCAAGAAAACACAAAGCATGCAACTAGAGAAGGATGGTAACACTGAGTGGGATGTGGAGTAATGTATCATTAACATCACAAAATATTTAAATTGAAAGAAAGAATAATGCTTCAAGTGAGGCCTTCTTTACAGGTGTTGCAGTTATTATGATTAAGCAGTTATTCATCCCACTAAGATACACTGTCTTTACGTAGTCACAAGATAGTAATGAATCTATGTGCTTCTCCACTAAAAATCTTACTGTATCCTGAAACTTGCCAGTTACACTCCTAACATATGGCAGTACTTATTTATCAGTGAGTAGATGAAGACACTCCTGGCACTTCCCCTGCACTGGTAAAAGCAACAAGCTCTGCATCGCTCCAAGGAGAAAATACAGTGTAGTACAGCAATTAAAAAATAATTACATGCCATAAAAAAGTAACATCAAAGTCAGAGTTATTCTGAAGAAACCTTCCTGCATCTGAATACAGCTTCCTAGGTTATTAATCCTTATCACTTCGTTTACATTTCATCCACTCCCTCCTGGCACCAAGGCAAGGTGCGGTACAGTGTTTAAGCAAGGAGGGGGGGAAAAAAAAAATTTCACTTTTGAGCAACAATTGGCTACACATTCTAATGATTCCCTTGTGCTTAGCACGAGCTGTACAATACTCCATGACAGCACATCCTTTCATCACTAGAAGAAACACATGCACCTTCTTCCCCCCCAAACTACTACGCTGGTATAATGAGTATCCTTGCAACAAAGCACTCCTGTTGAGCAGCCTGGTACTATGAGAATAGCTATGTTTTCTTTCTTAGAGAAAATATTATTTCATTATAAAAGGGTTTGACAGCTTTCTGTTAATGTTCAACCGCTGGGAGGAGGCAGTTTTAGATATAGGAAGTAACAGCTATGCTGTCTTGAGGTCAACACGCCAGAGGCGGCAGGCCATGTGACAGAAACCTCGTGTACCCTGCGAGGGTCAGGCTGCAGACAGCTCTGCTTTGGCTAAAAACTGGGTGAATTACAGAAAACAAGAAAGCCAACCTGCTACAAACAGTACTCACAAATGGATTAATAATATAGAAACGTAGAAATTTTACATTAGCTTCTTCTTCCCTCCCCCCCCCAAAAGGTCCATATTAAGTCTACATATGGATTTATATTTATTTTATAAATATGCACATATTACAAATACCAACTGAAGAATATATATCCATTAAAAAATAAATCTTGCACATTGTTTGACCTATACGAACAACCTTTAGAATGAGCAGTGCTTAAAGAAGTCAGCAACTTTGAAAGCAGCTGGCAACTAACGAAATTATTTTTAACTTCAAGGTAAAAAAAACAGGCAGTAAAATACTCGTCCTATACAGCCCAATTAATCTCGGGAGCCCAAGCGAGACGAAGAAACTATAACTTGCTCTACGTTTAATGTACTTCTTAGAGGGCCTCAGCTTCCTGGTTATTTCAGAGTTTAGCCGAGCGTTCCTCCTGCCTCAAGAGCACATGTGCCCATCCTCAAGCCTACAGGGTGCCGGTGCTGCAAGCCTGTTCTCCAGCGGCACGGAGAGCTCTACTCATCTCTCAGAGGAAGCATTAATAAAGAAACTTACTTTAACTTCTGTTTTTCTGCACCGACTTTCTGAACAGAAGAACCCGAAAACTTAGAAAGAGGAACAAGCATCAGACACACATTAATCAGTGCCTAAAGAGGGGGTTTGGTCCGATTTTAGAATAAACGGTGGAGACACATGATCCAATTAAATTCTAATTATGTAAGTAGTAGGCAAGAGTATTTACACAGGCACTGATTACAGCTATTAGAGTCTAAAGTCGCCGGCCGGAGAGGCTCCGCTTCCTCCCCGCCGCCGGGCTCGTTTCATTTTTAACCTCCCTTTTCACAGCTCTCCTTACAGACAATGGGAGACGCCGGCCCGAGAGCCCCGTCTCCCAATCCGGACGCCAGCCTGGAGGAGCCGCAGCTCTCCCCGGAGTGATGATTCATTACCCGTCCCACCTCGGAGCAGCCGGGGAAAGACCCCCGCATACCCCATCCCACCGCCCGCAACCCCGGTCCCGCAGCGCCAGGAGAGGGAGCGAGACCCTCCCGCCCCGCCGGTGCCCCTTACCTCCGAACAGGTGCGGCGAGAGGTGCGCGGGCAGCGAGCCGATCACTAGCCGGGGCCCGCCGGAGGAGCCGCCGCCGCCGCCGCCCCCCGCGGGCCGCTCCCGGCCGCCCTCCTCCGGGGTGCTGCTGACCGAGTCCTGCGAGCCGTAGGGGCCGCTGCTGTGGGGGATGTTGAAGGCGGACTGCGCCGCCCGGGCCCCGGAGGCTGTGGCGCCCCCCAAGGACCGGCTCCGGGGTGCCGACCCCGCGGCACTGCCCGCCGCCGCCGCTCCTCCGGCCGCCGCGGCCGCCGCGCCGCCGGGAGCACCGTGAGGCGCCGCCGCCAGGTGCGCGTAGCGCCCGCCGCCGCCTGCCGAGCGCCCGCCGGTCCCGTTAGCGCCGCCGCTGCTGCTGCTGCTCGAGGAAGGCAGATCCCCGCCAGAGTACGCCCGGGTGCGGCCATTGGCGGCGGTGGGGCTGCTCTGCTTCGCGCCCATGGTCCCGCCGCCGCCTGGCGCTGCCCGGTGCCCTTCGCCGCCGCCGCCTTCTCCGCGGCGCCCGGGGGTGGTGGCAGTCCGGCCCCGGCGGGGGCGATCCGAGGCGCAGGTCGCGCCGGGGAGGGGGGAGAGGGAGCGCCGGGGGAGGGGGACGGTTCGCTCGGTGGGTCGGTGTGGAGAGGGGAGAGCCGCCCGCCGGGATCCGGCTCAGCTGGCGACCCCGGCGCGGCCGCTGCTGGCGGGTCTGGGGCGCCACCATGAGCTGCTCGGGACGGTGCTGGCTCCCGCCGCGCGGCCGCTCGGC
Source organism: Eopsaltria australis (assembly GCA_034509425.1). Lineage (NCBI taxonomy): Eukaryota > Metazoa > Chordata > Aves > Passeriformes > Petroicidae > Eopsaltria > Eopsaltria australis. Next base: position 4,053,268 of record JAVTVJ010000105.1, read on the forward strand.
CCCGCCGCCGCTGCTACTGGTGCTGCTGCTGTGCCCGCCGCCGCCGCGACCGCCTCCGCCATCCTCCTCCTCCTTGTCCGCCGCCGCTGAGCCCTGTGCGGGGCACCGGCGGCAGCAGCGCCGCCGAGGCCGCTCGCTCGCCCGCGGCGCGCCGTGCCCGTGCCGAGGGGGCGGGAGGGGGCGGTCGCCCCGGCGCAGCCGCTCCTCTACCGTGTCGCCATGCTGGGGGCGGCACCAGCGGGCGGGATGGGGAGCGGTTACGGCGGGCGGGGGCCGCCGCCTCGCCTTCCCCCCCCGCGCCCAGAGGGAGACCGGCCCCCGGCGGCGGCGGCGGCGCAACGGGCCCGGCCCGCCCGCTCGCCCCGCCTCCCGCGCCGCTCCTCCCGCAAGGTGCGGGCAGCGCCAGGTGCGGCCCGCGTGGCTCCGGCCGCGCTCGCCTCGGCGGCAGGCAGAGTTCCCGCGACGGGGCCGCCGGCGGGACACAGCACGCACACACACGCGAGGGGAGCTCGCTGTCCTCTCGCCCGCAGGGGCGGCCCGCGGGCTGCCCGCCCGCCGGGGCAGCAGCGGAGAGCCAGACCGCCGCTGGCGGGAGGCGAGCGGCCGTGCCTGGGGACGGCCGGCGGCGGCTCCTGTGTCTGCGCTCCGCTCGAGCCCCGGCAGGTGACGGAGAGGAGCGGCTGCAGCGGGAGGCGGCTCGGCGGGGCGGGCAGGGCCGGGTGGCGGAGCGGCGGTGCCCTCCTGTGCCCTCCTGCCGCGCCGCCGCTCGGTTCTCCGCCACTGCGGCTCCAGCAAACGCCCGGATGCCCGACCTCGGCGCCCGGGGTGGCTCCCGGCTGCCCGCCCGGGCTGCGGCTCGGCCGGGCGGTGCGGGTAAGGGCCGCTTGCCCCTCTCGGGAGCTTCCCGGGTCGGCGACTTCCAAGCCGGGCGGTTTGCTGCGAGTCTCTGTTTTCCGAATACGTGGACATACGGGGAAGCAGGACAAGGAGGACGAAAATCTCTGACATCTTTGGCTCACAGGTGATACAGGAAAATCCTGTATACCTCAGTCTCGTACTCAAAGTCACGTTTTTTACACGAAGATTAACTAAGCTGAAAATTTTATCCCAGTGAACAATACCCATGTGGATAGCAGGCTCCGTTTGCTCACGACAAAACATTCAGAGACCTAAAACTGTTTTGTGCCTTGATTGATACCGAGTGTCACCTACATTGAGTTTATATAAACATGATTTCTACAGTCGGTCATCTGAGGAAAACTGCTTGTTTTTATGGATTATCGTCTGCTCTAAAATAGGGTATGTCACCATGAAGCAATGCTTCAGGACTCTCCATCACAGTCTCAGTAGGAATTCCAGCTACATTCCTGCCTATGTCACAATGGCACGGTATCCAAGCTATTTTATAAGCAATAACAATAAAACTGATCCAAACCTTAATTAAAATACAAAGTATTACGGAGCATTACACGTACACTTGTGGCATCTTCAATGCTCTTTCTCAGATGCGAAAGGCCTCTCTTTCCCCCTCCTTTTGCTGTCTGTTACAACTGCATGTGGTCACATTCTGGCATCACTGCAGCGCACAGCTGGGTCTGCAAGAAGAGGTACCATCGCTGGGGGTGGCACAGGAGGTTACTAGCCCTGACTCTTCATTCCAACACCACTTTTCTGGATAGCTGAGGCACTCTGTGAATACTCTGAACCCCATTTAGAGAACGCTGGTGTAAACTGTTTGCCCGTTTCAGCAAGAGGCAGTGATTCCACAGCTGTCTCATGAAGAGTCTTTTGTGTGCTGGGTGTTGGGCAGACAGCTGGGGTCGATAATCTGCCGTCCCAAGCTATGTCATCCCCACTTGTGAATTATAAGCTGCAGTCTCTGCTAGCAGTGGTAGATACTCCAAAGTAGATCAATCATGAGCACTTTCTAGTTCAATTCCCTGCAGAAAAAAATCGGTGTGGATATGCTGTCTGCTCTGCCACTGGTTACCTTTTAAATCCTTGTCCATCTTCAGCCAAATCTCTCAGAGACATTACCAGTACAGAAAATAAGTGGTTATGTGGAAAATAGAGATTCTAATGTTCCCACAGAAAGGAAAGCTACCGTAGGAATTCCTATCCTGCTAGATTCCAGGAATCTGCTTGGGCAAAGGATGTTGCAAACATGACTCATAATTTCTGCTGCTCACAGAATGCCTGTGGCATGTTGAGCCCTATTGGAGCAGGGTTAAAGGGAGCATGCTCAGAGTTTTATGGAGTTTTTAAAATTTCCACTACTGTGTTAGTAGAGCTGTTCAGCTGCTAGAATAAACAGCATTTTGTAAATAGTACATTGCTACACAGTATCACAGTACTTTCTGTATTTTTTTACAGTGGATTTAAGAATTGAGCAGGCATTAAATACAGCTCATGTTTGACTTTGAACAACATTTTATTCAATTTAGTATTAAATTTTAAAGCCTCCCGTGGAAAAAAAAAAGCCCTACAAAAAAAGACATCCTGTTACTCAGTCTTACAGTCAGAAAATTACATTTAACAGCATAGGATATTTCACAGAAAAGAAATCACAACAACAGGACTGCCTGTGTTCCCTTTTCAGAGAGCATGACTGCTTCCAGTGCAATGTGATTTTCCTTTTTTCTTTTTGTTTTTGGGTAGGCTTCAGTTTTTGTTGTGCATCTAGGGCATATTCGCAGCTCTCTCACTATCAAGTGTGAGTCTAAACAAGACACATCTCTCAAATAACACCTACATCTTCAGAAAAAAAAACGTGCCATGTCTCTGAGCCAGCTTTCTCCCCTCAATTCTTCCCAGCCTCTCTGAAAAAGGAATAGAAATTTTTCTACATATGAAAATTTGCTTTACATAAGCAACAGTACAGTTAGGTTTTCAAGCTAACATTTCTCCTAACAAATGTCTGTTAGCTGTCTAGTCTTGTAGAGGCAAGTACCTGGCACTGTAACCTCCTCCCATTTGTTCATTACTACACTACAGAAGTAGTTTGCATTAAAACTTCGTAAGTTACAAAAGAAAGTCACTAGTGATAAGAGGAAGCATTGCAGAGAGAAAGTAGAATCTCTTGCTGCTGACCATACTACTACAGATTTCAAGAACTCAGTGGAAAAGCAGATAGTTATATAAAAATTAACTTCTATAGGTCTGTATGGGTAAATGCTGCTTTTATTCCTGTAGAAACATATCTAGGGAATCGTATTCATACTTAAATAAGCACTACTTGTTCCTTGTCCAGGGTAGTGGGGAAAAAACTGGTTTGGACAGGCAAATATACTCGTTGTTCTTTGTTATAAGCTGCATACCTCCACTTCAGTTCTGGTTACACCACCTTGTCTATCAGCAAGTGAAAATAATGAACTTGATTCTTGACCAGTTTCCTTGAACATACCAGGTGGCAGGTGTGCCCTAAGCATACAAAATTAGGTGCAAATTCATAATACTGCACATTTTGGAAAATGTGTGCTGATGAATGGAACAGGGCCTGCATTTTGCTCAACATTGAGCTATGCAGACAGATAATTTCCCTTCTCCCCTCCTGCCCCATTCTTTCATGGCTTTTAAGAGACACTGAAACGAGGATTTAAGCAAGGTTTCATTACTGACAGAAGCATCTGACCCTGAACTAATAAAGCCAGACAGAGTTTCATTCTGTTCAGAACCAATCAGACACTCTTTTCTAAAGGAGAAAGATTTTAAAAGTAATGGCATATCCTCATAACATACAGCTTAATTTTAAAATAGCTAGTGTGGGCTTCTAAAAAGGTTTAGCCAACTGGATTTTCTGAGCAGGTACCAGGCTAGAAGTTCACACTGTTATTGGAAGAGGTCAATGCAGTTTTTACATTACTGTGTATTTCATCTGTTTAAAAGAAACAGCTCTCCACACCACTTCTGCACAGATAACTGAAAATAGAGATTTCTGATGTGTTCAGTTGCTCATAGGGAAAGCAAAACAGAACTGTTTTTCTCCCCCTGAAGTAAGATGTGTAAAATCCACATGCTTTACATCTGTAGCTAGAGTAATCCATGCAGCAGACGAATGAGGCTGTTTTATGTTCACATCTGTACACTGAGGGAAATAGGTCCCATATAATCCCTCTCAGTGTGACTACAAACAATACATAAACCTATTGTAGGAATCTCTTTGGATAGATTTTGGTGTCAATGATGGCCCAGCTGGTGTCTGGTGTTTTTATAGATGCAGGAGACCCCATTATCCAGTGTCTTAGATTTTTATTTGCATTGAATAACTCTTTACACGTGTTGCTGTTAATCGTATGAAGATTTAGGCATATGCTTACACTGACGTATGACAAATAATTCTGCAACGTGTTGAGATCAATCTTCATGAAATAAAAAAAGCAAGCTGCTTGTCAAACTCAAGGTTTGGTTTCTAAAATTATTCTGGAAATGTGTGGTGATGCTCACAAGGGTATGGAAGTTCACCCTTGCTTTATAAAAATTCTGTTTAAAGCCTTCTATCTTTCGTTTGAAGTTTATGCTTTTCTGAAATGTCTATCACACTGAAAACAATATGCTGCATTTTTTGTACTCTAGAGTTGCCCGTAGAGAAAACTGATGTTCACAAACAAGATAACTTAATCTTAAAAATAGACTGACATTTTGACTGCACTTATTGATTGACCATTTTGTACAGGAAGAAACACTTGGAAATAACATACTTGATGAAATGGCAGTTTGTGTTGTGCACTTCATTACCACGTGCTATAAAGTAATACTTTAAGAAATATACTTCAGTCCAAGATTTTTCATAGGAAAAGGCATACACCCTAATAATTTCTTTGCTGTCCCACACTCACAGTTGTATTATCATAGACACTGAGTACCTATGTAGGTAACCAGAGGCAATACTAAATGCTATCCATATGAATTTACCTTTTTGGTACATGATCAGGCCAGTACTGTTACTGGTTCTCCCATAAACTCTATTAGTTTTACTTGTTGGAGGGGTTTTTTGTTACCACCTTTGCATCGATCACCTCTCTGTGTAGTTTCCTGATCTCTCATGCAGTTATAGCCCCACCCCCCAACCCTCATTTTTATTACATGCTCAAGAAACAAGAGAAGACAAATAGCTGCTTAAACTATGCCCATTTCTACACTGGAGGCATCTGCACCATTTCATTATTGAAGTGACATCAGTGCATGTTTATCTGGGCACGGCATGATACACACATCCATGGGTATGTGAGTCCAGGGCATACAAGCTGACATATAAAGGTACCATCCAGCTAAGTTTTCTGTTTCTGTGGCTTCTAAGAGGGGGTGGAGGACAAACTAACAGATGGGAAACATGTTTACTTTATTGTTTTCAGCTCTGGTGTGTCAGTTCCCAGCAATGCCGGCTGAGTGTGGATTCAGGAGTTGGGGGAGGACCATTGATCACCTTAAGCTCCCTTTACTTGGACAGGGGGAAATAATGGTAGTCTTTCAAGGTATATCCCTGAATTGCACTAATTTGCTTTTCACCACAAAACCCTTCTGCACCTAGAGAGGCAGCTGGCTTTATGGAGAGCTTTATCTAGAGCATTTCATGATAGTTAATAATAAGGAAGACACTTCGAGTTGTGACACAGTGAGAACCGCACAGGTAAATCAGTCTTTAGAAGCTGATTGCAGGCAAAGCTCTTTTACAGGGTACATCTTTCATTATTGATACTAATTCTTTGAATGCCAGATATCTATAGAAAGAGGTAAGTAAATGGAAAACAGTATTACAGAAAAATAACAGTGAAAAATGCAGGAATGAGAGCAGGTGGTAGAGCCATGTGACATTAGATTTGCCAAGTGCAATCTATATTGTCTCAGGTTCTCTATAATCTACCAAATACTACCTTAACTTCTCAGAGTCCAGAAGAAAAAAATGCCTTTGTCCTTATTTTTGCACAGTATTTGCTAATATTTTATATGAATGATTAATTAATATTCTACAGCTCCCTACTTGCAGTCTGCTCCTGATAAGCCTAATAATGAGAATCAAAACCACACTAGGTAGTTACACGTCGGAATGTTAAGCACGGCTGCTTGGGCAGTCACATGTGCCACAGGGACTTTGTGCAGCAGGAGTCAAAGGGACAATAACAACCTTAAAGTATAATAACATGAGGCAACTAATGTATGCATCAGGACAATACTTCATTAGCTAATGCATAGTGAGGAATACAAAGGCATGCACCTGGATTTTTCTGAAGGCCTAGATCACAGCTACGGCAGTACCGAGTCGGGAGGATGTTGGAGAGCTCCGTGCTCTCTGCCAGAAACGTTTTCTGCCTCGGCTTCTGTGCATCACGCCTGGTGTAAACCAAGCATGAGGGTGGTGTAAAAGGCTCCATCTGTCGTGTTGGCTCAGATCCACTCGACAGAAGCCAAAACCCATGAAAGTAAGAGATGAGAAATCAGAATTGTGAACCCACTTCCTCCTCCCTCCGCTTTGCCTTTCCCCAGTTTGTACTTCTCCAGGAGCAAGAGGAGTGGTGTCTTGTTCTAGATTGCTGCTTGCAAGATGGGGGGAGTCAGGGTTCATGCATCTTCCTCAGCCTTCCATAACAACATAGGGACTGAGGGACTTACATTTCTTAAAGAAGCAAAATGTTTTCTGAAGAGTGGTAGAAACCAGACATTTCACCACTTCAGAAAGCCAACATCCATTTCCTGGCTGGTTGCTCTGCCCCAAGCTAGTTTCAGTTCAGTATTCAGAAAATGCCAGGCAAATAGCAAATCAAGTGCAAGTTAGAACACTCCTTGTAACTGCCTGGCGTAGCAAAACACTTCAAGGTGATGCAGTATCTTTCTAGGCAATAGGAATGCAAAGACTCAGTCTTGTCAGTAGGTTCTTGTTGAGATGAATACTCTTAGTTGCAGGATTAACCATCCCCATGGAGCACCTGTGCAATGCTATCTTAGCAGGGCCACAAATTATCAAGATAATTCAGAACCATTTCTTTTTCTTATAATTTCCTAAACAAAGCTTTTCCTCTGGACTCATGGTAACTCTTCTTTAGCTCAGTCATGATATGATCACAAAATAGATAGGGTCCTTTTACAGCCGTATTAATCCCAGTCAAGAAGAGAAAGCAGTTCTACACTTTCCACGTGGAGTTTAAATAGTAAACAAAAGACCTGTGTTGTAGGAAGCATGTCATGAGGCTGGAGCGGCTTGGATTCATTCTGGATAGTAATTCTTCCTCTCTTGATAAAGAAGATTTACTGAGCAATCTGGTATTGCAAGTCCACACTGACATCTAGTGCTGAAAAAATTACACTAGCCAGTGAGGAAACAAAGAAGGGAAAAGGTGTTGGATTTGGGAATGAAAAATACAAAAATATAGCAAAGCATCCCTCCTGCTTTATGAAAACGTTTGGTGGTTTGTGGGTCTATCCTGTGGGCAGGAGGTGCTCTTGGGTGCTGAGGGAGCATCCCTTGGAGAAATGCATGAGATACTGGGTCTGTCAGAAAACATAGCAAGCCCTGGCTGCTCCTGAGAAGTGCTCTTGAGGTCATGAGAAATCTTGAGTTATGACTTACTTTGTTTTGTAGCCACTGCTACTGTAGGACCTGGTCCAGATCAGAATAACTAATAGAAAACTGCTGCCAATAGCCCAGGAATCTTGATGTTGTAAACAAAGACTTCACAAGATTAAAATGTTCTCACCTTCCAATCCAAGAAGATAATTTCCTGGTACTTTGGAAAGATTCCCTCTCTAAGCTGCTTCCAGGAAAGAGGGGCTTTTTTGGTTTTTTCCCTGTGGCTTTTAGTTCTTGATGTTCTCTTACCTCCCATTTCAATACAAAAAATTCCCATCATTTTTACACACACACAAAAATCTGCACTTTACCATATTTGACTGTGCCTTTAAGGGCAGGCAAAGATTGTAAAACAAAGTATTTGTGATTTTTTTATTGTAATTTCTACCTTCCATGGGGAAGCAAAAAGTAATAATAATATACAGAATAATTAATGTTTTTCAGTGTCTTAGCTGCCAGCACAGTTCCTTCCCTGTCACCAGGGAAATGGTGAGATTAAAACCACGTGCTCTGTGTGCTTCAGAAGTGAAATATGCATGTCAGTGTTGTATAAATCATCAAAGGAGACGAGCAAAAGGACAGATCCAAAGCCACCAAGATCAATGGACTTTTTTTTCCCCATTAAATCCCATGAGCTTTGGATCAGGTCCCGGTGGATGTCAGAGCTCTGCCAACCCCACTGAGAAACTGCAGTCCAAATTCTGGTGTGCTGTTTGGCAAGGCACAGCTGTGAGGTTGGCAGATGTGCCCTTCATGGAGAGAATCCTGGTGCTGATGAGCAGGATTTCACAGCAAGACCCAGCACGGGGGGGTTCTTGTCTCTCTGCATGGAGGCACAGCAGAGCCTACCCCAGCAGTGCTGCTGTGAGTGAGGGCATCCTCTTCCTTCAGAGACACCGAGCTGCAGCTCCTGCTGCCTGGTACTGCCTGGGGAACAGCTCTTCCCTCCTCCTTCAGCTGGCAGGATTTAGGTGCTCAGACATGATTTCTTCCATCAGTTTTTGAATTTTTTTTATTTTTTCTGGGAAATAATGATACAGAAGTAAGCATGTTGTCACATCCAGGCTGCATTTTTTTTTTTTGCCCCCTGTATCTTGTAATCAACAACAGTATGCAGATTTTAAAAGTGTTTCAGACTTTTGTGTCTGGGCTGGACAGATTGGGATGTGCTGGGAGGATTGGCAGACCCAATTAGGCAATAAATAGAGTAAGTAGCTGTCAAAAAATAAGGCTAAAGCAGGAGAATGCATGTGGCATCTCTCACTAGATAAGCTGGAATGATTGGCATATTCAGTCAGAAACAGTCATTTTCTGATTTAATGGGGGCTTAAGATAAATTGTCTCGCAGCTGAGGCCATGCAAATCAATCATTAAAATGTCAGGTTAGAGTCTGATGTCAGTTAAAATTCCATTAATATCAGTAGAATTGCACCAAATTTATCCATCCAAATTTATAGGGTGCAAAATTTGACCCGTAATTACTATTAGGAGCAAAAGCATGCAAAACTCTGTCACATGTCTAGAATTTTCTTGAAACAAAAAGTAATAGAATAGTAAAGCCAAGAATGTAGAATAGACCAGAGTAGAAAAGAAAAAGCAGGAAAAATTAACAGGAACAGGTAAAGTAAAAGGAGAGGAAGGAGACAATGGAAAGAGGAAAGAAAAAAGGGAAAGACAATGAAAGACTGAAAGAAATGCCAAGAAAAGAACTCAGGAAATGTCCCTGAGGAAATTCAAAGACATGGGAAAAAATTCCAAATGTATATTAATAACACTGAATTAAATCACTTCAACATTTCCATCATCATATCATGTTCACATTCATCCTTTCACTTTCTGCTCCTGAGAAAACCCAAAGGACATGCAATCTGGTGGCAGTGATTTATGCAAGAAGGTGCCACTACCATTTTAAAGTTGACTAGTTTGCAGAGCATATTAGGTGCAGTGATTGAGCATCCAGTACAAACACAGTCAGCTGACATTAGTTCCTAAGCCTTTAGGAGCATTCAGAGTGTGTGGAAATCAATGTTTTTTCAGTGTGGTACTAGGCAGTAACAGATACATTCCCAACTAAGAGCACTGGCTTGCTTTGTGCAGAGCATGATCTGTTTGAATTTCAGATATTTGGGGGGAGGCAGTGAGTTAGGCTGAATGGTAATCATTTAGCATTCGGTGCTTAACATTAAATCTCCCACTTGATCCTTTGCCTTCTGCTTAGGAGTAGGGTTCAGTGAAGGGAACACTCCTGTTCATACAAACAGGGTGAGTTAGGGCTACACACACAGCCCAGGTCAGAGAGCCTCTATGGGGCCTCTCAGTGACTCAGGACTTCAACAAATCCCCAATCCGAGGTGAAAGAATAACTTTTGTAAAGTAGTAGATTGGTTTTACAAACAGTAGCTGCCCACAAGACAGGAATGACAGGGTTTTGGCAGTGTGCAGACCCGTGCAGCAGCAGATCAAGCTGGGGTGGCTGACACAAGTACCAACCTTGCCTCATCATTCTGCCCTTATCTGAGAGGCTGGCATCCTTGCCTGGAGCTGACAGAAGGATACAGACAGCTTGACGTGTTAGAGTAAAGCAAAAAATATGTCAGTCAGCAACAGTGGCAGCTCAGGAGCAGCTGTGTGACCCATCAACACCCTCCCCTGTGAGGCTGGGAGAAGGGGTGGGACAGCCCTGCTTTCATCCATTGCCACATCCAAGTTAATATCCTGATTCTTCAGAATTTGGCTATGAACAGCTTCTAATTCAAGCTGGCTGTCCTCAGCAACAAAGAAAAATGTAAATGCACAATGACAGTTAAGCAGTGTGGCGTGTTAGACTGTGACAATGGAGGAAAAGAATGCTTTAGAAAATTCACAAATACATAATAAAAGTCCTAGAACTGAGGAAGACGAGGAGCTTTTTTTTTTTTTTTAGCTCCTTCATTATATTTGGAGTAATTCTCCTTGCCTTTATCTGAAAATGGTTCTTTCCAGAATCCTTTCAGCCCTCATTTAAAATCGTATTTGATGATCACATAGTTTGCTCTGTCTGACAGTATTGCAGTGCAGGTTTCAACAGCTGTAGCCCAGCTGAACTGATGTGCCTCTACTCATAGTGTTCAAGCCAGGGCTTCAGTTCAGGGCCCTATTTGCAGTGGAGGCTGAAGGAGAAATGTTAATGCAATTCCATTTTTATGAAAGGCATTTTGCAAAGGGAAGAGAAAAAGTCAAACTGAATAAAGATGCTAAAAACTATTAAAAATATGTTGTTAAATCAAAAATTATTTATATGAAGGATATCTTCCCAGTGGAAAAAAAAACCTGGAAAGACAGTATATTTTCCCAGAAGAAAAGAAACAAAAAGAAAGAGGGTACAATGCTTGAAGAGCAGCAGCATAGGTCAGAAGAAAACTTGCCCTTGTTTTTCGGCTATCTGGCTTAATTATTTGGGCAACTTATAAGTCAGTCTAATCTCTAGCTGACTCAGTTCCTCCCTTGCTGCTCCCTACCTCTTTATCATTTTGTCAGGATAAAACACATTACAAATTGCAAGAAGCTCAAACAGTAAGTAAAAGCATATTAATAAGCACAGAAGGTCAATATATTTTGCATTATATCCTTAAGATAAGAAGAGCTTTGGAAATGCAGAACTTTTAGAGAACTCATGGTATCCAAGTTATGCAAGTGCCAGTCACAAAAAACCCGTGTCACTAATGCTCACCTGCTAAGCAGAGCCATGAAGCACAGAACATTCAATAAATATTTCTGCAAAAATACCTTGTAAGTTCATATATAGCAGCATATCTCCGAAAAAATGAGCCAGAGAAATACATTGTCATGTAGAGAGGTTGTAGTGGCCTGAGAAGCCATTTTTTAATTCATCTGGTGATTTATGGATATGAGCTGTACCAGAGAAAAATTGATAAATATTTTTTTCTGATCAGCAGCTGACATAAACCAAATGCATTTACTGTCAGTGCTGCACAATTTATCACAAAACCCCAGAAATCAGATGGTACGGAACCTACTGGTTTTTGCTAATATTGCTGTATGGTACATATTACGGCTTTCTCAGGTAAGAAATGAATTCTTATTAAAAAGTCTTGTGGGCATCAAAGTAGAAGTAATGAGACAAGAATTAGCTGGGAGTCCAGAGGCAAGTGGGGTGGGGAAGTCTATATAGAACAGCTCCTTGATAAACAGTAGGTGAAAACTCATGAGAAAGGAGGAGGATGCCAAAGGGAAACAGCTTTGCTTGTTGCCTGAATCGTTTTTCACCCCATTTCAGAGAGGTAGGGTGAAACATTGTCAAGGCTAATCTGTCCCACAGACAGGCAGTGAAGAATTTGGGCTGTCTCTTTATTAGTTTGCTAACTGAGCTGACTGCCAGCTCAGACCACTGGTGGAAGTTTAATTATCATCCGTATTGTTTTCATTATAAACTGCTGTTCCTTGGTGGTTTATCACTTCAGTTTTTAAGGCCTTTCTGCGTGTGGTTTGGTCACAGAGGTAGCAGAGCTAGATTGATTTAGAAACAGATTTAACCGGACTGGTGCTGAAATTGTGGTTAAACTAGCCTGACATACCTCTTCACCTCTTTCTGTAGCACACATGCTAAAAAAACCTGCCCTTATATTTACCAGAATTAAACATGACTGGAATTACGTCAATAGTCTTTGCAGAAAAATCTCACTAAGACGCCTCTTCAAGAGGCATATGATTAATCTGGAATCTCTTAATGAGACTACAGCCTGGCTCACGTCCAAGGTGCAGGTCAATCGATCAACATTTGCGAGAAATCCTGAATTATATTCCAAATGTTGGTTTTCATGGAGCTCAGAAGACCTTTTCCCTATCCTCCTTCCAGATCAGGGATATGCCAGTCTCCCAGTTCTATTGGTTCATAAAGATATGGAAGAATAGCTGTTACTGAGATGCTTACATATGTTTCACATACCAGCAAATATGCCTGAAAAGTGAGAACCTGAAAGGACATAAAGCAGATTTCTGTAGACAGTATTGCCTTATGCTAGTTTTGAAAGAAACGTGGTTGATTTTAAGGGCATTTTTTCTCCTCCATAAATGAAAGAGGTTGTAGAAAGGGTGATTTGTTCCTCTTTTTTTCACATCAGACTGTGCTTTTGAAGGCCTTCCAGAGTACTTGCCAAAAAAGTGTTTATTACCTACCTGTTCAGGTCTTTAGAGGGCAAGAATTTATTATTTTGCAGCTGCAGGGCTGCATTCAAGTGCCATCACCCACCTCCATCCTAGTGTGCCTTCCTGTGAGAGGAGGGCAGGAGAATAGAGGTGGCAGAACTGTACAAGCACTTTGGTTATCGTTTGTGTTTGGTGTCAGAGCTGCTGTGAGTATATCCCACAGCTCTCAGCCTTATACTCTAACCCAAGCTGTTCTGCCATTTGTTTCCAATGAATCTTGGGCCATAACTGGAAAATCTTCATTTTAAATGGTTTTCTTGCAAAATGGTGCTCCCCATGCTGCCCCTCTGACTGTTGACAGCAGAGGGATTTAGGGTTATAACCCAGCCTAGTGCAGTGCAAAGGAAACACTTGGATGAGCTGGTATTGTCACATTTGGGCATAGCACCCAGCTAGGAGCCTGAGTGAATCCTCAGGGATCACAGAATCACAGAATATGCTGAGTTGGAAGGGACCCACAAGGATCATTGAGCCCCACTCTTGTCCCTGTACAGGACACCCCAACAATCCCACCATGTCCCTGAGAGCGTTGCCCAAACACTCCTTGATCTCTGGCAGGCTTGGGGATGTGACAACTGCCCTGGGGAGCCCGTTTCAGTGTCCAACCACCCTCTAGAGTGGCTGGGTTCTCAGTACTGACAAGATGTCCACAGAGAGACTGACACCATTTCTCCTGGCAGTACTAACTTACCAACATCAGGCTGCGATGGTCCTTTAGCTGTTTGAGGGGTTTGACTCCAAAAACACGTGTGGCTCTTCCCACTCTGATCTGTTTTCTGCAAACCTCTAAGGGCAGTTGGAGGTTCACAGGCTTTGCCTCAATATTTTCTTTCTCCTGAAAAGCCCCTGTCCAGAAGTGCTGGATTTAAACAGCCCAGGTGAGGAGCTCACCAGTTTCTGGAGTACGGACAGCTCTTTAACCCCGTTTGTGGCCTGGCCTGTCTTTGCTGTCAGATCTACTTTCACTTTTTATTTCCTCCCAAACATGACCCTGATATTTACAACTTCAGAAGTGTAAATTTAAGTAACTTCAGAAAATTTAGAGATCAGCAGTCTTGATGGAGAAGTGTTCAACTTCCAGCAGAGAGGGAACATCTCCCAAAAGGCCTGAGGAAATCAATCTTTCTTCCTTACAATTCCTTGTCTTGCACATGTGACATCCCATCTCGTGTTCATCCAGGAGCATGTTCTCACCAGCCAATCCTTTTTTTCTACATGCTGTTACTATTCACATATCAGTAAAGCTACAGAATTAGTATATTCATATAAGATGGATTTTTCAGTGTTTCTTATATACTTTTTTCACTAAGCACAAGGTCAGATTATATTTCACTTAAAGCACTTTAAAACCAGGTTTGGTTTTCAGTTCTTGAACACACCAGTTACCCAGCATTTTTCTCTCATACCCAAAGCAAATCTTGATAATTGAGAGTCTTCTTGCTTGACACAAACCTGCAAACACCACTTATGTTGGATGATTGGCCTTTGAGCCACACCTACACAGATGTCTCGTACACAGATGTCTCATCTTTCAACATTTAGCCTGAACCAGGGCACCAGACAAACGGGGGATCATCTCCTCCCCTCATCAGTCTTCTTGTCACGGCTTGCTGCCCTGCTGATAGGTTACTACCCAGATACGGCCACCATGCCCCAGGCAGTGCCCCTATCTCAAGAGACCTCTATGAACCATTTGCAGATCCAAAGCGAATCCATTTTAGCGTATATGGATGCGCGTTATCCCGCCTACCCAGGGTGAATTTTAACTGGTGCATAAGCGCTGTGTAATCATTGTTTTGTGTGCTACTTACGCATGTTTTATAAAGATACCGCCCTCTGCGTAGCTGGGGAGTTCCCCATTTGTGCGGCAATGAATCAGTGTGTTAGGGTGGCCTTTTCTGCTGTGCTCCTTGCCCGGCCCTGGTCCCTGTGACAGCTGAGCAAGGTCTCCAGCAGCAGAGCCGCTACTGAAGATAGGGGAGATGAGGACAAAGAGCCCCGCCGTACCTATTCAGGGAGAAATCTGCATCTGAAAGTGCCTGCTGGAAATGGGCGCGATGCCAAAGAACGGGGACAAGGGGGACGCTCTGGAATATAAAGGAGGGCATACTATTATATTTTTCTGTCTTTAAGTCACTGGTTATTCTTTAAAAAAAAAAAAAAAAAAGGAAACAATCAAGGGGAACGGTTTGATTTGGCAGCTGCACATTTTACATCCATGTCCCAGCAAATGCAACACTTCTCTCCCACCAGCCTGCCTGCTGCTGCTACTCTTCTGTTACTGCAAGCATTCTCCTCTTCCAGGTCTCCACAACCATTCTCTGTTCCTTCTCTCCTAACAGAGTGTCTACCAATAGCTGATGAATGCGCTGGATCTTCACACGGATGCAGCAGTCCAGGCTGGCTGTCTGAGCACACAGGTGACCTAAGCACTCATTTCCAGGGATCACTTTCTTCTGGGGTGTGTAGGTTATGCAGTTGAGCATGATGCCCACAGCCCAGGCCACAGCAACCACCATTGATAGCAGCCTTTGCTATTCCAGTTGAATGGGCTCTGGTTTACTGTTTCTAAACATGCAGTTTCTAAACATGCAGTTCTGCCTCCACCCAGTCCTACTCTGCTCCTGTGGGGAAAGTGCCATGGTCTTTCCCACTATAGTCCCACTGCATGCCCTGCTGCCTCAAATTAAAGAAAGCTTCCTCCAAGAGACCGTGCCAGCCTTCAGGTCCTGGTGTTTAATGGTATCCCCTGCTGAACACAGGTCAAAACACAAGCTCACATCAGAAGAGGAAGTGAGAAGCAGATCACCAGCAGCAGAAGGTTCATCAGTACTCACATTCACAGGGGGCAAACTGCAGCAGGAGCCTGGGTGACAGGTAGGGATGGCATACCCCACCAGCATCTGTGAATACCATAATGCTGGAGCAAAAGCCTGTGGTCTCCCTCCCCTACTCTCTTTTTGGTAGCTAGGCTGGTTAGCAGGCAACAGCCCTCCCTCTGGAAAAAAAAAGGATTATATGAAGGCCTAGGGTGAAAGAGTTCAACTGGGAAAGACCATATTCCCCCAGCAATCCATGAATAATGCTGAGCTCTAAACCTGGTGTTCAGCATGGTGGGAGGAAACCTTCAGGCCCCTCAGTGCAAGTTTGATAACAGTGTGTGAATCACCCGGCTGAGATCCTGCCATCTAAATCTCAGCTTCCCCAGGGCCAGGAGCATCCCAGCTGAGGCTCATCCTGGATTCATCTGCAAAGACTAGGAAAGAGAAGGAGCAGTGATTGACATGGTAATACTGCATCTCCCATGCAAAACTGCCCTCAACCCCCTCCAGCATTTTCATAACCAAGTACACACCTTATTTTGCACTGTAAAGAGCATGGGAATGAAATGTGATAATGAGACATAACGAGATGCATGTATGAGACAAGCTGTGGACAGGCAGTGAACAGAAAAAGAGACATGTACATGTGCACATACGGGAGAAGTGGCAGATAGGCACTTTCTTATAATCTGGCAAGAATAATCATGACAGTAACTGAGTTCTGTTTTAATTCTCCATCCTCCATGCACTTTTGTGTCTCTCAAGAAAAGAAGCAAATGGCCAAATTGCAAACGGTCATTTGCAGTGAGCAAATGGGGCTTTCTACTCAGATGCTTGTAACTAGAGTTCAGTGAGCCCTGTCAAAAATGTCCAATACCCACTTACATGATCAGGCAAGTTTATTTCATCTGTCTTCCTGCCCCTTGTAGTCTGCATTTTTTTCTTTATTAAAAAGGAGAATGCTGCATGGAAAACCTACAAGAATGCATTTTACAGAGAATATTGGAAAATACCAATTCAGAATTCCCTTTTCATAATCTATGGCACATCCAGTGCTAAAAGCTGCTTTCACTTTATCAGGAATCAGAACCAATGCCAGACCTGCCTCTGTTTCTTACACTTGCAAAATTAATACCAGTTTCATCTCAGAAAGGACTTTGAGAGATTGTCTGGCAGATATTTTCAAATTATAAATAATACAGGGGAAACAATACTGTCTGGACAGTGTAACAGCTGAAAAAGAGGCAATATTGGCTCACAAAACTCTTTTCTAATTGTTGACATACAGCAACTACTCAGCAGGAGAGGCAAAAAAAGTTATGATCTATCCATGTCCTTCTCTTTTTGGACGGTTCCCAGTACTAATTTCAGCAGAGGAGTGTTCTGGACTGAAATCGTGTGGCTTTTCTACTTAAAGGAAGTCAAAGGCTGCACAAAATGTTGCAGGTTTTCTGAATTTTTTGCAGTGATACTTTTGTTCTTCTGCCTTTTTGTGAGGCCAGGGATCCACAGCAACAGCCCTTTAGCTGAAAGTCTGTTGTAAACTGAACCAACAGTAGCAGATGCAGAAACAGATTTCCCTTGGGAAATAATGTCAAGTCAGTCTGACAGCTGTAGTGGCAAGTACTAGAAATATTCATTGCCCTTGTAAATCTTGGGGATAAACACCCCTAACATGTCAACGAGGGATGGTGGAGACTGAGCAGAGCGTAGGTGTTGTAGTACTCAGTGTGCATTCCTGCGCTCTCATTGTGCAAAGATGGCAATGAATGATCATTTATATTGGGCAGGGTGTAATTGCCTGTGCTGTGTCACAGAGCCCGTGGGCAGGCAGTGCTGGGCTGGGTGCAGAGGCTTCTACATGAACATGTCATGATGATCAGCATTCATCGATTCTTTTACTCCCTTGTATTTGTTGCTGTCCAGGTGAATGCTTCCTCTTACTGAAGCAGAAATTGTTTATGCATAGCACAGTGCCAAGAGCTGTGCAAACATTAAAATGTGGGCATGATTCATTCCTACTGATAGAAGCAAACCCATGGCATAGGAGAAGGAAATTATTCTGGTTCTTTCCACCATGGCATGGGCGTCTCTATAACAGGCTGGAGGGATTTCTAGTCTGGCTTTGCTCCCTATTGGAAAGAACATTTGCTTTGCTTCCCCTGCTGCAGCCTTGCAGGAGAAATTGGACTGTCTGCACATCCTCTTCTGGGCTGAGACATGTGCCTGTCTCATGACAATGAAGCCTCCCTCTAGGCATATTTTTCCTCTCAGCCAACCTTCCAGATACCATCTTTTTGCCCTTTTTGCATTAGAGGGCAAGGAGATTACTGATGGGACATCAACAACAAGGGGAATTTCACTGGCGAAACCAGCAACCTGCTTTTCATTGTTACTTTTTACTCATCCCTGGATCATCTTGCAGTGGTTTCTATGACAACAGAAAAATTATTTCTTAACATAAATCAAGTTTGTCAGACTTATACTTGTGCATTGCACTTGCTAAAGGCTAGAAAAGCAATTCTGAGACCGAAAGCAGACAAACTGATTGACTCTGTGAAAATGGAGCTACCAAGGATCTAAAATCGAAAAGATTCCTTGTTTTCCTAGGGAAATTTCCTCTGAGTATTTCATTCTTGTTGTTCTTTCATATTTTGAGAAAGAAAAGCATGGGAATAGTGAATGTCAGAATTAATACACTTATATTTTAAATGCAGACACTTTGGGGCAAATCAACTGTCTTTCTAATAAAAGAAGTGTGAATATTCAGTACATAAATGACATAGGAAAAAGAAGAAAAGAGAAGATTCATAGGAGCTCCTTTAAGAGAATGTTAAAGGGTTTCTGAAAATCACATTCTGTGCCTGTTTGATGCACAGGTAGTGATAATAGTTCTTGGTAACCTGGTCTCCAGAATGTGAAATCATAATTTTACCTTTTACTTTCATATTGTTTCTCATCTTGTCCTCTGGCTTTTTCTTAGCCCATAAAAGTATAGTTAGCATTGGCAGATTCAATGACTGTTTTGCAGGCAGCTCATCCCTATGCCACGTGTTTCTGCTGCACAGCAATTGGCCTTTTAAAATAGTTTGAATTTTTTTACAGACTGAGTGATGAATGGTAGCACCCCGTATCTGTTTAATCTAGAATGATCATCATTTTTAGTTATGGCAAAACCCTTCCAGAAGCTTAGTGCAGTTTGTAGTATTGCTATAAACCATTGGTTCTAGGCAGTGGGTTACTCTTGCTAATCTAAAATTGGTGGTTTAACAAGCTGTTTCAGTTGAGCTGTCTCTGACCAAGGGGGTCTCCTGTTCATCCTGTGGAAGAGAACGAACTCCACCCCTGGATATGGAGAATGGGCTACGGTAAGAGTATGGACTGGCATATTGCCTTCTGTCCATAACACAGCTCCTGTTTGCCTCAAAGAGAACTTCATAGAATGAGCAAAGGCAAAGCCTCCCCTTTTGCTGCAGAAGGTAATGGATTGTTTATTATCCCTCCACTCTTTTAGTATTTGATTCAGGGGAACTCTGTAGGAGTGATTTCTCTTCCGTTCCTTCCCATCTTCCTTTCTCTCTTTCTGCTCTACTTCCTTCTTGGCATCTCTCCTTTCTTCATCCTTCTCCTTCCAGCAATTCCAAGCCCAGCTTCAACTGCATATTGGCTTCATTTCTATTCCTCTCCATCTGCTTAAATGTATTCATGTATTATGTATCAAATGTTGACATTTATAATGTTGTCAATAAGGTTTTGAGTCAAAGCCTGAATAGAAACAAGCAAATTGGGCAGCATTTATATCTCATCAGTATAATTTCAGACTATTTTTGGACTGAAGAAAGGAAACACTGCACATTTTGGACCTACTAGGAAGATTTCCTGAACAACCATAATAGATAAGTGCAATTTTTGTACTTTAATGGAAGTATAAATGCCAAAGAATATGGAGGTTCCATATGGCTAATTCACGAATCAAGGTGACCCAGTGTTTCAAGAATCCTGTATCAAAGTAAACATATGCCACTGCAGTGAAGGGAATGTGCAGGCCTTTTGGAACATCCACATACACACATATGCGTGACTGGGAGTGGGGTTGTGTTCCTAAAGCTGCAATTCCACAGCAGTTTAGTATATGATCTAAAGCAGGGTTGCCTTCTGCCTTTCCTTACGTGCTCTCTCCATTCTTCTCTTCTCTTTGTGTGGTCATACAGAGAGCCAGTTAAGGGAGAGAAACTAGCAACTCATTTCATGAAGGGTGCAGAGAGGGAAAAAAGCATTTCCTTCCAGTTTAGCTCACCAACTCACTGCAGGATTAAGTACAAATTTGGCAGTGTGAGGGAGAGGTGAAAAATGCAGTCAGCAGTGTTGTGGGGCAGAGGGGCAGGTAACAAGAGGTAACAGCAGCCTTGGTCAGCTTAGACTCTGACAGAATAGCAGGTTCAAGTGGGATTTTGAAAATCTCAGGCATGACTTTGCTGTATCCATAAAAGCACGAGGGTCTGTCAAACTTGCTTCAGAAGCATTGTGGCATTAGGGATGCTTAAATTTACAGCCCTGTTTTCCATTTCTTGTCTTTGATGTATTGATTGCTACTCTTCCTCCAAACTGTTTGCTATGCATCACACTTTGATTTTAGGAGAAGTCTCAGACAGCTCTGGATATCTGGATAAGACAAATTTCTCCTGCTCTACAGATTTATTTGATTTATGTTTATGGGATGCCCATATCTGACTGTTTGGATATGAACTCCATATACACCAGAATAATTTGATTGCAAGTTCCATAGGTCTTCCAATTACAAGATGCTACAATCAGATGGAGGCAAAATATGAAATAGAATCAGGCACAGCACCAGTCAATGCTTATTTTTCCCAAAATGTGATTTTTTCCCATTTCACCCAATAAAAGTTTCAGCACTTGGAAGAAATGGAACAAAATATGATAGAAATCCTTAGGTGTGATTTCCTCTTGGTAAAAAACAACTGAAATGAACTGAAATTCAGCTTCTCCATTAAAATGATGAAATAAAGGAAGAACTAGGCAAAGGAGACTAACAAATACATGGCTGAGTCTGGACGGAACAGAGGTGAAAAGAGGTTAGAGATGAGAAGAGAAAAAACAATGATTTTCTGAATGCTTCAGGTAGTCAAAGCCCTGCACAAATGCCCAGCCAGGTGAACTGTGTCCCCTTTACTCTTTGATCTTGGTCTGCAAATGATTCATGGCATTCACTGATCCACTACACCAGCTTGCCAGTCAGTTATTAGGGAATCACAGTTTCTCTTTTTTGCATTCCATCTTTGCTTTTACTTCATTCAGTTAATCTCTCAGTGGTGTATTTGCAAGTGTGAAAGAAGCAGCAGTGAAATGCAGAAGAGCTCGCTCTCTCTCTGTGTATGGCCCTTCTGCCACTCTGCCTCTGTGTTTAAATGTTTTCTCTTGTGTTTGATTCTTGCTGCTCCTGATCTTCTAAAATAGAGCTCATTTTCTCTAATCATTTTACAAACACAGACTCAATCAAAGGACACTCTCCAGGGCAGAAAAAGTTCCGCTTTATTTGCTTAGAGGCAACCCATCCTGAATATTGTGTTCACAATTTATTTTTAAATTGCTGTTTATCCATTCCAAGTGGTTCAACTCATACATAATGTCCTAAAGGAAGACCTGGCCTTGAAACACTCTGAGGACCGCCCAAGAATTTCTGAGCACTTCCCACTTTCATGAGAACTGAAGGCTCAAAGTAATCCCCTGTGCTGTGCCTCAACTCTTCTGGCAGAGCAGGACTGAGAAGCTTCACCCTGATGCATCTGCTTCCCACCCTTGCTGTTTGCTAAGCATCAGCTGACAGCTACCAACCAGACCAGTGCATTTCTTCAGGTGTGTCTCAAAGAGAGAAGAGCTCAGCAGCATTTTTTCATACCTAGAACAACCTCTTGTAGCTATCCAGTCAAAGGAAATTAAATGTGGGAATATTTGCAGGAAAATTCCAAATCCCACCCCTCAGTAGGTGAGCACAAGCCCTTTTGGGAGAACGTGTTTTGTATCAATCACAAGACTTCACAATTTAAATATCTCTTTCTGCTGTATGTGACATCCGTGACACATTTTCATCAACTACAGTCTGGCCCTGCAGTGCCATCACAGGATGATACCTGTCTGTCCTAAAATGGAGGAAAACCTTCTTCTCTCAGGAGGTGAATTCACAAATGGAGCCATCCTACATGTGACTTACAGGAAGTAGTGTATTAGTTTCTCTTTATTATTTATAGTCACCTGGACTCATTAAAGCTGTGAAGCTGCACAAATGTTTGCCAAACTGGAATTCTTTTAACTCATAGTGCACCTGGTAACACAATCCAGCATCTCATAATAGACACCTGAGGGTATTGTCAGGGGAAAAATGTGATGCTGTGAAGTGATTTCAAAAGGAATCAGAAGTGTTCAGTCATGAAGCTAATATTTGGCAAGGGAGAAGTGACAGTCTATAGAGAACACAAAATACATTTTCAGAGGATAGTGAATGGAGAAGGATGTAAGAAAGCTGTGCCAGATGGCAGAACCAACAAATGAGAAAATAAACTGTACCACTCACCGGAATTTTACATGGCAATACATCATCTAATGGGCTGTAATCTCAGCTAGGTAGGCTGGAATAACTCCATTAAAATCAATGAACTCAGCAAGTCCAGCTGGGGACATGGAGAAAGACGTGTCTTTAGCAAGCCTTTTTGTTTAAGCCATACTTTGGTGCTTTCTGTGCTGTTTGTTTTCCCCTTGCAACACACTAAGGGCCAAATTCATTTTCCGAGGTTGTCCAGTGCCCAACCCTATCAGCATCATTGCTGTTCCTGTCAGAACCAGCACAGGGAGAACTGCAGCAGATTGGAGCAAGCTGCCTGTGCTGGGCAATGGTAACAAATGGTCTCCAGACAGGAACAGACCAGAACCTCAGAGCAGCCCCCTGAGCTGCCTACCCTCGCCAGGACTGGCAGGACAGCCCAGGACGAGCAGGGCCAGGGGTGCTTGGGCAGGCAGCGCTCCCAGGGAGATGTTACGCCTCATCTCCTCTGCAGACCAGCTGCTCCTGCTCCTCCATTGTTTCCAGACGAGCCAGGAACAGGCAATTACAAACCTGCACACACGCTGGCCAATCTGTTGCCCCATTATATCCCTAGATCTGCCCTCTGTATGCCTAATGGAGTAGTGAAATCAGACATAGGGCACTCTGCATTCAAAGCACGTGAGCAATTTTAAAGGAAAAGCAAAGCTTTTGACAAGAAAGAACTTTGAAGGAGCTAAAATTTTTATTTTATGGTATGTAAAACACACGCTTGTGATGAAATGACCTTGTCATATGCAACAGACAACTTGCAGAAAAACACCAGTGCTAAGCACAGAGCAATTTGAAGGGAACGGGTCTCCTGAGAGTTTTTGCAGGTTTTGCTTATATTTTCCTTTGGTAGCATGGATGCAAGAAAGGGAAACCACATGATTTGTTTTTCCCACCAACTTGTTTTTCCAGACCTCTGCAAGTCAGAACCCACCATAGACAAAATTCTGGAGCAAAGATCAGTAATGTCAGACATCCAGGTAAATGGATACTGTGGCTCAGAAAGCTCACTCTTCTCAAAATGAGTCACTCTGGTTATTCCCTCTGTCCCTTGCAAATGACATTTATAGAGATTTTCTCTCTATCTTTTACCCATCATCAAGTGCCCTTTACCCTTGTGGGCAACATCAAACAAATATGACCCTGTCATATTATGGGTTAAGAGGAAAAGACTAGAAGAAAAGCAAGGGTTGACGTAAGTACACTGTCAAACAGCCCATGTATTCATCAGCTAATCTCAGGCAAGCCTCCTGAGATGTTTATCAAGTTAAAAGCTCAGATCCTTTCCTTCTTTTCCCATTTTTCCTGTTTCCTTTGGATTTGCTTTCTATCCAGAATAATTGTCTTGTAGTAGTTGTCTTGGAGCTGCATGCTGGCTCTTCTGGCTGACTTTTCCAGAAGAGTTCCATTCCTGAGCACTGCAGCTCAGGAGCAAAGCTATGAATTGAAGCTTAATGAGTCCATTATTCAACTCCTCTCTAGATAGATGTCCTACTTTCTGAACAATATGGACAGTTGCTGAGGGTTTTTTTTGGCATAATGAGGGCCTCTCTCTGGTCCTCCCCCCTATGATTATAACCATAAGACCAAAAATATTAAGGATGTGTTAGTTTTCCAGCATTTTTCTGCAACACCCTCAGAAGTCACCAGGTGCATCTATTTTCCAATGAAAAGTCACCTACTGCTGTCAGTAGGGAACCAATGAATTGTTTCTCTGACTTGGCAGTGAAAAGAGACACAGGAATAACCTTGAAAGCAATTTTAGGTATTTTTCCTGCATTTTTTAGGGCAGTATAGATGTATGTCCTAAATGTCCTCTTCAGGTTAACTATGCCCATTTGTGCTTGTGCTGGAATGGCTAAAGCAGTGCAGCTTGTGGGCACAAGCAGTTATTAACCTCAGAGAGAATGCAGAAGAAGAACCTCTGCTGGCAAGTTGTAGCCTGAACCTCGTGCCACCTGCCTGTGCCTGCTGCACCAGAAGGAACCTCGAGAGAAGGATGGAAGGCAACTGGGTTTCAATAAATCACTTTTCTGTCAGTGTGGAAGTCCTTTTTCAGTGCCTGTAGAAAAGAATAGATTTGAGCAGGCTGCTCAGCTCTGCTTCATCACTCCAGAGGTACCTGGGGACCTCATCAAAACTGGGAAGTTTGAGAAGAAACTGTGGTTCAAGAGATTTTTAAAAGCTCTGAGCAAGGAAGCCTCTTTTGCAATGTACTCTCTTTTCTCTACATGTGCATTTATCCTGTGGTACAGACTGGAATTATAAATCTTAGTCAGAAAGGCAATCTTCTGAATGAAAATCAGTCCTGAGACTAAGGAGGAAAAGGTTGGCATCCTCCACTTAGTCACTGATTGATGATAGGTATCTTCCAAAAGCCTTTTAGCCCACCAAGCTTACACTCCTTTTTTAGGATGTGATAATTGCCCCCAGTGGTGGACAGGTCTCCACAGACTATAGAAATAAGCTCTGTATCAAGGTTTGTGTAGATGCTTGGTATCTGGAAGACTAAATTTGGGTAAAATGAATGTTCTCCTACATTATAAGATTTTGTTAGTACTTTGGACTTGATCACCACCGATTGCACCCAGCTTGGTCAGTGCAATCCCTCATTTGGTATTGCAACCTCCATTTCTTGGGGACTGCATTTCTCCAGTGATGCTGTAAGAAGCCTAAGGCTGGCCATTTTGGATCACAGAAGTCAAAACCTGTCTTTCCTTTCTCTCCTTCAAATGACCAGGGCTGTCAAACCTTGTGTTGGGGATAGCATTTTAACCCCAAAACAGTTTTCCTTTTTTATTTATACGTACATTTCTTTGTCTCTGCTCAAGCTGCCCATATGTCAGATTTTGGCAATCAAGAGGCAAAAAGGGCTTTGTGGGCCTGGGACTAGAAGATGTTGCTGTGCCAGAAGAGAAGTCATGAGCGTCTTGGGGACAAGTCAAGCTCCTTGGAGGTAACTGGGTTCACCAGTTCTGCTGGAACATGGTAAGACAGGGATGGGTGTTACCAGCACTGGGAGCCAAATCTGCAATGTCTATTAAGTTGCAAGACACCTAGGCTTCACTTGTCACTAAGAGGTACCTTATCCATGCCTATATTATTTATGAGTTTTGATATTTACGGCCTAATTTTCAGAGATAGCTGTCTTCTCCAGCCCCAGTGACTAAAACTGTACTTTGGGGGATTAATTTCCTGTGAATTCTTAAATAATTGCTCTATTGATTACACAAGGGGGATATATTGCTGCTGTATGTAAGAGCTGAGGGATTGGACCCTTGAGAGTTAAGATTCTCCTGGCTATGATCATCTTCCCTGTTCGGTCAGCTCCAACAAATTGAAGACAAGCAGAACATCAGGACACAGTACACAATTACATTTCTGACATGTTGCATCTTGCTGTGCTATCTCTTCTTAAATCAGAACCCGTTTTCACTCTTATAATTTAATAGAGCACGATATGAAGCCTTGAATAGAATGCATTTCTTTAAGATTTGACTAAAAATAGCTTTCCTTCCACAGTGAGCTCATGTCTTTTTGCTTTGTTTTATGGTCAGTTGACTTCCATTGCACACATACACACATTTTATGAAGTGGATTCATACAAATGAGATCTCTGAATTATTAATTTACTTCGTGATTTAATAGTTTCCTGATATGAGTTCTCAGAAAAAGAGTTGGCTGTTATGTAAATGGACATTTTGCAGACATAGCACCTCTTCTTGTACATAAACACCGTCAAGTATATACTTTTATGCTTTTCATTTGAAAAGCACTAGAGTTAGTGGCTGCTGAGGAATAGTTTAATTTACATACTTCTGTCACCTCTGGGCTTTGTTAATCTCTGTGACTGTAGGTTTGCAAAATAAGATGTATAAATTTGTTTACCACATATAAGGCCCTGCACTAAGTAAAAACTGGGCTCTGTTCCTACTGAGTTTGGTACCTGGAATGAAGCTGTGGGAAAAGCTCTATTTTTAATTTTTTCAGCCTTCTAAGACAACAGGGCTTCAAGGCCTAACTACATTATCTTCTGCTTCCCAATGTTTTCTGTTAACTCTGGGAAACTGACATCTGCTGGGAACTCTCTGTATAATTCCTGGTCAGATGGTTGGCCCCTTCATGCTCCATTTATGTCTTAAATCCCTTTTCTGTGTACAGTGCAATTTGGTTTCCTGTCCCAGCATGGACTGTCAATTTCTATGACTACACCTTTCAGCACAAAACCTGGGCATTCTTGTAAGCAAATGTTCATGATAAAGTAAAAGTAGTATTTTAAAGAGAGCCGTATCTTGGGTCCTAAGTTCCTCTGCCGTATCTGTCAAAAACCAAATTGCTTAAGGAGGGTGAGAAGGGAATTCGCATTCCCGAAGTTCAATCAAAGAAAAAAGCCTTGCTCCTGCTGCCTCATTAGCCTGGCATTGGTCTGTGGACCGAGTGCCACCGTGGCCCATGTTTGTTCAGGGGAGCTGTGACTGAATATCAACAATGACTTCTCCAGAGGCCTGAAGAGACCTGCAAGGGGATTAACACTGGAGAACAGAAAACGCTCTTGGCACTAATGAACTCATTAGAACAGATTTATTTGTGTAAAGAAGACAAATTTGAAGATGTCAGTTATATTCCAAGGAAAACCCCTTTGTGACAGGATGCTTCAAGAGCACAAGGCCTTTAACATATTTACTCTGTTAAGGATATTCAGGACCAATGCATTAAATGTGGTGGTGAAAATGAATAAGGAGATTTGAAAAAAAAGAAAAGAAAAGAAAGGGAGAAGTAGGAGCCAAGGTTAGATTTCATGTATGTTAGCTCAAAAAGCCGTAACATTGGTTAAAGGGATTCTGAGCTTGTTTGCAGAAGGATTCAGTTTCAACAGACTTGCAGAAATCTGAGCTATTAGAGGGACATTAAGACCATTTGATTACACCTCACCAGATCAATATGACTTTTCACAAAGCATTTGTTAGAATGCCCAGAATTCTGCTGAACAACAGGCTTCAAATATTTCCTCTCACTATTAGGCCACTATGACTTGGTGGGGGCGGGGGGGGAAGGAAGCAAATCAGATCAATCAAATCACGGTGTTTTGTGAAGTTTAGCAGGGTAGCCAAAAGGACATCTGGCAAGTGGCAGAAGTTCAGCCACGGATTCTTTTGTCTCTTAATCAAAGGGAAAACAATGTGAAGAGATGTCCTGTTACACTGCTGCACAGTAGTTCATTTTGTACTTTGCACTTGAAAGGAGACCTGATACTGACTTTCACAGTAAACCTGATCTCCAAAGAGACCTCCACACAGGGTATAAGCATTGAGCACTTAAAAAATCCAAACCCTGCAAGACAGTTAGGATCATGCCTGATTTCATCACCCAGTGATAGAGTCAGTCTGTCAGCACTACAATTAGCAGTATGTAAGTGCCAAAACAAGAATCTCAGGGAAGCCATCCTTTGTCATGGACATAGTCAGAGACACCTCAGGAGGCAGGAACAATCCCAGTTGACTCAACAGCTTGAAGCTTCCTTAATGCCAGCAGGGACTTCAGAAAGTCCTGGGTACGTTGAACTTCTGCTAAGAGCGTGGTTCTACTTTAAAGGAAAACCCTATGGAAACCTAACAGAAGAGCTGTGTTTCATGGAAACATCTCACCTAATACTGAGAAAATGGTATGGAGTATCATGACTGAACACTAGAATTGTCAGTGTTAACAACCTTAACTCTGTCCCTTGGTCCATCACAGTACCAGTCAGGCAGGACACACTTTAGGCAGGCTGAAAGGAAATTCTGAACAGTCTATAGCTTCCATTGATGTGTATCTTAACCTATTTCTCCCAGCATCTCTGAAGTCCCTTCCAAGCCAGTGGTTGTTTGTGTGTCCCATCCCATCATCATTCTCCCCTCCCTCCCACCTGCCTAAAGCTACGCTCTTTCATTTCTCTTTCCTGTGGAGTCTGATGGACGGGGAATTCTGCTCCTGCTCTGTAAATCCCCTGTTTACTCTGAGAAAGACATTTATCAAATTGACTATCAGCTATGCATTACCTGGTTCAGGTGATTCCTGAAGACTGTGGGAGGTGACAGTTTAGAGAACAGCCATACCTCTACTACCATACCTGGATTATGTCTTTTTCCTGCTCCAACAGGCAGCAGGAATGTGACACAAATGTTCTCCTTTCACTGTTTTTAAATTGTGGCCAAGAATGCTACAACTGCAAGTTCATCAGCTTAATCAATATTAACAGTAATCACAAGAAAATTTATTCAGGGAAATGTTTTCATTTCAGATGAAGACCTTCAACCAGCACTTCAACCATGAAGTAGATGTCTGCAGGTTGTTCATAATTTTGTCATATTTTAACTGTCATTTATAACTGGGTGATATTTTTTTGAAAAGAAAAAGACCTCAGAATATAAAGTTCCCCCCCGTTCTTGGTGGTGAATATTTTGCTGGAATGTACATATATCCTACCTGAACAGAAGAACTATTTTCAGTTCCTCAACAACTATTAATAATGTTGTTGTTAACTAATACCCAAGTATTGTATCATAAACTGTGCTGACTGCAGATCCCCATTACTTGGGGAAAAAAGAGGGGTTATGTAGGTGGCTGTCTCCATTAATTAAGCTATTCAAATCCAATTAGCTTTTTCTAGAGGGTACTTTATCTCATTACAGTTCTCTTAACTTAAACAATAAAACAAACAAGCAGAAACTACAAACCCAATCTTGCTGTTCCCCATGTCACAATGAGTTAATGTTCTGCTTGCCAGAAAGCGAGCAGTGATGCTAACACATCTAGTCAGGCCTGCTCTTGCCTTCATCTAAGGAGGGGGATCTCTCTGATGTTCATTAGAGACACTCATCACTGTCACAAGAGAATGGCAAGTCTTCACACCACAGCAGCAGTGGCCCACCATGCTCCTCATATTCCAGCAGCAACAAGCTTTTGGATGTAATTTGCCTTTGTAGGCAATCCCAAACATGGATATTGCACTTAAAGGTGAGGCCAAAGTTCTGTTCTTGGTTCAAAAGGCACTGTCTGTATGGTGAGAGCGTAGCACATATGAGGATTTCCAGGACTAAGGCTCCACATCCTTGTTTCTCACACAGGATTTCACCCAGTCATGTGGAAGTGAAATGCTACCACACACCAAGTTGTTTTGCCATCTGGACACTGCTAGAAGCATTTTGCTTCTCATGAACAGACTGAGATCATCTTTCCTCATTAGCTAGGTCATTGAATGGCCAGCTATCGTGCCGTGTTATACCATGCTCCAATGCCTAATCACTTCAGACCAACAGCTTCCAAAATACAAAAATAGGGACAGATCCATAATTTTACATTTCTTTGCTGAAAGATGCCCCAAACTAATGTTCAACGCTACTTGGCAGTGTGAATGAGCACCAGGTAATTTACTCAGCAGTGACAGTGATTGGCAGCTCCATGAGAAATACCCAGATGTTCCTGTTCATTTCTTGCCACCTTGCAGGACTCTGGCAGCTGACTGTAATCCAAGAGAGGACTCATAAAACCAGAAAGAGGGGGTAATAAAGGCCAGATATGCTGGGGAGCCCATGAGACCAGGGAACAAGCTGTTCTGTCAGTGACTCAGAAGCAACCTCCTCCCTTAGGAGTCATTATATGCTTTTTTTTTTTAGAGGGCAAAATCTGAATTAATGAGAGACTTGATGGATATAAGTAATAACATTTCTATTTGAGAGCTTGCATAGTCAAGAAAAACAATCTAAACAATCTGTGGGTGCTCATAAAAATGGATAGCCCCTGAACTGGACAATGTAGGACTTGGCAAGTTGGATCTCTAAACCCTTTTGCCTGTAGTAGGTGCAATTACTGGCATGCAAGTGGAACTCAGTAGTTGCCAGGAGTGGAGCAAATTGAGAATTGGTTTCAACACTGAACATCACCAACAAGTCTGAGAGAAAGAAAAAATATGCCAAATTAGTTCTAAATGAGAGGATTTCAAACCACTTGTCATTGATATCAAAAAGGACAATTTGGCACACAACTCTTTTCCTCCTCTGGTGTCTGAGGCAAAGCCTTTGTTTCTGCAGTGTTGTTTTGTACCGTATCAGATTCTGCAGTAGTACAAAACTGCATGTGTTGACCCCTCCTTTCATCCTGCCCTTCTTCCACAAGTGGTGAAATTGCAAACTACATGGATAAACAGCAATTCAGAGATCAGCTCTCTGTAGTCCTAGGTTCCTTCAGTGCATGGACTCAGAAGTGACAGCATCATAGACCTTGTTGCTTTATCAGACGACCTGGGTGGAAGCTGGGAGTGCTGTAGAGGGCATAGCTGGAGACAGATGAGGGGAAATAGGACAAAAATCTGTAGGAGTGCAATATCTATTTGTTCTGCTGCTGACAAAG
The DNA here is from genome assembly GCA_034509425.1 of Eopsaltria australis. Classification (NCBI taxonomy): domain Eukaryota; kingdom Metazoa; phylum Chordata; class Aves; order Passeriformes; family Petroicidae; genus Eopsaltria; species Eopsaltria australis. The sequence goes on from JAVTVJ010000105.1 coordinate 4,083,854, forward strand.
CAATGTGTTTGCATGAGACAACACTTGCAGGGAACTTCAGCACCAGGGTCTGCTTTGTAATGCAGGTGAGCCCTAACAATAGAATTGCCCTGTGACATTTGAATGGTTAAGCAGGTTTTGTTTACAAAACTAGAGGAAGTATTACAAGTATTATTATAATCAATGGGTGTTGTTATACTGCCATTTCCTAGATGTGCTGCAGCTAATTTTAGCCAACATGCATCAACCCTTTGCACAGTCACGTGAAAACACACCGATCTCTAAGGAATGTACAGAGCTACACAATGGGCACATGGATTTTAGATGCCTGAGACAAAGTCTCAGTGCCAATGACATGTCCGTGCAACACATACCCAGAACCCAGAATGGGCAGCATTTGAGGGAGCTGAGTTGGGCAACTCTACAGAGCCCAAAATAACCATCTGGGGAGCAGAGCAGAAATAACATGCATCAGACATGCAGTCATTTTGGCTGAGCCCTGAATCCTTCATCCATTCCAAAGACAATTTTGTAGATGACTAAATGACAGGTTTGCTTTTGGAATGCAGCATTTACTGCTGATTTGAAGGGATGGTGCCACAATTGATAAACTTGACAATCCCTATTTAGGTGGCCTCTCAGGGAGATTGTGACCCTGGGGAAAAATGGTCTTTGTCAATACTCACGATTAGGCTGAGCTCCTGTTTGCCTCCTAAGCATGTGGTGGTGTTACAGTCACCAACAAACAAGAGTTTCTGCATGATCTCTTCAGTGACCCTTGCAGTTGGATGCCACTTGCTGTGGATGAACCAGTGACCACTGTCACCGTTTGTCACAGTCTGAGGAGGACAAGGCCTGATGACTAAAGACAGGGGGGTTGAACTACTTGGTTTTGTCTTAATTCTGAAAACCTGCTGCCTTGCTCACATTCAAGTTCCTACACCACGTACTCGTGTGTCTGCCGGCATGGTTCTCACAGATGCTCAGACTTAAATTAATCACTACAGCCACCGGTCTGAACGACTGCATAATCTGGGCCACAGGGTTTAACCCTCAACCTTGCCTTTGCCAAACTGATCCAGGTGGTCATTCCTGTAAGGTAGAAGCATAGCAGGAGAGACCTGAGTTAATGGTGACTTTCTTCTCTAGCTGGTGTACACTGATGTGAGAAAGCAATCAGACCCAAGATTTCTCATCAAGTCCCCAGGTAGGGTAACATATCACACAGGTGCTGAGCAGTCTGTGTCTGTTGTTCTTTGACTAATTTCAGGTTTTGCATCAGTAATGTCCCAAGCCCAAGGTGGGAGTCATCTCCTCTGACATCAGATGTTTCCATCTGAGCTGGCCTTTATCATCAGTGAAGTAGGTATTTGTAGGTGTGAGTCATCTGCCCTCTTTGAAATGTCTGCATTGGGCTGAGATGACTCATGCTCTTCCCATTTACTGCAAAGGAAGCTCAAACCACAAGCTCAGATAACACCTCAAGATATTAAGACTAGTCAAGCACTATTCTTAATATCTTGAGGTGTGTCAGTGGCCCAGAACTCCTGGTCTGTCCTTCCTAAATAAAACAAAACATTTGCCCTGAGAATGATGTGTCTAATTCACACCTGCTTAACTGAGACGTCTTAAACTGGAAATAGCCCAGTTTCAAGTAAAGTGTAAATATCATGGAAATACCTCCTGTCCCTGGCTTCTATATAGCCAGCTGCTATATTTTGCTGATGTTTTACAGTCACATCTTCCTGTTACCTTTTAAATTATTTTTCTCCAGCCACCTTCTACTCCCGATGAGCTACTGAGACCAAAAAAAGGACACAAGAAGTGGACACAGTAAAAGAGAGAAGCTAAGATATACAACTAATTCTGCCAGCTGCATGAAATAAAGTGATTGCCCAAAGGATTTTTTTCGCTTCTGTCTCTTCTATTTTTTAAAAAAATATAGTAGTTACTTATGACAGCAATAGAGACTTCTCCAAAAGGGTGATCTTAGTGGGCAATGTCCATTTAAATTAATTTTTTCTAATCAAATAGCTAACTTCATCAAGCAGCCAAAATCAATGCTTTGTATTAGACACGGACCCAAACTCATTAAGGCTTTATTATTCAAGCATGCACCTCCCTTCAGCTTTTATCTCCCCTCAAGGGTTTTCATAGTAAAGCAGGCTTTTTTTTTTTTTTTTTTTTTTTTAATTAGCCCTTCTGCCCTGGAGTCTTCTATTTGATTTTCCAGTATCCAGGGAAGTATTGTTTTTTTTAACTACTCAATCCTTGAATAGAAAATTGTGCCTCTTAGTTCTACGTTATCAGTGATAATAAAGCTTCGTGGAAGACATTTTGATAATGCAGAGACAGAAGTGCACAAAGCCAAGGCGACACTTCAAAGGAGCATTAGCTCTGATATTGGAATCTCATTTATCTAACTCGCTCCTAAAGGACAAGTTAGCAATTCACGAGGGTGCAGTTCGCACGCACACATGAAATGCCATGAAAGGCCTTTCACTTCAGCAGAGCTGCCTGATCCCAGTGCCCTTGAGCATGTGGAGCTTTATGAATGCCATTGTTGTATTTTTATTTTGCCTCATCTTTCTTTATTTTCATATGGAGAACCAACTGCTTGCTTAGCTGTTTCTGTGTGTGTTGTGTGGGACCCGGAAATGGTTGTACGAGGATTATGGTTGTTGCATGAGGTGTAATCTGCATGTTTGCTGCTTTCCCGTGTGTGCTGAGCAGCCTGTCACTGCTCACCAGCCCACCACTATCCATCCAGGTGCATGTCTCAGTGCCAAGGCTGCTGTGCCTTTGCTGCTTAAACATGGTGTGTCTCATCGACAGGATAACCAAAGCACACATAGCAGGGTGTTATTAATCAATGTACGTGCATTCAGTGGGGATGAGTATATGGCTTATCCACTGGGAATACCACATACACCTATTCAGGAACTACAATTGTATTAATAAGGGCATTAGAGCATGTTGTGCAAGGGACTCCTCAAAGCTCAACCCACATGCTGGGCCAGATTGCTGTCAGTGACTGGTGAATCTGTAGGGTGGGTACCACCCTGCAGGAGCACCAGTGAACCTGGAGCTGCTCATGGGGGCTCATCCCAGCGTGCTGCCATCAAGACAGAAGGGCTCATCTGCTGTAGCAGCCAGGGCTCCCAGAAGACAAAGAGGTCTAAAACTGCTGTCACCTTCTCTGTTATTTCCATCCTTTGCACAATAACTCACTGTGTGCCAGCCTTGAGTGCCAAGGCAGACATTGCATGTCTGTGGCACAAAACAACCTGGTGCTGAGCTGGGTCAGACACACACACCCCTGGTAAATTTCCATTCTGGCAGGTAGCTCATGCATCTGTCTCCTTCCCTTTACTGAAGGCTTATACTTACCTTATTTCTGTGCTTGGCAACTGCCAAAGTCTCCATACCTTGCTGAAAAACTGGGTTGTCAAAACTGAGACAAAGAAGCGAAAGCTTTCAGCAAGAGACAAGCTCAGGAGCTAGTGTGAGTGGGAACAAGGCATTTGGTGAAGTTTTACCTCAGTTATTTTCAAACCAACCATCGTCACATGAAGAAAATTCAATGCGAACTGTCAGCAAATCGTTCTCCAAAGCACGAGAGTTTCAGGCAGTAACTGCAAAAGGAAACTTCTACTCCTTTTACTGAAAGAAATGTCTGAAAGTAGCCATTTAAATGTCTATGCATATTAATTCATTCAGTGATCATTTTGCTCCTGCTAATGAGTTTATCCATATTCTCCCAAAATCCCCAAAGCCTGGGGAATTTAAGGGTGTGCACTGTTTCAGGGAAAACCACAATAATAGTAGATGAAAATGGAATGTGTTGAAATAGTGTCAAAGAACTGAAATTGGCCTGAAATGGCTGTCAGACTGAAAAGTTTTGCCTCGTTTTCTTGATCCAATCAGCTCTTTTTCAAAATTAATTGCTTCTTAGTGTAAGCTTGTCAGAAGCAAGCTCCAGCCCAGAACAGAGGGCTCTGAACAGAGGGCATTAATTTTCATACGTACATTTGTGCATTAATTTTCATATTTAAATTGGGTTGCCACAGAATCTCTGATCCATCCTGGCAGGACTTTCCCAACAAAAGAAGACTTAAGGCAGAGCTTAGCGCCATCCTATTCCCCACATGGGTTTGGAGATAGAGTTTTCTTCATTCTGCATCACCAGCATGGGAGATAATTTCCCCTACAGTTGTGCACGCTTCTCTGCCTTGCATTCCTGCATGTCTCCCTGCACACATGAAGGGAGAGGGCTGGCAGCACAAGCAGGTGGCTAGGTTTGCAGAGCCCCACGTGTACTTATTTCTCTTTGTTCTATCTTTTTGTTCTCCATTTTTCCATGGGTGTCAGGTTAGCAGAGGATTTTGGTATGTTGCCTCATCTGAACCTGTGTGCTTTTGGTGAGCACAGTAAGCTAGGCCAGGCTAGCTCACGCTCTACTGGGAAGTGCTGTACTGTGCTGGACAGTAACTGGAAGTGTCCAGAGTGGAATGTCCCTGCTGCTTGTTCCAGCTCGTGATGGGGATTCCCAGCCCCTCTGACCTGACACCTTACCTGCATGAGTAAGCACTTCTAACCCTGGTCAAATCCAGTAAAGGCTGCTTCTTGTCATAAATCACAGATCCCTGATAACCTGAGGAGCCCATGGGGACACAGGTTTCATAAACGTGTGACCCAAGGATTTAATGTGCTCTGTGTTCAGAAGCTGGCTGGCTGGCAAACTGAAGAATATGCTGCTTTTAAAACATGTGCCATGAATAGCATTTTTAATACAGATAATTTGCTTGGAACATTGCTAGTTGACTGAAAAGGAAGATTCTCTTTTTAGCCAGACCATGATTAAGACCATGCCAAACATACCAGCTATGCCAGCTATTAAAAACAAATACCTATCTCTCAGGAACTCTTTAGATCATTACTATATCTGAAAGTGCTTCAGGAAATAGGACTGCCTCAGGCCTTTAGTATCCACCTAGTCCATCCTTCTGCTCCAAGACAGAATAAATTAAATGTAAACCAATTTTTTGACAAGAGTTTTTCTAGTCTGCTCTAGAAAACCTTTAGTGACAGAGACTCAATAAACACCCGGGCAATCTCCCCCAGTATCTCACAATGCCTGGAGTTAGAAAGCTTAGTATTCTGGTCTAAGTCTCCCTTGCTGAAGTTTAAGTTCACTTTTCCTTGTCCTGCCTGTGGTGGAAAGATTATTCCCTGCCCATCAGCATGCCCAATAGCATGTTTGAGGGCTGCAGTCCTCATGCTAAATCTTCTGTTTTCCTTTTTGGTCTTAACCGAGCACTGCCCATTTAAACACTTTTTTCTTTTTGGTAGTGTTATTTGGACACTCCTACCCCTCGGGTCATTGATTTCCTTTGAATACTGAAATAATACATCAAGTGCTTTTGTTTTGGTGTGCTGGTAGATGCCAAATACAGGTCTCCAGCAGATGTGTGATGTTCCCAGTGTTTTATGAGTAACACTTACCCGAGTGAATCGAGTGTCTCCCACACATTTCCACCACAGTATATTATCATCTAGGCATGTTAAATTGGGAACTGTCACCCTTAGGTCTTTCTGCAGAGCTGCTGGTGGCTAGGAACACCAAGAGCTACAAAAGTAGAATGACTCGAGCAGTCCCCTCCAGATCAGAGGCAGGGGTGGGAACAGGAAGGAGGAGGTTGGTTTTAGAGAACTGTGTGAAAAGCAGGGAAAGAACGTGGGAATGCAAGTGTCAGGGGTGCAGAGGGAAGCGCTCATCAGAGTTGCAGCCAGTTCCCAAACCACTCCCCTGCATTCCAGCCCCTTCTGGAGTTTTCTCTGTTTGCTCCAGACAAACCAAAGCAGTTAATCTAGCACTCACAGCCTTTAAGAGGTCCACGAGGTGGTGAAGGCCATACAATATCAATCTCAGATACACACTTAGAGTGTGGTTCAGAAGTGAAACCAGCCAGCAAAGCAAACACTCGGTGCCGTAGGGGTGTCAGGCTCACTCTCAGCCTCCACAGCACTGTGGCAAGTCTGGGCTGAGCACAGCCCCTCCCTCTCTCACTGACACAGCAATGGGTCAGGGGGTGCAGTGCTGCGTTCAGAGAGGTCACAGCACAGTGTGGTGACAGCATCAGTGCAGGGTCAGAGCACAGGAAGGATGACGGATGCAAGCAAGGGTGGCAGGACGGGGAATGAGAAAACAGAACCTGGAAAGCTCTGAGCATATCGCTCTCTTGTTACCAATTTTCATTTGCATTGAGAAGGCAGCTTTTTTTCTAATCATTGCCTGCACAGAGCATATTTCCTGACTATTTGGAGTGGTCCAGTCAGGTGAGCTGCTCTCATTGAAAGCTGAATTGCTTGGAAACGAGAAAGCCTGGGTTTGAAGAAAGCCGCCTTATTGTTTTTCCTTGATGCGCTATTGTTTGTCAGGCACTGACAATGCTCGGTGCCATGTGCACAGCATCCATGCCGGGAAGGGAGGCGTACTCCGGTGGAGTCACACAAGGCTGTCACCCTGGCTGCAGAGCAACAAAAGCTCCAGGAGGCACTGCTGTCAGGAGCAGAGGGGACACGGAGCCTCGCAGCTGCCTCCCTCCGAGTGAAGCCCCCTATTCACTCACTTCCTGCCATCCGTGCTTACCGAGGCTCCAGATATTCCCCCCTCCCTCTCCTTGTCACTCATGAGCCCCCAGGGATGCTAGTGCCGTACCCTCTCCCCTGCAGCATGAACAAGAAGCTCTGTTCTGAACTCGGTTTAGTAGGAAGCCTCACACCAATAATTAGAAAATATTCAGGATTTGGTTGGGGTTTTGTTGCCTGTCTTGTTGTGGGTCTGCAGCAATGAGCCAGCTCCCGTGCCCCCAGCATAATTATTTATGAATTTTCCACAGAGACCAGGTCCTGTCAAGAAGTGATTAAGCCAAATGCTCACTGGCTGCACCACTTGGCTGTTGTGGCAGTCATCCTCACTGATCACTGGCAGAACTGCCCTTATTAAAATAGACCACCTAATTGCCTCCTCTGGGAAGGAAAGGCCCTTCCCAAATCCTCATCAGCTTGGAAAGCAGTGGACCCAAAATCCTTGTTTATATCTCTATAAAAACCCATGCATAAGTGTTCATATGACTGTAGCCAATGCATACACACTGGCATGTGCATACAGGCAGCAGAGGAAGGTGATAATGATATCTTGAGTATCTCCTGCATTGTGTGAAGCAGTGGGCAGCTGATCCTGGATCTCACCAGGCATCACAGAGATGACAGCTCACTACAGCTGTGTAAGGAGAGAGAGTCAAGTAGCTGGGTCCCTTCACAGTGGGCCCTGATGGACAGTCCCTGCCTTGCTGGCCCCTTTGCTACACCACACTGTCCTAGACCTTCTCCCAGTTTGTGGTCCCAGAGGCCAGCAGCAGCAGAGAGGCTTATCACTCTGTACTTACAATATTCTGTAGTATTTGCACTCTCACAAAAGCAGGAGCACTGCTATCTGTACTTGGCCCACTGATCCATATTTCTGCAGAGTGCTGAGACTGCTGAGTGATGTGGCCACCTCAAACCTACCTCTCCCATCAGTCATATATCCTAGACACTTGATGTGGTGTGATCAGTGCCCTGATGGGGATGTGAGAGGATAAGGACAGACGAGGAGGAGACACTGACCCAGCAACTTGTGTTCTGTTGTGCAGTAAGTGCTGACAACAGAAGTTTCAATATGTGATGGAGATGTATGTTTTCTCAAATGAACTGTGAATTTTGTTCCCCTGGCAGGTCTCTCCAGTTCAGGTCTCAGTGCAGCTCCCATTTTAATGGGAACGTGCCACTTCTCCTCTGCTACTAAAAAGAAATTAGGCTAAAAAGAAAAGGGGAGGAAGGTCACTACAGCTATTTCTGGTCCCCCAAGATATCTGTTCTTCCACAAATATGCCTAGTTGCATGAAATTCTGGGCATTCACATCCCGTGTTAAGTAACATATTCCAACACTTGAATTCATTTTGGTGAAGAACTTGATTGAACCTGCTTTCTGCTAGTTTTATTTAGTGGCCACTACCTCCTGTACTGGAAGAGAAAGTTAAAACCTTTTTCCTGTTCTCCATGTTCACATCACTCATGACTTCACAGACCTTTAGCATCTCCCCTCTGCATTTTCTCTTTTACAAGAAAAAGAGTCCCAGAAACATTTATCAATGTTAAGTTTTATCTCCTATTTTATTGCCCGTTCCCCTTGCAACTCTTTGCATTTGGCTTTGATTTTATTACACCTATTAATTCATTTTCCTACAGCTATTAACTTGAACTTTCTCAGATGAAGAATGGGTATATCCTGGAGCCATGGCTCACATACATCACAAGTGAGAGTCCTTCTGCTGTGTTGGAAAGCCTCCTCAAAGCAGGCAGCCTTGGATCTGATTTATAACGTCTCCAAGGAAAGCTTAATTTGTAACTCCTGACCAGAAATTCCTGAAGATTTCAGAAGCAGTTAACTCCACTCTGCTGGCTGAGTCTCACACCTTGAAACAAAAAGGACCCACCCCTGGTAGCTGAAGACTTTGGGAGAGGTGCAGGGCATTGATTTAATTGGATGTATGTTCTACTCTGCTATAGTGCAGGGATAGAGCTTTGTGATGCATGCAGGGACTTGTTTTACCCCAGTTTTCAGAGGAAAGAGGCAGCTTGCTGCTCTGCCACCAGTCTGTGGTTTTTAAAAGCCTTAAAACACTGGTAGCAAAGGGCAGCTGCCCACGGGTTAGATACAGAAAGAATTTCTTTTGACCTGGAATGAAGTTCCTCTCTTCCTAGTTTCACAGCATCATGTACCACCAGAGCAAAAGGATTTAAAGGCAAAAGCCTTTAAATAAAACGTTTACAAAAAAAAAAAAAAAAAAAAAAAAAAGGGGCAGCTGCACTTCCACAAGCTTCTACTTCTCTCTGCCATAGACACATCCCTGACGTGCCCAAAAGATGGGTGAGGTGAATTAGGTAAATGCTGAGCTGTGAATTCCTGAGCCACCCAGCCTGTTACTAATTACCATGATTAAATATTGACACAGTGACTGCACACAGGGCTCCCAGGCAGAGATCAGTACCCCTCTGTGGCAGCAGCAGAGAAATCCAGACAAAGAAATAGTTCTCCAAGCACTTATACTGCAAAACCCTGTCCTACAGTTATCATCCCCTGGGGACTGGCAGCATGTGTGAGAGCTTGCAGAGCCCTAGCAAGAGGCAGGTGGGGGTCAGGAGGTTTTCTGACCCCAAATCATTGCCTTTGGGACTCCCTTTGCTGCAGTCTCCAGCAGCTGGGTAGGGTGAGCGGGATGAGGCAGCACAGCAGGATCTGCTTCCCCACAGCAAACACAGGCTGTTGCTCAGAAGAATAATAGGGCCCTGCTGCTCTGGCTGTCAACCCCAGGGCATCCTCAGGGAAGCTCTCAGATTGACCTCCCAGTCCTGCTTGGCTGCCTCCCTGTATGCCTGCCCAAGCTGGCAAACCTGGTAACTGCATCCCCCACATACTCCCTCAAGCATCTTCTGCCCTTTCCTTTCATGGGTCCCAGTCAGAGATCAGGACAAAAGCTTGTGAATCTACACTTGAGATACCTCCTATTCAGGAAAATGTCTAATCATATGTCCTAAAAGTGTCCTGCACAGGGATGCACAAACACACCCAAAATGGGAAAATTTTGCCCTATGGAGGCTTGCTGCCAGAACAGGGAGGCCTCTGGAGACCGTAGCTCCTTCTCTCTCCTTCTCTTCCCCAACACTTCTGGTTAACATGCTGGGCTGTGTGCCAGGGCAGCAGATGTCCTACAGCATGGTTTTTACTCCCGTATCGTAGCCGTGTCCAGCACTGATTTTGACCATGGTCATTTTTTAACACAGCAGCTGACTTGGCCACAAGCGAAAAATAAAATGTGATCCCTTGCAATTGCAAACTGCCCAAAGCCATCTGAGCTCTTTCTCCTCTGGGAACAAGGAGCAGTGTCTGTGAAGCTCCTCTGTATCCAGAGCATCTACTAGCCCAAACTCCATTCTTTCTTCATTAGATTTTCCCTCTTCATCTTTTCAGATCATACTGGGCAGCTGCAGAAGCCAGGATGAATTTGTGCCAGGTTAGTACTCTTAAAACAGCAGAATATTAAGTTTCGCAGCTTGACCCTGCTCCAGTGGCTGTTGCTTGTGTTAAGAACAACCACTTCAAAGTCTGAAGCTCTAAAGACCATCTGCTTTGTGGCTGAGTTTTCTCATCCTGATGTCAGGCAGAAAAGTGTATTTTATTTCAAAAGTGGTGACGGAAGCAGTAGCTTTTGAGATTATATTTGCAGGGAAACAACTAAGACACAGCTTGTATATTGATACAAAATGTTGCAAGGTGCCAATTTCTCCATTCCCCTGGTTTCGCACTGCAGCATCCAGCAGCTTTGTCCCTGTAGGGTGAAGGCTGCAGCTGCTGCAGCTGCTGTGAGGCTGGATGGGACCACCCTGGCTCCAGCTTCCCTCCTTGCTCCCCCAGGAGCAGTGAGGATGGGGGGAAAGAGGGAAGAAGTTACGCTGCAGCTTCTTTCCCCATGGAGTGTCAGAGGCTGCAAAGACAGATGGAGGCAAGGGGCCAGAGAGGGGACTAAGGTACTCGCTTGTGGTGGTTATTTATCCCCTTTCAGTGTACCTTCTGCTGAGGACAGCTCATGTTCAGAGCCAATGGCAGCACTGAAAGGCACTCACAGAATCTACTTATTTGGGATGGGGAGATGAAAAGGAGAAGACAGAACACAATGCATTTATTATCTGCCCCAGACATGAACAACAAGCTGTTAATTACCAGACTGTAGCACATACAGCTGTAGCATACACGGCTTATACTGGAAACTGCTGTTTAAACAAAATATCAAGGATGATCTTCCCTTGGCTTCTGGCTTGCCTGTACTGAGCATGTTACTTGGTACTTTAGTACAAGCCTGGTACATTTCCAGTTAAGCAGAGCTTAGCTGGGAAGAAGCCTGGGCCATCCCCCAGGTTTGAGGATGGGCTGGGAGAGGGGTCAGGGAAGTTTATATTTGTTCCACTCCACCTCAGACCTTTCCCCTGTCTTCAAGGCAGGTGCAGGGGCTGAAGGGGTCATTCTAACCCAGGAGTAGGTCCCACACATCTGGCCCAATTGAACTGGTTTTTAGCAGCTGAGAGCTGCTCAGTGGCCAGCAGCAGAAGTGCTTATCCAGTGGGAATGAAGGGGAGGGTGATGTGGGAATTTGTAGGGAAGGAAACATACTTTGTCCTTATTTCTCCAGGTACTTTTGTTACCTTGAGACAAGTGAAAGGAGCCTCAGCGTCACCTTCCACTCTTGATGGTATTTTAATATTCATTAATTAACACAGATGTGCATTCAAGTTCTTGAACACTCGTGGTTTATGTGTAACTTCAACCAGCACTTGAGGATTGGTATGAACATCCTGGTCCACAGCCAAACAGCTGTGAAGCACGTACAGGAGAAGTGACACACCACCATCTCAGGCAGTCATTTGACTCATGTTGCTTTCAGCTGTAGCTTCTTTTCTTGCTGTTCCTCACCCCTTAAGAATCCCCACTCCTGATTTGGGGCCAAAAGGTGAACCAGCCTGGGTTAGAAATAACTTCCTCTGCATGGAGGTTGTTTTTGACACAAATCAACTCTTCAATCTCTTCATTTGTTCCTGACAAATAGTCTCACTGACACAACTGAGAGAGCAGGGCTGGAGAGAAATGAGTGGGCAAATGCAGAATGAAGTCCCACTTGAGCTAGACCTCCTCCAGAAGTGTGCATGCCATCCAGGTGCTATCTCCTGCTCATGCTGCTGCTGCTGTGCACACAGGGGCTGCCTGTTCTCACATTCCTCAGAATCTGCGTGGGCAGCACAGTGGTAAGTGCACTCTAAATATGAATATCAGCAACGGCTTTAGATCTACTGAAGAGCTGAATGTGTAACAGAGGAGGCAGTGGTTCAAGTGGTAGTTCCAAGTCTTGCTGCTGTTGGTTCCTCTGTGACTCTTCCCCAGTTCCTGTTTCTTCTAGCTCTACTTCCATTTCATACATTAAGACACACAACAAAGAATTTCTATCCTTGTTTATGTAAATTTGTAGCCAGAACTTTAGTTATTGAAAGAATAGCATGGGCTTAAGTACAATTGGTCTGAATTTTCTGATGAAATGAATCCAGATTTTACTCCTTTCTTAAGAACAGCTAAATACATGGTGGTAACTCATACCTCTACAAATCAAGTACCTATTGTCCACCTAAATTTTTTCAACCTTCTTTCAAATCACCTTGTCTCACACTTTCCAGAAGAGAAAACTTCAAACATATAAGTTCAACCTGTAAAAGTTGTTCATGGGTTGGCACTGAGCGTGAGCTGAGACAAATGTTGTCCCAGGCTATCTGTCACTTCCAAAGCCATCAGTCCAATAAAACCAGAGACCAATTTTACATTAAGGCATCCATGGCACATCTGGTCCTATAAACATCAGTGGAGACTTCTATAAGTTGTCAAGGGGCAGGTTTGTATTTATGGCACCCAGTGAATAAAAGGAGGGAAAAATTAATTTCCTGTTTTGAAATGAGTCTCAATTTCATCATAGGGAAAACTGCATCATGAAGCTGACTGCAATTTAATGTACACAGCTTTCCTATTTAGCCATTAAGCAGATTATTCTCTGCTGGATGGATGTGTCATTCCTTTTAATGTTAATCATAGTCCCACATATGCCATGACAGACTAAATGTCAAATTATGTGAACCATTTAATCCCTAAAGAAAAATGGAGTAAATCCTTCAAGCAATGTAGGATCTGCCAGCAAAATGATGGGAGCCTGTGAAGGGTGGAGAGAGCTTCTAGCAGAGCTGAAATGTAGGGATGTTGCTTTGCCAGCTTTGGCAGCAAAGCCAACTGAAGATGTTACCATCCATCCCATCCCCAACCCTGTCCCCTTGTGCTGTCATCCCCTGCTCCCTGAGTTGAAGCAACCATAAAAATCAGCTGCTAACAGGACTGAGGTTTAAATCACCCTTCAGAAGAAGGCAGAAACCCGGTTGCCCTTGTTGGTCTTTAACCCAGCTCATTTCACAGTTCTGCAGATGGCTGTACCAGAGGCACTGGGAGCAGCAAAGAGTGGCCAGAGTCCAGGAATGAGCAATTAGGGAAGGGCTGGGGAGAAAACTTCCTATGGTGGCATAGGAGGGAGCAGGAGAGCCGAAGGATGTGGAGTCATGCAGGGTGCCTGCCTTGTCACACAGTGCATGGCTGTCCCACCTCTGCACAGAACACTGACTGGCTCACGGAGCTGTGGCTTGCGCAGCTGATGACTCCAGCAGGATTTGGTCAGCACGTGGCTTCTCACCTGTGCCTTTGCCCAGGCTTTGAGGGGGACTGCCCAGCTCTCCAGGTTATTCAAGGTCCGTCCCTGTTGTCTGCCCTCTGAGGCACTTCTAGAAGTCATGGACACATGCCAGGGTGGCACAACAGGGGACTCCATGACCCAGAAAATCCTGAGGATGAATGGAAAAGGCAACACCAAAACATCCTTTGGAGTTCTCTAGGCAGCCATAAAGCAATTGTTTAAATGTACAAAAAGAGCAGGAGCTGGATGAAAATCAGCTCAGAGATTCACTGATTAAGCTGAAAAGGAAACTGGGATTTTACTCTTTTATGAGGCTCTTGTAACCACTGAGCTATGTCAGTAAAATCAGCTTTGACTGTGTATTTTCACACAGATTTCACAACTTAACAAGTTTATCAATAAACAAACCCATTACTTAATATCTCAAGTGCTAACTTGCCAGGAGGTCAGAGCCACTGCAGAGGGACTAAGCTGGTCCTGCCCAGTCTATTCCCTTAGGACGAAAATCCAGTGGGTGTCCCCAGTAACAGCCCACCTGCAGACCTGGGATACTTTCATTCCCTGCACTTTGTCACAAAACATGTATTTCTTTAAGAAATAAAGAAGGAGTTGAGAATCTTTTCCAACTTCAGTGATTCTATAATTCTATGATTCTGTGATTTCTGAGGTAACCCTCATGGCATTAATGCAAGATTATATCACATGGAGTTGAAGGAATGCAGTCAATCACAGCAGAGGAGAGGAATTACACCAGGCTTTTGCTGCTTCAGACACAGAGCAGGTCATCAGATCAAGTTGTTTCCTCCCCACACAAGGTTTTCTTCCGTGAGTGAGTCAGTCCAGATTCACATGGAGTCTCTCATATGGTACCAAGAGGATATGAAAGAGAAAACAGCCAGGAGGGTCCACACTGGCAGGTGTGGCAGGTCAGCCTCTGCAAGCCCTGTTTGCCATCCCACCTTCTCTTCCTTCTCCAAGACTGATGGGGACTTTGCAAAGTCCTGATGTGTTGTGGTCAAGACAGCTCCTCATGCAAGGCTGCTGCTCACTGGTTGCTGGCAGCGGCTCCTGCCCGTGCATTTGACCTGCTCTGCTGGCTGGCTGTGCTTTAGTGAGCCACATCCCTGCTCCCACACTCCCTGCACTGGATACCGCTTGCTGCAGCAGTATCCTCAGCAGCAGATAGGAGCAGGGAAGAGGACAAAGGACCTTTCAAAGGATACTTGAAAGAAATGCCCGTCTTAACTAGGGGGGGCTGTGCTGTTCATCAGGGAGGCTGTGAACTCTGACCCATCCTGGGGGGTGACAGTGGAGGTGTCAGAAGAGATGTAACTCTGAGTGTGGTTGTCCATTCAGAAGCACATGCCTACCATCTCCATTGTCAGGATAGCTAATAGGAACATTGGTTATTTCATCAGTCTTCTTCTCCTTGGAAGCTCTACTCCTCTGCTATCATGGCTAATGAATAATTTTTCATGGGATATTGGGAATGCAGATTGAGACTATTTAAGTACCACTGCCAGAAAAGAATGCATGTATCCTGAGAAATGACAGGTAGGTGACAGGCACTGCCTGGAAGATTTACTCTGCCAAACAGCAGCTGCAGAGGCAAAGGAGAGCAGGGGTTCAGGGACCTGCAAAACCACATGAGCTGCCCATCAGATGTGCTGGCTTCAGTGGCAGTAGTCAGAAGCACGCTGTTCACATCTTCTGTGTAATTTGCTTACGTGCCTCAATGTCTGATACACAGCAAGCTTCAGGCCCCTGCAGATGACTGACTGGCTAAACTTGGTCACTTTGCTTTGATTGTAGTAACTCTCAGCATCATCATCCCATTAAGCAACCTGTAGGCCTGGGCAGGTCCCTTCTCCATGGGTAAGGCTTGCCATACAGTGTACAAACAGCCCTGTTGCAAGGCCAGTGGGAGGAAGGGGACTCTATTAGGAAGGAAAACATGATTTTTATTGTTCTGAAAGAACAGTTGGTGGTGAAAGCTCTGCTGTGTGATAACATGTACATGTTCGTGCAAACGGATGTGGTGACAAGCTGTGCCAAGGGTGCAGAGGACTTTAGCCTCAGAGCAGCAGCAGTGCCTCCCTCACAGAGCAGCAAACAGCCCTGACCATTCAGTGTGCCCGCTGGGTGTGGAGCACTGTGGCAGCAGGATAATGCTTAGTTGTACAGATTTGGGGTACTGCCAATGCTCTTTTTGCAGAGTTTGAAGAAGCTGAATGACAGGGGAGGGGGCCAGAGGTTGGCTGCAGCTCCTGGAGCAGGACCAGGTGCAGACCACCTCACTGGGGCTGGTGAGGAGGAAGAGGGGCAGCGACCACAGTTCATTGCTTGGGTTCCACACTGATGACTTTTCTTCTCTCCAGAAACACCCCAGTTTTGAGATGTGATGTCCACCACTTCTTACATGTTTCTGAAGACTTTAGTGGTGGATCGGGCAGTGTTAGGCTGGGCTCAATGATTAATTAGAGGCCTTTTTGAACCTTAGTGATCCTAACCCAGAGATGGCAAGGCTATCCCCAGTTTCTCTCGAGCTCTTTTATGTGCTGATGCATGAAAGCATGTTCCTGGGGCCTTTGCTGATCTGTTGCACTTTGCTGATCTGCACTGCAATCTGTCTTGTAGCAGGGATGCTGCATGGGGCCAGTTACCTACTTAACTGCCCATCTCCGCCTGGGAGGGTTCAGGGAGTGCTGATGAACCCTGGTTAGTGATCACATTACTGGTTCTGCAGGTAGTGCCCTCCCTTTTTTTGGATGACACAACAGAAAAACTGTACGTTGACAAAACCTAAAGGAATTTAGCAAGAGCCTTGTTCTGGTGATTCCCAGAAAGGTGCCTCCTGCTATCCTGCAGAGCTGGAAAAACACACACTCATGCACTGGCCCTGATGCACAGTTGGAGAGGTCTCAGCAAACATTTCATTATCCCACTTTATATCTGCAGCTCATGGCGTGCTGCATCCATAAAACTGTCATGCCCTCAGGCTCAGATATTTTGTGATGGCAAGAAAGGGTCCACGGTCTGTGCTTTGTAATTTAGGTTTTGCATAAGTAATTTTATTGCAGCCTGCTACACTGACTTCAGAAGGCTCAAAAAACAAGAGCTGAATTCATCGAGGTTAAGGCATTAATTTTCCATAGCCAGAGGCACATGGAGGAGGAGAGATGTGACCAGCACCTTGTTGACCACCCTGGGCATGGCAGCCAAGAGGGCCATTGACAGCTGGGTGACACATCAGCAGCCTTTGTCCTGAGATGAGGTGAGAGGGCACAAACTCACATGCTGGGCTCCCAGAGCTGCCACTCCCCATCGCTGCTACATGACTCACAGGCTGCTCAAAACCTTCCCTGATAAGGGGTTTGCAGAAACAGAAAGAAATACCGTAAACAGGGAATAATAGGATAATAAAAAGGAAAAACCTTCAAGAAGAGTCAAAAGAAAAACTTCCAAACTTTATTAACCAAAACAGACAACGTGAAGGCATAAAAACTGACACCGATTTTCTGTGTGAATCGCTGCATTTCCAGCACTTCGTGTCCTCCTGAATGGACTGCAAGTCTCTGCTCTTTGTTAGAGCTGAGCATATGATCCTTAAGGATGCAGAGGAAAATGAAGAGCTGCGCTTGGAGGGTTTCCAGCTAAACAAAGGGAAAAGGGCAGCCATAGACCTGAGTAGGCTCAGGAGAAAAGCTGGGGAGAAAGAGGCGTATTTTGTCAACTGCACTCCCAGTTATTTAGGCTGCAGCTGTAGCTGGGGAGAGGGTGGGCAGTGTGTACGCTGAATGCAAGCTCACATCCACTCAAGGTAACTCATTTTCTCATTACTGAGAAATGTGATGCACATGTTGGCAGTGTCCTGCAGGCACTGGTTTCAGGTCTCCCCCCTGACAGGGCTGCTTGCTGCAAGGCAAGGACATGGAATGCATGGACAATGTCCGTGCTGACTGGACATGGAATGCCTGTGACCTGCCTGTCAGCCTCAAGTCTTTTCAATGTAGCAGAGCTTGGCTCCCTTACACTGCTATTCCAACCTCAGAAGCTGAAAAAGTCCAGGGAAAACTCATCTCCACCTCTAGTCCTGGGTCAGGGTGGCAGGTAAAGTGAGTGCCTGCAAGAAGTAGGCTGGGATTGCAAGGATCTGGGCAAGCAGAGGTAACGTAACATCTGACCAGCAGCTGCAGCGTGGCTGAGGCCACTGGACACAGGTGACTGCTGAGCAGACCAGTGTGACCAGCAGCCACACCACTGCAGCACTGGAGTGCAGATGCACACACACAAAGCATGGCTGGGGCAGAGCTTGCTCTGCTGGGATATGGCTTCTGATGCTGTACAGTCCAGCCATGATCCCAGAGGGAATGGGTACCATCGGAGCCAAGAGGTGCAGGCACCAGCTGCCACTGCCCCCTGCAGCTTTGACAATGCTGGCACCCATCTCCCAGATGCTTCTCCCCCTTGCTTCAGGTTCTCAACCTGCTTGTCTGTCTGCAAAGGAAAAGCCTGTCTCTAAAGCAGGACTTCCTGCCCCATGAACTGATTCTTTTCTTCCCCAGCCTGATCCCTTCTCCAGCAACAGCCGAAATTGCCAGAAAGAAAAAGCAGGGCCTCACAGGCCAGCAGCACACTTGCTTTTATCATCCCTGCAAAGCTACCATCAGCTAGAGCCGTTTCAAAATGTAGGCTCTGCTGACCTCTAGGGGACTGCTACAAACCGAAAAACATAAAGGCTTCAAAGCTCTTGGCACTTTTCAATCCTTCACAAGCTCTTCAGGAGCCCTGCCGTAGGGATAACACAGCTGACACAACCCACTCCTGCTCCCTTTAGCACTACGAGGCACTGTAAGTAAAACCCTGGCTCCAACACTGCCTCTTCCATCTCACCTTAATGGCAGCAAGATCTCAGGAAATGTGTACAAGCAAGGTTAGGTTGTTGGGGAGACATTACCTGCTATCAAACTGCCTCATATAATTGCTGCTTTTCAGCTTGGAGAAGCACACTGGGAGTTTGGGAGTTTGAGCTTGTGGCTTTCTGTGTCTAATAAAAGGTATAAAAGCCTTGCCTTAGTGTCACAAGTACAGCACTACTTGGCAAAAAGCATGAACGCATATACCTAGGCATTGGAAATAAAGTTAAATGTGCTTTTTTACAGCATTTCATCACGCAGTAAACAAGTGGCAGAAGCAAGAACCTTGTCATGGAGTAGAAGGAACATGAAGAGAGAGTAAAATCTGATGAGCTCCTTAAAACCTCACATAGTGCTGCTGAGGGGGTAAGAGCATTTCCCAGCTGGCTGGCTGAGGACAGCTGTGGTGAGGAACAGAGCATTAGGCAGGAGCCAACAGAGGCAGCACACACTGTGTACCTCTAATGGACCTGCTCTCCTTGATACAAAGCCAAAGCCTATCACAATCCTGGAATAGCCCAGCCTCTTGATATGGAGAGGGTATGACAGAACTTTGGAGAGCTGGAGTGTGGACAGACTTGAACTGGAAACTGTGCACATAGCAGTGCCCTCAGCTGCAGCCACCACCTTGTAGGGCAGCTCCCCACCACAGCAGGACAGATGGCTGTACCTGGGCTGAGGTTCATGATAGGAGAGAGCTGATGTCGAAACCATTTAAATTCACTTGACCTTCTGATGCAGGAAAAAGCCCATCCAGCAGACCTGAGAGGGCAGCAGGCTCCAAGCAGCTGAAGAGGTGCATGGGAACAGCACTGCTTCCACAAGGGCAGCTGTATCTGCAGCCAGTGTTAACTGTCCCAGTGGCTTCCACCACATGCAGAAGTCTCTCAAGAGGCTGAGGGGCTTGTGCTGTCAGGATCATGCTCCAACATGAGGGCGTCAGTCCTGGCAGGCACTCCACCAGCCACAGGAATGACTTCATAGGCAGCACCTGGGGTTCTGAGCACACCAGAGGGCATTAAGTTGGTGTGCTCCTACTCAGTGCTCATGTCCTGGGAAGTGCCAAAAATCCAAGGCAAGTACTAAGTTAAAGCACTTCCTCTTCCATGGGCTGGAAGATGTCAGCCCACAGACTCATGACAAAAGGTAACAACTGACTTGACTCTTTCAACTAAATCAGGGTGAGAAGATGTCAAAGTGGCAATTAAGAGTGAAGTGTTTAAAGAAAAGAGACAAATTATTTGAACAGAACCACCATTTTCATTTCAGCATTGTTACATGTCTCTTAATTAGAACAGATGTCTCTCTAATCTGTGCAAAACAGAAAAGGACCTGAGAGGTCTGAAATACTGGCTCATACACAAATACTACCATCAATTCCTAGCTTCTGACAGCAAATCCACTGCCTCAGACTGTGCCAAACCAAACCACCTGATGATTCTGAGTCCAGCAGGGCTGGCTTTGCAGTGCCCAAAGCTCAGATGACATCATTTTCTCCTCCTTACACCTGCAAACACTGTGTTATCCCACCATGCACCAGCAGAGCCCACTGAACTCAAGACTGTGCCACATGTGTTGTAGCTGTGTTTTAGCCCCTCAAATTCAAAACTGAGTTGATTTTGCTCACAGAGGAAAGACACTGTCAGTCATCAGAATTTGGTAAGCTCTTTAATGGCAAGCTCATGGTGTAATGACACTGCTGGATTTGACACCTTGGTGGTGGATGAGGAAGGAGGATGAAAAGGCAGGCAGTGCTCCACTGAAGGCTTACACCTTGGAAAGTGCTGAACAAAAGGGCAACTTCTTTTGACGACTCCTTTCTCAGCTTTGTAGTCCCAAAGACAGAGAGATCTTCCAGCCAGAAAAATGGTGGAAACCACACCAAAGACAGCCTTGGCACGGCATGGCACAACATGATTTCTGCTTGATGTGTTCAGGGCTGACTAGTCCCTGCATTAGTGAAGGAAAACTCGACCAAAAAAATTGCATTGACTGAAATCCAGAGCTGACATTTCTACCACCACCACCCCTGAAGATGAAAGCTTCCTTTACATGCAGTGTTACCACAGATCTTTGCCTACATGAGCATCAGCATGTTGGTACAGAAAGGGAATTTCAAGTTCAATGTATTTTACATGAAACCAGTGAGCTTCATTACAGTCAGCAATACCTAGTTCAAAGGAGTTTGGGTTTTTTTCTTGTAGACAAATGAAGGCCCTTTTTGTTAATCTCTTTTTAATGTCCAAGCTCGTGCTGACAGTGCAGTGCTACGCACCTCTGTATAAACTGGGGTTTGCAATAATGCAGATGTGCCTTTAGGGATTGTCTTTCTTTAAAAAAAAAAATCAGCAATGAGAAAAAAGTCAAACATAGATCATGTAAAAGACAATTTGGCTCACTGAACAAGTAAATGTTGCTAAGTGAAGAGGTTTCCTCTGTCACACCTGCCACAGACATCAGACACCAACAGTGCAACTGAGTCTTGGAAGTCCAATAAAAACCCAAAATGACAGGGTCTGCCCTCTAAGGACCAAATTTACAGATTCAATTTAAATATCTGCATTGGAAGTGATGTCCCCTGAGCCTTCAGCTCTGTGGATACCCTGCAAGGACAACCTCAAGTCCAGCCTGTTACAAGGTCTAGGAGCTGCTGCCCTGAGTCACTCCTGCCTGGCTCTCCCACAGCTTTCCCAGCTGCAGCTGGCTGCAGAGACAGGCTGCTGGGGAGGAGGGGAGGTCCTGCCAGAATTAAACACATAAAACAAAGCATTTGCCTCTGCTCAGCAATTTACAGAAAGGGGCATCCAGCTAATGCCCCTGAAGGGATTCCTCCCAATTTCCCATGTCCTCTGGCCACTGAAAACAGCCAGCACCAAGAAATAGACCTCCCAGTGAACAGGCAACCAGACAAGGCTCATTTTCTGGATGCTCAACCTGGAGACCCCAAATGGGCCATGATTTTCAGAGACTGGATTATTTGGCTAGACATCACTGCCTATGAAAAGATACTGGGTTTGGCACCTAAAATGACTGTAGTCTTCCGCATAACCTCTGTCCAGCATGGACCACTCATGGGTCCTCAAGGGGTAACACTTCTCCCATGCCACCTCATCCCCCTGTACAGAAAGGACAGTGCAACTCACACTATGCTGAAGTGCAGCTCCACTGATGCACCTGGCTTCAAGCTGTGGGAGATGAGTTGTTTCTCTCCTTCCTATGCTTCCCTTCTTCTGGGAGTGAGAACTTCTGACACGAATAGAATGGTAATGATGGACAGGAGGGAAGTATGGACACAGGGTAAGGATGCAACCTTGCCTCCTGCCACTGCTAAAGCTAACACTGAGTAAAACAGCCATAGATATCAGCCCTGGATCCCAGAGAAAGCTCAGGAAACATGCTGAAAGAGGCTGGGAATATGTCCTGAATGGCAGCTTTCCAAAACAATGTCCACAATGTTATTGCAATTGCTTTTACTGTTGCAGTCTCATGTCCCACCTTGCTGAGAGGGAAAGGGCAGGGACATACTAAGCAATGTTGCAGCAGAAAATCCTCCCTGCTGCCCCCAGCCACCATCTCCCACAGCACACCTGACGTGTGACACAAGATGCAGCAACTGGTGTGCACGTCACAGATGCAGGAACACTAACTCTGGCTATTCCCAGCAAAAGTGGCATTCTTAAAAGCATGAGACTTTCACAGGCACAGCACTATGCATGGAGGGAAACTGCCTGGAAAAGAGCCTGGAGTAGGGCAGAAGGTGGAACTGAAGTCTGGTAGGGGTTCAGGTCATTGTGCTCAGGGGTAAGCTATTCCCACGGTTTCTGTAAGGCAACAGTCTTACAATTTTTTTCTCATGAGCAAGTCCTTTAGGAGATGTTACTGTGCACCTAAAAAAGGACTTTCCTCCACCCTGACTGCTGCTCCTACCTACTCATACAGTATCATAATGCTGAAGAAGAGGAGTAAGCTTTGCAGTTTGCCTTCTATTCTCTATCCCTTCCTCCCTCAACCATCTCAACACATTAATCAGGCAGGACACTAACAGGAAAACACAACTGAGCTTAAGGCCTCAGTAGTGTCCAGAGGAGCTTTTTCATAAACTGCATGGGTTCAATATGCAGATACTTGGCAGGATGGCTTTGGCTGTCTCAGAAATCTCAGCATCTTGCTCTCTGAAGGGGATTTGCTCAGTCTTGCCCCTGTACTTCCCCCTGTCACAGTTCTGAAATCTGCCTTTCCCTCTGGTATCTCATGTATGGCATCTCGTCGCCCAAGCAGCACTCTGCTCACTGCATTCATGCAACTCATATTCAGAAGCACCAGCTCTGCAAGAGGCTCTGCTCTGATGTATTTATCTTTAGTTAGAGTATGAAATGCCTATGAGAAAAGGCTGAGGGAAAAGGGAGACCCTTCTGTGTCCTCTCATTACTGGTTTGCTCTGAGGATAGGCAATGCTAATGCGTATCTCTCTTCATCCACAGACATAAAGCACTCTGTACACTGATAGACAGCTAATACTAACAGTCCCTTTTACAAAAGGCTTAGGGTGGGACTTCCAGAGGAGTTACTCTGCTCCTGCTAAATTTTCCAGAGGTCTGCATGCATAACTGGAGGCTTGCCCTAAATTGTCAGAGACTGAGACCCACTTAAAGCTCAGGGCAAGGCAATGGCAGAGCTACAAACCCACATCTCACCATGTACCCAAGTTTGCAAGCATTTATGCATGTGTTGGCAAATCTTGTGTCTCAATCTGGCAGCCTAGCCACTGGGTCATGCTACCCATGATTAATTATTGAATAGCTACTGCCTGTAATATGTGGTAGGAGGGAGGTAAAAATAAAATACAAATGAAATACAAAAACATTTCGTAGTACAACCAAACCAGTTCCACATCTGTTGCATCATTTGGCAAGTATGGAAAAGTAACACAGTAATACAGAAATGTATTTGGTCAAAGTAAGGAATCAATATTTTCTGATAAAATACATTCTATATTAATGCTCATTCACATTTATTACATGTAGATTAAATTTTCTATGTATAAAATTCCAGTTTATTCTCAGCACTGCCTGGTCATGCTTCAGTTCAGCAGCAGGGCTCAACACATTCGGCTCCTAGCAAAGTGGGAGGAAACGAGAGTGCTCAGCTTTCTGCAGGACCAAGCCTCACAGATCCCCTGGTCCTGGAGGTCCTGTCTGAACAAAATCTCGCTGGCCTCAGTGGGAGTTTGGCAGGGGAGAGCGCTGCAGAAGGGCTGGCTGTCCAGCACTTGCAGTCTGTGTGGAAGTCATTCAAATGGCACATGACATTCCGAAGAAAAAGTGAGTTAGTGAATACAGAAAATAATAATAATATATCTACATAATTTACAGCGTTGTTTGCTTGCAACTGTATTAATGCTCAACTGCTCATTAACAATTCAATCAATGTGCAGGGAAAGGCAGCAGAGTGCAATGCACATTACAACCTCCTGCATGCAATTACAAGCAGTGGATGTTAGTCTTTCCTCATTTCATGAATCCCTGCCTATCCTGCTGCCACCAGCGCCCAGCTCCCACTGAGCCTTGTGGAGCCAATCCCTCACAGCATTTAGGCAGGTCCGCACCTCCACCATGGGCCCCTGACATTGTGCAAGGCACGTTCAGCAGCAGCTCCTCAGCTACATCCCATGTCCACCCTGCACCCTCCCCTCTGCTGTGCCAGCACTCATCTGTGCAGCCACACGCTGAGCCAGATGGTGGGACTGATCCAGCTGGAAGGCTGCCTGTCTGCAAAAGGCAGAGGGCTGTGTCCCAGTCAGGCTGGGCCCGCAGCCCAGCTCACCATGCAGGTGTGTGTGGGTACCTGCACCTGCACACTGGCACCAGCCACCTGCCCCTCAAACAAATGGGTGCAAGTGCCCAGCACACCTGAACAGCAAGACTTTGTCTCCAGCTTGCACTACTGTAAATTCCTTCCTTGCATTACACCAGCAGAGCAGAGGAAAGTCAGCCCCATAAGACCTACTTGTGTGAGCCACAACCCAAGGATTGGATGCTATGAAGAAAAAGGTTCTCCTGAAGGAAGACTCTGTTTAAGGTTATAGCATCTGTCCCAGCTGGAGAGGAAAGAAAAATTTAGGGACTTAAAGCAGGGATGGAAACCACTGGTCTTACACTTTATTTCAGTAAGCAAAAAGCCTATTGCTGCTGTACAGTGTTATACAGTGAACTGCCACAGTTCTCACGTCACTAGTCCATAGAAAAGGTGCTGCAACTACCATGTCTATGCCTGCATGCTGAAAGAATGTACAAAGTTCATTAAGCTCTGTTTTTCTTCCACTTTTTTTATATTCTTAAACTCTGACTTTTACAGTATTGCAGACACTTCTGTGCAGACTCAGGTAACATATATCGTCCCAGTTATGGAAGATCTTTGCCTCTAACAGAAAAAATCATGTGCTATGCATCTCTCAAACCACCATCATAAATGTAAACCATCAAGAAAATTTGCTTTCTTTAGTAACCCTGGAAAAAGAGTCTTTAAAAAATGTATTGAAAAGGAGACATCGTTAACAACAGGGTTTTCAAAATTATGGGAGTTGTTTATAGGAGTTGTCCAAGCATTTTCTCTTCGCTCACTCTTTGTTTGTATAAAGCTAATTCTGTATAAAAGGGCTTTTGAAGCGTGTGATCTTTGTTCCACAATTTTTAAAAAACTGGAAGAAAAGGAGTAAATTTAGAAACATCTTTCTTGATTGTGGAAAACAAGCTGTATTACAACAGAATTACCTTTGCTTCTTATATTTTCGGTACAAAAGGCAAGTAAATAAAGAGACCCTGCATCTTCACAGTCGGGCACTCATCCAAGTTACTCAGAACTATGTAAAACAGGTATAAAATACGAGGGGTCTTCTTCTCCTTTATACCAAGACCCTCGCCAAACCCCTTGGGGAGCAAGTCCCCTGGTAAGTAAAACCTCACTAGATTTTCTATCAGTTGAAGCAGTATTTTAGCTCCCCTCCAACAAGGTGTAAATGTCCAGACTAGCTCAAAGGCTCAGGAAGAGGTCCAGCACAATTTTAAGAGCCAGGTGCTGGTTGATACCCTTATGGCTTAGTGTTAAGTTGCATTCAAGTTGCACTCAAGGAAGATCCTGGAAACTACAGGCCTGTCAGTCTCACTTCAGTGCCCAGTAAAATAATAGAAAATATTCTTCTGGAAGGTACATAAAAACATCTGGAGTACAATGTAGCCACTGGTCACAGCCAGCATGGCTTCATGAAGGGAATGTCCTGCTTGTAAAACCTGATTTCCTTTAATGACAAGGTAATCCACCTAGTTGATCAAGGGAAGCAAGTTGATGTAATATATTTGGAGTTCAGTAAAGCTTTTTAGACTGTATCAAAAGTATCCTTCTGACCAAAATGTCCAGCACACAGCTGGATAAACCTGTAATGGGATGGGTGAGCAACTGGTTCACAGGTTGGGCGTGAAAGGTTACAGCGAATGGGGTGACACCAGACTGGCAATCTATCATCAGTGGGGTTCCTCAGGGCTCCATCCTTGGCCCTGTGCTCTTCAACATCTCATGAACCACCAGGATGCAGGACTTGAAGGAATACTACGTCTGCTGACGACACTAAACTGGGAGGACCTGTCAACTCTCTTGAGGGCTGAGAGGCCCTGCAGAGAGACCTCGACAAATTAGAGAGACGGGCAATCTCCAACTGTATGAAGTTTAACAGAGGCAAGTGCTGGATTCTGCACCTGGGACAGGGCAACCCTGGTTGTGTTTATAGACCAGGGAATGAGAGGCTGGAGAGCAGCACTGCAGAAAGGGACCAGGGGGTTCTGGTCGATGACAAGTTGAATGTGAGTCAGCAGTGCCTTGGCAGCCAGGAGGGCCAAGACTGTCCTGGGGGCATCAGGGACAGCATCACCAGCCAGGCAAGGGTGGGGATTGTCCTGCTCTGCTCTGCACTGGGGCAGCCTCACCTCGAGTGCTGGGGGCAGTTTTGGGTGTGAAAATGTAAAGAAGACATTAAGCTATTAGAGAGTGTCCAGAGGAGAGCAACAAGGATGGTGAAGGGTCTGGAAGGGAAGCCTGGTGACCAAGTGGCTGAGGTCACTTTGTTCAGCCTGGAGGAGACTGAGGGGAGAACTCATTGTGGTCTTCAGCATCCTCAGGAGGGGAAGAGGAGGGGCAGCTACAGATCTCTTCACTCTCATTACCAGTGACAGGACCCGAGAGAATGGCCTGAAGCTGAGTCAGGGGAGGTTTAGGTTGGATATCAGGAAAAGGTTCCTCATGCAGAGGGTGGTTGGGCACCGGAACAGACTCCCCAGGGAAGTGGTCACAGCACCAGCCTGACAGAGTTCAAGAAGCATTTGGACAACACTCTTCAGGCACATGGTGTGATTCTTGGGGTGCCCTGTGCAGGGCCAGGAGTTAGACTTGAGGATCCTGATAGGTGCCTTCCAGCTCAGCATATTCCACGATTCTCTGATTCTAATGCACAATGCCACGAGGTTTGAGTAATAATTTGGCAGTGCATCAAAACCAGTGAAGCTTAAAACTAGCTGTCATGCAGAAGAGGGACAGGCGACAGCTATTTTTTACTTGATTTGTAAAGAAAGCAGCACCTGCCTTTGGATCACATGGTGTTGGGGTACCAGGGTTGTTATAATGTGTGCTGCTGGAGCCAGTTACTCTCAGTTATTAATTCAGCACTTGGAAACTCAGGTGTCAGTGAAATTACATCAATATGTCTGACACCACCTGGATTTCCAAATTCCCATTATTTTTGTTAAGCCATATGCATATGCACTTCTGCAGCACCAACCACTACTAAACTACTGTTTTTCAGAAGAAGTCTCTCCACATTTGGTACTTTGTCAAAAACCTATAGCTGTTGAACTAAAAAGAAAAGCGCAGGTGGTGTTTGCTCTCTGCGCTGGTTTCCTTGGAAAGGTCACTGGTGAGGACTCGGCACTCTCCCCACACGCCTCCTACATTCTCAGGACTCTACATTCATGTCAGCAAACACTACTCTCGAACACAAATCGAAGAGACAAGTCAGCGACAAAACTACTTCTAGACTGATAACGGCAGAATGCTACCAAGACAACTCCATAGAAAACCCACTGAAGCAGGAGCAAAATTCAGGTCACTTCTCAGCAAAGCTCATCACGGATTATTATTATTATTATTTTTTAAAACCATTTTTTGTAAAACTTTTATCTTGGCAGCCAGATATCCCCCTGTGATGTGCTAATTCGAACAAGCTAACGTGGGACCACCTGACCCCACCTGGTACCA
Organism: Eopsaltria australis; assembly: GCA_034509425.1. Lineage (NCBI taxonomy): Eukaryota > Metazoa > Chordata > Aves > Passeriformes > Petroicidae > Eopsaltria > Eopsaltria australis. The sequence continues at coordinate 4,111,426 of JAVTVJ010000105.1, forward strand.
AAGGCTTCCGAATTTTTTTATAGCTTCTCAGAAAATCACTGCTGACTGACACCCATCTGTTGGTGATCGGCTTCTGGTTCCTCTTCTTCCACATCTGCGTTATATTCTTCAAATGCATCATCATCAACATCTGGAAGCCCAAGTAACTACAAAGAAGAGAAAATACTGTGTGACAGTGAATTACCCACTCGTGCAGCTTTGCTGCAAATCTTCACACAAATCCTACGTGCACTTCTTAAAAACCTCAAAGCCTGGAATAACAGTATTGTATAATGATCTTAACTCTCTTTCTCTCCCTCCTGGGATAAAGAAAGATTTGAAAATGCATCCTTACACCAAATTAAGTGCTCAGAGACCGGAAGATAAATAAAACCAAAACAAAGCACTTGCAAAAAGCTTCACATTCTTCCCTGAGGTCGCATTATGAATTGTTGAGTGTTTAGACTTGGCAGTGGTTTAACTTCAGAAAGAACCATGATAATACTGTAGCTGTATTTATCTTGGTTTAAGATTGTTTTTTGTCAGTCCTATAAAAGCCAAAGAAAGAGCATCCTCGTGAAGGACTGGCTAGGGTGGAGTAGGCAAGGAGTCCCTAAAAACCCTTCACTCCATCACACCAGACAAAATCTTGCATGCTGTGTGAAGCCCTTGCAGTAAGAATTACTGTATATTTCACTGAAATATTGTCCCTTTAAACTTCTGCAAATTAGATTTGGGCTTACAAGGAACTGCCAGCACATCTTCCTTGGACAATGTTCAAGTTCAATGTTTAGGTGGATGCCTCCACCTGATGGCTCTGAACACTGCAACATCACTTTTTCACTACAGGAAAAGGACTAAACAGCCGTGTTTGAACTTCTCCCCTCTCCCCCAAAAGGCTGCTAAGCCAACAGAAGTCAGGAAGACAGATAAACCAAGTAACAGTCAAAATAATGCATCTGTTGTGGAAATCTTGTATTAGATTCCTACACTAACAGCTATTAATAGCCACAAAGCAAAATCATAGGCCAGGCATTACTGAGAATACCATGTATTTAGCTTGCCAGGGCTGGAACAGCAGCACAGATGCATGTAACACCCTCTTTGGAGAGGGATGCAGCTGTTAGCTCTTGGAAGAGGCAAAGCCCAGAAAAATCATGAGGAGGATAACACTCTTTAGGTGAGAGCATGGAAATGAGAAGGCTGCGACGAGGCAGATTTTCAGGGACCTAAACAAATTCAGTCTGTGATCAGCATTCAAAATTATTCAGTGGACATAAATACAACACATAGAATTAGCTTCTGGGTGCAATGAAGCTTGGATTCCTCACTATCGCTGGGAGAAAAACAGATTTTTAGTTGAAGGGTTTCTTCAGCAGGGAAATGGAAGAATTTGCTGACTAAATCCCCTCCTTCACATTTTAAAAATACTTATGGAGAGACCCCAAATAGAAAACGTTTTTGTTTTCCAAGCAGAACAAAGTAATTGTTCCTATGCATACATATTTTTCAAATCAAATGCTTAACTAAACATGAACTGCTCAGTTCATTTTCAGGATACGGGGGTTTTATTTTGTGTTGAAGCTAAAATTAAAATACTCAGTTTTCAAAAGGCAAAAGCAAGGACTCTTTCTAGACTTTCTTACACACCAGTACTGTTTTTGCTAAACTAATCTGCTATATTCAAATTAAATGTGAGTGTTGTACTCCTGTTTTTATCACCTGGCAGAAGGAGTTTTGACTGCATTTTTTTTTCCCACCTCTGGTCATAATTCCTCTTTGATTTGCAAGGAAATGAGTCACATGAATCTTCATTTTATGGGATACTGTAAGCCTTTCCCATGCAAAATTAGCATGGAAAACACAACACGCACCACAAGAACTGCAAAGACACAATCCCACAGGATGGGGAGTACATCCTGCTTTTCACACATCCCCTCTCTCTTCGCCATCAGGAAATCCAGCTCCTCTTTCCCTGGAGCAGTGTAAATCAGAGGGAGCAGTGTAAATCAGAGTGATGCTGCAGACCTTAGCGGTTTTATGGAGGAAGAATGGGGGTGGGATGGGATGGGATGGAATGGAATGGGAGGCTCCTCCAAGGGAGATGCAGTTTTATTCTCTCGCAGACACTTTATGACCCTCCGAGGCACCAAGGACCTCGACCATGCAGGTCCTGCTTTTAGGTGTCACATCCTTTTGCTTCCCACAGGATCATGGTGGTCCCCCACTGCTGTCAACCCCTTACTGCTCTCCAGACTGCAGTGAAAGTCAGCCCACACCTTCAACACAAGGAGGGAGGATCAGCTCCAAAGCACAGGGAGCTCTACAAACATTGGGACTAAACAGGAGGGTGTACAAAAGGTAAGGACAAAGTAAGATGATGAAGATGTTCTGGGCTGACCCTAGACTGACTCCCACCTTGTCTTCTTTCACACACACTAGTTTCTTCTTCGAGTCCATAGCTGCTTCATATATTGAAGTATCAGCTATGCAGCAGACTTGAAAGAACTAAATTGGAGAGGAAAAGAAGGAGAAAAGACATGAAATGGAAAACTGGTGTAGAAAGAGAGAGCTGATCCATCAGCAGAAAAGCCAAGAGGAACAAAAGTGCCAGGTGGGGATGCATGGCTAGGAGGAGGTCAGGGGCATGGTGAGGAAGGAGGAAGGATAACCAGCAGCACTGCCTGAACTACAGCTATTTATTTCTGCTGGCCAAACTACCCAACTGGAGGTAAAGAAGAGGTCACTGGGACATGCATGAATACAGTGAATATGGCATAAATGGCTTTTACACTGCAGACTCCCCACTTCAGATGCAGGCTTTTCAGGCTGAAGATGACCTCAGTGTGGGACCCCTGGAATTTGCTTGCTGAATTGTGTGACTCATGCCTTGGTTTCCTGCAAACTTTACAGTTGGTGTGATGTCCCTCAGGCATTTCTTATATTTGTCTTTCTTAACTCTTTCAAAGTGCCCTGATTTTACAAACAACCTTGTAGTTACTAACTCATGGAAGCAAAGTGATACCATCTCCTACTAAAAGCTGGCACACAAGCACACTGAAAAATAAACCAAGTACAAGACTGAGCTTTAGCAATCTATGTGATGCTACACTAGAAGTAACACAGTTCTGTTGAATTCCTGTGGGAAGGACTTAGTCTCCAAGCAATATGCTTAAAAGCACCAGCATGGGCATCTAGCACCAGAGCATGGCACCTCTGACACCACAGAGTCCAAGGGACAGCAGGAGATGGGATGCTCCAAGGCAAATAACAGTATTTGAGCCCAGTGCTATTGGTCGATATCATGCATCTTCATGGTGTCTAGCACTTTTGGATGCTCCCTGAATAAGTGGATGATAAGGCAAATCACAGAGTTTCGTAGAAACTTAACCAGGAAGGCAGTAATGGGTAGAGACAACAAGCCCCTCACTACCTTCAGTAAAGAAACACCTTGACCTTGTCTACAGCAGGACTTAGAGATGTTGTTTATTTGTTGCAGGTAAACCAGCACATTTAAAAAGCCTCATCTAATTCAATATCCTGCTTGGCACTGTGTTTAGGCCAATAAAACATCAGGAAGAGATGCCTGAGAACAGAGAGTGATGGTGAGCATACCTAGACCACCCTCATTGCCTTCTGTGCTGAAGAGGGAATTCTCTGTCTCTCACTGAGAGGAATGCCAACTGCTGTGCATTCATATTCTCACTGTCTCCAAAACACGGGGCACAGCAGCATGAGAAGCCAGTCCCTTCTCACTCCACAGCCCCAGGGTAAGCTCGTGGAGACATGGCTGGGCTGTTATCATGAACGTGCAGAGCAGGGCTGAGCCAAGTTACAGGAAAAAGTTGTTTTTGGAGCCCTCAGCTACGGGAAGGCAGACGCTCCTGCTGTGCACAAGGGCATGAAAAGCTACAGATGCACTGCCACTGTTTTCTTCTAAATATTTCCCTTCAAAGGACCCCAACAAAGAATTTCAGAACTGTCTAATAATCATGGATGTCCACTGGGAATACCAAAACAGAGAAGATTACCAGAAGGTGCTTAGCAATCACCTGCTAAAAACCTGGTCCCCAGTGTCCCGGACTGAGAGCCAGGACCACCAAACACTTCAGAAAAGCCCAGTCCAATCTTCAGTTGCAGTTTTTCCTAAACTGCCATTTTTCAAACTGGAGTTTGCCAGATTGGTCCCTGTCAGCTGACTTGCTGGGACAGAGGAGAAGAAATCCCCTGCAAATGCACTGATGACTTGAATCTGACAGCAAGGTGGTCTCATTAGTAAAACGGGTCCAGCAGAGAAGGGCAGGAGACAGTATCAAGTGATGCCAAGGAAACAATTTCCCAATACTGAAGAAAAGTGGTTTTGTTCTGGCAAAGGCCTGAGGGTGCAAAATAGCAGTTTCCATACATCTATTGTAACACCATTCAATTTTTAAAATCTTTCCTCTTGTGTATGTGCTATTGTTGATAGTTACTATGAGGGAAAAATGTCAATGCACTCCTTATTAGATTTGTCTACACACAGCCATACCTCAAATGATAAACTCAGTTTTGTTATGCTGATGCAAATCTCTCAATATTGGTTCAAAGGAGAATCTGAGAAACTTAGTATCTGTGGTACAACCACGAGAAAATGAAGAGGTACTTGATTACAGTCTGCAAGAGGTCTCTGGCAATTGAGGACATCATTTTTGAGTGAACAAAAGCAAAATGAAATTCAACAGCTAGGAAGCAAAACTAGAAAAATGCAGATTGTAAACAAAAGAGTTATCTCTACAAAAGAGCAACTAGCCATGAGAAGAAAAAGGGCCCAGCAGTGTTGTATCCTTTAAGTCACCTGAAGACTACATCAAGAGTGGGTGTCTTTGGAAAAGACACATTCTAGTTCAACCTCAATTTATATGGTTGGCTGTGGGAATCATGAGGTGAAATGTGATGTATTAATGAAGGGCCCAGGCTACCTGAGCATAATGATTCCCCTTGCTTTGAACCTTTCTATTCTGAAGAGTAGCTCAACTTGGTTTGACTGCAGTCAATTTCTCAGTAACTTAAGTTATGCTGGAATAAACGTGTTTTAAAGGAAATAAGTAATCTGCACCAATTTAATTAAGTCTTTTTGAAGTCCTCTTTAGTTAAACCAACGGAAATTCTCATCAAAGGCAAAGCTTTTTTTCTCCTGAGCAGGAGAAGACAGCTCTGAAGATCCTAAAGCCCAATGTTGTTCTGGGAATCATACTAGTGTTTTTTGCATGTTTTCACAATTACAAGCAGCTGTAGTGACAGATCAGATTTCCAGCCCTTTCTAAGAAAAGTGTGCATCTGTTCTATTTATTTCTAGCCTCTCAAAGGATTCTTTAAAATGATGCTCTTTTATGTCGACCAGCTGTGGTGATCTGTGCAAACCATTGCAAGGGTGTAACACAGGGAGGGCCAGTGTTTTCATATGGGTGCTCCAGGCCCTCCCTTTCACACTAAATACTTGGGATACATTTCCAGTCTTCTCAATCAGTCAGCCAGAAAAAGACAAGAGGGAAAAGGTGTACATTTTCAGTTGAGTATAAAAACGTCCATTGGTGAACTTTCTCATGGACATAACGGGAGAATGGCTCTGGCTACAAACCTTTGCCCTGCTTTGCACCAAGACCTTAGTCAGCCCCAAGCATTCAAAAGGAGAGGCTGTGTAAAGGGAGCATTTGGCAAAAATGAAGGACAGTGGGCAGCCTAAGACATCTCACCCTGATGAAATCCAGGCTTTGGCACAAATCTTAAATGTTAAACAAGGACAGAGAAAGCTGAGCAGCAGCAAAACAGAAAAATACAGGCCCCCTCCCCACAAAACCCAGCTTCCTCTTCCAACTTCTTCTCAAGCACTGACCAAATCAGTGTTTGCAAATACCATGTGGCAACTATCCTAACAGCAAAACTGGCATCAATTGGGGGAAAAAAAACCCAACCATAAAATAAAACAAACCACCCAGAGGAGAGACCGTACTTCCCATTTCCCAGAGGTTTACTCTTGCTGTTCACATCTTTGCAAAACTCCCCAATTCCAGTGCCAGGAAACAACTCTGCCACAAAGTCCTGTGGCGCTGACTCGTCTCCTGTTCCTCGGAGTCAGCGCTGCATCAGCAGGACGCGAACCCCTGCCCGCTGCCACCGGCTGACACACCAGTTGGCCTCCCACCCTGCACGGGAATCTCATCCTCTCAAACACAGAGAGGGAAATAAAAAGGCAGCTGACTTCCAAGAAACAATTTGCAATTGCCTGCTGGTAGCTTATGTGCCAACACTCCTGTATGCAGGCAGATAGCTGGAGATGTAAATCTCTGGAAAAAAGACCTTGCTCTACTCAGTGCTGTCCTATTAAAAGTCACAGGTAGCTGTCAATTTCTAGAAGGAAAAAAAAAGCACTTACGGGTCTGAAGGATTTGAAGACTTTTTCCAGTATTTCATGGAGTGTCTTTTTCCCACAGGAGGAGATGTAGTCCTGTGCGAGCTGCAGAAAAGGTAAGCAGTCCTCACTTTCGCTCCACACGTGCTGAAAGCCAACAGCAACACAAGAAAGGAAAGGCATTAACAGGAATTCACGCCAACCTTTCCATGTGATTTTATAAGGTGACATGTTGTAAACATTTGCCAAGGTACACAGAGCCTCCTGCAGTTCAGACCCGCCCTGGGGATAGGCATTGCAGGCTGTTTCAGAAGACATGTTTCTGAGGAGGAGCCTGGGTTTTAGTAACATGATGCATCAGAAAACAGGGAAATCGACCCAGAAGTGGAAATGCCTCCTGGTTGCACCAGCCACGAAGGGTACACGCACTTGGCACATGCACATTTTACCTATAAAGGTGCTTTTGTCTGACATCAGCCCTGCTCAGACCTGGAAGTCATGCTGGGTTTTCTCTTTTTCTGCATCATCTGCTGCAGTGAAGCCCTCAGGAAGAGCTAAAGCATCTCTTTGTCTTCCTGGCGTTAGTGCAAATATGATGTGACCCTGGAGGTGGAACTTGATGTGTAATTCTCTCGACGACGCAGAAGAAAAGATGCAAAATCTGCCTGCAGGCTAGACACAGAGCCAAGGAGAGATGTTTGGGCACTCACAGCATCCTGACACACTTCCAGCCTCCCACACTGTTTTGAGATTTACTCCTCCTGGAACCTGATCTTCTCTTCTCTTCCCAGGCAGGTACATTTAAACCATTTGAGATCCTCCTCTTGTCTTACTCCTGCTTTGGAGATGCTGGTTCCCCAGCCATACTCTGTGAAGCCTCTCTCAGGACTGATGCTTATTCTGCTGCTAGGAGGTTGTTTGAAACAGAGCTGGCAAGTGATGAAGGGAGCAACCAGGCAACAGTGCTTCCTGTGCCCAAGGGCACAAGCTAATGCATCATCTTAAACACATTCTGTTTGAAAGGCTTTGTGCATGGGACTGTCTTAGGCAGCCTGCCACACAGAGAAGTGCAATACTGCCAAATTGGTTTGAGACTCTTGTACCTCTCTTTTTGCACAGCAGCTCTTTTCCCCGAAGTGCCTTTTTACTTGCCATAAACAGCAGGTTATGCTTAAACAAGGAAAGAGACGGATCTCTCCAAAGCTTAACTAACATTCAGGGAAAGACTCAAAACGACAGATGTTTCAATCCCTAGCATAAGGCTTGCATGTTGCCTTCTCCTTCAGTGGTGAGTACCTGCCAGGGATGCAGTTTTGCACTTCAGGGAAGAAAACAATACTTAACATCACCTAAACTGCACCTTTAAGATAAAACCTGTAACTGCTTTGCTAGGAGCCTCACTTGACCTACATTATCTTTGCTTCTTGTTGCACTTTACAAGCACAAACATAGTGAAATGTTTTGTTATGAAAAAAGCCCTGCATTACTGAGTAGGTTCTGCTCTCTCCATATAACCAGAGTCATGTCTTAACCATTCTGGCAATAAAAATAAGTTCTTTACAGTCTTGCCAACTCTCAAACACACATACCACAAGTCTCATGATACTTCATGCCATCTTAAGAGTCATGGGCCTTGTAATCCTATAAATATACAACTAAATCTCAGCTTCTGTTTACAACAAAAAAAAAAAAAAAGCAGAAAAAAGTCTGCACTTTGTGTTTTCTATGGCCTAAAAAGGCAGAAGGTACATGAAGTGAACTCAAATGAGCCCTCTTCAAAATATCAAATGAACACTTCCAAATCACATTTTAAAAACAGCCTTTGGAGAAGGTTTTGGAGGTCTGGCCCATGATTTCTTCATACTTGGGGTTAGCAATAACTGTTTAATTAGTCCTAAACTTCAGAGCTGAATGTCGCAGCTTGGCAATTCCTGGCTTATGCTAAACCTGTTGCAATTGTTTATATAAATAAAACGATTATGACTGCTGAGATCCTCATTCCTGTTTAAATTGTGGCTTCTTTTGACTACCAGAGCTATACACAGGAGCTTCCACATAAATGAAAATCAGGCCCTGCCCTTTAATAAATAATAACTGGTTTGTTCCCCAGGGAAAGTTAACCCCATGTTGCCCTATCATGGTTTTACAATTTCTTTTCAAGCTGCACCACATTTTAGACACCAGTGTGAATTTATCAGCAGTAGGCAGAATAAGATGACCTAGCACAAGGGGAAAACCTAAGAGAATAACCTGATCACTGAGTTTTTGAGATTTTTTTGCATAGCATCATAGGACAACTAGCAAGTAACAATTCCAAAAATCTCATCATCTGCAGAGGATTAAAAATGTTGACTGTAGTAACAAATGCACTATTAAAAGTTTCATCTGCCATTAGTGCATGCATCTCATTCGGAAGTGGACTGATTTCATCTTTTCCCTCAAAAACCTCAACCATAATAAAGACCAGAGCTGTAATGCCTGTAGGTTCAGCCACATCTACAGCTGTCTGTGGTGGTTCAGTGCTGCACCCAGGCAGCGCAGGAACTGTCTCAGCACTGACTCACTCATCTCCAGAGGAACCTGCAAAAGGAATTTTGGCCTTTCAAAACAAAAACAAACGTAATTTCAGGATTCAGCTCCTGCTTAGAAAGTTCAGTAAGGCTGCGTATACGGAGATGCTTTTCCTGGAGAACCCAAAGTCTGAGGATCTGTCTGCAGTGGGAGAAGGGGGCTGCTGACAAACTGGCGGACCACAGTGCTGGTGCAATTAAAAAAATATTAACCTCATCATCGGAGTATGTTTTCCAAGCTTGCCCAGTTTTGCTCACAGTTGCTTTGTGTCGCTACAAAAGCACACAGCCACTAATTTCCACCTCAGCTGTCCTAGGATCATGGTTGAATTATTTAGTTCAGCATCTACACACAGCACATAGCTGAGGAAATCAACAGGGCTGCATCTGGAAGGGTTTGCTTTCCCTCACACCTTTAGATGACTCAGTGTAGCTGGATGACAGAATCACTTGCTGGCCCACCTTTTCCTAAGCAGCCCACTTGTTGTGCATGGCAGCGAAACTTTTTATTTATGGGGATAATTTGACTTGCATAAAATATTCAGACCCACTGACTCTGTTCTGAAATATTTCCAGGAAATCTTGCAGCAAGATGGCATCATATTTTTATTTATTTTATCAGCTACTTTGAATACCAGTAATAACATGGTGACAAAACAAATGACAGACTGTAAGGAATAGCATCACAACCCTCACTCTCCTTGATTATGGCTACACAAGTCCAATTAATTTCCTGAGAACCCCAGGAGCATCAGGAGCTGATTTATACATCGTTCAGCTATCTAAAATGCTGATTTCGAGTTTTAGTGTCCAGGTGGTACTGAAAATGCCAATAAGCATCTACATGGGTCTCCTGCATCTCTAGCATGTTAAAAACCCAGCCTAAAGATATTTTTTCAGGAAAGGAAAAGTATTAGATTGTTGTGATCTGGGATCTCTGATGCTAGACAAATTCAGTGTTATTCTCCCCCAGATTGCATCTTGGCAACCCTTCCACGTTTTTCTTCTCTCCTCTTTCCTTTTAAGTCCATCATGCTCATCATTTCCTCCTTACAAGTGGGTTATCATGGAATTCTCTGGCACCTCCTACATAGCTTTTTAAGTCGCATCATTATGAAATGACGACGTAAAGAAAGAACAAGAATACCAGGCATCAGATGCTTATCAAATGTGAGGCTGCTTTATAAGAGGCACGGGGTGCAAGAAGGCTGTAAAGTGTGTCACTGTGAATTCTGTTTATATTTACCCACTTTCACACTCCACTGTGTTAAAGGAGCCATGCAAGAAGGCTTAAAGCGCAAATGATAATCAGTCCCTTGGCTTGTATTAGGTCTCCTTAAAATAAACTTTAGCCTATAATTGCACATAGAAAGGAAAGCTATAATCTGGAACATAAAAAAAAAAGTGACTGCAAAAAACCAAGACAATCAAGCTGGGAGCAGAAATTAAGTCCCACAGTGCACTAGGAGCAGGAAACAGGATGCTGGAGAATCTGATCATTAGTAGGTCTTAATCCCATTAAAGGAACACCATCTCTTTAAAGAAAAAGAATTAAGAATGACACCTATCTGCCAGTCTTAAAAGTATTATCATTACAAAAAGTGCCTCAACTACTAAGGCTAAAAAAGGCAGAAGAAAACATCACTTCTAGTTTTCCACTGCTTATCTTCCACATTTGACAGGAGTTGGCCCTTTGCTCCATTTTACCAGTGGTGACTCTGGGCAGGGAGTCCTTCCCACAGCAACCCTGGAATGAAAATATTTTCAGAAAAAAAAGGGAAAAATGTGATTTCAAACTAAAAAAAAAAAAAAAAAGGCCAGCATTGGAATAGGGTCTGAAACTGATTTTTTCTAAGTTGACTAGACTTTTTATGAAAGAGTTCACTAAATTATTGAGCAGTGTATAGACAAACAATACATGTCTAAGAAAAATAAACTGACTTTCTTTGCAATTTCCAGTATCATTAGTGTCCAACTACAGTTTCAACCTAGTGCTGCACTGGATTCATACGTATTCCTGTTTAGAAGTGCAGCAGGCATGGCCCTTTCTGGGCACAGGCATCTCTAGAGAGGAATGAGCACTGGGGTCTGACAGGCTCAGAGGGGCTGGGCAGATGGATGTGCAGAGCTACTCCCACAGAGGACTGAGAGAATCCACACCTTGAGACACCCCACTGCTACATGTGAAGGTCTGGACAGATGCATAACTAAACCCCGGATAACTTCTTTCATAATTCAGCATGACCATCTGCTTGACAGAACAAATAAATGTCCTGCTCGCTGGGATCTGTGGTCCTGGAGGAGTCACTCCGCTGCTCTTTGTTTCCACAGACCCACCTGTCAAATGGGCTCACTCTGCACTTACCTGTTGGAAAGGGAATTAGTGAACATTTGTCAAGCAGGCAGAGGGATGAAACTTGCTCCGTGAAAGGAAGAACCTACAACATTCCTACAATAATGGTGCTAGGAGCTGTTTTGTTAAAATAAGCAAACCGGAATCCTTCCATTGAAGTTAACCGGCACTTGGCAGCTTACAAACCCCGTGGCGAGGTGCCGCTTTTCCGTGACTCTTCCTGCACTTCTGCTCACCACCGAGAGGGTCTGGCCGAGGGGAAAAGCACCCCCGGACCCTTCCCAAAGCAGGGGCCGTGGTACCGGAGCCTTTCCCACACCAAGTCGGTGCGGAACTCCGCGAGGGGCGGCGTGGAGGGGGCGCGGCGGCGCCCGGCCGGCACCTGCACGGACCCCGCGGCGGGCCCGGGGGAGCGGCGGGGGGGGCGCGGCCCTCCTGTCATCCTGACTCCATTTTATTCCTGCCCATTCTCCATTTGCCGTGACAGCCCTGCCAGTCCGCCCGTCCCCGCGCCGTGCCCCAGCCCCGGCACCCCGGGAGGATGGAGGGGCCGCGGGGGGAGCAGCAGCTGCGGTCCCCGCGGGGCGCGGGGCAGGCGGGGGGGCCCGCACCGCTCCTCCCCGCCCGCCCGGAGTCCGCAGCCTCCCCGGGCCGGGTGATGGGGAAGGGGGGGGTGGGGTGTCCCTGCCCGCAGCCCTGCCCGCGGGGCCGCCCCCCACCGGCAGCGGACTCCATTTTGCAGATGGTGGGAGGATCCCCCCGGCCCCCGGCCCCGCCGCCCTCCATCACCGCATCCCTCCCTCCCGGGCACGGCCCCGTCCTCCGCCCCCCCGGCGCTCCCCCTCGGGTGCTCCCCCCGGACTGCGGGGACCCGCACGGACGGAGCGTCCCGGCGCGGCGCGAGAGCTCCCCGCGCGTCCGCGCACACGCGCGGGGGGCGCCCCGCACGCCCGTGACCCCCGATCCGCTCCCGGGGCACTCACGAAATTGTCGCCGCAGGCGGCCTCCGGGCAGAGCACGTAGAAGGAGACGCCGGGCTCGGCGTAGAAGTCCATGCGCCGCTCCGTCTCCTCGGCGGCGATGAGCTGGAAGGGCGTGCGGGCGCACCATCGCTCCGCCGCCTCCGCCAGCGCCTCGAAAGCCATCGCCGACCCCGCCGCCGCCGCCGCCGCCGCCGCCTCCCGCCCGCGTCCCCCGCGCCCCCCGCGCCTCGCGCCGCCCCGCGCCCGCCCCGCGCGCCGCCCCTCCCGCCCCCCGCGCCGCGCCTCGCGCCCCGCGCGCCGCTCCCGCCACCGGCCCCGCTGGAATCCGCCGCGCACAATCGGCTCGACGCCTCTGGCTACCGGGGGACAGAAGGGGAAAAAGAGAGAAAAGCCCACGCAGGAAGGCGCTGTCGCCGACACCGTGCCTCGCCGGTTCCCATCCCTCTTCCCAGAACTGGGCCGGGATCTCGGCAGCACCCATTGTGCTGAACACACGGGTACCCCCTGCGCTGCGCTCCGTGGGAGCCACCCGCGTGTGGGCACAGAATCACCCCGTGACATTGCAAAGCTTTGCGGAGGCTCCCCCTGGCCCACTGTCCTGTCGCCGTGGATCTGTGGGTTTGCAGTGAGGTTCACGTTACTCTTCCAAGCTTATCCCAAGGGATTATGTATATGTCCAGCCAAGGCATAGGAGATACGAGAGCTGATCTGCATTTATAAAGGGCCTTAGATTTGCGTTGGTGTGCACTGTTCCGCAAAGAAAAACATCCCCACAGGCCTGGGTGGGTTTTCAGCTGTAAGCCCGGGAACTCATAGAGGTTACCAGGAAGCACAGAGCCCATATGTGGCAGTGGACAGAAGAGTTCTGACAGGCAAAGAGATCACTGCCTCTGAAATAGCCCAGTGGCTGTTGCTGCTCTCCTGAGCGGTGTTCCACTGCATTTCCATGGCAGGTACCAAAAGCCCGGCTGATGGGATCAGCGTCACACATCGAACACTCCCATCGTGTGTATCAGTTAGTGCATAAATCATTTCACCACTCCAAAGGAACGGTGAGGTCACCAGAGGTCTTTTCCGACCTTAATGACCCTGGGATTGGCTCGATTAGAGCGTGGTGGCAGTAACGATTCTGTGATTCTGAGCTGCGGAGAGAATGCCACTGAGAGTGGCAGCACCAGCAAAGCTGCAAGGACACATTCCCCCGCCTCTGGCTGACCTGGGGCACACTCCGAGCACCCACGCTGCTGTGCTGTCACTGTCTCTTGCCACTGGCTTGTCACAGATGTGGGCGTGGGTGCAGCAGAGCTCGGTGCTAGTGATACCACAGAGAAAAACCCACCGGCGTTGCAGCTGAGCACTGAGGTATCAGGAAACGCCAACAACACGAGTGCTCGTGCAATTGTAACTCAGCTCCTTTGTGCATGTGGGATGCTTGCTGTTTTTTCCACCAAAGGATTTTTCATTCATTCTGCACAGATATTTTGGATAATGCCTTCATTCCTGTGGTGCTCTTAAGAGTGGCAAGGGCTGAACACTCCTCATTACACTTGGAGCTGTGCTCTGAATGTGCAAAACATGATAAAAATTACCAGTGTTCCAAAACTTCTGGTCTAGGTGCCTCAAATCTCAGAATCTGGGTGTGCTCTTGTACGTACTTATCTGAATCCTGGCACGTGTCTCTTCTCCAGGGGAAAATGAAGCAACATCAGTCTCCTACCTACTGCACAGGCCTGGGGAGGTGAGTGCAGTAATACCTGCAAAGCACTCGCTGTGTGGGGTACCTGTGGAAGACCTCTGGCTCTGCAGGCAGCCTGGGACTGGAGCAGTGAGTCCTGAATAACTGGAAAGGAAGTCCTAAACCTCCTGCCACTTCCTGAAGGAGGCAGGGGTCTTGCAGAAAACCAAATGTTACCACAGGCTGTCGGGGTTCCAGGTGCTGGCAGAGCTGTGAGTCCTGTGCAGGACTTTCCGACTTCAATATTCTCTCATCGTTGGGTATTTGGTGTTTTCTTTTCCAAATACATTTAAGTAGTTAACATGGAAATAGGACATGGAAAAATATTTTCTCCTCACATGTGACATTTACAAGCTTGCCTGCAACCAGTGGGCAGGGAATCACCACTTGGGCAGATATCTCCCCTGCCACCAATGTCAATCCCAGTCCCAAGGTGGGCAGCCAGGTAGCCGTGTCCTCCTGTCCAGCAGTGCCCTGGCCCATAGCAGCAAGGGGAGGTCAAGGCTGCATTGCAAACAGGCACAATTTCAAATTAATGGGGTCTCAGTGTTAACACCTATGATTTATGTGCATTTTCAAAGCCCCACATGAACATATTTTTAGTCCTTAAAACATCACTTTGAAGTACATGGTGTTCATTCTCTCTCCCTTCTGTGGACTGGGGAAGCTGACAGGTTTCAAATGAGATTTTAAATATCTTACTGCAGCATGCGCTGCAAAATCCTTTGTCATGTTTGAGGGTGCAGCCATTCAAATCAGACGGATGTGATTATTTGCTTATTTACATGTGACGAGTCCCTTTGCTCTTTGGTACCTGTACCCCAAAAGCAGATTAATAAAGCAGCCTGGTAAAGGGCAGTGATTTTGGCAATGCAGAAGTGCTGCTCGCAGAGCAAGCCAGGCTCAGTGGCCCTGGCCATTGGGCTGATGCCAGGGGCTGAGGGATGGACACACGGATGCGAGGCAGATGCAGTGCTCATGACACCCTTATGCCTCTCTGCAAGTCAAATTCAGAAGCACTCACTGCTTTTTTGACGAAATGAGGAGATGGCCAACAGTGCTGTACGACGCCTGAGCTTCCCTGGAATGGTGTATACTGAAATCACACCCATGGTTTTTCTTCCTACTTGCTCCAAATACCCATGAACATCCATGCCCCAAAGCATGGCCACATAAGGGGAGCAAGTGCCTTCCTGGGAGAGAAGAGGCGGGGGTCAAGGAGCTGTCTGCTGTGGCAAAGATGGTTTACAGAAGAGAAACCGGAGGGAAAGTAGTTTCCCTTACCCTGAGGGGATGCACTTCTGTTTCCATCTGCTTCTGGAACACAGCAGCTCTAATGCTTTCTATTGCCCTGATCCAGGCTGTAGAGAGGGCAGGGAAACATTGCTAGATCATTTCAGAGGGATGCCAGTAGCCAGTAACTGTGACCAGCCGGAAAAGGCATTTCACTTTGAAGAGCATATGGAGAGCATTAGGAAGGGAGAGCACGTGCACTGCCATAGCCATGCTAGTCGGAACAAAAATATAATATATCAGCATTTTACAGGTGACTTCTGATTTTATGCAGGTTCTCCATCTCCACAGAAATGGAAGAGTCAGGTCAGAAGGGAATGTCAACATAAGGGCTGAGTGGGTAGATCAATTTGCTCCCATTTGCATGGATTGGAGGAGGTGTGGAGGGGAATGTTTTCAAAGTACCTGGCTCCCAGGAGTTACCTTTACAAAAGCCCTTGCCTCTGCAATACCTGGTGATGAGTGTGGCCTAGAAGGCTAAGGAAGGGCAGAGTACCTTGCTAGGTGTTTACTATTTCTCTGCTCTCCCTGGACGCAACAACACCAGGAAAAGACATACAGGGAAGGTGAAGTGTGAAGCTGCGGAAGGTGGAGGAGCAGAAGGGTTTCTGAAATGTGTCAGACAAAAACAACTTGCCCGCAGCTGTGGTGTCTCTCTGAAACACTGAGCCACTGTTCTCCTCTACAGCGGGTAAGAAATCTGACAAATTCCGCTCGTGGACTGGCCACCTTTAAGATTTTTTTTTTCTCTTTTTTTTTTCTGATGAAGAGCCCTCATTGGTCTGCTTTTGGTGAACTGCCAAGCAATTCACATTAATTCGCCTGACCAGCTGTAAGAACCCGATTGCCCTCCTGCAGCCCTCATTACGCACCCTCCCTGCTGATCCAAATACAGAAAGGTCAGGAGGGTGAGGTCCAGTGAATTATTAGAGATACACCCTTAGCTGCTGTGCTGTGTCAGCTTGTTCTCTTGCATCTCTACTCTGTATCCGCAGTTTGGTCTCTCAAGGAAAGACTGGTTCCCTTCTTCCAGAAAACAAAAGCATCAAGAAATCCTAGGGAAATAAAATAGGTGACGGGGGGTTGATCCCTTCAGGGACAGCCCCTCATAGACCTTTACACCATGGACTTTTTAAAAGAAAATATTTATTGTTATCAGTACTGGTTTATTCACAACATGCTTTTCACATATCCAGAGTGTCCTTGACACTTTGCACTTGCTTGAGATAGGTGCTGGAAGAGCTGTCCCTGCAAAAGCCTGGATGCAGAGCTTCCAGTGGTGTTTGCACCCTCACAGCATTTCCACTGAGCCTGTCGCAGCATTCCATGTCCTGCTGCAGCAAAACAGCAGGGTGTTGTTCCAGGGACTCAAGCTGAGTGACTGTTGGGCAACAGATCAGTTCTAGGCTGGAATCCAGGAGCAAACATGTTGGTATCTTGCAAATTGTTCCCCCACCTTACTTCCCTGCTCCTGAGGATACTCAGCTTTCCAGACAGCAGTCTGTGTTTATCTTGTCTTTAATGAGGAGCACAGCTGTGGCTTTCCTCTTTGCTTTGGGTTCCCTTTCTTTTTTTTTTTTTTTTACCCAGTGGTAAATGGAGTTGAGGAATGAGCAAGAAAACTTTGAGGAATAATCCAAGCCAAGAATATGTTGTGAAGGGAAAGTGAGTTAGAAATGCACAGTTTCTCAATTAAGTTTAAATGTTAGTTAAAAATCTATAGAGAATAAAGATCCTGCTGCTCCCAAAATCCTCCTTTTGAAGTCAGTGGTTGAACATCCTATTGCTTTGGCAGTAAGAAATTAAACACATAAATAGTGATGAAGATCTGGGCTATGAACAATCCACTTGCTTAATTAGCAGCTTTCCCTGGTGGCATTGCCAGCTCCAAAATACGAACTTAGATTTTAAAAAGGCATCAAACAACCCCTGAATCAGTCCTCCTCCTAGTGCCTACTTTTTAGGAATAGGAAAATCGTGTGTTAAATGTGAGGGAGAATATAGTGATGCACTGTCATCTTCCTGGTCCTGCAGGCAGGCACCTTTGAAGTTTGAATTGCTGTTGGCATCCAGGCCAGCAGTACCACACCACATTGCTGGGTGCTGTGCAGGAACAGCACAGTGTCCCTCCACTGGTCTGATAGTGCCATGCACTTACTAGAGCAATGGCTCGTGACATTTGTGAACAGTGCACTGAAATGTGATGGAAATATTTGATGACTCAGCAAGCTGGGGGTGACACAGGGCTGGATTAACTGTGGATCCCTTCACCTGAAGCTTTTCATCCATCATCCCTTTATTCTGACCCTCAAAGCCTGGTACAAAGCCCTCATCCTGCCACATGCTGGTAAAACCAACACCAGCTGATGTTGAAAGAAGGTGATTTTCCTTGAAGCTTTCTGAAGCTCAGGCTGCATACACAAAGATTCTTTATCCTTTTGGAAATGGTGTGTTTCAGACACAGACACAATGGCAGGAATGAAGAGCTGTGAACTTTGTTTTTGGGGCTGGTCAGCTGAGGCTCAGCAAGCAGCTAGCCAACATGGCCAGACATGAGGCTTAGTGAGCCCAGACTGGATACAGGGGTGGGAGAAACTGGGAGCAGAGCACTGGATAGCTTCTGCCCTTGCATCTTTTTTGGATGCAGAAGTTGGTACATCACAGTTCCTGCCTTTTCCACCAGGAAGTATCTGCCAGCACTCTTGTTTATTGCTGGATCTGTGTATCCATGAGCAGACTGTGTAGCCGGGAAAGCCAGGTGAGGGAGACATTATGAATTGGCTTATTAAGAGCTGAAAGGTGACTTTGCAAAGACCTGAATGTCATAAGGCAAGATAATCTCTTCAGGCAAACAAACAGGATTTTTCTTGTCAATTTGTGATCCTTTATGATATTGAGAGGGCACAGAGCTGCAGACTGTCCCTGATTTTCAGATGAATTGCTCCACTAATATAAAAGATATTCTCATAATAGTCGCAAATTAGTTGATTGCTTGAAGTGCCAGAATCCTTAATGCTCTGCTATTTTAACATATGGAAATTGATTCAACACTTATCATCTATTTAGAGATGTAAATTTATTGAAAAAGATGCCGCTTCTTCCTAAGCTTTAGGCAAGCTCTGATACTTAGCTTTCTGGGCACAAGCAGGTTTTTACGAGGACTTATGATTTTAACTGCAGCGATTTACTTTTCTTCTAAAGGAGGGAAGAAGCAGAGGAAAATTGACTGTATTGTCTATGAGGGGAAAAAAGATACTGGTACAAGCACTGGTGTGAACTGACACAGATAGGGCAGTATCTGGCACATCATACCCTGAGGGTCTTTTCCCAAGCATGGCACTGGCCCAGACCTTGCCCTGACTTCTGCTGCAGTTGCTCTGTAAGCCCACACTGATGTTGGAAGCATCCCCTATTTCTGACACAGTCATTGCTTCAGGGGAAGAGTAGTGAAAATCCGAGCACAGGCGGTGACAGCAGTGACATTGGCCAGGTCAACACGCCATGGTAGAGAAAGCTCCCCTCCTTCCCAAGGTTAGCCTAAGCTTTTAAAAGCAAACAGCACTGATCATTGATCTGCAATTAAAAGCTGTTCTCTGGAAATCAGACTGGATCCCAGCCTCAGTCTCTTGGGATGCCTTCCTGCATGGGCAAGCCCTGTGCTGATGTTGTGGGCATGAGGCTGCTGATAGGATTCGATGGGAAAGTCTGTAGCTTGGTCCTAGGAGTGCTGCTGACAGCCTTCCTTTTGATTTGGCATAGCCACTTAGCACCTTATAAGATGGAGATCTGTGTGTATTAATTAGGAATACTGTTCATGCGTTAAAGCTTGTGAAAATACGAATTTCTTCTGTGGAAAACTATTTTTTAAAAAAACCAAAACAGTTGTCTTAGGTATTTGATCCAGTGTTATTATTATTCAGTATGATTCATATATTAATGCAATACTAAGAATGTCTCCATAAGGCCTAATATTATGCTTCTGGGATTAAGCAGTATTTCTTAATGTGCTTCTTATCCCAGTATTTTTGCAGAGAAGCTGGAATGGGGCCAGTTCATGCAATGTGCCCACACGTTAGTAGTTAGCCCAGGTCAGGAGAGCATTTACAAAGTGAATGCCTCAATCATCCCTACTTAACCTGCTGTGGTTTGCATCATGAAGAGGGCACAAGAGGTGGCTTCCTCTCAGATGAAAGGCGGACAGTGTGCACATTGCAATCTCAGCACTCTCCTGCATTATGGATCTGCTCCCAGGCTGTACTGCTTGCTAGCACAATCACAGCTGCAGTACATTTACTGCACCTTAAAATCTCTGGATGGCATTTGGGAGGTGAGTTCTCTGGCCGGATTAATTAACCACAGAGCCTGGTATTTTGACTGGCTAATGGTTAATCAGGAGCTTTATTTTCTAGTTTGCACTGTCTTGTTTATGATGTTGAGTCCAGCCTCAGTCGTATGGAAGAAAAATCTGGCTCTGTTTCTGAGGTAAAGCATCTTAGTGTCTTGCATAAACCTGAAAAATTAATTTGGAGTAAGACAGGATTATAGCAGAGCTGGCTTTGGAAGTCACTTCTTGGGGTCTGGCCCAGTCAGAATCTTTACTCCCAGTGGGAACTAGTGATGTCACTTGTCTGAAGACCCACAAGCTCCACTTTGAAAAGAGCAGGAAACCACCACAGCCTGCAGCTGCTGAGTGACCCCTATCCCTATCCTTCCCTTCTGGCATTGCTCCCCTGCATCCAGACCCAAATAACTGTCCCTCTTCCCTAATTACACACTGACTGCATACCTAAATATGACATTTCATATGCTGTAAAGGAGAGGGTGACAGCTACCAGTACCTCTCAGGGTATTCAAAGCTTCTCCACCACATAGGTGACCTCTCACCTTGATTGTGCTGGGCTGCCATGAGGCAGTGGTGTGACTCAGCTGACAGAACACTGTGGCTGCTGTCACTGGATGGTCTCTCATCTTTGTGTCCTCTCCACCTCAGTCCCATCAATGGCCCTGCTGTCGTCTCCTCTGTGCAAACCACTCCCAAACATCTCCTCCCATTCATCTTCCCAATGCACATGTGGCACAGCCTGTGGCTCCGGTGTAACTGACAATTTTGGTACACGTCCCATACACTTACAATTTTTTGTCATCTTTGTTACGTGTGATAAGCATCCAGGGCTCATATCACAGGCTCTGTGCTCCTAGCAGACTATTGCAATCCTGATACGTATTTGAAGCACTGGAGTAAAACCCATGCTGCTCACTGAAGTATTTGGTAGCTCTTTTCCTGAGCTGGTGCTCCTTCAGTTTTGTTAGTGTTGTTAATGTCTGGCAGTAGGAAAATGTTAAGGAGGTGTCAGAGCTATGGAGGAAAAAGCCAATTCCTGAGTTATGGAGGGGTGATGGCAGAATTTATGGGCTGATGGGTGGCAAAGGAGCGCACAATTCTATCTTCCTTGCAGCACGCAGGGCATGTTTTCCTTTAGACCTGACCCTGCACTAGTGTGCCTCAAAGGTTACAAAATATCCTACAACAAAGCTAGCTGGTCTGGGAAGAAACACAGGTAAAAATTTTAATGTAAAACCTTCAACGTGATATTTAGTGCATTTTTACACTCTGCTCTTCACAAAGCCCTGTTTTTACTAAAGTTTATGAAAATTAAAATTGCAGTCAGAGGTACCAGAACCTACAGGTTATGTGGGATTTCAAGTCAGATTCATATAATTCCTTCTGAGATATCCCATCGCTTGTCTCATTTAGTTGTCAGTGCCATGTAAAAAGTATGCAGTTGAACTAAATCCAGCAGCACACAGAAGAACAAAACATGTCAGCCTCACTCCAGTCCCTGCTTCCACCAGCATCTGCCTGAAAAGTTAGGGAAGTGTGGGTACTCCCGCTACACAGGGCACACAAAAACTCACTGACAGAGCTAAACGAAACTTAGCAAGGCCAAGCATCCCATCAAAACTCTTGCACAAATCCCTTTAGCAAGGTATTTCCAACCTAATTTGTCTCCAACCTCCATTCCTCTCCTCCCAGCCACAGGGCAATGGTAGCAATGAGTTTGGGGTTCAATTTACAACAATGCTGTGAGATCAAATCAGGCTAGCTCAGGCCGTGACTCCGTGACAGCACCCTCAACATATGCAGCATCAGCTTGAGGTCTTTCACCCTCTGTCATCTTGCCCTTTCCTTCTCTTGTCCCAAGGAATACTGTTTAGTCCTAATAAAGGCAAAGACAAGGAGGGGGACGAAGATTGGTCCATTCACAAGGTCTTTGTCATTTACAGTAAATTTAGAGCAAGGGTGAATACAGCCAGTGCATTTGTAAGGTTTCAACACCTACCCCCTTTCCTGTAAATTCCTGCAGGACTTTGGCAGCAGAAAGCATAACTGTGCTAGAAGTAATGGAATTACAAAAGAAAGAAAGGAAGGGAGTGTAAGCAGTGGGAATAGGAAGCAATAGCTAAACAGAGACTTTTCCATTTATATACACACCCTTCTCACATAAACCAGAGGTGGCTATTGCCTAACTGGCTATTAGTTTTGTTAATCATCTTACCTTCTGAAAACAGGGTTTGGGTGCACGATCAACTACTTTTAGTTCACATCTGTCCCCATCGTGGCAGCTTTTGTTTGTGAGACAAGCATCAACAATACTATTTTCCTTTTGATAGCACACGCATTTGTGTGGGTATAACAAACTGCAAATAACCAGACATTCCCAAGGTGTTGTCATTCATCGTCAGCAGCTGAATCCAGTTATCATCAGAAGCCTTCATCCCATCAAGATGCCCATTCCTGGGCAGCTGTGTTTTCCACAGGATCTCTCTGACTCAGCAGCTAGCACACTGAATAATGAAGCATCACATGCATTTCCAGGCTATGTTTCTCTTAGTTTTCAAATGAAAAAAAAAATAGATGTGTATGCATTGTTGAATTTTTTTTTTTTTGACAACTCAAGTAAATGCACTTTGAAGGAGAAAAAAGACTGTAAAGCTTGGCACATCAAACCCTTTCTATACATATCTATAAACAGGCCTATAGCTAGTCCATAATACAGGAAACTGTGCAAATCAACTAAGGCAGAGCATCTTCAGAATAGCTGTACTATCCACAGTCAAATGCAGAGCTATTCCGAGACATGCTGAAGAAAAATCTTTTTCCATCAGTCTGCCTTCTCCACAAAATCAGTTCAGCCAGGACTTGTGCGAGCAGGGGGATGCTTTGGTGGAACAAGGAAGGGCAGTGCCACTTGCTGTCAGACATGTGACTCTCATCAAGGGTCTGGGACACCGTTTGCCCAGAGGTGGCTGTTCCTGTGGTTCAGCTGGAGTGACTCAAGCCGTGCCTGCTGGCAGGGCTGCTCAGCCCTTGGGGTTAGAACAAGGGCAGAGATGGGTGGAAGTTTTTCTGCACATGACTGAAGTCTGAAACATAAACTTAGGCATTGCTGCAACTGGATTTCAAGGCATCCCACCTGGACAAGCAGATGACTGAATTTGTCCCTTTGGAACCAAGACTTTTTATTAAAAGAAAAATTGTAACAATAAATGAAATTGTGACTATCTACTTGAATTAAATTGTTATTGTCTATTACTCCTACAGCAATTCTAGTTATGGGAAGTCATAAGCAGGCCACATGTTTGCTGGTGAAGTTTAAGGCAAGCCAAACCGTGCAAATAGATGAAGACATTAAACAGAAGAATCCATCAGAAACCAAAACTGCCTTAGACTGCTCACCTTGCTGTGACCAGCAGGCAGCTCTCCATGAATGCAAAGAAATCCTTAGTTTCAGTTCATTCTCATAATTGTATTCCACACACATTGTTAATCTACGTTTTAACTAACTAGCATATAAAAGACATTCCTGCTTTAGGTGGAAAAACTACTGTGGTGATAAGATGTGCTAGTGTTAAAATCCTGCAGGATTAGAACCTACCAGGAATAATCAGAAATACTTTATTTCATTAACAGGCTAAATCAAAACATTTTAGTCAACTTTTTTTTTCCCCAGCATGTTAAATAGATTGCCAACTAATTAAGAAAATTGTAAATAACTGCTTGGATTCCATTTTTCATCCAAATGAAACTTGTTGCAAATTATGAAGTAATGAACAGCCATCTAATAGGAGCAGATAGCTCATGTGTTCATTGTCTTTTAATACATGAAACATAAAATTTCAAGGGCCTCAATCAAAATGTCAATGGCTGTAAAACACATGTGTATTCAGAAAAAATCAACGTATTGCTGCTTCTGGTGGCAGCCACCTCTTCTGATCTTAGAAGATGTCTACTGCATGGTTCACCTTCATAAATCACATTCCTGGTACCTGAGAACTGTGGGAAGGGTGGAGATGCCAGAGAGCTCCTCAGGCAGGAGATGCCAGGAGCCGCTTGGGACAATGGCAGGGAGGGAGGGGCTGGTCACACACTCACAGGGACTGCCTGGCTCACACCCTCAAGCAGGCTGTGGTTACTCACCTGGGTGTGGACAAGGGCACATAAACAGCTCAGGAACAACAGGCCACCCTTGATATGATGCATCTGAGGGGGATGCAAAGCATGGCCAAACAGAGTGTAAAAGTGGTGTAGTTGTGTGAAAATATGTTAATTTGGTTACCAACAAACAGGGAGGGGGAAAAAATCTGTCAGGGAGGGATGAGCAGGAAAACATGGCCTAGAGTACAAAAACAAGGCAGAAATCGATTATCTGAATGAAGCTATCCCACTTGCTGATCTAATCAGCAATTAAAGTGGTGATTCAAATCAATGTAGCCTGGTGCTATCTTATCCTCTAAAGTTCTGTATCTATTATTTACACATAATTAATAAACTTCCTATGACATGGCCTGGATTTTAGAGTACATGAGCAGGCAGTGGATGGTGAGCAATGAAAATGCTGCACTCTGCTGCTTTTCCATTTGAGTGCAAATAATGTCAACAGAACTCAGGCATTCGCTCCAGTAATGGGGAAATGGCATCAGAAAAATGTCTCCCTGCTTGTTCAGATCTTTAGCTGGGGGAGAGTCAGGAGCAGCATTAACATTTATTAGACTGCAAACCATACCATGCAGATCTCCTGCACCAAAGTGTGAAATCCCAAATTGCTACAAGCTTGTTAAAACAGACCATTTTTACTGACAGAGGAGGAACAGGGGAAAAAAAAAAAAAAAAGAAGAGTAATTGTGGCTTTTCATCAAGTATATTTCATAATTGTCCATTAAAATACATACCTACATCACAAAACACTTTAAAAAACCAAGTATTTTTGAATGTATGTACAATAATGCAAAAATATGCCTAAATATGTACCTAATGCAAAAAAATAAACCATTTAATAAAATCTCCCTTCAAATGTCCCCTTGCTCTTCAACATGTTAAAAAAAAGGACAGAGCACAGTAAACAAACAGGAGTTAAAACACAAACAGATGAGAGCAGTGCAAAGCAGACACCTGAGAATGGAGAGGCATCTGGTTCAGCTTCCCATTCCCCAGGATTACACCACAACTACCAAGCAACTTGTCCTATGTCAGTGGAATTTTGATTTTAAAAAGTCACCCTGGTATTCAAGCTCTAAGAGGCTGCCTATGGCACTCATTTTCCATGTGAGCAAAAAAGTTAATGATAATCCAACTAAGCACCCTTTAAACCCCCTTTAAACAGGGGTGAATTTCACCCTAGGCAAATATTTTGTGTTCTGTGTACTCCTGCCAAGCACAAAGAGGTCTTGTCCATTGAACAATATGGACTAAAGTCTATCTTGACAACTGTGGTGGGAGAGAGATGTTTCATGGCTACTTGTTTAGTCACCTCTTCTTTCTGCATTCTCCAGCAAACTGCAAAGAGGGCTGCAGGCTTAGAATTTCAGTAAGGCAAATATTTTGCATTTGTGGCATTGCAATGTCACTGGTAGTCAGGCTTCTAAGTATTTCTGAAGACTAGGTCTGAACTTCCAAGTTAAGTGAGACCCTTCAGTTTCTAAAGAGAATGCTGATGTGATTCTTACTTGGATGAGTTTAGGCGACTGATGTATATCCTTTATCTTGCTAGAGTCACTGCCCTCAGAGCACAGCAGGCTGTACGTGACACACAGCTCATGTTTGCAGAAGCAATCTGAGGAAGTTTCAGTATTGCTCCCTACAGGGAAGGTGGCAGGAATTGAAGCACAGTTTAAAAAACCTGCTTATAAGGCACTGGTGCAGCAAGGTTTGTGACGAACATGGTTAATCATTCCTGTTTTCCAACTGTTTAAAAGTCAGTCAATTAAATCAACCATAAATAGCAATAAAAAGGCATTAGAAAAGTCCCAAACCAAAGAAATCAATTTAGTATTGAAACTTAATTTATGGCAGTCCCACTTCAGTGCACACACTGGCTCCTGCATGTTTTTTTTAAACTCACTGTCAGCACATGCTCACCCTATATACAAAAGTCCCCTGACAAAGTCATGATGCGCTGAACATCTCCCACAAACAAGGAATTTTTAGATGACTTCACATAATTACATGTTAAACTTACAGATGGTGGACAGGAACATACATTGGCTCACCCACTGTACATATCTATTCAAAGCTTTAACAGAATAAGAATATACACAATATATACACGTAATTCACACAGTAAAACAGTCCTCAACATCTGCTATTTTGTAGGGCTATGCATTTCTTCTATTAGAATTCCACACATGGAACTATCTCTGTGCCAGCTCCTCTTCATAAGCAATAGGATCACTTCAAGGTAAATTAGTTCTTCATGTATATGTAACAGAAACAGCAAAAGCTCAGCCTCTAGTCATCACTGTCACTCCCGGACTCACTCAACTGCAAGTCATTTCCTACGGAAAACAAAAACCAACAAAACACAAGTGAGTAGGCGTTAATTCAGATTTCATGGCAATCAAACCAAAGGGTCACATTTACACTGGAAGATTTAAATAAGAATAACACATTAAATGAAGGCAAACATCATCTGTGATTTAATGAAACTGCCTGCCCTGCCCAAGAACATCAAGAGTTGCATGGGGGTAATGCACAGCTGGATCCAGGCCAAACCAAGCATCCTTGTCTCCAGAGTCACCAAAGGCGCTCCCTGGTGGGGCAACAGCCCTCTCCATGCTAACAGCTGCAAAAAGCATTCCATAGCCTCCACCCACTCAAGCTCCCATATATGGCTCTGGGACAAGACATTGGGGAATTCCTTGGCTTTATTCATCCTTTAAAAACAGATTTATTTTTTGTTTAAGGCCATTTGGGTAGCCAAGGCAAGGCCTCCACGTGTCAGTAATCCAAAAGGACTGTTAAAGCCATCACAGCTCAAGGCTGAACTAAGCTGATACATGCTGTGAAGGTGAAGACTACCTTCCAAAGTGCAGAGATCAGACGGAAGGCAAGGATATGGATCAAATCTACTGGCTCTGATCCTGTTTTGCAGAGCACTTGTGATTTGGTGAGATGGAGGGGATAAAAAGGGGCAAGAATCATGCTTGTGTTCTGATAGTTGAACCTAACTCTTCCAGCATTCTCCCACGGCCCTCCCTCCAAAACAGCTGCAGGCCATCTATGCAACAGCTATGCCCTGGATTTCTTCATGTCCTCTTCCCTTTTACGAGACAAGAACTTGGGTTAGGGGTGATTCTCCCCACAGCAAAAGTATTTTAAACCTAAAGGCAAGAAGCATTGCATGAATAGAGGAGCTACCCTAGTAGTTTCTAGATTCTTCTGCAGCCAGAGGCTTCCAATCATTAAACCCATGCAGTATTGTTGTCATGGAGAAGCAGGGAGGAGGCTGCTCACAAGCAGAAACAGGGAAATGGACACAGTCCTAATGACTTTGTTGAACTTTGGATTTTACTTAGTCCTTCACTACTGGCAGGAAGACTGACAGGCCTCTAAGTTTTCCAGCAGGCCTTTTTGGTGTGGTCTGTACAATATACTCATCTCCTCAAAGCTGCAAACCCTACACATATCTGTATTCAGACTCCACCAGTTCCCTACGAATGGGTGCCAAGAGATGTGTGCAAACACGCCTCAGGAGGAATTAACAACAATCTATGGTAATTGCAATATTTTAACTCCACCGAGTCAGAATATACCTGACGTAGCATAAGGAAAGAGCAACACAGATGCACACCAGGTCCCCAGAGAGAGTCTCATGGGACAGAACTATGCTTTAAAAATGTTTCTGACACTTTTTAAAGGGTGAAGTGAGCTTGTACTGATTCAATGCTTGCAACACCATAGCTGTAATATCTTAACATACTTTTAATTTAAATTTCACTTCAAAAATGTGGTATTTGTGAAAATACATCTGAGACCAACACAATAAATATGCTGGCAAAGCAATAGTGAAGATCACAGAGACTGCACTTAGCAACCCAGGACACTTATGCCATTCACATTCACATTCTTTACAGATCTTTAACTGACACGTGTCAAACCCACTATTTCCATCTAATCTGTGTATTCACATGAAAATAATTCCCATCCTCCAGTGCACCAGATCCCCTCACACCAGTGGCAACCTGGAGGCCTGAAATGAGGCCCAACAGGGCCAGTGGGAGCCACTGCACTGATGCCCACAGGCTCTCCACACCTTCACACAAGTCTCAGCTCCCTGTTCATAAAATCTGCCCATGTATTTCAGCCAGTGCAACTCCCTGGGACTACTATTTGGCAAAAGGCATTTCATGAAGCTAGCTTAACATGCTAAGTAAATGAGTGGTGATAATCTGCTTTCACCAGTGGTAAGACACAAGCATTTACTTACGGAGTGTGTTCATGAGCTGATTGCTTCCTTGTGGCCTGCTGGTGCCATTAGCAACAGTATTCCTGTTGTTATACTGCTGGTGTGGTGGCTGGGAAGGGGAAACATGTGCTGGCTCTTCCCCTTCACTGCTGGAGCTTTCATCTTCGCTCCCAGATGAGCTTTCTGAATCCGATGAGCTGCTTCCACTGCTGCTGCTCATCTGCTCAATAATTTCAACCTCTGCTCTCAGCTCTGAAATAAAAAGGAATTCATCTGGTTGATACCATAAGCAGGGCCCCATGGAATTTTGGAAAAGCATGTGCAAATGCAATAGTTTTGTCAAGTATAATTTATCACACCAAAACATCTCACATGAAAGAGAGAGACAGGAAAGGAAACCAAAAAATTCTGCAAACTTTTTTACTTATTGCTGTAGCTAAATTTAAAGAAGGAACAGCATAGGTTAGTATCATAAAACCTTCACTACCACTATTATTCTTCATATACTTCACACTCCTGAAAGCACTTTCTGCTTCATTATTTTCAACAGGCTGTATGTTCTACATACAAAGGAAGTACATTAGTTGACTGAGGAAATCTAAATCTGAATTGCTAGATGCTGGTGACATTTAGGCTTTTGGAAAACACAAAAAACAGTGTGTGTGGGGGTGGGTGTATGGGCATAGGTAAAGGATCACAACAGAAACTGCCTTGACTTCAGATAAGGTATGAAACTGCTTCAGCACAGTCACACAGCCCATTGTAAACAAACTTCAGAAGCAGCTGGATGACATCAAATAACTTCGCAGTAGGACAGATGAGAATAGCTGAGAATTTTGACATGCTGGAAAGTGGTAAAAATACCATAACCTGCTATTGAGCTTACAAGTAGCCAGGAAATAAAGAAACTGCTCTGAAACTGGGAGGTTATCCAAGTCAAGACACTGCCCACTTTAGGGTTTCCAATGCAAAGAAACACTGGGACACCAGGACAGCACCACAACAGGCTCATCAGCAACAGCTAGTGTTGGCTGAATGACTGGTTACTAAAGAGCTATTAAGGTACGTCACCCCAAATTATACAATATTGCTAAATTTGTCATAATTATAAGTGGCCTAAACACTAGTAGAGGACAACTCTTTTGTATCCACCCACAAGGCTGAGTAGCTAATGACTCAGTTAACCTTGGCAGGTTTCCATGAGAGAACATCATCCACACATACGTTAAGCATGGGATGTGAAACCCTCAGAATTTAGGCTTTTGTTGTGCCAGCAGTTCTATACCCACAGGGATAGAACTCAGTGCTTGCCCTGGAAACTTCACAGACTAAAGGGACAAGAATGAAAGAAGAGAGAGATGAGGTATTATGAGCCCTACCTAACAAACTGATGCTGGGAGTAATTCAGGTTAGGTCACATGGGTGTCAAGAGTCCCTTTTTTAATAAGACTCATTTTCCTCTGGCTGCCTAAAATGAAGAGTAACAGCTAAGTTTTCAGCCTCCACAATATTTGCCGGAGAGGATTCCTCTAGCTCAGCATGTATTAGTTTGAGAAATTGTGTTTTCTTTTGCAGGATTTAAAATCACTATTTTTCAATTTCAAGGTTTAGAGCTCAATTTTGAGTGCTAAAGCTATACTCCAGCTGGGTGTTTAAGGATAGCAATGTTGTTTCTCCAACTTACTTCCTAAATCTAGATCCCTGCCTATACCACCTGTGCTCTCTGTACCTTACTAGTATGACAGGTAAAACCTACTCTTTCAGCTTGAAGATACAGCAAAAGAGACCACTGGAAGAGACAGAAAGAAAATATGATTCATATATTGATTCAGCAGGCCAACAGAAGACACTTCTTTGTACTGTAATATCTTTTTCCCTTATTCCCTCCCAACACAGTCTTGCAGGCTTTAAAAATCCATTTCAGGCCTGGAGTCTAAAACACAAAGAAATGAACGCTTGTGAGTCACTGTGCTCAGCCTACCCATATCAAGGATTTCAAATTATAAATGTTCCTTGTGTTTAAGGCTAAGAAATTAATAGGGGAAAGCTAAAGGAAAGATAACCAGTAATAAGGGCTCTTTCTCGTTAAAATGCTCAGGTTTAAACTTTTTTCCCCCCAGCTTAATGATGTAAAATTTCTACGTTCCTATAGTGATGGAATTGTTACTTGCAAATTATAGTGATGATAATACATTGCTAGAATATCCTGGATTGCAGCAAGCACAATCACCTATCACAGTCCATGCTGCAAAAAGATACAACAGACAAGTCTAATACAGGACAAGTGCCTGAGAATTACAGATGGATGCCTACAGAGCTGGAGTTTGTGGCTGAAATGGAGGAATGCTGGCACATGGACTGAGAACACAGAGCCCACATGTAAAATAGAGTGAAGGTGAAGTGATCTTAGGCATTGGTGTTGAGAGGGAAAAGGCAAAACAAAAACACGCTGCAGAGAACTAGGAAAATAAAAACTTAAGCAGTAAGTGTGGACTGGATGCAGTAAGTGAGGAGGTAACTGAAGGAAGTGGTGCTGTCTGACCAATGGGAAAGGAAGATAAGCCTGGACAATTTTAAACAGAACTGGAGATTAGTGTCAGAATGCAGAATGGGAGATTTCTGCTGGGGAAGCAGAAAACTAAGAGCCCATGAGAGGTTTGGTTATGTGAAGGGAACGAGAGAATGCCTTGGAAGTAGTGCTAAAGCCCACTATGCTGAACAGAGACAAGAAAAAGCAAAAGAGAACCAGTACCACAAGCTTCAAGGACTGGGAAGTTAAGGCTGTTACCGGTGACAGTGGTGACTGGTAGAAACTTGGTCAGAGCCCATCTACTAGTAAACTTTTGTCTGACAGCTTCCCCTTGGATCTCTGTTGTCTCTTGTTCCTTGAGCCCAGAATTCTAAACATCTTATATGAGCAGACGAGAAAAAAGCTATTGTTTTCACTAATGTTCTGGTGGCTGCTGCACCACTAGAAGTCTGTGCAGCACAAGAGAAATTCAGCAGGACCACTAAGGAATTCTGTTCAAAGCACTCATCTCACACTGTCAGTGACTAAGCCAATGACAACATCAAAGCCTTATAGCAAAAAACCGTCTGCTTTACAATGGTTCGATTTTGCATTTCCCCATTTGACTGCTATGCTTAGTACAGTTACAGGTACTGAAGGTGTGGGTTAAACATTTCCTTGTGGTGCTTCCAATTAAAATAGTTGTGTGTGTATGTGTACATGTATTCTAAGTTGAACAACCAAAGAGTTTGACCTTTCCTAGATCTTTCTGTGCCGTAAGATCAAACACCTCATGTCGATGCGCCTTTGCAGTCTAAAAGATGACAAGAGTCAGGATGTGCAGCAGTTACTTTTAAAAAAGCTTTCCATACAGCACAGTTTTGAACACTTGCCTTAATTGAGTCTACATCATCTGAAAAGGCTGACACTGCTTTGGGAACCTTAACTTCTCTACATTTCATGTTACAGCTGTAAGTTTTCTTTCAAGAAGACAAAATGGCTTACTGTTTTACACTGGCAGAGTAAAAAAAAATTTAAAAATTCAAGGTCAGAAATCATTATCCAAACAGAACAGCCTTTCTTAACAGGGCTGTCTTCTTTATATATTCAGTATCAAATACCACAAGAGTGTTTAACTGTTCCTACTTCTTCTCTCAATTCCAATACGTTATGCAGATTTTTAAACTAAAGCCTTAGCCTTAGGCCGCAAGAATGCCAAGGACTTCCAGAAAAAAGCCATTCAGCTTTAGGGAGGGTTAAGTTTGAATGCTTATAACAGAACATTTACTGTTAATAACAGAATGCAAGGTGGAGAAATCAACTTGATACTGGCACTCTGAGCATGTGGAGATGGCAGTTAGAAGAGACAGCATTTTATACAGATGTGCAAAGATGTTGATAGAGGTGCTCTTAAGAGACAAACACAGTGCTGTGGTATAATCTTCACATACCACAGCTACATGCCAGGCAAATAAAATCTGCTACAATTATTAAACACTTTGTCTTAAAATCTGAAATACATTTCTGTGGGTTTTTTTCCCCAAATGTTGTAATTATGTCAATATTATTGACATAAATCAGTATGTTGCATGCTGTAATTTTGTCAATGTTATTGACATGTATCAATATGTTGCATGCTGTAATTACGTCAATGCTGTTGAAAACATTTCTGCTGTGGTCAAATATGTCTGATAAATGTCAATCATTTTGTGCAAATAAATGGCTGTATTGTGGTATATGTGTGCAAATGTCCATAGCTTAATGAGACATTATCAGACATAGCTGAGTGTTCAAAAGAACAAGGTCCTGCCCTCTCCTATGCTCCCTTCAGGCAGAAGGACATATAGAAGCTTGAGGGGGAAAGGATTCCACTTGTGCAAAACCCTAGGCACAGCCTCCCCAAAGCCTCTGTGCATGAAGGAAAGGACTGGTTCAATTCCCAGATGCTCTGACTCTGTCCTCAAACACTGTTGTTTGGACAGCTGTGTAATGGGACAGAACTGACCTACCTGAAAGTTCATTTCCAGCTCATCAGTAAGGGAGCAGTGGAAATGCACAACTGAGGGTACCAGGGAAAGCAGAAACCTGCACTGAGGTTACCCTAAAACTACTGTGAAACATCATGAGGGCTGTGTGCCTTACCACACCCTTAAGTAGGGCATACTGGAAACAAGAATGTGTCAAAGTGCCAGAGATCCTTCCAAGCACCTCCTTGGGGAATTTTAAGTTTTGTGCTGTGTTCATTAAACAAAACACAGAGAATTTCAGCTTTCTGATTATCTTTCTTTCGTACAGAGGAAGTACTTCAACCAAAACAAAAGCTACTACTTGAATGGAAAGAACACAAGCTCTTCAGAACTTACAAGTCTGTGTTCATAAAAACACACATAAAGGGAAGATAACAGGATTGCAGACTACCTTACAGCTTTTACAGGTCATGGTCTACATTTCATTGTGGAACGGTGCCATTTTAGTTCTACCTTTTTTAAGTAGGTTCTTATGATATAAATGGTTTAGCAATGCTGACACTCTAGATCAATAATGCTGGAAGAAGTTGTAGACTGTAAGCAAAAAACACCCCTGCCCAAGCCTTTGGCTCTTCTGGGGCCTTGTACAACTCTCCCTATAAAGCATCAAATTGAAGTCCTATTTTTAGCACAAATCAGGTGCTCTAATCCTTGATTTTGGAAACAAAACTCCATAGGTTATTTACTTTCATATAAAAGATGATCACATGACAAAAAAAAATATTAGGATGGCTCTGAACAATATGACTTATACTTCAGATGACCAGAAAATGATCTTTTAGAACAGCTGCCACCTCAGACAAATGTAATTATTTTGCTGCAATACAACCTTTACAAATTGCTGTACAAAAGAGTGCACCAAAGGTTAAGTAACTTATTACACCATACAGGAAAAGACATTTAAAATCCACAACTGATTAAATAAATTAAAAAATGATGCATCACCTATTATCTTTTTCCTTACCTATTACACAGAAAATAAAATAACAATGCAGCTAAGGGAACTGTAGCTAACAGAATCTCTCAGACGTTGATTCTGGCTGCTGACCAGCATCCAAGTATTGAAAACCCTACTGCTGCAGAAAAGTGAGACCAGTCAGCACCTATGCAAACACACAGCTTAGCAGCAAAAATGTCACCTAGTGATTACCATGAACTGAAAAAACACCCTGCTGAGTAATTAACATCATCTGGGCAATTAACATAGGCTAAGTCTACAGATAAAAATAGCTATATGGGACAGAGAAAAAAGAGAAAGAAACCCAGAAAGAAAAGCAGACAGAAAGAACAGGCTTAAAATAAAATAATTGTGTCTAGTGCCAGTGCCAGAGAAGAACCAAACAAAAATTTGAAGTCTTCCTCATTCTGACTGTATTATCCACAGCAAAAACAGG
This sequence comes from Eopsaltria australis, assembly GCA_034509425.1. Taxonomy (NCBI): domain Eukaryota; kingdom Metazoa; phylum Chordata; class Aves; order Passeriformes; family Petroicidae; genus Eopsaltria; species Eopsaltria australis. Next base: position 4,145,400 of record JAVTVJ010000105.1, read on the forward strand.
TATCACATCAGTAGGAAAAGAAGGGCATGGGCAAAGAAAGCGCATCCTGCCAACAGCAGAACACTAAGACAATCCCTGAGTGGTTTTAGATATTGCAGAGTCATAGTTTTTATTATAAAGAAGAAAGACAAAACCAACCAAAACTTAAGAAACTACAAACCCTTCTTTACCTCTCTTAATATCATCCAGCTGAGGCTCAGGTGAAGGGTTATCCTTCAGGGGAGAAGTTTTAGGTCCAACGGCTGGCTTGGTTGGGGCTCTGAACTGTGAGGGAGGCTGAGATGCTCGAGCAGATTGTTGCTCTATTCGGGCTTGGATCTTACTGCTGCCCTCTGCTCTGAAGAAACAACCAGACACATTCAGCGGTACTGTGCAACTATGTCCAGCTTTCTCAATATCCTTGTGCTAATGCATCATCTGTGACTTCCTTTTGTACAGATCTCTGCTTTGTTTTACAAAGATGAAGAGTGAATTACAGCTTTCTGCATGCAATACTTACTTTGAATAACAAAGAAACATATACAGCTACACTGCAACACCCTTACAAAATGTATTTTCAAATCCAGATGTGGTTCAGTGATGCCAAATTCTCTACTTGAAAAACAATGAAGGCTTTAATTTAGCAATTAGTGTTTGTATTTTTTATAAAAGCATAATCAATCATAGTAATTTAAAGTAACTACAAATCCATTCACAACAAAATCCTGCTTGAAACGATCACAGCAAAAGAAACAATTTTCTCACTTGCAATTAAATCATCTCAAACTGAACTCTCTTAGAGGTCAACTTGACTAGAGTAATCATTCTTACCGCTAAATACAGCATATAAGCATTTAATTCCTGGCTTTTATCCATTTGCCGTTAGCCCTACAAAACAGTTTAAGCTGCTTCCTTAGTGGAAAATAGTCTCCAGAATAACACCATGCCTACCTGTTCAATTCAAACCAGTATTTCTGCCTTTTACTGAACTTCTGATGTGATTGAGATTGCAGAACAGTCAATACCCTTGGCAGAAAAAGAAACCCAAAACACCAACCACAAACCCAAAATAGGTTCCTTTAGGATACACCATAATAAGGTTAAAGGGTATGGTGTATTTACCGTGTTAACCCCAAAGCCTTTGGGGTTATGGCTTTATGGAGTGCAGCACAGAAGCAGCTTGTGGATATTAGAGCTCAGTTTCTGTTCTAGAAGGGGTCCCAGCTCAGCAGTGTTACACTTTGTGTCTGGAAACTAATCCCACTGAGAGGTAAGTTAAACTAGCCCATGTCAGACCTCCTGGGAATTCACGTAAACCACCTGTGGTACCAGAGCTGAGCATTCACTGCAGTATCTCTGTGCCTCTGTGAACTCTAGATTCAGCCTCACACAGAACCCCTTCTTCATTCATCAGAGACATGCAGCTGTTGGATACCACATTAATGCAGCTTACACTATCTACAGCAGAAGTGAGGAGCTAGGAAGATACTCACTGTACCAACTGGAAGGTAAAAGCCAAAGATTTCCGGTATTAATTATGCTCTTGGAACCACAGATGGTTTTATGTGGAGTAAAATTTACTCCCTTGTGAATGTCATCAAGGTGTTAACACTAAAAGCTCTGTTCCCACAGAGCGTACACAGGTCTTTAAAGATCAGAGTAGCCATGGAAAATAAAAGGCACTTCTGATCTAGATGATGAATCACTTTGCAAAGCACTATTCATCAAAACAGGAATCCCCAATTTTTTTACTACCCTCCTTCTGCCTGAGAAAAATTGAAGTATTTTTCCCTACACCATACCCAGAATTCAGTGTAAACAAACATCTCACTGAACTCAGGCCCTCCTGCACTTACTTGCCTCCTTCTGACTTAAGCTTCACCCGACAAAGTCCAGCAGAACTGAAACTGGGAATTCAAATCTCATCTCTGACGTTCTCATATCCACTGGACAAGACGAATGCTACACGGATGAGTTTTCACATCACTGACTCAGAGGAGTGTTACAGTCTATTAACCTTGAACTCAAGGTGTTCTTGGCAAACATCCAGCCAGCTACTGATGAGCTGGAACCCCAATTTCTAGTAGTTTTAGCAGCTAAGGGCTCTATACTGCAATAAAGTGTTTTTTAATGTAAAACTTCTAAACTTATTTAAGAGTTTCTTCTTCACAAGACATTTGAATGACTGCTTTCTCTTTAGATCTCAACCTGTGGTTCAGTGATGTTGAAAAACCCAGACACTTCGGAGCAGGAGGGCTGCTAAAAATGTTCCAGCTGCATACTTTGTAGCATTTGTGCAGCAAAGTAAGAGTACCGGGGAAGAAAGGAATTCTGGCTTCATCAATTCTTCTAGGCAAAACACCATAACCATTATTTCTACAGCCCTGCCCACCCCTTCACCAGCTGAAGGCTTTGTACTTGTGTTCCACTTCATATATTGCTTACCCAATATGGGAATGAGTGTTTCTTGTTCCCTAAGATTATGTTATTGAAACATCATGACTCCCACAGGAAGCTGAAGGGAATAACCCTAGAAAGTCCAATAATCCTTTTGACAGTCTAATATTTTCATGGGTTTTTTTGGCTAACCAGAGATTCCTGAAACACATCCCATCCTTCAACCAGCTTCTAAAGCCTCAAATCATCACAGGTATTTCACTGCGAACTATAATTATGTCATTTCAGCAGTGGAGAATTCACAAATTCTTTACTCTTGGATTCACAGTCCTATTTGCATTTTTAGGCATGATAATTGGCCATGTAAAGCTATGGCTTAGTAATTAAACATCACTACAAAATAAGAGAGTTCTGTTTCAAAACGCAGTCTTAATAAGAAACTTCAGCAAGAATTAATCCTATCAAGAACCCTGTCCCCAGATTTACCTTGTTTTCTTGACTTGAATGCTGCTACTAAGTTTTTCCAGCACATACTCTCCAGTGTCATGATTGATAATAAGCACACAGTCCTTCTGATATGGCCTTTTATTTCCTTTAAAGACAGTCATTGGTGGAGTTGAACCCTGGAACAAAGAAAGAGCACGTATTTGTTTGGTTGTATTACTCTGTCCAAAAATTTATGAATACTAAGAGAAAAGAATATATGTATTGTTCTAAAAAAGAGGCTAAGCACTTAATGTTTAGTTCCTACAGAAAATACTCATTCATGAAGAGAAAAATACAGAGGAAATGTGCAGTAGATCAGACATTTCCTCATAGCAATATTATGCCTTTCATCATTTTAAGTGTCTCTGCAGTGACAAAACATCTTCTCCATGGTTGCCTTTATTTACAGCTCTCATTCCCAAAATGGCAGCGTAACTAAATTTGCATAGCTGTCCCTGACAAGTATCAGAAATCTTCTTGATGTTTCTGCTTTGGAAATCATGGGCTGGGATAAGAAATAAAGTTATAATTATTTGTGTAGCAGAACTGTTGCCCAAGGAAATATGTGGTCAATTGAAAAATAATTTAAACTGCATCATATATTTTACATAAATATATATGGCAGTATTTTCACAGTGGATTACAAGCAACTGTCACTTACAAACTATGTAAGAACAGCTGCCTTCTTCAAAGTCAGATTAGCATACATATGCCCAGGCAATTATAGTGAAATGTCTTCTCAAAGGCAAATGGGGTATTTTGATGCCTTCCAGAAAGTCCCCAAGTCCACACAATGTTGCACAGAGCTTTGAAGATCTAAAGGCTTAGACTGAGAAGTAATAAAGGCAACAAACTCATGTGGTGGTGCACACTGGTAATGCTGAGATCATGCTCAGCTGTACTGCATCCAAACACACAGGCTGCTTCGTACACCTGGTTTTGGGGTTACAGCCAGCTGAATCCATGGCGTGTAACAGCATGGATACACACCAGGCCATGTCAATAGAGCTGTTACTCAAGGGGTTATGTTCTCAGCTATGAAATATTCTCAGGCTTCTCTGTAATGTATAGATACTGTACAAAAGAATTTTTTTCAAAAAATAAATGTTTATTCATATGCACCTTTGCATATACTTAAGAAAGTAACCACAATCAGGGAGCAAATGAAAAAACACTGCACTCTCCTATACTTTTTACTGAGTAGCAAAAATGAACAATCACATTTTAACTACTCTGAAAGCAATCCCTATTCTCCATGTTGCTAATAGATAGAATATATTTGAATTTAAAATGGGTTCTGAACAGTAAGTGTGAAAAATCTGAGCTGCTAACAAAGACACAGTAAGAGAGATTCAGAAATACGATTCAGAAAGGATGTCTCAAGAAAGCCTAGTCTTCAAAGGCATGTTACATTTTTATCATTTCTACATTTAAGAGAGGAAAGCAACATTTAAGAGAGTAAAAAGAAAGTTGAAAGTCAAATCTTGCTTGCTGTTGACAACTAAGCCAGGAAATGTAAAACGCACAAACATAATGAAAATTGATCAAAGTTTGTTGGCTACCATTCTGTTACCCAGAAGCCTCTTAACACAGCAAAGACTGTGATTTTGGCTAAACAATAAGTAGAAATGTAAGTGCTTAAGCAAATTAAGTCCCACTCTTCTACTTAAAATTAAATGTTTAGGGTTATGTTAGTGCCTAAGTAACAGTGGCTTACAGATTTTGCTGATTATAGGACAGAATTGTTTTCACATGTGAGGGCTTTTTGCCTGACAGAGTTCAAGAAGTGCCTGGACAATGCTCTGAGGCACATGGTGTAATTCTTGGGTTTGTTCTGTGCAGGGCCAGGAGCTGGGACTTTGATGATCCTTGTGGGGACCCTTCCAGCTCATGATATTCTATGATCTTCTTCTGTAGTACTCTAACAAATGGAAATTTTTCCTTCCCCAGTCCAGACTGTTTATCAAGTACTAAAGTCACTAAATCCATACGCAGAAGTAGTGCTTCAATTTATCCAAGCTGCAAGGGACACCAAAATATGTCCACAGAACAAATTATCAAGAGATATTCTCAGGTATTAGGCAACTTCAAAAAGAAAGCTTCAACTCAGAATTTGAATCCTATCCTATTGTTGGACAACTGGGAAGCAAAGCAGCATCCAAGAAATTCAGTGAAACTTGTCAGGATAAAACTATCTCAAAACTTCTCATTCTTTTCCAGTATGCCAAGTGTTTTCCAGCTCTCTGTCCAGAACACAGTCAGCACTGCCTTGGAACAACATACACAGAGTGGCTTGGCAGCCTCAGCCTTTAGAGCATACTATAAGCTCAACGCTGCTCACACTGAGGGGAAGAGAATCAAATTAAGGTCCTCAGCATGGAGATTTGGAAAAGAACATTACAAGTGATGCTGCTCAACACAAAAGATGAATGAGCAGCGCTGTTTCCAACCAATCCAAGATGAATGCTGCTGTTAGCTGTGTTGTTACCTGCTCTCCATTAGCACTACCATGCTCATCACTTCTATAGACAAAAACCAGTGTGTGACCTCCTGCAGCCCTGAAGGTGCCCAAAGCCATATAAAGGACAGGAGCAGGGTAAAGCAGGCTACAGCTCCATTCAGTGAGAATTATCAGAGTACCATCACCTACCAATTAAAACCATGGGTGTGCTGGGGTGAACAATACCGAAAGGATCTGACACACGACTTCTGAACTGACTGGTGCCCCTCTGCAGCCAGCAGACCCATTGATGTCTGTGAATTCTGGTTTATTGTCTTGACACACAGCATTAACTTCAGCTAACAAACAAATCCAGTTCCAGCACACAAGCACTTTCTTTTGTTTTGGTAAGGAAACCACTGAATCTTCAATTACAAACCAGCTGCACCTATAAACAGGTTGATCACTTGTTTTATTGCTGTTTGACCATCATCCTCACACAGCAGATCTTTATGGCATCACTAGGGAAGGAAGTGGAAGGGAAACTACTTCATGGTCACTCACCAGGACTACTCCCCTCACTCCAGTGATAAAGTTAAAGGCAGGGAACCCTCTATGCCCTATCTGTACATGTTTGAGTGAGAACAGGAATATGCTTACAGGTTTGCCTGTGGGTTCTGAATGTCCAACCTTGACTAAAGCCCAAGTTACACTGCCTTTCTTCAGCAAGCCATAGCACTAAAAATGGATGGGAGCCAGGTGTACAGCTTCAGCTAATAGTAAAAGTCTTCTTGTCTTTCAAGGAAGAGTAGGAAGGAAGGAATCAAAAGTAAAGAACAATTTGCAACCTTACAAATACAGTCCTTTACAAAGATCCAACTGTAAAGTCCTTTCCTAAGGTAACAAACTACAAGTCTGACTGGTTAAATATCAAGCCCACAGTGTTAAAAAAAAGGTGAAAATAGCATTTACATTAGACTGTAAAAACATTACAAATTTGTTAGGAGAGTTAACAGAGGCACATATGTAACAAACTTACTGGAATATGTGGCAAAGTGATGGTAACATCATCTCCTTTACCCACTTGGAGGTCCCCCTCACAAGACGTATCAATCGATGCTGGCTTAAAATCATCTGCAGAGGAAAACAATTGTGATTACATTTGTTAGAGTCTCCAGAAGCACCAACCTGCCCTGCAAAGAGCCACCATACCTTTACTGTGATTATAAGGAATGGTAAAACATACACTAGTGTTTACAGCAGGAGTGGAATAACACACCAGCGCATTGTGTCTATACATAGGAACCCAGTCATGTGGTGGTACTGTATTCTGAACTTAATTTTAAAAACAGAAATAAGGTTCTAGATCTTGTGTTTGAACACCAAAAGCAGACTTCTCCAAACTCCAGGCTTTGAGTGGCATTTGGTTTTGCAGGCAAGTGTAAAACTGTACCAGTCAAACTCAAGAGAGTAACAACTTTCAAAACCCTGGGCTCTGCTTAGCTCTTGCCAATTTCAAACCTGAGGACTCTCTCTGTGACAAACACTAATTTAATGACACCCACTCCTTTAGTCTTACTGATATCTGACGCTCTTTAACAGCCATCTCACCTCCAAAATAGTGCTAAAAGCTCCACATGGGTGGAGGAGATCTCAAGTCTCACTTATGAGGAAAGAAAGAGGTGCTGATCTTACATCAGCAGTCTCCATGCTAGTCCAAAGCCACTGTGGACAGAAAGCATCAGTAAGGGGAGGCACTGGAATGGCTTTAAACAGTCATTTTAGGTATTTTTGCTTTGTTTACAGAATGCTTTGTCTCCCAATCAAGGGACTTCCGTTTAATGTATTCATTTGAACTGAGAACATTTTAAGTTAAAAGTATTTTCCCCTCATTATTCTGTTGTGCTGGTGAGCCATAAAAAACCCAGAAAAAACCTCTCAGAACCTCTAATATTTTGAGAGAGGATTTAGACAAAGTGAAATAAAATCCCACAGATACAGGCTAGTTTGCTTTGTGTTTGTTTTTAAAAGAAGCCTGCATTCAATTCTAGCATCCCTGCATCTGAAGATGTGCAATTATATTCACGATCAAGGCTTTTAATTACTGCATTAGTTATGAAATTATTATCTCAATATAATTCCACTAAGAAAAACACGTTTGCAGGAAAAAAAACCCAAACCCTGGCTTGTAATAAATTCTCATTAAGAGGATGTTAATGATTAATTGAGTTTTACTTTGACAGCACAGCAAGCAGAATCAGACACACTTGACTTAATCCTCATGCCTTAACTGCCAGATCAAATCATAGCCTTCATTTTCATCTGGGCAATCTGTTTCTAGCTATTGTTTCCCACCTACTTTATGTGCAAGCTTGCTAAATAAAACAAACCAGCTGCACAAAAGCTAGCGTCTTTGCCAAAACGGGATCAAGAGTTTCAACAGAACAGTCACTAACTTAAAAGGAATATCACTATCAGACTTCTTTCTTAGGTAATAAGAATAAGCAATATAATTACTCTAAACAAACACTCAACTAATTGTTTTCATTTTGTTAGCTTATTAGGGGCACCCACTTACCTAATCCTCACATACTTCCCTCCAAATATACCCACTGCTCTTTTCCCAAAAATCAAATGTTTTTAAGATGTGTTTTCCAAGGATAATCCAGTTTCTCAGTACAGCATTTCAAAAACATTACATAAAGGAATGAAGTATTTTAAGAAGGTCAAAACAAATGTAGCCTGCAAAATCTTCTCATTGTAGTTTGTGCGAAGAGGATTATGGAAATAATATAATGTTTGGATCCCAGATAAATCATTCCAGAACAACAGTTAGGGAAAAAAATTATAATAAGGCAATGAAGAAACCTCATTTGAAAGTCACAGATGGAAAATAAAAGAATATAGAAAGATCTTCTGAAATAAAACTCCATTCTTCCATTTGTAGTCTGAAGAGCTTTGGCTTTGCAATCCCTTAGAAAATTGGTTATTGAAGAACTTTCAATTCTAGAAACCCAGTGTATCTCCACCTGGATATAGCTTAGGTTTAATTCAGACAGAATCAGGCACTCGGGTGACCAGTATCACTGAAACTACTATATGTGGTGTATGAATATGAGCAATGAGACTGGGTCTAAATTTGTGCACCATAAACCAAAATATCCTACTGTTGTCTACATAAATTCTCCACTTTCATAGAAAATTACTGAACTGTAAATTTAGTATTCTTTACATTTACTCTTGATGGTTTACCAGTCACTTTAGTAAAAAAAAACTGTACTCATTTTGCTCAGATTTCTCACCCACAGAATTCAAGTAAAAGAATAGAGTGAGTTCCTCTTCAAAACAATCTGCCTCAGGATTTATCTTGCATTGACTAGGCATTGCTGTATGTGTCTGAGTCCTTTCTGCTTGCTTTCCTGGGATAGTGATTTATTACAGCTGGCTGGAGTCGGGACAGCCAGGGACAAGTCTGCTGGGATACACATTGCTTCATCAGGAAAATACCCTGCTAAAAACCAAACTCTAGGTGCTCCCACTGCCTCTCCGGCCCGGGCCTCCGGTGGGACCTGTCCTGCAGCCAAGTGCCACCAAGAGAACAAAACAAAAATGACAAAGCCACCCGCTTACTAAAGGAGGGGATCCCTTAATGCTTCCAAGCGATTAAAGAGAAACTTCCTAAAGCTGTTCCTTCGCTTTGGCCTGCCTCGCTCAAACCTCCTCCCTGCCAGCATCCACCTTCCCCTTCTTCCCGGGTTGGACCCCTCTGTGGGGAAAACACTCAGGGAGAGGAAAAACGGGCGTCGAGGGAGCGGGAAAAGGGGGAGACGGGAGCTGAAGGAAAAAGAGGGAAAGAAGGGGAGGCAGGTGCTGGAAGGGCAGCAGGGAAAAAAGGGGAGAAGGGCGTTGAAGGGGATAGGAGCGACGGGCGATGAGGGGGCAGGAGGGAAGCGGGTAAGAAAGGCGCTGAGCGGGGACGAAGCCCCGCGATGGCGGAGCGAAGGAGGCGAGGAGAGCAGCGGGATGGGCGCGGCAGAAGGAGCAGCGCAGCCGGGGCGCGGGAGCGAGCGGGAGGAAGGGGCGGCCGCGGGGGAGGCGCTCACAGCGGATGGTGTGGAAGGAGGCCTTGGGCCGCCGCTCGAAGCTCTCGCCCAGCTGCAGCGGGTGCTCCTCCTTGTCCAGCAACGAGTTCGCCGAGCCGTTCATGGCCCCACTCCCGGCCCGGCCGGTCCCTTCCCTCTCGTCCGTGCGCTGCCGCCCGGCGTCCTCCCGGAAATTCTTGACTTTCCCTTCCGGGAACCCTCTCCGGGGCTGGCGGCGGTACGGCGGGGGCGCGGGGCCGGGCGGCGGCTGCTGCCCCGGGGAGGGTCCCGGGGAGGTGGGAGCGCGGCGCTCCCCGCCCTCGGCAGGGCAGGGCAGGGTACGGTGGGGTAGGGCAGGGCAGGAGGGGCTCTCCTTTCCTTCCTTGCCGGGGTATCCGAGCGCCGGCCGCGCTGAGGCAGGAGCTGCTGGAGGGAAGCCGGGTCCCTGTGGGTGGACCGGGGGATCACGCAGAGGTGTTACATGTTCGTGTTCTTAGCTCTGGATTAAACACCTTTAAAAGGCTCTTTAGCCTAAGCATGGGCTGTTGCAACTGAGTTTATCATCGCGCTGCCTTCCCGGCGCAGCAGACGCGTCACTGAGAGCGCTGGCTTCGGTCTGTTGCATTCCCTCGCTCGTTCTGTGATGAAATAATGCAGCCTGCATAGAATACAGGCGTGTAAACAAGTGTAGCAGAAATTTTGCTGCTTAAGGTTTTCGTTTGTTTGCTTGTTTTGAGGATGTGCTCTTCTTGAAGAGACTTGCTTTCAAAGGAGCCTCTTCTCCATAACCTCTTCTGTTTTCGGAGGAAATGGGGGTGTGTCTGTGACACCGGACAAAATTCTGACACTTCTTTTTTTCATTTGCACACTTCCGTGTTTTATGTTTGTGATTGTATCGTGACATATACGTATCATGGTAGCACCATATATGCCATATATAACATGTACGTGCAATTCATGATATGTATAATAGAATGTATTTCATCATGAGATAAAATGCATAAGCGAAGTACTGCTCTTTGTTTGTTTGTTTTAGGGTGTGTTTTGTTGTTTTTTTCTCATTTCCTTTTTGGTAAAATGTCACCAGTGCCTGGCTCCGGGCATGATGTACACGAGTGACACGTGTTTGCTACCTGGGCCCTGGGAGTTACTGGGCCATTTAATGGCAGGATTTAATTCGCATGTGCCGTCATCCAGGATCGGCATGTTTGTGACAAGGCAGATGTCAGAACCAGTTTAACACCAGAGAAAATATCTGAGTCCCTTCCCAGCCTATACAGACAGAGCTCTTTTTGTTAACTTCTGAAAATAAAACCACCTGTGATTGTTAAAACCCGTGTGAATCCGCAGGAGGCGGCAGTGGGAGGAATGCTGGCACAGGCCAGCTCTGGGCATTTTGGCCACAGTACTGGTTTTGTTCTCTTCTTTAGGTGACATGGTGTTATAGATGCTGATGTTTTCACCAGTGTTTTCTCACAGAGCTGGTAGCAGGAAGGAGAAATGCTAACATGAATACACTTTGTTTCATCAATTTTAATGTCACTTCTAAATGTCATCTGTTCTTCAGTTACCTTTTTTTCTGAAGTGTTCTAAGTGGGTTAATGAGAAACAAAGCCCTTGCTTTCCCTCTCAAGTCTCTTTTAGTGAAAATAAAGTTAGAACTGCACTATCTTTTTCTTGTTAGGTAGCTTTATAGAATGCAGAGGGAAGACCAGGAGACTCTGAAGTACTTCTTTAAATTTGACATGAGTGTGATGTTGTATACTGTTCTTAGTTTGGATGAAGGTTTTCTGAAATTAAGAGAAATCTGGTGACATGTAAGTCCATCAGGTAAGACAGATCATTAAAGTTGTAGTAAGTGCATACTGTAATTATTTATAATTTTTAATCCTGCTTCCAGATCCTTGCTTATTTTAACTAAGCTAAGAGATGGAACCGTACACTAAAGAAAAAAAATCATCCTTGGGTCTTTGGTGTTCACATTTGTGTGAAAGAATCTAGGATGTTCCAAGAAAAGGCATCCGCCAATTGCATGGATATAGTAACAACATCTACTGAAGATGGTGCTTTCCAAAAAAAAGGCCACAGTGCACGAGTCCTTAGCCCAGAAGAAGTGGAAAAACTGGCAAAAGATCAGCTTTTGGTGTCTGAGTTCAAACAACTGAAACTGGAGAAAGAGGCACAGAAGAACTGGGATCTATTTTACAAAAGGAACAACACCAACTTCTTCAAAGACAGACATTGGACAACTAGAGAGTTTCAAGAGTTAAAGGCATGCCGTGAGGTGAGATCTATGCGCTTCTGCTGTAAAAGATGGGGTTGATTGTTTTCAATCAGTTGTTTCCAAAGGAGTTAATAATACTTAGAACAAAGCCATTTGGAGGTGTGCCCTATGTAATTAATTTTAATATCAAAGATAACTCCTCAGAATCAGATGCATCAGTTCAGTTTCAGTTTATAATTGGGCTGTACTGGATGGGGATGCTGTTCATAGCATCCTGGATGCCGAGATTGAAGTCTGGAATATTTGGTTTTTGAGTCCTAAGTAGACAGCTTGTCTCTCTGTGTGCAAGCTGGTGCACTTTAATTCGCTGCTTTAAAGAAAAGCATCCAGAATTGCAGGCTAATTGTGGAACATAGTTAAGAGGAATAGCCAGATGCATCTGTTGTTCCTTATAGCTGAATGAAAGGCAAGACAGAAATGGCACAAGTCTGTTGATTACTTAAGGGGTAGATGACTGAAAAAAATACTAATATATTCTAAAATGATTTCTAATTTTGCAGAAATCAAAATGTCTGGGTTTTAGTGTCAGATTATGCAGTGGCTGTCTACTTTGGTTTCTTTGAAGAATGGTAATTAAAATTGATTAGAGCTTTTAAAGTGCTGCTTGAACAGTGCCTCTGCTCATATGATGAGAAAACAAAAATGATGTGTTGTGTCTTACATTACTTCCTCCCTAGTTTGCAGATCAAAAACTGACCATTCTGGAAGCAGGCTGCGGGGTTGGGAACTGCTTGTTTCCACTCTTAGAAGAAGATCTGAATATCTTTGCATATGCCTGTGATTTCTCTCCTAGAGCTGTTGAGTATGTGAAGGTTGGTGTGATATTTGCAACTTCTTTTAGAGTGTTTTTTAGAAACTTCTAAAATTACAAATGACTGTAACAACAGACTTCTCTTGGCTTCCTTTTTGTAAGAAGGGTAGAATTTGCTTTGCCAAAAAAATGGAGACTGATGCATTTCAGTGGAGAGCCTATGTAAGAAGCCAAAACATTGCACAAGACTTGGCTTTTCAGTGTCAAATTAGAGCATTATGGTATATTGCATTATGGTATATTGCTTGAATGATTTATGAAGATAGTGTTTTTGATGAGCACTACTATATCTCTGCTGACTGTGCAGTATGAGCAAAATTTATTTGTGATGGAAGCTTGCCCTTAACAGAGGGAGTCCCAAGGAGAACCTTGAAACAAGGGTAGGAAAGTTATTATTAAAGAAATTTGTAACCTGATTAGGAGTAGATACGTTTACATTTAGTTGTAGGTACTGCAGTCCAAAGTTGAGCCTTGTAGCAGGGCTGGTGGGAACTTTGGGCTTTAGAAGTCTTTATTAAGTTCGCAATCCTGGGTAAATTCCTAAATATCTGTTAATTGAAAGCATTGTGATCAAGAACTACGAGACACAGCCAGCATTTGTCATGGGAAAGATGGGAAGAAATACATGTGGCAAACAGAAGAGGACAGCAGCTCCCTGGGATGCTGTGGCTGCACCCCAAGATAAGGTTGGGCTGAGCGTGTACCCTGCATTTTGGATGACTTAATGGCATCTGCCTCCACAGCTCTTGCTGAATTTATTTTTTGCCTAGACAGGGTTTTTTTCCACAGCAAAATTGTGGGCTAGAGCACCCCAGCTGCAGATTATGTGACAGGAACCCCAACTGTTTGCAGTCTATCTGTAGCTCAAGAGCTTTACTTTCATCACGCTGTAATATGTAACTTCTTTTAATTTATGTATTCTTTAAAGAGTAGAAGCAGGAGTAAAAGAGAAATGGTGTGTTTTCTGAATTGTCTTAATGTGCATTTCTTCTCAAATGCACAAGAACAGACTGTTCTACTAGGTGTAGTTGCACTATTGTAAGCAGCAAAGAATTTGTGATTGCAGTAGCTGCCTGTTGGAAGTTAATATTCTTTTGCAACTGTGTTTTGTGTCTCTCTCCTGATTAATTTCACAAGATTTTTACTTTATTGTAGCAACAAATGCTGCTAATTTTCAGTGAAAGCTTGCTCTTTTAATTTCCCTAGAAAAATGCCTTATATAGTGCTGAAAGATGTAAAGTGTTCCAGTGTGATCTTACCAAAGATGATCTTCTAGACAATATACCAGCAGATTCCGTGGATGTTGTCACACTTATATTTGTGCTTTCTGCCATTCATCCTGACAAAATGCATCTTGTCCTGAGGAACATTTACAAGGTAAAACCAGCTGATTTTACAGCCTTTAAAGCACTTTCTTTCTTTTTAGCTCAAAAGTACATTTTTTTTGGTGAGAAAATTACTCTCTTCCAATGGTGATTTTTGATATTACATTCCATGGATGTATTTTGTTAGTTCACCTAATATGCAGGACTAAGATATGTTTTACAATGTCCTTTTTTTTTTCTCCTAGTATTGTGAGATTGTTTGGATTGAGGGCTAATTCATGCCATCAGCCTAACAAAAAGGTATATAAAAGATGACCTTCATGTACCTGAGAGAGGCCTACAGGAAAGATGGAGAGAGATTTTTACAAGAAAGAACATGTAGTGACAAGGAAAGGGGGAATGGGTTAAAACTGAGAGTGGGTTTAGATTAGATAGTAGGAAGAAATTCTTTAGGTGGTGGTGGCACATGTTGCCCAGAGAAGTTGTGGATGCCCTACTCCTGGAAGTATTCAAGGCCAGGATAGATGGGGCTTTGAGCAACCTGATCTGGTGGAAGTTGTCCCTGCCCATGGTGATATTTCAGGTCCCTTCCGTCCCAGGCCACTCCATGACTCCCTGATTTTAAAGCTGTGACTTGGGTTGTATGCTATGAAGGATGTTTATATATTGCAGAGATGTCAGTGTTCTTAAGGTGTGAATGATAGTGAGCCAAAATTAACTTCCAGAGATACAGTGGTTTGCAGTTAGGATGTTGCTGTTGCTATTAAACACACTTGACCTGTGGTGATGTAACAGTGGAGTGTTCCGAAGTCAACATTCACCTAGAGCGACTCACCCCCTAAGCTGTCTTCGTTAGTTGATAGACTAGGATAGGCCCATCCAAAGGGTGGTTTAAACAACCTGAGTTGTGATTGTTCTGAATTTTCCTGTCATATATTGACTGCAGAGGAGAACAGTCAACATATTTTTTTACTTTTGCAGACGTGTGTATTAAGGGTCTTGTATTTTCTGATATAATTTGGCTTATTATCAGTAGTTAGAAAAAGGAGTATTAGGGATTTTTTTCGTATATTTTCAGCTGTTTTCCAAAATCAGGATTGGTTCTTGGCTCATACTTATGAAAGGGCTAATTACTGTTTTCTTTGTGGAGATGCCTGGATCATTCAAGTCACTTGTAGGTTTCTGCACAAATTGGCAAGTGCTCCTTTTCTCCTCTAACAAATACAGCTGGTATTTGATGACGTAGAAAAGTTACATGCATCAGATATCTAAGATCAGCATGTGCAATGACCATGTATTTATAAATTTTATACTCTTTATGGCTTGCTTTCTTTACCAAAAAACAATTTAAAAAATCCGTGATGTGTTTTTCTAAAATGATTTCTTATTTATTTCTCAACGTATTGGAACATTTTCTTTCTCCCGTGAAAAAAGATGTCATGATATTCTAAATATTATTGGTAACCATTAAAAAAAATAAGGTGTTAAACAGGATACTACCCAACAGAAAAAATGCCCTGATGGGAATTCTTGTTAAACTGTATGTTTTCTTCTTTCCTCTGTGTTTGAAGAGTGTTACTAATTTAGCTGATTGGCACCCAAACAGATATTCAAAAACTATTTGTAGTCTTTTGTTCATGGGGGAACATTAAGAGTCAATCCAGTTTTTACACAACTTTTTTGTTGCACAGGGAATTAATTGTATCTATAGCTACATCCACATATTTATCTATATGTAATATAGATATTTATCTCACTGTTGTATTGACTGTGTTAGTCTACCTTGTCTTAGTTATCTATGTCTGTGTGTGTACACAAATAAATATACCTATATATGACTGAATCTGTTTAGCTCATTAAAGCACGTGTGTATTATGTGACAGGTATTAAAGCCAGGCAAGTGTGTCCTGTTCCGAGACTATGGCCTGTATGATCATGCAATGCTCAGGTTTAAATCTGGCAGCAAACTTGGGGAGAACTTTTATGTCAGACAAGATGGGACAAGGTCATATTTTTTTACTGAAGGTAAGGCATACTGTGGAGTGCTTTCTTTTCTGTGAATCTTCTGTTTGAAGTTGCTCCAGGGAAAGGCCAACATGCCCATGGAAGTTTTATTTTGTGTGGATGAACTGTTGAATTGTGGTTTATTTCATTTACCATCCTTTTTGGGAAGAAGCAGTTATTTAGACTGGCAGAACTTTGTGGAGCACCCTCTTGTTTACAGGCTTGTTGTATGTGCTATAATGCTCCAAGAGCAGCAGTTTCTGAATTTGCTGAATTTCATTCAGATTTGTTACCTAAAGGGAAAAGACCAATGTTCAGTAAGAGAATTGATAATCTTCATGGAGCAAGTAAGCAGTTCTTTTGGCATCATTCTTTGTGCAGGGCTATTTCTGGTGTGCAGGATGAGGTCGATTGACTTCTAAAAGCAGAACTGTGACTGCAGTGCTGAGAAGCTCAGCAAATCCTGCTGGGGTAGCACTGACTAGCTGTGGTCACTCTGTCTTCAGGGGTTTGTTTT
This sequence comes from Eopsaltria australis, assembly GCA_034509425.1. NCBI lineage: Eukaryota > Metazoa > Chordata > Aves > Passeriformes > Petroicidae > Eopsaltria > Eopsaltria australis. Next base: position 4,161,725 of record JAVTVJ010000105.1, read on the forward strand.
TTAGTGAACATGATGCAAAAAACCATTTCCATGTGATACAGTATTTAGTTTTTGTTCAGTGCTCATCATGGTTTAGGAGGAAGGGTAATTACTGCAGTTTACTGGTGGAGAGTTTGAAGCCCAGAGACATGAAGGAATTTGCTAAGACTCTCGCAATGAATTGGGATTATAGCTTGTCTATAGCTTCTAACTCCCAATTCCTCACGTTAAACTCATTGCTCCCCCCTATCACTTGTAGAGCATTGTGTAATAAGAACTGTGAATTTATTTCTGTGGGACTCTTTGTTCTTAGTCTAAAGCAAAATACAGCCACTGAAGAGACCGATTTGGAGCCAAGTAAATGTTATTCATATTTTATGCCATAACATATTACCTAATTGCTTCTGATATATAAAAACCATTAATCTTGTCTGAGCTCCCCCTATTCTTCATATGACAATGATGAAATCTAAGATAATGCAGGCTGTGCTGCAGCTTCATTGAAGCATTTCTAGAACTGTTATTTATTGAGTGATTTTTAATTCTGTTTAAACAATTAGCTCTTACAAAGAGAATGGATGCTAAAGGGAACAAACAGGAGACTGACCTAGGTGTGGAATTTTAAATCCCATTTTTATTGTGTTTTAGAATGATTGCTGAATGAGAAGTTCCTTGCTAGTATGCATGTTTCTCTTGGGAGAAGAATTGAGGTAGAGATGAGGAAGAGGAAGGAAGGAGAAAAGAGAGAATTTATTTTATATTGCTCGTGTCAGCAATTGTTTTTCCTTGGGCTGGTCTGTGACTGTCTCATGGATCACCTCTACTCCCACTTTTAATCATTCTGATCTCTTTCATTTCACAGATTTTCATAGGAACATTGCTTAATGCTTGAGAATTCTTTTGTTACTGGAGACATGACTCCCATCATTTCTACAGGGGTTGCAACCCTTGCTATTTTTTATTTCTTCATCACTGCATTGGTACACCAAGTGATTGCTCCATGGGGTGATTTGAATGATACTTATTTATAATATGTCTGGCCTCAGATAACAGCCCAGGACTTTTTCCATAGAAAAAAAAAAAATCCATTGTACTAGTGTTTGAAATAATATTATTAAATTTGTGGAGGAATGTGTGGTTGTAGTTTTGTGTTACGAAATATGTGCAACTTCCTCACAATGAGATTTCAATAGGCCCACAACTGAGTGCTGTTTATTTATATTTCATTGGTGTGGGTCTCCCATTCTATGTGAACACACAATGTCTACAGCCATGGTGGGCTTGGGTTGATAAAAGCCTGCAGTGCCACCAGAGTGGGTGGTCTCATTTTCCTCAACACCCCATCTCTTGTGGTGCTTCCTGTACCTACACGATCACTGTTTCATTGAGCCAATCCCCCTGAGCAGTGAGAAATGGAATATCTTTGTTTTCTATCAAGTAATACAAGTTTAGAACAGTTTAAATTTACTGTGAAATTGCTGCCTGAGTAAGTGGATTCAGGTGCAGGAAAGGAAAAATGATTTTTAATCAACATGACAAGTCAGTAGCATTAGCAGACCTTCCTGCCTCATAGATCACCCTGTTTGTGAGGTGCTTCTGCCTTCCTTAAGGGAGATATGCTTTGAGTAAATTTTTTCGTTTATGGAAAACACTTTCAGTTCAACTTAGTGGAGTCTTGGTACCACCATATCCCCTTTGCCATTTTGTCTGTTTTTCTGTTGAGCAATTGCGTATAACAAAGGGTGTTATTCTTCCCTGAGCAGAGGTGCATCTGCACAGCTGGATTACCTTTGAAATATTTATGATAAGTGATGTATTCAGCTAGTGAAGGTCAGCTGCACAAAGGGAAAATGCACTGGTGTCAGTCACAATGAGAATGACAGGGCTTAATAAAAATAAGAGATGTGGCAATTTTTGGAAATTCAACTGAGTAACTAGCTTAAGCTCCAGTTTTACAAGCTGTTTTGCTTAGGTTGGTGTTTCTAAAGGAGATCTTTATTGATTTTTGTTCAGCAGTCTGCCCACATAGAACAGCTTGAAATCTGAAGGCCTGTGTGATTTTCATGCTGTAACACATAAGAACATATGCTTATATAAATGCTGTCTGGTGTTTTAAAAATAGCTTAAACATAATATTTCATCTTTTTTTTTTTTCTATTTATTCTCTTCCAGAGTTCTTATCTCAGCTTTTCAAGGCTGAGGGATATGAGCAAGTGGTCAATGAATATGTGCAGCGAGAAACTGTGAATAGGAAAGAAGACTTGCGTGTTCCAAGAGTTTTTCTTCAAAGCAAATTTCAAAAGCCTTTCAGTGAGACATAAGTTCTTGCTGATTGGCAACAGCATTGCTTGTTTGAAATGGAAGCTAGCACATAAGCTGTGTGCTCATCTTTCTGATGAACCAAAAATGACTGCATCCAGTACCTCTTGTTGGTTTCCATCCTAGGATACAAAACATGAATGCTATTTCTAATTCAGTTTTAAGATGGTTTAGTGATGCAGTCAACCTGTTGAGTATCTGTATTCCTGCTTCTAAAATAAAACCTGTGCAACATTTTTGGAGGATCAGGTAAAGCATATAAATATGGTGAATTTTAAGCTTTAGTTTTCATTAGTTATTATCATAACTGCTACTTCCATTTTTATTAAAAACTATTTTTAATAAGTATCCTGTGTTTCCTGTCACTTGTGATTTTTGAGGCTTGTTGAAGTTAGAATATTTCATTTACTTTCAGTACTTGTAGGACTTTGGAGTATACTTTCTCATATACAGGAATGAAACAGGCTCAGTGAGCAGTATAGTGTAGGCTGCCTTAATATTTTAATAATGGTATCTTTTTAATATACTCAGCTGTTAGATGTGTAAACAAATGTTTCTATTCTAAACAAGATCCTAATTTATCTGATTTCATGCTTGAAGAAGCATGTTTGTGGATCAGATTGTATTTATCCCTAATTAATTTAAGACGTTCTTCATTTGATGTGCAGAAATATTTGAAGTCTTGCAAGTCAGTTTCCTGTTTGGAACTGAAATCAGCAAGTCAGGAGTACTTTCTTTGATATGAAGTATAGCCAGCTGCTTCTTTCCTGGGCAGAGGTCTTAATTCTTTTCCATCACTCTCAGGAAAGTTGTGTTGGTCTTTGCTCTTCCTGCCACTTAAAGCCACTGTACTGTTGCTGCTGCGGACTTCACTGCTTGAAGGAACTTCATCCTTTTCTTACAGCTCTTTGCACTGTGACACTTTGCACTGCAGGATCTTTTCTGTGTTCTTGGATGATGTAGTTCCAAAATCATGCCTGGGTCTTTAACCTGTATTTTTAACAGCTGCTCTGCAGCAGAGGAAGCCCAGAAGTATCCGGTGCCTTGTGCAATGGCTGTGCTGATCCTGTGTAATGTACACAGTTTGCAACAGGGGAAATTCCAGTGAAATTCTGCGGGGAGGTCAAATACTGGGGCAGGCTCAGAGAAGTTGTGGAGCCTTCGTTCTTGGGAATACTAAGAATAAGACCAGTCAAGGCCTTGAGCACCCTGTGACTTTGAGGGTGGCCCTGCTCTGAGTAGGGATTTAATCTCTGGCTGTATATATGAGTATGTGATTGATTGACTCAAGCTGTCATTCCACTGGACTTGTGTATTGCTACATGATCCAGTCATACACATCTGATGTGGACCAGAGGCGATTTTTGCCCTGTGTATGACAAAGTACACATAGAATATAATAATGTTTTTTTTTTTCCAGGTTCCTATGTTACATACTGGCTGTATGTTCATGGAAAGAAAAAAGTAATAATTTTCCAGCCTAAAGCTCAATGTTACAAAGTTAACCAGTCAAAAATTTGAGCTGCCTAAGGTCTTACTCAGTTGATATGGTTAGAAGTAAATTTGCAACAGATCATTGCTTCGTGTCAGGACACCACAGGTTTTTTTTTGTCTGATACCATGAGCCCCACAGCTGAATTTATTGTATCACAAATCTTTGGCCTCAGAGGAAAAAATGCTTAAATCACGCACAATTCTCCTAATGACTCTTTGAGGAGGGTTATTACATGTCATCTCCTTTTTTTTATGGAGGTTATTATCCAGAGATTTATGCATTGCTGACCCCTACTGTGCAACCCATTAGCTCTTTCTGCCATGCTAATAATAAATATCTAGTAACATTTATAGTAAATGAAGAGCTATGCTAAAAAGGGATATAACAATGACAGCACTATTCTAATCTATCATTATTTGGTGGCTTTCATCAGCACATGTTCATCTGTAGCACAGCAGTTTTGCAATGACTACATGCAGTCTGAGCTCTGTTGGTATTTAGTGGTGTTTGAAGTCTGTAACCCCAAGTGCCTTTCTGGACTGGAGGTTTGGTCCTTTTGGAGTACACAGCACACAAATGAGTCTGAAGGAATGCTTTGTGTGGTGCCTCATCATGGTGCTGTGCGCTTGTCATCATGTGCAGCTATTCATCCCCAAAAGGGAAATGAGATGTAGGCAAGGATCAAAAATATTAATCAGAAGGCTTGAGTCAGCCTAATAGATTGAGCTGCAGACAGCCACTGAGTTCCTCTTTGACTGAACTAACTGTTGCCATCACAATAATACATGTTTTTGTGTGTGGCTGTAGCATCTATTTCTGTGTACACTTTTGAGTGTAGCAGCATGTTAAATGGAGAGCAGTATTTCTAACTTCTTTATTATATCTCATTCAGTCTCATTTCCAGTCAGACATGGAAAAAAAAGTATGCATGCATTAATGCACCTGCCAGAAAGATCTTCTGCTGTAGTTCTCATAAAGCAGATGTAATTTTGAGGTGAATGGTCAGAAAGGTTAATTTGGTTTCTATGACTCTGCTTCTGTGAACTTTAAATCATGGCAATTTTTTTGTAACTGTGGTAAAGTTTGAGGAAGTTGAGTCAGCTTTAAGAAATCCTTGCCTCATCATGTGAGACACAGTAACTGCTGGGGTGCATGTGAGTGCTGGAGTGGTGAGTAAAGGGAATCTACTCCCCCCAACTCTTCATCCTTTCCAAGCTCAAGTAAGCTCACCAGCAGCACACGCCAAGGATTCCTGTGCCTAGTATCCTCACTTGAACAAAATGCAGTGATAGGACAAGGAATTACTGGTTCAGACTGAAAAGGGGGAAATTTAAGGTAGATATATGGAAGAAATTCTTTACTGTGAGCGTGGTGAAGCACCAGAACAGGTTGCCCATAGAAACTGTGGATGCTCCATCCCTGGTAGTGTTCAAAGCCAGGCTGGAGGGGGCTCTGAGCAACCTGGGTTAGTGGAAGTTGACCCTGCCCATGGCAAGGGGATTGGAATTAGGTGATCTTTAAGGTCCTTTCCAATCCAAACCATTCTGTGTAGAACTGTCCTTAGGAGATGTAGTAATCAGGGATAATGGTGTTAAAATGACACGAAAAAGCATACATGCACTGAATCATGCTCACCTTGCACAAGCAAGCTACTATGCTGTGATTGTAATAAACGTCCTGATTGTTCCTTGATTGTTGTCTGCAATCAATGGAGGCTGCTGAGATGACTCAGTTGTCTGTAGAAGACCTACTTTTTGTTCCCCTTAAGCTGAGCTAGCTGCTCTATTTGGCAAGTATAAGTAGTAAGTTCCTTTATGCCAACACCTGGTTCTGAGCATTATTTAGGATAGAAGCAAATAATTGTTGAAGTAATGGGACTGAGAAAACCCATTTTTTAAAAAATTATTTGGTGCCCTGTGCTTACATTCTCTGATGTTTAATAAAGTATGAACTTGGATTAAGGCTTTTCCTGAAGTCAGGGCATCCTAAATGCCACTTTTCAATGTGGGATTCTCTGATGTCTCCTCCTGGAATTGGACAGCGTGTATTAAGGAATAATGTTTTCTGATGTCTGACAACAAGGTATGACTGGACAGAAATCCACACAGGTACTATGTCTATACTCTATGGATGGCTGAACTTTCTTTCTTTAGAAATATGCACTACTGAGAAAAAAAATTTGAACTTTGAAGTGATAGTATCACAGCAGGTTTTATGTGCTTCATTTGATAGCTAAAAAGCTATTTCAGGTGCATCTTTCCTTGGGTTCCAAAGGCAGAATATGTAAGTAATTAATATAATACTAGAGTCACGGTTGATTGTGCATCACTTCTATGAAACCAAGTGCTATAAAAATGGGACCTGAAACTCCAGCAGCAGTCAACTGTAAAACATACAGCCTTGGTCTCATCGGAGAAAACTGGGAGGTGAAATCTGAAAGGTCATTTTTATGCTCACCTGATATAATTTTTTTTTTGCTTGACCTGTTGTACATGTCATACATGTCAACATGTTATACATGTGAATATACTGAGAGATTACAAATTAGGAAATTCTTTATGGAAGAGTTATTTGAAATATATATATTTGGAGAGGATATCAGTGTTGAGCATCAGTGTGTGAAGGAAAAATGGTAAGATTAAGTTTCTGAGGAAAAAATCTCCTGAGTTTCACAGACCAGGGATGACATAAAATTAAATAAGCTGTTCATCTAAAAAGTGAAATTTTGGAAATGAAAGCCTGCAGGTTCCAAAATTAGACTGATGTTCCAGGGAGGCAGGAAGGCGGCATCTGATTGTGTGTGATGTTAGTAATACACGCAAGACTCTGTGGGAAGCAGAATTTTATATAGGAAAGATATTGCTGAGATACAATTAGTAAAAATAGACAAGTATTTTTTGAGGAGTTTTACCTGGCCATACTGGTTATGATTGTTATTAGGAAAAATTGTGAGCCATTTCAAACATTTGTGAGCAAACATTTGCTAGTTATACATACTGCAAAAACATCTGGCCCTTGGGTGCAGTAGGCTCAGGATATGAGTATGTTTGTGCTCTGTGTTTGTAATGTGAGTTCATTTATTAGAACAAAGGCTGATGATGAGCCTGCACCGTGGGGAGGCACACAGAGGCATTGCTTGCAAAGATAGAAGCTATTAGCCAGGTAAGATGTTCCATTAGAGAACCCTTTTCATTCCCACTTCCTAGGCTGATGTGCACCATTCACTGTGCTTGCAGCAGGGTGCTGTGAAATCCGGGAAGACAAGGGCACAAGAAAAAGACTACATGATTCTTCCAAATGAATAGTGGTTTTGTGTATTTCTACTTAAATGATTCTCTTTGGGACCATTTACCCTCTTTTCCAGCAAATTTTAGATCTCATCCTTGGAAAATTTGATTGCTTTTGAAGGTCTTTGCCAAAGATAAAGGTTTAACTTGCATGCGTGTAAAATATATGATGTGCAATATTTAGAAAGGCAGCTGTATGACTGAAAATATAAATCCAGCTCTGTTTTCCTCCTTTGACTTGTAAGAAGCTTTGTACTTCACTGTCACTTCAGTACTTTTTCACAGTTCCCACTTTGGGGTGCTGTGCTGTTTTAAGTTTGATGGCACCAATCAACTGCAGCTCTGGTTTCTGATGCCTGTGGCATCCAGCGAACTTAGAATAGGAATAAATGAGGGTAATTACAGGGAATAGCCAGAAAGTAGGCAAATTACAAGTAGACAAGACTGCCTACTGTCTAGGCTCCACTCAGTATTCTTCCCCAGCCCATTTCTCTGGACCCTTGGATTTCTGTTGTAAACTTGATACAGCAGAGAAGCTGCTGTTCAAGGGGATAATGATATCTTCATACATATGGGATTGTTGTGCATCTGAAATTAAAGGATATTCATGTACTTTTTTTGGTTTTTTTTTTCCCCCAAGTTTGGCTTCAAACTTTTGTGTGAAATAGGACACTTAATTGGAATTTTTATCATCTAAAAAAAGCCTTTTTCATTAAAATGTAACAGACCTGTTCCTATTTTGCTAAAACCAGAGTGTTCAAAAGCAGGATGGAAGAAGATAAGAAGAGAAGAAAGGAGGTTTGTTTTTGTCACAAAACTAAGAAATGTTCTGTTCTATTTATTTTATTTGCAAACCAAATTTCATTGGAACATGAAAACAGTTTGAAGAAGCCTCAAAACCATTGCCACCATTTTTTCAGAACTACCTTCAGAAAGATAGTTCTGAAATCCTGTACAACTTCATGAACTTGGCTGTGACCATCTGGGTGAAGTCTCTAATCACAGATTTCACATTCACCATTTGAAGGTGCTTGGTTGTGTCCTTTAGGACCTGGCCTCAGGGAGCATCACATTTGTGATCTCTTGACTAGGTGAATCTGAGTCACTGAAAGGTGAATATGCAGATGTTTGGACTTGCCACCTGGTACAGTAGCATGCCCTCTTTGCTCCATACAGTGTGTGCCACTGAAGACTTTTGCTGGCTTTGGATCAGCTTCCATTAATAGTTTCAGGCTTTGGTTTTGTTTTTGAAAGCAGCTAATAAATTAAGGATCATCAATTATCTGTATATTCTTGACCTGTTCTTGCCTGGGAAACAAAAGCCTGTTAGAAATAAGGGTAATATTCAGAAGAGACAAGAGCCCACCTCAAAGTAAGCTGAAACAATCAAGCTAATACAGAGCCAGAATGTATTTTAGAAATAGTGAAAAATCTTCCTCTTACAGACTTTTCCTCTATACAAAATAATAACCTGCCCCTAGGCTTAAGGGTTCCTTTCCAAGCTACTTTCCAATTTTCAAAACCCATAAACCTTAAAGAAAAAGAAAATACCATGGACAGACCCTACAGCATTAACCACATGCATCTCCTGAAGCAGGGCAGTGATGCTCTCAAAAGCCCACTGAAGAGCTGGTAAGCTTAGCAGCTGAGGGCTTTAACCTTAATTCCATAACGCACAGTTTATACTTCATTTTCACTGACTTCTTTATGGGACATCCTTGCCTGATGCAGTCACCAATAGTAGATCAGTGGGATAGAATGATTTTGCAGTTAGATCTTAAGATCTATCAGTATTTCTGTAAAAAAAAAAAAGGTTACTTGTGAATGACTGATGAAGGAGTGAGATTGTTTTGTTAATGCTGGCAGCAACATAGTTTGTTCATTTGCAAGACCAGCCTATTGTTTGGCAGGAAATTCAGAGTCAGGCTGCATTTTGTAGTACTGTAAAAAAACCCCAAAATTAATATCCTTGTCTTTAAAAAAAAAACTTCCAAAAATTTCAAGAGGGGACCTTGAATGTGCCTGGCATGTTCAAACAACATGCAACTAAAACTGTAGCAACTAAAACTGTAGCTGCAACAGTGGCATTATTCATATTTAAATACCAAACAAAGCTGAAGATGTGCAGTGCCAAACTTTGTTCCAGAGACACTGAAATGGTTTTGCAGCACAGGTAGCAGTAGTGTAACTCTGTGTTACTGTGATGATACAGTTTTTGCTTCATGTAGCCTTGTAGAGAATTGTGAATATGTTGCTGCTGATTACATTCATAAATATGAATAAATATGAGTAAAGTATGACGCATAAATATAAGCAAAGTATGAGAAATTTTCTTTAGTGGCTTGATTGACAATTCCTGGAGCCTTTCATACCATATGTCCTTACTTTAGCTAATTTTATATTGCTACTGATTTTTATGGTGTGTGTGTGTTTAAATATTACAGGACATTGAAAGAAATATAAATTGCTGAAATTGTAGATTGTGCAGTACGACAGGGGAGTCTCAGAAACCAGGGTGAATGGAGCCCAAATGCCAAGTTTAACACATGTCATCTTCTGACGAGAATTCTATTGAACAAACCCCTTTAAAAATGTTCACTGCATGCTTGTTGTGGTGATGTCTGGGAACCCTTGAATGAGACAGCATTTTTCTAGGTGCTGTGGACTCGGAGAGTAAGAGACAATACCTGTCCTAAAAATTGTAATCTTTCAGTTATGCAAGATGGGTAAGAAGAGGAAGAAAGGACATCCCCCTTGTGGTAAGAGGTGGATATTGATATTTTCCCTACTTCAAATTTAAATTAGTGTGAAAATGGGACCGAAGAAATGATTTCCCATATCTTGGTTCACTGTCTAACTAGCAAGCCATCTTGATGCAGAGCAGATCCTTTATTAATCAGATACTGGCTCTGATGAAGGAAAATCTTGTTCCTGAATGACTTGTCACTGCAATTTGAATGACAAGAGTACCATTCCCAGCCCTGCTGTTGGTTTCCTGGGTGACTTCAAGCCTTTACTCTCACCTTCTGCCCTGTAGGGAAAAGGGAAGGATCTTGGAGTGAAAAATTGAAGAATCATGAAATTGTTTAGGTTGGAAAAAACCCTTAAGATCATTGAGTCCAAATGTTAACCCAGCACTGCCAAGTCCACCACTAAACCATGTAGGAGAGGTGGGCAAGGAGGAGAGAAGTATATCGAAGTGTCTTAAGTGATACAAAATAATTTTAGTTTTAGTGGCAGAGTTTCAGTTACAATTGCATGGTGCAAGGAGCAGACCTTGTAATAAAAATTGTTAGTTCATTATGAGAAGTGTCAGTGCTGCTCTTTGCCTGATCTCTCCTGTCTTTCTTTTCTGTTCCTGGTTAGAACTCTTGTGGAGTCCATAGGGAAGTTGGAGTGTTGGTTATACCTGTGTTCATGTTGTTTGAAATGCAGTGAAAAAGGAATAGGTTCTTCTACCATCAGCTGTTCTGCAAAATATTTATCTTCTTTCTAGACTGTTGCTATTTTGTCAAGCTCTTGTCTGGCCTGGTCTTACTCTCATGTTTTATCAATAAATATGGAGATCTTATCATGAAGTTACTTACTCATGCAAAAGTTGGATTTTATTTTTTTACTCTTCTTTGCTGCATAAGTACAGTTCAGTAAAAAAGGTGAAGGAAGGGTGTTTGGGATTTTTTTCACAAGGTGGCACTAGCCACTAACCAGTGCTACCTTCCTTTTAGTCCCAGCATTGAATTGGCCAAATCTGCAATAGGGTGGTAGGAAGAGCTGGTAATGATTAACTATAGACCAGACAACTGAGAATGTTTTCTTACATGCAGTCTTTTTGTCTACTTAAATAACACTTGGATAACAAAGAAAGAAAAAACTTTTTATAAAAGAAAATATAGTGGCATCTCAGAGATACTTGATATTTAGAGGGAATATTCTTAGCACAATGTGAGGGAGAGTAAGGTGAAATACTATTACTGTTAATGGCAGCTGGGATTCTAATTGTCTCTAGCCAAAAGGCAATAATTTATTGCATTGACAACTTGCTGTTTGTTTCTATTTCATTTGTGTCCCACTATGTTGATACCTTAGAAACTGCAGTGCTTTGTACAAATTTCTAATTGCAGTGCCTTAATACAGTATTACTTTAATTATACAAAAATATCAGGCAAATATCTGTTTATATTAACTGCTGCCATTTTCTTCCCACTTCTTTTGTTTTATAGATGAGCTGCTCTCCAGTTGAGCAGCCTTTCAGAGATGCACAGGATGCACATGACCAGAGAGGCAGTATCTCTCTCATTAATTACTGTGTGAAGTCAGCTGTAGTTTAGTTTGCCATTTTACAGTTTCTCCTACTTTAGTAATCCCCATTTTGTCTCTGGCAAGCCCTTCTCATTTCAAGGGAAAGAGGAAGAATAGAATAAAATTACATTTACATATTGCTGGCTTTATATCTCACTTTAAGCATGGTGTGTTCAGTATAATCCATCACTGCTAATAAGCTACATGTAAAATTGCCTCAACTGCATTTTATGCAACAGTAATTCTTTTGGATATTAAATATTTGATTTAGTGTAAATGCTAATAGCTGCCAGTGCAGAAACTGATTTGTAAGAACATAGCTCCTCTCCTTGCTTTTCTTACACCTTCCCTTCTCTTTATTTAGAACTGGCTTCTCCTTGCCTTTTGCACAAGTGAGTGGGATGTGCCAACCCCAAAATAAGCGACTTCATGGAAAGGCTTCTATGAATGAAACCCATCACCAAGCAAAGTGCAGAGGCTGTATCCAAATGGCTCCTTCCCAGCAACTGGATGGTAGGCAGAAAGGGAACAGACTGAGAGCTGCTTTTTCCTGCTTCCCAAGCCAGTGGTAAGTGGGACTAGCAGGTGTGTTCAGCCCAGGAGAAGTGCCACAAAGGACCTGCTTCCCAGGGGCAGCCTCTTCAGGCACAGTTCTTTCTTTCCTGGCCCCTCTCCAAGCCTATCTACTAATGCATCTGGTGGGCTGTCTTGCTCAGAGCCTTCTTACTTGTTATTGAGGGCCTGAACTTACAAAGCGCCGAGTTGTGCCATCAGCTTCTACTGACTTTCATGGATGGACCACACCATACCACAGATTTGGGCCTTGAGACATGTCAGGAAAAGGTTACTTTGATGGGGAACAACAGTAGGGGTTAAAATGTGAATATTAATACTGTGGTACTGGACTTATGGTACATGATGTTATTCTTCCTTCCCTTTCCACCAAACTTGCCCTGATTTTCACCATGTAGAAGTAGCACCTGGCCTACCACTTCCTCTCTAAATACTCAGTGATCAAAAAGAAATTGTGTCATTGTCATATCAAACATTCATTTGTCTGTACAGGCTGAGAGAGCAGCAGACCCAGAGTGTGCTGGTGTATTTGGGCAGGACAAGAAGTCTTTCCTCCTTGGTTAACACAGGCTGCTGGGGTTTCACAGCTGTGGGACTGTGAGGTTTCCCTAGTTATGTCAGGATTGTGTTCACTAGACACTGAAACAGAGGTGGAGCAGGGGTGTTGAGTGTTACCTGGACTGTGGTGTTTCTCTTGGCAGGCAGGTGTGTGTCCCTGTCTGTGGATGCGAGGAGCCATGGCCAGCTCACAAGGGAGAAGGATGAGACTGGAGGTTTGCATTCTGCAGTGCTGGCACCAAGGTGTTCAGAGCCAACAACTGTGCAGCCTGCAAGAGAGATACTAAAACTGACACCTGTTCTTTGTTCAACAGGTTAGATGATCCTGGTACACATTGCTGAGGCTGCATCCAGTACAAAGCTGGAGGCAGCACTATAACCTCAGCCTTCCTATTCCCCACCTCTCCAGCACTCCTTAGCACCAGGCAGCACAGTAGAATCCCTCGGACAATTTGAATCCAGGATGTGCAGTGCTTTCCTCAGCTCCCAGTCTCACAGCCTCTTCCTTTCTGCCATGTTCTCAGCGTGAAACTGGGAACAAAGGGCATCTGGGGGCCTGCAGCGTGGCTGCTCCCTCCTGTCCCCACAGCAGGAGAATGGAAGCACGACTGCTCTGTGTCAGAACTAATCGCTGGTCACAGCTGTCCCCGAGGCTGTGCTGGATTGTTGTACCCAGGAGAAACCGTGGCACGAGCAGTTGGAAGGGGATGCTGTGCTATGTGGAGGCTCACATTGTGCCAGGCTAAGCAATTAGGGCTCGTCCACTGAATACAGCAGACTGTGACCAGGCTTCTTGGCACTGTGTGACTATTGTACAGCAGATGGTACACGGGGTATAATGGACTAAGAAAATATTCTGAGTGGGGAAAATGTCACAGCTAAAAATGGCACCACAGCTGACGTTGCTCTGGAAAAGCAGAGGCCAACTGTAAAAGCCTTTTATGCAGGCAGTGGGTACCAGCAAAAGATGAAGACAGTCATAAGACTATTTTTTTTCCTCCCATTCTGAATCAGTTGATATGTCAGAGACTTTCGCATTGTGACCGAGTAAAGCTAAGAGGTGAAGAATGCATTTTCCTGTTCTGTTTTTAATACATAAATACAAATTGAAAATGCAAACTGAGACACCAGTTTTTTCCATTGAGGGAGTTAATGTGGTCCCTGATGAATTGCCATGCACTGAGTGGGGTCTGAGACAAAGCTCTCAGAGAACATTATTACTAGACAACACAAAACTGACCAGTTATATTGATCAATTATAGTTTGCAAGGCAGAGGGAACCCCCCGGGCTGGTTTATGAAGTTTAAGAAGGTTGAACTGTCCAGTACTGTAGAGGTACTAGAAAATGAAATCTACAGACTACAAGAAATGCAGAAAGGCATGCCAGAACTCAAAATGTGCTGATGCAGAGACTTTGGCAGACATTGTTAGCCAAGACAATGCAGCATTTGACAGAAAGCTGCAAAAACACCCATGGGTTGTATTACTTCCCAATGGAATGCAATGAGTATAGGTTGGACTGGAGGATAGTGAGCTTCAGGAAGAAAGGAAAAGTGGATGCTGCTTCAGCTGAAGCAAATCTCTCCTAAACCCCATAGTTGTGTTAGCAAAGAGGTAGCCAGTGGGTCACAAGCTGATATGAACCACAAATATAGGAATATCAACATAGGCACAGTGCTGATATGACTGAAGAGAAAGAGATAAAGCTTAAGTGATGAGAGTAAGGGATGCAAATTGACAATCTTGGTAAGTTGTGAGTGGGCTCTATTAGTTTGCTGTGTGCAGAAGTGGGGAGGATACTAATTGATATGGGAATCTGTGACTTCCCTACTTGTTGACCTCCTCAGGTGAACATGTCATTAGACAGGGAGGAAGCAAAATAAATAAAAAATTGAGAGTGTGTTCACAGATCAGCAGTATTTGTAACACAGCACCAAACAGAGACAGCCCCACTGTCCCATACCATTAGTATAGCTCTCCTTGCCCTGAGGCAGAAGTCTGGGCATAGACAGGCAAATTGATTACACTGTGAATCACAAAATCAATAGGGGAGTTAACAACATAGATACCCATTTGCTTATTGTTCTGAGAGAAGGCAGAAATCCAGAATTATCCACTTCATATATGAACTCAAAGAAATTTAATAAGCATTTAGAAATGGAGCATTTTTCCATGTCCTGGAAGAAAAATGCTTGAAGAATTCAATTTTTTTTTTTTTTAAATGGTGCACTGGCAAAGCTCTGAAAGCCTAAAAAGATTGCATACATGCATTTAAACCTTGTGCATTGCTGGGACACTGCTTTCTCACATAAACTGTGGGACTTGGATCTGCAGCATGGCCCCCAAATGACTGAATGTTGGGATAATCTTGTTTGTGCACCATTTCCCCTTCCCTCTCTTTAAGTCCTTGTTTTCATTAAAAAGGAGAATAGCTGTGCAGCAGAAAGCCAGAAGGGTCTTCATGGGCACTCCTTTGTGGCTGTGTTACTGAGTATACTCATCCTGATAGCCTTAAGATACCACTTGGGAATTCTTGGCTCCTGAGGAATTTCAGCAGAAAATACAAAGGACAGTAAATGGTGAGGGGAGCAAATGTTCCTACAGAGCAGTGCTTTGGCAGCCTGGGTCACTGCCTGGGTCTCCTTCTGTGAGACAGTGGTGAGACAGATATTGTACTCACTGATGCAAGCTCTGAGTGATCAGGCCAGTGCAGTGTGTGGATGCTGAGGAGCACTGGCTGTGCATGGTTGGGAAGGCAGCAGAGCTGCACTTTTTGGGAGGTTCCTCTGCAGAGTCCCACATTGCACAGGGGTACATGGTTGCAGCCAGCAGACTGCACAAGGCAGACCTCTATGCCTGCTTGGCTCAGGATGATTTCTGACTCAGGAAATCGAGCCCATCAACAAGGCATCTCCTATCCAGCCCTTTTCCCCATTTTCCATAATGTCCTTCTTTATAATCCTCCTACCCTTAAGTAAATTGACTTGCCTGGCTTTTTCCCTTCAGTGATGCAATCTACCATGTAACTAACACTTGTTATCTGTATGTGATAAACATTTCCTTCCTTCTCTAGCTTATTGTCTTTAGACTGCAAATATTTGAGGGCAGGTTTGATTTCATGTATGTTTACGTGGTACTTAGAAGAGCAGAATCCGAATTTGGGCTGAAACTATAAGGATTATGTAATCCCTGTTCTTATTTTTTATTTGTAAAAGTTCTACTGGTAGAGGCTCTGGGAAAAGCACTGCTACTTCCACTGGCCTTGGTTCCTGCTGTGCCTCATTTGCGTTGAGGATGTGTTGGAGGAAATTGCTCTACACACAACATGGAGTTAATTGCACTTTATCATACTCTTATTCAACATCTCTCTTTTATTTTTTTCTTTTAATTTCTCCTTTTTTCTGTTAAGCCCTCACAAAAATGTAGACAATTCACAATATTTTTCTTTTATGAGCAGTAAGAGCCTTCTCTGTCTCCTTGTTATGCTGACTAATGAGTTCAAACAGTTTCACATCACTCTTCACATACAGCTCAGCACAGTATGTCATCCCGTCTCTTCCCTTCAGCCATTTGCTCCCATCTCAGCAAATTCTTAGCCTAAAAAAGATCCTAAATTGCATTAATTGGTCTGTGAGCCAACATGTAATGCAGCCTGATTTGTGAGGCTGCACAGAAAGAGGGGAAACCTCATTCATTGTAAGCTAAAGTTCTAATTTCTTTTAGCCAAGTGGTGCTTACGGATATTTGTGCAAAGAAAGCACCTGTGCTCTGTAAAACCAGTCCCAGTGCTTATTTCCCAATTTTGGGTCATGTTCCCTTCAGAAAGTAGGCGTGAGAGGAAGAGCAGCCCAGCTGAAGAGAAGTGAGAGATTTGAAGACAGAAGAATTATGTTTGGATTACTGTTGGTGACATATAAGAAAAAGCAGAGGGGCTGGTGGGCTTCTGGTTTTGTTCCAAAAACCAGAAATTGTGGAATGTTTAACCAGCAGAGAAACATAGGTAGAGTAAATCATTGCCTAGAGAGTTGATATGATTGAGGATCCTTCCTATGACATGAACAAAGACAAAGGTCAACTGTGGTGCAAGAAAACCAAAGTGCTCCTGCTGTCTGTGCTCCAAACAGTTTGCTTTGTTCCTTAGCATTTCATGGACAGTACAGGATTTACATAAAGCTGGCTGGGAAATGCATGGTAGTGTCTTACACACGGAAAACCTGTTCGGAGAAACTTAAACAGCAGGTCCCACCCTCAGTTTCTTGAGGCAGAGGAGGATTAAGCAGCAGAGAGTGATGGACAGGCTCACTAGTGGATTTGTATCACTGATCTTAGATACTGAGACTAGCCAGGGCTAAATGGCTGCAAGGGCATAGACAAAGAAGAAAATGCTGAGTTAAGCAGCTCTGGATGTATTTTGGCCACTCTTGCAGTCTGTTTATGACATGAAAAGAGGACCAGAGGGAGGTAGGCTCTGGTTTTCTTCGAAGCTGGAGTTTCTTGGCCGTGTTTGCTTGCTTTCAGCTCTGTTCTCCGTGCTCTCAGGCAGAGTGTAGCCTGCATGTGAGACTGGGCTGAGAGCTCCAGGCAGTCAGAGGTGACTCCCTTCTTCTTGCTTTTCCCAAGCATCTGTCTGGCTCAAAACTCTTGATACAACATACCATACAGAAGCATGAGGCTCAAACTCCTAATCAGTATAAATAGTAAGGATTGCTTACTTGGCATGACTTGGTGCTCTCAAGAAAGCTTTTGTTGTCTTGCTTCAAATTCTTCAAGTCCCTACAAAGAAAAGTTGTTCCATTTGCCTTAAAGTAGGGAACACATGCAGTTGAAGAAAGACAAAAACTCAATTTGGACACCAGTGGTAGGGAAAGTAAGCAAGGAGTGTGGAAATAAGGCTTTGTGTGCAATGTCAACTCTCTATGGTGTATTCCCAATATGCAGCCCACTTTGGTTGCTTTGTTTTTCTTCTTGGAGTCCTGGTTCAGGCTGTTGTATTACAGACTCAGTTCTCATTACCAGAAATAGAACCTCAGTTCCCAATCCTCTGAGTTACAGAGCTTGAAACAATGGCATGATAGTAAGACCGCCAAATGGAGAGTCTACTGTGAATCTGTTTTAAGCCATTTTGGGAGGAGGAGCAGGGTTTGACAGGAGAAGGATATTTGGTTATATTATGCAGAAGCTGCAGAATTCTCATCCTTCTCTTCCCCAACTTACAGTTCTTGAAGAGGTGGGAAATGTACCAGATTACCTGGAGTTGATGGGGGAAACCTATCTAGGATTTCTTGATTTAAAAACTGCTGGAGTTTTTCTATTGTGACAGAAATACTTTACAAACTCTGTTGTGTTTCATGTGCTTGTAATTTTTAAAGATGTCCTAGATATTATATATAGTAGATAGATGAAATAGATATAAAATACATTTTGGATACTGCAGACAAGAATGCATGCATGTAATGACTGTTAGAATTTGCAGGATAGGAATCTAAGTCAGTAGGTGTGTTGGAAATACTTAGAATAGAGGTCTGCTCATCTGAGAAACCCCACAGAACTGCAGACTCAAAAGCAAAATGTGTGGCAGATAAAAGCAACCGGTGTCTTTTGAACTTCTCAATGATTTTTTTATTGCTTGTACGTCTGTGTGTTAGATAGCTGTGAGACCACTTTAATGCATCTTCTGGAAAGAAGAGCAGTTTTAAACCTGAAGTTTTCTTTCTTGCTTGCATTTATTTTTCCCCTTCAGGGCATACAGGTGTTTCTTTGCTGTCTCTGTAGCTGCTCATGTTGCAATCCTCCACGGCAGTGCTTGGGGCAGGGGTGGCAGCAGCAGCAGCCTGGCTGTGGGTCAGGCTGTGGCAAGCACTCGAGGAGTTACCTGGCAGATCATACACTTGTTCTCCACCTCTGCTTTGAAACAGGCAGTGGCATGGCTCTAGCCACCATCCCTTCAGTTAGACCATGTGGATTTGTGAAAATAGCAATTTAAAGTGCCTGGCTGAAAACCATAATAATTTAGTAGAGAAGTATTTCAGTGTTCTTACTGCATTATTCCAATGTAAAGAATTCTGGCAGTTCTAATAATAAGCTTCCTTCACAACGCTTAAAAAAACCCTCTAGTCTTTCTTTTCTACTTTTTTTTTCTCAGGCAGTTCCTAATTGTAAATTATGTGATACAGCTTTTTGGAGAAACTGTTTCTATATTTTTACTGACTAGAAGAATCAATGTTCTTTATTGTCAGACCAGACTCTGAATATGTAACTCCTGAAAGCTTAAAGTTTATTTCTTACATGAGAAGGCAAATTCAGATCGAGAGTCCAAATTTCAAAGTTTTCTTTATCCTAAGTTTTAAAGATCAGGATTGTGGAGAAGCAGAAGGATATGAATGAACAACATTTCAGAGGAGACTTCTAAGCTTTGAATTTGGCATTCATTGCCACTGTCCAAATCCCACAGTTTTTTCTTATTTTAAACCATTTATTTGTTTTGTAGCCAAATTATCATAACATTAGGAAACATTAGTCACACATCTGTTATCAGAGTGGTACCATCAGAGTCTGATTACAGTAATTTTTAAAATCAGAGCTTGTAAGTGAAGTCTGTAGTATCTGTTTTCATCTGGATAAAAAGCAGCACTCTTTTTTGAAGAGAAATTGATCTGACTCTGCACACTTGGATACCAATTAGGAAGAAATTCTCACTGCAAAAGCACAAGAAAGAGTGGGCAGAAGGTTGTACATCTCTTTAAAAAGAAACTGTAATGATACCCTTTTTACAGTCATATTAATCTTGCCATTTGAATCAGAGAATATCTGAACAGGGATATCTGAACACAGGATTTTGGGTGTGGGGAAGGTGCACCAGAAAACAAGCCATAATTGATGAAAAGGTGCTCTGCTCTGCTCCAGTAGTGAGATACTGTTGAATGTTAATGCAATACATTTGTTACAGGTGAAGGTGTCATATGCAGAGGTTTTATGCCCATTTATGTATTTTTGGGAGAGAGATTGTTTCCTTCTGAAACAGCTGCAGTTACTATAACTGTTGTAAAGGGTATTATCAGCTTAAAAGGAGCTTAGAATGATGCTGCTATTTCCTCTATCGGTGTAAAGTCAGATCCATCTTGCACACCCTGCATGAGACTTAGGTATTTGAGTCTCAGGTGTGCTCTGCTGTGCTGCCTTTATCTCCAGTCTTGTGTGTGACTGCAGTGCAGGAGAAGTCACAGTGTCATGGTGCAGCTGTGTTAGATTTTGGAGCCAAGGGATCTCTTGCTAGAAGGTGATTTTCTGTCAGTAATTTCACACCATGGCCTTTCCTCCATCCTGCATTTGGGAGTCAACTTTGTGCCTTGCCATGTGGTACAACTGGTGAAGCCTTTGTGTGCAGGACTGAAAGAAGGCGGGAAAGGTGCCCATGGGCTCAGACAGACCAGCTGTGATGTGTGGGTGGCTTGGAAGCAGTTGTCCGTGGACATACTCCTGTCCTTGGGGAAATACAGGGGTACTCCAGATAACTTTATCCTTCATCTAGGCTTTGCTGTTTTGGTTTATTTGTCTGTACAAAGAGTTGTACAACATTACACCGAAATTTTTGCATGTATGCAAGTCATGACTAAACCCCTTGCTTCCGTATCATAGAATTGTCTCTGCTGCTGACAAGGCAATGGGCAAATCTTCTTTGCCATGAGTGACCTGAAGGAGGTTGCTCTGCACCCTCACTCTTTGGGGCTCTTTTGTCTTCTGTTTCCCCAGCTCTGGCATGTTGGACTGGCCCTTCAGCTGGGACAGAGGCACAACTCCCTTGAACTCAGGGGAGCTGTATGAACCTGTGCAAGTGGCAGATACGATCCATTATTGTTAGTGTTCCCAGATGGTGAAATGTGTCCAGATGCTGTTACTGTAGGCAAGGAAGAAGAAGCCAGAGTTTTGTCCTTAATCTGTATCTTTGTAATGCTATGGAGGGGGGAAAAGGTGAAGAAGCATCTTGCCTTCTCTCACTTCTGCTAGTATTTACTCATGGATGTGACAAGCTGTCATTTTCTAGTTTGTGTGAAAAGTGACACTTATTTCCCCCCCCCCCCCCCCGCATTGCAACCTTGCCAATGTATTTTCTGCATGCAGATATAGATTTGTGTTCATTTCCCTAGCAGATGTCACAGTGATTCAGTGCAAAACCTGCTTGGGGGACATGATGGTAATTGAACTGTCCTCCAGGAAGGGGAGATGAATGTGTGGGTATTTTCTGCTTCTGTTACAATAGTAGAGCCTTCTATTTCAGATCCTCAATTCAGAGCTTTAATTTTCCATTTTTCCCAAGCAGGCTGGGCGAGATGTACTGACACACCAATGTGAATCCAAGATTATGTTTGAACTGTGCATTACCTAAACTGTTTAAGAACTGACTTTATATGCAATGCCATTGTTAAGTGACAGTTGTTTGATATTTAGATGCAAGAAAGCATCTATTAGTAGAATGTAAATGCTACTGTTATTTAAAGTAAGGCTTAATTAAGTGCTGGCTCCCGATACTCAAAATGTACTGAGAACGCTTATCCTTTCTTTCACTTCTGCATCCAATTTACATGTAAAAATCATTCACTGCCAAAGGAAGTGGCTCGAGAAGGTTTGATATTCTTGTTATGACAACCCAGGGGCACCACTTCCCGCTTCAGAGTACAAGTTGATTATATAGCTGCAGCAAAATAATACAGGAGCCAAATTAAAAAAAGAGTAAAAAGCAGTAACTAGCTGCTCACATTGCTGCTGCTATGCAATTGTTTGATAGCTGTGTAATTGATGTGTGTGGCTGTGGTATGCAGTCTCCAGTTTGTGTGCATGCTTGGTGCCTGTGCATTCTTCCAGGAGTTCCCGACTGCCTGCTATTTGCTGTTGTTACAAGGAGATGTTTACATGCAGTGCATCTCCAGCTGGCTATTGACCAAGCCTTCTCAGAGCTCGTGGAAATACCCCTCCTTTAATAGAGTTAATGTCAGTGGAGATTGGTATCTTCAACCATTTTGATACCCTTGGCACAAAGGAAATGCAGTTTCCTCCCTCTGGAGGATTAGGCAGCATTAAAGCTGCTCCATCTGTGAAGATTAACACACTGCTGGGTGGTTGTTTTTTCTCCCCTTCCCCCTTGAAAGAGTTACTGCTCCAAAGGGGTGCCTGCAAGAGGAGAGCTGTACTGCAGACATCCTGACATCTGCTTTGTTCCTTTTGCTCTGTCTGCAGAATGCCAGCACCTGAAAATCAGTTTCATCTCCTGCTATTTGGAGAGTGTGTTCCTGTATCCCACTGCTCATCCCGGCACTATGCAATGGCAGTGGGAGCACTGAGTCTGCCCCTGCTGTCATACTGGGGTGCCCTCCCACTCCTGTTTGCTGAGACTGGGGAGCAGTGTGGATGCCAGTGTGTTTGAGCAGCTTTTGTCCCTGTGCGTCAGCATTTCCTTTGCATTACTGACAGCTCTCCCAATTTGCCTGGGAAATCTGACAGATGCCTTCTGGGTCCCCAGGGTGTTGAGCACACCAAACCACTTCTTGTGACCAAGGAGGCTGATCCCTCTCCTTTCTGGTAGGCTTGCTATTGAGAGATTGATATGCCAAACATCTTCTCAGTTTATTTTGCAATATGTGTATCCTTCTCCAAACAAGGGATGGATGATCCTCACACACCCATCAAATGCAAATCCCTTCAACCACTTTCCTCCACGTTGACTTCCTAAGTCCATTTGCTGAAATGATCCTGGCAGCAAATCACCTAGGCAGCCTTTCCTTTTCAAGACCTGAACACCTTTTTTACAAAAAGTAATGTGAAAAGCTTAGAGAAATGAAGGTACCCTTTTTTTTGGACATATGTAATCATATTTTGGACATATAAAAATCCCACTGTCCTACCCAGAATCTCCCCCAGGTATTCAGCATACCTACCACTTCCAGGGAATTCAGATACTTTGCATCACAGGAGATTTGTTTGTGCCTTGGTGGCTCAACAGAAATGTGGGTGCAGGGGTGCACATGTGGCTTCTGGTGTGAACAGCTCACTTGAAAGGAGTTACCCTGTGGGAGGATAGGAAATAAAAGAGTGGGAAGAAATTGGAGGAAAAGCCAAGGAGTTGAAAAGGAGGCTCAGGGGTCACATTTTAGATCAGAGAAACACAGTCCCCAGTGTGGAGGGATTTGTGTTCATCTCCATCTTAATAAAGGACAATCTGTCAGGCTTGACATGATCCTTTTGGGCAGGATTTTCCAAAGGGCTGAAGAGTGCTCCCTTATCTCTTCCTGCTGTTGTGGAACTTGCTCCTGAGATACACAGTGGCTGTTACATCTAGGAAATATACCCACAATTTGACCTGGGAAAGTGCTGTTCTTGTATAGTCACTGGAAGAGAATAAAGGAGCTGTCATCTTAGCTTTTTGTGTCAACAGAATGAGGAAAACAAAACAATGAATGTCCTTTTAGACAAAAGTTTTTTAATCCACTTACGTGCACAAAGTAAACCTCCCTCCAGAGGTCTACAGGGCATCTAAATAAAATTTTTTTGCCTGACCGCTGGTGGAATTGCAGGGACTTTTCAAAGTAAAATGTTTCATTTCTGTCCCTATGACCTCTTATTCACTGGGATTGCAAAACTGCCCTCATATTGGAGAGACTTCAGTGGAGAGGAATTGCAGCTAGGGTTGAACATATTTCCTGTGGCAAAAGAGACTCCTGTGCTTTGGGGAAGATCAGCATATTCCAAATGGTACTGCAAAAATTTTTCAGTCTCTGCAACAGATGAGCAAATCCATCCCCAAAGTGGGAGGTGAAATGATGAAGCCGCCTCATTTTGACAAATGGTGGTGTTGAACCATAGCTAATGGCAACTGCTATTTTATAGTTTATACGTGAAAGAAGGGAAAAAGAGAAATGAGGGATAAATTAAGAAAGGAAGGAAACAATGGGTTATTACTTGCAATGGTAGAAAGTAGGGGAAGGTATTGAGACTGGGGAATAAACAAGGCTGAGCTGGGATGGTGAGAGAGAAGTAGAAATTACAGACTTGAGGAGTGGGAAACAGAGGTGAGATCTGCATTGCAATCCAAAGTGTTTACTAAGCTCTAGGAGATGTGAGGCATTTGGTCAGATACTGCTGCAGCATGGTTGTGCCAGGGAGGCTTCAAAATCTGCCCTGTGTGACTGACTTTGGTTTCACAGCCTTAGTGCTGCTTCTGTGGGCTGCTCTTGGGCACCAAGATGGAAATGCAGGGATGTTGCTCCTGCAGGTTATGGCATGGGAGAAGGCAAGAGAGGGATCACAGTTAATCACTACTACTTCTCCTGACATATAAAGTTGGGCACAAAAACAGACTCTGCTTCACTCCTACACACAATGTGCTCAATCATTCCATTTTTAATGTAACAGGAAGCACTGAAAAGTATGATTCTGTCAGGGCAGAAAATCTTGCTATTAATGCTGGGAGAGGAGAAAAAAGGGGCTTTGTACATAGGAAGAATTTTGCTTGTACAAATCTAAGACAGATATTTTTAATTCAAGTATTTTAAAGGTTTGAATTCTACAGGAAGCATTTCACTTGTACAAATCTAAGATAGATATTTTTAATTCAAGTATTTTAAAGGTTTGAATTCCCTATATATATGAAATGGCACACTTGAAGTGTGGACACTTAGGATCTCGCAGACATCAAACTCAGATTTGTTAAACTGACAATTTTTTCCATATCTAAATACTTCATAACCTCATATTTTCTGGCACAAGGTAAATTAGGCTATAACCAGCCTGGAAAGGAAACTAAAGAGGAGGATACAAAAAGAATTTCCTATTTCTCCTGTCACTGCTTATAGTCAGTCAAATGTGGTTAGGAAGCAAATAGACAGTGCAAAGACCTTTCTTAATATCTTGCTAATGAGACTTGGCTGTGGAAGGGCCTGTCCCCATCTCTGGGCTTCCCAGCTGTCTCCCTCTTGGCTGCCAGCGTGCCTTCACAACTCAAAGGCAGGAATTCCCCTTTAGTTGCCCATCCCTGTTTTTTTTTTCTCTAGATATAGACCATGATTCTCCCTTTTTGCACTTGAGCTGTTCGTGATGATAATGAGGTCCCAAATCTTTCTGTAGCTACCTGGTCTACTCAGCCCTATTTGGAAGCTCATTTTGAACAGGTATTTGTTTCCCTCACCCTCTGGGCCATGCTTTTACTTGAAATGTCTATGCTGTTTCCCTCTATTAATCAATTGGAACTTATAAGAAACAGGATTTGTGCTGGAAACCAAAGGGAAAGGTTCCCTGGATAGCTGATGCTTGAAGGAACGCTCTGAGATCTCTGACAGAAGCTCAAGACTTACTGCAGCTTAAAATAGGGTATGGGTGAATTTCCTGCCTGATAAGAAGATTAGTAAGAAGCAAAGTCTGTGGTTGGAGAGCGTTCAGCAGTCACTTGGTTGCCTTTGCACAGAGCTGTGCTCCAGCCCGCACACACCAGGCACCTTTGCTCCGTAGGAGATGACTCACTGCAGGGAGTGGGTGTCACAAAGCATCTGTCAGGAGCATTGCCTGGGACCAGGAGGCACATGGAGACCCTTTCCTGGTGAGCTGGAATGTGCCAAGTGCATAGAGCAGCCATGCTGTGTGAGGGAAGGCTTGTGGAAATCGCCAGCTTTAAGCAACCCTTCCTGGCTCTCTCCCAGGAGGTGCACCCTGAACCAGACCCACAGGAACTTCACTACCTGGAGTTTCTTGTTTGTCCTTACATTTTCATAGGAACTCCTGCCTTCATCTGTCAGTGTTGCATTTGGTCTCATGAGCAGCGAGGGCTGGTGGCAAGAAAGCAGTGAATGGACTTTATCCTTTAATTTACCAGTGAGAAATCTACTGATACAGTTAAATAGCCACAAATATGGAACAGGTCTGACCATTAAGCACACTACTGGAAAAATGAGATGTATTCTTGCACGTGGCTGACGTTATTTCAGAGTCAGAGGTGGTTCTTTAAATAAATGCTTTAAATGTGGTTTGCATAGATGTCTAAGTATAAAGAATAAAAGATGAGGGTGGGTGTTTTTGTACTGAATAGCAATGATGTATCCACACCGCTGTAAAGCGTTAGTGAATTGTCAGGCTGGGTAGAGGAGAATGGCACTTGCATCTCATTTTGGCTCTCAGGAGGCAATACCTCTTGTCTAAGGCCTCATTTTGAGTACAGACTAACACCTTTGCATTTGATCTTGCTGCCATTGAAACTGATGTGACACTGCTTATCAAGGAAAGCAGATAGCAGGACTGGGAACCTGGGTGGATATATTCAACTTAAAAGGGTGAAGTATAGGGTTTTTCTCTGTTCAAGTATCAAGCACTGTAAAAGGGATCTTCCTTATCATTCAGCAGCAGATCTGAGCAAGAGGCTCATGATTCTCTGTTATTTTCTAAATCTGCAAAAGCAGCACGCTCTGCATTTTGGCCAGAGGAGCAGCAGGACTGCTGCAAATGTAGTGTCATTGCATGAATGGTTTTTTCCAGTGGGAAATTCCACCACCAGCAGCCTTGCCAGAAAACAGCTTGGAGGAGGAGAAAATTTCCTGTGATGATGGTGGTTCTTTCCCAATGAAATAAGAACAAGCAGGGAAATCCATCAAGCTGTTAGTCATGCATTTTATACACATATATATAGCATAGTGCATGTGAGTGTGTCTATGAGTGTATATAAAAAACTTTATTGCCCTCACACTCTCTGTAGGAAGCATCATCAATTTCAGGCTTCAAAATAATAAGAAAAGTAGCTCATGATATGATGGGACATAAATGTACACACAATAGAAAATGGCCCAGCAGCTAATTTTGCTAATCTTTGTATTTAGTTTTTAGTGAAGATACTAAGATTAGTGAGGCTTGAAAATAGATTGTACCTCTTTAAAATGAGCCTCCTTCCTTTGTAGCCCTGTGAAGCCTGGAGGTTATTTTTAATTTTAAATGGTGGTTGTTAAAGAGAAGTGAAATCAAAGGGTATTTTGGAATGTAGCCTTTTCTTTAAATACATTCCTTGTAGGTGGGGAAATCTACCAGTTTTTTGTACCACAGATGCTCAGGCTCCATTAATGTGTCTTTGTGTGCAAGTTCATAAGGCAATACCATCTTACAAACTGGTGTAGGAGAGATAATTGATTTTTAGTGCTTTCTAAAATGCAGAGCACAAACATGCCACAACCATTGTGAGTATGGAAGCATGAAAATTTGCCTGAGAAATAAGCCAGGGGAAGTTTTGATTCTGACCACTTTGTAAGTGTTTAATACCCTGCATACGCATCCAAGAAATTTAAAATCTTCCATAAATGCAGTGCATATCTTCAAAAAAAAAAAATTGTGCTTAGCCTCTTATAAAACATTAAGTGATGGAAGCCCAGATCTTCAAATGTACCGTGACTGTGGGTGAGATCCCACTTAATATTTAAAAATGTTTCCAAGATGTGCAAGATAGTTCTGAAAACCTGGAAAATATACAGCATTTGAATGCTGACAGAGCAATGTCTTTGCTGCAGCTTGGAAAATAGAGATGGTGTCTCTGTGTTTAAATGAGACATTCCCTGAGTTAGACTAATTTCTGGTGTAACATTGCAGAAGTCACTGTAGTAAACTGGTCTTCAGGGTTAATTCAGCTAAGAAGGTACATGGTAGATTTTATGCTCATAAATGTATTTTGAGAACCGTGTTTGTTTCTCCTTAGAATTGGTCTGTTTCTACTTCTGTGTTCATTTGTTGGTAAATTATTTAAAACCAAATTGCGACAGCACTTCAACATTTGAAGCCAATTGGAAGTTAGCCTCTAGCATCATCATCAATGGAAGCAGAAGAATTTTTCAGAGCAGAACTGTTTCTCTAGTCCCCTTGAGGAGAGGGGCAGTATTCTGTAAGCAAGGCTCTGTCTCTTAGGCTATTTTCTCCTTAAACATTTCCATGAGCTGAAATGTGTCTTCAGTAATCAAATGTGCATTAATTAGTCCTGAACTCTTCTCAGTTTGCTATCAGTGTTCAAAGAGAGAAGATACATGTTTATGAGGAAGGATATGCAACTTTTGATTTGTATTTTAGGCCCTTGCCTCTAGTCCTGGGGCAGAAGGAAGCTTTGAGGGCAAGTATGAGCAGAAATTTGAATATGAGATTTGGGAAAAAAACCCAACTCTTCCTTAAAATCCATTCAGAATCCACCATTATCAAATATATGTAAAATAACACTATCCATTCCCTTTGAATTTTATCCCTAAATTAACTATAGTCATTAGGCTGTTTCCGCAGGCGATTCTTCACTGATGCGTACTTCTTCCCAGCTGATTTTGCTTAAAATGCAACTTCTAGTTCCCCAATGGCTATTCAGAAATGTAATACCAAATCTACAAACCAGCTTCTAGAATGAGGAAGAGAATTCTTCTCTGTATTCCTCCCCCAAAGTACAATCTTTCCCTTGCTAAACCTTTCCCTTGCCTGTACACTGAGGATTTCTGTGGGACCAGATAATGAGGTTATGTAGCAACTTCCCCCAAAAGTAGAGCTGTAGCTGTTCTGTCAGCCAGAACATCACCCTTGCCAGGGCGTGATGTTAATGATAAAGCTTGTACCCCAAATGCCTGCTGTCATGTCACAAGAGAGACATGTTGCCTGGTACAGTTAAATTGGTTGCTGAAGAAACTTAGATCGTGGCTTTTCCTGCACCAGAACATCTCCTTGTGCTTTTTAGTTGAGCTGTACCATCTTCAGCATAGCTCATGTTAAGTTGCAGCCCAGCCTGACAGGTCTGGGCTAATTCTCTGCTGTGGCCACTCTGGAATCCCATTAGTGAAAGAGCAAGCGGTTTCTTCCTGCCTTAACTTCAGAGTGCTTTGTTCAAATATTGAATACTTGGGACTAGGGTTTTGAAATATTGATACAGGAGAAAGCACAGACTGTCTCGGTCAGGCCTCGTGCAAGCTTTGCTCAGACGCCCTGGCGCGCGTAGGGCCTGTGGGGGAAGCGAAAAGGTCAGCATGGCTGGCTTGCTGGGGCTGGGGTGGGGCTGGGGAGGAGTCTGGCCTTTCACAGATTGTGTAGGAGGGATGTGCTGGGATGAGATCACTCATGATGTGGCAAAAGTAATACCCGAATGCCATCTACTGCAGTTCACTTCTTGCACGGTATTGACCGTGCCAGAGCATAGAATCATAGAATAGTGTGGGCTGGAAGGGGCCCGAAAGATCAAGCAGCTCCATACCCCTGCCAGGGGCAACAGTGTCTTCCATTAGTCCAGGCTGCACAAAGCCCCATCCAATTTGGCCTTGAACACTGCCAGGGATGGGACATCCATAGCTTCTCTGGGCAGCCTGTTCCAGTGCCTCACCACCCTCACAGTAAAGAACTGCATCTGATACACCATTCCAGGTGGGGTCACACCAGAGTGGATCAGAGTGGGAGAATCACCTCCTCGACCTGCTGCTCATGCTTCTCTTGATGCAGCCCAGGATGTGGTTGACTTTCTAGGCAGCAAGCACACATTCCTGAGTCATGTTGAGCTTGTCAACCAACACTCTCAAGTCATTCTCTTCAGGGCTGCCCTCAGTGCATTCTCCACCAAGTCTGTATTTGTGCTTGGAATGCCCCAACCCAGGGGCTGCACCTTGCACTTGGCCTTGTTGAACTTCCAGAGGCTGGCCCAGACCCACCTCTAACAGCTGTCAAGGTCCCTCTAGATGCTGTCTGTTCCTTCCAACCTGTCAGTCACACCACACAGCTTGGTGTCACCAACAAACCTGTGGAGAGCATGCTCATGTGCGAGGCCTGCCTGTGGGATACACAGGTTTGTTCTTCAGGTATTTCTCGGGTCCTGGCTGCCCTTTGCATGGAACAGCAAAAACTATTCCATGGGGAAGAGAAGAAAATGAACATGTAAATTATAGCCTTGAGTCTTTTATCGATCTTCATGTGTACTGAATAGTCTCCCTTTCCCTATTCTGTCAAATCTTTCCCTTCAGGCCACTTTTCTGCTAATGCTTTAGTGATGTCTACAGTAATGACAGATGCACATTCTTCACTGATTTTATTATATGTAGATCTTCCCAGTGTATCAGTTTGATATAAAATTATCTCAATGGCCTCAGGGCTCCATGAGAGATTTCAGATCCGTGGGAAAAGGGGCTTGTGTATCCACACCATCTCTTGCATAGCACTAAGCTCTGCAGGCAGCTCTCCCAACTTTCTAAATCCACTGTGCAACTGAAGAGAGAGACAGCTTGCTGTGCCTTGATGGTAGCAGATTGATGGGTTTGGCTGGAGGTTTTTGAGCTGCAACAATCATGGGGATTGTCACAGTAGTAATGGAAGGATTACTTCTGGGCAGTGCTTTTTGTGACATTGCCTTGGGTCAGCCTGTGTGGGTTTTGGAGCAACATGGCATAGGTACAGTAAATCTTTTACATAGTCTTGTTTTTTAGAAATGGAAGTGATAACAGCAGGACTGTCCACATTAAGTCTTCCATGTGCAGCTTTGTGTTTTCTGTGCTGTTTTAGGATGATGGGAATGTTGGACATTTGACCACTACAGTCTTGGCATGAGCCACAGCACACCAGGGATGAGAAACGCCAAGGCCCTGGGAACCTCTGGCTGCGTGTACACGTTGGATTCCCTTAATGGACAGCAGTAAGAGTAAACACTTGGCTTTGGCTGATTTGGTTTTTGTTTTGTTTTTATTTTTCTTACCCCCCTTTACATGATTTCTTCTGCTGTGAGAAGTGAAGATGTTGCAAACAACCCATCTGCGTTTTTGCGACACCTCCTCTGTTCCTTGATTATTTTAGTTTGTTGGTGTCACTTTGCATGTTTATACTATTTTCAAATGTTTATGTCACTCTCTTCCCATATTTTGTTTCCCCCCCCGGTTGCTTTATATCATTTGGAAGAGCTTGACTGCTTTTCTTTTGCCTCCCTTTTTAGCTTAGTTACCTTAGCAATGTTAATTTTTATCTTCTTATTTTATCTCCTTATTTTTATCTTATAAGGAGATATGAGATTTTTTTTCACTTTCAGTCTCACAAAGAACGCTTCTTTCTTCACTATGTCTAAACTTGCCATTTTTTAAAATTATCTTTTGAGGAATTTTCTCAAAAATATAGGGGGGGTTAAATTAATAGTGATATTTTAAAGGGGGAAATATATTCCTCATCTATCCAGAATTACTTGTTATCCACCCCTGTGATTAGGGAGACACTAATCTGAAGTGCTCTGCTAGACATGGGCCATGCATGTACATGCTTCTTGTGCAAAGTTCCTTTTTACTGACAACAAAAGGATGTGTCTCCAGTATGTCCTTTTCTGCTGCATGCAGTAGGTACAATAGTTGCCCGCTTAGCTGCCACACAATAGAAATCTGGGTTTCATTCGAATTTTCAAGGTTGTTGAAAGTGCCTTTAGTATTTTTCTCTTCTCCCTGCTTTATTTTTTTTCTCTCCATAGGCATGTCAGTCTCCAGCAGAGCTTGAAAAAGAGGACAGAAGAAAAGAAGAGGGAGGGAAAAAAATAAATTAAAGAAGCCAGCAAGGTGTCCTTAGCGTTTCCCTGCACCTGGAACCACTCATCCTGGTTTCACGCAGTGCCTTTGCGGGGGGGACCGTGCACGGCAAAAAACCCAGGACTCAGCACGCCAGAAAAACGGGGCGTGAGGGAGGGCTGGGGAAAAAAGGGGGGAAAGAAAGGAAACCCCGCAATTTCGCGCTGATTTCCTCCTCGCGGTGCGAAGGCACAAAGAGAGACGGGGGGCGCTGTGGGGAGGGAGGGGTTCCCCGGAGGCGGGGCCGGGCCGCGGAGCCGGAGCCGGAGCCGGAGCCGGAGCAGGAGCAGGAGCCGGGGCCGGGAGCGGCGGAGCGGGATCGGGATCGGGAGGCGCCGGCAGCGGCAGCAGCTCCGGGAGCCGCCATGGAGCCGGGGGGCCGGCGCAGCCGCCCCGCCGAGGAGCCACCGCGCCCCGAGGACGAGGAGGTGGACCCCCGCATCCAGGTGAGGGCCTGCCGGCTGCGTTTTTTGAGTTTATTTTAATAGGTGTATTATGTCTGCGTGTGATAATGGTTGCCTTTTCTTTTCGTTGCTTTTTGCTGCGTATGTGCATAGATATATATACACACGCAGATATACATATATATATTTTTTCTTTTTAATTTTTTTTTTTTTTTTTTTTTTTTTTAATTCCCCCCCCGGAGTAGCCCCGGGTGTCTCGGCGCCCGGCAGCGGGGGGAAGCCGCCCCGGGGCGCCCCAGCCCTTTGTTACCCCGGGCATCGCTGCGCGCCGGGCTCTGCTGGGCGCCCCTCCTCCTCCTCCTCCTGCTCAAATTCCCCCCTCCCCTTTTTAGTTTTGACCATGACAGCGTGACCTTGCTCGTGGAGCGAGGCTGGTGCTCAGAAATTCATAAATGCGGGAAAACGTCGATTTAAAAATTTCGTTATTTTTATCATTATTTTTTATTTCTTTTCAAAGGGAGCTTTAGTGGAATGTGGTGCTTCCTCTCTGTGAATGCATTCTGCAATGCTTTTTATTCTTGCATGGTTCCTAAACAAAGCTTTTCTCCCCAAAATCGTGTCTCGACCAATAGCTTGGTGCAAACTTCAAGCACGCTGTGGTCCCTGAAATGAAATGTATTTTTAGGTCTCTGCAGATTTATGGCTTTTGCCTCCAGCATTGCTGGGACTGTTTGTTATGAATGAATATAACATGTGTGTACATTGCTGAGAGGATCCTTGGCGTAGGTCCCTGCTCGCTGTAATTGTCATTCTTTTCTCCGTCGTGAGCATTTCTTTTTCCAGGGCTGTGCAGAGCAATTGCAAAATTCTCAAAACATGGTTACACAGAGACAGGCCCTCAGCCAAAAGCTAGCCTGGTACTGCCCTGATTTTAAGAGGCTGAGCTCAGTTGGTGTCTATTGATCTAATTTTGGCTTTAGGTTCTTCAGCTTGCAACATGTTTCCACGTACATGATTTGTCAATTGTTGGCAAAACAATAGTTTTTGTTAAGTTTTCTGTTCGGTTTGAAAAATAGGCTGCTGTGTCTGCTTCCGTGAGAGCTGTAAGGTTTTTAGCCTTCTAGTAAGAGATGATTAGGTAATTTTTGGATGAGTGTTTGTTTCAGACAATGTGGACATGCGAATAGGTATTTTCCAAATCCTAGGAGTGGGAAATCTGACCGCTGAGGATAAGGGAAGCTAAACTGTTGTAATTAATTCCTTTCTGGTTGTAACCAGAGTCATTCTTGTAGTCTAGAGGGAAACTGCTCGAGTGACAATCGATTTACAACATTCGGTTTGTACAGCAAAACATTGCAAGGCGTATTCTGTTACACTGGTTGACAATTAAATAACATTTAAATTGGAGAACATTCCTGTTAAAAATCTTATAATCTCGCATGAAGGAACATGTTGCTCAGATAAAGAAAGCTATCGGATCTCCTGAGGGTTGCTTTTTGTGGTAAGAAAGTCATTAAGAATGAGCTTTATTTTTACAGTAACTTCATTCATGCCGACACCACCTCTACTACATATTTATTCAAGGGATTTAACGCCTTTGTTTCTGCCGTTAAGGGATCAAAATGTTGGCAGGAAGGCAAGCTATGCAGACATAATTGTATGTCCCATTGACTGGTTGTGTTACAAAATGGTTTGCCAAAATCCAAGATAAAATGCTTCTCATGCAGCAAGATGTGTTTCTTATCAGTTTTGTCCTTTCAGTGCGTGTCTGCTGTGATAGTACAAACTTTATGCTAATCTTTTGGGGTGGGTGTGTCTGTCTCCCTAGTACCTC
The DNA here is from genome assembly GCA_034509425.1 of Eopsaltria australis. Taxonomy (NCBI): domain Eukaryota; kingdom Metazoa; phylum Chordata; class Aves; order Passeriformes; family Petroicidae; genus Eopsaltria; species Eopsaltria australis. Next base: position 4,195,033 of record JAVTVJ010000105.1, read on the forward strand.
GCTGTTTCTGACTATATTGATTAACAAGACACAGCTTACTGTACCTTGTGTTTATTTGTAATAGTGAAGAAGTAGCCCGAACAGGAAATGTGTTGCCTTAACATAAAAACTATAGAGTTCTTTAATTATTTTTCTTTTAAGTAGCAAAGTAGAAGATCAGTGGCAAAGCTAAGCTAAACATCTCAAGGTTTCCTCTTTTCACTAAATTCATAAGCCACAACCCCTCTCAGCTTTCAGTGGGGATGCTGAATTAGCCTTCTCAGACATGTTTTTTTCCCTGATTTCTTACTATGCATCTTTCTTTCTTTTTAGGGGGAGCTAGAAAAACTGAATCAATCTACAGATGATATCAATCGCAGAGAGACGGAGCTGGAGGTACAGAATTTATCCTTGCATTTTCCTTTTATGCATGTTGGACTTTGTGAACAGCAGGACAGTGTTTTTGCCTCCTGAATTTGTGCAGCCTAAATGGTAATTTTGCAGCAAGAGTCTGATGTTGATTTTTTAAAAGATAAAAGAGAAAGGGAGAAGGTAGAGGTATGCTGACAGTGTAAAAACCCAGTGTGGAGAACCTCACACACCACCACTGCCAGAACTTATTTTTAGGTTTTGACACTAAGCTTAGACAAGTTTTATTTTTACAAGTCACTATTTTGTGTTTGTTGATTATAGACAGGGAAAGCTTATTTGATTAAGAGGTTTTTGCCATACAGCTATCTGTCAGGATCTTCTCTTTGGTGGCTGTTTGAGGTTTTTTTAGCTTCTTATCTTTGCCTTTTTTGTCATCACTTCCTGAGCAAGGAGGGTGATGAAGGAAAGTTGGAATAAAAGACTTCCTGGTTATACAGAGAGGTTTTTGTAGATACTTAAAAATCTAATAGCAAGTTCTGAAGAAATTGTTTCTAAATCCCCAAATTTGAGCTTCATCTACTTGGTAGTTATTCTGGGAGGCTCAACGTTATTGATCTAATAGTGAAGCAAAACAGACTGTCCTATTTATGTGTCTAAACTTTCTTTTGTTTTGCAAAACAAAGAAGATAAACCCAGTGGAAGTGTAAGATGAATATGCTGCTTAAAGAAAAACTGGCATAAAATATGACTACAGTCTAAATAATTTTGATATGTTAAAGTTTTGAATACTGTGTCAAAACATGAAGAGTTTGCAGTGATGAACATACTATAAAAGTACAGCTGTAGATTTCTGTCTGTACCTTCAGAATGTCAAAGTCTGGTTGGTTTGCTTATTTATTAATTTTTAAGATATTTAAAAAATTTTTTTTCATGAGATGGGTATCTCAAGCATGGGGTGGTTCTTGGTAGAATTTTAAAATACTGGGGTATTCACTGAGTGCACTGAACAGAAAATGGGGCTATGATCTTTGAAAACAAAGCAGCCTTGTCTTGTATATTTTTTCTTCTCCCCACTTGTTTGCATTTTCTGTCATTTGTGGCATGTAGACCACAAATGTATGGGTAAACTTAGTTAAATGGGGAACTATTTGCTATGCAAAATTAAACGGTATTTTTGCTGGGAAAACCGTTCAGTATCACTAGCATGATTTAAATTTTATGAGTGAACTTTAAAAATCAGTATTCTAGACTGCAGTAGTACCAATTAAATAGATTCAGGACTCTCTATATAGATGTATTGAAAAAAAATCATATGTATCTTTTCAGTCTCCTTATTTCATGCTGAGGTACTGGAATTGAAAGATGGTGTTATGGATAGTTGCCTGGATTTCATTAATTTTGTCATAACCTTGCACTGAGGACATACTATGAAGCAGATGGAATAGTAATAATAATGCAAAGGCATACTCATGAAATAAGTCTCAGTGACTTTAAGATGGGATTTTGCTGCTTGATTAAAATTATTCATGTGATCAAGTGTTTGTCGAGCCTGCAGATTTGTAGCTGCTGTGTGTGTGTGACACGTGCTAAGCTGTAGAGACTGAAAGGCTCCTGGAAATATAATTGTAAATAAAAGAGCAGAATTTCCACATTAGCTTGGTCTTACATTGTTGCTTACTTAGCCTAGTAAACACCAAGTGTTAGATAGGGAGAAATCATACAGTCATTCTCTGCACTTTGCCATTAACAGTTTACTGCAGGTCTGCCTGTTGTACTTACTGTAAGCAGTTTTTGATGGAATTAAGATGAAATGCCACCAAGAGTATGCTTTCTTTAATGTTTCCTCTTCCCTTTCCATCCAAAAATCTTACTGGATGGATGCCAGTTTGTGGTATCATGCAACTGCAAAATTTTTAATCCATAAAGATTTTCATTACGTTTGATCTGCTTAAATATTGAGGACAAATGCAGTTGGATGATGTAAGCAAGGCTTAATTTATATACAGGTTGATAAATGCATTTTAAATGGACTTAAAACCTTTCTAGGGGAAAGGAATAAAAACAATCCCACAACACTCAGCACTTGTGGTTAGCAGGAAATCTCTGCATTCATACTCTGGACAAGAAAAGAAGGTTTTGCCAAGCAGCCTTATAGGATAAATTCAGAGTTTGGAAGGAGGAGTTTGGATTTGGGATCATTCTACTTTAAAGCCTTCCAAAACCCATGAATGCTGTTGAAAATGTGGGCTTCTGGGAGAGCCATGCTGAGTTTCCCTTTGAAGATTTGCTCTTTTGGCTCTTACTAGCTGCTTTGGGTCCCTCTTGCTACCCCTTCCTAGTCTGTGGTGTTCCTGCTGTATTTCAGTGGAAGAAAGATATGTGTGGGTGTTTTCTAACCAGACAATGAAGTTACATTTATCCTATTTTGCTAGTATCATGTTCTTCATCTTTTCAATATCTTCAATGGGAACATAGGTGTATCATTACATTATTTAGAGCACAAGATGCTGACTGACAGCTTCCTGTAGCATTACTTTGTGGTCCGTACATTCCCACTGTTGATTTTTTTTCCCAGAATAATCTGGAAAGGCGATGGGAGTGTTTGAGTAGAAGGTATATTTCTTTGAAGGAAGTTCAGAAAAAGACACCCATGTTTTTGTGACTTGATGTACTCTCTGATAAGCAGGAAGGGTAACCTTGTGGCATCTGAGTTCTGCAAGACTGTTCTGGGCTTCCTGTATGTAGCTTTGTGTGAGTTGCTCTAAGTGGAACTGCTGGCTGTCTCCAGTTCCCATTAACTGGAAAAAAAAGGCTGCTAAATCCTTCTAAACCCATGCTTCTGTTCTTGCTGGTCTGCATCTGCAGAATGGAAGTAATATTGCTGCTTTACCCAGTGGAAAATGTTACGGGGCTGAATTCAGTAGAGGTTTCTAGGATTTTTGAGACTTCACTGTCTTGGTGTAGCCACAGGAATGTCCATGATTGAGCAGTGTAGAAAATACTCGTACCTTCTGCTTAGAGAGGTAATAAAAGGGGGAGTTCTGTTTTAAGTTGGCCAGCCTGCCATTTCTCTTTTTTTTTGAGTTCTGCACTGGAATTGCCGTATGATCTGTTTTTAAGCTGAACAGCCTGTTTTTTTTCTAATCTTTTAAAGAAAGTTCTGCAGCCATACTGCCTGTGAGAGCACTGGATATACATGCATGGCATGACTTGAACAGATACCTTGAAATAGCTTCATCTCTCCTTTTACATGGAAGAATTACTCATTTTTTGCTCTTTTGACCTATCCTGTTAAACCCTGAAGAAATACCCTGACCTGCTGACGCTCGCAGCCTGTTCAGGAGCTTCGGAGCTGCTGAAGGGCACTGAGTGGCTGCTGGTTATGTGTTGCGTTAATGTATTGCCTGTTAATGAATCTTTGATTAGACCTGATTTAAAATCCATAATGCTGCTCATACTAAGTGCAACACTGAATGTTACTGACACAGCAGAATGATGATGAGGGCTCTCTGAGGGATTTAACACTTGGCTTCGCTAATGTCCCTGTTTATGTTTGAAGTGTCTGTGAAGAGCTGGGGGAAACATCTTGCAGGGGAGATACAAGAGTGTTTTGGCCAAATGCAAGAGCTTTTTTCCTGTTTATTGGAAGTGCATCTCCATCTGAACTCACATCAGGAGCTGTGAATGTACTTAACAAATGCGCATGACTTGTCTGTCCAACCAGCTCATGCACGGCTGGACTGGCTCTGAAAGTACAGCTCAGATGTAAGAAATTCACCCGGGGACCCTCTGGCAGCATTGCGGGGAGGGGAAATGCAGCACATACCATTAAAATTACCACTGGAATCCCAGCTATCCCAAATGTGGTTTTTGTTAGAGAGAGTTTTTGTGTTGCTGGAGCTACGAGCTTGCCAGTGTTTGTTCATGGGAGATACTGCACAGGAAAACCAGAGCTGAACAGTGCTGCTTTCAGCCATGCTTGTTATTAGAGGGCCTACTTGGGATCCTTCTTCTGTGCTTGCCTAGATCCTCTAGTCCTGATCTGAAAGACTTTGTGTTACTTTTAGTCCTGAATTTATCATAAACGTCAGCCTGGGTTGTTGCTGGATATAAGGAAAGGGGTTTATTAGCTGTGATGTTCTTTCGCTTGTGAGCCTTGTCAGCTTTGGAACGCCTCTCAGAAGGGGAAGGATTTTTTGTCATGGTTTAACCCCAGCTGGCTGCTAAGCATGACACAGCCCCTTGCTCCCTCCCTGCTGGTGGGACAGGAGGGAAAATCAGAACAGTAAAAGTGAGAAAACCCGTGGGTTGAGATAGAGACAGTTAAGTAAAGCAAAAGCTGCACACACAAGCAAAGCAAAACAAGGAATTGATTCACTGCTTCCCATTGGCAGACAGATATTCACCGGTTATTCAGAATTGCTTCTTACTTCTTCATGAGAATACTTGGTTTTAGGAAAAAATCTTGAGCTGTTGACCCTGTCACACATAAAAAATGTAAGTAGATTTTTTTAAAAAAACATCCTCCATCTTTCAGGTTTTAGAAAAATGACCTCTCAGTGGCTGGAATCTCATTCTGAGCATGCCTGCTTGGCTTGAGGAAACATCTATCTGTGGAAACATCCGCCACCTTATCAGTATCCCTGTGCAGCATTTTCCAGTGTCCACAAAAGAATGCAGAGATAAGGGCAAAGCAGCTCACTGGCTGCTGTTCCTGCTGGCTTTTGGAGGAGGATATACATGCATGATGGATTCGTCCAGCATTATCAGGACTAATCTTTCCACATCTCTTTATGATCTACTTGCTTCCATAGGAAATGGCTCCTGTGTGTGAATTGTTTGTTGTTTTGCCTTCTGCTTTCATCCAAGGATGAGTAAGGGAAGGCTTTTCCCTCTGCTGTGGCTCTGGAAAGATTTTGTCAACCAAGTGAGTCAAAGGGCTTTACTTGATTCATGTTCTTGAAGTAGGGATGGGTTCCCAGCCTGAGAGAGGAAGGGTTAGGTGGAGAAATCTTGCTTTGGGAGGAGCACCCAGTGCCCTCCCATGCCTGCTTTCTTGTCTCTTCTTCTGAGAGAATTAAAAACATTTGTAGTGCAAAAGTACTGGTAGTCTCAGTAACTGTGTGCAATCAGGAGGTTAGAGTAACTTTCAGGTACTGATTTTTTAATTGTTCTTAGATGGCAAATTATCAGCTGCTTGAAAAGAAACCAAACCAAAAACTGAGCCAAACCAAAAATTGAGGTACTACTTATCCCCTTCCTTGCACTTTGTTTTTAGTGTTCTGTCACCAGTCTGGTTTACTTGAACTGCTTTGGTACCAGATAGATGCTAAAAGTGTCTTTAACTGGTTTGAAGGTAGATTTCTGAGCACACCTTGTGCATCTGTTTGGTGTGTATATATACTTATGCTGGTTTAGCTTGGAGATGAGCTTTTGCAGCTGGTAGGTCTTTGTAGCAGAGAAGATGGGTATGGATGCTGTCAGCCTCTTGGAAATAGATGAAGCCTGTCCCTCAGTCAGCAATTCCATTTCCCATGCACCTCCTGTGCTTGCCAGGAGCTCTGCACACCAGACTGGCAGAACGGTCATGGGATGACCTTTGTAAATGAAATTTAGATGTGCTTGGTACTCAGATGATTCTGACATGGTTGATATGTTAGGCTCATTTTAAAAATAAAATTGTTTGAAAATACATGTTTCATTTGATGGGCAGAAATAGTTATTTGCCTGTCATCTGGCATCTAACACCAGCTCATCACCATCACTCATAAGAGAGGAAAACAAGCATGCTTTTTTCTCTGACAGATGCAGTATAGATTGAAAATTGTATTTTAGTTTTTTCCCCACATTTGAGACTGGATCTTCAAAATGCTGCTCTACAGGTGACCTGTCCTTAAGTGTCCCTCTTTTGGTGTAGTGTCAAATAGATGCCCAACAGCAAGTCACTGCAAACAAAGTCTGCTTTTAATAATGAACTATTGCAGCAAAACCGTATATGGGGTAGAGGTCTGGCATACTCCCTAAGACCATGCTAGTGAAATCTTTATCAAAAGAAAAGTGCTGAGGATTTCCAGGAAGAAAGTTGATGAGCGTGGAGCTCTCACAGCCGTAGAACAAGATGTTGAAATGTAAACTGCAGCTGTTCACATGGTGCACTAAGTGCTCTGCCTGCTAGAGTGTGTGTGTGACAAACACCTAGCTAGTGACAGTCTGATTATTAGGGCTCTAATTTAAGTGAGAAGCTTCTCCTGCTACTTTTTTTTTTTTCCACCTTGCGAAACACATTGAGGATAAAGTGCCTTAATCGGCTTTCATCCAGCTTGGAAAAGGTTTATCATCATCTCATTTGAGCAAATAGGAGGGAAAAAACATTGAAAGCTGCCTGGCTAACATTTTCAATGTCACCTTTCTGTTTCTAAAATCAGCAGCAAGGTGTTCTTAAAAATGATCACAGAAGATTAGGAGTGAGTAAAGGAGAAATCATGCTTTAAAAATGGCAGAGTTTTTGAGACGTCTTATGTCTGTTACATTCTGGTGTATATTCAGTGCAGCGATGAGGAAAACAAAATGTGTTTTTAAAAAACAAAAAACCCAAAACCTAAAAACCCACCCCAGAAATGGTGAGTGTGACTCACATATTAGTGAAGGCTTCATACTTGCTGTTATCAGTCAATAGCATTTCTGCTGGAATGAATTACCTTTCAAGAAGCTGAAATACAGAAACCAGAGATTGAGGGCTGTGCTAGAAAATTTCCATGGCATATGCTGCACTGTCTTGGTTTTGCTCACAACAACAAGTTGCAGGAATTGACGTGTTTTCCTTTCCCTGTTATCCATGTGTGCCAGATAAAGGTCTAAATGAAGCTAGAGCTTGGCAGTTAAATAGTAGCACTTGTATGGAGAGACAAGTCATGCCAGCAGATTTGATAGGTAAGTTGAAAGTGTTGTGGTTGTCTTCCTAACATGGATGTAGGACTTAGCCTGTGCTGGGGACCATCACTGAGCTGCAGTGATGTGCTGAGCCTCTAGGTTTTTGATGTGTGTCCTTACAGAAAATGCCATTAAGAGGATTTATAGCTTTGAACCACTTCATATGTGGGTTGAAGTGTCTCACTGGCAGTAACATGGGAAGCTAGACATAAAGCAGTGAATTAAATCAGTTCCCAAGTTACTGCCTTGACCATAGGCCCATTCATTTCCCTGAAAAACAGATGGACTTGTCATGTCATGTAAGGAGTAAGTGCACCAAGCCCAGTCCTACTGGAGCAATTGCCTTGGTGCTTCTGACCTCCCCATTTTCACATAAAGAGTCAAAATAGCTGCTGCACCTGTAGTTCTTAATCAGTCTTCCTCAGGATTACCTGCCAGGGAGGTTTTGCACTGTCCCAAGGGTGATGTCTTGTGCAGATGCTCTGCCAGCACGTGGCAGGGCTCACACACTGAATGGAGGTACGGAGTGTGGCTGAGAGTTTGCAGGAGGGAGCTGTGACCCAGCTCTCAGGAGGTGTTGCTATAGCTCCCAGAGCAGAGTCAGGGTCAGGAGAGCTGGGTCAGTGTGGGTTGAGGAGGCTGGGTGGTGTGAAGGCACTAGGTTGCCACAGGAGCACACACAGTGTAGATATACAGTGTGGGATCTTTGCTTTTGTAGTGTATTTGGGGCTGGTGGAGAGTAAAAGCGGTGTGTGTAGTGCAGCAGAGGGCATGGGTTTGGCATCTCACCTTCTCAGAGATGCATCCTGTTGCTGGGTCTGAAGGGGATGGGTGGAAACCTTCAGTAGAGGGATAGATCCCAGCAGAGAATGAGCATCTGCTTGTTCTGTCAGGCAGAAGGTGTTGGAGCCTGCAGGCTTGTGTTCCTAACAGTCAGGAGCCTGAGAATAAATGTCACTTAAAATAAGTCGTGATGGATGATACAGATATAAAGTTCTGGGGTGGTTTGGTTTTCGTTATTGCTCTTCACTGCAAGAATGAGGGTGGTCAGACCTAAATAAAGCCTTTAAAGAGGAACCAGTCATCTTTGGAGGAAAATGATAAACTGGAATTTCACACCAGTGTGTTTTTCAACTGAAGCTTTATATTCTGTGTAACTAACTGTCGTGTGGAGTGGAGTTGTGCTCATGGGCAAACATGTATTCCACCATTTGTAAGACCTGTGCTTCAGGCACCAGTTAGAGGAGCACCTAGAGTTCAGTAATTTGTATCTGCTTCATCAGAGATTAAGGGAGATGAATGGGTACAGAAGTTGCTGTTACTTTGACTGCTTTGTCCTTGGTGTCTTTTGGTTTTTGTTTTGTTTTGTTTTTGTTAGCTCCAAGTGGGGACTAGTCATCTTTTTCTTATTGGATAAGACTGTGTATAGTTATTACATGAATAAATTTGGGGTAGGTCTCCAAGCACAGATTTGTAGTGATGATTTCTTCATTCCAACTGCTTATCTGACAAACATGGGAACTGAACTTTTGGATGAATCACTGCATAGGGCTTTTTTTACTTAAACTATTTGCTTTGCATAACTAATATCCTTATATGCAGCTTTCACTAAGAGAGTGAAGAGAAATCTTCTGGCTCATTCATTTAGAAATGAGCTTTTAATTCTGTTCCTAAACCTGCAGAGAATTTTTCTCTTTGTTAAATATACTTCAGTGTTTAATATTTTTCTTGCAATATAGTCATCATGCTTGGAGTCTTTTTTCAGTTACTTATGAAACTCATTTTGAGCAGTGAACTGTGCATCGTCCAGTAATTTAATTGGAAATATTCAAATTCTTCTTACTGAGAAAATCGTTGACTCAATACATATTGTTGAAATGCTATGTTTCAGGCTTTCACTGCGAAATTAGATTATTGACTGGATTTGAGTTAATGAAATAATAAGTTAATGTCCATTTAATTCTCCATTTTTGCCCTTGTTACCCATTTGAATAATTCCTTAGAATAAATTGGAGTAACTTAAGAGTCCAAAGCTATTTGCACTGGACTAAAATAATGCTGATGCTGGTTCAGGTTTTACATAACACTAAAAAGGAAGCAAGGAAACTTTTACAGAAGTATATTGTTTTTTCTGTAAAAACTGATGTTTTCCTGCTGATTTTTTTTTTCCACTTCGGAGAGCATACTGGCAGCTTCCAATGTATTTTAAATCTCCCAGTGAATAAGCAGTTTTGCATTCCAGAAACCCTCAACAATAATGACAAAACCCTTCTGAATTAGGGCACTTCTTCAAGCCAGCTGCTTCCTGATTATCAACATGTCACTCCAGCAGTCTGCATAAATGCTGCTCTCTAATTTAGAGTTACAAGCCTTGTTGAGAGCTCACATGGCCCTTTCTCTTCATCTCCTTAAATCCTGAGCCAGGTCCCAGCCTGAATTTGCATCAATCTGCAATAATTTCATATATTTAGAGTCTGTGTTGGATTCTGAGATTGAAATCAGAATCACTTTCCTTACATATTTGGAAATTTCAGTGGAGCAGAGAAAATATTTTAATTGCTTTGGCTAATCATGTAAGGAGGGCAGCTCATCCCATTTGGAAGTAGCTGGAACTTACTTTTCTTTTAAATGCAGAAAATATTGGCAATTAAGTGGAATGTAGGTGCCCTTCTCCACTGATAGAAACCAGGGTTGAAAATATGGGCTTTCTGTGCCAATTCCAGCTGATTTGCCAGCCTGCTGTGGGGATTTGGCCTGCCTGCTAGCACCATTCTAGCATTATCTATATGAGATGTCTTGACCATTGAAATCTCTCTCAGAACTAGTAACACTGCTGTTTCCCTCCTCACTGAGTAATTTACAAACAGTTCCTCTCTGAGAAACACTGCCATAGGTAGTATCTAGAACAGGCTGTGGTAGGCTTTATATAAATGCTGTGTCTGAAAGACAAAGATTTGGTGTCCAGGATGCCAGCTTTAGGATTTGGCTCTGAGTTCCTGGGTTCCTCTGCTGAAGAATTCTGGTATCATCCAAATGCCAATAAGTCCTTTGAACTTGTCAGCTCCTGTGTGAATCTAAAGGGGAACCTGAAGTTAGGAACCAACAGGTAGAAATAATTTTTAAAGCTCTAATCTCCCTTTGTCCTTCCTTTCCTTCCTGCAACGTTTTGAAGGATGCACGCCAGAAGTTCCGCTCTGTGCTGGTTGAAGCGACAGTAAAACTGGATGAACTGGTGAAGAAGATTGGAAAAGCTGTGGAAGACTCTAAACCTTACTGGGAAGCTCGGAGGGTGGCCAGGCAGGTAAGAACTTTCTGCCTTTTAAGCTTGTGGTGGTAGTTGGAGGGCACACACCAGTGCTGTTGCTTTCCTGCTGTTAATAACATCCTGAGCCTATGCACTTGGCTGACGCCACTCTGTGTCTTCAGTTGCATGTCAGCCATGGGAATCAACGGCAAAATGGATTTCTTCACACACAAAATGGATTTCTTCAGCCACAGCTGCACATGCTTTTCAAACCTAGGACAGCTACAGTAGACACAATAGCAAAAGACTAATTCTCTCATTATAAATGGCCTTTCAGAGCCCTGATCTTTCCTATCAGTAGTTGTACTCATTGGAAATTACAGTGTAGACTTTGTATATCTAGTTTTTCTTATTAAAGCAAAATGCTCAGCAGCTAAATGGCTGCAGCTGGAAGCTTCAGGGAAAGAGGCTGGAATGGGGCAGGCTTGGGGAAACCTGCAGGGTTTGGTGCTGATTAGGTTGTGATGAAGCAAGAATGTGCTAAACGTGGCTCTGAAGTGTTTTGGTTTGGGGACAAACTGAGCTTGGCTTTTTCTGTCATCAAGGCCTTACTTCCCATGCCCCCACTACTACTTGGTTACTGATAGGCCTGTGTAGCTCAGGGAGGGATGAGGTGTGGAAGGAAGGGACCTGCTGGATGAAGGGAAAGCCAGAAAGCTTGTGGCGTGTCTGTCAACCTCTCATTTTATAGAAAAAGCTGCTTAGAGTTCAGTGTGTGGTGGCTTAGGCAGTGCTTCTGCTGGGTGTTTGTGGTGGGGCTTTCTGGTGTGTGAGGCTCTTTGTTTTTTCCCCAAGGGGAGAGTGTTCCTAGTTGCTATTTCTGTTTTCTCTTGAGGCAGGAAGAGTCAGGAAGAGCTGCCTACTGCTGCTACTTCTGTGCTTGGCTAGAAGGATGTGTGGGGTGGCATCTGTGGCTGGGGAGCTGGAATGTGATTGTGTTCCAGGGGTGAGTGAGAGATGGGGTGGCATGTGTGAAATACGTGAAAACTGCTGAAGGATTTTGTTTATTAAAGCAGGTAGAGGGATGAGAAAAGTAGAGTGAGTAGGTGCGTGCCAGGAGGCAGGGTAAGAGAAGTGGAGGGAAGAGAATGCGTCCTCAGAACAATGCACAGGAAAGGGAGGCATGAACAAGCTTCATTCCCTTGAAAATTGATGAAGCAGGAACTGGATTGATGGAATGTGGCTTGCAAGATAATATGTGACTATATTGATGCTTTGAATTGCACAGCGTTGTTTTGGAGCCATTGTCTCAGATGGTGGGGATGGAGTTTAGGGGCTGTTAGGCTTAATCCTGCAGACTTGAAGCAGTGTGGCAAATAGGTGAGCTCTACCCTGTTTGCTGTGCTTTGAAGTATCTACTTCTCATCTCTAACTGCTCTGAAACCCTGCTCATGAGGACTATGGTGTGTGCTAGAGTTAAACCAGTGGTGAGCTAGAGAAGTTAGTAATTGTGTAAACTGGTATGTGCAATTTGGTAAAAAAATCCCTGCAACCCTGCCTAGAGCATGACCTTATACTTCTATTACTATAAATAGCTGTGTAAGGCACAGGATGCATAGGACTTCAAGATTTATACTTGGAAGAGCCAATGGTAGAAGCACACACTTTGCAGTACAAAAAAAAGCCATCAAAAGATCAACTGACTTTGAGGTTTGTAACATCACAAACTCAGAGCAGTGAACTTTGCCCTCTGTCCTGGGGCTGGCAGCAGATTATGGTCTGGAAATGGAATTCTGTATTGTCATGTCTCTGCTACCCTGACATCCATTCAGTCATTCTGGTTCAAAGGTATTTTGCAAGACCACTAAGAAACCCAGGCCCCTGAAGGTCCTTAAATACTGGAGAATCACTGCTCCAGTAGTAGGCTTGTTAGAGAGAGCCATATTTTTCTCCCAGTCCATTCTGTCACTAGCTAGTTTAGATGCTATTTATCCCTGATCTGTTCATTTGCTGCACACTTGGTTGCCTTTTGGTTCCTTGGTAACATTTTATTTTAAAGCAGGGGTTGCCCTTCTAACCACTCATTTCACTTGTTTTTTCATTTTGTGTTATGAATCTGGTCATGGGACAGAGTTCTCGCTTTGTATCTGCTCAGTAGACAGGGATAGAAGATGGTCTCTGGTTTCTCTTTGGCTCTTTGTCTAGTAACATCTTAAAATGGAAAATGTGAGGGCCAAGAGGAGTGCAAGCATTGAAAGATGGTGAATCTATCTGGAAACTGGGAGATTGGAACGATTGGTGACAATCATCAGTGAAGCATCTGCCTAAACATTTTTTTTAGTTTTAATTTAATCTAGGAAAGTTCCATTTATCTGGGAGCAAATCCACTGTAAAAAAGCAGTGAGAAGGGATGAGTAGATAGGGAAATGTGAAACTGGAGGAATGCACCAGAATATTAACGTGATGAGGTGCCAGTTTGCATCTCTTTTTACTTTGTTTTGCAAAACTGTAGAGAAATCATGGGAACAGCCTGTTACTTTTTTCCATTTAAATTAATAATTACATCTAGCCTGTGAAGAATTGTCTTCCTCCTCCTGTCTTTACAGTTATTTTAGAGCCATTAGGCTGCCTCCAAAAATACAGGCACAAGGTTCTTGGGGGCTGAAACAGCTTTAATTAAACAATAAAGGAAAACTGCGTGACTCTACTGGTAAGAGAAAGGGAAGTGTAAATTCCTGTTTGTTGTTCTCATTAAAGGGAAGTAAAAATATGACCTAGAAATTTTAAGCCTTTTGGAAATACAGAATTGTGTAGTTAATGACTCTTAGTTTTGCAGAGATGCAGGAGTTGCCCAGAGTTACTTGAGTTTAAGATGTCAGCTGCAGGGTGAGTTGCCTGATTTAGGCTGTATTAAGTCACATTGAGGAGCTTGCTTTCACTTGGCACCAGCATGAGTCACCTTTGGAAATACTTGTTTCATCTATTAAGATAAAATCCATCAAGAAGATATGAGGGCAGTGATGTGAGATCATCAAAAACCAGATCATCAGCTGAAGTATGACACTGGAGAAGCTTTAGGATCTTGAGCCCTTTTGTCTATTCACCCTTATCCCCATCTTGTGCAATGCTGTGTTGGCAGAAGATAGGGAATTCAAAACAAATGAGCTCTCCTGTGCAAAAGTCCTGTAGCATCTTGTTTGTGGAATGTTTGCCAAGAGAGCCTCAGCTTGGCCTATCTCAGGGTGAAACTTTGCTTTACCAGAACATTGGTCCCTTAGTGTTACTAAATTCGAGTACTTTACTCTCTGAAATGGTGGCACAGGGAGTCAGGATGCTGTCTGTTGGTACCAAAGCAGTAATATTTGGTTTCTGTTGAGACTCAAGGGAGATCTAGCTAATATTCTTGCTCAAGGAGATTTCATGTAACTTCTACCAACACAGAACTCTTGTGAGTCCTCATTTGGTACAGCAATGGGCCTTTTGTGTTGATTGCAAACACACCTTACTGTTTTGGAGGATTATTATTCCAATTTGTTGTTTAATCAAATTTCAAAGTACTTGCGTTGTGTAGCTCAGGGAGGGATGAGGTGTGGAAGGAGAACGTTTTTTGTTTGGCATATTGTCTTTTCATGTTGTTCTTTAACTTAGGAAATAATGCCCATGTTCAGTGGAAGAGCTGTGGTACACAGAGGATTGTGGGTGTACACATGCAATGCCCACATTGCAGCAATATGAAATTCCTGTAATTCAAAAGGTGACCCAAGGTTCTAAATGTTCAGAAAATCAAACTTCCCACGTCTGTTTGGTGTTTTTTTCTTTTTTCTTTTTTTCCCCCCACTAGTAGCTGCTTCCCTAGTTGACTAGTTGAAGAATTAGACTTTTCTTGCCCAAAGGTAAAGGGGAAGAAGGGTGAGGTTGCCAGGAAACATTAATAATGTAAACAGAAGTCCTGAGCCTCTGAGGTAAGGAGTATCTTAAGCCACTGTTGACTTAACATTTTGCAGGGCTGGGGCTGGAAGAAGCCTACGCAGTGATGCTCACAGTAGTGTCTGAGCAAGTGACAGAGCTGGGAAGTGTGCTGCCTCCCTGGTGTCAGGATGCTGTGCAAAAGCAAGTGTGGTCTAATGCATAAATCACTGGGCTGGCAGGAGCTGATTTTGTGCTGCTGCATGGCACAGATGAATGACTTCATCTCTGTCTCAGTTCCCATGTAAAATGAAGCTGTCAGGCTGCTGTGAAGCTGAGTTCATTACGGGAAGTAAAAGCACTTTGGGGTCACTGGGTGAGAGGTGCCATTAAAACACTGCTATCCATACATCATCACTTGTGAACCCACAGACAAATTGAACAGGCTTGCCTTTCTGCTTTGCTTCTGGTGGAAAAAGAATCCGATAAAAGTGTGTTCCCACCCCCACAAATAAAACAATCCATGCATTTGTAGTGACCCTAACCTGACTGAAAGCCCTGGGAGTATTGCTTTTAATTGAGTTTCAGCATTTTTTTTGTTTGTTTTTTGTTCTTTTTTGTTTGTTGGTTGGTTTTTGTTTGGTGGTGGGCTGTTTTGGTTTGGTTTGGTTTGGTGGCAGAGTGAGGGGTTACATTTTATTGGCTCAGATTGGTGGTAGGTGAGGATGCTTTCTCAGCTTTAGTACTGAGCCTTTTTGGGAGGGATATGGTTTTGCCTTGTGATATTCCCTTTACCCTTGTGCCCCTCCTGCCTCATTTAACTTTTACAAAAAAGTGTCAGAAAACCTGCTGCAGGCAAAAATAGGTGAAAGAGCCACACTAGGTCATATCTGTCTGTACCTCTCACTAAAGGACCCACCTGTACCATGTGTTCATACAGCAGAATGTTGGAGGATGTGTGTGTTCTGCTTCCTCTTAGGTCAGTCTTCCTAGGTTTTACAACTAATTATGTTTTTAATGTGGTTGGCATACTTAAGCAGCACTCTTATCTGAAAAGGCTTCGAAAAACCCTGTGGAATCAGTATGTACTGTGGTTCTTCCCCATTGATGTCCAGGCATACCCGAGAGGATGTGCAGTTGATAGACAAGTGGAGTGGGTTCAGCAGGGACAGCTGTCCCATCCTGCAACTTTTTATGTTGTACAGCTCCTATGTCTCACCTCACTAACAATCTTTTAGTCGTGTAATATTTTATAACTGGATTGCCACATCTGTGTGAAGAAATCAGCTGAGAGAATAAAGAATTATTAGAGGTGAGCTTTCAGATATTCAGATCCTGCATCTCCATTCTGCTTGTCTTCACACAACTTAGGGGAGCCCAGTTACCACTGGGAAATTATTTCCTCTCTCAAATGTGAATTTTGATGTGATTTGATGAATTTTTTATTCAAAGTGAATCAGGATGAAAAGGAGCTGCTGTAATCTTGCAGAACAGGAACAGAGGAGGAACTGAGCCAGTTGGTGCTGAAGGTGGGAGGGGTTTAAGCAGATAAGAGCACACCTACCTAGCTGGAAGAGTCTTCCTCAGCAGATGAGACTGATACTCTTCTTTGTAGAGATCAAGCCAGTAAATGAACAAAACTTTCTGAAGTGGCCATTGCATCTCAGCTTCTAAGTGTGCAGCTTGAGATGTCTGAAAGTAGTGTGGCAGGTATGGAAAGGTACAGATGGTAACTTCCTTAGCTCAGGATATAAAAGCCTTTTAAATTATGTAACTTGGAGGTTCAAAACTGGCGATCATCCTTAAAAATTAATTAGGAACTGGAAACTGTGGTCTTGCCAGTGTCAATTCCTGCAGCACCCAAGTTTTCTATCCAAATTCGCTCAGTGAGTGAGAGCTAATAGGATCATAGCACCAGCTGGCTCTTCTGGGGAAAGGAGGGCAGCATTCAGTGTGGATGACAGCTCCTGGCTCCAGTTCCAGCAGTGGTAGATATCCAGGTCTTTCCCTCTCGTTCCTAGACACTAAATGTGTTATCCATCACTGTATTGACTTCCCATGTCATAAGGAATCTCCTTCCCCATCCTACTTTTACAGGCTGAATTCCTGATGCTCATGTTTAAGACAACAAGGAGTTAAGACTGATTTGTCTAAACTGGTAAGCTTCTCTTGGCAAAAAAAAAAAGGTGGAGGGAGAAGGAACTTGAGAAGCAAAAATTAAATGTCAGCAGAACTGTGACAGCCTTGCATTCCTGTTTGGAAACTTGCCATGGAGCTAGTAAAAAGCAAAATTATTGGCACAGTTACAGTGGAACAACCAGCTGACCTTTCCTGGCTGAAGGAGTGTTTCTGGTTAACTGTTCATAAACCAAATAACTATCATGTGGATTCACATTTTGAAAGGAAGGAATACAGAAGCTTGAAAATAAACTTTGACAAACCTTCAGCAAATTCTCCCAACTGTTTAAGGAAAAAACCAAACACCCAGAGCAGTTGACTGTTTTCTGTGTCTGTAGTTCAGTGCTGTTACTGTTCTTAAGTAATCATACAATCATAAAATGGTTTGGGATGGAAGGGACCTTCAAGATCAGCAAGTTCCAACCCTCCTGCCATGGGCATAGGTGCCGCCCACTAGACCAGGTTGGTCAATGCCCAAACCATGCTGGCCTTGAACACTTCCAAGGATGGGGCATCCACAACTGCTCTGGGAAACCTGTTCCAGGGCCTCACTACTCTAAGTAAACAATTTCTTCCTAACATGTAGTCTAAATCTCTCCCCTTTTAGTTTAAAACTATTCCCCTTGTCCAATCACTAGGGCTGGTTTTTTGCGTTTGGTATTATTTGTATTTTGTGTGGATGTTGCTGCTCGGGCCTTTTGCAATAACCAGTCTAGGCTGGCAGTGTTGGTTGTGTTGTTTGTGCCCTGGCTGTGTTGACTGTTTGCCCTTTTAACTGAGGATGCTGTCTTGCAGCTGTCCTGGTGGGTCTTGGGAAGCCTCTTGGCAGTGGGAGATGGGAGGCAATGATGTCTGGATTGGGAAGGTGAGGTGAGAAGCCACTCACTGCCCGGGTCTGTAAATCAACCACATGGAAATGGCTGTGATTTTTAGGTTACTTAGTGGAGAGGCAGGGGAGCAGCTCCCTTCCTGAACTGGGGCTTTCCTTGGTGGTTAAGAAGCCTCTCTCTGTGGGATGGAGGCTGATGTGATGGCCTCGGTTAGCGCTGCAGCAGGCCAGGCACGGGAGGGAGGCAGGCAGTCAGGCAGCATAAGCCTTGCCTGGGAAGAGATGACTGGTGTGCTCTGAAGGGAAAAGAGACATGGAACTTGCTGAGTGAATAATTGGGAAGCTCGGTGCTGTGAAGAAATTATAAGGAAACTAAACGTAGGTGAGCTGTGCAAGAAGTGCCTGAAAGTGTGAAGCATTGAGGCTGTGTGTTGTACTTGTTTGCCTACGAAGTTTTGTGTGTCCTTTTTACCTTTTTGCTCCCTATAGGCCTGTTCTAGGACTGAGCCCCTTCTTCCCACCAATGTTTTTGGGTTTTTTATTACAAAACACTTCATTAAATCTTGGGGAAACCATGTCAATGTGACGTCAGTCCTCTGGTGAAATGTGGAGTTCCCACTGCTCTGATCCCAAAGGGCATTCTCAGTATATTAATCTCCCTTCCCAAATGATGCATGGCTGGCTGGGGGACTGAAGAGGGCATTAGCCAAGCAAGGGTATCTGTAACTTTATTATTGAGGGTGAGGAGTCACTTCCTGGAATTTCACCAGGGAATCCACTGAATTTTGTAAGCTTTCTCTAAAGCAGGATGTACTTTGGATTCAGTCGAGCAAATATTTTGCCATGCTCAAAAGTCTGATGGAGTGCCTCTCGTGCTCTCCTGTTGTGTTTGCACAGTTGCATCTTAAACCTCAGGGCTCAGTGTCTCTCTGCTGCCATACAGAGCTTGTTCTTAGTGTGCTTTGCTTGTTCTGCCTGAATGCTTAGAACTTGAAAACTGTATTTTAAGTCTTGAATCATGGTTCTGTTGCATTTTCCTTCAGGCCAAAGTAGCAACAAAGCCCTAGGAAGCAGGGAACTCAGGGTCACTTTCCTGGGTCAACAAACTGGGTTTTGCCTGGCTGATTTATTAACATTATTTATTTACTTAAAGACTGACTCAATGTGACTTTTGTGTTCTGGCTTTGTCACCTGGTTGAGCAGTGTGATACTGGAGTGTCAACTGGCTGTCCTTAAACTGCCCAGAAGATGACAGATGTTGCTTGGTCGGTTTGGCAAAGTTACACCAAAGATCTGATCTGTGAAGGAAAGCTCTTTAATGCTTCCCATCAGCCTTAGTAATGCAGGACAGTAGGTCAGTGTGACTGGCAGGTTTTTACCCTCTTAATTTGCAGATGCAAATCTGTCCCATGTTTGGGAACACTGACAACTGCTACTCCTCAGATGAACGGAAAAAAATCCTTACCTGGCTCAAATTTAGTGCTCTGTTGCTTCTATTTCCTGCAGAGGAGGTGGCATCTGTAACAATATCATCTGCAAGTACAGTGTTCCTGGCATGTTTGGATAATGGGAACTGATTTCAACCACTTGCTTGTTGAAATACCTGTGTCAGTAAGTTCTGTGTGTCCCCCTCTAAAAGTTAGATCACCTGTACCTCTCTGAGCCTCTGTGCATCAGTGAATGGGTCTGGTTATTCTGGGCTGGTATTTCTACATGCTACATTTCTGCTTTGTGTGAGCACTGTTCTGTTGATGGATGGTTGTATAAGCTATTGATACAAAAACTGTAATTACTTTTCTTATGGTTATTTGCTGACATGCCTTGGAGGGCTCCATCATGTAAATTTTTTGACTGTGCAGTGTAAATTAGAGGTTCTTCCCTCTTCTGCTTTTCTTCGCAGAAGTAGAAGAAAATACTGTTTAAGCTAAGTGTTTTGAAGAATTTATCTAGGAGAGATGAAGAAAATGGCTCTCTCTTTTGGTGTCTTTTTGTCCCCCTTACTCCAAGCCTACAAAGCTTCCATCAGTTCTCAGCCATTATGGATGACAGTAGTTCAAAGCCAGATAGCTGTTCAACCTCCTCTCCATTAATTGCTGCGAATCAAATGACCTAATTATTTTTCCTACATTTAAGAACGTTTTTCTTTCTGTTGTGAAATACTTAAAGTATTGGGCAAGTAAGTGTGAAGTAATGGAATACTGGGTTAAGTTGGTGTGGAAATACCCTCAGTTCTTTGGAGTAACAAGGAGAGGGCTGGTGCAGAAAAATTTGGGGTTTTTTGATAGATGTCAGCTGATTTAGGCAGAAAGAAGTGATACAGGTGATCTGGCTATTATGCTTAGCCACAGATGCAGTAACAGGTGCTGGAGCTGGCAGAAACATGTAAGCAGCTCTCAGAGGGTGCTAGGGTGTGAAAATAGAACAGAATCCCTTTTTTCCTCTGCTGTTGTATGATGATTTGAGTAACATCATTTTGCATCCTCCTCAGTTTGGAAAAACCTGAGAGATTAGGTTGTGCATTCCTTTGCGTGACTGTAGCACTTGCACAGCTATTGCCAAAACACAAATCTACAGGAAAAAACCAATTTAAAGGAAACGTTGCTTTGCTTTGTTGTCTCTCACCATTTCCTCTCCTGATTTTTTTTCTGGCATCTAGTAAAGGCTATTTCAAGAGATTGTAAACCACAGACAGGATAACCTGTTAAAAATAGTAGTTGGCATTTGAGCCTGGGTGGTTTGAGGTCAGAGTGATATCCTATGTACCTGTTTTGTGAGATAATTGCTCAGGGATGACTGCTGAAGGCAGCACAGGTCTTGCGACTTTGGGGAATTTGTTCAGTCAGCCAAGTCTTTATTGTGTACAGTGGTCTAAATAGGTGGGAGTTTGTTTTGGAGTGATAAATGCTCATGATAGTGTCTGCTGCCAAAGCAGATGTGATATGGATGTTGGTTACTGCCTTCTGGGTGTGTTTCATTATGACTTCTAGTTAAACAGTGTGAATTTTGGAGCTTCTGTCTATTCTTGCTGGAAAACATTATCTGGAGAGTCTCATTTCTGTATTAGGAAATTAGTGTGTGGGAATGGCTCTGCATTGACTTAGTTTCTGTAAGAAATGTATCTCAACTGCAGCTAACAAAAAGTTGTACTATTAAACAAGAAATTCTGCTACCAGGATGTGGAAGAAAAGTCCACCTCTTTTAGCTGTGTCGGCTTCTGGTGTTTTTTTTGTTGTTGTTGTTTGGTTTGTCTTGGTAGGTCCTTTTTCTTTTAATTTGGTGAAGTGTGCTAATGGCTTGTTCTCAAAGGAGGATTTTATTGCTGTGAAGTGAAGCTGATATATTTTCTATTCCTGCTGCTACCTAGACTTTTTCCTTCGAGGAATGGACTTAGCCCTTCATTAGTCCAGGACACCACCTGCAACTGTTTTGTTTCAGGGAAGCAAGCCTGTTATTCACATGTGCTATGGAGTTGTGTAATTCCACTACCAAAAATGTTGAAGGGTCGATAGTTATCTTCAACATGTCCCTTAGAAAAATTAACTGTCTCAAAAGTGTCTGTGAGCATGCAAAGGTGTACAAGGTCAGCCTAGAACTTCCTTCCAGAGCATGTTCCTGGTACTGAGGACAGGCAGTTGCTGGTGGGTGTGAGGCTTTCTGGGAACTGGGAGAACATGTCCAGAACAGCCCATCAGCCGGGTGAAACTCCTACCCACATGCCTTGTCCTTGCTTATGCCAGTATGCATGCACAAGATGTGCTTCCAGATCCAGGCTGCCAATCCCTTGCCAACACTCTGGGAACTTCTACTTAAAAACATTTGCTGCTTTGGTGGCAATTACATGAGACAAGGATCCAGTGTTTCTCCTGAACACACCTGTTGCATCTGTATGTGCTGAATGTTGATTATCTTGGACAATTAGCAGAAGCCACTAAAGCTGGTGGTGTACCTCTTACAGGGTGTATTTGTGGGAGTTGTTCCTTGCTTCTATATTTAATTCCAGCAAAGCAGGCTGCTGCCAGGTGCAGATGAGCATGTAAGAGCCCCTGTAAACCTAGAAACCAGCTGTAAGCCCTGGACTTGCTGACTCACTGCCTAAGCTCTCACAATGCAGGTGCATAGAGTGGGGAGGATTATCTTGGTGTTTTTCTCTCTTAATAAGATCTTTTACCTTGGAGATCAAAACCTGGACATATTCTATCATCCCCTCTTCCAGAAAGCAACAGCTTAATCGTTTTGGCCACAAACAGTTGCACAACTAACAAGCAGATGGCAGTGAATGGCCAAGAAGGCTGTGCCTGGATGATATTAGACCAAACCATTTGTAATGTTCTGGTGCCACAGACTCGTTAATTAGTGTGAGTAACTCCAAGCGCACCAGCATCTCTCAACAACCACATGAAATACAAATGAGGGGCAAAAGGCTTGGGGTAGTGTCTCCATGCAATCTCTGTGCCCAAGTAAGCATCACCTCCCTATTCCTGTGAGGCAAGGAGCTACATCAGTTAGAGCCAGTGAGGAGACCAGGTGGTTTCAGATGACTGCACAGTGGCATTGATCAGCTCAGAGGGGATATCCTTTCCCTTGTTTCACAAGATCCTGGTTGCAACCTAGATGGGAGCCACCAGAGAACAAAGAAGGGCTGGCAGCTGATTGTTCAGTCCAGGACTGGTCTTAACAGTGTTTAAGTGAACTGTGTGTTCAGATATTTTCTTTCTCATTTCCTTCCACAGCTCCCAAAGAAGGGAGGTGGGATTCTGCCTTTGAGGAGTCCGGCTGTCTGCGTGCTGGTCACCGAAGCAGCTAATGAATGAGCTGTTGGTTGTGCCCTGAACCTTCTGGGTCTTCAATCACACTCGTGATCCTGTCTTAAAGGAGTTACACATACCACCTAACTTTAGCACAGAGCTAGATGTCTCCTGAAACATGCTTTGTAGGTCTGCTCTTATTTCTTGAGCCTTTTTATAGACTACAGGAATGTAACACAGAACCAGGAGTCAGGTCAGTTCTACAGCAATTTGGCTGTTAGAAGAGAAGGGGTGGATGCATGTAGGAGACCAAAAAGCCCAGCACAAGAATAAGACACCTAATCAAAAGCAGAGACTAAGGGACATATGGTTATAGTCTTCCATAGGCATTTCATTATTTATGCAGCTGGGAGGAAATGGTTTGTGTTTAACAAGGCTTGTTTTCACCTTTTCCTCCCCTTTGCCTTCTCCATACAGTAAAAAATCTTCAAATCTGCTTTTGAAAAAGCAGATTCTAACCTATGTTCAATTGTTTAGCTTTATAATAAACTGCTTAAAGAATACAAGGGTATTTCAGACTCTTGAGAGACTGTATTTTTTGTCAGTAATGCAAACAGTCATCGCAGATTATATAGCTCAGGCCTCGTAGATCTGTCAAAATGAGGTCACTTACGAGGCCTTGGATTGTAGAAGTTGTTTATAAAAGTATTGCAAGAACAGCTTTCTGGGGTTTCTTTTACTACTTTTCTATTCTGGTTTGGATCAGAGTTTTTAGGCTGTAGGGAGAGGGGGAAGGGAGATCATGGTCCTTATGAAAAGCAAACAAAACCCTTACCCCTTAGTTGCATCACTAGTCTGTTTATTCAGGAAAATAAATGCATCTGAATATCTAGGAGAACATTCAGCATCACTGCAAAGTTTTTGCAAAAGTGTTCTTCAGGTTTTGAGAAACTAAGAGAAATATGATGGTATTTGATAGAAATACTAGTTGTACAGGACCTCTGGAGGTCATCAGATTCCAACTTTCTGCTCAAAGCAGAACTGTCACATTGCTGGATTGTGTCAGCCGTGGCTTTGCCAAGTCTGGAAGACCACCAGAGATGGGGATTTGAAACCTTTCTGTGTAACCTATCTGCAAGATTAGCCAGCCATGGCCCTCTTAATTTATCCCAGGAAGTGGTTTGCATTACTCCCAGTGAGACTTTCCATTTCAGACATTTCCCTTTTCAGCTTTCTCAGCCTGACACCTGCTGTAACTTGCAGGTCCTTTTTGACAGGGCTGACAGTGGGATTATTCCACCCCAAATGCAGGACTCCACAGATCTTCTTGTTGTAAAGTGTCTCTTGGCCCTGTCAGGTTCCACAAGGTTGTAGGTTGAGGTGCTGCCTTTTCAACCACCTCCTCTGACTTGGTATCATTTGCAGATTTGCCATGGATGGAGTTGTGCCAGTGTCAGGGTTGTTGTTTGGATTTGTTTGGATGTTGGGCATTATGGGCCCTTGTGTTGCCATCTGGGCTGCTGCTCTTGTTCCTGCCTGCCAGCTGCATTAAAACAGGTTGAGAAAAACTGAAGTTTTAATAGCAGCACTCAATGGCTGTTTACTGTGAATGGTCCGACTGCCTTCACCTTGTAGGCTTCTGAATCACTGAATCTGCTGCAGTGGTGGGTAAGGCAGGGATGCTGTGGTCAATGAGTGGTGATCCTGCTGTCCTCATCCCTGCCAGAAGCTCATGCCGAATACCCTGGCGCAGTCACTGCCATCAGAGGGATCCCTGAAGACAGGCAGTGCTACAGCAGCTCTGGTGGGCGACTGATGGAGTAAAGTTCCTGTTGGAAAACATGTTCCCTGTTGTACTTTGCACAGCAAGTTAACGTGGGATGTTGATAAAAGAAGGAAAGGGGGCCAGAATGATAACATCTGAAACTTGATTCCTTCTGAAGAGTGGGACTGGAATATAGTTAATCATTATCTGTTTGCTAGTAAGCAAGTACATGTTTGCTGGTAGCAATTAAACTATTGTTTTAAAGATTAATGGCTGGGAGAAACATTGGTTTCACAGTAACAAACAAGTGCTTTCTGGAGCAAAGGCCTTGGGCCAGCATGTGGTGTGCTGGTGCCTTGTTCTGAGCAGCAGCTGTGTGTTCCCTTCATGTTCCAGCTTATGGTGATTTCATAAACAGAGATTGTTCATGTCTTTCATTGGCAGTAACGCAGAGATGCTGAAATAAAGTAGATGTCAAGGACTTGGTAGTGCAGGATGAGATAGATTCACCTGGATAAATGAGAAGCCAATTTTGAAAATATCTGAACTTTGCTGACTGATGTTTCTAATGAGAAGATTTCTAGTTGTGTTGTGATGCCCTTTTCATTAAATATCAGTACTTGAGGTCTGGTCCTCTGGTGATGCTGGCCAAGGGGAGAAATTCTATGTAGGCTTGTTTCCAAAAAATAAATCCTCTACATCTATTTGGGGCAGCCTGGCTGGGCTGTTAGCTGTGTGCAGGTGTGTTCACGTGTCAGAGGCTGAGCAGTGCCTACCAGGGTACATTAGATGTTGGCTAACCTCAGAGGAACGTTATAGCTGTGTTGTACCATGTTTCAGTGTCAGGGATACTGTGCAGAAACAAAAACAAAAATCATAGATGAGATGAAATGGAGGTATGTCATAGGTTCAAGCTATATATTGGAAGGTGGGGTAAAATCCTCTATTAGCACCTGGGCAAGGGCTCTGACTACAAAGAGGGCTTGGGTCAACAGAAGCTTTGTGGACTAATCAGAAAATTGTATTTCATAACTAAAGAGTGCACAGTTTTCTGCTCTGAAAGTGAACAAGCAGATGTCTGTATGCTGTTGCTGGTTCCAGGAGGATTACATTTCAAAAAGTGCCTGGTTCTGTTTTCTTCTGTTAACTTGCCATGGCCTAGCGCTTTTTAAATTTCCAGCTGACAACATAATCTGGCTGTTGTGCATGGTTCCCTTCTGTGCAAGGCCCTGTGTAGGCTAAGCAGAGGACTGCCCGTGAGGGTGCAGCTTTTATTCCCCAAGAGGGATTTGTCAGGACTGAGCACCTTTCAGCTATACATTAATGGCTTACAGTTGTGAACCCTGTCAGTACCCCTTTAATTTTACATAATTTATTTTCTAAGCTGACATGTTTTATACCACAGTACACCATTTGCTTCTATGAGTGCTGCTACTGCATGTCACTTGGGGAGCTGCCTGGGAAGTTCAGGGCTGTGCTTGTCAGAGCCAGGGAGATCAGAGAAGCAGATGAGCTGGTGAGAGGAGGTCACACGTGCAGAACAGCACAGGGTGGATAGCGGTGTCAAGGAAGCTCTTGGCCGTGAGGAAGGAGCTGAGTGGGCAGAGCAGGGCTTCTGGTTGTGCTGCTGGTTGCAGGGAAGGGATTTCCTGTTGTGGGAGATGTTTGTAACTGGTTGCTTGTAGAGGACTGAGTTACAGAGGAGGGACAAACAGAGTTGATGCTCTATATGGACGGCGTGTGACAGAAGTGCTGTGACAGTGGGATTCTCCTTAGCTTCAATCTCTGTGGCTGTCTAATCGTATTTCTTATGGACTTCTGCTTTATATTTGACACTGATGGAGGAAGGGTCTGTGGTGCTGAAGACATTCAGTTGAGCTGCCTGGCAGAAAGCGCTGATCATGAGCCACAATGAACAGTGTCACCATGGCAGTGGGAGCTGGGGCATGGGTCCCTCAGTTCCCAAGGTGTTAGGACTTTTTCGTTTTCAAGAAGAGGGTTCACTTGGCTCTTCTGACTATAATGAAGGAGATCCTCATTTCTGTATTGAGTAGACTCCATCAAGCGCCAGCGATACGGATGTCAAGAAAGTTGACATCCCACTTGCCTACAACTTCCTCAGCAATTTTTGTCCTCATCCCTAGGATCTCTCATTTTTCCCCTGGGCTAAACCTCTCTCATGTCAAACACAAGTTTGTGATGATAGACAACCTAGTTTCCAGCCATTCATTTGAATTTTGGATTTTGGTCTTGAGAGAAACAGCCACTGTCTAAAGTGATGAAGTTTATGTGCAATGTAGGGAGGCTGGATGGGGCTGCGAGCTCCTGCTGATTTCTCTGTAGTTTTAAAAGCACATGAAGAATGTGCCTACTTTCTTATCCATCAAATGGAGTGACCTGCGGGCTTGGGACTGAGAGCAGCCTGTTGGTGATGGTGCAGAACAACTTGTACGTGCTGGAGGGAGCTTCAAATGAAGGCTAATTATTGAGTAACTGTACTAGAACACAAAGAAAGTGTTTGAGTATCCTTTTTCACATTGGCAAAGCCACAAACCTGTTGATGTTTTTCTAATGACAAATGTGTCATTCTTTACCCTAGCATTTGACTTTTTTCTTTCTCAGGCTTTCAGTACGCTGCTTAAAATAAAGACTGTAGACTGACTTCAGATAAGTGTTGAAGCTAAATTGCAATTTGGACTAACTGTGTAGCTTAAAAACAAAACAGTGTTTCCAAATTTGCACTGCAGAGCAGTATTCAACAAATGCAGCTGGGAGGGGGTGTTTAAATACGGTTTTGTTTCAGTTTTCCAGTTACCCACACAGTTACAGGGCATGAAGCTGAATGGATTATGGGCCTCGAGTTGTGGGCCTGCCTGTTAACAGATCCAGCTCTCCGTGTCCTACAGGTCCAGGTGCAAGCAGAAATCTAACAGAATTGTAAATTTGACTTCTGGTTTTTTTATCATAAAGACAACTTTCCTGTTTTAGAGTTGATTGTCTGTTAAGGCCTTCTTCAGAAGAGCTACTAGTACTGTAAGCTACCCCAAATGCTATTTTCATGGAGATTAAGTATCTCAGCTCCTAATGCTCTGCAGGCTTTTTGCTGGCTTAGATGTCTTGATCCCTGACCCAGGTATCTGTGCCAACAGAAACTTTCAAGTGCTGATGCAGTTACGGTGAGAAAACTGTACTTCTGTGCTTGCATTGCCCCTGGGATCTGGTTTTACTGGAATTTCGAAAGCAGTTACTTGCTGGTGAGGTCCTGGCTGTGCCAGGAATGGGTCTCCAGTCTGCTTTTGTGTGTTTGTAAGTCATTTCTTGCATGGGCAGGCCTGCTCTTGCAGCAGGGCAGCCAAGGAGCTGAAGCTGCCTTCACAGTCTTGTTGCTGGAAGTTACTGGGGCCTGGCTCCCTCTTGTAGAGTCTTCCGTGAAAATTGGTCTTGCTCTTCCTCCAAACATCCTCAGCATTGTTCTGCAGTACTTGGTGCAGCCTCTTACTGGAGTCTTGCATTTTATTTCCCACCTTAAAATCCCATGTCAAACTTTTATAAGAAACTTTTGGCCTTTATTTGTATTTGATTCCTTTACTAGCGTAGGTCAAACTTACTGAATGGGAAAAAAAGTTGTGAATTTTTAGAAAATTCAGTAGATATTTTAGGGACTAAGGTCCAGGCTTTTTGCTGCATTCTTTGTTGGAAGCCTAGGTTGAACCTTCTTTAAAGATCCTCAGATGGCTTTCTTGTGCTTGCTGGGTATCATGGTTTAGGTTAGTTAGTGGCTAAATAAAAATACTCTGTAGTCGGGCTTATTCTGAATTCATAAAATGTATTAATACATTTGAAACAGGCAGCTGGTGACTGGGGTGATGAGGAGATGTAATGTGCGGGGGTTTTTCTCAGGGAGGAAAAGAGATCATATTGGCATTGAACTTACACCAGGATGCTGTGCATCCACTGACCTTGGCCTAGAGATCTGTGCTGCCTTGGAATGAGCAGTTCTGCATGGAAATTAACACTTCAGGGCCCTGGCTCTTCACAAAGGCTGTAGACAGGGCGATGTGGTGTAAACTGCCTGAAAACAGCAAAGGGCATGGTTAGATGAACATCTCTGTAGAAAACACCAGCAGCCACTTCAGAAGGAAATGCATCAGGGACCTTGGTTGGAAGGAAATTACCGCTCTGATTGTGATGACTTTGATTTCCCTCTCTAGCTAGTAACTGAAGGACCTCTGACACATAATTCCTATTTTTGTGTGGTTACCTTGAGGTGAAGTACCTCCATGTGAGAGAGGGAAGGAAGTAAGAAGAGCTTGCTGCTATTTCAGGACATGGTGAGGGAAACTTAATGTGCCTTATTTCCTTTTGAGACTTGTGTTTAAATTAGGAGTCCATCTCCCCTGCCATGGGGCAGGGAGGGAAGGGTTTTTTCCATTACCTTTACAAATAACTGTGGTGTCTCAAGTGTGGAGGTATTTGATGGAGCTGGTGTTGAGGGGGTGTAGCCAACTGTTGGCTGGAGAAATGCACTATTGTTCCACATATTTTGTATCACGGAGTTTTAGCCACTTCCTAAATGACCACCATTTCTTCACACTGAAACCTCTTCCTTTATTCGTAAGACTTTATCTTCCTCAGTGTAGTATTCTGTATGTCAGAGTCCTTTCTCCTGTTTGATTCTCAGACTCCTTCTGTGTATATCATGATATGTAAAGTTTTATTCATTATTTTGTTCTGTCAGTCATGTCTGGTCAAAGACATTTCTCATAGGCATGGATGGGGTAATTTCAGTTTATTTTTGAGAAGTCACTGAAGTGTAAATGAAAAGTGTCTTCATGGTACTGGATGTTCAGGTAATTGAATATGAGGCTTACATTGGAAGGGTTGTACTTCCAAGCAAAACAGCTCAAAAATACTCCTTTAAATAGAAATCTGTGAAGTATATAATGTAGAAAGATCCAGGTAAAGAGTTTTTTTTTTAAATTTCCTTGGTTATTCCTGTATCTGTGTGCTGAGGACTTACTGCACCGGTTGTGTACCAGCGATAGCAAAGTAAAAGAATATCCAGAGAACTAGTGGCCACCATCTCAGAGAGCTTGTTTATGCTTTACAGCAAGGTAATAATTCCAGAATATTTCCTCAGCGTGATTAATGGTGTATCAGATAAAAATCCACCCTGACTAAATTCAGGGAGTGCCATTCTCAGTGTATTCTTGACATGACACGAGTTTGCCATTGCGCTTTCTTTTGGTTTGTTTCTCAGTGATTAAACCTACACCATTAGTTATTATCTCTCAGCCAGGTGCTTATTAGTAGGCCATTAGCTGTGAGTTTTTTGACCACAAACAGCATGAGACACTCCTTGACTTCTTTGGGTGGGAACTGCTGTCTTAGTAGGACTTAGTCCAGTGAAAAATATGTGTCACTTCAAGTAAAAGGTTGGGAAACAGTGATGCCGGTGTGGCTCTTTTAAAAAGTCTTGGGATTAGTGTCATAGATCTTCCAGACGTGACTGTGAGGGTTCCTTTGTCCGTGATCACAACCTTTTTTTTCCCCTTTAGGCGCAGCTGGAGGCTCAGAGGGCGACTCAGGACTTTCAGAGGGCCACTGAAGTGCTGCGTGCTGCCAAAGAGACCATATCGCTTGCTGAGCAGAGGCTGCTGGAAGATGACAAGCGCCAGTTTGACTCTGCCTGGCAGGAGATGCTCAACCACGCTACTCAGAGGGTAACACAAACTTGCCCCAGCATCTGCCTTTTCCGTACTTTGTGTTCTCCTGTGGTGTATGAGGCCCAGTGTCTGAAATTTTTCTTTTGGTCCAGATACATGACATGTAGGAAATGAAGCTGTGAAAAATTACGAGGCTAAGGTTAAATGATCTGGGCCCTAGGCTGCTTCTGGGACAACTAGTTCTCTGTCTTGTGGTGCTATCGTAGTGGAGTAGCTCTCCACAGGAAAAAAAAAAAAGTGATTACCATCTATATTATGGGGATAAACAGTGTCTTAAGGCATATCTGCATTTGGAGTTGTGCCAGAATAATTGCATGGGGATGCCTATTCCTGAATACCTGTGTTATGGGAGTGTTTACCCTGGAAAAACAGGGACATGTTCCAGTTTTAACCTGTTCTTAGTTTGGACTAAATCGAACAAGTCACTTTGCCTCAGAAATGTGTGTTTGAATGTAGAATTACTCAAAGTTTTGTGTTGCGTTTTAAGGTTGCATGCTGCTTTATCCTGATTTAACTTTGGAATTTAGACAAATTTGTGAAGTCTTTTTATACCTACAGAAGAGATGCACTATCTAACAAAGAAAGGCAGTATTCTTTCTAGCAGACGTCAAGAATTTTCCTGTCATTTGTCTTGTCTCTTTTTTCCTGTCTGTTAAAAAAAAAGCAGAAAGTTTTTTTTAACATAAAAGAACCAAAAATCGAAGTTAAAAACCTTTGTTCTGTCATTTCCTTAATATGCTAGTGAAGCTGAACTTGCTATTCCAAACATGCTATCATGCCATACAATGCTCATATTGTCTTGCACTCCTCAATGCAACAGCTCTGTTCTGTTGCAGAAGCTTCTCAGTTATAAGAAAGCCTCTATTTCAGAGTGAATTTTAAAATCCAGCTGCCTGATGAAGAAACAGAGAACAGAAAGGATGTTGGCTGTGTGTAGGGGAGAGATAGAAAACCTGATATATATTAATGAGAAAATGAACTCCAGGGTACTGTTTGTGTTACTGTCCCTGTTACCACTTGGTATTTGCAGAACTGGTGGCCTCTGTGTTTATGAGGGGAGCCCCACCTTTGCAGTGTGTGTGTGCCAGCTGTCATTTTCCTTGTAATTCCTGCTCAATATGAACAAAGGCTATATATAGATAATTTTTGATTCTCAGAATTGATAGGTGAGAAAACCAGAATCTAAGGAGTTGCTTAGAGCTCCTGACTGCTAAACTGATGAGTTTTAGTGGGCAGTGGCAGCAGTCACATCTGCCACCTACCTCTCTCTAGCTGGCATAAAAAAAAATTTGTGTTGGGGTGGGTGAGGAAAGAAACAATGGCAGTTTGAGAGTACAAATGAATTCTTCTTTTCCTTGGCTATTTCAAAGGCATCCTTGTGTCCTTCTACAACCCTTGATCGTTGCCTGACAGTCTGTGAGAGGTGTGCACCTGAGATGAGCAAACCCAGTGATTCAGAGCAGCAGATGGCTGCTGGCAGTGTGTGGTGGAGTCATGCTGGTGGTGTTGATAGGTTCCATCACTGATTGCAGGATACCTGCTTGTTGGGGGGCTGATCCAAGCCATAATGCCTCTGATTTGTTACAGCTGAACAGTAAATAGGGAACTTAGGTGTACTTACTGCAGCTCTAAAATATTGTAGGCATTGATTGGACTGTATAAAGTAGTTGATGGCTCTGTGAATGGAAAATTTGTTATCCAGTAATTCCTGGTGCTTAAAATAGTCTGGGTAGGCTCAGTTCCCAGAAAGCACCCATCTACACCTTTCCAGGGTGCAGCAGGTTTTGACAGAGCTCCATGGAAGAGAGATTTCTCCGTGTCTTGGGATTTTCATGGGCCAAGGTGAAGGTCTTAAGGCCAAAGCCAAGAAGGGTGGAAATGCTCTTGGAAGTCCTGACTGAACACAACATTAGTTTGTTTGGAGTGCTTGACTGAGTTTTATATCTTCTCCAGTAGTGGGGTGAAAACTTCACTTGGCTACAGTGCATGCAATTAATGAAGTGCTTAGTGTTCAGTGAGGCAAACAGAATAACTGGGATCTCAGGGAGCAGGAAATGTTGACATTCCCTACCAAGCTATGGATGAAAACAGGTTAGAGGATGAGACAGTCTAGAACAAAAGTTCTCCTTGACTGCCACAGTGTTGCTCACAATTCAGATCATTAACTGTTAATTGCATTAGAAATCACTCATGGAAAAAACTTAGGGTGAAGGCTGAGGATTAAGAAATGGACATTTTCTACTTGCATATATAAAATTGCTCTAGGAGAAAGCTTTTGCACTCTGGTTATTTGGATTTGCAAGCTTTTCTGCTTGTATTTATAGATGGCAGTTGTACTGGGTAGAGAATAATTTCACACTAGGCCTTGTAAAGCAAGGATGGAAGTGCAGGAAGGCACTTCTGAGCCAAATGTTACAAGTGGGCTACTAATTCATTTGTTTCTCTTCTGATAGAAATGTCAGGCAAGAGTAGAGTGTTTTATTTGCTCTTTTTAGGCAGAGAGAGCAGGCTTTATTGAGTTAATCTGAAACTTGGAACCGAACCTGAGCCCTGTAGCAGCTTGGTAGCTGACAAACACCGTAAACAGAAAGCATAAAGAAAAAGGGTAGGCAAGAGAGCAAATGAGAAAATGATTTCTTATACAACTATGTGTGGAAATGCTGCCAGGTTACTTTTCAACTTGACCTAATGGATATAGACAAAGACTTGGGCTCCAGAGTACCAAACAGGAAATGCTGTTTCCAGACCCTCACGGGGAGGAAATAGAGATAAGGGTTGTATGTTGTAATTGCTTTTTGATATCTCGATAGTCTGAAAAGCTATTAACACTATTTTTTATGTGATAATCTATTGGGCTTCTGTAAACAAGACTTTTGTAGCCACTAATACAGAAAATCATACAATTCAACTGATGCAAAATGACAGAGTTACTGAAATTTTCTTTTTCCTGGGCAAGCTGGAAGCATAACATGTGCAAAGTCTTCCTATTCATGGAGCAGACAGAACCAGCATGAACAGGTACAGGGAGTACAGACTGTCACTCAGAAATCTCTTTGCACCTTGCAGTTTGAGCTGTATTTCCAAAAGAGGCTGGGAGCACAAATAGGAGCTGGATTCCTGCCTACCTGCCTGTAAAGATGCAGCTAATCCCTGCAAATGTCTGTGCTTGAGCTAAGTATTCACAGCAGCAAAGCAACGGACTGTGGTGCAATCCTGCGAGTCAGGCAGCTGCTTTGCCCACTTCTATTCTTAAGTTTGGGGTAAAGTCCAGTGGTTTTTTTTCTAGGTGTCCATTTTTCCACAGATCCAAGAAGTGTAATGGCAGATTGGAATTTCACTGATCAGTGTTGTGTGTCTAGAACTTGACTGTGGATCACGATTACTTGCCAAAAGTTCCATTATGATGAAAGGCAAGCTGATCAATAAGTGGTGTCTGGAGAGCAATTCATGTGGCCAGAGGGACAAGTTCATACTAAGATAAATTCTCTGTTGATTATAATGGAAATGTTGACAGGCTTGATGAGCTCTGAAGCTGCCTGGGGAGGAAGAGTACTGTTCACTCCTAGCCATTGGCGCGCCAGGATTTTGGTAACTGCAGTGTCTCTTAAAAATTTGGAGATGGTGTTTTTGCTGGTGGGTACCAGCCTGTTAGTACCTTGAGTTGTAATGCTGCAGTTTGGGGGGCAGAGAGCAGGGCTATGAAAGAGACTCCTGTGAAAGAACCAAAGGATACTGAATTTTGGAGGGAGGGAGGAAAAAGATCTTCACATTTTTGCTCCTATTGAAAATAATTCATAAAGATGTACAAAAGGAAAGTACTGACAGATGTGTTACCTCTAGTTTGAGACAAGCTGGAGCAGAAGGGAAGACCCTTCATGAATTTCAAGAGAAATCGCTAATTTCTAATTGCTGATGCAATCTGCAGTCTTAAAAAGGTTCTGCTTTTACAGTCTTTCCTGAGATATGTTCAGTTCATAAATTCTGGCAGGGAGAAGAAATGTTTTGGCTCTTGATCATGAGACATTTTAAAAAGGAGATGATGAGGGGAGAGTAAAGAGGGAGGAGGCATGCTCCCTCTTGGATTAATTTGGCTTGTGAAGCTCCCTTTGATATTACATTGCAAAGTACCATCTGTCAGTGTAGAATGTGTGGGTGCTTTTGTGATGTAGAGAGGAGAGATACTTCCTGCAGCTAGAAAAACTCAGAGGAAAAAGGGGAAGAAGAAAAGTCTGTGAAAGAAACAACAAAAACACATCCTTCCTTATCCTAATCTGTCCCTTTATCCTGGAAATGCAGTGATTTTTTTGCAATCCCATGTATTGTTGATTCCCTCTTCCTGGTTTACTGATACTGCATTGTCTCTTTCCTCTTTTATTTTTAATTCTTCCCCTAGAAGATCAATCAATTAAATTTTTAGTGAAAGAAACAGTCCTCCAGAGTAATTATATGGTTTAGATAGTCAGCTTTGCTCAACTCCACTGATAAAATTTTTCTTCTGCATCTGTTGTTATTACTGAAATTTTGCCTGGAGTTACTTCAGATTACGGGAATATTTTGGGTGGAACAAAGCTACTTCTACAGACTTATTAATGGTAAATATATATTCTACACTGACCTTCTTTTCTAGACAACTGAGTAGGAAATAGAGGGTAGGGAAGGAGAGAAGAGGAATTGATCAATCCCTGTGTTGGGGGTTTTTGCTTGCTTTGCTTCCCATTACTTGTCTCTTACAGCCTGTACTACCTGGAGAGTGAGTTCTGCCTGGTGTAGGTGATCCAATAGTTAGGGACAGGCAAGGGCTACATGAATGTCTGCTGGTTGTGTGGGTATCCTAGAAGTTCATCCATCCTGGGGGTTTTTGACCAAGAGCGTGTCCCCTGCTCACCCCAAGGGTGAGCTGAAAGGCAGGTACAATGTAAGGAGGTGAGATGTGTCTTGAGCAGCCTTTGAGATGTTATCCTCACTTCTTTTTCTGCCTTTTTCTAAGTGATGCTTTTGCATCTGTGATGGCTTAGAAGCATCTACAAGGCAAGGTGGGTGGTAGAAGCACTTGTCTTAGACAAAACAGCGTATTAACTGTGGCCAGGAGCTTGTTTACAAGTCCACATGATGCTGCAACTTTTTCACCAAATGTATTATTACCTCAAATAAAAAGTACTTCTTTCCTACACAAGCCTGTCTTTTTCTAAGCCTTCTTAAGGAGGTGAGGAGTTTCCCTAGCTGGTCTTACACTGAGCTTCCCAGCTGTTGAGGTGGCAGCATTGTTTCTGTCCACCAGCCAGAAACATAGACAGCTTCTTCATTTAAAGGCTCTTTGGCTTTTGTGGAGGGGTGGATGGTCTCTCTTGTTTTTTCTTGTTTGAATGAAGTGCTTAAATGCATCTTGGCAGGTGATGGATCTCTGCAGAGGTACCTTACAATCCCCCAGGTAATATCCTCGGCCTTGGGTGTGCACCTTGAGCTGCTGTCCCAGGAAAAGGGGACAGGCTGTCTCTGCAGACTTGTGGATAATGTGAGCATGAGGACAGAATTCCCACAGGAAAACAAGGGTGTGGGGGAAGAGAGAGATTTTCTTACATCACTGTTTTCTCAAAAGGATGAAGTATATAGCCTTTAACTCCTTCTTTCTGGAAAAGGTAATGAATGTGGCTGGCAGCAAATTCCACATTTTGCCAGGTATTTTGAGGCGTTTGCAATCTGTCATCCTCAAATTCCAGTTCTGCAGGGTTCAGCATTTCTGTGATGTTTGATATGAAACGTTTGAAAAATCAGCACGATACTGGACACCTCACCTGCTTTACGTCCCTTGGTGTTGGTGGTACTTGTCATGTGATTTATCCCAGCTATCAAAGTTTATGCTAATTTTGCCCCAAGAATGGATGTGAGGGGCTGACATGTAACTGAGCATTGGCAAATTCCAGTTGCTCCATTATTTTGTAGCTTCCGGCGTTTTTAAATTGCAGTTTCCTTGCCACACTAGAAAGAAGATGAACCACCTTCTGTGCAGTCTTTGGAGACTGCAGTTGAATTTAAGAGACTTCCACGTCAAAACCAGCCTTGTCTGACATGTTTCACTAAGGAAAGTCATTGCACCTGGCTTTAAAACAGTTGTTTGAGATAAGAGGCTGCAGTTTATTTTTCAGGATGCAGGAGAGAGTATGTTATAACCTGATAGATTTTTTTTCTTCTCCCTTTTCCTTGAAAATGGATGGCTTATATATATGAAAAAGTTGAAGGGTGTTGGAGTTGAGTACATTATTTTATATCTGATCAAAAGATCCTTTGAAAATTTTTATTTCTCATAGTTTAAAGTTATGCAGCAATTCTTGTCTTTAATAGTGAGTGGCATGTGCAGGTGAGCAAAAAGTTGCCTCCAGTTGTGGCAGCAAGAGCTCTGAGTTGCTGCTGGTGCAGTTTGGCTTTGGCAGTTTCACACTTCCATTTAGGCATCAGAAAGGACAACATGACAGTGTTCCTGAGAGGAGCAGTGCTCCAAGCAAGTCAGAGTTGACCATCTCATCTCCCTGTTCAGTTCAGCCTGAGGGCTAGGAGGGCTAGCGCACTTTTTCAAAAACATTAGAGCTTTATGGGTGAGGTTATTTAAAATCAAGAGATCTTGTGTATTCTCTCTGCGTCTGACAGCTCAGATGCTCAGTCTGATGGGGGGAGCCAGTTGGAGCAAATTAGCTTGAAGTTGTGGAGTAGTTGGTATCATAGCTGAGGCATTTCAAAATCCAGTATTGGAGAAAATAAAGTCCTTCCATTTTTTTGTATTAATACCTTCATAGCTGCAAAAAAGGAAGCTCAGAAAAATCGCCTGCTTTCCCCCATTGCCAGACGAACAAAGAGGTGGTGTCACTTTTCTGACTTTAAACAAATCAGTCACCTCCCTGTCTGGATCTTGACTGCTAGTACACTAAATAAAACACGTTTTCTGACTTACACCTCTGACATCTCAAATTCAGACAATAAAATTACCCTGGATAGAACTACTGGCAAAGCGTGGCTATGGAATACCAACAGTGCAGCTAATGGAGAGACATTTACTTTCCCTGTTCCAATGCTTGACAGCCCTTTCAGTGAAGAAATTTTTCCTAATATCCAATCTAAACCTCTCCTGGAGGAACTTGAAGCCTTCTCCTCTTTCCTGTAGCTTGTTACATGGGGGAAGAGGCTGACCCCCACCTGACTACACCCTCCTTTCAGGCAATTGTAGAGAGCAGCAAGGTCTCCCTGAGCTTCCTTTTCTCCAGGCGAAACCCCCCAGCTCCCTCAGCTGCTCCTTATCAGACTTGTGTTCTAGATATCTTGATACATGAGGACAGTGGGCTGGTCATCAGCATAGCTTCCCTTGTCTGCATAGTGGGGGTGTCACCTTGGGGCTTGAACCTTTGCATTTTCAGTGTTGAAACTGTGATTTCAGGCATGTCAATTGTTTCAAGAAAAGAGCCATCTCAGACATACAGGTTTCTACTGACTGGTGATTTAGGCTAAACTGTATGTGAGTCCTCCCTCTGCTGTGGTGTAGTTCAGCCCTTTCCAGAGTGATGGGGCTGCAGCTGGGAGCTGAGCCACTTGCCAGCTCTCTGCTGGGAAAGTCAAGTTCCCGGGAGAGAAGCAGGAGGAAACAGAAACATTGCTGTTGAATGTAACTGGATGACTTCTGCTAGTGCTGCTGCACTTGCAAATATCTAACTGGGTTAAAGAATGGATGATCCCAAAAGCTGAGGGTCTTCTGAACCTCCTGTAAGAGAGATTATGTGAAAAGCTGTAGCATCTCTGTCATAATTAACAGTGTTTGAAGACCTGCTGCTCTTTTCAGGAAAGACTTTTAAGTAGGTTCACTGAAAGTGATTTTTTTCTATACCCTCACTTTCCTGACATGAGCTGATTGGAGAGATTATAAAGGTGTGGTTAATTGAAATGATAAGAAGTGGATCCTTGTGTCTTGCTGCTCAACCTGTGTTTTTCCCCCTCTTGAAGGTCATGGAGGCGGAACAGACCAAAACGAGAAGTGAGTTGGTTCACAAGGAGACTGCAGCCAAATACAATGCTGCCATGGGAAGGATGAAACAACTGGAGAAGAAGCTGAAAAGAGCCATCAATAAATCAAAGTATGTTTTACGTTTGGAGAGGAGTTGAGTGATGAAAACTGTTTGGGGAAAATACCTATTCTATGGGGTTTTGAACTTGGGAAAGTGAATTGCTCTTTGGGTTCCTCTCTGAGTTCTGCAGCTTCACAGCACCATTGGTACTGGTATTTGTCCTTGTTGTCCTTCTAAGTGTCTTTTGAAACACCTGACTTGATAGACTGGTGAACTACGTGGGATAAGAAACTCTTTCTGAGCAGCATCTTGGTCTTGATCTAGTTCATTGAACTCCTTGGTGGTGTGTGATTTGAGGAACAGGCACATGGGATCCACACAGGCGCTGTCTGCAGAGCTCTGTGTGTAGATGTTTCGCAGCCTAGGATTGTTCACAGTTCTTATTTTTAGTCAGGAGAGCAACAAAGCAGGTGACAGAAAGCTGAAAGGTGTGAGACTGCAGGGGTGTAACGTGCTGTACATGAGCCTTGTTTACTTCCTGCCGCTGCCATGGTAAAGCTGTTCTTTGTTTCTCAGGGAAGGAAACACCCTTCAGAGGGCATGGCTAAGCAGCTTGTGTCATTAATAATTGTGTCTGCATTTGCTGTGCAGTTTGGCTCTGTTGGAGAGAAGTAAACCAGCTTTTTGCTCAGAATCTGTATAAAATTTTGACCCTGTTTACAACCAATTCTTAATCCTCTTTATATTTCGCAGTCCTTTTTTTTCTAATATTTCCAGACTGTGGCTTGTCTAAACAATCTGCTTGCTGTATGTAGCTTTTAATCCCCTCCATCTAAAAATTACTTTTTGGTGAGATCGGTCAACTAAAAATCTATTTTGATTGGTGTTTGCTCAATTCAAGAAAGGATTAGCACTTCTCAAGCAAGATTCAAGCATGTTTGCTGAAACAGTGTAGTGGTGTGACTTCCTAGAATGAGCTGCATGCTGTTTGTCTAGCACTGCACAGGGCCTGTGAAAACCATCATCAGATCACTAAATGACAGATTCCTCTGGATAAGGGCAATATCTGAGAACAGTTTTGGCTGCCAGGAGTCCCTTCCTTGCGATAAGGTTTAAAATAAAGACCATGATGGGGTCCTAAGTAGCTTTTTACGATGGTGTGAAGCCTGGCCTCCCAGCTGCCTCTTGTATGATGTGGCTCTGAGTTTTCATTTCCTTGCTGGAACTACCCTCAGAGGAGTGTCTTGTGTCGTTCTCCTCAGGCCAAGCTGGGTTTCACTTCTGTGGAAGGGTCCCAGCATATTCCTTTGTCTCACAGCAGGGCTGACTGCAGCATAAACCATCTAGGTAGGGTGTTTTGGAGATCCTTTAATAAAGGGTGTACAGAAATGCCACTTCTAACCTAGCATTGACGTGAAAGATGCCTGGTGGCACAAATAGTCAAGGATGTCTTTGAAGTCATGCTACACAGGGATGTTGGAAAGGTCAGTTGTCTCCCAGCATTGCAATTTTCACATAAAGGAAAATTGCAACTGAGCTGTAAACATCAGTGCTGTCAAATGTCTACAAAAGCTAGGAAATGAGGATGCTGAATTTGAGGCTGTTTGTATTGTAGGGTGTAGCTGGCCTAGAGCTGCTTTTCAGGAAGGATTTAACACCAGCATTCTGCTCTGACCTCCTCCCTGGGCGGTGTGAGAGCACTGGCTGTAACACTTAGGCCTTTCTGGCCTTTTGTTCATTTTCTCTTTAAACTCATGGATAGACATGCTGAATGAGTTGCTCTCTTTTGGGCAGAAAATGATTTGCATTTGATCCTTGCTTCAGTTGGGATTAAGATGCTTAAAGCATTACTATTTTGAAAGCAAGACTGGGGCATCCTGGAGGAAAGTCATTTAGATGATTTGCCGTGTAAAGTTGATGAGTGTAGGATTATTGGATAGTTTTGTTTTGGTTTTGCTTTTAATTTAGTTTCTGGGTGCTTAGTTGCTTGTAAGCTATGAATGTGCATACGGCTGCATGTTCTTAACTGTTACCAGATCTTCTGGCTCAGTGCCTCTGAGCTGCAGGATAATGAACTTGCCTGTGTTAGCTGGTTTTTGGAAGTCACTTTCTGCTCTGGTGACTTGGGCAAAGTGCCTTTCACTCTTCCTGTCACCGACTTGAAAAGCACTTTGTCTGTGCAGTGCCCTGGCCCCAGCCAGCCGGTGATGTAGGACACTGATTGCATCAGTGAGCAGTTCTCCCGCCCTGCTGAGTTACAGACCAGCCCTCAGTGGTCACAGAGCCATGGATGTCAGGGAAAGAAGTGACCCCAGGATGTGGGAGTGCCTCCCCTGCCGGTGCCCTGGTTCCTGCTGGCGTCAGGTGCCCGGCTGTGTGTGAGCAGGAGTGTTCATGTGCAAGCTCCTGCCTGTCAGGTTCATGGTCTCCTTTCTGTGGCTGAGTGGAGTTTTTCTTACCTGTTGAAAGTAAACATTCCTGCTCATATGTGCATGTACATGTATTTGTGTAGACACACACATGCATCTGTGTGTTGCTTTGTCACACCATGCAAACACACATGTGCTTGTCACTGACAGAGAGGGGACTTTTCCCCAGGCTTGTGGAACCTGGTGGGAGGTTAGGACTCAAGTCTGGTTGTTCCCTCCCAACTGGCACCAGGGTAAGGAAGGTTGAGAACCAGGTTATTTGAGGTGAGTGGGTTTCACTTCTTTCCCTGTGCCTGTTTCCCTGCAACACCATTCTGTCGGTATCTGTGTGCTACCATTGCTTTGGGGTATGGCTGTAGGAGTCCTTTATCTCAACTGCAGTGTTTTATCCTGCCTGGCAGGTGACCTGCGCTGTCTTTGGCAGGGTTATGTCCCAGTGAGGGAAGGCAGAGGTGCATTTTGGCTGGATCAGTGTCACTGGAAGCATTGAGACTTTGCCTGTGTGCTCCTGGTGATGGTGGGAGGGTGCTTTAAAAATATCAGAGCTGGAAATAACCTACTCTAATGGAAACACAACTCAGTTATTTTGTGTGTGACTGTGCAGTGAATCCAGCCCTTCAAATAGGATCAGAAGGCCACAGTTTCACACTCCTGAATTCTAGTGCACAGTCCTAAATACAGCTGCAGTAGGGCTTACAGCTCAGAAGAGCCTTGCTGTCAGGGTAGAAACACAAGGGTGGTTCACGTTCTATTTCATGTAAAGCCATATCCAATTGTTTATCTCTCCCCTACTTTCCAGGAGAACTTCTGAGAGGGGGAGGAGGGTAGTGAACCCTGCTGAAAAAATTGGTGTGGGGGGGTGTTTTGGGTTTTTTTGGGGTTTTCTTGGGTTTTTTGGTGGTTGGTGTGGTTTGGTTTGTTTTTTGTGGGTTTTTTTTTGTCCTGCTCACTGTTGTATCAGATGATATTGGCTTGTGGGCTTCAAAACTTTGAGGGTGGAAAGTGTTTTCTAGACTTTGTGCTGCACCTCTTGTACCCCTGTCCTCCTGCAACCTTACAAGCAAGTTTAGGGAAGTGCCTGGTGTGGGCCCCTGTTGGGAGGTGCTGTGCCCTTGTGTGTGGTGCTCTGCCCTCTCTTCAGACCCTCTCCTTCACTGAAAAACCCAGGAACTGCCTCTCCACATCCCACACCTGAACACAGAGAAGGTTCACCTTCTGTGGGAATTTACATGTGCTGTGGGCTCAGAAATTAGCTGAGTAGAGAGAGGATGCCTATGTCTGAAGCTGATGTTACATTTAAATATCTTGCGGAATCTAGGCCTGGAGGAATTATGCTGTCAATTCCAAAAACTGGAATTTTGCAATTTGTATTTAGGTCAAAAGATCCAAGAGAAATAGATGCATTAGAGAGTAAGAGAGAGACACTGAGAGCCTGTGTGTAGGTGTTCCATCATCTGGATAGTGGTCTCTTGGGATTGCAGTGATACACAAAGTAGCTGTGTTAATGCTACAAAGAGAGCAACTCCCACTCCGGTGCACTACATTCAGTGTCAGTGATTGTAAACAACTCTTCTTTGTTTTTCCACAGACCCTATTTTGAACTCAAGGCGAAGTACTATGTCCAACTGGAGGTATGTATGTAATTCAGGTCCATCTGAAACTCCTTACTGCTTATAGTAAATACTGAAATTGCATCTGAAGTGCTCTGACAACTATGTTGTGTTTCTATACAAAACCAATTCAAAACCTCTTGAGCAATTTGCTAAGCACATTTTAAAGATAAAAGACTGAGAGAGTCTTTGTTTCCTTGTGTGAAATAAGAGTGTTTGAACTCTGTCAGAACCAAAAGGGTACAGTTTGACTGTCTTTGCTTTTTGTAGTTTAATGTATCTGGGGTTTATTTGTTTATTGTGGGTTTCATTTTCTTTCCCCCTATGTTTTATGCTTCAGACTGTTTAAGTGTACTTGGGGTGCTCTCTTATGTTCACTGGTTGGATCAATTAACAGAATAAGTAACCTGCTTGCAGTGCTCAAATATCATGCAGATGTGAATTTCTGGTTTGGGGTTTGACTGGATAGGCTTCCAGGGCTTTTTGGCATCTCTGCAGTGCATTCTATGTGGTGCAATGATGTCTGGCCAGTGCCTGGGCACAGCACTTGCCTTGCTGGGCACAGTGGCCCTGGGGCAGGCACAGCAGTTCTGTGTGGGATGGTAATCCCTGCTATTACAGCCAGTTGCGGAGCTGCAAGGGATGGGAGGGCAGAGTAGCCCTACAAATTCAATTGCGAGAATCATTCTCTTTCTACTTGAGTGACTTCTGCTGCATGTGGCCCCCAAAACTGGGAGCCTGGTTCCTCACAGTTGCAGGGTAGTGGCGAGTGCTGTTGTGGGATGCGCTCAGGGTTTAAGTGGAGCATGTTTCCTTGGACTGCTGGCCCTGGGTGCAGGGTGCAGTGGGGTGTGCTGTGTCAGTAGGAGCCTAGCTAGAAAAGGATTCCCATTCCTTGTCTGGGGTGCAAGGCATGTCCCACAAAGGTTTTGTGAGCCCTTTCCTGGGCTGCCTGACAGTCAGCAGGACTTTGTATGCCTCAGAGACTCTGGTGTGCACCTTTTTCCATGCCAGGTTCCAGGCTTGGGTGCCCTCTTCTCTGCCTTGTCTGCCTGCAGCTGGTGCTCCATCAAGCCTGCCCTGGGCTGGGTGCCAGGCCAATAATCCCTTCTGCCTAGAAGATCTTTTGAGAAATTCCCTTTTTTCATGGGCAAAGGCACACTGTTTGTGGGTCTGTTGCTTCTCCATGGCAGCTGCTCAGTGCCCTCCTGAAACAAGGTGATTGTGTAAACTGTATGAAAAAAGACAGCGCAGACTGCTTTTAATGCGCAATAAAAGCCAGCACTGAGGGAGCCACAGACATAAAAGCAGTGTTTCCCCTTTGGGAAATAGGATGTACAACACTTTTGCCCTTGCTGTAGGGTGGTGTTTGTGCCTGGGGACACAGGAACTGCTGTATTACTGCTGTCAGGGTTTGAGGTTTGCTGCTTTCTGCTCTGCAGGTCTGGTGAGCAGAAGTGATGGGTTTGGTGCTCAGCAGAGAGTGAGACTTAGCCCCCTCAGTGGTGACCCCCAGCCCTGCTGTGCCCTGTGGACAGGAGCTACCAGCAGACCTTAGGGGTGGTTCTAGAATAAGCAGTGACATAGTTGAGAGCTGCATTCCTGTTGAGGAGAGATCCTGCATGTTCACATCTTATCAGGGCCTCTGCTCTGTGCTTAGCCAGGGGCCATGACCGCACTCCAGAGGCAATCCAGGCTCCTGTAGTCGGCCTTGCTGTTGTCTCCTTCACAAGTGCCACTGCTTGTGCCAGGGTGCTTCTGAATTCTGAGCTCTCCCATGCCATAGATACCAGCCCTGGTTTGTGCTTGCCTGTGCAGAGCCAAGGCACCTGGACACATAACAGGGAACTGTGTGCTGTGCCTTGTTGGTAGTGAAAGTCCATCTCATAACTGTCTCCCTTGTTAGCAACTGAAGAAAACAGTGGATGACCTACAGGCTAAACTGGCCCTGGCAAAGGGAGAGTATAAGACTGCCTTGAAAAACCTGGAGATGATCTCAGATGAGATTCATGAGAGGAGAAGATCCACTGCCATGGGGCCCCGAGGATGTGGTGTGGGTGCTGAGGGGAGCAACACCTCTGTGGAAGACCTGTCAGCAAGCAAACCGGAGTCAGACACCGTCTCCAGTGAGTACAGAGCACTGTCGTGCTTGGGAATATCCTGTGGGCATCATAAGAAATGCTGACATTAGAGTTGCTCTGTGTATTCTGCAGTTTTGAAATTTGCTGACTGTTGTGGGACTGTGGCTGAGTTGTGACGCTTCTTGTTATTGCAGGACTTGATTACATTCTTTAATAGCCAATTTTCAAGGGAAAGGGTAATGAGTTAAAGTGCATCAGCCATTCCCTTAACATCCCTGTAGTTTCTTGTACAGTGCTGGATGAAAGGAGCAAAATGAACACACTTCAAAGCATGTGTCTAACTTTAAGGCAGTGCTGCTGCTGGCATGACTCGCTTGGGTGGTCGCAGGCTGTTGCAGAGCATTCAGCCAGGCTGGGAACAGACCTTTTGGATCAAGTGTTGTCTTCCAGTGCTGGGCCTGTGGCAGAGGG
Organism: Eopsaltria australis; assembly: GCA_034509425.1. Classification (NCBI taxonomy): domain Eukaryota; kingdom Metazoa; phylum Chordata; class Aves; order Passeriformes; family Petroicidae; genus Eopsaltria; species Eopsaltria australis. Next base: position 4,239,343 of record JAVTVJ010000105.1, read on the forward strand.
AGCCCAAGTTGTGGCTACAGGAGTACAGAAGGGTATGATGTTCGCACGGAAGCGTGCAAGAATAAGCTCCTTCATGCTGCAGAGTCTTGTGCCAAGGTGTGATTTCAGCAGAGCATGTGTGCTGTGAACAAGGGAAGTGAAGAAGCAGCAATATGCTGGTGCAGTATGCTGAGGGGCTCTGTAGGAGAGATGGGTGATAGCAACAAGCTCCAAGCAAGCAAGGTAACCTCTGCTTTCTGGTGGCACATGGGAATCTTGTGTTGCAAAGTCTGTGTGTGGGGAGTTTGCATTTGTCCTGGCTCTGGTGAAAGTGGATAGATGGACATTGCAAGTGACCTACTTTCTCCTCCTTCCTGGACACTTTTTCCCTTTCTTGATGCTGAAAGTCGTCTTCTTGCTGCCCAGTCCCACAAATTCCAGTTTAATTTGTATTTCAGCTTCATTTCTGCAGGGAAAAGTCTAGGTCAGGATTGCAGGAGTTCATGATTGCACAGCCCTGGTGCCCAAAGGCAGAAGATGCAATTTCCCCGTAGACACCAGTGTGTACTGGCACTGAGGCCTCGTGGGTTCATGGCAGAGCCTTGCATGAGCCATGGGAGCCGAGGGGAAGCCCTGGGCTGGCATCCGCCCTCTGCAGTGGCAGGAGATTTCTGCATGATGTGTTGGAGCTCTGTCACTCAGTACTGTGCAGCTGGGACCTGAGCTGCAGCAGCGAGTGCTGTGTCTGGACAGCTGATGCAGCCAAGTTTCAGTATGGCTGCTTGTCTTCTGCCACCTTGAATTCCTGAGGTTGACCCTTTCTGACCCAGGCAGGAATTGCCTCTTTTGGATACCTGCAAGTCCTCCTTCTGATGCAGAAGGCCTCCTGAAAGCCGTAGATACAACTGAGTTTGAGGGTATTTTGTGCTGAAGGAGTTCAGGGGCCTGGGATATAGAGGCAGAAAGAGCCAGGAGAGTTAATATTAATTAATATTAGTTGCTGGCTCCTCTGACTGCTGCTGAGACTGCAGGCAAGGACCAGCAACATGGGCTCATCCCTCTCTTTGAATTGCACAGTCTCATGTGGGTGGAGGGACATCAGCTTGTGTCTGGTGCCAACACAGCTGGGTTAGGACAGGGCAGGACTAGCAGCCTGGATTAAATAATAAAATAGCCTGGATTAAGCTCTCATTGTAACATGGAGGGGAGCTTTCCACCAAGGTAATTTTAGATCTTGATTTCTGTCTGCCGGAGTTGGATAAAACACCTCATCATCAGCAAGAGTTTCTTGGCCCTTGCAGATGCTCCTGTGCATTACATTGAATTTAGGTGGTGAAATAGAAAGCTACAGTTTCAGTTGTGCTGCTTTGTAGATTGCCTGATGTCAGTGCTTCTTGCCAAGCAGAGGACTCTAATTGGAAACATCTCTTTTGCCAAATCTTTTATTGCTTTCGCCCCCCGCAAAGTCATCTGTACTGCTCACCATATATTGATGAAACACAGCAAGTGACAAGAAAGGCCCCTCTGCAGTCTTGGATTTGACTTCATTAAAAGTAAAACAACAAAACCCAAACCACAAGAAAAACTGTCTCTGAGCATGAAGTGCCCTAGGGAGGGCTCAGGCAGGTGGATAATGTTGTTATCCATTTTATGTTTGAAGCCCTTTAGGCCAATTTTGCAACGTGTAAGTGCAGTTCTGCAGTCTGCAAGTCCAGCAGAAAGAGGCTGAATGTCTCTGCCATAACCACGTCAGTAGCTGCCTCTGTTGGCACCTTCATGCCCGAGTGGTGCCTGTGAGCCCCAGGCTGCCACGGTGACAGAAGAACTCCTTTGAAGCTTCTCCTTTGAGCCATGCTGCTGCTCTGCTCCTGCTACTCTTCCAAGGTGATTCTGAGCCTTGCTAACAATGGCAGGAATCACAAGGAGGAGGAATTGAAGATAACATCAGGTCACTGTGGATGTCTTGCTGTGCTTGGGACTCCTTCAGGCCAGTGTGATTCCAGCACTCACCTGTGTGGTGTAGAGGCTGATGCATGTAGAGAACCTTCTGATCCCAGTGGGACTGCTTGTGTGCAGAAGTCTTTGGTCCCCATCCTGCAATGAGCCTCCAAAGTGTGTTGAATTTCAGCAAAGTCTACACCCTTGTGTTGCATAAAATGGAACCTTCTTTAACAGGTTTCTCCTCTGGTTGTTCATAAGGGCCCTACAGCTTAATCTGGACAGACAGTTTGGAGAGGGCTTGCTTTAATTAGAATTCAAATCTGAGCAAACAGAACCAGGGAAAAGAATATGTGGGGTTTTCTTTTTAATTTGTTGTTGTTTGGTGATCCTTATTCAAAAAGAAATCTTGGGACCTGTGTCTTTCTAATTAGCACCTTAAATAACCAGGAGACTGTGCTGGGATCAAGATAGTGCTGGGGGAGAAAGACACAGGGAAGTTGTCTGCTGAAGACCATGAGTGAACAAGGCCAGCAGGGCCAGTCAAATCCAAGAGCTTCTTGGCATGAGGAGCAGCTACCAGAGCTGGCCTTGCATCTCAGGGCAGAACCAGGCTGAGGCTTTGCACAGGGGGCAGAAAACCAGATGGGGCAGCCCATGGCTTAGCACTGTGTCTGTGTAAGAAAGATGCAAATCTGAAAACCTGCCTTTGCCTGGGAAGCTGCAGGAGTGGGGGTTGAGTTACTAACTGGAATATTCTGTGAACATTGCAGTGGCTTCAGAAGTGTTTGAGGATGATAATGGCAGCAGCTTTGTGTCTGAAGAAGATTCAGAAACTCAGTCAGTGTCCAGCTTCAGCTCTGGTCCCACGAGTCCCTGTGAGGTGCCCACTCAGTTTCCTCCTGCAACACGACCTGGAAGCCTGGATCTGCCCAGTCCTGTGTCCCTCTCTGAGTTCGGGATGATCTTCCCTGTCCTCGGCCCCCGGAGCGAATGCAGTGGGGCCTCCTCCCCGGAGTGTGAAGCTGAAAGAGGTATGCACAGCTGGATTTGCCCTGGGCCAGTGTTTTTCAGCTTCATAAAGGGAGCAGGAAAACCTTCCCAGCTCCCCATGGCATGTGCCAGGAAATGCTCTGAGCTGCTGGCCACTTCTTTGGGGAAGGCAATTGTGGAAGGCCCTGTGTCTCAAAGTTCCCCAGTTCTGTTTTAGTGCAGGGGTTTGAGATTTCTCACGAAATAAGTGATTAGTGGGATTCTCATGGTACATTTATTTGGAGGAAAATCTCAGTTTATTTATTTGAATTACTATCCTGCTTTTTGAAAATCTTGCTTTCCAGAGGGAAAGAAACCCCAAAATCCCCACAAAAAATAACATGCCAGAAGGAGCTTCTTGCAGGCTCTGCCAGCCCTGGCTGACTAATTCAGACTAGAGGATTACCACTGCCCTTGTCTGCTCCATCCTAAGGCTGTTCTCACTAATTTGCTGATGCAATGCACAAGACGAGCATGGCTTGGAAGGCCAACTTGGTTTTGTTGAAGCATCCTGCTCCTGTAATTTGTGTGTGCTTTGGCAGAGGAAGCTGCAGAGGCACCTGCTTGAAGCTTAACTTGCAGAATGAAATCCGGGTTTAACATCCAGTTTAATCCTTTCTTTTGCAGGGGATAGGGCAGAAGGGGCTGAGAACAAGACGAGCGACAGAGTGAACAAGAATAGGAGCAGCACCAGGAGCAGCTCCACTGAAGGGCTGGCTCTGGATAACCGAATGAAGCAGCTCTCCCTGCAGTGCATGAAAATCAAAGAGGGAATATGCGCGGGAAGGAAAGCTGCCCAGATCGGCTGAGGCCTTCTCGTGCCCTGTCCTGATTAATGGGAGCCTAAATATTTATACATGAACTTCTAAGTGTTTGAAGAACATTGTGCCAATAATATATGCCAAATCTTAAGCGTTTACTCTGAGAATTTAAAAATGCACTAAGAAGTTTAATTGATGTGGAGGGCTGAAGTTTTTATTCAGTAAATCCTTTGTAGGCCGGACGAGTTATCAAATGTTTAAGCTCTGCTCATACTTCACAGACTTTGTAAATTGTTTTGTAGCAGCCTGGCTGAAGCAATAACTAGTAATGTTCCCGTGTAAATTCATGCCAGTCGGGGGTCAGAAATTCAAGCCAGACTTTTGCAGAGAGCGGTTTGGCTTTGGTTTTGTAGAATGAAATGCTCTTTAAATACAACCGATCTCTTGAGTACAAGTGGCATAATCTTTAAACATCTGTATTTGTCTGTATTATGCTGAAACTGTAGAAATATTTTGTATACAGGAAAGCTGTTGCATGTATGGGGTCTGAAAGCCTTCACTCTTCCCTTGGTGCTCACAGAAAGGATAAAATGAGTCATGCCTCTAAAAGCCTATAAAACAGACGGATGGCAGGAAGGGGATGGTAATGCCCAGCAGCGGGAGGCCCTTTCTAGACACCTTCCTGAGTCTGCCTTGGACTCTGCAGGTGATTCCAGTGACCAAAAAGAGTTGATTGGCCCCTTGCCCTTCTGCTTCCCTGAGAAGTGAAGTATTTTTCAGCACTTTAAGTGTTTTTTGTTTTGGTTTTGTTTTTTTTCCCTCAAAAATGGAAGTCATAGATGTTTTCAGGACGATTATGATAAAGGGTTTGCCCTTGAAACATGCATGAAGAAAAGGAATTGCCAGTGTAGATTGACAATGTGTTCTTAAGCTTCTCCGTAGATTGTACTGTGTGGGGGTTTATAACTGTTAAAGGGACTTGGGATTTTAGTATGCCCTAGACAAAATGTTCAATAAAACTAGAAAGGGCACGGGGCATGTTTTGCCAGCAGCTGTTAGGCAGTAGTAGTGTCTGATAATTATGCTAATAAGTGGTAGTAAAAATCCTAGGACTCTTCAGTTTTGGTGACTAAGCATTTCTGAAAGCACCATTTTACCTAAACGTCAGTTTATATTGTTAATTTGATGGGAATTTTAGTATTGCCCAAAGTATTTTCTATTCTATGTTTTTGCAGTCCTGTTGTATTTCATCCCTGCCACAGCTTGTGTATCTATTCTCAAAGTTAATGTAAAATTCTTCACACTACAGTAAACATTTTTGTTTTCCACATTTTGAGTCTGTGCAAGTGAAGTTTATCTCAAGTGCTAGGAGCCAAATCTTCTCCCACAGAAAGTTTAGTCTCCAAATATCCACTTCCAGCTGAAGACTGCACGCTGGGGTCACACTGGTGTTAGAATCCATTGCAGTACATGGGCAACAGGTGCCTCTTTCTAGCTTCCCAAATCCTTACATATGTTTTATTCTGAACTGTGCCACAAGACCAGAGCTTTGGTCAGGCTTTCCAAAACCCCCTTAGTGTGCAGGAGGAGGGAGGTATTGTGTTACATAAGACCTCTGTACATTATGCTGCTGAAAATGGCTGTAAAGCCATGCAGAATTGGAGGCAAAGAATCCTGTTTTCATTAAAAAATAGATCAATCACATTATAGCTGTTAAGCTGTAACCGTGTTAAACATTTATATGTTTACATCTTCTGAAGACCTTAAACCTGAAATCTTTCATTGCCAGCAGATCCCAGGCCCAGAAAATGCTTAGGAAAGAAATCTGTGGTTCCAGCTTCTGATGTGACCATTACTTGGGGAAAAGCTGGGATAGACAGTATTAAATGGGAAAAGCTGGGATAGACAGTATTAAATAGGAAAAGCAGTACATGAGCACCACATTGTATTAAGTGTTTTTACTTAGACTTTCATAATTGAGCTGTTGTCTGTGCTGCATTCAGTTAGAAAAAGTAGCAGAGGTCTTTGTGGTTAAATCTCACTTTTGCAGACCTCCCAGTCAACACCTGTTAACATTTTCCTGGGTTCTTTGGGTGGTTGTTTTGGTGGTTTTTTCTTCTTTTTTTTTTAACCTCTCTTGCTATCAAATTTCTTCCCATCTTGCCAGTTCTGACTGGAAGCCCAAACTTCCCACACTTGGGTGCAATGAATTAATTTTGTGTGCGCTGCCTTGTGTATGACCTGATTGGGTTCTGCTCCCAGCTGGGGAAAACCATTGATCTGGAAGTTTGAAAGGGCGTGGAACCCACTCTGCCCTTCCTTTTCTACCACCCTGCTGCAAGAGTTGCTGAAAGATCATGCCGCAGCCTTCCTCCTTTGGTGAGCCCTGGACCTGGCAGGTAAATATAAATCACCCTTCAAACATGCAAGCAAAGAGGCAGAACTGTGTATCTAATAAATTAATGGAAAACTCATTTTATTTTAAACTTCATAAAAGCCATAATTATAAATATGACAGACTTAAATGAACATACATTGCTATGGAGTACAAGCAAATGAACAAGCTTTCTCCAGTTACTTCTTACTTAAGCTCTTCATGGATTGTGAAGTGCAACATGATGGTAGCTGCCTTCATGGGTATAAAAATAAGCCTCTGGTGTATCAAAGTATACATGATTGCTTCAGCTGCCCTGATGTGAGAATGTGTAAAGCAAATGTTAACCTAGGAGTTCTACTTCTCTTTGGTATTATCAAACAATTTCAGTGTCCTTTTAGACGAAACAATGAAAACCTCTACTGTATGTACACAAACTTAATTCTGAATAGGTGGCTGTTCAAAGGCTGCAGAGATTGTGTGGTTAAGTGCATAATTACTGTACAAAGTAGTTACATGAAGCTGGCAGCAGAAAACTAGGACTGAACTCAGACTCACAGTCTGGGGCAGTTGGGATAGAAGCTGTTGATACCATTCATCCACAGTACTACATCTCACTCAGTATTTGAGAAGTGAAGGATTGGATGAACCAAGGGCTAACCTGTGTCTTCCTAACAAAACAAAAACAGAATTATGTTCTCTGTCATACAGCCCAAAAAATGCTAAACTACCAGGGAAAGAAAAGCTTAACTTTGTGGCCTGAGGTCATGTTAAAATCTAAGGATCAGTTCACTTTCCAATAATTCTTGCAGATTTATTTGTGGAAAAAATAGAAGAGTATATGTTTGACAGAAAATATTAAATCCTAAGTGCTTATATCAACATTATTTTCTTAAGAAAAAAAAGCAAGAAAACTTTGTTGTAAAATTAATTTGCCGTAACTAAAATCCCTAGACTGCAATTTATATGGATATTTGTAGTACCTCTTAAATGTTCCACCTGAGTGTTCTGTCCTATATCTGAAGGGAAATACACAGTGATGGCATTCTAGTAGACTATGCAGGTGCAATATTTGAATAGAATTTGTTTTATATACATAAGATTGACACTAAGCTTAAGTTCTGTGCATTAATGGGAATGAATCCAATCCACTGACTGTTCCGAAAGTGTAAGAAATACTGGCATGTCCTGCTGGGGACAGGATCCTTTGTCCTTAATGCCTTTGCCTGGCTTTAGGAAAAGTGAGTACATTTCTTACTTGTAGTTCAGTTCAGTTTAAGTTCAGCACAGTACGGAAGCTGAGCCTTATGCTCGTTTCATGCAGCATAAGCTTTGGCACTAACTTGTGCTCAGGGGGAAATAGAAAGAAAAACTCCTTCCTGCTGAGTAGAAACCAACTACCGAAGAACAACAACAGATTTTCCTGTAGGCAAGTCTACCAGCTTGATCTCAAACAGCAGAGAATGTGCAAGAACTTGGTGTTGAAAGCTGGCACTTCCGGCCTGTGCGTTTTGTGCTGCCAAAAAGATACTCTGTTGAGACCCTCACTACCTCTGCCTTTAGAGGTGACACGATACGTGGAGGAACTCCACTGCTACTCTGGTTTACTCTTAGCTAAAAACTTAACAGAAACCTGTAGGGAAAATGGGAGTTGAATGAAATTTTCATTCTGTAGGGATGAAGTCCTTGGCACATACTCCAAAAGCCAAGCATAACCACAAAGAAGAACTTAATCTGGTTTTTTCTCAGCTTGCGCCCATGCTGTTCCCTCTATTGATTTATTGCAATAATCATCAGACACTTCCCTACAAAAGAAGGTAAGTCACTCTGTGACAAACTTGTCACGAATTCCCTAGCCCAGATGGTCTCTGAGAGAAATGCAGTTAGCAAGGCATGTGTTTCCCAAGGCATGAGCTATTGCTGCCCTTTCAGCACTAGACACTTGCTAAGCAGCTGTCTGATGAAGGAAATCAAACAAAAGGTTCTTGTACTTTCTGGAGAAGACTAATAGCAGGCTTCAGTGGGAATAATTTTAGCCCACAGATATTTCTGGTGCTCCTGTAGAATGTGTGCTCAGTTTCCCAATGGCCAAGTCACACCTGTGCTCTCAAGCAAGATTTAAATGCTACCTTTTTGCTTGGAAAACTGCCAAACTACTGTGAATGGCAGCAAAATTCCCATGGCTGTTTTAAAAATACCCTCTCTTCTAACTGTCAAATATTGTAAATTTTGTAAAAATGACAAAATTTAATCCATTTCAGGATCTGTGAGGCAGTTGGTATTAAATAAAAACTTACCTTGAATCCTCTTCAGATACAATGTATACAGAACTAGAGGAAAAGCACATATGGGAGGCTTCTAAAAAAACCAAAACTTGTTCTGCATTAATCCCACCTCCACTCTTTTCTTAAAAACTCTGACCCTACTTCTATTGACGACACTGGCCCACTGCTCAATTCATTCACCGGCTTCAACTTACAAGGAAAAAAGTATCTTTTCAAAGATGTCCTGCATAATGGAATCAGCAAGTGCATCCCTTGCAGCTGTGTTGTACTGGAGGAGAGGTTTACATGATCCCTCCCTACAGGGGGTACATACTTATAAGAGACCTGAAAATAAAACATCTCTTTGCTGAGCTGCTGATGGTGGGCAGTTCTCCATCTCCTTGCACCAGCAGCTGAAACTACTCACAGTAGATACAGTGAATCTTGGAGGGGCTCTTCAGAAGGAAACCTTTCATAGGTGCTCAAGGAAGGCTATGCTGCACTGCCTGGACACTGATGCTGGATAACCTCCTGTCTTTTCTGCTCACTGGGATCAGCCTCGGTCTGGCAAGAAGAAAGCCATAGAACCTCATGCTGTATCATGTACTAAAGTCATACAGATATGAAGTAACAGCTCTCAAAGCAGTTGCTTTGCTTTTAGAAATAGCTAAAGCTGGAACCTTCCTTTTCCTTTACTCCTATATACATATTCCAGATAAGCTGACACATGGAATACTACTGGCTCAGCAGTAGTACATTTACATTTAGATGTGAGAACCAGTTCAGTGCTGAAAACATTTTAGATAGCAGCACAAATATGTAATAAAGGCTTTTTGGTCCTGAGACTGAATAAGCAGAATACACAAGAATATTTTTTCTTACATGTTTACTTTTAAGAATAGAATCTTTAGCCCATATACCCTGTATGTTGGGAGGAGGAAATTTCAATGTTTGTTTTTCTCATAACTCACTAGACTTTGATTCAAAGTGTGGAAAAACTGCCATAAATTGAGTTCTGTTGGTTCATTTGAATACATGCCTTTTAGCCTATTCCAAGCCTGTTGAACAGTGCTCACTCTTGGACCACAGCAGCAAACCCACAGCTAACTGCCTGCCACAATTAACTGGCAATCCATGATTCCATGCTTTTGGCTATAACTCAGGATGTAATTTTCTTTTGTGCATGTGTGGTAAGGGTTCTTCGCCTGTTCTCAGGCTGTTGGACAGATCAAAACCATCTCTAAACAGCACTGCACAGTTCTGTCTCCTCACTGCAGCTGTGACACCTTAAGAGGAGTAGTACTGTTAAAATCTAAGAAAAAAGGGCCCTCTTGTTGAGGCAGGAATGTGGTGGGGATAATGTTGTAAACTCCAGCAAATGTGTTCTCCACCTCCAAGTAGCAAAATCCACACCTATGATAGAGAAAACTGCCTGTTAGCAATGGGATCTAAAATGTGTTTCAAACCTCTATACAGACTTCATTAAGTGTTACCTGTAGTCACCACTGCTTTTCTTCTGAAAGCCATGGGAGCCAGGATCTGCCACTGTCGAGACGGTGATGAGTTCAAAACCAACACTGTACTGCCTGCAAGTGACATGACAAACTTGCTTTAGATAGCTGGGTCATCAGGATTACCATGAAGAGGGTTAGTTGTTAAAAACTATACAGTATAACTAAAAGACATCTAAAGGTTTTGTCACATTTGTGACAGAAATGGTAATGAATGCAAAATTTGGAGGAAGAGAGAATCCAATTCAGGTTTAGAACTAGACTGTAGGGAAAATGCCTGCTAGAAGCCTGCCTGTGCACTCAAGCAGAATTCAAGTAGTTAAGCTTGTGACACACTCCTGTGCCACATGGCAGAGATCCTGGGGCGTGACCTGATTGCTATCGGAGGCCTCAGTGTCAGTTATCTCAGCAGAATTTCTCATGTTGCAATACAACTTGGGACACTTTGTCTGCTCCTGTTAATGCATGTGACAGGCACCACTGCCCCTGTCCTTCAAACTACCCAAATAGGATGTGCAAGTGCAAAAAAAATGCATACAAAAACCTGCTCAATTCATGGAACTGTACAGCCACACCTCTACATTCATCTTCATGTCATGAGAGAAGGAGCTTCCTCAAAGAGGGAAGGAGAGATAGAAAAGTTCTGCCATTTGGTGGGGTGCACTGTACAGCTTTGCAAAGGATAAACACTTGACTGCAGGGCAGGAGACCCTGCTATTCAAAAGTGCTGGTATTTTGAGGTAATCATTAATTGTGCCAAAGGAATTTGACCTGCATAAGTCAATAGGACATTGACATCCAGCTCTTCTCCTGGCCTGCTAGTGGCAGAGTAAATGCACTTTCAGAGATGTCTGAGAGCCTGTAAGGGTTTACTATCCTGCGTATTAGCTGTACTACAAAAGAAAAGGTCTTAGGATCATTAGTTTTAAGAAGAGAAGTCCTTTATACCTTCTTCCCTAGCTCTGCTCAGACCTCAAAACTAAAGAGAAAGGAAGGCTGCTGCTTTCCTTATAGGTCAAGGATTTCCCTCAGTAGTTAATGTGTAGATTTAAAGCACTATTGATGGTAAAGATAGAAACATAGTACTAAATCTGAGTCAACTCCCACACCTTGTGTTCCGCATTTTCCAGCTTCCCACCCTCCCCAAGGGGATGCTGACAAAGCTTTATCTTTGGCATGCAATGCCTTTGCTCTATTGATGCACAATTACTCTCTACAAACCTCGGCCCTCGTAGTTCAATTAGTAATGGTCCATTCTTGTCTAGCTGGAATTGGTAAATGGGGTTATTTTTGTAGGTGTCTCTGAAGTTTCCGCATCCTCCAGCACTGTGACCTTTCCACTGTCCATTTACCTGAAAAAAGTCAAAAGTACAGAAAACAAATCCTAAGGATTTGTATTGCTTATATATACACACACAAACAAGATTAGAGGGTGCTCTCATTTTAGAGGTTACTGACTTTAGTGACCTCTCCTAATTTTTAAAGTGAAATGAAAGATGGTATTAAGCATTCACTGTCTCATGAAGTTCCCTACCCCCTCGCTGAGAGCCTTACATCCCTTAGACATGTACTGTATTCCTCCAGCTTACATTAAACAAGCGCTGAGTGACTGTTTCTGACTATGACAAACTGCAGCTAGCAAAAACCCATCTAAAATTCCCCATATATCCCATTTCTACTAGACTTCACAGGTCATTTTTTTGTCCTCAGACACTCTTCCATTGGGTTAAATGAGAAACAGCGGTGACAGACAGTACAACACTAACAGTGTTGTATCCTTTGCTTTTAAAGATCTCTGCCTCCAGCCCTGTCCATCACCTTTATGCACTCTGAGAACCAGCACTGCAGTGACAATATAACCATAAGGACAGATTCTGCAGGGACAAAGACACACAAGAGGAAGAATGCTGCTCAGACTTTGAGAATCAGGCCATCTGTTTCCAAGTTCCTCTTGCTAGTCATTAAACTGAAAGGTTAGACTTGTAAGACATGCCAGGCATTCCCACAGATTTATAGCTGAGATCCATCTCTCCTGTTACTTCTCTCCTGTCTCTGTCAAATCAGCAAGGGGCAGCATTTTCCCTTGTGATTTAATTTCTTCACTCAGTGCCCAAACCCCTCAAATGTGGTAAGTATGGAAGCAAGGGGGATTTCTCCCCTACCATGCTGCTACCCAGGAACCTAAAACTGCTGTGTGCTGCTGAGCTTTCTAGCCTTTTTCCACTTCTGCTGCACTTAATTCCAGGAATCACATTAGGGCTTGGTGAGCTCCAGAGGTGACCATGTGACTCCAGTATAGAACATCTAACAGAACTTGTTTGTACTGCTAAACTGAATTAGTTCTCTGCTTGTTTTTTAGTGTGATGGATGCTAAGCAAACACCAAATAGGCATTAAATACAGGCAACTAACTTTTTGTATTCAGTCCTAAAGACAGGACTGGCCTTGGATAGATGAAACAAACCTTTTTTTTTTTTTAATACTAGACAGACATGTTCAAATAATTAACAGGAGTTTTCTACATATTTAATTCTCTTTCCAAACATATAACAACATAAAACAGATGTCCCTGCCCAAACAGGCTTTTCACCTTGAATGTGTTTTTGACCTGTTAAAGCACTTCCTCAAAGTAAGCCCCGTTTTTAATAGCTATATAGGACAACGGTTTCTGGAAGAACCAAACAAATCATCCTGCTGTTCCCAGCAATCTCTCTATTCACTCACCATTCTCTAGAACAGGCTTCAAGGGACTGTTCAGAAATAGCAGCTGCTATGGAACATTGTCTGAACTCTAGAGTCAAGCTGCAAGCCAGCATGTCCCTCTGACCACACAAAGTAATGCAATCCTGAGCTTCAGGCACAAGTGTCCTAGAAAATGGACTGTTCCACTGTGGCTCAAATTCCCTTGTTTCTCTCTTCCTGAACAAGTTACTGTTTGGACAGAGGACTTCTGACTATTATAGGATTCCCCAGGGTATGCATAGTAGGTACAGAGCTGAAGTTAACAGCTGCTGGCTTATTCTTTCCTGAGGATAAAACTGCTAAAACATGAAAATACATGCAAGTTACTTTATCCTGTGAGCTCTTGGCTATATTTATACCTCAGCTGAAGGTATAACTGCAGCTCATGTTGACAGCTGAAATATGAACAACAGCTGGCCCCAAAACTGCCTCAGCTTCTGACTTAATTTCAGTCAAGTTTTCACTCTCACCCCTGTTCCTGTACTCTCAGGGAGCATTTCTACAGGAAATGTACAATGGATATACTTCCTTGATCCTGTTTGGCAATGGGAGTGCTTATTCCAATAGTTTACAGACCCTTGAGCTGTCTCTGCAAAGTTCAGGAACAGTAATGTTGTGATATTGCCATCCTAAGTTTGTTTCTTATGATCTCACTACTGATGCCTTTGGTTTGGCATTGCTGATTTTGTCCCATCATGCCGAGAGTTTTTCCAAGAAAATCATGCAATTCTCCCAAGGGGGGGGGGGGGTGGTTCACTCTGTATCACTACTAGCACAACCTGATTTCTGCAGAGAGATGACTTATTAGGGGATGGGTTGTTGTTCCAAAGGCCAGACTGTTCTACAAAGGCTTTGCAGCACATCTGCAATGGCACAGCTGCAACAAAACACTCTGTGGTGGAGGTGGGGCAGTAGTATCAAAATATATTTAAAAAGCTTGTACATCTCAAATATGGAAAAGCCAAACCAGTGACCCATAAAAGAAAATGTTTCTTTACCCGTTTGGAAATGGTGTAAGGTGTAGGAATCTTGGAAAAGGTGAACTTGCACAAGGAATACACCTGTGTTGCAAAAGAAGCAGCGGGTAACACATTCAGCTTGCACTTTTCAAATGAAATCATGATAAATTAAAAGAAAACTTAATTAAATTAAAAATTAAAAGAAAGCAGAATTGCCTACACAACATTTTTAGATACTTGTTCACTACATGCCTGTATTGCCCATCAGATGACCCTGTGTTGAACTCAAAATTCAGAATAGTGCTGGGACAAACAAGACTTAGTTTTAATTAATCTTTCTTAACAAAAAAAACCAAACAAAGCCAAACAAAAAACCAACAAAAACAACCAAAAACAAAAACCCAATCAAACAAACAAAAAAAGGCAAAATTGAGACTGCATTTTACTCTTTTTTCAGTGAAAAAAAACCACCTAGAATTGATCATTATGTGACTCAGTAGTTAAGAGAAAAACCGAAATCCTAAGTCAAGACCTAGAGAAGTCAAAAAACCTTTAAATCTTAATCAGGATCTAAAATAGGCTTATTTTGGCTACATAAAGAGCCAATGATCTGTCTGTACATAGATATTTTCTTATTCTAGGAAATATAAGTATTTTTCAGCTGATTTTGCTACTAAAATTTTATTACTAAAACCACACTAATATCTTAACTACAAATGGGGAATGTTATCAAACACTTCATCCAGTGGTTCTGCTCTATCATTCATAGCTTCCCTCCCCAAAATAGTGGTACTGATTCAGAAGTACCCTTTTTAATAAAATTTAAAAACAAAGGACACTTTACAGTTTAATTGCTTACATTCATTATGAAACAACAGCACATACCCTGATGGTGTAGTGGATGGTGTTTTGTTTCTCATACTGGGACACCACTAAGGTGAATGTATGGGAACCTGGAGAGGTCAGCTTTATCTTGGTCAGATAATGAGGACTGTTGATCCGAATGCCATCAATGTAAGGAGGAGGATCAGCTGAAAAAGAAAAGCATGAACATTTTCCCTGACCAAAAAACCCCCCAGCTTGGTAAACTTCTAAGATTAGACTGAACAGACCTGAGTGCTCTGAACAAAAGAGAGCCTCAAGATTTACCCATAAAAAGAACAGTCTTAACATCAATTACTGTTTTCAGGAGAGGTACATCACACATGTCAAGACAAATTCTGTGCTTGAAAGTACAAGTACAGCTTAAATCCCAAGACTTGCAAGGACTGCTTAGCCATCTCCCACCAATGTCACTACTCAAAGAAGACTACTGTAACTATGCTGAAACTTCAAGAGAAAGATAATGAATGTTTAAGCACTCTTTGAAAATCTCTGAAGTGTCTGTTCTTTCTCCATTGGCTGGACAGTTCCAGAATGCCAGCTGCCAAAATCTTTGGCCACCTCGTAAACAATACTTCAAAACATGTTAATTCCTTTAACTAAATCACACATGCTTTCTCTCCCTCTCCCTCAAATCCCTGTGATCATTACACAGATGCAGTTGCATCCCAATACCAACGCACATGTGGTACTTGGAAAGATCCCAAATGTTTGCTTTTACAATTAGACAGTGTAATTTGTTATTTGGCCTCTAATTGGTTCTTTCCAGACTTCTTTTAATTTCAGTGAAGCAGGACCAAGTCTAGCCAATTACTTCAATAGGCCCAGGATCAGGTCCTTTTATTTTCTTCCACAAAGCAACACGGGAGAGGGGAAGGGATTAATATAAAACAATAAGAAGCTTAGGAACGGGAAATCTCGGCCTTGCTGCCAAAGGATTAAGCTGCTTTGTTCTCATCTCATTTTAACAGATGGTTAAAAATAATACTGCAGCTTGACCAATCTATTTCCATGGAAAAAGGTTTTAAACAAGTTTGAGCTCGTGAGATCAGAAGTTTCTAAAAGAGTTTGTGTAGCAAAACAAAACATATGAATCATTCAGTTTTTGCTACTGGTCTTGCTAGGCTGTCTCTTTCAAGCACAACTGAACAATTCCCTCTACTATACAAATATGTTTGGGTTTGCCCACTTAAGAATGCTTTCAGTGAGACACACGTGTAAAATAAGCACTGCTACAACTACCAGCAACACCAGAAGCAAGTCTTGGGCATCTGCTTCTCCTCACAGAGAAGCTCTTGCAAAAACAGATGATGATTTGGTCAGGTGTCAACAGATCTTTTCACAGAAAATCTTGGGTTCTAGGGGAAGCTTGGATTCTAGGGGAATTGGTCAGCAGAGTTCACTGAACAAGATCAGATGTGAACAATGCAAAGCTTATCAGCCATTCCAATAGAAGAAGTTCCACAAATTCCACTCTTTGGTGAAAAAAGCTTTAAAATATACGAAGGGAGGTGTTGCATGAGCAGATACCTGAATGCAAACCTGGTTCTAAAGAGGTTCCTATCTGTGAAAGCAACAGGGCAAATCCCAGTTGTTTTAGGATGCACCTTCACTGAATTATTTCAAGGAATATTTTTAGTTATCTCTAACTTGATGGAAAGAAGGAGTAAAAATATTATCTTATTAGCTCTATCTTAAAGTTTCAGTCTATCCAGCCAAACTGGGCATTACCTTTACACCCTGTGTCTCAGCCTGTGTTTCAGATCTGCTCTCTCTCTTGAAATAAAGCATACTTGGCTGCTTCACAGCTATAGCAAACCTCCAAAAGCCAAACCCCTTCCCCTCAAAGTGAAAAGAATCTGACATATAATGACCAAGAGTGATATTTTGATAAAACTTGAACATCTTAAAAATTCCATACTCGATACTTGGAAATATGCTGAAACATACACCTGTATTTCAAAAGGTTGCTTAGGTACTTTACTAAGCCAAGTTCATGGGACAATTAATCCTTATTATTTTCATTTTGTGGAAGCTGTATACCTTTAAGTAATTTCACAAATGTAGGAAATAATTATGCTATCAGAGAAACTAAGGCACAAAATTTGTTCCCTCTAAACATTAACTACTGGCACTGAAAAATAAACAGAAAAAATAAAGAAAATGCTGCATAAAAGTGTCAGCAGGACTATGTAGACCACTTAACAGTGCTTACAGCATGTGTAGAATGGCCTATTCCTTCAGTGTAGACTTTAAGTAGGATCAAACAGGGCAAAACAATGATGTCAGAAGACTGACCCCTTGGTGAGGCATCTAGTTTTAAAACAAAAAGTGCCTTTCCTCTCCACAAAATTCTGTATGCTTCTTTATTTATTTATAACATCAGCTTGACAATTAAGGCACACTAACCTGGATAGTAAACTTTTTTGCCATCAGTCTTGTACACAACCATTGTAATGAATTCCCGATTGTGTGCAAAGTCATCCTATAAAAAAAACCCCCACAAACAAACACAAATCAGAGTTGTGCAATTCTGTGAAACATAATGAATACTTAATCCAACTCAAGTACAGATTCTACCATCCCTTTTGATCACCACACAGTATGATCTGATATTTGTATTTATTGGGATACCCAACAGAATTCTTCTTAGAATGCCTGAAATAAACAAACATCCACTAATTCAACTTATTCAGGCCCTAGGATTCAGTTACTTCAGGACCTTTACAGTGGAATAGAATCACTTAGCTCAAATTTTACTCTGGGTCTGTTTCAATTGCAGGTGCAGATACCTGCTGAATTAAAAAAATTCTACATGTACACCCCTGAACACTGGCATTAATACACTAATAAGAGAAAGGCATACAGAAAGATTTACAGAAGCTGTGGCAGAGCTTGAAGTGCAGAGCCAGCACCTTGTCAGTGATGTGCCTGCTGAGCAGGACCCAGACAGCAGCACCACCCTGTGGACACTGCACCTCCAGCTTGTACTGAGGGTTGTTGGCCAGGCTGTAGGCATCCTTCACCGGGCCCTGCTTTGCATCCCACGTACTGAAATGATACAGACACATTATTAGACCAGCAAGAAACCAATTTGTGCTTTGAAACCAACATCAAATCCTACACACACATACAAAGAGTGAGTATTACCAGTAACAAGTTACCAATGCCTAGTTTTCTACTGGAATCTATAGCAGTGGTTACATAGCACAGTCACATCAGAAGCATTATCTTAGAACCTTGTTTTATAAATGAGTTCACCACAATACATGTATGATAATATAAAATGCTACATACAAACAGCCTGGCTGGTGACTGCAACCACACAAAGCGCACAGAAAAAGCTGAACCATTCAAGCAGCCTGGGCTACACAACCACAGCTGTGATTGCCCATATCAATATTAAATGAAAAACACCTACACTTTTGTAACTATAGAAATCTATCTATCTGCTATAGTTAGTTTCAAAAGCTAGCCAAATTTTCTCCTCCATTTTTTTTCTGGGGCAATTTTTATTTTAAAATTTGCCCTGTTTCATGCTTGGAAGGGTGCCCTGCAGGAAGTGTTAAAGGTCTTTGAGGTGCTCTACTGTAGAATCTGCTTGCTGCCTTGTGAAGTGTCTAGACAAGAAAAATACAGTGAGAAAAAACAAAAACTGCTGATGACTGAACACAAAGTGTGGCACACTGGAAACAGAAGTGTATACAGCTACTCCTCAGTGTCCATGTCCCTCTCACACTTGTAAAACTGAACAGCATGTGTGGAAGGTTGCATTAACAAAGCCCCAAATTATCACTGTTGTTACTCTGCATTTTATGGCAACTGCACTGTGCTAAGGTTTTTCCCTTAGCACAACAATCACCAATAACATAAGGACAGACAGATCAGAGTAGGTGAGTTCTGACATCAGCATACACATTATCTCATCTTACTACATCACTTCAGCGTATTTTAGAAATAATTGGAGCACAAAGATGGAAGGAGTCTTTACAGATAAGCTCAGCAGTCACAGTGTGGATGAAGGAGCTTGTGCAGAGCTAACACATGCAGGGACAGTGTGGAAGCAGTGGTGAAGTGCAGTCCAGTGGAGTGGAAAAGTATAGAAACCTTTGCTTTCCCAAACTGAGACACAGACACACACAGTTATCCTCAAACTGGGAGACAAAAATCCTGAATGTAATGGATATTTGGTAAGAGACAGGTACCACATTCAGAAAACAAATCAGCAGGCAAGGAAGATCATTTATGATAACTACAACTGCTAAAACCCAGAACTGGTTAAACTACCCTCATGTCAGTGAACACACCCTATAAAGATAACACACGTGGCACAGCTCACTTGCAAGTGGCCAGGAAAATGAATTCCAAATAATAACTAGGTCACTTAAGCACTGTCTGGGCATTGCTTAGATATGGGCTGCACAAAAATCTGATTTTTATTCTGACAGGGAGATGTGGGACTGAAGTCAGAATCTGATTACACAACCTTAGTTTCACAGCAACATCACAAGGGTCACTGAGCTCCACTGATGTTACAGAAGTAGTCAAAAACAAAGCCTAGGCTGAGAAAGTGTAAAGTCAGGCTCAAAAGAACAGGCTTGGAATTCAAGCCCCTAGCTGTAATCTGGAAGAATGGAAGGAAGGAAACATCACATCAGAACACTTACTGAGATTTTGAAACAAAACTTTTATCATTGGACCAACCTGTGAATACATGTAGATTCTTTAAAAAGACTTGGGTTCCAACTCAAATAAATAACATCATAGTACTGGCACAGGTCCTCCCAGGAAATCCAGAAAATGCCTGAAAAAGAAATGCTATTATTATTTTCTTACCAGATACCTTGATTTTACTTTTTCTCAGAAGTCTCTTTCTGAGCAAATGATACAGCTTATATAAGCCAACATTTCTGCAAAATGTAATAGTAATGTCTGCATTGCCTGAACTGCTAAATTTAAATTCGTCCCCCAAACCAAGTTAGAGCAAGAAAAAACAAGTTAGTCTCTGCTTATTATCAGGGACTTTCTGAAGCTGTCAGAATCCTTTTCCATTCTCAAGCACCAAGCAGAAGGCATGAGAAAATCTGCTATTTTGAAAGAGACATCATTAGGTGATTCTGACCTGATTTCCCCTTTCCTAGGTTTCTAAAACCAAAAAAATAAAATACACAGTCAAACAGGTTCCTGCAATTCAACAACCTACTTCAGTAGTCATCCAGCACAATCAAGTGTTTAATCAACATGTATGTTTAAATGTATTTCTAAGACACTGCATCCAATACTTATGTCACTTGTTTTAGCACCCTTAATTTGCTTCATCTTTACAACATTCTCATGTATTTATTCAAATTCTCTATAGCTCCCTTTATTGCAACTCTAACCAACAACAGTGCCTGCAAGCCAGCAGATTCCTAGTGGACTGAACTTTTAAAATGGCAGCAGCCTTATAAATCATGTCTCTGACATTGGCAGTTGCAGATCTTGCAGCACTAAAAAACAGTCATAATAACTACACAAAAACAAGACCAAAGTGTAAATCCAATTAGAAGGAATAACTCCTTTAAAATTACTAATGTAATTTTATACAAAATTTTAACAACTGGATGCTACAAATTGCTTACTAAATGAATGAGTAAATAAATAACAACCTACTCTCTCATAACTGTCACAAATCCAGGGTTAATATTTTTATGTTTGAATCAAAAGTTTTCATCAGGCATTTGCACAAGGCTTATCAATAAATGCTATAATCTAATGGATTTGGAGGCACAGTGTTGTAAAAACAGTGGCACTGAACAGAAGGGTCCCCTCAGAGAGATTTGTAGACAGCAGCTAGAACACAGTAAAAAGCACAAACATCCTTCTGAAAGTAAAATGCAGCTGCTGCAGCAGAAAGACTGATTTAAATACTGATTACAGTAAGCATGTTGATACATATTTGAAAATGTTGGAGAGGAAAAAAACCCACAAAAAGTCCATTCACATATTAAAAAGCAGCATTACACAGCTTATTCTCAGAATGTTCTCTTTGCACTGAACTCCCACATACTGAGATAGCACACTTAACCAAGGAAGTACTTTCTTGTCAATGAATTAGAGATATATTTAACAGGCTAGACTACTTAAACCCCAGACAAACCTGAAATGACAAATTTAAATACACAAATACTTCCTAAACTTTTGGACGATTTAGTTTCTAGTATTTGTTTAACTTTCCTTGTGCTTAAGCATTTCACCTTCCTGCAGAAATACACCACAAAAATCTATACCACTAGAACAGATAATGACTTTTAAAACCTTATTACCGTTGTCTATTTTCTGAGCTGTTCTGGGATCAAAGTTCAAGTATTTTTGTAAATCTGGGGTCCAGTTTCTTGTGTCATTTTCACTGTATCGTCCCTTCCAACGTAAGTGGCTCCAGGGATTTTTTAGCTGAAGAAATCGAAGTCCCTAAAAAACCACAAAGTAAAATTGTCATTTCATCTTGTCAAGGTGATTTTTACATATTGCAGGTGATTTTTATATGGATCAAGAAAACACAGAATCATTAAGTTTTCTGAAATTTCCCAGTGGAGTCCAAGACAAATAAAATATATTAGCCATTTGAACAAAAAAATCAGTAGCTATCCATCTAGGGTAAACCTAGAAAAACATGCAGGTTTCAAACAGGAGTTTGAAAACACCTTCAGTTTCACTTGATACCTTATATTCTCTTATATCCAAGACTGCATATGCATGGGTTGGAACTAAACCCCACTTTTCTCCTTCCTCTTCAGACATCACCCCTGTTGCCGTTGTGATAAGGACATCTCCCTTGTGAAATCTGTTAAAAAAAGAGGTGAAAAATTTGCTTAATTAAAATCTTGCAAGTTGCAATCTAACATTTGCCAGACACTGCAATGGCATGTCTGTATACTGTCCATTAGCATGACTCTGCTTTATAAAAACTGAGATACAGGGGTTTTTGTCAGCAGAAATCACTCCTGACAAAAACTTGAGAAAGCAGAATTTTTCTTTCAGAATTAAGTATATGCTTTTATTTAAAAATTATTATTTTAATATAATTTTGTATTTTCATAAACAAAATTCAGCATTTATCAACCTGAAGCTCAGCCTGTGTCACTTCTAAGATACTCTCCACAGATCTTCAGCTGAGCACAAACGTGGTTTCATCACCACTTAGTCAATGACTGCATATAGCAAATTATCAAGTCTGTCGCACCCCCAGGATTCTGAAGAAGGAGAAGTTCACACTTCTATACTTTTACAGGTGTTTATACTCAAGTTTAGTGTTCTGAATAGCAATTGTTAGCTTTGGAACAATTACTGTTGTGAAAACACACTAACATGTTTCCAGCCTACGCTAAAAATCCAAGTACATTATCCCTGGACAGAGTACAGGATCACTGGCCTATGGATCAACACATTTTCAGTCTAGCAAAGGTGAACAACAGAGCAATGTTGCAATGGCTAGATCCCATCCTAACTTCAGTCACACCTTCAAATTACAATACTGGAATATCTGAAAACTTGTTGACAGCTCTGAGAGCTCCTAAGCAACTGAAAAAACACTGTAGAAGGTGTCATATTCTTTTATCGTGGATGCAGATGTTTCAGACAACAGAGTAACCCCCTTCTACTGCATTGAAATACACCAGGCACTGACTGCACACAACCATTCTGGAAGAAATCAAAGTACTTGGTATACCTGGCTTTTATAAATTACAGGTGTATCTTTCACCATAAGCAAAATAATAGAATCATTCACTTTGGACCTTTAAGACCTTCAAATCCAACTGTTATGGTAGGTCTGAAAACCAGTATTGCAGTTTCAATAGAGTTTTGCTGCTCCCCTATGAGATTTACTGATGGGGCATAATCTTGTGATAGATTAGAAATACTGAATTATTTCTGGTTGCTAAGGACAGCAGATATAATATAGTTTTGGGGAACTGTGTGGAAACACAGAACACATATCCTTCTTTTAAAATGTTTAACTGGTATATATTATAACTGGTTCCAAATTGCTCTTCTCTGACTCTATATTATATTTTCTTTATCAAGGAAAGGGTTATTCTTTGTTTTATTCATAAATAAAGAAGAAGAATTCAGTCACACAAAATTCCCCAGTATTTTAATTTTCCGTTCTATCAAAGCCACCAATACCTCAATTTTTCTTCTTCCAGAAAGCACATGAAGGTTTTATAAAGCACAATTTGTAGCAGTACCAAAACACTGCTGAAGTATCTGTGGTGATTGTATTGCTTTTACAGTGTAACACAGCTACTACACAGGAAGCATTTTAATTACTTAGGAAAGAACAAACGTCTACCTCTGATAAAGCATTCTGAAAGTGCTATCTTTATTGAAGGCTTGATTGTCAGAGTGCATAGCAATTCTTTCAGGTATCCAACCAGTCAGTGCATGAAGATCAATATTCTGAAATGCAAGTATTCAAAAGAAATCAGAACGGATAACCCATATATAAACATATGATGTCTGTACAGCTTACAAAATGCCTTGAAATGAATCAAATCACATAAATTACAATACAGCTCTATGCATAAACGGGTCAAGATTAAGACTAACAAACAAAAACTTCTTTGATTAGATAAGGACATTTCCAATGACCTTAAAAAAGAAAAAAAAAGCTGGACAGTGAACTGATGAAATAAACTGGAATTCCAGAGCAATGGAAGCATATCAGAATCACCAGTCATGCTCAATTGTGTGGTGTGTTCTATTTATTTCATTGATTTATAGACTTTAAGCATATCTCAGAAGCACTATTTGGAACCTTGCTATTATATATGCATTTTAAATAATTTATGTTTTATTTCTAAGGCTTGGGGTTTGGGTTTTTTTATTCTTTTTGGTAAAGCTGACACTGACATGTATTTCCATAAAAAGATGCTTTAATCTCCCAACTCCTTGAAATATTGCTTATTTCCTATTCTTTTGCTTTGTACTCCTCAAAGCAAAAGCAGAGACTGTAAATGCTTGAAGTGTCAATAACCAGCACTGCGGGGGTGGAAACTTGAGGAATTACAAGTACAAGACAAGCCTGATTATACGTAACCCTGATCACAGAAGGAAGCTGGAGTACAGTGGAAAATGGAGAGGGCAGGAAGGGTGGAGATTAAATATCACTAGTCAAGCTGTTTTCCCAGATAGCAAGTTAAAGGATGACAATGGAAATAAAACAGTTATTCTCACCAGCTTTTGTCCTTCAAAACAAATCAGCCTGACACTGACACACACAAAAATGTATGCTACATTTACCCCTTACACAAAGCCACATTTGTCTCAAAATAATTTTTCAAGAGGTGATATTTCAAGTATACCAAGAATTGATTGTCAAGACACCAATTACCACTATGAAATTTTAAAAAAAATCTTTAAAATTTTAATAGTGTGAAGTTAAAATCAGAAACACTTACTAAGTAACAAATTATGTGGGCTACTCATTTCAGCGAACCATCACTCTTTAAAGAACAACTTAGATGTCACTTTAGCTGCAGTATGATGACTGTTTCTTTAGTAACCACATTATAGAAACCCAATGCATATTTATGGAGATGAGTGGAACAATCTGATAAACTTGCACAGATCAAAGTACTTGCTCCCTCTATACAGACCTTCTAAATGACTAGACTGTTCCTTTCCTAGCTGACTCCCTTACCTAATGAGGGAGAATTGCTCTATTTATTGAAAGAGTTAGAAACCAAAATCAGCAGTATTGATATGGACAAAGAGAATTTATGACTTCACCCAACACTTCCATCTAGACTGTATATAAACACTTCCTACTCACAAGCATCAATATTGAAGTCTGAGGACTAAGATTGACTCTGACCATCAAGATGTCCTGCTCATTCTATTTTGATGGAATAATTTCATTAAGCACAGCTAAGACTATTTGTGAAAGCAAGAAAAGAATTAAGAAAATGTGAAACCAAATACTTGTCTCCCTAAGCTGTTCACTTTGATTTCACTGGAAGGAAATTATTTTACCCCTTATTATCTAAGTAGGTATTTTCCTCTTAGAAATAATCTCATACTTACAGAATTTGATCCAGGAAAATCATATCCTCCCATGACCTTCATGTAAGCCTTTTCTATTAGTGACACCCATAATTCATTCTTATTATTGGAATAAGAGCAGAGAAGTTCCCCACTATGATCAACAGGTAACTGGTCATCTATGATTACCTGTGTGAAATGAATGAAAAATCATCATAAATCTAGTAAAGTATTTTGAAAGTAATTAGAAAATAAAACCCTCATTCATACAAACCTTCTCAGACACAGCCAGACCTGACCATTATTCTCACAAAGGGACACCTCTATCAATCCCTGCAGTGGTTTGCCCAAATGAAGAAATTCTGCACTGGTCTAACTGGATGCCACATGAGTGCCTGCCTTGACTGACAGTGACAGTACACTCTTAAAAAGTGTGCAATACCTAAAGCAAAAGGCACTTGCAGAAAGGTTCTGTACAATTACAAGCAAAAAAAATAAAGAAACGCCTAACAATATGCCTTATCTAATTAGGAATCAGACCATGGACGATGCTTGGTAGCTGACAGAGAAATAAATATTTATTTATCTTTAAGGAAACAAATTGTGTCATATCACTTTCATAGTCTCTAGTTCCAGATTTAAGTTTCTTCTCTCTGAAAAGGAAAAACAACTCAAAGCAGCAGCTGTGACAGTACTAACACATCTTTTTTAAATTAGGTAATATATATTCATCATCATTACAGATCCTTACTGCACATTTGCAGTGGTCTGAAACAGTTTCCCTGAATGGATGTTTCAGTTTCCTGTTGGCACTGGTCCATTACAAATACAAGCTACCAACACAGCACATTCTCTGGTCAAATCCTATCTGTGCAAGAATGAATAGACCTTTTTATAGGAGAGCAAATGGCCATTCATCCTAACAAAAGGCAGCTATTAGGAGTTATTTTGGAAAGAATATTAAGAGCAAGGCAGACACTAAAACGATACTTTCCTGAAACATTCAATTTCTGGAATTTTGCAGCTCAAGGACTTGCTGACCCAGAGGTTCTCGCAACAATTAAGAGCCTTTGAGGAGTTTCCCCCTATTTCCCCACCCCATGAATATGATCACTCAACTTCTGAACTCTCATAAACATTCATCAGTAACTATGATCTGTGCTACAGTTAAGTATTATATGGAGAAATATATTATTTTATGTTCTTATTTATTGCACTGAAAAGAAAATGGAGCTGTTTCTGTGTTTGCAAAGTTTTATCTTCAGGCATTTCCTCTTTTTACTAAAAATCTGTATTGAGCAAGGCCTTGCTCGTGTTATCAGCAGAGTTATTCTTCTATAGTCGTTCCATAACTATACTGTTCCTGATATCCCCCTCGGTATTTTTTTAATTCTTACTAAGATGGAGTGGAAAAGTGTACATCTAATTAATGAATAGGGGATACATAGTTTTATTCCTGTTTGGTTTTCACAATTCTGTTAAGTAATATAAGGCTTTTTTTACATGAATTTAATGTAAGGCTATTTTTATGAACATCTGTAGAAGTACAGAAGTACATACAGAAGAAGTATGCGGTTAGATACTTCAAACCAAAAATGAAACTCAAAAAGGTTTAACCATTAAAAACTACTTTGCAAAAACACCTGCTGAAGTTTCTGCTTTTAAAGCACTTCACAGAGAAGCTGATCAGGCCTTTAAAATACTCAACTTACACAGTAACAGTACTAAGGTTCCCAAAAAAAAACATTTACCTTTCTAGGAACACCATTGATATGAAGCTTCACCATGTATTTACCACATGGATTATATTCTGGTTCTCCTTTCTTATTCTGAGGGTAAATTATACTGTTAACAGGGGAAAAAAATGAAAATTAGGAAATCATGACATAATTGACTTGGCTGTACATACACTTATAACAATAAAAGTGGGATTATCACAGTCTGTTTATGGAATTTACACTGAACAGAAATACAGGATTTTTAATGAAGAGCAACTCAAATTTAGTAAATATAATCCTGTTCAAATAGGTTTTATTTTTTCAGGCCCTTCTCTTGCTGCAGCCTTCTACTTAATATAGTTGCAAAGAGAACATAAACCTAGTTGTTTCTCAAACAGAAACAAGGCAAACAAATTTATCTTACTATTAAACAAACAGTATTCACAAATCTATAATATAAATACAATATTTGCCTGAATTACAAGTCAAACTTTTGAAGGAGAAGGCAGTGCAGAACTCACTGCTCTTGAAAAGAATATCAATTCAGGTCTAAGAAGAATAGGTTAAAACAAAACAATCCAAGAACATTCACACACTGGTCTGGCAAGAGCCTCCCAGCAAAGTCCAGAAAACCCATGGCAAATATATCATGGGATGCCAACTGAGTGGAGCCAAGATAGTGTTAACATTAATTCTACAATGAGCTGTAAAATGCACCACCTGTTGCACAGCAGCTAACAAAGCAGAAAAATGAAACTACTGAGCATTATAAATAAAGTTTATATTTTAACAACCCCAAACAAATAAAAAATCCTTCCAAACTATTTCTTACTTCTCAAAGCACATCTGAAGTTATACTCCAGTGTCTGTACACATAAGTATATTGACAGTGAGTTATATCTTAGTTAGCCAAGAGTTTTGTGATTTTTAAAAAATTTTGTAATGAACTATGTTTAATTAGTTAAGGAATGTTTGACTGTGATTTTAGCTGGCTTTGATTTTGATCTGTGTTGGCTGAGTGTCAGTAGAAAACCCTGAAAAATTATCTCACAACACCTGCAGAAAGCAGCTCCATGGACCTGTACCCCTTCGAGAACTTAATCAACAGTTGTGGAACAAAATTCAATAAATAATTGTTTAATGGTTATCATATAACTAGAGATGAATAAGGTATCATAGGAAAAAAAAGCTATCTTGAGTAAGTTAAGGAGTCAAAGGCCTATAGCCCCAGAAAACCTGATTAACACACTGCAGGTACAGTAAGGGAGCCACTTTATAGGCCTGTACACCCCAGGAAACTTAAGCAATGGTAATTGTCTAACCAGGACAGCAAATTTAATAAAGTGCTGTTTAGCTGGATAAAACTTTGTTTAATGGATAACCCAAGATAGATGAGATGCTCTGGTAGTAAAAAAAGAAACAAAACACCTATACCACAATGCAATAAATTGGGCAGACTTTTGGGAGTGTCTATAAAAAATCTTGGATATTAGAGTAGTATATAAATGCCTCAAAATTGTTGTTTATTTGAACATATCTGTGGTGAATAAATTCCCAATCTGTTCCCAATTTTGACTCAAAATTGTTATTAGGAAATGTTTGTCTAACAAACAGCTTTTTTGCTGTTAAATTTAAAGCCCTTAGTTTCACTATAAAGCTGGATTCCAGCTTAGAAGTGCTGAAATCACGTGAGTCCCAGGGAGATGAAGGTGAAACAAATGTTTTTTACTGTGTACAGCTGTCACACAACATACTGCAAAAGCTTTGCAGTATTAAGTCTGAAAAGAACTTACAAAGCAACAGCTACTTACCTCGTGATCAATTTTTTGTTATATCTTCTTTCATATGCTGCACTGATAGCTAGTGATGCCACAAAAGAACAATCTGACACTATTGTCTGTAAAGAAAAGAAAAGACCAGTGAGGACATTTACTAATAACTCAGATACTGAAAAATGAATGTAGTGTGTGGAGGGAAGGAAAACAGCCCATTAGTAATTCCCTTCAAAAGGGAAGGATTTAAACCAAAAGAAGCAAAGCCACTAGGGAAGAGGCAGAAAATGTATGCTTTCTCAACATGAGGCCCCCACAGAGCAAAATTTTTTCAATTTATTTAACCTCATAAGAGCCAAGGAAAGCACTCTTACATTTGGGGATTCCTTTTTGAACAAGAAAGTCCCCCATGACAAACCATTAGCAGCACACATTTCTCCTTAGGAACAATTTACCTGCTTTATGCTGAAACTTGATACAGTATAGATCATTGTAGGGTTATTTGTTAGGTCATCTGGTCGCACCCACTTGGAAAACATGGCTTTCTGTTTGGGGGATAATGGTAGCTTCCCACACTTATCACTAGATTTAACAGAGAGAAAAAGTAGAAATAAATCAATAGCAGTTTAGAAAAGCTTTTTATGGTGTGCGCAGTCTTATATGTGTCTGATAGATGGTGCAAAATATGCATAGAACAATTACAAGGCTGTAAAACAATTTCAAGGAACACTGCTTCTGAGTTTGTGATTTTTAAGGAGGAAAAAGGCAAAAAATGTTAAAAAATTTCAACCAACCCCAAATGTCTTTGTCTAATCTTAACCTATTATTATTGCTTATGAATGATGGTCTAGCTGCTATGTATCACTCTTCCTTGGAGTAGCCCTGTATATATCATCTGCATTTTACAGGCAACAGAGCTACAGTCATTAGCATGGAGCAGCATCAGAAAATAGACTCAAGTTGCCCAATAACCCAAAGAGCCAAATATAATACTATCCTTATAGGCATGAAGATAAGTGCAAAAGTACTACAGAGCAGGATCAGCTTACAATAAAGTTTTAAGTTCAGAGTAGAAGAAGGAAGTGGTAGTATTTAAATATCTCTGCCTGAATTATGCTTAAAAGCCTATGTAAACAATTTTAAACGCTGAAAAAGAAAATACAGAAACACCAAATACGGGAAAGTTTTGAAAATAAAAACAAAAATGAAGTTCAGTAACTGAAGCATACTTACGAAAAAGGCATAGGGAAGGCAAAACGTTCCCTCAGATCAACACTCATGAAAGGTACATACTCAATGCCATTAATCTTTGAAGTCTTCCTGCAAGTCATAAGAAAAACAACAAAAAAAAAATAGTTACAAATCTATCAATTATCTTCTGACAACTAACTTGCAGAAGGTAATGATAAAATAAGTTTTTAAAAACTAGTAATACACAGTGCTTCTGAAAACAAGATAACTACCTCTTGAACATTATATATT
Source organism: Eopsaltria australis (assembly GCA_034509425.1). Classification (NCBI taxonomy): domain Eukaryota; kingdom Metazoa; phylum Chordata; class Aves; order Passeriformes; family Petroicidae; genus Eopsaltria; species Eopsaltria australis. The sequence continues at coordinate 4,268,779 of JAVTVJ010000105.1, forward strand.
TGATAATTTTTAGAAGTCATAATTTAGTTTAACAGTTTTATGGATTATTTGTAGCTTATTTCACCTATAATAAAAATCAAAGTAAAAGGAACTGGATGTAATAGAATGCAGAGTCATATAAAATACTATGCTCCTTTGATTTCCAGTGAAGTAACAGTTGTATAATCTATAAAAACAACTTTGCACTTTGGTTTCTGTCATAAGGTAATTGCTATTAAAAATTTCCGGTGTAGAAAGAGGAGGTGGAGTCGGAAATGAGGTAGCCAGCATAAACTCCGCCTACTTAAAAAAACTTATAAAACCAAGAAAGCACTTGAAGAAACTGTCTTTGAGGCTTCTGGTTCGCAGACGAAAGACGCTGCTGTCCTCCCCTCCACACCAACTGGGTAAGGTCTCTCCCAGACCACATGGGAGGGGAGAGAGAGAGAGAAAACTCAAGCTGCTTCATCTTGCTGTCCTTGGCTAAAGAACTTCGCCAGCTCTGTTTGCCTAGCCTGGGCCAGGCTGGTTTCCCCCCCTCTCCACGGCACAGCCCAAAGAAGGAAGAGATGAGGAGTGCTTCACTGCTGAAAGTTCTTTTGTGAAAACATGTTGATAAAGTTGGCCATAATACACCCTGTAATATATGAATAATAGTCTAAAAGAGGTGAGAAAAAGGGAATATAATGTTCTAAGTTATAAGCAGTAGACTGAGACTTTTGTGTATTAAGATTTTTCTTTCCTCGCCCCAGGAAAACAGTAGAAGAAGACTTGTGTTGCTGATGATAAAGTAAGGGGATGTGGTTGTCACTGTAATAGAAACATTTGCTCTCAAAAAGAACACCTCAATGACCATCATATGTCCATTGGTGTGGCCCTGGGAAAGCTACTGAAATGGGAAGGGGTCTGGAAAAGCAAATACCTCTCTTCAAAGAGAGAATCACTTAGAAAGCTAATAACCATAGAAACTGTGTTTCCTGTAGGAGTCAACATGATAAAACAAAACAAAGCTTCTCTCTATATATAAATTAAGAAAACTGTGAAGTTCCAGAGGTAGATTAACTATAAGTTGAAGTGTTACCTTTTGTATGGTCAACAAGAAAGAAAATAAGAAAGGTGGGGAGGGGAAAAGAGTGTTCTGAAAAGTTTAGTGTTGATGCCTAATTATTATTCCTGTTTTAAGTCTGTTAATAAAATTCCTTTTTGTATTCCTTAAAGTATAAGCCTGCTTTTGCCTACTATTAATCCTTATCTCACAACAAAATCAAATAATCTAAACTACAAAATTAATCTTCATACCTTATTTTGATCCCCAAACCTCTGAAACCACAACAGTTTCTCAGAGCCAGACCTTTCACCAACGCATTTTGGAAAATCTTCAACTTACCTGAGTACCTCAATCTCCTCTGCAGTGTATCTCTGACCTTGAGATTCACTGGCTTGTACTGCTCTGATTGTCTGTGGTTTATCATTTAAAGAAAAATCAGGTCCCAATGGAAAGAATGTTCTGACTGGTTGATTTGGCTTAGCTGCGTTTGACTTTTCTTTCTGAGATGACTTTGACATAGATTCCTTCAGTGCTTCTGCTCTAAAGCAAATAAAAAAGCATTTTCTTTACAACAGTGATAAAAATATAATTACAGTTCAATGATTGATTTTCTTAGTTCATGTTCTCACGTATGTTAATTGGAATGAGCAAATACCCAAGTTGACCAACACTTCTTTTTCTAAAAAACAACAATCAATTTCTGATGCTGGTACTTTATTTTTCTGTTCTTGAATCAATTAAAATATAGCATTTCCAACTCATGCAAGCTACTTCTGACAGAACTCATTAGATTTTTATTGCCTCTAAATTATGTTAACAGGAGAATTTGAGTAAGTGTTCATTATGTGGAATCTCAGAACAAGATCACTGAAACACAGAGAGATAACTGATTTGCATCCTCTCACACCTTCCAGATTTATTTTGTCTAGCAGGTACAATAGTAGTAAAACCCCACGGGGATTCTCACAACCCAGCTTTTCAACTGCTTGAACACTGTGTATGCAGGAGCCATATTTTGTTACTGCTGCAGTAAGCTGCTGGATAGTCACACACATGCAAAATATTGGGATTTTTTTCTGAACACAAACTGAGAAATGCTAAAACCCAGCTTATACTGAAGCTTAGCCCAACATAGCCTGTGATTCACCATCATAGAGCTGATTTAGAAAGAAGTACATTGAACTTATACTTGTGCAACTTGTTTCAGACAGATTTCACTACACATATACCATGTTATTAGATGGCTATTGTAAAGAAAAGCGTTTCCCAGTTTCCAAGTTGTCTTCCTTATGGAGGGACACTGACACCTTGACTTCATGCTAGCCTGCATTCAGCGTCTTTTATAGAGGCCAATAATTACAGTACTCTGGATTGTATCTCTGAAGTAGTGCATTTGTTCTAACAAGCACAGTCCTTTCCTAATTCTGCATGTCCCAAGATTCCCAGAGGGTTGGCACAACAGCTGCTACATTCAGCATTGAAGCAGCTGGTAACTAGCTCCAAGGTGAACTCTGCAGGAGCTTAGTCTGCACAGAATCCGCACAGACATGTTAGACTGAGAATCCAGCTCAGAGGGTGCATTTAGACCTGACAGCAAGTATGTTTACTAACATTAGCAGTACTCACCTATCCAGTGCTTGTCGAGCCAGCTGTTTCAGTTTGGACTGGAGGCCTGCTTCTGAAGTTTCAGTAGCCTGAAGTGCAAAATAAAAGAAAAATCTACACATCCAAAACCCACCAACATGTTTTATAAGCTCGGTTGTCATACTTCTAGATCACAGCAAAGAGTAACTAGCTATTTCTTCCAATTCTCTTTTTGAAATGAGCAAATATTTTGCTTTGTTGTCATTCCTTTTTTTAAACTCAACATAAAAAATACTATGTAAGCAAATATCATTTTGCTGTTTTAGTGAAATATAGATAGAATGGAAGTTATGTCTAAAATTTTTCAGCATGGAAAACAGTGATACACAAAAAGAATAGCCAGAAAAATTAATTGTATTAAAACCTTGTTAACAGAAAGAAGACAAAACAAAGTGCTGTATGTACTGGTGAGCTTAGATGTGTTCCAATTCTTTCCCCCCAATGTGTTATAATGATCATAGTAACTTAGGAAAAACATTTTTAAATGTTTACTTTCATAAAACACAAACAAGATAGAGGTGCAAGACCAAAATTTTTAACTTGCAACCAAAGGCATAAAATAATCTATGATAGGACAACAAAGCAGATGTGAAGAGTGTTAGCTTCTGTTCCCATTTGGGAAGTCATCTATGAGAGTTTATACTTTTGTCTTCCTTACAGATGAAGCACAGCTTCTGCAGCTAAACAATCTGCAGGAGGCACAACATGAGGTGTGACTTCTCCTGTGACAACCCACAAGCAGGTTTCAGGTTCTGGATTTGTGCCTTGACCAATTATCCCAGGTCAGGGAGGTCAACTGAGGATACAAAAAGCAAGTTACTTTCACCCTCTATAAGCAGCTAATTTAATTTGCAAATAAATTACATTCTGGAGTTCCTGGCTGGAAAAGACTTTTAAAGATTTATGAAGGAAAGTAGCGAAGATGGAACACCAGCAACTCATCTAGGAATCAGACACAGAAGAGGAGTAATGGCTGCTCTCTGAGTACTTCAAGGGTAAGGAAGAAACAAATGTCTCCACCTGAATATACTGAGGAGAAAGACATGAGTAAAGCTTCAAGATAGCAGAGTTCCTTAAATCTCCTTTCATCCTGGGAAGAAGAAGGTACTTTTGGGTCACCCTGAGAGACAAAGCTTACCATCATGTCAACCAAAGAATATGCTAGTCAATATTAAAAGAAACTTCAGCAGTATCTTGTACCTAATGAAATACCCAATAAATGCAGTTGTTAATACGAAATATTTTCAGACTAACTTCAGTAATATTTGCATGCACTGACACAACAGAAGGAGGAACACAGCAGAGGAACAGCAGCAGGCTGCCGCAGTAAATGTTATGTAATAGACTGAAAATATTTTGCTCCAACAGCTCAAGTGGAAAAACTAGAGCAGTTCTACTAACTCTTGATCTGGTTACACTGTATCACCAGGGGTTTTTAGCCTAGGTAAAACCTTTTAACATAATTCGGAGGAAAGGATTTACTCGAGCATGTAGCAACAGTAACATAACACCCTTCACAACCCACAAATATTTTTACATTATAACATTGAAAAGAAGTGAAAAAGAAAAACAGACTTGGTGGAGTTACATTATGATGGTGAGCTCTTCTTGTAACGAGTTAGTTAAGGCAACTGGACTTAAGGGAGAAAAGCAGTACCTGTAATTATATACTTAATTGTTTACATAATGGCCAATTCATCTTTATTAATTTCAGTGTGAATTGAATCCACTCATAACAGTTTTAGTGTTGAACACTTGACTAATCAAGTAGTATTTTTAATAGTTTTAGCATCAGTAGACTGTTACGTCTTCAGAAAATTTTACACACACAAATTTCCTTTAAATGACTTCCTTTAATGTAGTCGGAAAGTAATACAGCTGACACATTAGCAAGTCATCTTAATTTTTAATAGTTTTTCATTTCTGTTTGTGCGATATTTGCTCCAGGGTAAAAATCAACATGAAAAAGGTTCCAGAATATTTCTAGCTTTTAGTACAATCCAGTTCAGAAAAAACGCACATAAATTACAAGTCCCCATAAATTTACCGTGTTGTACAGCAACATAATAAAGACTGGAAGAAACACTAAAAAAAAAAACAAACCAGTGAAACGAACAAAAAAAATTAAGAGGTAGCTTTTACAAATACAGGTACTCCATTTTCAAGCCAGCCTTTAAGGGTCAGTCATTTGTGAGAGTGGAAGAATTTCTTACCATCACATAATTCCACCAAGTTAACCTGTAGCTTAACATACTGTTTTCAAACAGAGTTCCACTGCTTCTGTGTACAACTCTATAGCTTCTTCTGCATTGCCTTTATCATCTTCATCAAAAGCCTGTGTAACTAGGAAGTGAGCACGCTCCAAGTCCAACTGTTGCTTTGACTTCAGAGGGTCTGTCTTCTGTGATTGAACTAAATGAAAAAAAAGTATTTAGTATTTCTACAGCAGCAGACATGTAAAAACATCCTGAACATGTCACAAAACACTAGCAGCTCTCATCAGATGGGTAATATTTATCTCTCATCTGGAAACAAAATCCTTCTAAATTTTGCTAAAAACATCTATGCAAGGACAAGGAACGCCATCACACATCCCTGAAGCAGAGGTTAGCTCTCAGAATATTTCAGATGTGAAATAACATAAATAAACTCTCTTTCATACTACACTGAGAACAAGGATGTTTAATTATATAGAATACTGCAACATTTGTGAAAACACATCACCTATGACAATATACAATTTCTTTAGGTGTCCACGTCACTTAATACTTTTATTAATGACCTGAAGGAGAAGGCACTGCAGACCCCACCAAATCAACTCACTGAAGCACACAGCTGCTGCTCAAAGGACACAGAGAAGCTAAACTAATGATCTGACAGGAACCTCAGGAAATGCAACCAGGCCAAATGCTATGCCCTGTGCCTGGGACAGTCTCACACCCTGCAGGGTGGAGAAGAGCCTGGGGGACACAGCTGGATGAGCCCCAGACAGCAAGCCCCTGGCTGCAATGAAGGCTACCAGCGCCATGGGCTATTAGCAGGAGCTCAAGCAGGAGATGGTGATTCTCAACCTCTACTCAGCACGACTCTGTCTGGAATGTTGTATCTAATCTCAGGTCCCTAATGAGGCAGAGGGTGGAGGAGCTGGCCTTTTGAGAAGAAGCTGAGGGAGCATGGCTTGTCCAGCCAGGAGGAAAGACAGTTTTGGGGGGGATCCAATAAAAACTAACATGAGTTGCGAGGTTGTCAGGGAAATTAATTCAGGCTCTTCACTGCAGTGTGAAGAAAGGGAATGAAAATCAGCAGTTATGAATTGAAATGGGGAGATTACAACTAGATATATATGAAAAAATAATCACTAGAAATGCAATTGTATCCTGGGAGCCCAGAGGCACCTAGAAATTTCTATCCTTAGGTGTTTTTAGGACTTGTCTGAAGCCAAGCAACCAGATCCAAACATCAATATCTACCCTGCCTTGAGCAGGTCACAGGTCTACAGGCCTGCTGAGGTCCCTTTTTGGCCAAGTGATTCTATGATTCTGAGAACTGCAGGTGTGCAAAAATTGGAGAATTTGGTCTAAGCAGAAACATGGAAACTAAATCAAATAAGGAAACCTTTATGACAGCAAAGAGCTCCCCTGCCCTCTCAAAGTCAGTAATTCTACATGACACCAGAACCCACTTGCTTTAAATCCATCACACAGCTGAGGCTTAGATGCCAGTTTTGACTTGTCCCTGACCAATTTTTGGTGCATATTTAACTACTTTCTCACATTTGCCCTGCAGATGTAGTTCCTCAGAATATTTAAAAGCAAAGAATACCCACACCCAAGTCCTTAGAAAGTCAGTCTCCACTTAATTTATGATGCATCAGAATTCAAAGCACTGATGTGCTCATTGTGTTTGCGGTTCTTCACAAAGGACATGAAAATTAGAATAATAAAAACAGAGCAAACACCATTGATATGTATTTCACAGCAGCAAACAACTTTCCACTCAATTAATTTAAGCAGAGGTTTAATTAGAAAGCTCCTTACCCACCTGCTGAATGGAGAGCTTGAACTCTCTCCAAGTACTCATTTATTTTTTCTTGAATATTTTCCAAGTTGGACCCAGCCATCCCAGCATAAATCAAGGCTTGTGCAGCTTCCTGCAGGGAGAAGAATTGGAGACAAAGTTAATGTTTGCTGCCTAGAAAATTACTTACCATAGACAGAGGGCCTACAGCAGCCATGAGTTGCATGAAAGCAAGCTCTTACATCTGCAAAAAGACTCAGTGGCTGCAGCGAAATTCTGCTTAAAAGAAAAAGTTTCAAGTCATAAGCTAGATCATGTTTAATTTCTCACATCTGGGACAACCTGTAAGATTATAAAAACATTCAGAAGTTCTGTAAAACCAGATCTTATATATAGTTTATATAGTAATGCATGAAAACAGGAGATTTCGAGTAAAGCTTTTCAAGCATGCACTGAAAAGTTTGGTTTTAAAGCTGAGGATTTAATGTTGAAAAAAAAAATAGCTATTCCAGTTATTTGCATTTAATCTGGTAATAATGAAACTAAACAAATATAAAAGCTTTTCAAAATCAAACACCAAGATTTTCTGTTTAGCAAGTATTTTTTTAAATTATTATTACTCAGATAAAGCTATCAAATCTGAAAAGTCTACAAATGTGAGGTTTCCTGCCTTCTCAGACTTCTTTTTTAAAATGTTTGTATGCACACAAAATATTGGACGAAAGTCTCCTTTCAGGAGGGCACGTAGGCCTCAGGCTCAGAAGCACAGTTACCCACATTAAGGCTTTTTCCATACTGTACAAATCTATTAAGAAAAAAACGCCTTCAGTTGCATAAGCTGTCTATCCCTTCACTGAATTTATGAAAAACACGTAAGGTTTGGCAGGGTTGCAATAAATAACCAGAGCTGACACAGCCTCAGAACCATATGGAGAATCAACATTTGACACCCCTCAAAAATGAGGACAGAAACCTTGTTTTGGCCTCATTATTGACATGGGAAATCCCCCCCCTCCCCCCCAGTTTGATGGCAGTGCTTGCCTTCCCAGCAGCAGTAGAGGAGAGGAGGAGGTCGTGTAGCAGGCAGGCTGGGAATGCAGAAAGCAGAATAGTAACTAGAGAGCTGCTTCACAAAGATGGTGCTCAGAGAGGCTGCCCTGCACAGGGCAAGCACAGATCCATGGCCAGGGATCCCTTGTGTGTTTTATGGCCATTATTTTGGACAAGCTTAGCAGTTTGCTCCCATATCCATCTGTTTCGTTTGCCAAGCTTATAACTGATCCTGACACAGCCTCAATTTGTTATCAGAATAAATTTTCACTGAGAAGCATCACAGAACCAAGTACTGCATGCTTCCTGCCAGCATCCATCTCCATATTTAATCACATAAAACGTCCACAGCCACTGAAGGATAAGCAGAAGTACCACTGATATGGAGCAATTAAATACCATTAAGGTCTAGTACACAACTATTTTTTGCAGGGGAAAAAAGAGCACTCCATCTACATGTTCAAGGGATGGGTATATTTGTCTGTGACATACTGCAAATACAGACTGACAAAACAGGTGCTGTATCACAAAGGTATGTGGCCTACATATGAAGCAAAGAACAAATGTGGATTTCCAAACCAGTGCTACAAAATAATTGTGTAATTGGCGTTGCTTCTGTGATTTCAAGCACAATTGTTTTGCCTGGTTTTAAGATGTAAACATAAAGGAAAAAGTCTTTTATAAATCAAACATGCAAAGGACTGAAGCAGTTGACAGAGTGCCTGTGGAGCCAGCATGCCAGCTGTTTCCAGTGCCCAGATGGATGTGCAACTCACACTTAGCATTTAAGATCTCTCCAATGTCACTACTGTTTGTCATGGGTAGTGTGCCACAGTCAGAGTATTAACTACTGATCATCAGTCTGCAAGCTGCTACCAGCTGGTCAACAGCCAGACTTAGCAACAGCCTTCAGCAGTTTTGGCTGAAGTCATCAGTGTCCAAATATGACCCTGACATTTCTGCAGAGCACCATTAATTAGCAAGCTGCCCTAAGCTGGTTCACACGCAGAACTCCTCTCGGCATCTATCAAAGTTACATGGTAGCAGGAAGACAAGCACACTTGCTAGCCATAGGAACTCCATTCACACACATCTGCTCTGGTGTTGGCAACAACTGTAGCACTTTCCATATTTCATCCTTAAGGCCAAGTTCCTGCAGAAGCCACTTCAGTACCCAAACTTTCCCACATGCTTAGAAATTGCACCAGTGGGCTCTGAACTGCTTAGAGCAGTTGATAACAAAGTTGGTGACAGGTCAGAGCTTATTTCCACTGTGCGGGAATAAAAATAAATAAATAAATAAATAAATAAATAAAGTATCCCTGAAATAGTAGAAGACATGCTGTAACTATTTTGTATAATCCTACATGACAGTGATTCTTCAGGCAGCATCCGGAAAGCCAAACATATCTACTTTACACTCTTGTCTCGTGTGTAGCTACAAGTGCACCAAGACTGCTGGCGTGAATTTTTCCACTTAGCAAGAACATAACCTGTATACAGTATGTGAAAAAAGATTTTCCATACACTGTTCAAAAGCATACAAGAGTGACTATTTGCACAAAAAGAGGTTTTCATTCTGAATAGCACTGAGTAATTCCTTCCAGATAAATGGAAAAATATACTGTACTAAAGCAGGACTGCACATGGTTATCAGACCATGCACACACACTACTGCTGATGAACACAGAGCTTATCAGTGTTATTATGGGTAACTATAACCTTTGCATATATAAGGTTTACATATATAATTTTAGCCCCCACAAAATTAACAACTGGGTAAAAAAAAATACTCTGCTAGACTCTTCTTCCTATTCTTTCACACTTACATGCATAGGCCACCACGATATTAACACTATGCTTTTTAAACATTTCACAGACACCTTGTACTCATGAAACAGAAGGCCAGCTGCAGTTCCCTTAACAAGTTAATGGAAGAGAATGGAAGAGAACGACTTTGTCAGAATAATGGAATTTGTGGAATGATTACTGTGATAAGGATAAACAGAGGCTTCAAAGAGATCCCTTCTGGCAGGTGGGAAGTCAATGGGATATAAAACTTAAATGTACCTTTACCACACATAAAACAACAAAATGAGACAACTTACATAGGTGAAAAATGCCTAATGGTTGCACAAAAACGACTAAATACCAGTACTGAGCCTACAAAGATCGAGCAATACACTGAATCAACCTCATTATGCCCTTAGCTACGCCAACCTGAAACAGTACTGAAACAATAAAATCTGGTCCCTAATGGAAAGAATATTCACACGAGGTTAAAAACCTGTCACTGATAGCTTGTGATCTGAAGCTGGCTTACTGCTGAGCATCTTGTATTTCACCACAGAACTCTCTATTTACTTGATGACTGTACAATAGAGTTGCTGCCAGCTGCACACCCAGGAGAGGCAGTATGCCCACTTGTGGTTCTCCAAAATGCCCAGCGCTCACATCGCCAGCATAAAACTGATCAGTCTTTCTGGCCTGGCAGGGCTTCGGGAGGGGTCAGGAACGAAAGTGTAAAACCAGCGGGGCAGAGTCGTTTTTAGGTTACGATGAATCTTCCCAGAAGCACCGAAGGGGCTGTGTCTCCAGCATCTGGAAGAAGCGCCCGCTCCCGTTTTTCAAGCAGAGTACCTGCAGTGGTATCTAAGCCTGTGGATAAACACCAGCGCACGGGCAGCGCTCGTTCCCACCTAAAAGCAGCACGCAGGGAAAAGGCGTTTCGCAACCCGCCCTGAAGGACGCGGCTCCTCCGGAGGCTGACAAACTTTCGACGCTCATGCACGGCCTTCCGCTCTCGTCTCGGCGGGCACCGCCTCGCCTTCCCCGGGCTGAGCAGCTCATCCTCAGGGCACACCCGCCGGGGGAGGGCGGGGGCGGCCGCGCTGACCCAGCGCGTCGCTCTCCGCCGGCAGGGCCGTGCCGGGCCGCGGGGGTGCCGAACACCCCTCTCCGGCCCTCGGGGGGCCAAGGGGGCAGCGCAAACCCTCCGGCAGCTCAGGAGCATCATGCAGCCCGCGGCGAGGGGAAGGAGAAGCCGGCGCCCCGAGGGAACCGGCGCGTCCCCGCCGTACCTTGTAGTAGAAGACCGCTTCCTGGTAGCGCCCGCTCTGGTCCCGCTGCACAGCCAGCTGCGCGAACTTCACCGCGTCCAGTTCCAGCGTAGTGGCGTCCATGGCCGGAGCCCTCCCGGTGCCGGCGGCAGCGCCGACAGCTCCCGTCGGAGCCCACCCTGCTCTCCCTGTCCCCGCGCCCGCCCGGCCGCTTCCCCCGCCTCCCTGACCCCGCCGCGCCCGCCGGCCGCGCCCCCATGTCTGGCCCCGCCCCCGTGCCCGCCCCGCCGCGCTCTGACCACGCCCACCAGCCCTGATGGCGGCCAGGCCGCCCCGCTTGGCCACGCCCACCGCCCGCCCGGGGCCGCACTGCGCGTGCTCGGGCGCGCGGGGGCGGGCGGGGCCGCGGGGGCGGTGAGGCGGGGGCCGGGAAACAGCGCGCGCATGCCTGAGGCGGCTGAGGGGCGAGTGCGCGCAGGGCGGCGTTTACAGGAGTTCAGCATTATAGTATCATAGAGTCAATTAGATTGGAAAAGACCTCTGAGACCATCCAATCCAGCCCATGACCGAACGCCACCGTGTCAGCCAGACCATGGCACTGAGTGCCACGTCCAGTCTTTCCTTAAACACCTACAGGCACCGTGTCTGCACCACCTCCCTGGGCAGTCCATTCCAATGTCTGATCGTTCCTTCGGTGCAGAAATTCCTCCCAGTGTCCAACCTGAACCTCTCCTTGGCACAGTTTGAGACTACGTTCTCTTGTCCTGTCGCTGACAGACCGTCCCTGGATACACCCTCCTTTCCCGTAGCTGTACAGAGCAGTAAGGCCTCCCCTGACAGAGGAGAGGTTCCCCTCCTTTTCTCCAGGCTGAACACCCGCAGCTCCCTCAGCTGCTCCTCACAGGACCTTGTGTTCCAGACCCTTCACCAGCTCCATCGTCCTTGTCTGTCTGCAGCCACTCCAGCACCTCAATGTCCTTCCTGAACTGAGGAGCCCGGAACTGGATACAGCGCTCGAGGTGTGGCCTCACCAGTGCCGAGTACAGGTGAAGAATCACTTCCCTGGCTTCTCTTCCATCCCTTCTCTCCCGTGGTTGTCAGTCACGGAAGAAGGGAGCAGGTGCAGCCCGGGGGTGCGTCGGGAGTTTAAAACAGAGTGGCTTGGTGTTTTTTTAATTTCTCACTTTTTGATAGAGGTGGTCATGGTTAATCCCCTCGAGGCTGGTTTTTCTACCCTTAAGGAGAGTGTTTTCAACGTGCACCTGTTTGTCATCTAGGTGTAAGGTGGAAAGCAAACAAAAAACTCGGGTGTATTGTGCTGATCCTCGTTAAAACAAACAAACAAAAAAAATCAGGCTAGCAGTTTTGTAACCTAGATTGCTTAGCTAGGATGTTCAGGATTTTCTCTTTTTTTATACCATAAGAGGCAGTTAGGGGAAATCTGAGGGGTGGGATTCTTAAGGAGTGGGGTCCCTCCACAAGGAGCCACACGGCAAAGGGCAATGGGAATAGGTTGCACTGGAAGAGGTTTCATCTTGATATAGGAAAGAAAATTTTTATAGAAGCATTAACTGTTCATTGGAACAGCCTCCCTGGGGACATTGCTGGAGGTTTTCAAGAGGGTATAGACAGGGTGCTAGTCTCTTCTATGCTCTTCTTTCCACAGAAGGTTGGACAAGGTTCCTTCTCACATGGACGAATCTGATTCTACAGGCTTTTATTTCTGCCTGAAAATACAGTTTATTGCAAGGCACTGTTTTAATGAGATATAAAAATACTGTCTGGCAAATTATTCGGCAGCTCTGCTTTATGAGTGTGTCTTTTCAGCCTGTTTTCTGATTATAGATTTAGTAAGTAGTGCAGCTAAATGCAGGAGTAATAGGTACTGAAATACTAAAATCTGTTATTTTCCCTATAATTTTCTTAAGTACAGAGTTAAGTGTTCCCATTCCATCTTCTTCTCCCCCTTATCGTTTCTGTGCTTTATTGACTGCATTTATATAAAATAGAGCAATGTTTAGTGCAAAAAGAAACTGGGTTTTGGAGTCTGCTATGTAGGGGGAAGTTCTTGTATTCTTCATAGCTTTGCTTTTTGGCTGTGCTTCTTATAAAGTTAGTTGCTTTGAGTTTTCTTTTTCTTTCAAAGTATATTTTATGGGTTTTGTTTGAGCACAGGAAAGATCCACATTACACTTAAGGGATTTTCTGAATAAAGCTGCTTTTGTTCCATATTTCCCTAATGATACCATGAAAATGAAGGATTTTAAGTCAGGGTCTGCTTCAATTTGATGTTAAGGCATAGTGGCGTAACTTGTATAGCCTAAAATTAATTTGTTTATCTTGGCTTCAGACTAAACCATTTATAGATCAAATGCAACTCTGGAGTATTCGGAATGACATGCATGATGAAAAGGAGGCTGAACTGGGCAGAACCACAGATAATGCAGTTCCTTACTTAAATCTACATGCCAAACCCACTTATTGTTTAATGTAAGCTAAGATCTCTTCCAGTTAATCGGGATTCAAAAATGTCCCTTAGAAGAATTATTTTTTCACTATTGGATGGTCACTGTGATTGGCCCTCTTTGGATAATAAATGGCTTGTGTGTTTCTGTTTCTTACTAATCCTCTGTAAAATTCTACAAAAGGCTTTTAAATGAACAAAAAGTACAGTAAGTTAGTGAGGTCATGACTGCAGCTAAGACTTCATACATACTAACTTTTGACTTGTAGTGGTGTTTTACTTTTGGAGCCAGTTATTAAAATTGGCCTGTTTTCTTCTTAGTTAAGGAAGAATAATTTATTTCAATTGATGTTGATGTATCCCAGACATTTAAATTTTTGTATGGTTAATTCTTGCCTCCCAAGATACTGTGCAGAAAACTGCTTTCACTAACTAAGATTGTTATATCCCTTTTTTCCACCATCACAAATTCCAATTCCACATCCAGGTCCTCCTCTGCCTCAGTTTTTCTTACCTTTGGTGATATTTGCTCTGAGTATCCCTTATTTCCCACCTTTTACTTACTTTACACGCCTTCCTTCCTAATCTCATTTAATGCTCGCCTTCTTTCCTTTCTGCCTGCCTTTTGCAGTCAATATTCTCTGAGATTAGAGCTCTTCATATGTTATCTTAATATTATTCCCTCCAGCTCCTGCCTTTTTGCAGAGGCAGTATTAGATGAAGAAATTCAGGTCTCTGTTTCTGTGTCATCATTTTTCATCGCTAACAAGACAGAATCAGTTCATTCTCATTTGTCCTTCCTCTGAAGATGCTTTCATCCCTCTTTTCCTTTTTTCTCATGTAGCACTGCAATTTTCTGTCTCCCAGCTCCTCTTCCTGCCTCCTGATTTTGATTATTGCTTCTCTGCCTCTTATTCTCCTTTTTCCAAATATACATTGTAGGGATAGACGTTTGCATATTGGTGATGCTTCTTACCTAAATTTTGATTATTGCCATACCTATTTTCATTTGACTACAGGCAAAGCTTTTTAATGCTTTGTAATGCTTTTAATGCTTCCCCAACAGGCATTAAAAGCCCCAAAGATACAAACCTTTGATATGATCTTGTCTGTGAATTCCTCCGTAGTTACTTTCACTCTGTTGAGGCAATACAGAGTCAGAACAGGAGTTACTCTAGTCCTTTATTCCTCTGACTGGAGTGTAGTTGACGCATGTTGAAACAGTGCAAGAATAGGACAAAGTTCAAGTAGTGTTTTGTCTCAGCTTCCCGTGGTCTGTGGGTTGAACTCACATTATTGCCTCTGATACTACTTGCTGGGCTTATTTTCAGTTAATTAGTCTAATTGTTGCTTTAGCACATTTTGATTTTGGCATTCAAAATATTTTGTGGGAATGTTTAAATTTGTTGTATAACATGCCATTCAGAAAAAGAACCCCAAAACAATAAACCAACCTCTATGCTGTTTCTCAGTGCATTTTTCACCCTTTCTCCCCTGCTTATAAAAAATTATGATCCTATCATTCACATCTTTTATTTTGCCTGTAAATTTGAGTTCTTTACTATCTTTTTTTACCATTATTTCTTTTGTCATACATTTAATCTCTTTTTAATCTCACAGTGTTTCCTTTGACATGGAGTGACCAGAATGATGTGGAGTATTAGAGTTGTCTTATTAATTTTGTATCCTTGTGCATTGTTTTCTTCTGTTTCATAATGATTCCTAACACTCTATTTGCATTTTTAACCATGGTTTAGCATTGACTGAAGTTCTGAGCACTCTCCCAAATGACTCAGCTTTTCTGAGAAAGGATTGATGGTTTAGCATCTGTCATTATGTACCTAATGTGGTGTTTTTCCCCCTGTGATTTAACAGCATTTAATTTCTCAGGCTGTTTGCTACATACACAGGAGAGATCCTTGCACAACTTTCTGTAGTAGGCTTTCACAGATCAGAGTACTTGTATCACTGGCTGGGGAAAATTGCCAGGCTTGCTGCAGAGAATTGTTGAGGCTGGTTGAGCCAACTGTTTCATGTCTAGTCAGGCTATAGGTAAACTCTTCCTATTTTTAGTTCCAAGTACAGCAAGAATATGGTAGTTGTCACTCCTGTAAAACAAATAAAACTAATCGCGGTTTTGGCCCCCTCTCCCTTCACGTCATTCGTATTATTTTAGTCATTGAACCATGTTGAATAATCTCTTCATTCTACATTAAAAGTTTGTAGGTTGTATTTTCCAGTTTGGTTCAGTACAGTTCAGGTTAATTTATTTTAGACATATGATGGTTAATATTTTAAAGACCTGGGGAGATGTAGGACTTAGAGGCATGTAGCAAAGTGACAAGAAGCTGAGGAAGGTAAACTAGCTCACTAACGAATGGCTGCTGTTTGTTCAGAACATCTTTGAATATCAATACCTGTTACATCAATAACTTGTTGAATGTGTATACACAAGTGTTAAATGGATTATGCAATAATTTATGGAAATGTTGCCTATATTTTAAAACTGTGTGGGAGCAACACCTTATATCTGTCTTTATGGGCCTGGTTTTCTTGGCTGTTCCAGAGCAAATCTGTTTATATTCTCCAGTGCATGAGATGTTTTCTTAAACAGACTAACTGATCTTGGTTTATTTTTGTGCAAAGTACCACAGATTTATTGTTATATAGGCTGTCTAAGTATTGTATTTTCAGGGCTGAACCCCTACCTATTGATTATATTAAACTCTTTTTGCTACAAAATTCAATTTTCCTTGATTGAAGGCTTCTGAATATGAACCCAGACCTCTGATTGCTGCAGATGGTACTTTTATGAAAATAAGAAGGCAGGGAAAGCACAGGTGAAAATAAAACCTTTAAGTTTGTATATGATATTTTAATTTTTAATATGCTAGATATATCTTCTATTCATAGGGCTTTAGATTTATGAAACTATTTGAAAAAAGAATCAATTATATTACACCACTAGGTGTCCATCTATGGTTAGATTGAAGCTAGAATTTTTTGCATGGTTAAAGGAACAGAAGTTGAAAAAATACATTTTTAGTTTGGCTCTGATTTAGCTATGAATGTGGTTGAAGTTGCTTGAGTTCATTTTGGTTTTGAAGTTTTCTTGACTCAGTCACAGATATTTAGATTTGGTTTTTGCAGTCAAACATTCAGTATATAGACTGATCAGAAATTTTGGGTCCCTCTGTCCCCAAACACTAGACAAATAGTGGTATGAAATACAGAATCATATTACTGTAGATTCTGTAGGGTTTTTTTAGTAAGTAACACAGTTTCAACAGAGATTATTGCACTCCTCTAAAATTTCTTAGTTTCTTGCAAAAAGTAATACAGTTAAATGTTTCTTCATACACTTTTAAAACAGTGGTTCTCAGCTTTCTAGGCTGTAATTTGTGGCACATTTGTAGAAGCAGTCATGGTGACAGGGACTGTGATCCTTACTATAGAAATAGGGAAGAAAAAAGAGAAATATATCTTGATAACAATATATCAAAATATTTAACATAGCCTGTTAATTTTCTCAATTTCAAGGACAGAAAAGTTATAAAATAGATGCTCAAATGTGTCTCTGTCATCTGTTGAAAAACATTCCTGTAAAGAAAGCTGTATTTTTTATAGGATATCAAATTTTTACCAGAAGCAACTCCTAAAGGGTTAATATTGGCTGATTTTTTATTTCCTTTTGAAGAAAAATATATTGGGCAAGAGGGGCCTTTTTAAAAAGTGCTCTTTTGGTACCATTTATTTTCTCATTTCCAATGAAGGCATTTTAATTAGTATGAATAATGTTGTTTGCAAGAAACTTGAATTTAATCAAGCAAGTCCTTTACTGAAACAGCTTGCTATGCTGTCAAATTTGTACTCCCAGATAATTAAAAATTTAAAACTCTAGACACATTCCTCCATGTGATGGGTTAGCTTCAGCTGGCAGCCAAGCTCTCACACTTCTACCTTCACAACAGGACAGGGCTGGGGGAAGAAAGGAGAAAACAGAAGAGCAGGAGTGAGAAAACTCATGAGTCAAAAGAAAGACAAGGATATCATTCATCAGTTACTGTTGACAAAACAGACTCCAGCTGGGGAATTTAAATTCATTTATTGTCCATTAACATAAACATTTAGTTAGTGATTTGGGCATTGGGAAAGAAAGATAACAAACATTTAAATACTTTGTGAAAACACTTTTCCTCCCCCTTTCCTGGGCTTAACTTCACTCCAGACACCTTCCCTCCCCTCTTGTTGCTGGTGAAAGTTACGTGTAGTAAAGAGAGGTGATGCGTGATGCAGAAGTTAGGGGTCAGTAATTAGCAGTTTCTCTTTGCTGCTCCTTTTTTTGCTGCCGTGTTTACTTGTGTGCTTTGCTCAGGTGTGGGTTCTCTGCTGACTGCAGTCCCTTTGGGGTTGTCCCTGCTCCAGCATGGACTGCCTCCTACTGTGACCCTGCTGTTCTGTTGGCATCATACACTGGTCCTCTCAGTCTGAACTTTTTCTGCCCTTTCGTTAAATATTTTTCAGAGAGGTGGGACAAACTTTGGCTAGCTCAGCTTTGGTGTGCGGAGGGTCCATTGCTGGGTCAGCTGTGTTTGACACAGGGCAGCCCCATACCTCTTTTCACTGAGGCCACTTCTGCAATGCCACCACCACTACAAAACCCAGTTCTTTATACCCCAGTGTATTCATAAAGGGATCAACTTGAAGAGAAATGAGAGATTATTACAAATAAGGATTTTTCCTCCTCAGATTTGCTAACAGGCAACTTGGTAAAGCCAAGGCAGTCAGTTGGACTGGATTAGTTACTGCTTGATATTACATTTGTAAGGCCCAACTGAAAACCTGTTGGAGAGTAAAAAGACCCTTACAGAGGATACGTGGATTTCAAGTTTCCTTTCTAGGGTTACCCTCTGCTATTTGCAGAGGATGTACCCTGAAGTGCAGTTTATGGGCTAAACTAAATCCACAGCTGCAGAAGGAATCAATCCCCGCTGTCTCAGCTGATATTGCTGAATCTGGCAGGGAAGACCCTTGTTGAAGATTCTTGTTGGTAATCAAGGGGACACAGGTCGGAAACCACTGATGCCTCCTGTGGGTTGTCCTTCATGTACAGGTGGAATGTCCTTCATGGACAGGTGGAGCTGCTGCTCTCATGAGGGTTTGGGTATTAAGAGTGTTGGCTTCTGCTGTTCGAAGGAGGTTCATGTAAGAATGCATTTTTGCCATTTTGCCAGCAAAACTGAGATTCCAAACTTGATGTGTATCACCTGCACTGTGCCAAGTACTGCGTGAAAGTAATACTGAACAGTGAGAACAAGTGAGAAGGTAAAAATGCTTTCTGCATATTGTCTTTTAGAGGGTAATGTACATGTGGCAACTGCTCATTGAGTTTGCACTTGACCTTCCCAAACAGTAATTTTGTTTGCATATCATGCCCTTAATTGAGACTGTGTCTTTCAGGTCCACAATTGGTCTCTCTTGACAACCCCCCCAAATCTCACACTGCACTCAGGTTCTGATTGCTCTCTCTGATTTGTTAGCAAGTTTAACGCTTCTAGTAAATATAGATACATCAAAATGGGTTAAATTTCAACTTTTGTCTAAGTATGGAAATGCCCAACAATGTTTGAAGAACATTCACATCAGTTTGACTTGATTAAAAAGGTCAGCTCAGTGGGTTGTGGGGAGGCTGATTTTTTTTGGGAAATCCTTGGAATCACAGTAATTTTTTCTGTGGCTTATAAGTAAGATGGTTCGATACAGGACTGGGTAGTTTATTCTCCTGCCAATACCGCTGATAAAATTGGTCTGTAAACATTCTGATTATTTTGCTTGATGTGCTTACTGTAATTAAAAACTAAAATTTGGCTTTAATTAAAATAACGCTTCTCCATTAAAGTACATTCTTTCAGGATTTCATCAAATAACCATGCTCTTTATAACTGTCTTCCAGGGTGAGCAAGATACTGGATGCTTGAAGAATATTTTCCTTCATGAATGAACTTCATTACTGTACTAATCACATCTGACTGAATTTAGGAGATAGCTTTGTGGTAAAAACATTTTAATGTCCTTAAGCTATAAAATCTAGGTGGAAAGAACAAAGGTGTATGAAGGCACGGGGAAATGTATATGAAGGAATGAGGCAAAACTGCTCAGAATAACTGTAATGGGAGGATGGAGTGCAATTGTTCCAAGATTGTTTTGACCCATCTTGGTAATTGTCACTTTTCTGAGGAAGTTTTTCCTCAAGAATTGACGCAGAGAACTAATCTGATAGCATTTGGAGTAAATACCAAGTGTACATCTTCAGCTTTCCCCAGTGTTGCCTGTGTGTGTAAATACACTTGTGCTCATTCAAACCAGTTTTTACTACAGATTTTCTCCACTTTTAAGTCAAATGACATGATTTCATCAATTATCAAATGACATGATTTGTTTGAGTTTGTATTTTTGGAGGAGGCCAGACAAATTATTGTAAGTGGTAAGTAGGCAGGCAGCAGGCAGATTCCACGATGAGTGCTAAAATAATGCCATTTACATTGCATAGGAATGCAGCAGAATAAAATAATGACATTGAAGTCCTGAGGACACCAATGTGTATGTAATGGTGGACCTCATTCAGTTATTGCATATCCTAAACTTTTACTTTACCCTTTCACTGGGATTAAATTGTTCATGTGCATAAGTGTTTGCACAGCTGGAACAAGAGAAACTATAGGTACACTACATTGGAATCCCTTAACCTAACCATAACTCTCCAGCTATTAATTAAAAAAAAAGCGTGAAAAAAAAATCTAGTCAGTTTGTCAAGTGAAATTATTTTTTCCTTCTGCAAGTAATGAGAGTCTCCCTTTAGTCCTGTGGGACCGTTATGCAGTATTTAACTGTGTGATAAAATAACATTGAATAAAGTCTAGTAGGTAGTGGGTTTTATAACCTGCATTGTTACAGCATGTCTTCTCTGAGCTACCAAAATAAAATGGCTGAGTACAATCAGGAGGAATTAAGGACAGAAAACCATGACCTGGAAATGTCACTTCCGATCTGGCTGTCATATCCTATAGCCTTTCCACATGGTAGTGGCTTTGGATGTGACTCATTTTGATGATGTTTTTACTTAGACACTGAATGTTTTAAAGTTAAAAGGTAATAAGATACTCAGTTTTCAATGAAATTGTGTCTGCCTCAGACAAGTGAACAGAATGATGATATGAAAATGTCCCTCAGAACGAAGACAATTCCTGTGCTTTGTTTATTTTAAAAGTACTGCCAGCAAGACAGTTGGCAGTGAGCATGGTCTGGAAAACAGAACTGGGACCTCCAACAGTATTGGTGGATGAACATTTCTTTGACTGTTTTGCTGCCTAGAAACAAAGAAGCAGTTTAGAATTGGAATTGTAGCAGCCTGGAAGTTATAACTGTTTTGGGCAAAAATCCCCAGTGTATCTTTGCAGGAAATTGTCTTTCTGCTTTGTTTTATAAGTGATGTGTGCATACGCTTTTTTTAAAGTGGATCCTGTTGTTAGAGCTTAACTTCAGGCTCTCTGCAATGATCTTTGAGTTCCAAGAGGGATCCTTGTCTTCTGTATGGTGATCAGTTTTTCAGATCTTTGATTTATCAAAATTTTTTCAAATAATTTTTCCACCCCCCTGGAAGTCTATGTGAGAGAAGATTAAAAGATCACAGCAGAAATGTAGTAATGCTCTAGGATCAGAGACTTCTGGAGCTAAAAGGCGGGTTTTTAGTGCCCTCTGATTTATTTACTTTCAATTCATTGGCTCTTTGTATTTATCTGATGTCTTAGCAACACCCGGCTACAAAGCATTCCACAACTTAAGCACCCAATACTTAAGCCTCCATTTTGCTTGCTGTGAATCTCCCAGCATCCATCTTCAGTTGATATCGTGTCCTCTGGTTGAAGAGCCTTTGTCTTCAAGTTGCTCAGGGCTTTGTAAACACCCATCATATCTTTACTCAGTCATCTATTTTTTTCCACTAGTCTGAATAGTCACTTTATGCTTGGATGTCTTTCCATACTTTGAATTTATTCTTTTTATTCTGCTTTGTGCTTGGATGAATCTGTAGAGTTGTTGCTGATCTCTGAAATCACTGTTACTTTACTTCAATGGAGACATGGGTATTTGATCATATGGCAGAAAAAAGAGCAGGAAAAAGAACAGATGGGGTTGAAGGGTCTGTATTGTCCAGTCAAATGCAAACATTGCTGCTTCTTTCTGTGTCTCATGTGACACCCTGCAATGAAGTTAGGCTCTTCAATAGATCAAAATCTTCAAAACCAAACAATATTTCACAAGAACAGAAGTAAAAACCAAAAAATCAATGTTTAGGTGAGAGTGATATGTTATGAAGTATTAAAGGGAAATCAAGAAAAGCAGAAAAGGTGTGCAGTTGTGCACGTTTTATTAACCTGATCTCATCTCATCTTTATGTACCAGTCAAGTGGGAAGTATTCAGGTTTATAATAGAGCTCAGTAAACCCTCCATTCTTGAGAACATAGCAGAGTTCATTTTGCCAGATGTTCTAATTTCCTTTCTTTTGTATGAAAACTGGTGATTGCCAGAGGAGGAAAACATATTTCCGTAGAAGGTGGGTGTGTCTTTGAGGATTTTCTTGATGTGTCCTCTGGTTGAAATCCCAGTAATTGTCACGAAATACCAAAATTGCCACAGCAAGATTTGACTTCAGTAATGACCTATGTCAAAAGCTGGCAGTGTAGAGATCATGCAGAATTTATTGCCTTGAAATTTATATTACTTCTTTTCAATGCTAAAGCTTTAGAGGTTTTACTTTTTGCATTTCCGATTTTGAAATATTCAGACATTTCAATATCTGTAGTAGGACAGAGAATTAATCAAATGGAAGTAGAGCCTATTTAGAGCTCACTGTGTATTCTTCTAGACAGTGCACATGCATTCAGATCAAGACCCTGAAGATATGACAATTTAAGCCACTGGAGTAAAAAATTCATGATGCAGGAGTGGCATGCTGGGACAGTGGAGTTTTCACCATAACCCTGAGTTTGATCCCTTTAAAAATAATCACACAAAAACTATATCGTGCTCAAAACTTACCCTCAGCTACAATGAGGTAAACCTACCCATTGCTTTCCCTGCATCTCCCCAGTTTGCTTCCATCTACGAAGTTCCCAGCAATGAAAAAATAAAACAAAAATAAAACAGGTTCTCAAGAGACCTAGTTAAAAGCTTTGCTTTTCATCATATGAAAATAAATTATATAGTAGTTTTCTTTTGACCTGGAAAATGATTTCGTGCTTTGAGTTTATTAAGGAATAAAGACTGATCTTGCATTAAATTTTGAAAAGGTATAAAGTTGCAGTGGTTGGTTAGAACTGAAATAGGTTTAGTCCTCAGTTTTTACTGAGCATTTTAATAGTTTTTCTTTGTAAGAAAATGTCGACTTTATTAGCACATGATATTAATTCACCTCTTGCTGGCTTCTGCAATGCAGGTATAAATCTCCCTGTAATCATATTCATGTGATAGCTCCAGGCTTCTTAAACTAAGAAACTGTAACTTTTTAAAATTTTTTTTTTGCTTGAAACAGGTGGCTACCTAAGGCATTGACCTCTTGGCATGGTAGCTTGTCTGTGTTAGGAAGGTTAGGAATCAATTTTTTCAGCAGCTACTGATGCTCCTCTGACCCTGCTCCTTAACTTCCCTAACCCCTGCCTAGTTTCTTGTAATTTTATTCTTCATATCCATTCCATCCTTTTATTTAAAACTGGCATTCTTGACATGGGATGCAAGCCTGTGTACCAACAGAAATAACTACCCTGTAACAGGCAGCATTTTGTATTAGCTTTATTTGGGAGGATAGATGAGTCTGGTGTTAACAATGAATGGGGTTAGATCATCCCAGAGCAATGCCAGCTATCCACTTTTCTACATGTAGATATTTGTGTTCCTCAGTCTTGTCTGTGTTCTTTGACAGCATGTGTTCCCTGCTGGAACTACCATGGAGCCATGAGATGTCACTGCAGGGTTGTAAACTGAGCCTGAAATATTTGTAAGAAGTTTAAAAAGTCAGGTTTTAAAAATGTGTTTCTATGAAGAATTCTCACCTCCCTAGGGAGTGAGGGTTTTTTTATCTGTACAGGATTAAGTACACTACCTGTGTACTGTCATCATGTGAATGTGCTACAGGATCAGGATGATCCAGCAACTTTTTCAGGTATTCTGCAAGTGTGTTTAGTTTGAATGCTGGATCAGGCAGGCAAACATTCAGCAGTGTCCATCTCATATTCTGACCAGTGGGCTCCCTACCCCTCAAATGCAGGAGAAACCAGCAAAACATTACAGTATTTGACGCCTGAAATCAGTTTTTCAGTAAAAGGTACAACAAAATAGAATTAAAGGCACTATATCCCTAAAACTACCCCAAACAGTGCAGTGTCCCCATTAGTTGGTGTGATGTAGTCTATACTCCAATACTTGTAATTGGAGCAGGGATAGATTTGCAGGAATCATTACTCACATGATCTCTGTTCCAGCATTAGCCTTGCTTACTGTGGCATTATTAGCTCATCCTTCTTTTAGCTTGTACACCTTTCTCAGTTACTGTGTTCAGAAGGGATGGACTTTCCTACTAAATCTCTTTCACTGGAAATAAAGCAAAAGATCTCTCTTGTATCTTGAAGCAATGTGACCTGGAGAGTCACTCTTACAATAGCTGGTCATTGCCAGTGCCAGGCAGTCTAAAGTGCAATAGCTTTTCCTTTTCCTTCTAAGGAAAGAGATTACTGAAGAGGCTGGAATGAAAGCCCCATCTGTACACCAGATCCTTATCTACTGTAAACTGTGCTCTTGAAGTTGGTGGTGCTTTGCTGATTTGTATCCCAAGGGATATGATGAATAGGAAATAAATTGGAAAAAAAAAAGCAAAGTTGCTGCCTGTCTTTCCTGAGACACCTGATTGCTATAAAACAGAACAAAAAGTGTGTGGGTTTTGAGACTGTATGGTACATAGAAGATGCTTCCTGGGGAAACAAAAAAAAAAAAAAAAAAAAAAAAAAGAATGACACAGCTGTCGGTTAAAGCAACTTGAAAATAAAATTAAATACTGAAGAGAAAAAAGTCAGGGTGCAGGGGGGGAATCAGGAAAGCCAAGGCACATCTGGAGCTGAACCTGGCTAGGGAAATAAAAAATAACAAACAGGTTTTCTTCAGGTATATATGACAACAAAGGAAGAGAAAGAAACTTCACCCTCCCTGATCGGTGGGAAACCGGTCTATGAAACACGTACAAGACTGAGATACTCAACAATGCTTTTTTGCTTTGGTCTCTACCAGCAGGTGCTCCAGACATGTCCCCCAGTTCAGAATCCAAAGGCAGGGGCTGGGAAAATGCCCACTTAAATGCCCCTTAAGAGAAGATCAGGTTCAAGACCAACTAAGGAACTTGAATGTGCACAAATCCTACCTTTTCCAGGTGCCCTTGCACAATGGGTGCGAGGCTCTACAAGCGGAAGCGAGCAATTACAAAGATGATGATTCGTCTTGCATGGGGGTTAAGTCACTCTACTCCCTGCATCAAAACTGCTTCTATAAAGAAAAAAAGATGGTGAGACTCCCTGCTGAAGGGAACAGAAAACCTGGTACCTCTGTTGTGGGCAATTGAGCTTTCAGCATTTTTTCCCCATTCAAGTTTGAGGCATCTCAAGCATTTCTGTAGCATGAAGAAGTGTTTTTTCTTACCTACAACGACTCCAGACAAATTTGGTAACATAGTGGTTGCTGTCTCCCTTTCATTGAAGGGAACTTTACTGTCTATTGAGGCCAGTGTCTCTGGGTGGTATTTTGACCCCCTCCTCAATTTTCAGAGGATCCCAGGAGTTCTGCTTGCAGTGTCTGGAAGCAATTAGCATGTTTTTAAAAAGGGACTGAACTGCAGTTAAATTATGTGTATGTCACTATGTTGTACAGGACATTGTTCAATATTCGACTTCTTTTAGATTTCCTGACACCAGATGGAATAAAAGCATTTGTTTAGAAGCCCTTTTACATCTGAACCAAACCTACAACCTTCCAAGGCTGTAGAATTAGAATGTAGAAACATGATGGCTCATGCAAGAATTCTAATCAGTAAATAATTAGAGGCATATGGCAGTCTTGAACTGGAACACTGTCCAGGAAATGCTAGTAGCGCTCAGGGAAAAAACATTGATGCTATACTTGTTTTCTTTTGTGTGGTCCTAGGGAAACAGAGGATTCTTTTTGTAGATGAGGCCATAGAGGCCAAATTCCATGACTATTATTAATTGTATATTATCTCAAAATACGTTTTCTACATAGGTTATTCAGTGTGTGTGAAGTGGATTTCAGTGTGCTTTGTCAATATTAAAAAAATGGGGTGAAGGAGTTTATATGCACAATTCTTGCTGCATTGGAATATCAGGGACAAGGCTTTGAAGGAAGAGAACCCAATACCTTCAGCAGTATTCTGGAGATTCAAGTGATATTCTTTCATCTGCCAAGATAGTCCTATGTAAAACTGACTAATCATGTATGACAAACCCTCATTTTGCAAGTGTGATGTAGCTCATTTTAGTGTTTAAAAGCTTGGTATTATAGCATTTTAAAAAAAATCAGACAACACTGATTTTCAAGAAAATGCAGCACTTGAGAGGTGCCAAATTCTATTCAAATTAATTTACCTTCAGGGAAAAATTGGAATTTTTGGCTTATTTTGGTTCTGTATACAGCTACATTTTGAAGTTTCTTAGCTCCTCACAAAACTGTTTTTCAAGATCTTCTGTAGTGAGATGCCATTTCTGAGGATAATTAATGAATGTTTGCATATGGATTAACTGACATTTTATCTAGTGCATTGTGACTTTAGTGCGTGGTGAGTGTCACAAAACATGTTTTCTAAGTTACCTGCATAGGCACGTAGACAGCTGAGAAAGTGTCAGATTTCCACACTTACTTTCCAGAATTCTGGAATATGGATTCTTCTCACGATGTGGCAATATATAAAACATGCTGTTTAATTTTCATTGGTTTCACAACAGCTGCAGTTGTAAAGATGATTGCCACAAAGTTACTCAGTTCTAACTCGCCCACACACAATCATTTACATAATTCTTCCACACATTCAAATCCAAATACAGTATCATTCAGTCAAACAAATCTCCTTCATGTCAATGAATAAGAAAAGAGCCTTTGAATAAACAAAATTTATTCCAAATGATTCAAAGTAAAATATGCACCTAGTAATAATATTAGGATGCTTCAGAAATGTGTATGTCTCTTTGCTTTGTTCATTTTACAAAGATGTTTCATTTGACGAGACAACGTGAGCCTTGAACTAATTATGGGTGATATTGTAGTCTTGTGAAGATATTCACAAGCAAAAGTCTTGATTCTTCCTAGCTTCATATTTTCCTGCCATCAAAAGTGATAGATTCTGGTAAAAATGCATGATTTTCAGCACAAGAAATGAGAGGATAATTAGGTGGGTTTTTTTAAGCAAGTATGTTGGCAGAAGTTTTAGTTCTATTGACAATTGCTAGGTAAGATTTTTTAAGATTAATTTTTTATAAAGCCAGAATCTGCATCTTGCCACCACCAATAAACTCATATTTTTAGGGTCCTATCTCAAAGGTACATCTAGCATATGTTAGTGAATAATTGATGGTTTAAAAATTGTGTAACGCTGCATACAAACTGTTGTTCTCAATATTAAATTACCCACTTTGTGGTAGTTCAGCATGAGGTGACTTACACTATTTTTATTATAAAACAAGACTTTTTATAAAAATAATTTGTTCCAGATGAGTTTGAGTACTTACCTCTGTGTATAGGATGCTTTCCCACTCAATATTCCTGGAAGCAGGAGAGTCACATCTGCTGGTTTTCTTAAGAGCTTTTGGCTTTGAGAAGCTGCTTTCATGAATGAAATGTTTGTGTTTAGTTCACTTAATATCCTTTCCTAAATGAGTCAGTGAAGCACATGTGGGTAAGGTTTAGCCTTTATACCGTTGACATTTGTCTACTTTCCAGTCAAAGGGACTGGCAAGGATATGAAAAATTACTTGTATCATCCTCCAGGTTTAGCTGGCCTATTTTACAAAGTCTGTGAAATGGTTTTGGTTTCCTGCTTTAATGCTTTTTATTGATCACTTTTATACTCTTTTCTGTATGTAAACAAACTTGATCTGTGGCACTGCCATGACATTTCTTTGATACTGACATAATGCTACAGCAAAGTAGGTCTAAAGCCAGGACAGATAGAAAAGAGAGAGAGGAACAATAACAAATGCATATCTAGGTCCTTAAGAACTTTCTGATGTGGGAAAACTACTCCTCCATACAAAGGAGCTCTTTTTGCCTCCTTTATTCCCTTTTAACGAATCCCTTAGTAGGAGGTGAATTCATCTTGCTGTGAAATACTTATATACAGGTTATTGATTACAGTCCCAAATTGTCATATGAGGTCCCCTTCTGCTGTTCTTTTATTGAGGCCAAAGAACAATGTTTAGGAGTTAGAAAGTGGACTAGTTTTGGGTCAAAATGAGTAATAGCTAGATAAGAACTCATTTAACAAAGTTAAAAACTCTTAAGTTTCACAGCTCCATTTACTGGCTTTGGTTTTAAAGTTCTTTCCCCCATCTGGGGTGAAAGGTGAAATGGAACCTTCAGCTTGAGTTCTTTCTTGAGGAAACTAAACCAGAAATAGTCTAAATCCGTAGTAATGTGCGTAGTTATGTTCATATTTTAATGGCAACATAGGAGAGTCTAGTTGAATTCATACACTTAGAGGCAAGCTTTAATTAATTTCAATTGAATATAGCAGTTTAAATTAGGGTGTGATTAGTAAATGGCTTATTACAGAGTATGCAAAGAGAAGAAGTGACAACTTCTCAGGCTCTCAGAATACTAGCTGTGGTCTTAGGTAGATATTGTAAGTATTCTGGTTAGATTTAATTTTCAGCTAATGATGTTTTCAGCCATTTGTTTTATTTTATGCTGTGTTAAAAAATAGCTGTCTGAGTTAAAAACCCAGACTTTTCACTGAAAATTGCCCTAAAGCAAAGTATTGAGGGTTGGGGCAGGCAACAGAGCAGTGTCAGAATATCTGTTATCTGAGTCTTACAGAATTTTTACTTCTGACACCTGGCAGGCAGCAAGGGCAGCTCTGCTTGCCTTGCTACCATGCATTATGGGAGTTGCAGGCTGGTCATGCTGACCTAAGGGATGGTGTGTAAAATAGAGAAGGTTTTTTAAAGGATGCTGAGGACTTCTGAGGGAATTGTCGTGATCCTAAGGGAATGTACATATGTACTTGATACATTCAACACATATGACTTCAGGAGAGACTAAAAGGATATGGTTACTTCAGATATGGAGATGTCATAAATAGTTGGGCTCTCTGAAAGGAGATTTGTTTTTGAGGGATCTTCCTGACTGAAGAGAGAAATGATAATATTATTTTTAATTTCATGGTAGGTTAAGAACTGTTTGAGGCTGCCAGGATACCAGGGTCTATTTATAAAATTTTGTTAATATGTACTTACTGAAATTTGTTCTGTTTAAGCCATCAGGAAGATAGAAGTATGAATGATAAGGAATGTTTACTTACAGGATCATAACATGCTAATTACTAAGCTTTACTCAGAAATGGAAAAATAGGCAATAGAGTTATAAACAGTGCACCAAATACTGAAATGGAAAATCATTATATCTCTTCATTCTTTAAAATGAAGTCAGCAAGTAAGCATCCATCCCATTTGCTCACAGACAGGCAGACATTGAATGTTACGGCAAATGAAACTGCTTTTTTGCATCAGTCAGTTTTTCCTTGTAAGACTCCTGGTTGTAGAGTCCTCATGGGCTGGTTGTGTTCTTGTCTGTACTTACGTGTGTCTGTGGGGGTGTTCCGATCCTGGTGGCCACGTCCTTTCCAGCTGTGTCTGCATACCCTTCTAAACAAAACCACCTCTTGAAACATATTGAACCTCGTGTTGATCACACTGACTTCCTAAGCCAGGTAAGTCACCCGGGGTCTCCTTGCTTGAATCAGTGCCTGACCCTGTGGTTATACCTGGAATCTTTAGGAAACTCCTTTTTCTCTGGAAAACCTGCAATGAGTAAAGCAGCAACTTTCTTCCTGAGACATTTCAGCGCTAACAAAAAGATAATGTAGGAAAAAATATGTGCCTGCAGAGAGGAGATAACTAACAAAAATATTTCTTCCTTTACATGAAGAGCTGACACCTAGAAAGTATTCTGCATTATTTTTACAGCAACATTTATCTTTCTTCTGTTACTGTGATTTCTCAGTGTTTGAAGTTCAATACATGGTTATATGAGTAGAGTGGTAAGATGGGAGGGTGGGATGGACTTCTCCTGTTTTACTGTTTGGTGAAACCAGGAAATTCCACAGTGGAAAAATGGGCTTTAAATTTGTTTAGTGAGAGAAAAGGGGATGGAGGAGAAAAGGAATAACTAACTGGGGCATGTAAGCTGAAGCTTTCTGTCTGCTGTATTCCAGGACATGAGCTTATTTCAAAGACTTCAGAAGAAATGAAATCAGCATGTAGAAGTTGAAGTAATCTAACTGGAGTTTTCAGTAGGTAGGAGAAAAAGACGTGATCACATTTATTTGCACTGGTAGAGATGGGATTTTAAGTTGCGATGAGAAAGATTATGTTCCTTCTGTTAGTGTATACCAAAATGAGAGGAAAATGTCCCCAGTCAGGTGTGCAGGGAGATCCTGTATGCAAGATGGTTATAAATCATAGGTGAAAGAGTTGTTGCTTCAAGATCTCCATGCTTTTGACAGTGTGCTCAAGAAGCATATTATCATTTCAGAGTGCATTTTTCTCTGGCAGCAAAAATCTTCAGAATGACTTTTTTACCTACCTAAAGCATTGAAGTAGCTGAAGATAAGATTGGGACATTAGCTGGTTAAAAAAGAAAAACAAAATATAGTGGCAAGTAATCTTTGCAAAGCATTTAAAGGATTCAGGAGTACTGTTGATCTTTTTCTTCCTTTGAGATTTATATACATATTGGTGTATCGCTGGAAACAAATAAGTAAAAGTGCTGGCAGTAAAATGAGCTTTAAAATACATATTATTTTATACTGTTTCCTATGGATTTTCAACTGTTGCCTCCTAAAATAGAATTAAAGTGTAAAGATGTCTTAGATTTTTGAGAATTGCTACCTTAGCATCCTGCATAATTATGCTTATATATATTTATATAAGCAAGTACAGATATGTATAAGTACCCTATGCTAAGACCTTTTATATACTATTTTACGTTCGAATAAATTTTAGAGTTAAGATATTGCTAGTGTAATGCTTTGTAGCATTGCATGTTTCTGTGAGTTTATTTAGGCTTTCATCCATAGTATCTGTGAGCTGTATGATGTGAATTTTCCATTAAATTTCTTCTCATTTTGCATTAGTAAATAATGAAGAATACATATAGAAGGCCTAAAGCACCTCTATCTATGCAGCTTGTAGTGCATTACTGGAATTTTGTATGTGAAGATAAGGCAAAATAAATAGTACAAGTAGGAAAATTAATCTGCATGTTTCTAAATTGCAGTGTTTCTGTGTATTTAAAGAAGCTGCCTGATGTCAGTGGGGACTAATTAAGGGAAAATCAAAGCAAGGGCTAAATAGGTTCTCATCTGCACTCAGTCTTTAGGAAGAGTAGGAGAGATTTTTCAGGTCTAGGGTATCTGACCTGATGAGCAGGGAACAATCTTAGGGAACATTCTTGAATCATGGGGCTGAAAGAAGCAAAAGGAGGCAAACAGAAACATAGCTGTTAGGTGGCATGGAAATAGTTGCATAGCTAAACAATCACAGATTATTTTGTATATTTTAACAGTAATAGCTAGATTTTGGCATGAAATATGAATATTTACATAATTGAGGAACGTCTAGCCCCTTGTTTAAACACCAACTGTATTTTACTCATCTGAGTGTGGGCAGCCACACGTACCTTGGAAGCTTGCTGCTATATGTGCTCTTGAGTTTTTCACATATTCACAGTCATGGAAATTTCTAGAGCAAAACACTAATTGGAGGCTTTGGAAATACTGGCAGCAATCTGCTTATCTGTTTTTGAATATGTACATGTCTAGCTGGGTCTATTGATCTGTGTGTAATTTATTCAAACAAGAGAGTTCAAGATGTTAATGCTGTTCTGGCATAATAGCTGTGCTATCAAAGCAGGAACTGTGTAACACAGCAATGAAAACTAGTAATCATTATTATTTTTTGCAGGTACCATTAAAATATTTAATTGTCTCTCAGTATAAAGTTTTAGCTTATTAACATGTAAAAAGGAGGCTCACATAATGAGGCGTAATAGTGAAAATAGATAAAGGGATTAAATCTCTGTCAAAGTGTTCAAGGGGAACTCTTAAGAGATTCATTAACTCTCAGGAATATATGCAGAAAAATTAATTAAATCCAAGACAAAATTTAATTGTGAAGATGGCATGTAAAATGGTTGCAAAACAGTTTCCTTTATGTTAGTAATGCTTATTAAAAAAAATTGTGATGTGCAGAAGCATGAAGGAGGTTTCCTCAATGCACCAACCCCAGCATTGCTTTCTATTCTTGTTGAGGACTGCAGAATACCTGGAACTTCTTTGGTTGCGTAGGGACCTCAGTTACATCTGGAATTTCTGTGTTACTGCAGTGCTTATAAAAGTGAAAAGTGCCTGTATCTGATAGATGTCTTGATATATAGGAAATGTGGTGCTTTTCCCCCCAAAGGTTCTGAAGAACTCTTCAAGAGCTTCTGTGCAGCTTTGTGTGGCAATACTTGGAAATGAAGTTTTGCTCTTGCCTGAGGTTAGAATATAGATTCAATCAGATGATTTCTATTCATTGCCTTTTGTTATTTACAAGACCTAGGGTAATATTACATGCTGTTACCCTAAGAACCTGGAACTGAACCCTATGCTATAATGTTAGACCAGCTGTAGCCTTTCTGCTAAGCCGTCTTTGCAGATCCAAAATGCAGAATAATGAGTGTAATGAGTTGTTAAAGGCAGAATCAAGTGTACTTGTGTCCTAGAATAGAAGGTTATTCAAAACTGTTCTGTTCTCATTTGTTTAATGTGCTTAAGCTCAACATGCCTGAATTTTGTACTTTCTGAGAGATTTTCATTCCTATTATCGACAGCACTGAGCTTTGGCTTTTGGTAAATTTTTATACTGTATACCATTTTTCTATGACAAGTCTTTATTACTGGCCCACTGGCATATTTAATTTGTAAATGAATGCTTGTGCTTATCTATGTGTATCACATATAGATACCACCACCAAACTTTTCTTTTAAATCAATGTGTGGGTGGGAAATTTCAAGGCTAGAAGGGAATCTTAAAGGCATAACTCTCATTAATCTTACACTGTGAATAGCTTGCTTTTAGTTGAATTTTAGATCATGGTGAATATAGCTGTGTGAATCAGAACAAAGCATGATTGTGAGAGCAAAGAATTGAACAGTTCCTTCTGGTTATATGCTGTACATCAGTGTCAAACTCTTGCAGCTCTGAGTTCAAAGCCTGTGTGTTAATAACTGAGGGGAAAAATACTAATTTAAAGTGCTACTTTAAATTGCATACAGCTAGAAAGCCTCCATGTTGTTCATAAACTGCACTTACCCAGTTCCTCCACAATTAAAAGCCTCTTTTTTAGGGAATTATGTTCTGTATTTCTTATATCTTTGGTTTTGATTTTTCTTTCTCTAGGAAGTCTTTCAAAATGGATGCCTGGAAAGCATTTCTTCTTCTCTACATTTTCACCTTCTCTACAGAGGCAGAGGAGACTGGTAACTCACTTAAGAAATGACTCTTCAAGTTGATAGCAGAATTTGTTTTTACATTTGTGCCCAATGTCAGAGAGAGATGAAGAATTGATTAAAATTTTTTCTAACTATGAATTATAATTGGGGATAATGGGGTATGTTTTTATGAAAATTATAACTGCAACAGGAGAGTTTTCCTAAAAAATGCAAAATTTAATGCAACAGCTCATCAAATTTTGGGTTTGTCTGTGCATGCTGAGGTTTCATATTTGCAAAAACGATGTAAAGGTCTTACAATTTTAAGACTGCCAAAAGCAAGATAAGTCACAGTATTTAGCAGTCCCATTTTGGTAGTCAGATCTTTTGGAAGATCTGTTTGAGAAGTGTTCTGCCCAGTTGCAGGATATTTTCTGCCTGACTGTTGATTTGAGGAAATAATAACTGTTTCATCCATGCTCTGCTAGTGTTATATACTTCTGGAATTTGTGGAACCGCATGAGTTTAATACTTACTACAAAGAAATGTGCTTAGTACTCTTTAAGTTCGTGTGAACTAATTTTTTTCCCTCAGAAAATAAATATTAATTAGTGACATGTGCATGCAGAATGGAGCTCAAAGTGCATGATTAACTTTTCCTTTGCTCTCTTGAGAGCAGGTCAGCACATTCCAATGGTTGTGTTTCACATACAGAAGTGTTTAATGTGCACTTAATACAGATAGGTTCTGAGCAGACTGTGAATGGAAGTTGTCTTATGAATTTCAGCATCTCTCCTTTTCCTATGAATGGTCTTGCAGAAGAACGTATCTTCCGACCCTCTGTATGATAAACAGAGGAAAAGAAGGAACTAGTGGGTGATGACAATTTAGCAGGATAGATGGAAGGGTTTTTCTGCAAAAGGCCAATAGGTCTCGGATTCTGAAAAGCAATTAGGATTCAAAATTACTTTTCTATTAGATTACACTACCTTTAGGGAAAGAGGAAATTTACAACACATTTCTTCAGTCTGCAGGAAAGCTTCCATGACAGACATCATTTTCCTGGTTGTTGGATCCTGGAGTATAGGGACAAAGAACTTCAAGATCATGCAGTGATCAGTAGCAACACAAAATCTGTGTCAACGTGATTCAGCACAGCAATGTGACATATACTGCATTCTTGTTGAACACTTTTTATAGCAAGAATGATTCCTTATGGAAGATACAAAAATTACAATGCAAAGAGGGAGGCACCAAAACAGGGCAGAAACTCCAGTTTATGCTAGAGAATCACTTTGTAGCAAGTGCTGATAGCCAAAAAGAGGCTTGTCCACAGCCTTTTTCAGTGAGTACTCTGCTGACAGGGTCGAGGATGCAACAATGACTTTGAGGAGCAAAGGGATCTATGTCTTTGAAACTGACAGGGGATGATAAAGTCCCCTTTGAGATCTGTTTTTCAGATCTGATGATGCAGGGAGAGTTCACAGTGGAAAACCTTGATGCACTGAAAACAGTCAAAAAGGATGATTTTTTTTTTAGTCGATCAGGTCTGTTAATCCAAGCATCTCCATGGTCAGGGTAAAGGAACAAACCTTTTGTTGGATGTATAATGACAAATATCCACATGGCTTTCCGCAGTCCTTGGTAAAAGTACTTGAGCTAGCTGCACTCCACTGTAATTGTTTTATCAAATAATACTGCCCATGTTACTCAGTTTGCAACTCTCAGCTTATGCTTTGCTTCATTCAAGAGCCACTACACCCTTTGCTATGGTAAATAGCTTCTGAGGTAGACAATGCTTCACATCAAGCCTTCATATTCATAGTTCCTCAGTGTCTGAAAGGAACCTGAGCAGATACCCCCAGCAGGTATCTTAATAAAAAGAGAGAATCAGAAAATTCTGTGATATTTTAAAAAGAACCTCCTAGAAACATAACTTTGCCATCTCCAGCTGACTGTACTTCTTCAGTGGGACTGTCGGCAGCCACCGTCTGTCAACAAAACTGAAGTCTCACAGAGGCACTATGCAGAGAGGGTGTGAGGAAACCCATCCTTGGATATGTGGGAGGTATTGGCAAGATGTGAACAGCAAATCTGTGGTAATTCTGAAGTGCTACCCAAAAGCTTTTCCTAGATGAGAAACAGAAAGTGGTATCTCTTACTACATCTTTTAGATGGCAACAGTGGCTTGGATGCCACACAGCCTGAGAGGCTGCCAACCCCAAACAAAATAAAGGTTCAGTAATGCCTTTAGTTAACATAGCAACTTTTATCAGATGTTGCATGCTGGTTTTGGGTCTGAATTTATTCTGACTTGGTGCTGCTTTATCAGTCACCTTATCATGTGGGAAGGCTGAAGAACACACACAATTGCTCTTTAACATTACATATTCATGCCAGCTATGTAGTTTGATAATATTGTAAATGTGTTTGTTAAGTTGCAAAAAGAAAAATGGAGTGCATGGCAAATCAAAAAGCTGATCTCTTCTGATTGTGATGTAAGTGCATGGCATTGCTTGGGATGGCAGGAAGAGAGTTCTGGAGCATTTCTGTTCTCTGTGCTCATCCTTACAAGGACTGTGTCTGTCCTTTAAAGCTCCTTGTTGTCTTCCTATGTGTTGTGTTCACATAGAGGTGATACTTTACATGTGTTGATTTTATGCTCCTTGTTATGCCATAAAATAGATCCAAGTCAGTTCTCCAGGTTTCATTCCCTTTGTGATCAGAAACTTACTGAGAAAGGAACACTGGGATGGTCACACTGCTTGTCTAAGGCTTTTTGTAACAACAGCTGAGCCTCTCATGCATCTAGGTTAGTGAGATCTTGAACACCCCAAAACTGGCTGGTGTTTGCTGGGGTGTTGGGGGCCAAAATGAAGAGCTGCACCTTTCCTCCTAAAGACAGAAGCAACTCCGTGTGAATTATATCTGCTCAGGTGGTTTGTAGAGAGAACAGCTGGGCCTGATTCAGTGTGAGCTCTGCACTCCCACCCACTCTTTTTCCCGTTTAAAGCTGAGCAGACTTCCAGATGAAAAAGCATATCCCGGCTCCTGCAAGCAGAGAGAGAGGGCTGCTGTGGAAGTGGAGCGCATTGCCATGGAGGAGCGTGACCGTGGCTGACACAGTAGCACCTCCTGGTGTTTCGTGGCAGAGAACAGGGAGATTTAATGGGAGATACAGCAGTATATTTAATATATATATATACAAGTACACTTGTTTAGAGAGAGAGAAGTTAAGGAAAGCATATTTGGTTTCATCTCAGTGACGCATATATTTATTGCTAAGATCTGCATAAATTTGTCTCATAAAATGAAGATCAACTTTCTGTGAAGCCTGTTTTATCTTGTTCTGTCATCTGCTTTTACATATTCACTGACCTTCTTTCCTGTAATAAATCTATTCATTTCCTTTTCTCCAGTCACCTTCTCTTGAACAGCCAGATTTTTCAATGTAAAGAATTACATTTCAGGGACAGCGTGTTGACAGGAGAAAAAAGATAGCCTTGCAGCAGTAAGATAGGGCAGTTTAACAATGTGGGTATTTGCAGAAGAACAGGTGGTGAAAAAAAGTTTGGCAACACAGAGATGTTCTCTCCTGCAAATAGAGATTATCCACAAGGTATAGAATACCTACCAGTAGACATTTTACACATTCTCATGCACAGCATAGTAGCACAGAAAGTGCTACTATGTACAAAAATCTATTTACTGCTGGTACTCTGAGGACTTGACAGAGAACGTTTTAAGAGCTGAGCAGGGTGGATGACCAATTGTCAGGGCAAAATTCCTGAGTCCATGCTTAGCCTTCATACTGCCTCCAAACTATGTGACTAAAAAGACCCAGGTCTTAGAAGAATCTCATTGTGAACACATAATCTTTGTGTGTGCTGTACAAGAACACATACTGGAAGAACTATCCATTAGTTTTTGTGTTCATGTGTGTGTAGACATCTATGCATGTATAGATATATTTAACTGATTGTTTTGTTGTGAGCTAAAAAGATAAGTGGCATAGATTTCTGATGTTGCTCTGAGATCTGCATGTCAGATTTTTTAGCTATAAAATCTCATTCAATGTGACCTTTTACATTCAAAGATTTTCACACTGCTTTCCAGCAGATCATATCCTCTAGGGGGCAGTTTGTACTGCAAGTGAAAATATTGAAACATAATGACGGTCCCTCTGAGATGAAATTATTTCTAGAAGTATTTGGTTAAAGGATTGAGCACATTGATCTCTTTCATGAGAGAGGGAAAACTCAGAAAACTTATGTGGAATAATGGGAACAAGCCCAAACTAGCAAACACAGAAAGCAATCTTGTGATTGCTAAGTGTTTCAGAGTCAATGAGTGAAAAGAGAATAAAATTAGGTAGAGTGCTGTTTTAAAGCTAAAATTGCATGCCTCTGACTTCCTTGCAGAGGTACAACAATGAATAATAATACATCTAAGATCACAGAATAAAATTCAACATGAGAAATGAATACTCAAGGTAGAGGAGGAAAAACCATGTGGTTTAATGAGGGCAACATGACTGAGGAGGGGGAAGGAATTAATCATGTCACACTATTTGTTGTTATTATAAGGAGCGATGCAAGCAATTCCATAACTGAGGCAGCCGTCACCTTACAGCAGCTGTTTTTCAAAATGGTTATGACATTTCATGTAGGCAATGCTGCCCCTCTCTCTCATATTTGTTTCTCTGGCCTGTTGTTCTACATTTGTATGTATCACCTGGTCTTGTGACAAAGTGACAAAGCACAGTCAGTCATCCAGGTTCCCTTCACAATTGGAATTTTTTGTTGTACATTCTCAGTTGGTAGCAAAGCTCTTGGAGACATTTTCAAGATTAGGCCCTTCGAGGACACTGGGCAGCTGAAGAACAGGTATATTTTGCAGTTCATGTATATGCAGATGTTGAGTAATTTAGTTATTAGTATTTACAATTTCACATGGCCACACTGAAACCTGGGGGCTGATGGTATTTTATATTTATGGAAAACCTATCTCACTGATTCTTACTTCTGGCTTTAAATCTACCATGTTGAATTTTGTTCTATGATTTTGACAGAAAACAAGATCACAAAGAATGTATTTTTATAGATTCCTGTTTCCTATTTTTTTTTTTTTTCAGAATGCAACATAGATCTTTCTATAGCAATTGATATTTCAAGGGGCATGCAGCCTGCAGCCACAATGCTTCTGAAACAGAGACTGCAAGCATTCCTCCCCCGACTTCTATTCCAGATAAAATCACTGCCAAATACCAGCTGTAATATTCCAGTTGACGTTGGGTTCAAGTTCCAAGTATTGGCACAGAACAAACAATTAATTTTTGACTCTGGTTTTGAAGACTATAATGAAGAGATCATCCAGAACTTCTTAAATGCACAGACCACTGTGGCCACCTACCTGAATGTAGACTTCTTGCAGGCACTTGAGGAGAACTTCTTTAATGTGACCTCTGCTAAAGTTAAGGTAACTTAAAAGTATGAACATATATCTTGGAAAAATTAGGCAGTTCGATATTTACAGACTCTGATTCTGAGTACTCCAGGAAGACAAAAAGTAGTTCAGGAATAGATTACACTAATAAACAGAACCACAGAATGGTAGAGATTAGAAGGAAACCATGGAAGTCACCTTTTTCAATTCCTCTGCTCAAGGAGGGTCAGCTAGAGCAGGCTGTCCAGAGCCATGTCCAGATGGCGTTTGTGTATCTCCAAGAATGCAGACTCCTCAACATCTCCAGACAACCTGTGCCAGTGCTCAGTCATCCTCATGTTTTCTTAAGTTTATATAGGACCTCCTGTTTTTTTCATTGACCTGATACAACCTGATATATCAAATCCAACTCCCTAGGAACTCCTGTAGTGAGATGGTACCTAGAACATTTGGCTAAATACATGTGATGATGAGTATTCATACAGACAATCTTCTTATATCTACCATGGAATGATTGTACCTTGGGTAGTGGAAAGTAGTTTTCTTTCAGGAACTCTTATTCCTGATTCTGTATCTTTGTCCAGAACAGTGACAGCTTGAAGCAGAAGTCACAGATAAAGGTCATCTGAGAAATTTGTTTACAGATGTTTATCCACATAATTAACTAGTCAAATAATTTCAAATAACAAAGCAGGGTTCTACTTACAGATAACTGATGATCAGGAAATTCTGTCTAGATGCTGCAGTTAATTAATCTATCTTGAAGTGAGGTGAAGGGAGAAGCACAAAGCTTCATCTAATCTCTTCTGAAATGAATGAGGATTCTTTCAACTTGGGTTCAAGAAATTCAGATATCACTGGAGTGTTTCAGGGTCAATGACTTGACAATTTGTTCCTAATACGGCGCTGACTCTGTAAAGCACTGAGCATGTCCTGTAGTAGCCGTTTGAATATTAGCACTTACTAAGGTCTCCATGCAGACAGACCTTCCTACTAAGGAAGGACTGGTTAGTTCTTGCAAAATACATTAGGGGTTTCCTCTTCCAACTTTATTTTCATTTTTATAAAACACCAATTTTAATCTGACATGGAGTGAGGAAGCCGTATTACAAATTCCATTGCTTTCAGATGAAAGTTGGCATTCTCTTTTTTATAGAATTTGCATAGGTGTGTGTGACTTATCAATTTAAGTAATCACTTGGTGCATATTTAATGGGATTTTTTCCTAAAGATTTCTTAAAATGTCTGGACAGGGAACATGA
The DNA here is from genome assembly GCA_034509425.1 of Eopsaltria australis. Taxonomy (NCBI): domain Eukaryota; kingdom Metazoa; phylum Chordata; class Aves; order Passeriformes; family Petroicidae; genus Eopsaltria; species Eopsaltria australis. The sequence continues at coordinate 4,308,546 of JAVTVJ010000105.1, forward strand.
CCACACAAGATTTTGCTTCTTCTGAGTCTCAGAGAAAGAACTTGTTTGACATAAAAGTAAAAGCAGTGCTTTTTTCCTCCTAATTGCCAATTCTCTGTATCAGCATCAAGCAAGGCTTCTTACTGCTTAGGCATTATTATTATAAGTAAATATGCTGCATATCTCAGCACTTCACCAGTGGATTAATATTCTTCTCTGATACTGTTTGTGTGCAAATTGAAAGTACAAGGCTTGAGAATGCACATGAAATCACAATTTAATCTTCCTAGAATCCTGAGCAATAACCTGCTTGTTCTGCAAAGATTGTTGGTTGTAAACCTCATCAGGGACCACAATTCCCTGTTGGTTGAATTTCTTATTTTCTTTGTTATTTGTTTGCTTAGCAGCAAAAAAGTTGGACCTAATTCCAACATTTTCGACAAAACATGACTTGGATGTGTTCCAACGAGCTTGATAGAAACAAATGCTTTGTAAACATAATGACATATCTTTACATGTAGTTACATAAAATGCACATAGTAACACCCTACATTCCCTGTTCCCATGTTTTTAAAATGGAAAGATCATAGAAAAAACAATCAAACCCAAGCCTACAGTGGTGTCTTTAACAATCTGTGATGATTTTACCCATCCTTGGTCCAGCTCTTTGCTGCATCACATGGTACTTGAACACGCATAGAATTTGTACCAGTGCCTCCATATTGTATGTTTGGTAACTTAGCAGTTAGCTCCAACTTAAATTCTTGTTTCCTAGCTGCTTTAGTACAGAAGTGAGATGTTTGGTGTGGCAGTCACTTCACTTGCTTTTGTCACTGGTGGAAAAATTTACCTTAACAAAAGTAATGGGGTTTGCATTGGTCAAAGCTGTGCCTTGCATAGGGAATGTAAAATATGAAGGGTGGGAGGGAAGAAGCTCTAGCTGTGCTGGTCCACTTGTTGGTCAGAGAGTTTAGGAGGATTTTAAGTCATTACCATTGGGAACAGGATTCGGTTTACTTGTGCAGCTTCTTTCTGGGCAAACGAATCCACTCTGTGAGTGGGACCTGAGAAGCCCTCTGTTGGTTTGAAGAGGGAACTGGAGGAGAGAAATGGGAAGAAACTGGTAGCTTGAAGGGAAACTGTAAGGAATTGTGCTTTCCTCCATCCTGGAAGAGACTTAACTATAGCTCTTTGACCTGAAAAGATGGAAATGTAGCCAATACAAATTATTAGTATGCTGAGGTGAGCTAAACCTCATGTCTTAAGAAGGAAATAGGGCAGAGAATGGAGCAGGGTGATGACCTGCCAGTGTGGGAAGGGCAAAAGGACATAAATATCTGCATGGGGGAAGGATTAGACCCAGAGAAGATGCGCTTCTTCATGTGGCTCGGTTGACAGCCAATGGGATTGCCTCTTGCAGAAATGGGAAAATTTGTTCACTCTAAATTCTTCTCCCCATTCACATATAGAGAAAGTTTTTCAGTGGGTAAGTTATAAAATAATTTTTCTCCTACCTCACATGCTAAGAAGATGACAGATACAATATAATAGCCATGCTATATTCAGCAAGAAAAATCTCTCAAATGAAAGTGCTATCAGGGAAGAGAGGCTTTTGTGTTCTGTTCTCATTGTTCCTCACTACCATTTTCCAGCACATATTTCAGATCTACCACAGCTTAGTGCAATTTGACCATCTCATAGCCATTTCTCAATGTGAACTGCAATTTTTACAAAGACTGAACTTTCAGTCCCTTTGCAGTTGACTTGGCATTACTCCTTTTCCTGACAGGTTTTGTTAGTATTTTCAGATGGGCTGGATGATTCACTGGAAGACCTGAAGAAAGCAGCAGACTCACTTCGTTTTAAAGGTATTACAGAACCATGTTGATGCTCCAACCTCCTACTACCACAGGTCTGATGTACATCTCCCCTACTGCAACTTCCCCATGTAACTCTGCCTCTCTCTGCTCACGTGGCATTGCTCAAGAGTCCCTGGGAGAGCATTTGCTTCTGCGTGTGAAGCAGTGTACATGATGACTTGTCACTATGTGGCAGGTGATGCCAGAAACATGCTTAGGGGTGCAGGGGTTCTAGTTTCTGGAGTCCAGCTCCAACAGCTGGAGCAATTCAGGATGGACCCCTCTCATTGATGAGAACAGCACCAGGGGTTAGATACAACTGTGACTTCTTTAGGAAAAGGCAGGTTTGAACTTGTGTTTGGGCACCGAGTAACAGTCTGGTCTGACAGCTGGGGAGAGAAGTCAGTTTGAAAATTACTGGTCTGGATTTTTCTCTCACACGTTTTTCTCAATAGCTTGATTTCTTTTAATATACTTGAAGCCATGAAATGTTAGTGTTTCAGGGAATTGCTGTTATTCAAATTTATCTTGTTAGTTAAATAATATGTTTCAGGTATTCACTAATTTAAGTCTGTGCTTATGTTGAAGGTCTTGATGCACTTCTATTAGTTGGCCTGGACAATACACAGAACTTGACCGAATTTTGGGAAATAGAGTTCGGCAGAGGGTTTGGATACAACGAACCTCTGAGTGTTGGGTTTGCAGATATTGCAAACATCTTGCAGAGAAACCTCGTAAGTCCTTCTGTGATAAATACAAAAGGGGAGGGGGGGAAATCAGTCTTCATTTTATGATTGAGATATGTAAATGAAATGTTTCTTGTAATTTTTCAGGATACTGTTGCAGAAAGAAAATGTGTAAGGTTATTTGTAAGTGTCTTGGAGAAAACGGTGATCGTGGTGTCCGGGGAAATCCTGGAAGGAAGGTAGGAGGCCTAAGATAGACATTACATAAGAACTGCTTTGTTTTTCAAAGTGTTTCTGGTTTTTGTAGTATTTCAGAGCATGCATGCATGTCCCCATGATATTTAATGTTAGGACAGATGAAGGAGAAATATTAAATATGATCCTTTCTCTGCTGCATGCTCCTATGCAAAAGTATTTTTGTAATGAAAATGATTTGTACATATAAAAATCATTAAGCACTCTCTGCACCAATTCAGCAGAAAATGGAGAAGGATTAAAGAATTAAGTCTGATTAATCAAGAGGCTTATTATCTATTGGGAATGAGAAATTTCCAACTGACAAGATGAGACTAGAAAATAATTCTTTTTTACTAGGTACTTGCCTTATCCTTTTGTGATTGACTATTCCAAATGTCCTCTTCTATAAGTCTGTTTTGATCCAAAAGGATTACTTCTTTAAAGATTTTAAATTGTTTGTTTTGAGCTTTTTTGAATATTACAGATATCACTACTTCTACAGCATACTAGTAGAATTAATTATTAAGGCTTTTAATATATGTAGTCTCCATTTGACTACTATTCATTCCATTATTTCTACTTATTCCAGTAGCATGTGAGATAAATGATATCTGCAGTTCACACTCTTCAGTTATGAGGTTGCAGTTAAATGAAGTTTTGGTTATCTCTTAACAAAAGTATAGTCTTCTAATACTTCTTCATAAACCAATTTACTGATTTCTTCCATTACTCATGTTGATTTTCTTACACCTTTCTGTTTTACTAAAAGGCTAGATTAAGGTGCTTAGACAGTGTTCAGAATGTAAACACAGTTGTTTTGCAACTAGAAATTCCCTTTGTTCCAGTTTCTCTCAGCCTAAGTCTTTGCCCTAAGGGTATGATATTTGCATGACTTCCAATACAAAGTTGAAACATTCCTATGTGTTTGCAAGGCATTGCAATAACTTTGTCCTAACAAGTTTCCAACTCCTCATATTCTTCATTTCACCTTAGAATTTTATTACTGTGTAATGCTTTGTTTTCCAAATTACTGGAAAGGTGTTTGATTTGGCCAAGTATCCCAGTGAGCTTTGTCAACCTATCAGAGAGTTTCCTGAAAAAACAAACTGAAATTTTATTTTAGCCATTGTTATTTTCTTGGGTTTGTGTTTGGGGCTTTTTTCCCAGTCATGTCAAATATATAGGACTGCGCAATGTCTGTGTAAATGTAGGGAGCCCACCCTCCTCAGCATGACTGGATCTAATTTTCAGGGAATGTTTTCTATCTCTATGTGCAGAATTATCTGATAGAGATGAACCCATTGTGATTGGAGAACAGTGTTACTTATCTTTTAAATTGTCGTTTTTCAGGGAAGTACAGGTTACAGAGGATCTCCTGGCCATCCTGGTGAGGAAGGTGGGATTGTAAGTAAACATTTATCTTCTTGCAATGATGCTGTTAGTTGGTGCCTGAACCTGTCTGCACTTATTCAGTGAGTACCCATCAGTGTTAACCCAAAACGTGTTAAAGGAACAAATCTGTTTCTCTGTGCCTCTGCACCTCACCATAGATAGTTACACAGTTAAAAAAGCAACTGACCAAAAGTGAGTTAGTTACTCAGTTAAAAAAACCAACCCACCTTCAAGTACAGACAGCTGAGTTAGAGATTGCTAATGCAGTATAAACATGCCATGACAGCAAGAGCAAAGAACCAGGTGCAACTCAAATTAGTAATTGATGTTCTTTTATGGCCTGTATGAAAATTTCCGGGTGACCTGCATTTGTGTCCTCAGTGCAGTGAATGGTGATATAGTTCTGTCTTTCGTTAGTCTTGTGTGATGAATTAACCAATAATCATCCTTCTATGGATGAGATTGAACATTTTCTTTTGTTTCTTAGGGGGAGAGAGGCCCAGCTGGTTTCAGTGGGACTCAAGGAGACAGGGGATGTCCAGGTGTCAGAGGCCATAAGGCAAGTATGTAACTTTGAAATATTTCCTAGCTTTGTTTCCCACAAACCTGTTTTCTGGGAACAAATCCCTGTGCTGTCTTCCTGAAACATGGATGAACATCAAGATTCAGCTCTAAGAACGGCAGATGGTGTTTGCTGTCTCATTTTGAGAGGTATTTTGTGTAACCCAGGCATGGTTGAATGGCTCAAGATTTTGCTGACTAAGCAACTTGATGATGACTTTTTCACCATCAACTCCAGACTGGCCTTGGTTAAAACTATAAAGCTTTATGGAATGGGAGTGAAAATGAAGCCTGTAGTGTCATTCCAGAGGAAATGAGTAAATCTCATATTTGGCAGTAGAGGGTTTTACAATAGGGACTACCAACATGGAGGCCAGCATTTCTCTGCACATCAAGCTATTGTGCCCTGCTTTTCAAGCTCAATAAAAATACTTTTACCAAATTTCATCTATATTTATTTTCAATTTTAGGGAGCCAGAGGCTATAGAGGAAGTCAGGTATGTGTTTTCATGTGTGATCAATTTTCTTTGAGAACAATGTTCTGCCTCCTTCTAAGTTCACGTTACCCTGTAAAATGGAATTATCAACAAGGAAGGAAAATAGTGTGAGAACTTCACAGCTTTTAATGTTCTTTTTGTATGGTTCTATAAGAATGGATTTAATATTACTATCACGTTAATCAAAATCAACAGTCATAATTGTATCTTTATATTATTTCAGTCATAGTTGATTTACTCTAACTGATGAGAAAAGAATTTATTTACTGACTAATTCGATAATCCGTTAAGTGGTAATTCTGATCAGCTGAATCTCATTCTCATTGTTGAGGAAGAGGAGCAGAGGGGGAAAAAGGTTGTGACTAATATTTGTTGGGAGTTTGGACAGCATTTTCACTTGATCATTATTGACATATTTTCAATATCCAAACTTCTCTTCAAACTGTGTCATTTGCTGAAACTGCAAGTCTGCTTGTTTAACCTTTCAAACATACCTGTTCAGCAAGGAGATCTGGTCACCAGTTCATTAATAAAATGTGAAGCTGGAAGACAATGATCTATAATGCTAATAGTTTCCAGGCTACAGTGATTAAAATGAAATTAAGTTGTATTGAATGCTTTGATACAAAACCACTTCTAAAAAAGACTTGTGAGCCTCAAATACTCAAATGTTTGCCTTCATAACTGACCGTCTGCGAGAAAGTTCAGAGAGTGTTTCTGAAACCTCAGCTCCAAAGTACTGCTCTGTACTAACTTTTTAGTCTTCTCATATGTTTCTCTTTCCTTTTCCATTTTCTGCTGTGTTCTCTGAAGTAATTTATCCTCCTTCAAATATCCGAAGCATCTGATTATAGAAGAGGGAGAGTACTTGCTGATGATTTCGATTTGTCAAAGTTAAATAGTGCAGTAGGACTTAGCAGGTGAACATACACTACTGAAATCCAGTGAATATGTGAATATCTTTATTATGTTGTGTCATTATATCCACAAATTTTATTTTAACTAAAAATATGAAACTTTCAGCACATAAAAATGTGATTTGATTGTGCCAACTTAGTAAAGTTGAAGCAGTTTATTGAAGTTACTGAAGTCTTCAAGGCCTTTTATTGTAGCTATTTGAATGAAAGGAAATACTGAATGTTTAATAGTATGAAGTTTGGCTCAGGTTTTCTGAGGTATGTAATGACTGATGGAAAAAATAACACTTCAATAAAAGTTGTGATTACTTAGTGCTCAAAATTTTTCTGGAATGCTTATTCAAGAAATTCTTGTTTGTGATGTATTAATCTAATCAAAATGTACAGCTAGCTGTTTTTTCTTGTAGTAGATACAGAACTGTTTTAAATGAAAGAAGTTCTTCCCCAGGAATTTTAACTAGGTGGTTTTGCAAAGTCAATTTAGCATCAAAACCTGCAAAGCAATTGTATTTGTGGTCTCTATCAGAGTGAGACTCCTGATGGTTTTGACTTGTTCTTGTGCCACTTTCAGTACTTGTTGAATATAATTTCAGCTTTCTGGGTAGTTGTCTCTGCTAATTTAATTTCTTGCTACAAATTAAAAAATCACAATTAATTCCTTCATTTTTATCCTAATAAAGAAAGATGGAAGAAATTTCATAATATCCTTTAAAAATTGAGTGTGTTATTTGGCTGGGTCTGAAACATTGTGGAGCATACATAAATGAAATAAGATTCTCACAGTTATAACTTTATTTAGATGCTTCAGACAAATTAACACTGCAAACTCCTTAAGTCTAGGATGGGTGTTTTGTGGAAAAATTACTTCCGTAAATGTTTGCAATATGGTGAATCATTTTTGCAGGCAAAGGAAAGAGAAAAGCAGTGTGAATTTTAAAGGGAAGGTGACTGATATTTATGTAGTAAGTATAACATTGCTGAAAGAGTTATGACGTTTCTTAAAAAATCCTAAAGTCTAAGATCAGTCTTCTGTAATTATTTTTTAAGCGTGGTTATTCTTTCTGGTATTTCAATCCATTGTTCATGTTATAAAACCATGTAAAAAGGAAAAAAAGCACAATACAACCACATATGATAGTTGAAATCAGAATTAAAATACTATCAGAATGATAGATCAAATACTAGTAGTTATATTTTGGAATATATTTGAATTTTGAACATGTTGCAGTTGGGAAAAGATTTGAAAGCTAAAAGAAGGAAAAACAGAATTTAAATCCTGATGGAAAGTTATAATTTAGATAACAGTTTTTCTTATTTAGTGTCCTTAACAATTAGTTGTTTTAGGCATTCTTAGTCAATTAAAAACATTAATTATTAATTCAAATTTATAGTTATTATTCTTTCTAACCATTAAGAAACACAGATCTTATTCAGGTTTCCAAATGCAGGGCAAGTTTCTTTGCTCAAAGAGACAAGTGGACTAATGCTAATCGGCTTTTTTTTCCTTATTGCTACAGGGTGAACATGGTGAGAGTGGATTTGATGGCACTGATGGAGAGCAGGTAATCATTCCTTTAAATGTGCAGTGCTATTAAAGACACCGACATCAGGGTTCAAAGTACAGATTTTGTACCTTGAAAGGGCTTTAATGCTGAACAGAAATTCTGTTGTTGGGTGTTTAGAATTGCATATCTGATTGAAGTTGGATTCTGCCAACCCAACTTGAGAAGCCAATTTAGCAGAAAGAATAACCATTAATTTTTTCTTCTTTCTCTCCCCTTTCTGAGTCTAGGGAGAACGTGGATTTCCTGGACCTTCTGGAGAGAAAGGAAGCAGAGGAAAATGGGTGAAATACCCTTTACAGTAATGTTTAGATTTTATGGGAACATCTTTCTTAAATGTAATGCTGTCTGTAATGCCTGTGAGTTGTTTTTAATAGCTGCCTGTTCTGTAATATGCTGTCACTCCTGCTCTAAATCAGTGTAGCTCCACTGACTTCAACAGATCTGGCCTTCTGCTGCCACAGATACTATTTATACTTGTATCTGAATTGTTTGTGCTCTTTTTATGAATGCAGGGCAGAAAAGGCCCCAGAGGAGAACCAGGTGAACGAGGAGAATCTGGTCTAAGAGGAGATCATGTAAGTGCTTTCCTTTATTTTTGTTAGATTTCAGTGATTTGTATCTCGATTTTGTCACGAAGATGTGTGAAATAGATGTGATTTGAAGAGTTTTTACAATCCTAGATAATGCAGTACTCTGCAAGAAGAACGGCATATTCTAGGAGTCCTGAACTCTTTAAATGTAGATGGATTGATGTGTTTTGATGTGTTGCTTGGAAGCAGATGTTTAAGCCTCAGGTCTCCCACAGGTTTCTTGAATTTTTGGGTTGTTTGTTTGTTTTTACCATAGGCAACATAACTCCTTTTGGAGCTGCTTATCAAAGAATCATAGAATGGCTTGGGCTGAAAGGGACTTTAAAGATCAACTAGTTAGTTCCAGATCCCCTGCCATGGGCAGGGACACCTCACACTAGACCAGCTGATCTGGTGAAAAGACCAGGTGGACTAGGTCAATCTTCCCTCTTGGTTCCCACCCTACAGAGGAATTCTGGATCACTTGAAAACCCTGTGCACTGACTCTTGGTTAGCAATTTATAATGATGCAAAGGCAATTTACTCACTTCTTCATGTTTACATTTTTTCCTTGCATTCTCCAGAGACCTACATAAATTCACTCCCTGAGGACTAAAATTCCAGTGCAGACACCACAATTCTTGTCTTGAAAAGGCACAACTTTGTCTTAACATATCTTTCAAAGGCTTTGTTCCAAACAGTCATATGTTGTGCTGACTCCTGTCTTTAAAGCTTATATTGAAATAAAAGTTCAGGTGTCATGGTAATTTGCCTCCTTGAGAGATCAGAATTTCACCTGATCTAGCATTAAGTGGCTAAATGGAACTCCGTTCTAGTGTAACCCCTCATCTGAAACTCATGAGTTATGATCTTAACTCAATTAACTATATCAAATCAACCAGAACAGTTTCACATTTTCAGTTTAATTTGTTGCCCATTAGTAATTTTGCTTTTAATCTCTGTGGAAGAGAACTTTGTGGACTTTGCAGAACTTCCTATATAGTGTTCTTTCAAGCATCTTCATTTAAAATAGCCTTTTTATTTCTTGCTGTCTGCAGTTACAAATCTAATTAATTCTATTTCTGTATTCTGCCTCTGTAGTCAAAATAATAAAGCTGTGGTAACAGAAAATGCTGAGTTTTTCATTGATCTTTTTCAGGGAGATCCTGGGACTAACAATAATGTTACTGGTCCCAAGGGTGAAAAGGGAAACCTAGCATCACAGGTAAGCAAGTAGTTCTATTTTGTAGAGAGAGGATTTGCATCAAAAGGCTGTACTAGTTTTGTTATTAAGCTGCTCTTGCCTCAGGGTGGTGGGTAAACTCCATTTTGATCTGTAAATAGAAGATAAGAGCTGGGATATGTGTTTGTGTAGTGATGTTTGAGTTTTTTAACAGGTATTTGAGCAAAACTGCAAGAAAAGCATAACAAAAAAGTGCATCTTGCATTACATTTACACTTTGTTTGGAAAAAATAAGCAAAGCTGATAAATAGTTGGACAGTAGCATAAAAATGATTATGAATGAAAGCTTGAGAGGGTGATAAACATGTGAGAAAAATCCACTATTTTAGAAGTCTGATTCTCTCTGAACAAGTAGGGTTGTATACATACATGTATGTCCATGTAGGGTGTGCTGAAAGCAATAGAAAAACTCTAAGGGTTACTTTTTGGAGAATAGTTGGGTTTTGATGACTTTTTGGAAGCAAATATCACCTTAAGTAGTCCAACTAAAAGGCTGAAGTGAACAAAAACGATTTTACAGAAGTTCTGACTTAGTATTGACCATTAGTAGTTGGAAATCCAAAGCAGACATGATCTGTTTTGTTTATAATTTTTGAGTATAAATGATTTGTAAAAAGTGAGAATCAACATTAGTATGGCACAATAGATGGCAATGAAAATACTTAGAAGAAACAAAGAAGGACTTTATAAAGGAGAATGTGCATGTACAAGAAAAAGGAAAGAGTGTTTAAAGAGCTTGGTAATTTCTTTGTTTTCCAGGGAGACCCAGGCCCACATGGACCCCAAGGAGAGCAGGGTGATGCTGGCCTAGATGTAAGAATAGTAATCAAAATAAAAGATACAGTGGGGTTCCCACTGAGAAAACCCATTTTTGTCTTCTTCCTCTTATCCCACCCTTCAAACTCCTGCAAGGAGAGGGAGGCAAAATCTTCTTAAGTTTTCATAGAGAAACATATTTGGCTTCAAATTTAGTAGCTTCTGTATATTGCAATGTGTTTTCTTTTCTTTAAAATCAGGAATTTGCATTCCTGTTAATTTCAGGTCTGATTCATGTGAAGTCTCAAGCTTTAAACTCAATTGCTTTTTCAATGAGCCTTAGTTGCTCCATGGTTCCACCCTAGATAAATCTATCTCTTCTTTCTGCCGATGACTACAAATTTTCTATGTCCGTTCAAGCACATAGATAAGCTCACTGACAACTGAGATGCTCTTTTTTAGTTCACTGGAGATTGTGAAGGCACCTCTTCTAGTTTGTCAGAATGGTGCCTATGCCAAAGTCTGGCTTGATCACTACTCAGTCAGTCTGCAAAAACATCCTTAAAAAGGCCTCTGGTGATATGAGATTTAGCAGTAACTTTCACTAGAACTGCTGAGCAGTGTGCAGCAGGAAGTGGTGCAAACCTCTGGGCTCACAGGGAGAGGAGAGGGCTTTTGTTCTCTGTATTTTAGACAAAGGGCAGCTGACTGGGAAGATGTTTTCCAGAATTTTGTTGAAATGTCTTCCCTCTTCACTCATTAAGGATCTAAAATATTTTTGATTTTGGGAAAGTCTTACTTATGGAAGAATTTCTGTCCCAAATTCACCCTTTTCTAATTTTTTTTACTTTAAATCTTTCTGTGGAAATAATCTCTGCTTTCTTTAAGCTGTATTTGATTTCATTGTATGTATAATGTGTTTTATGATAAACTGCTGTATCACATATTGCTCAGTATTCCAGATGTAATCTGTCATGCCACTCCTTCCTAGGGTGCAGCAGGTCGAAGAGGCCCTCCAGGTATAAAGGTGAGTGGCTGTCACTGATGCTACCTATTTATATGCAGCTACACAGCCCACCTGAGCGTTTGCTCCTCTGTAGGGTTACACTATGGGTGTTATAGAAAAGCAGGCCTGGAAGGCCCAGAATAAGCCTTTTCCCTAGGCCTGGAGGTGACCATGGAAACACATCCAGGTCACTGTATTATGAGTTGGTGACCTTCTTGAGAGAATATTGTAGTTTGTGACCTTATAGGGTATTGTTTACCTGTTACCATAATAGGTAACATCTGGACAATACTCCAGGTGATTGGAAGACACTTAGGGGTGCATCTTTCCTGTTTATATGAGGTTATACCCTGTTTGTACACTGGTATTTAAGGAATTTTCACTGCACAATAAAAGTCTTTGCACTTCTCCATCTTGTGTGAAGTCCATACCCTTGCGTGAATACTGCACTCCTCCGAAGGGAAAAATTTCATTGTGAGCCAAGACACAAATGTTTAACAATCAAAGGTCTACTTCAAGCCAAGGCAGCCTTTGACTCTAAGGTGGATGTAGTAGAGGCCCTCTTGACTTGAAGGATTTAGAATTGGAAGGGAGTTTTCATCAAATTAAAAGGACAGTTACTTTTACTATTAGGGCAAGTATGGGAATGTAGCTAGAGAAAAGATTGTCACTAAAGATGACAGGAAGTAGTCAGGCTGCAAAGTCTAACAGTTTATTCCTTCTTTGCTGCATGCACACAGATATTCATGATACACACATGCAGCATAAACAAAATTAGGGCAAGTTCTACACAATGCTTGGCTCAAAATAAACTTAACAGTGTTAACTGCAGCTCTGAAAAGTGGCTCAAAGCATATAACATAGTCAAGATTTTGGAAATAATTTCCCAGTCAATATCTAAAAGAATATAGGATGTACAGAATAGATCAAACACACCACATGCTGACTGGTCATTCCAGGAAGATCCTCTGGTGGAAAAATCTCTCATGTCATTGAAAGATGACAAAATCTCTCTCATTGTTAGGTGGTAGCCCTGGTTTTCCTTGACTTATACCCCATAGAGTCACAATGAAAGAAAACTTTCCTGAGATGTACTTAATAAAGACATCACTGCAGTTCTCTTAAGTGATGATTCAGATAATATTCCTGGAAAAGAAAACTTGTTTGTCCCAGGGTATGAATTACAAAGTACAGTTATGAAAGCAAATCTGATAGTGGCTATATTCAAGGGTGGGTTAGTGCAAGTAAAAATTAAATTCTAGATATTCTGAAGTATAGGTTACATGATTAAACCTTGCTTTGGGTCATGAGGTTCACATTTGACCCAATCTCTCTGCAAAGTTGCTAACACAGATAAGGAAGATGGTATATGCCATGGTATAGCATTTTCCCCTTCATCTTAGTACATATAAATCCAAGGAAACATTAAAATTTTGTGTACAACATTGTCAGTACCAACAGGGTGGAAAATGGCTTGAAGTCCTGTCCTTTGTTGGAGTCTGGGGAATGGGTAGAATTGTAGCCTCTGAATAAAAATGCCAACTAGAATTTTGAGTAGGCCAAGTGTAAAATGTTGATAAATAATAGCAAGGATAATCATAGTGATGCAATACAGAACATAAGTTTCAGCAAAGGAAAAGGACTGTCTTTTATGAGAGCAATATTTCTTCAGCAGTGCAGTGTTTGATTTGTCTCTGATTTCTGGGTTTCCTGTCCCTCTCCTGTTGAGAGGTTTTGCTATACCTTTATTACTTTTTCCTGTGTATGGCAGCCAGGTAATACATATTTTTTACATTTAGAATTATTAAATTAATATTTCACTGGTTTCTGAAAGCCCCAATTTGAATTTACTTTGAGAATCCAGAATTTTCACTGAAGTATTGCAGATGAGAATAGACTGGAAGATTTTGATACTACCTGCTTTGGCTATTGCAAGGGATCAGCATAACTTGAAAAAATATGACTTTTTACAGTTGTTTCCTATTTCTATCTCAGAAATTCTTTATAAGGTTTATGAAGACATTTTAGACATTTAAAATATTGAAGAATATTCATCTAGTCTGCCTCTTAATTATTCCAATCCTTGCTTTATAACTCAGAAATCCATTTCTTAGGTAATTATGAAACTTCGTGTTTTTTTTCTTTTTCCCATTGTATTGAAGCTGAACTCTGATGAATGTTTGCATTATTCTGTCAGGTACCAAAAAAAGGAAATAATCCAAGTAAGCTATGGGGGTAGCAGGACCAAAACTGAAGTCCAAAACAAAATGGATCTGTACTGTATTTTGGTTGTACTAGCAAGCATAAGAACTCTCATGTGTTTAGAAAATAAGAATGTTCAACTTGTTTAGTAAATTCACAGAGTACAGAATTAGTTGAACCTTTTCAACTAATTGAACTTCAATTGAGACAACCCTCTTCATCTCCTTGGAAGCCCCCTCAGCCAGTGAAGAGGCCGTTGTTTTGTGGAATGGCAGGGAAAAAGAAATGACTGAAACTCACAGCAACAGAGAACTTTTGAACTGTTTTCATTCAAGTACTTGATGATCAGCTTTGACTTCTAAAAGCATAATAAAAAAACATTTGTCTGGGTCAGTAGGCATTGTAAGGTAGGTACCAATCAATGATCAAATGCAGGTAATATAAATATCCTTCACTGAAAAGGTGTAAAAAGTGAATGGGAAAGAGAATTGCACGCTTCCATCTTCCATATCCCCTGGAGAAGGAAGATGGAACAGTAAACCCTGCAATATGACAGTGAGATCCATCCTTGGGTGACACTGTGGGTATTGTATCCTCCCACTGAGATCTCTTGCATGGCAGGCTGTTACAAAGCTGTCACAGGGCATAGCTCTATCAGCAGAAGTTATGAGTGCTTTGCTGTGAAGCTCTCCTGGTTTCCCTGGGCCACAAAGCAGATCTCTTTTGTCCTGATGTTTGTGGGGTCTTCAAGGACCCTTTGCTGGACCACAGTATTCTGCTTTGTAAGGAAATAAGAGATGGCCAGTCTCTCTGGAAAAGGAAGGTTTTGTGCTGAAATGGGATAAAGAAGAATCTCTTTTTCAGGTAGATAACACAGATAGTGGTGGTGACAAATAATCCAGTTAGAGACAGTGAACTAGAATTCACCCACCTAACACATAAAGACTTGTTTTGGGTTTAACTGTTAATAAAAGGCACTGAAATTACACCCTCATCAACAAAATCATTAACTTCCCTTGCAGTCAGCAAGAACACACTGCTGTTTACCACACCCTAAAAATGACTCCTCCCAGGACTTGCAGTTCCAATTGTTTGTGCCTTTCAATGGTAAAAGGAGACTAATTTTTTCAAATAGTTAAAACAACATAAAGAAGCACAGCTAGCCATTCTTAACAGTCAGAAGTAGTCAGCAGGCAGAAGGAACAGAAGGTGTGGTGGAGTACCAAAAAGGTGTTGGTCACAGACAAGAACAACACTGCAGTCTGTGTGCTGGAAACAAAGCAAAACAGTGAAGACAGAAAGGAGATTAAATTAAAGGAAGGCCAGAGAGAGAGGAAAAGGCAGGGGAGAAAAAAGGATAACTACTTTTCTAGATTTTGATTCAAAGTAAATTTAAGTAGTTGAGAACTTTAAATTGGTTTTGAATTTTAGTGGAGTATACCTATGAAATATGTCCATTTTTATTATAGTCAAAATTATTTTTGTGAAAATCTATTTCTACTTGATTTTTTTTACATCTGGCAATATCATATACTTACTGATGTTCCATTTTACAATGTTCTTTCTCTGGCTATAAATTAGCAGTCTTTTTTGCTTTCAGTTCTTACTCTGGCTATAAATTAGCATTCTTTTTTGCTTTCAGTTTTTTTGTGTTGTTATCTTTTGTTTCATTCATATGGTGGAGAATGAAAGTTCAGCCTTTTAAGTTAATTTTTTCTCAGAAGATTCTTTCCAAACCATCTGTTTCCCAGGAATCTTCAGGCATATGTTTATGATTTCTCTAGTGAAAGGGGGTCTGCAAGGCCTGTAATATCTTGGTGCTAATTGTCACCATTTTATGCAATTCAGAAGACAGTGAGTATTTCTTATGGCCATAAGAATTTGAAGCTGTTTGAAAGCTGTTTGAGAGCACTGAAAAATTTTCTATCAACTGGTAGTCTGTACAGATACGAAATTATTATCTTTTGATGTACAAATGACAGATACTAATTTGTCTGTGTTTGTTGTTGTTTTCTTGGGTTTTGTTCTGACAGGGTGAGCAAGGAGATCTGGGAGAAACAGGTAACTCAGGAGAAACTGGTCTTCCAGGCCCACAGGTAACTAACAGAACTTCTGAATTGTTTTTATGTTAGTTATGGAGAAAATAAATTATCTGTCTTGGTGTTTTGTTTGTATTTTGGAAAGCTTTGTTAACTTCAACTAATGAATATTATGAGTAAGACTCCTCCTTGGCAAATCTTTCCTGTAAGCCTGAGGAATTAAATGTGACAAATCACATGGGTACAACTTCTAGTGAAATTAAAACAGGACTATGAGTAGCAAAAATAAGTAATTTAGCCAACCCATCTCCAACTTACATGATATTTTCAAGCAGATATCTTCAAAAGGAATTCATTAGAAATTGCTAACAATAAATACATAAAATCTATTGCATTGACAAAACCAGTGAGAAAAACTTTGTGTTTAAAAATTTGCTAGATGGAGTAATTTTGAAGAGAATTATCATGGTAGATTTATTACAGTAGCTTCTAGTTTAAAGATGCTCTTAGATACTCTAAAGATACTTTTAACTTTACATTTTAGGATGAAGAAAGCATGCCTAGTTAATAGGCTGCTTATACCTCTCTTGGTATCTTAGACACCTCAGTGGGTCTCTGAATCAGGCTGGCAGGCAGTGACCTTCTCTGCTGCTTCATACAGGCAAATCCTTAAAACCAAACAACCAGAAGTTTCATCTGTAAAATAAGGCTTGTTACACAGGCACTGGGATTCTGGTCATTGCAACAACATGATTATCATTGAAAGGCTGTCAACAATGAACTTTTTGTTTCAATGGTTTCTTTACATCAGGGCCCAAGAGGACCACAAGGGATCAGAGGACTTCCAGGACCACAAGGCATGCCAGGCCCTCTGGTTAGCTTTAAATAATATATTCCAGCTGTATCCATTAGGGCTTTTCATTCTCAGAGTTGACGTTGTTCTTATAAAGAGTTTGCAAAAAGCTTGTAAGAAGTAGAAATCGGGGGCTTTTCAGTGTAATACTTCAGGAAACTGATTTGCAGTCTCATGATAAAATAACAGCCTTGAAGATAAATTTAGGTGCACGAATAACAAGTGCTAGGATGTGATGAGATTGTAACCATAGAGGACTATCTGTTGAACTTCTCACTTTTGTGATGCAGTTGATTTTGGGGATTCTTGTTCTGGAATTACATCACTGTAACTCAGGATTGGAATGTCCTATGCTGTCAGCCTTGCTCATCTGTTTCAGTCAAGTAATGATGCTCATGCTTACATACCCAATTACATGTGTATCTGTGTAGATAGAAAATAACATTTATGTCATACTTCATAGCATTTTGAGAATTTTACAGTGGTTGTACAGATGACAGGAAATAAGTAGAATGATAGCTTGACCAGTATCTCTTACCTGTGGTCCTCCAAAGCCTAATATTTTTACTGATCCTGTAGTAATTTCAAGTGGCAATGAGTCCTTGAGTGTAGTGAACCCTTGATTTTTTCACTGTACACCTTTCAACTAATACTTCTTATTACAGGGTAGTCTGGGGATGCCTGGTTCACCTGGCTCTGTTGGAAAGTTAGGTGCAAGAGGAGCAAAGGTAAAGATTTTTAAAGTATCTAATTGCAGCAATCTAACAGCATAATTCATGCAAGAATCTGACCAAAGAAGCATGGACTAGCAAAGAGTTAGATCCGTGCTGTGAAACATGCAGAATGTTAGGTTTTTAAGATATTTTTAGCTTGCATGGCAAGACAAGTGTTGTGCTCAAGGTAATCTTACACATATCAGAGCTATACTAAGAAGTTTTTAGTGTTGTCATGACCATTGTTGTAATTGCTGTTGTGGTGCTGACCCTTGAGTCTGTTTTATGGTTCCTAGAATCTATCCAATCCATTGAAAGTACTCACCAGTGAATCATAGAATATCTCATCTTGGAAGGGATTCATGAGAATCATCAAGTCCAACTCCCTACTTCTTGCAGGACTAAACCATAAAGAGCATCATTCAGATGCTTCTTGAACTCTGACAGGCTTTGTGGCATGACCGCTTTTCTGAGGAGCCTGTTCCAGTGACCAACACTGGATCAGTGACTTCATCCTTAGGTGAAGAACTTTTTCCTAATGTCCAATCTAACCTTCCCAGTTCAAAGAATCATATCTGCCTATTTTAGCTTTGTTTTTCTACAGTCCAGTCCAAAGAACCTTGGACAGTTACGATGTTTATTTTAGAGGAATGCACATGTTGAGAACTGAATAAACATGTAGTTAAACAGAAAGGCTTATACTAGCAGGTTGTTCACATTAGTGTTCACTGTTATCCCTTACTTTCCTTTCATTTATGTATGTTGATATCTGAGATTTTATTTAGTAAAAATAATTCAGTTTAGGGTTGTTGCTTCTTTGAATCTAAAAATCACAAATAATACCATTCAGCTAAGCTTGTCCATCTCTTTGAAGGGTTGTAACATTCAGTGACAGGGAGGTATCAGAAGGTCAAAGTGCTGCCATGAAAAGAATCACTGTGTGAAAACATATATTAAAACAGTGAAAAAATTTGGGAAGATATATGAGAATTTACATCATACATTCTATTTTGTCAGTCTGATTTCATGCTGTTTAATATTAGCGTCTTTGTTAGAAGAATATTCAATTAGGCAGTGAAAACAAAAATAGAACTGAAGAAAAGAAACCCTGCAAGACAACTAAGAGCACAGTGCAGACAGCCTGCCTGAGAAATATCATTTGCTATCAACAGGTGCTTCAGGCTGGTAGAAATACAAAATATGCCCTGCTACCATTAATATAATTTTTTCCAAACCCCACTTTTTTTTTTTTCCCCACTGGTAATTCTTTATAACAATTGGAGTTTTATTGAACAACGCCTTTGCAGTTTAGCTGCATGAATGCTCAGCATATTCTGATTTGCCAAGTCCTTTCCAGTTCCACCACCAGGAATAGTCCATGAAACATGGTCTGTAATGGAATGCTTTGGCCCAGCTTCAAGTAATCTATAAAATGTATAGATGTATAGAATGCACACTTCAGTTTAATAGACAAGTTTGCATTTTGGAAAGAAGAACTCTCCTGAATGAGCCAAACTAATGGCTTTTGTGTTTTGATTGTAACAGGGTGAACCTGGTGACCCTGGAGAGAAGGGCTTAGTTGGGCCACCTGGACAGAGAGGCATTCCTGTGAGTCTTTCTGCCCTAATTCAGGACCCTTGTATTTTAATACCCACCCATCTGAATCAGTATTGTTCATTCCCTCCTATTTTCTCTATTTGATACAATTAAAATTATTTCACCTTTGTTTCTCAGTTTTCTTATGGACACCAGATTTCTTGTGGGCTAGAGAGAATATCTTTGCCCTCAACCTCTCTAGAATAGAGAAAGTATGATAAAGGTAGGGCACAGAGTGGAAAGGAACTATGATATCTATCCCTGTTTTCCCTCTACTGTTTTTGCCACCATTTGATAGTTACACTGTGTTTTGATAGCTTGTCCTACTTCATCATGAGGAGCTTGGGCACCTCATTTTAATGGGACATCTTTATTCCAAAATGAAATTGGATATAAACCTTATCCTCTACTGAAAGCTAACTCATAGTATATTCAACCTGCACAGGGCATGGATGGCAGAGATGCCTATGGTCCTGAAGGAAGCAAAGGAGCAAAGGTAAGTGCTTCAAGTCAGAGAGCCTCTCAGTCTCCATTCTACTGTGTCATCAAACAAAACCATCCATACTTGATTTAAAAGAACTGTAAGACATGCCAAGTGCACTTCTAAGGTTTGGTGAGAAGATATTCTTTTGAGGACCACTCACTCTTACTCTTTCCCTGATGTGTGTAAATATATGTGGGGGATTGTACTTCTGGAGTACACAATGCTTTCTTCCCACTTCAGCCTGCCTGACTGGACACTGTTACTAGCAAGTATTGGTGGGCCAGCCACTATGGGCTCTTTTAATTTTTCTTCTTTCAGAGGAGGGATTCCTTACCTACCAAGGTGGAGGTGATACTCTCCAAACATCCTCACTGTTTTAATGTGAGATATTCTTCCCTGGGCTCCTACACTCAGCAGTGATTGCTAAGAAATTCTTATCATTCCCTTCACAGACCTGAAAAAAAATGAAGTAATGAAATTTCTACTTCTTTAAAATTGTAGAATTCTGCTAAAATAAAAAGTATACAGAAAGTATGAGGTCAAAATCATGGCGCCAATGGATCACTCCACGAGCAAAATGGTCAGGATGTTGGAAACAGCTGCAGTTCTCCTTTAAAAGAGTTTACGCAGTATTACAATCCTAGTCCTACCTTGTTGCTTGTGAAACAGAAAGGATCCAGTTAATCTCACTGATAGACCCATCTGTTTCACTCTTCCTTTTTGTGGGAGAACCAGAGTGCTGCAGAAAGCTGCAGAAAAGATATGAAAGGCTTTCTAGGAGCCTCTCCAATTGATGAACTCCCTTTTCTTAAATGCTTTTTGGTAAAATGGCACTTGATAGTTCTTATTTTCCAATCTCTTTTCTTACCTTCTTAGCACTTTAACAATTTCCTTTCATAGGTTACACATATTTTATATGCAAAGGGACAAGGACATATATAAGTAGTGTGAATTATGATGTTCAGGAAATATACAGTTCACTTCTGATTGGTTTTTGTGAAAGTTTCTGTATTTCTCCTGAGTGAACAAATAACACACTAGAAACTAAAGTAACTGAAAATAGTTGATGAATTTACTTCTGGTAAGCTAAGAAAATATTATGGTATCATTGTTTAGTCTGGGTGTTACAAAATTTTGAAACTACATTCAAACACTGAGTTCTGAATGTTCTACTTTATTCATAATTGCTACACATGAATTCCTCTGCATTTTATTAGGAGGCATGAATAAGTTTTGATAAAACACTTACTTGAGAAATGGAATATTCTTGAAAATTTAGAAACTGAAGGAAAGTCTTAACATGCACTTCCTTTAGAGGAGCAAGGTATTAATCGAAAATGGTGTCATGCGAAATCAGAGTAGCAGCCACTATTACTCAGATTAGTTGTAAAGCTGAGGATAGTTTTGAAATTGTTGTTGGTTTAAAGACATCAAACACTAAGCATATCACAAAGTTCTAGATTCTTATGAAGTCTTTGTCCTTACTTTTCATAGGGAGAACCTGGATTCGTAGGATATCCTGGTCCAGAGGTATGACTAAATGGGCATTCTATTTGTGTTGTTTTACATTATTCTTATTTGGAAGACGTTACCTATGTTTCTGTCTGTCTTTTCCTTTCCAATAAATTCTGGATTTCATTAATTTTCAGGGAGAAGGAGGAGATCAGGGCATTCCAGGAGCTGAAGGACCCAAAGGAATTAGGGGTAGAAGAGTAAGAATGATAAATCTGCTAACTCTGTGAGGGTTCTAAAAGTAAAACACTTACACCCAAAGTGTTTTCTTACCAAAAGTTTTTAAATAGTTTAACACTCAGATCTTTTATTGCCTTAATTTGGGCAAGAGGTCTTGAGAGATTGCAGGTCTAAATCTTCAGAAATTTTAGTTGCTAATACTTAAGAGTGGTAGTCTATCTTTACGAAAATGCAGGATCCAACTCACAGTATCATTACAGAGTTTATTTGCCTGATGAAATTTGGTACCAATGCATGCAATTATAAAGAATAAAACTTGTATTTCCATTTTTAGGGTAATGCTGGCACACCAGGTTCCGTGGGAGATCCAGGTGACCAAGGGCCATCAGGACCTATGGTAATTTTATTTTTTATTTTAAAAAAATTAACACTTTTCTTTTAAAAAAAATCACCCTTAAATTGCTCTTAAACTTGCTATTAGATTAATGGAGTATGTAATAGTGTTTCATGTGGTAAACTGTGCTTAATCACCCTGGCAGCTGCACAGAGTTATGTCTTGCCTATGGATGTGTGTGCACAGGAGCACCTGCTGCTGGAAATGGAATTGCAGCAATACAATGCCAGCCAGAATTTCTTTCACAGTATTTGGTATTGTCTTTAGGCTGCGTACATATCTAATTAAAAAAATAGAGAATACTGAAATGTAGAACTGAATAGATCTGCTGAAAGCCAGTGCATTATTTTTAATTTAAAAAGAAAAGCCATTTAAAATCAAACTTGAAGTTGCAGCCACTTATTTAAAGTTTAAATTGACTGTAATCTGTTAATCCATAATACAAGTAGATGTCTTGATGTACTTTTCCAGTACCTGTGTTCTGCATTTTATACAACAAAATATTTTATTCTCTATCTAAGCAGGTGAAAGGATTGTTTATTTCACTAGGATTTAGGACTAACCCTTTAGGTAGTTAGGAAAATCTCTGTGTCTATCTTTATCCTGTGGCAATTCTGAAAAACAGCTCCACAGTGACCAGAAAAAATCCCTACTGTTAATTATTTTCTTGTTAAACTTTCTTAAGCTTACTCTTTCAGTTTAAATGTGGAATATTATTGGTAACATTATCTTTACCTATATAACACAGGATGCCCACAGGATGTGTGCAACTTGGAAAACATTTTTTTCCCTTCTCATTACACTGTGTTGTTTAATGAATGTGCCTGTTCCAATTTGTTCTATGATGCTGGGCACAAGAGTGGCTAAGAGTGCCAGCTGGAGTACATTGCCCTCTCTGCTGCTTGGCCACTCACAAAATTTACAGATAGAAAGATCTTGTGAGTTGATGAGCCACAGCTTTAGGCTTTGCCAGTCTGTGCTTCAAGAAGTCTTCAGAGATATTTCAAGTTCAAGATCTCCTCTTTGAGTGTAGAAATTAGCGTAGAGCTTGGGATGTATGGACTTGGTGGGATTGTTGCTGTAGCAGTGCATCAGTGAAATGAGAAAGTGGGAACCCTGTAAGAAGTGGAAAAGACAGAAATGCAGGAAGAGATAGAGGTATTAGGCAGGGCCAGCCAACACAAGCTTGTTT
The DNA here is from genome assembly GCA_034509425.1 of Eopsaltria australis. NCBI lineage: Eukaryota > Metazoa > Chordata > Aves > Passeriformes > Petroicidae > Eopsaltria > Eopsaltria australis. The sequence continues at coordinate 4,330,978 of JAVTVJ010000105.1, forward strand.
TACTCATCCTTGGTGGTTTGATTTTCTGTATGTATCAAGTCTGCACAGCTCAGTCATCACCACTGAGCTGCTGCAAGCAGCATTCATTAGGATTCAAGCAATTCACAACTAACTCTTGCTGAACAGTACCAAAGAAGAACATGGACCAGCTGGGAAACATAAGAAGAAAAAGCATGGAATGGCTGTGCTGGTGCTAGCAGCAAGACAGCAGAGGAGGTGAGGAAGGTAGCTCAGGCAGGAGATGGAGGAATACAAGGTTAATTGGAAGGGGGAAGAACAAATATGGAGACAGGGCTGTAATTGGAGACGTAAGGAAGTATATAATTTTGTTAAACTGGAGTGTTATGGTAGAGAGAGGGTGACGAAAAGAAGTGGGATGTGGAGTTCAAATTTTTCTGCTGTATCTCACTGCAGCTCCCTGGGAGTAAGGGAAAATTTTCAGTAGTCTTCTTATGCATCTGAAATGCACACATGACGAATACTCTCAAGCTCCCTTGAAAATTAGTTATTTTCCCTGCATTTTATTCCTGTTGTGGAGATTAAACAATACTTTTATTTTGAAAAAGAAGATGCTTGGAGTGCTGTCATTTTTCCAGAGCTCCCAAGGAGAAGGTTGCACAGTAGGCAAAGCTGTCATGATGTGTGTATGGTCTGCAGGGTCTTTCAAGGTAGAACTGTTGGGATTGTACTGTGCAATAGGAGAGGGAAAGCTTGTCACAACACCAGATGTTGGAAAATATGTGAAGTGCAAATAACAGAATCATAGCACAGAAACTGCTGTTTATAAAGGAACCCAATTCTGAATTATACTGCTCCTCAAGGGCAATAAGTATTGAACATTTAAAAACCACTCAGGAAAACAGACTGAGAAATAAATCTGACAAGTAGCCTGCAACTCCAAGCAGGTCCACAGAAGTCTATGCTGGGAACTGCAGTCTCATAATATTTCAAATTCATAAATGGTTGTTGGGAAACAGTGTTTGCCTGCATTTTCTTTGGGCTACAGTGTAATACATGGAAATACATTATCAGAGTCTGATTTTTTGGACCTATGTTTAATTTGTTTCAGGGTGCCAAGGGACCAGCGGGCACCATTTTAATGGAGGTAAGTAACCACCTTACAGATAACTGTATACTGCATGGAATTAGCTGGTTTAGTCTTCCATTTATAATCACTGACAGCAATGAACACAATTAGCTGACATAAAAGAGTACCTTTTCCATGTGCTTGTCAGAGTGTGCAGTAGGTACTTCCATTCTGCAAGCAACCAAGGAATGAGAAACAATTATGCATGTGGATTAACACCATGTCCAAACTTTTACAAACTGCTGGACTACTAATATTCATTTATCTGTTTCTTCACTCATATCAGTTTACACACCAGCTCATGTTAGGGTTACTTCTTCCCTCTTGTAAAGGAAGGCGTTTTTCCAGCAATAGTTATTTTCACTGAGAATAGAAGTGCAGGATTTCTTAAAAGTCCTAATCCCTTGTAAAATGAACACTTTTGAGTAAAGGCTTCATTAATCCTTGCATGGATGACTACCTGCAGGCAGTACTATTGCAGGTGTGTTCTATGTCCAGAGGGCATCCTCTCCTCCTTCATGGACCTCTCACTTCCTATGCATCACTATTGGAATGCCCACTGTTTATGGAAGTGCCATTGACTGTCACATTGGTGACATCTTAGATCAGTTTATTACACAAAATAAGGAATGGATGGCACTCATTCATAAAGAATGGAATGTTTTCTTTATACTTCAGAACACCATTAAATGCCAACAGACCTTGTCTAAAAAATGTGCCTAGTTTCTGCAGCAAGGGGAGAGAGTCCCTGTACTATCTGTTATAAAAAGGAACTGGATTCTATGATTCTGGATGTATTGTAATGAAAGTTATTTTAGGAGATGGGATACAACCTTCAGCTCAAACCAATAGTAAGATTCCCAGTCTAGGATGGTCTGGGATTTGCCATTAATTCCTTTTTATATTTTGAACTTACAGCCTTGTGAACTTGTGAATTTTACCCGCAAAAACTGTCGTAAGTGGGCAACACCTTCTTTTACCTCTGATTCCACCAAGTCACACTTCTTAAAAAGAATAGCCTTCATTGGAAATCCTATAAACTGGTAGTTTGCATCTGTTCAGTTTGCCTGGTAGTTGCTAGTTATGAGGGGGTTTCAGCAGGTGTATGAAGCAGACTTATGCTTTTTGCTCCTTTTTCTTATCTATTTATTACAGAAACTATAGCAAACAGCCCTTTTCCTCATTAATGATTAAATGAACCTTTGGCAATGTGCCAACACCCTTTGGGGAGTTCCCTGAGAAAAGACTGCTTTTGTATATCAGTTGTCCTCCAGATTAGGTGTGTTCATCCTCAGACATGTGTGCTCAGCAGAAACCAGGACAGTTCTAAAAATTCTTTTCCAGTAAAATTGCACTGTTTCAAGTGTTTGATTGTAAAAGAGGAATGTGATCTTGCACTGACAGACTCTGTCAGTTGACTGAACTTTGAGTCAGGCTATTTATTGAAAGCAAGCAAATGTGTCACTATTTTGATGTGTATGAGTCCAAAATAATTTAATTGCTCTTCCTTTCTTCCTTCCAGCATGCTCATCAGGTAAGCCTATCTGATCTCTGCACATCCATTCTTTTATAGACTTGAAGAAAAAACTAATAATGTTTGAGTTCTGGAGAGGTTCTCACACAACTTTTCTGCTTTGATATACAGACAAATGTCCAGCTTATCTGACTGAAGTGGTTTTTGCCTTGGATATGTCTGACGATGTTACACCAGCTGTATTTGAAAGGATGAGGAACATTGTTATGTTATTGCTGAAGACCATTAAGATCAGTGAAAGCAATTGCCCAACAGGCGCTCGTGTCTCTGTTATTTCTTTCAATACCAACATGCACTACCTCATCCGATTCTCAGAATTCCAAAAAAGCAACTTGCTGCTGCAAGCAGTCCAGACAATCCCGCTGGAAAGATCCAGTGGAAAACGAAACATTGGGGCAGCCATGAGATTTGTTGCAAGAAACGTCTTCAAACGTGTTCGTCAGGGCATCCTCACAAGAAAAGTTGCCCTGTTTTTTGCCAATGGTCCATCGCAGGATGATGTTGCCATCAGCACGGCTGTGCTTGAGTTGAGTGCCTTGGATATCACTCCAGTGGTTATTGCCTTCAGTGAAGTGCCAAATGTCAGACGTGCCTTCTCTGTAAGTAGACAGCTTGTTGAAAACTGCATCAGTCACCCACTTGCTGAGTATCTGCTAAGACTTGAGTGAATCCTGTTCTCAAGCTTAAATTCTACAGTAACTGTCCAATCCCATATTAGAAAGGGCTACATTAAACATTACTACTTTAACAAAGAAACAGTGATTCACTTGACCATGGTGATCACCATCTGACCTCTTTCTGAACATGAATTATTAATCACTTATGCTTTGAGGGCAAATCAGAGAATTTCCATAACATTTTGTTAATAACTATTTAACTAAGAAAATGTGGCCCCTAGTTTCTAGAAAAATTAGTAGGAGGCTTCAAGCACACTAGTTTTTTTCAAAAGAAAATTAAATTAGTAAAGCCCATTTTGATGCCTTTATTGCGATATGTGCAGGAGAAAATTATGTGATTTTGTTTTACAATATGACTTTATCTAAGAGATAGCAAACAAAAACAAACAGTCCATTTTACAAGGAAAAAGGAAAAGGAAAGCAATTCTATATTTATTTAAGGTTCCATAGTATAAAGTGCATGTTCTCTGTCTTTTCAATTTATTTTAATATCATGTGTGCTCAGTTTTAACTTTTTCAAACTAAAATTCTTTCCAGCTGCTGTTTCCTAAAAATTGTCCTTCTGAAAGGAAATATGTTCACTTGTACATGATAAAAAGTGCAAAACTTGGATTTTAAGTTCTGATCTAGTGACATCTAAGTCAGTCCTTTATTATTTGTATTTTGTTTATTCTCATGCAATCTCATAATTGTTAGTTGATTCATGTATTTTTCTGGCTGAATCATAATTCAGCAGAATAAAAAATTTCTGCTGACCTATGAGAAAGAAGCTTATGGTTTATTTCCTGGGTTATTCCACAACAGCAAGAATCAGTATTTTCATTACTTAGTATAAGCAGATTACAACTCTGTATGGATGTGATGACATCTGCTGACTTTACATAAATCAGTCTTCAGAGTAGAAAAGTTTAAAAGAGTTGCTTAGCAGGGGGAAAGGCAAGAAATTCACTCTCCAGCACTCCTTTAAGTTTACAATGCTGGCAAGGCAACCAACCTCACCACCACCCCCAAGTAAATACAACTTCTCTTTTTCTTTTAGATGGACTTCTGCCCTTGTGGTTGAGAGATGATGTAATCTTTATGATCCTACAAGTCTGTAGCCACAGATACTTACTGGCTTTACTTTGCTTTAAGAGCTTCAGTTTAGAGATCACTTGCACAGTCATTGCCAATTCTAATTCCTTTCAAGAGTTCTATCTGTAACATCCTTTCCAGATGCTAATCAGAATTTATTTGTGTAGTGTATAACATAAAAAGCCAAAGTTTAATGCAAAGAAGTAATAATGCTTTGCTTACCATTATTGCTTATCTGTATATGTTAATTTCGTGTAATACTATGGTATTTTAGAGCCATTTTTATTTATCTTAGTCCACAAGGAAATGCTTTTCCATTGGAACACATTTGGATGGGGTTGGGTGGTGGTCAGTGAAATTCTAGAATGTTGGAGTTTCTTCAGAGTTCCTCAAGCATTTCTGTGGTCAAATCTTCCACTGTGAAGATTCTTCCATTGTCTTTCTTCAGATGATCACAGGAAACACATAGGTTGTTCTCAGGATAGAACTTTCTAATGCTAGAATTTTTTCTCCTAAGAAATCATCTTCACTCTTTGTTCCAGAAAGAGCTGAGATATCCTGCCCTTTTCTCTGAGGAAAAATAGCACCCTAATAAGAAAAGAAAAAAGGGATAATCTTTCCCTGGCAGGAAAAAAAAAAGAAAAAAGAGAAAATCTTAATATATTTTGCCTGTCTTCTTAATGTTACTTTTTGTCTGCTTTAAAATACAGATTGATGACACTAGAAGTTTTCAATTATTTGTTTGGGAAAGACAACAAGATGAAAATTTGGAGGGCATCATATATTGTTCACTTTGCTTTGGTAAGACATTTTGCAAATTGCATCTGTTGTATTGGTCTGCTTACCATTTCAATAACAAATTCTATAGCTTTTATTTTGCAATGTGGTGGTGAGGAATTTTTATGGTATACCTTAAACACCTCTGGGCTGGAGTATAAAAAAAAAATATTAATGAACAATGCATTGGTCAGAATCCTACTGCCATAAATGGTTCTACAAACAGTTTGCAGAGACATGTTAAGAACTGTGTGGTTGGTTGCATGGAGCAACTCAGCCCAGCTCTGTGGCCCATAGGGATGTCTGAGTGTTCCCATTCCAGGATGGCTACAAGACAGAGCTGTGGCTGTTTCTTACCATCACCAAGAGAAACTTCACTCCTTTACAGTGGAAACTTTACTCCCTTTTCTGTCTGTGACATTCCATCTCCCAGCCAGTTGAACCCTTTCTGCAACTGGGCCTTCTTGCCCTCTGTGACAGATCATTTTGTGGTTACTGAATACCACTGCTGAGGAGTTACAATTTTAACTTCCTCTTTAGTGGATGGTAAGAATTAGAATCTCAAAACCACAAAAACTGTTTAATTAATTTCTGTCTCAGCCATGTGAAATGAATTACTATGTTTAGCATTTCCTTTTTAATAGAAATGCACTTAAAATAGCAATATGATTTTAGGAAACCAAGGTCATTTGCTGTAAATTCTACACTGTGAGAGAAGGAGAAGCTACTAAATGATAATATGTCAAAATGTTGAACAGTGATCTGAGATGAAAAAATAGATCTTGATTCTGTGTCCTTTACAGTGTTTAAATTTCAACAGAAGAAAATTTCTCCAGGGAATTGTTATCTATGAAATTTTACCTTATGAACACTTTTCTGCTCTCATGCATGAATAATTTCCCATGGTATCTCAAAATCTTCTTTAGCAAGACTTATCTGTTGTTCCTTATTAGAGCAAAAAGATTTCAAGCTCCCAAATTGGTTAGGGTTTTTGTTTTGTTTTGTTTTGTTCGTGTGTTTGTTTTGTTTTGCTTTTTTTTTTTTTTTTTGGTTGGTTGTTTTTTAGATCAAAGTTTAAGAAAAACAAAAAGATTTTGTTGTAAGTTGACCCTGTCTGGATGCCAGGCACCCATCAAAGCCTCTGTGTCACTCTCCTCCACAGCTGGGCAGGGGATAGAAAGTACAATGAAGGGTTGATGAGATAAGGACAGAGAGAGATCACTCATCAAATACTGCCATGGGCAAAACAAGCTTGAATTAGAAATATTAATTGAATTTATTACTAAATAAATCAGAGCAGGATAATGAAAAGTAAAATTAGACCTTAAAATCACCCCTCCCTCCTCCTCAGCTCTACCATCTCCCCAACAGCGGCACATGGAGATGGAGAATGGGGGTTATGGTCAGTTCACATGGCTTCTGCCACTGCTCAGGGAAAGCATGGGGTCCCTCCCGTGGGAGATAGTCCTTCATGAACTTCTCCAACAGGAGTCCATCCCACGAGTAACAGTTCTCTGCAAACTGCTGCAATGTGAGTTGATCCCACAGGCAACAGTCCTCCCCAAATTGCTGCAGCATGAGCACTCTTCCATGGGGTGCAGTCCTTCAGGCACAAGGTCTCAAGTCTTGCCAGAAAACCTGCTCCAGCCTGGGCTCCTCTCCCCATGGGTCTACAGGTACCTGCCAGGAGCCTGTTCCAGCACGGGCCTCCCATAGGTTCACAGCCTCTTCTCAGGCATCCGCCTGCTCTAGCGTGGGATTCATACACAGACTGCAGTCAGATCTCTGTATCCCCATGGATCTCCATGGACTGCAGGGGCACAGCTGCCTCACCATGGTCTTCACCACAGGCTGCAGGGGAATCTCTGCTCCAATACTTGGAACACCTTCTCCCCTCCTTCTCTGCTAACCTTAGTCTCTGCATGGTTGTTTCTCTCACATATTTTCACTCTGCTTTTCTCTGGCCACAATTAAATCTGCACAATAACTTTTTTCATCTTCTTCTTCTTAAATATGTTGTCACAGAGGCATGTCTACCATTTCTAATTGGCCTTGGCCAATGGGGTGTCTCTCTTGGAGATAGCTGGCATTGGCTCTGCTGGAGGTGGAGGAAGCTTCCATCAGTTTTTTACAGAAGCCACCCCTGTAGTGCCCCCCGGTACCAAAACCTGGCCACACAAACCTAATACAGATCTACAGGACTGTGTGAAATTTTTATAAATCACTGCTTTTGTTGTATTGTTAAGTAGTTCACTGCCTATTGGCTCTTCCTCTCTAGATAAATGCAATCCAAGAACCAACTGTGAGGTGCCTTTTTCTCCCCTGGTTCAGATGGATATGGATATCACTTACATCATGGACAGCTCTCGTGGCATTAGCAGTGAAGAGTTTCAGAGAGCCAAAGACTTTGTGAGCAACATGCTGGATCAGTTTGTCGTTTCCTCACAGCCAGACGAATCATATGGAGGCATCAGAGTGGCACTGGTGCAGCAGGCTCCCAGGGGCTTCCTGCCTGACAGAAACCAGACTCCTGTGGCCTTGGAGTTTGATCTAGTCACATATAACAATACAGATTTGATGAAGAAACACATCCAAGAGTCTGTTCACCAACTGGAAGGGCCATCAGCCATTGCTTCTGCTCTACAGTGGACGGTCGAAAATGTATTCTTTAAGGCACCCAGGCAAAGGAGGCACAGGGTCATCTTTACAATAGTCGGAAGCAAAACAAGCACGTGGGACAGAGAAAGGCTGAGAGAGATTTCACTCGGAGCCAAGTGCCAAGGATTCACCTTGTTCACTCTTGCACTTGGCAGCGATGTGAGCAATGATCAGCTGATGGAGCTGTCCAGCTCCCCCACAGACCAGCACTCACTGACACTGGGTAGGGTTTCCGCACCGGAGATGGTGTATGCTCAGAGGTTTAGCCGGGCATTCCTAAATCTGCTACAACGTAAGTATCACACAGTGGCATATGCTTAAGTTATGGAAAAAAGACAAATGCTGTGCAGAAAAAGGTAGTCAGTATATATGTGCTATCATTCAGTTCCTGATCATAACTTACATGATTAGTTTACCACAGATGCTGGACATCAATGAAAGTGCCAGTAATGACAGAACAGCATTCTATTCTAGTCTTAAGTAGTCTTTTTTCCCTTAAGTTTTTATTTAATGTGTGGCTTTATGTACTCCACTTTTACTAAAGACAGACTATTCTTTGGCTAAGAGAACACTGGCATATTCCTGATTTAGGCCCACATTTCTCCTCAGACCATTGGCGAGTCCTGATTTACTGAGCTGTTTCTGACTATTTAGGCTTTGGGACAGGTACAAGATAAATATTTAGCACATTTGACCCTAACTTCTCTATAGAGCAGGGAGAGGACTTACTTTTCAAGGCACATTCATGAAGATTAGCAGGTCTTAGATGGTTTGACATGGAAACAAGAGAATGTCAAAAAGGAAATTTCCACTTATTTAAAATCCTTATCAGAAGCATATGATTGGAGATGTCAAAGTTTCTATAGAAGGCTAAATAGTGTATTACAGAGCAAGAGAAAAGTATAAAAGATTGGTTCAGGAGTCATTCTCATCTATCTGATCTCTAATAATAGTTTTCATTTTTCTGGGCATGGTGTCAGTCACTCTGGATATAGTGTGTTACTTATTGAAAGATGCAAATTCCAGTTCACAAGAACAGCCATGTAGTGTTTTTTATTAACCATACTGGGTTTTCAGGGACTTCAAATCTCACCCCTGCTACCTGTGTGTTCTTACAGAAGAAATGAACAGTTATCCTTCACCTGAACTTCAAGAAGAGTGTGAAAACTTAGATCGAGGAGATATACAACAGGAAGCACCCATGACTGAAAGGTTGGAAATTGCCTATTTAACTCTTTCAGTGTGTACCTCTCAGTGTAAGATTTCTCCCTTTGGGTTAGTAGTTACATTCAAAGTAGTTATAACAGAAACGGCATCAGGGCCTAGAGCTTTTCATGTTTTTCAGAATGAATTAACCAGATGTGTTTTTCAAGGTCATATTGGTACTTAAAGATTTTTTTTCCTCCCCCCTCTCCTTGGAAGGATACCTTTTCCTGGGATGGCTGAAAATGGTTCCCATCAAGTTTTAGAAGACATGGAAAAAAATGAAAGTAGAGTCATGAAGAGTATGAAAGAGAACACCAAAGAACCTGTATACACAATGCCAGAAATGAGAGATGATTATGAGGAGAATGAGTATTTCACAGAGGAAGAAGCTAAAAGGGAAAAGCCTCAAGAGTGTAGAAAATCTCAGGAGAAGAGCAAGAAAAACTTAGAGACAACAGTAGAAACAGGAGGTGCCTGTAATGATTATGGTATGATTCTAGAATATGAAAATCTTTTTTAATTCAGGAAAAAAACTAAATTGTGAAGGACTCAGTTGAATATTTTTACAAGATGAACAATTACCAATTACATTTTTCCAAAGCTTTTTGTCACCATATGTTAATATTCAGTCCAAATCTATACAGTAGTTAAAGCCTGAACTACAGGTGTCATTATAACTTCAGTTTTTATTTATAACTTTCTGTAATAATATCATGTAAAGTTATAATCCCCCTTACTAAAATAGTCGATCATTTAAAAATCCCCGTGTTGCACTGTAATTAGTGAGTTACTCCTGCTTGTAATTTAGCTCAACATGGAGGAACTAAATATATCTCTGCTACAGTCTGTTCCTGTAGGAAGAACAGGATCCATCATCAGAGGTATCAAAATATATATATTCTTAATCTTTTTAACTTTGCTTCCTTATGATGCATTTTTTATTGCAGGTTTGCCATTAGATATAGGCATGGGAAGCTGATCGTAAGATTAATTTTCACCAATGTTCTTTTAACACTACTGAATGTTTTTATTGTTAAAATTACAATTAGAGAGAATTTATGTGAAAATAAATGAAAAGGTGTCTGCATAGTTTTGGGTGTGGTAGCTCATTTCTACAGCTGTTATCCATTTTTTTTTCATCCCTCTCCACTCAAGAATTGTTCTGCAAATCTCTGGTAGCCTCATTCATGATGAGAGAGGATTAGTAACAGGAAAATATGTTACTATTTATACTTTACAAATAAAATAAAATATAAAATAAAATAAAATAAAAATTTCCTTTGAGGAAGTAGTCATGGTCACTGCACTTAAGTCAGAAATGACCTAAGTCACTTATAAGAGATGTTTGAACTACCTTCCCCAATCCTGTGTTGTAATTAGTGACCCAATAGTTTACTTCTAAAAACATGTAGTCCAGAACTTGCCTTTTGAGAGACATACTTTGTGCTCATCTCTTGCTTGAGATTGTTGCTTTTCAGTTGATTAGGAGAAGGTTATGTCATTTAAAATCTTTAAGTTGTATCCGTATGTTTCTTTATTTCTCAGTTCTTCCTCTTTAATATTGTACTGACACCACAGTCTAGAGCTGCCTTCCTGTCTTCTTTTGAGTAACTCGGAATTTACATTGGTGAAAGATGATTAGATCTGTTCTTACTGAATACCAGATTGCTACAAAGTATGCTTCTCTCACCTACATTGCTAATTTATGCAATTTGAATCTGTAATACTCTTGGATTTGGCTAGGAGACTACCATGGATACTTTAACAACCTATGTATATTAATTTAGGAAATTTTATTGATAGATGCTAGTATAAGAATATAATAAAGAAGAATAAAGAAGAGGGGAATGATTAAAAAGTTTATTCTCCTAGTTTATCTCCCTATGGACCAGGTTGAGTTATTTTAGAATAATTTTCAATAAAAATTTTATGTTAGAAAACTAAACACGTTTTAGCATTCCTTCTGTTTATGGCAATGAAAATCTTATTGTTTCAGACATTCTTTCTGTGTAAAGCAATAATGAAAAGAGGGTCTTCATGCTGGCACTGTGGGGTTCTAGATGAATACTTAGTCAATCTTTGTAAGACCTTGAACATTGGCTACTTCTTTTGTCTGGCAGGCTGCACTGAACGTTACTTGCCCCTGAATTTACAAAGCTGAGAAGGGTGGAATTCTCTTTCATTAAATCTGTCTCTTATTTCCCTTTTCCAGATGCATGTGACCTTGTTCAAGATAGCGGAGAATGTCAGAATTACATTTTGAAGTGGTACTACGACAAAGAGCAGAAAATGTGTGGTCAGTTCTGGTATGGGGGCTGTGGAGGCAATAAAAATAGATTTGAAACACAAGAAGAATGTGGATTCTTGTGTATAAAGTCTTCCTAGTGCAGAGACACTTAAATTACTTTAATTCTTGAGTTAGACTATCAGGTTGATGTAGAAAAGACATTTAAAGAGGAAGCTTTACATAGCCACTCGGCTCCCATATTTCAGTTGAAAGAAATACTTGATTATAAAGTGATTATCTAGTAACATAATTGTGAAAATAAAATTTACGCTATTTCTCCATTGATCTAATGTGTTGAATATTGAGAAACTCTTGCTAGCCAACAGTGCATTGTTTAAAAGGTGTAAAAGTTTTGAAAATAGAATTTCTTCCATAAATACCAAAATGTGCACTTTCTGAGTACACTGCATAAAATAAAGCAGTGCCTCAGAGATTTATATAAAATAATATCAGATGCAAGACACTGACATCAAAATGTTTTGATGTGTTTTCTTACATTTATCCTGCTTATAGAAAATAACAGAAAGCATTTAGATCTCAAATGACAGAATTCCTAGAACTTAATTCACTTAAAGGATTTGAAAGATTTATTGCCATAGAGTCATTCTTGGCTTCTTTTTTTTTTTTTCTGAATAATCCAACATGTGAATAAAATCCATAATTCTCAAATGTTTTACTTCTGCTGTTGGTTCTTGAAACAGGTGTAAGCATATTCTCATGGTGTGGCTTCCCACTGGTAAATAAGTATTGGTTCCTCTTCCTTGTTAGCAAATGTTAGACAAGTGCTTTTATTTTAGAACATTAGATTTTCATGGTTGTTGTTGAGTGAAAGAAAAAGTCCTGAGGACATCTGATTGAGGATAGTAAATGCAGTGCCCTGCAGAAGGGTAGGACTTAGCTGAACTTTTGTATTCTGATGACTTACCTAACTCTATTGTTGCCCATTTTATGGCTGTAGAAGTCAAGGTGCACTTAACTTAGTCACCACAAGCTGTTCTGCAGAGGTGGCTATACTCACCTGGCATTTTGTTTTTCTCTGGAGTACATTGGTGATAGTACTGTGAGGGGCAATACAGCAGAAAATGTTTTTGAGAAAGGGAAGAAAATCCTTTTGAAAGCCATAAAACAGAGTGAAGGGACCTGCACATGAGATCCAGAGTTTAGGTGCTTCTCCTGGTATCCTGATTACCCATGTTGGATTGGATGTTCTAAGGGAGGCTTTCCTCTGCACATCATGCAACTAATGCTACATGGAGTAAGTCACACTGCTCACATAATGAGCTCAAATAAGAAACCCCTGCCATCCAGGAATCTTGGAAGTGATCATGGGCTGGCCAGAAAGCAAAGATTTTGAAATGTCACCTGAGGAGGAGGTAGCACATGCTGAAAATGCTCCACTATATAATAAGTTAGCAGAATGCAAAAAGAAATATGCCTTGTTTACTGCTGGATTCTGCCATCCTGTGGGAAGGCATCAGATATGGAAAACCACTGTATGGAGTCCCCTACTACAAGTCACAGAAACTGATAAAGGAGAAGGTGAATCGAGTCAATTTGCAGAGGTCAAGGCCATCCAGTTGGCTTTAGGTGCTGTTGAATAGGAAAAGTGGTCAACACTTTATACTGATTCCTGGATGCTGGCAGGTGCCCTGTGGGCCTGGCTGCAGCAATGGAAGCAGAATAACTGGCACCATAGGGCTAAGCCCATCTGGGCTGCCACATTGTGGCAAAATATTGATGCCTCTGTGGAGAATCTGCTTGTGCAGGTACATCATGTAGATGCTTATGTACCCAAGAGCCAGGCCACTGAAGAACATAACAGCTGCCAAGACTGAGGTGGATTTGGATTGGCAATGTAAGCATGAATTATTACTACTTCAGTGGGTCCATGACACCTCAGGACATCAAGGAAGAAATGTAGCATATAGGAGGGCTCATGACTGAGGAGTGGACTTAACCATAGATATTATCCATGGATGTGAAAAATGCACTACAGTTAAGCAAGCCAGGCTTTTAAAACTTCTTTGGTACAGAGGATAATGACTAAAATATAAGCATGGGGATACCTGGCAGTTTGACTATATCACACTCCCCCAAACCTGTGATGGCAAGAGCCGTGTGCTTAAAATGGTGGCAGTAAACACCAGATGGTTGGAAACATACCCTGTGTCCCACACCACTGCCCAGGATACCATCCTGGGGCCTTGAAAAGCAAGTCTTATGGGACTGAGTACTCCAGAAAGAAATGAATCATTGGAACTCATTTCCTAAACAATCTTGTAGATACTTGGGCCAAAGAACATGGCATCTCAGTAGGTGTATCACATTCCCTATCATGCACCAGCCTCTGGAAAAATTAAACAGTGTAATGGACGGTTAAAGACTATACTGAAAGCAATGGGTGGTGGAACCTTCAAAACACTGGCATTTAGCATTTAGTGAAGGCCACCTGGTTAGTGAACACTAGGGAATCTGCCAGTCAGGCTGGCCCTGACCAGTCAAAAATTTATGTACAGTAGAAGGGGATAGAATTCCTGTAGCGCAAATAAAAATGTGCTGAGGAAAACTATCTGGGTTATTCCTACCTCAGGCAAAGACAAACCCATTCTACACAAGTCCCAGCAGCTAGAAAGGACTGCCATGGTTTAACCCCAGCCAAGCAGCTAAGCCCCATGCAGCCAAGGAAGAGAATTAGGAAAGTAAAAGGGAGAAAACTCAAGGGCTGGGACAAAGGCAGTTAATAGGTAAAGCAAAAGCCATCCACGCAAGGAAAGCAAAACGAATTAATTCACCACTTCGAATGGGCAGGCAGGTGTTCAGCCTTCCTCAGGAAGGCAGAGTTACCTCATGTGTAATGGTTACTTGGGAAGATAAATGGCATCACTCTGAACACCTCCCTTTTTGTTCTTCCCCAGCTTTACATGCTGAGCATGTTGCCATGTGGTATAGAATATCCCTTGGATCAGTGGGGGTTGGCTGTCCCAGCTGTGTCCCCTCCCAAACTGTTGTGCCTCTCCAGCTTTCTTGATGGCACGGTGGGGTGAGAAACAGAAAAGGCCTTGACTCTGTACAAGCACTGCTCTACAATAATCAAAACATCCCTGAATTATCAACACTGTTTTCATCACAAACCCAAAACAGACCTCCATACCAGCTATTGTGAAGAAAATCAGCTTTACCCCAGCCAAGAAACACCATCACATTCTCCAACCCTACAGGTGGTGGATTGACCATGGCTGGACACAAGGTGATCACCAAAGCCAGTCTTCATATTCTTTCCCTGCTCCAGTGTGGAGTCCCTCCCACAGGGTGCAGTCCTTTGGGAAGAGGCTGCTCCAGCATAGGACTCCTACAGAGTCACCAGGCCTGCCAGCAAATCTGCTCCAACATGGACCCTTCTTTCCAAGGCACCAACTTTCTAGATGTTCATATTTTGGTCTATTTCTAGATAGACCTCTATAGAGGTGCCCTTTTACTAGCCCTACATAAAACTGCACTTCTGTAGATGGATTATATTATAGTTGTCATAAGCTGTTCTTGCCTGTCTCACCTCTTCCCCTCAACTAGGCCAAATGTCTGAGCAAAACTTGAGTTACCATGGAAATCTGGTAGCAGTCTTTGACAGAGTTTTGTAAAGGCTGATAATTTCCTGCCTGGATAGCCGTAGTCCAGATCTCTCTCTGGCCTGTCAGGTGGAAGGAATTGTGCAAGCGCCTGAAGGTGTTTTTGATGTTGTATCAGGCTGTCCATCAATGACAAATCCAAGAGTTTTCTTGAGCTGAGAAATGGATTTGACAGAGTAACACCACTATGCAGTCTTTAGTCAGAGGAGGTTTCTCTGCAGATGTGAGTTCATCTAGGTGACACCTTCTGCTCATTGGTATCAACTTTGCTTTGTCAAGGTCAGTGTTCCCTGACTGTTTTACCTTCACAGAGTGGTCTTTGTGCTCTTTTCTGTATTGTATGTCTTCTGCTCTTGGGACCCGGCCTTTCTCAGGAGATGAAAGAAGACAGAAGAAAGTGTCCAAACAGTCTCTGAACCTCTGGGGCAAGTTTTTTGGCAGCCTCATAACAGTACTGCTCTCCAACAACTCTGCAGGACAGCCTGTTAGCAGGTGTACATCACTGTGTCTCTCACAGGAAGCAAAAAAATGATCCCAATGACTTCAGAGGCAGCTGGCATAAGTCAAACTTACATCAAACCTGAATGCACCTTCTGGACAATAGACACCTTCGCCATGCACATCCACTGTTTCCTGAGTCAAGTAGTGTAGTGAAGCATTTTGTATGATCCTTTTCTGCCCAGATTGCTTTCTTTCTGGGTGAGTGTATATTTCATGTTCCAGCCGATGTCTGTCAGCATTTTTTAAGATCTTAGGGAAAATCTTTTTACCTCAAAATCCCATTCCTGCTTTTTGAAAAGAAAAAAAAGTCAGTAAATAAGAAAAAATAGAAACCTTATTGGTAGCTCTTAAATATATCTAATGGAAGATCATACCAGTTTCATCTGAGAAATATGGTATTTGATTGTGAAAACCAGGGATTGCTTGATGCCTTCTTCAAATGAAAACATTTATTAGGAGGAAGCTGTCTTTCCAGATATTTATTGCTAACCTGTAGAAATAGCTGAGAACACAGGAAAAACCAATTAATTGCCATCTACAGCAAGGGAGAGCAGGGATTTACTGTAGCAGATGTGAAGGACAGTGTTCTCTAGTGGGATCTAAGGGGAAAATACCATATAATTCCTCTTCTTTAATTAGTTTTCTTGTCTAATTTAATCCACAACTTTTAGTTCTGAGATTTTCTTATCTTTACATTTTCTGGGACAAGAAATCTCTGAGTTGCCACAGAATTCCCAAGGCAAGGCAGTGTAAGCAGCCACAGCCCCAAGAAAGGGCATGTCTGAAGGGCCATCAAGAGCTGACTCTACATTTACTACACTAAGCTGAAAAGTCAGAACTGCCAGCACTGGCAAAAAAGAAAGATGTTCTAGTAGTTGAAGACCATGTTGCAAATATCTTATCCCTGTTCTTGTCCTGCCTCCTTATCTCAGCTGTGCCTAAATTACTCCCAGTATCTGTAATGGAGCAGCAGCCTCTTCCAGAGTCCTTAGATCAGCAGGGCCTGGGCTCATGAGGAAGTTAGGTGTTTGGCTGCAGCCTTGCTGAGGTTTTAAAAGAGCTACCAGCTTTGTGTCCAGAAATATTGCATTGCTGTAGTTTGCACTGACAATTGTTTCCTAATGACTTGAATACACATATATGTGTTTCTATACACATATCTTTAGTAAATAGTATGCTAATAATCCTGCAAAATAAATGTTTTGCTGCAGCAAGTGTTCTGTCTTCACTACACTCATAGGAAAGGATTCTTCTCAACTAAAATAAAGTCACATAAATCAAACCTCAGAGCACAGTATTGCTCCCACTAAAATTAGGAACTAAAATCACCACTCAACATTCTGTAATAAGATTTTCACCACATATTACTTTAAAAAAACAAGATGAAAACCTTTTATGGAAAACAATGGTATAGCAATATAAGATACCCAGCCTTCCTGAAATCACAAACATGCCCATTTGTTAAGGGTTCATAACTGTTCAAAATATTATTATTAAAATTATTATTAAAATTTAAAAAATAATTACCATTGGTTAATAGGTAGCTAGTTAAGTGTTTTCCACTTTCCTTCAAATTGAAAAAAAATAACCCAGGATGCATCTGAACTTCAATAGAGCTGGCTCTTTCTGGTACACATGCATGGTCAAAAACCAGCTTCTTCAACTTTCTGACTGTGGCCATTCTTTTCACCTCCCTCAGAGAGTATGCTCAGAGAGAACCACCAGGACCAAAAGGAAGACAAGCTAACATGGGATATCCAGGTAAAAGAAGTCTAAAGATTAAACAAAAATTCTGAAAATAATGTTTAATTGTGATTTAGAATAATTTTTCAATGTTTTTATCACACGTTTTTCTAAATTTTGCCATCATTTTTCTTTTCACAGATGCAAGGATTTGTTGGGAAAAGGGTACAGTATTACTCTAGACAATCTGAATGTGTGAATACAGTATTCTTTAGGGTTCTCTCTTTCAATAACTGAAGATTTTGAGAGTTTTGCAGAGATGTCAGTGAGTGTTAAGTCAATGTTACTTTTTTTTAAGCTGTGTGCAGATATCTGCTGCAGTGCCCAGTTTGTGGGTTTGCCTAGGAAACACATGGGAAATCTAACTGCAAGCATTAATTCCTGTGTTTAGAGTTTTTTTCTTCCTTTTTTTCTGGTTGGTTGGTTGGTTGGTTGGCTGGTTTTTTATGTGAAAAATTCATGCACATTTTCATTATTTCAGGAACAGTGGGGAGGATGGGAGCAATGGAACTAGAGAAGAGATAGATTGTTTCCTTTCTTTTGCCTTCTTGACTTCAAAGTTACTGAGTGGTAAAAATGAAATAATATACCATATTTTGTCTCTAAGAGATCTCTTGGAGTTCCTGGAAAGAAAGGAGAAAAGGGTGACTTTGGATATCAGTAACACTTATCCATCTTTTATTGGTCAGGGTTTGGATTTAAGAACAATAGTATGGCTATTTCATGAAACTGTCCCTGTGAGAAACGTCTTTAATAAACTCTCAAGCACAAGCCACAACTTTGTACCACAAAGTCATTTGCACTTCTTTTTGCTTGAATTTCTATCAGAAGAAATAGGACTTAAAATATTTTTTGCTCCTCTGAAAAAGAGAAAACTACTGATGAGTAGCCAGTGTGTAGTTTTGGAAACAGGGTTTATATTCAGTAGAACTGGACCGTAGAAGAGAACAGTGTAGTACAGGGGAAAAAACAGACCAGGTTGTTGCAGTAGTCTTTATCAGAAGGTGCTTTTTAAAACATGTGCAATGCTCTAAAATAACTGCTTGGTACCTCACTTCCAGATAAAACTTTCTTACCCGTTCTGTCCTTATAGAAGTGCTGAAGGATGCACAGAGCTATAACTGTTCCAAATATTGCACAGATAAAACTACAAGGTTTAGCTATATAGCTTGCATGTAAGTATTTTCAGATATACAAAATTTCTTTTTTCATTTATTTGTGTCAGCTTCCACCACCAGGCCTACTGCTCAGCCAGTCGTTCCCAGTAACTGCAGTATTAAAAGATTTTTTAGTATCCATACACAAGATTTTACTTCAAGAACATTACCACTGCATCGTTTCAGGAGTGCTGCCTTTGAATAGTTTTTGCTGTGTTGATTTCTAGTTCTTTCTGTGTTTGCAGTGTTCAATGCTGAAATCAGACTGAATACATAGATCCTCTGGAATCTCCACTGACATCTGTAAATGCAAGGAAGTATGTTATACATAGGAGGAAGACATAAAGAAAAGGTTGAACCTTTTAGATACAATGAATCCAAACATGTTACTGTCTGTTTGGTTACACAATAAAGCCTTAACAAGACAAGGATTTGCTGTCATTTAGAAACAGATCAATTGTGAACAGCCTGGTCACAATAGCTTGCAACGAAAACGAGGATTCAAAGGACCTCAGGTAAACATTTTTAACATTCACAAGAGGAAAAAACCCAAGCATTAATTGTTTGTGTGTGTTAACTGAACTTTTTGTACATATTGATTTTTAGGGTCAAAAAGGACAGAAAAACCAGGAAGTAAGAGTCTTCCAGTAATTAATATACTGAAAGCATGCTATGTTGTTTAATTGTAAGGTACTGGATGTGTAATCAGCTGAGGATTGAAGTCTGAATGTTTTTCATAACACTTATTTTTTTAAATTCTTATAAGTACTTTTAACCAGAAAATGAAATACATATTGCTAAGAGACAAAAGCCATTTAAAAAAATTAATAAAACTTCATTATTGCCAATAAAATATCAGATTTCTAATAATACCACCTTCCTAGATGTAATGCAGAAAAAGTGATAGTGTAAGGCACTTCTCCTGCACCAGTATTTTTTTCAAGCCGTGATAAATTCTGCAATTATACCTAACACATTGCTGTAGTTATCTGTAACAAGCTATTAACAGAGGCCTTGACAGTTTTATTACAGTAAGCTAAGACAGAAAACAAGACGAAAGGTCACAGATTTGGTCATGCAGAAACTATCAAGTATGAATTGATGCTATTAATCTAATAATTATCATAATTTTAGTTCCTAGAAATTCTAGTTCGTTTATTAGTGAGAACCCTTCCTGAAGAGGTTTTCTACCTTTGCTCCTTGGTCTGCTTTCTGTGTGTATTTCTTGTTCCAAGTGCTGTGGCACAGGGGTTTTGTAAGAACTTGCTTTCAAGAGCAATTGAATGTTTTGTAGGTGTGTGTTTACCTTTTTGTTGTTCGTGCTCACACTTCCTACAACCTTCATTGCATTCTCAAATATTCTGTATAATTGTAGTTTAATATTTAATTCAAGAACAGAGTAAATAGACTGATTTTCACAATTTGGTGGAATAATTTAGCCAGACAAAAGACTGACATTTTTTTTCAGGCTGAATGTGAAGTATGAAACCCCAATCAATCCTCAAAACAATGAAAATTGCATGAATGGGATTGATCTGTGAAACTCGTACTACACTTGAGGCTTCAAATAATAAGGCAGCTTAACATCTATACTGTATGAATGCAGAGCTATTGCCATAGAAAAAGCAGGGTCACTCTGCTAAGCACCATGGCTTGGTGACACCGTGGGCAGATCTCTGACCCAAAGCTTTCTGGTAAGTTGTCATTTGTATATGGAGTAAAGAAGAGTAAAAGGTACTTCATGTTCCCACAGTTTGCTGACTGATATACATTCCCTCATAGATGCAGAAAATCTGCCAGAGGCTTGTTCTTGTTGCTATCACTGGATATTTTCAATGTTCTGTGCACAGAAATTGCCTGTTAATATTTTCTCCAGTATTTTTACTTACACAGCAATTAGGGAGCAATTAGAAGTTTTGTCAAATAAATTGAACTGACAGCTCTTCACTGTTCTCATGGGAAATCAGTGTGTGCTTCAGTAAACAAGTAGATAAATCACACTTTGGAAGCAGCCCACTTCTGCCACAGACAGTATTACTTGGAGAAAATACACCACAGCCAACAGGAGAGTTGTGGCAGATTAAAAGGAGGAGTACTTTCAGTTGTGTGAAACAAGATGTTGCAAGCCTTTTGTTAGCTTTTGATGCTGCAGTAAAGTAACAGCTGCATCTCATTTTCCTTTTCTCCAGTGAAAAATTATTGACTGGTCATTGTGCAAGTTTGGTTTGAGATTTTTACTTGAATTTATGACTACTTTTTTTGTTCCATATCCTTATGTTTCAGGGGGAAAATGCTGTAATAATTTCTTGAGAAGCTTGTAGTTATATCAGAAGAACATCTTGTCATGTTTTAGTTGCATTTTTTCCAACTAACTAGGGTAAAGCTGGAGACCAGATAGTTGCAGGAGAACATGGACTAAAAATATATAGAGGCAGAACAACAAGTACATCATCATTGATATTCTTTAATGGATCTTTTAATAGGTTCCTCCTTTATGTGTGCTGATTCCACACTTGTATTGATTTTTAAATGTTATGTCTCTCATTTGCAAAAGCTGTTAATGGTCTGTCCCTGTGTAAGTCACACTAAATAGAAGCAATGACCGTCTCTGAATATCCTACTATATGTGTTCCTGTTCATCTTCCTGTTTTGCCTTTTAGGTAAAAAATTGCTGTAGAAGAAATTACCTGGTTCAAGAGCAGTGTGATGATCACTTTTATTCCCCATTAACTTATTTGTTCTGGTTTTTTCTGGCTTCTTATGTGTTTCTTTCTCCCTTTTCTTCACAAACTTTTCCGCAGCTGATTAGTTACTTCAGGTGTTCTCTGCTATGACAGGGACTGACAAGAGCTGGCTGCTCCCTGCTGAAACATGTGCTAATTTTATTTTAGGGACTATATTTTTAAATGGACTTTGAATAACTGGATGAATAACTCAGATAACAAAAATGAGCTGAACTACTAGAAGAACATTGGTGCTTTGATCTTATCCCTCCAGGTTGTTCATCTCTTAAAAGTGAAAATTTTCATCTCTTAAAAGTGTCAGACCTGATGTTCTTCTGTGTTATTTCTCACTTAAAATTAATTCAGCTTAATAAAACTTAAGCATGTAACAAATAAGGAAAGAAAGAAAGAAAGAAAGAAAGAAAGAAAGAAAGAAAGAAAGAAAGAAAGAAAGAAAGAAAGAAAGAAAGAAATCTTTTCTTTTCCAATAGAAAATAAAAATTTTATGTCACCTTTGTATGTTGTTTGAGTACCACGTATGTAACATGCTGCTATTCATAGGACTATTCCCAGGACCTGCTGGTCTGGAAGACAGTTGAAGTGACTGGGGACCTCCAGGATGCAGGGCAAGACCGAGACGCCAAATATTTTGCCATTACTGGAAACTGTGTTTGTTCTTTTCCATTTTTAAGGGAAAATAAGGAATGAAACAGAACATTTTCTTCCTGTTGTGGTGGTCAGGAGTGGTTATTTGTGCAGTGTTCTGATGACTTCCAATGATGTGTTGCCTGTATGTTGTAAATTGCATGGTTGTATTACACTGTGAACTTCAGTGTTTTATTAAATAAAGAAGATTGTAAATCCATCTGCATGTATGCAGGAATCAGGTACTTCTGAATGGAAGTGGCTAATAGTATACCTGTGAATGTAATTTTCAGAAGTCACCATGTAAATGCATGAGTTGTGCATGTTTGAAAAGTGTACTTGACTCATAGTTTGAACCTCTTCTTTTAACTAATGCAAAAGAGAATGATTACTGTAATTTTTGTTTGCCAGTAGCACCGTAAATTTTAGAATTATGTGTTTCTAACAAACTCTTTAGAAGTGCCATTGTAGGAATTCAACAGTTGATATCTTCAGTCTCAAATGAAAGAGGTTCACTTTAGAAATGTTTATTTCCTCTTTGACTTCCAGTGTTGCAAGTTCAACATGGTACCAAAGAGAGATTGGGTTCATTTTTCCTCTCATTAATTGTTACCATCGCTAAGAAGTCTGCAGCTCTTGCTAAGGTGGTCATTTCCCTGTACATCTTTGTACAGACAGTATACTGTGAACTCTTACAGCTTCAAATTAGGATTAAAGGTGAAATGAATTGCAACAGTCATGTTCAAAAATTCCTGTATTAGAGGTTGGCCCTTGCTAACAAAAAACTGCATGTTTTCTCAACCTAAATGGAATAAAAATAATATATACGTATACATGTTTATACACATGTATGTGTATATGTGTGTATATATATATAATTATATTAAAAAATATATAATTAAAATAATGGTTAACAGGTAGTGAAGCCTTCAGTTCCACTGTAGAATTTCAATATCCCCAAATCACAGCAGGCATTAAATAAAACATAAAAATGTGTAATACAATTAACCTTTGGCTTTGACTGATATTTTTCCCCCATGATTAGTAAAACAGCTGAGCAATTAAGCAAGATGAAGAGAACGTAACTAGAAATCTCTTCTTTTTCTTTTTTTAGGGGAATAAATGACTGAATGGACAAGGCTAATGTTTGGTACCTATCTCAAGCAAAGTCCATGATACAAACATACACAATGCACCACCTCACTATGCTCATGTATGGCTTTTCATTCTTGTCCACAGCCATGTGAACTCAGTACCTACATCTACAAACACAGCATTCAATCCTGTTTTGATATTGCAAACCTGAGTAATCGCTTTCTTCCCTGATTTATTAATACCACATTGGTCCTGTGTTCAGCACTTCTGTGAATGTATGGTCTTAGCAGGAAGGTGCTTGAAAAATGATATTAGGGCTGAGAATGCAAAAGTATTTTTTTTACTTATTTAGATTATTTTACTGACGTTACTGTAGCATAATTTATTAGAAACATTAAATGTCTTGGTATCCAGTGGTTCCAGTTATCATGAGGTAAGTTTGCATTATTTTTCCTAGCCTATCTATCCTAATTCCTTAGGAGGTGACTGTGCCAAATAGTGTGAGTTTCTACAACAAGAAGTATACTTATATCTCTAAACTCTGAGAGAAGCCTCTCAATGAAAATGTTTGGTGTGGAGCAGGACCAAGTCCTGCTTGTCCTTTAACTCTATTCTCCAATAAAACCAAAAGGAGTTTAGCAAGCATACATATCAGTGGAAGACAATAATGCATCTTAAGTCACTGAAAGACTTTAAATCTGTAGAACTATGGAAAATAAGTTCAGTCTGTGCTCCAACAGAGATTTAAGCTTTTGTTTCAAAAACTCTTTAGATGCAACATTTTTCAACTAAACTTTCTTTTTCTCTTCCTTTAGCTTTCTGGGATAGTGAGTACTTCTTACTTCTATGTTACTGGTACTAATGGTACTGTTTATTTCTCGAATTGACCTAGTAGATGTCTGATAAGCTGTGAACTACTTTGCCTATGTAATGGTAGTCTCCACTTAACCAAACATTCTGAGCTATGTGTTTCCCTCACAGGGGTTAAATCCTTCATTGAGTCAGGTGTTTACTGATCTGCAGCTTCAGTTTGCTCATCCATTTGTAGCTAGGAGAAAAGGAACTGAAAAACAACATTTAAAACTGGATGTAGTTTCTTCAAATCTCTTATATATCACAAATTTCTACTTACAACAGAGGGCATTGGTCTTCTTAGAGGCCTACATCCTTTTGTTTCAGTGATATTTCATTTAACACCATTAGTAAGGGTATTGCTGGCAATAATGAAGTAGTATAAGTTCCTTCTTTGTCATTTCCCCCTGTTCTCTATGTTCATGTGCTTATTTTTTTTTGTTATTTCTTTCTACTTGTCCCTGAGAGATACAGCTTACATTATCCTTCTCTGACCTTTAGTAATTCTAATTGTCTTGCACCTTCAGCACTGCAGATTGTCTTCCTTGACCCTTCTCTGACCTTCTTTTCTGTTTTAACTTCACTATCACCAGTTCCTCCACTGCTTCACACTGAACTGACAAGTAATTTTATCAGACTCATTATTTAAAACTTTCTCCTATTTATTTGTTCTGATTTCAGTACTGCTTTCCTTTGTTTTGTTTTGTGGGTTTTTTTCCTTAACTATACTCAGTGCTTGGTGTGTTCCATGCCTAAATGTGTCTGTTACCAGTCATGTATAGGAAATGATAATGGAACCCCTGTCCTACACTGAATTTGGCTGGAATAGTGAGTCAGCAATCTCCTCCCTTCTTGAGTGCTAGATAAATGATCTTATTCTTACTGTAGTTAGAATGCCTGCTGTAGCCTGTGATTTTTAAAATTACATTTTTCCTCATGGTGCAGCAGATTATTTTCTTCAGCACAATTTCTGCTTTTAGATGTAATATAATGGCTGGAGTAATTGCAAGATGAAATGTGTTTTACTACAGAAATGTCACATTCATTATAAAACCTGAATAGTTCTCTTAGCAATAATGCAGTAATAATAGCATCAAGTCAGTATCTGAGCCACACAGCAGTACTTGAATCAGTGTAGGCCTACACTGTGCCACAGAGGAGCTTTAAAAGGGGATATTGTGTGCTTAAATTGTAGGGTACAGCTATACACCCCAATGCAGACTGTTGCAAGCTCACTCTGAGGTCAGTAGTGCAGGTGCTTCCTCTGCAGGCACACTCAGCAAGGGGGCTCAGGCTGAAGCAGATTTGCATTACCGGAGGTTCAGAGTGCAGGTGAATGTGGGCCTGCCAGAACTTGGACAAAACCCAAGATAATTTTTACCCCTGTTGTTGTCCTGTGCTTAAGTGGTGCTGGAAAAACAACCTTTTTTCTCTGCTGCAGTTTATCCATCTAATATAATTTAGCGCTATTTTCAAATATCTTTGTAAAACCTTTTCATAAAACCAACCAATTTTTACTCTTCTGTGCTTCACTTCAGTATACATTGGGCAAATTTTTGTCTAGCTCCCCATTTTTCTTTGAGCTCCTATCAAGTGTGGGATGTAGTTTATGATTGTGTTACTTAGCTTTTATTTGCATTACTCTCTGTGTCTGAGATGCAAGAGGACAAAATAATTTGTGGGTGGTTTTTGTTTTCTGCAAGTCTGTTACCACCACCTCATCTGCTTCTCAGAGTTTCACAAGAAGAATAAGCTGCTCAATGCACTTAAAAAAATATTTCTCACCAGAGATCTTCCAGTGAACAGGACACTGGATATGTAATGAGATTCATTACCATGAATGTTTTCAGAGCTATTAAAGGTGCTACAGTGAAAAAAATAACTGTGATTTACAGCCATGGACCAGCTTCTTCTGTTAAACAAGCTGTAATGGAGAGCTGTTATGAAGATAAATGCAGTAGAAGTCATTCCAGTAGTTATTACGAAGTTTCTTGTTTTGAGGGACTGCATGAAGAACGAATGGGTGTGGAGCTTCTGCTTCATGAGAGAAACTGCAAAATGCCTTGTCTTGTCTGTTCTGGTGCAGAGCCATCTTCTCATATGTAGATGTGCCTGACCTACTTTTCCCTATGTGTGAATGCAGATTCACTTTACAAAATGAGTTCTCAGAAATGAGCTGCACTCTGCCACCTGATGTGCTTTTCTCTTGTGATCCTATTCTCTCATTCTCTGTCATTTATTTTAAAGAAAATGGATGAAAGGCTGGTAACCAGGCTTCTTCCATCTTGCTTTAGGAGCAGAGTGCAGGGAAGCTACACCGGGAAAAGGCACCCTGTGAGGCAGTGAGGCTGACACAGTTCATGCACTGTTTTCACAAAAGAGAAACTGTGAAACAGCATGAACATCGGCAGTCTTTGGAATTGTAAGACATGGACCACCTGAGCAGTCTGACTACTTAGCTGGATGTCATCATCCACATTGCAAATATCTTCTATTCATTGTTGCAAAAACTCCATTAGTTACGTTGTTAAGGTATGACTAACCACTGATGATTTCAAAATCCTCAAGCCAACAAACTGTTTCTCTTGTGAAGTTTGAGGTGAAATCCATAGTGCCCATAGAGCAGCTAATGAAAATGCAAAACCTCTTTTGAGGTGTTTTCTACTTTTTTCTTATATTTTAAGTAACGAAGCTCAAAATTATTAGCAGTCACGTTGCTCTTAATAGGGCATTTTATAGAATTACTATAGGTAGACTCTACTTCTAAAATAAATTGCTGCATGCTGCAAGCTCATTAAAGTAAGGATTATTTTTTATTGTTTTGCTGTTTAGTTTCAGAAAGAATTTTATACTCTTGTCACATGCTGTAAGAAAAAAATGTTAGAAAGGAGTTCATAACTATAGTGGTTCATATAATACTGCCAAGTGGCCCTACAGGGAAATGTGACCTGTCTATTATAAATGTCCTAGGAAATGATGTGATTTCATTTTAGATGAAAAATACCAAATACAATAACATATACTTGACATTAAAGAACATGTTGGGTAATGAGGGTGTATTTCTATGAAAAAAATATGTTGTGTTGAGAGTAAGCTATTATTCTCTCAGATTAAGAATGAGTAAAAGGATATATGAAAAACTAATTGTAAGAAGGACACGGAAGTTTTTTACATTAAGAAAACGGAGTAATTGATTTAGATTCTGTTAATGTTCACCAAAAATAACGTGTGATCTTGTAGAAATTATAATAATACTGCTACATAGGGAGGATTTTATGAATTTAAAGGTTATCTTCTTCCTTTTTGCCCTATATTATAAAGAAAAACTCTTATTTTAAAATTTATTAGGTAGTATTTCTCTAGCACGCAGCTGAAACTCATGAGCAATGTCCAAGATTATTTTAAGCTATTAGGTTTTCATTCTGAATGGCATAATTAAATAATGTTATCTGGGAAAAAGACTTCCATGTCACGCACAGTCTATGAAAAGACTATATTAGGTGCAGTGTAACTCGTGTGAAAAACCCCAAAGGGGAATGGTGTTTCTCATTAAGACTGAATTATTTAGTCCCATTCTGGTGGTTTCTATTGCAGATGAGTTATTTGAAATGGAAACCTCTTCCTTTTCCTCAAGTGTCATGCTCAGCTTGGAGGTTAACAGATGAGAGACTGAAGCTTACTGAATATCTCTGTTCTTGTTCATGTGCCTCAGGCCTCCTCATGAGAGCAAGTCCAGCAGGATCTGACCTGCCATTTCTTTCACATTCACTAACTTTTACTTATTTCCTAAAGCACTTTTTGTTTTCATCCAAAAAGGTGTGATTTTTTCTAAAACCAATGGATTAAAAAAAAAGAGCTTTAGAAGGCCACAATAAAAGATTATGTAGTTTGGTAAAGTTTTGTGTACTCTGGCATCCAGCAGAGTTTTAAACTTCGTTCACCTTGCAAAATCAACACAAGGTGCCAGTGATCACTGCTGCTGCTTCCTCTGTGTCAAATCCTGAGCAGATAGGGAGTTTACTGTCTTTCTTTTTCTTGTGAAAATGTGAGGAAGTTCATTTCGAGCAGCATCTGTTAGAACAGTTAGTGGTGTGAGGGCAGACACAGATAGGGCACAGCAGAACTAGTTTTGCTGTTTCAGATCTTTCCATAAGGATAAACAACAGTTGTCTGGAGACAAAATTCGTAAGCAGGAACATGAGTGATCTGAAAAGCTTCTACCAAATGACCTGGAAGTCTCACAGGGGTTCTGGTCCACACAGGTGATATTCTGGTCATTACATTCCCTGTATACATGATAGTGAACTCAAAAATACTGCCTTTGTTTACTCTGAAGAGTTGTTGGAGAAACTCCTGAAAGTTGTTCTGTCAGATATTTTGACTAATGTATTTTATTGATCATATATTGTAGATTAATCATATAGTTGGAGAGGAAATCCAGACATCATCAGGGTTGTTTGAATGCAGAGAATGCAAAAGGGATTGCATTCAGAATTATTTCTAATACCTAATTTTTTTGCTACTGTAAAATATGAACTCTGTCTGTCAAATGAGAGTGAGAACAGTCTAGTGGCTGTCTGTATCCTTTACTAAGTGTGTTAAATTGGGAATATAGGCCATATTAAAAGACATTGAGTGAAAAGTCAGAACACCTTACTAAGGAAATTAATAAGTAAGGTATAAATATAATCCTCACATTCATCTAAATTTAAGTTTATTTAGGTCCTTCATTTTTTTCATTCAAGTTTTCCTATTGATGAGTGCATAATCAGACTACCATAGGAGTTGTATATATATATATATATATATATATAGTTTGTTATAAGTATATAAAATCAATGAAGTCACTTAATTTGCAGCTATTCTTGGATAAAGGGCAAAACCTTGCCAAAATCTCCTAAATCCCACAAAACCAATGAATTTTATTACTGTTTTCTGAACAGGAGGGGACAACTACACACCAGAAGAGCCCAAGGGAAAGTATAATAGACTCCACTTTCAGAATAAAAGAGCTGTGTAGGCCCATGAAACAATTATTCGTATATTAGGAGTTAATGATGGAGAAGATTTGCTTTCAGAGCACTGTCCTTATCGACTATTTTCAACAAGTTTTTTGTTTGATGGATAAAAGTCTGCTTAATTTGCAAAGAGAAAGAGTGGAACTGGACTATTGTTACGTGAGGAGATCAGTCACTGATGGCAGCCAGTTTTGTGATTCCTCCTGCCAAAGGCATTGGTTGATTCTGAAACTGAATCAAAGCGCAAAAGGCTCACTTTCAATGCAAAGATTCACTAGGGAACTGCCCACGAGGGCACACACTGGAAAGAGCTACACTACAAAAGGACTGCAGAGTCAGAGTTCTGATCAGCAAAGAAAAAGATGAAGGCATTATGAAACATGAAGTTTCCAAGCCTTTGTCTTTGGGGTTATTTCTCTGAAGCACAACTAAGAACAGAGTGAAAGTTTCTAACATTATTCGGGTTCCCATTACCACTGTATAGAAGGATCTCTGTAATGCAGGCAGGCACATTGTCTTCTTACCGCTACTCGTTAAGGCAGCTTTAGCATGAACCTGGAGAAGAATTTGAATTCTTACATTAGAAAAAATGGTGATATAATGAGCAAAATCAAAGGTTTTGAAAGCCTGCTCTTGGAGGAAAATAGCTAGAACAGCTGGCTGAGAGTTCTTGTTTCCATTTTCTTATATTTAGAAACACCATCTCTTATTTGCAGTTACCCTGTTTTGAGTTTTCTCTAGCAGCAGCTCCCATTACAACGGATCATGGCTGATAATAGCACTATTATTGACTTGTAACAATCAACTTTGGTTTTGCCCCTGCTTCAAGCTGTTCTTTTCATTACTTTTCTCCTGCTCTATTTGCAAGCGAATGATTCACATAAACCTCCATCCGTTTTCTGAGTGAATCCTCTCTAAGGGGACAAAAAGCCTGATGCTTTTCCACTCACCTGATGAGAACTAGCCTTTTAAAGTACAAGGTTGTGGTTTGGTTTCTCTCAGCTCCATGCTGTTTCCAAGATTTAGGTGAATAAAAACTGAACTGTAGAGTAGGTATCAGAATACTCAATAGCTGCTTAGCTAAAAGGAATGAATCTTCTTCAAGGAAAAGTCCTACAAATCATTCTTAGCTCTTTCTTGAATTGCATTTCCTGAGAATGGATTTTGGAATTTGCAATCAGATGTTAAAATATGCTTTGTAACTTTTATTCTGAATTCTTTCTAGCTTTCATGCCTTTCCCATGGTGTGAATTCCAACCACAGATACTATGTTATAAGAAGAAAATTTCCTGCACCATAAAGAGATGAAATGGCTTTTCCTTGCAATTTTCTGCTATTCGTTTTCCCTTCAGAATGCATTAACAATGTTTGCTGAAATCGTGATCTGATGATGGCTCTTTTAAAAACTTGCAGGCAAGTAATTTTTAGCACTTTTCAATGAAAAAGGAAACCAAAAGGCAGGGATTTCAGGTCATTCAGACAGAGAGTTAGAGAGAGTGTATAAAAATAATTGCAGTGGGGTACATGGATTCTCCAGTTTCCATATGTTTAGCTTTTCATTTTTTCCTTTTCTCATGCATCCTTAAGAGGAGAAAGGGGGTTATGTTTTTCTGTTAGGGGCTACAGTGCTCCACAGCAATGAGAGATATTTTGTTCCCATCTATTTCCATCACAGGCTCTTACAGGAGTACTCTTTAAATCTGCAAGCTCAATCAAGCACGTGAATAGGGAAGAGATTCCCTCAAAATATTTGGTACCTTGAAAACAAAGAGGATGCAGAAGACGGGGAGAAATAATCAAACAAATTGATTTCTATCTTCATAAGCAGATGTTTTGTTTGTTTTGCTTGTCAGATGTCTGGGAAGGGGAGAAGGAATGTGCTTAAAAGGCACACAGTAACATGAAGACAGGCAGAAGCCATTGATGACTTTACTCTGAAAGTGCACTGCTTTCCAGAGAGATGTCTGTTTCTCTTCACTGTTTCCAAGAGTTACAGAGACCAAGGTCACTAGAAAGACACTTTGTTTTGAAATTACCGTGCCTGTTCTTCATGCCTTGGAGAAATAAAATATCTCCACTGCTTTCAGAAACCTGAAAATATACTTGAGCTCTGATGTTAATATGTAGCCTCTGTGCTGCACAGGTGAGACTACTGAGAAGCTGCATCCTACCACAGTGTTTGTCCATCTGGGTTCTTTACTGGTGTTAATTGATTTGCAAGGTGCCATGAAGTTTGCATTTTACTTTTTGTTTTGTTGTCATTATTGTTAATAAACTACACTGCAGGATTTCCATTTATCCTGATGGCTCTGCTATAACCTGTACATCCTTCCTTATTAGAATGTTCTGCACTAAAATTATCCGTAGGACAATTTCTTTCAGATGAAAGAGAATTGTGAAGTAAAAATTAAATTTGGCATATTTGTTAGGTAGCGTGTTTGTATTCCCTTTGTGATTTGCAGCCTCATTTGTATCTCATAACATGGAATTGTCCCCCAGAGGTAGAGGGATCTAGGAAGGGTGAGGATAGAGTGCAAGGAAGAAAGAGTTTTCTTTATCTTCCAAGAAACCTTGCAAAGAGCTAGGCTGTAATGGAATTCTGATACAGAAAAACAGAAGAGATTTGTAGGAAGACAACACGGTAGTTTCATTTGAGTTACATAATTTCAAGTCATCATAAAAATGGAAATCATGTTGACTCTTCAAAGGTTGCACATTTAATGAAGCTTCAGATAATTATTTTAATAAATTAACAGCAAGAAATGTGCATGTGCCATAAATCTTTATAGCTTATTAGTTATAATACATTTGACACAGAATATCAGCTTCTTTTTGTACATGAGTCAATTCTGAAATCATTAAAATGACCAACCACTTCACATATTAAACTCTTAAATGTGGAATTTTGGTCTATCCAATATGACATAGAAGAATTGTACTGCAAAACAAAAACAATATTGTAACTATCAGAATTGCCAGTAAAAATACTTTAGATACATTATGTAACACTGGGTTTCTTGCTGATCTAAACTTCTCTTAAATATATGCTACTGAACCTATTTTACAGAAGGAGACTAACATTAACTTTATAGGAGAGATTAATTTTCATATAATTACTATAAAAAAGAATTGGATCTGGATATTCATAGAGGACTGGTTATGGTTTCCTTCATTAAGCTATAGGGTGAGTATGGGAGAATAAGAAAACTGCACATTCTCAATTCTACAGTTCAAGAAGTCCTTTCTAAAGTATTTGCTATTTGTTCATTCAAAAGGGGGAGGGGGGGGCGGGAAGTTAGTGCTCTTGTTGGAACAGTTATGTCCTTGGCAAGTAAAGAGGAAAAGGATTGAAAGCGGGACTCTCCCACTCTGTTTTCTGCCATCACCCCAACTGCCCTGATTCTGCTCTTAATGGTATTCTCAGCATCTTTTCTTTTTCTCTCCCCCTGCTCTTTCACAGTACAGTTAAACATTGAAATCCATTTATAGTTATACCAGTTCTTGTTCTTTCAAAGCCTTCTCTTTTCTCTCCCAGTCAAAATATTTTTTTAAAAAAGAGCTCATTATAGTAAGAAATTTATATCTATTTTAACTATTTCACAAAAACAAAAACCAAACAAAAAAATCATTAAACTACTTGGAGACATCTTGATTCTGTGACACAGCTGATGTTGTTTGATCCCTCTACCCCTTTCTTTGTGAAGTTTACTGTTGATTCTTACTTTCCATGTCTTAACATGTCCAGCAGAGAAGTCCTTGGGCTTTCTAGGTAACGATTGCACTGTAAAATGTAAGGAAGCTGTAAAATGAAATGGATGCATAGAGTTATCCATTGCCATGGCTGGGTACACGTGATGTGTCTCCTGGACAGCGCAGGTTGTATCTGAGCTCACACTCTGCTTTTTCTCTTAATAGACTGTTAAATTTGTCTCTAACCTCTGAACTGCTGGTCATCTCTGTAAAGTTTGCAGGAACTTGACAACTTTGGGACCTCTACCTTTCTGTCACACTTAGTTGAAATTGGCCAACATGTTCACAATTCTACTGTGGCAAGAAAAAACAGACAGACACTATAACAATATCAACCTCATTTTCATTGGAAAGAAGGCTAGAAAAGACCTGTAGAAAAACAGGATTGGTACACTCTGTCATTCCTTCTCAAAATGGCCAGATTTACATGTGGAAAACTTGCTTTTAAAAACTTTCTTGGTAAAACTAGCCCTAGTTATGAGATTGCAAAGAATTTTACAGGATGTCATATTTTTCAACTGAAAATGAAACATGGGTTGAAGCAAGAAGTAGATTTCCAGCTAATCTTCTCTGACTACACTGTCGAATAAAAGCTGTCCCAGAAATTTATTTCATAATTTATGCCCTACATGATTAAACCTGTGGTTCTGGATCCTGAGTCCTTTGTGTTTGCTGTGAAGGTAACCACAGCACTCCTTGTGACTGTATGATTTCCTGTGGCTGGTTTGTAGTGACTAACTCACTCTGGCTTTTTGATTCTTTTTTTTCCTCTTTTGAGAAGGCATTCACAAAATAAAATACAGCATAAAATGCTCATTTTCTCCAAGCAAAACAGAAAAACCAAGAGATATTCCAGCACAGTCTGTCTTGTAGTATGTTACACTGATATGCGTGGACTTCCAAGGCATGGGTTGTTTTTCAGAATGAGGAATGAACTGGGCTTGTGTGTGATGGAAAAGTGTCATTGGATGCCAGGGGTTTTTTCTTTCACTCAGCCTTTTTATGGCCTAGGACATAATGGCCTTTTCCTGCCTCAGTCTGCGATTAAAATTTTGGCTTGTGCTAGTTAATACAAAGCTATACATTTATGCAGGTCACATTTTTATTGCAAGATGAGGATTTATGAATTTTAAAAGTCAAGTGTTCTGTCTCCCTTGGCAATACCCTTTTCATTCTGCCCTGCATAGTTAACTCAGCCAGCATTTAGAAATAGATTCTTTTCAAAATTTGCTTTGCAACCAGGAGAATTTCCTGACTTTACACATTATCTTTATTTCTGTTTTCACTTTTGCTTCTCTATTGTTCTTGGGGTTTTTTTTCCTTTTCAGATGCTAAGGCACTCTTGCAATTGTTGTTTGAGAAGTCATTTTTTTAAAACCATGCACAAGTGAGATTATCAAAAAGAAGGATTTAAAAATGTTGTTTGAAATAGATGCCTTTACTCATGCACCCCAAAATTCCAAGAAGTAGTAATAAAAATGGGTATGTCCAAACCTGGTTAGTAATACACTCAGGGGATGAAGAAGAGAAGAATAAACTGCATTCTGGTGGCTGCTGGTGGCAGATGATTATGGCTCGACTTTCATTTCCAACCTTTTCCTGAGCATTCTGCCTGCTTCGGCTGAAGCACAGATTCCACTGAGATCATGTAAACCGTGCCAGAAGTGAACCCTCTAAACTGCATCTCGCAGGCAGATGTGATATTTACACAGAACTGCCAAGGTAAATCTCATCTTGAAGAGATTAGTGGGAAGCTAAGCTTCTATTTTTTAATGCAAATTTTTGACATTCTGAAAACAATAGAAGATGATTTTGTCCTTGCCATCACCACTCCTGAATATGGCAAGCTCTACAATTTACTGTAACTCATGTTGATTCATGTATTTATTAATTCATTTCAGATTCAGTGGTGATTATTTTAATGAGGTAGATAACAAAAAGGTGTTTTCTTCGTGCAATGTCACCTTTTCATACAGTGTGTACATGGATGAAGTCAATTTCATTTGCAGATTAGCCCATCTGACCCCATTGCCTTCAAAGATGTGATACTCTCTTTCTGATCATCTGCAACAGTAACATCAAGCATCCTTGATTTGGGATTTGAGAGCAAGTTGTGTCTGTTACTCAGCTTGCTTGCATATTTCTCAGGTCTTTTTCTCCCCTGTGATTTCTAGGCATACTCTTCTTGTCCTTGCTTTGCATAAATCCTTGAAAGACCACTTTTTCGGCAGTGCCTTTCTTTTCTGTGTATCTAAGAATATTAACTTCTTTCTCCTTAATTATGCTAGCAAGGTCTCTTGTGATACAGCCTCTTCCCAAGAGACTGTACTTGGTATCTCTTATCAAATCACTTCTATGTAATACCAATGTAATGTATTGTAATAATATTCTAATTCAGTTTTTTCCAGTCTCTGATTCACTCCTTCAAAACCCAGTTTTTACAGATATATGTAGATGATGATTTTATGCGTAATTATCTCCTTTGAAGCTGACGCTTTGAAGAAATCAATGAGCTATGGAAATAATAAGGTGAGAAAACAGGCTTCATTTCAGTCGTTATCCCTACCCTGCATTCTAGAGGATGGCTGCCAAAGTGGTGTCAGCTGGAATAGAAGAGTCTCTTGGAGGCTCGAACCAGCACAGCACAAACTCATTACAGTGCAGGATGAAAACCAGTGATTTTTAACACTTTGCTTTTCCCTCTTGTTGTTGGAGAAGAAAATCTGGACTGTTAGTTCCATAGGTAAAAATAGAACTTTTCCTTCTACTTTCAGAGCTGTTGCCAGGTTTACTTTACTGGTAGTGCTAATGGTTTTCTGCCTCCCAGAATCCATGGCACCTTTGTGCCTTATGCCAGCTCGTCTAATTTTGACAAGAAGTAAATTACCTGAGCAAAGTTAAGTCTTTGCTTTTTCTGTGGTCAGAATATACCCCATAAGTGTTTAAAGTTGGAAAGAAAGGGGATTTGTGATTTTGGCTGGATGGCTGGATCTCTAAAATCTCAGAATAGTCAGGTAATTCATTACAGTCTTGCTAACATCAAACCATTTCTGTTTTCATGGAAACTGAATTCCATCCAGGAAGTTACTTAAATAAAAATACAATTTTCTCTCCCATTTTACAGAAACCTGTGTGCACACAAATAAAATTTTATTCCTTTTTCACAGGCACCCCCATAAAAAATTCATGCTGGAGTTATTGCAGAATAAAAACTTTAATTTTCAATATGGCATTTTTGTATATAGCAGTTTTGTGATCAGTAGCCCTTAATAGATTCGTTTTTGCTCTGAACGTATTTAAGTATTATTTGAACACAGGCAAATGTTGGTGTTCACAACAGGCCAAAACAATGAGTTTCATCACTTAATTACACACTTTATGAAATAGTACCTTCTTTTTTACATGTTTATCTCATCTTTTATGTGATACTCTGCAGCTCTTGCATTGCAAGCATGAGCAAAGTTACTGCCTATTCAATGTTTCCTGCCATTGCTTATTTACAGATCTGTTATCTCTTTCTTCAGGCTTCTGTTTTCCAGATGCTGACTCTGGGTCTGGTTAACGGTTCTTTATATGGAAACCATTCTTTACCCACAATAGGCTTCTCTGTGCCTCCCATGGTTGTATTATATAAATTTTCATTATTAATGGGAAGTGCTATACACATTATTCACAGTAAGAAGGCACTATGGATTTGTTCACTGGTGTATTCTCCTATTATTTCCTTTATAATATCTGACATTTGTTTTAACTTCTGGATCAATACTGAGTACTGAGTTTATCTTTTTATAGGACTGTCATAACTCCAACACATTTTTCCCTGGATAGGACTAAGTATTGAGGACTCATTCAGGACTTTTCATTATAAATGCAAAGTTAAGGGTAGGCTGTGTTTACCATGTACACAATTTTTACTTACAAATAATTTAATTTTATATGGGATTGTTCAGCCATCCACCATAATGAAATCCTTATGTAAAATTTTTGCAGTCAGTTTTCATTCCTACTTCCCCAAGTAAATAGTTGTCCTCAGCCACTCTGGGCATATTGCTGTTCCTTTTTCTTTTCTAAGTCATTGATAAACATTATGAATGACTGATAGTTTTACTCCACTGGGAAAACTGATCTATTCATGATATCACATATTGTGTCTTAACTAGTAGTTAAGTATCTAAATAGGATTTAATTTAATGACCATCTTTAACAGTGTTAATCTGTGGGAATATTTTGTATCAGATGACAACATTAATTATTTGTGGAAGGCTTTCATTGGGGAATTTGTCCAAAGCCTTCTGGAAAAGCAAGGCAATCAGCCAGACATGTATTGTTCTCATGGCTAGCAATTCTTTCAAAGATAAGCTTATGATAAAAGACTCCACCTTACATGTTGACTTTTCCTTGATAGAGCACATTTATTGATGTTTTTACCAACTCTGCTTTTTTTATAATGCACAATAGTTTGCTACCGCATACATTAGGCTGGTCTTAAAACTCCCCAGGATTTTTTTTAAAGATCTGGTGTGAATTCTGCCAGTTTCGACCTTTTTAATACTAGTGCAGTTTTAAGCAAGAGGCTCCAAACCGTAGTTAGCAGTTTGGCTGTTTCATCCTTGATGTCCTTTAAAACATACCATCTTTTAGATGAGAATTTTCTGCTCTTTCTCTCTCAATTTACTACTGATTGAAACCTCTCCTACCAGCCTGTCAGATGTTTCAGGCAGAGAGATCCTGTGGCACATCACATACATGTGCAGAAAAAGGACAGGATTCTAGCATAGGAACCCACCATAAATCCTCCACAGTGAGCACAGAGGCAAAGAACGCATCTAATTATCTGCCATGGCCTTCTTGTTTGAAATCTTCTTTTACACCTTCCTCAATTATTGGCCAAACAGAAACTGTCAGATTCTCATTCCTGATATATTTGGAAAAGAGTTTATTATTTGCTTTTATGTCTTGCAGAATGTTTTCCTGAGAATATATTTTACCTTTCTATGTTGTATTTTACGTATGATTTCCAAAGTTTATTTTTCTGTGTTTTCCATTTTAGTGTAACTCATGAAGTTACTTGAAGTTACATGACTTTTGAAGGGTTTTCTTTACCTCATACTAGTCTTCAATATGCTACCGTGAATGTGTTATCTGAAAACATTATCCTTGTTTAAATGTCACACAGCAATAGGGTGTCATCATCATCACAGCAGTTAAATGGAGTCTTTCACAATTGTGCTTTCCACCTTAGCAGCCTCTGTAATTTCCTTTAGCACAGATGGAATTGTCTTTCTTGTAAGAAAATCCATGCCTTCTTTTGATGGGATTCTGCTTCTTCAGCCTCCCTTTAAAGTTTTGCCAAGCTCTGCTCCAGGCCTAATCTGAGGATACAAAGCTTCTATTGACATGAACCCAAAGGAAACGTCACTGCAAATATCATGCCCTTTCACATCCGTTCTCCACTCCCTGTGTCTTTCCTTGGAAAGGAAATATTCCACCAAAACTTTTCTAATTGTAGCTGCCAGAAATGCAGTATAATTTTAGTTTAAGACCATCTTTCCTGAAGGAGCTACCAATGATTCCCTGTACTCACTGAATCTCAGTTCTGTCTCCGTACACCATTTCCACAGCCAGACACAGTCTCTTTCTGGGAGATTTGGGAGTACATGATTCTGGAAAACTATTTTGGAAAATAATATTGTGACAGTACTGGCCCTTTCCCTCCTTGTTAAAAGCTCAGTTTTTTACTCCATAACACGTTTCCCATTGTTTTGTCTATGATACCTGTCCACACAATGATTCTGGGCCCTCTTCAGATTTCCTAATAGTCCATCTGAATACCTCATTCTATGTTTCCACAGTAACTAGACACCTCTATTATTCCGTAGCATTACAAACCTGGCTATCACCTGTCAAATGCTATCAGCAGGGATCTCCATTTCCTCCTTCATTCCCTGCTTCAATCCTGCTTCATTTGGGTTGGTTTGTCTTTTTGCTTTCCAAATCTGTCTGAATTTTCTTGTTTTGACTTAAATCTGCTCCTAAGGATAGTGACACCAGCTCCTTGCATTAAACTGCCCTTCACCCACTTAAAGGCTTTACCTGGCTCACTCTAGACTTTACCTGCACCAAGGGAAGTTTCTGGCTCACACATTTATCTGTGTGGCAAGAGTCCTACACCAAAGATAACCTAACAAGGTTGCCTTGATAAGCCATGAACTCCTTCTATTTAGTTAAGCATGGTTAATTTTGCTGTCACAATGTCCTATATCTTTGTACAAAATTCCTAAGACAGTTTTGCACTTCAGGCTTTGGGACTGGTTTAGCCAACTGCTTGAAATGTGTTTCAAACTGTGGGTGAAACACCAAGCTCCTGAGCTCCAAGATGCTTTTGATGAAATATTGATGAAATCTGAGTTTGATCTGCAATTTCTCTAGGTTTGGGAGGGAGAACAGGGACTGAACCAATGTTGCTACTCTAAAAAATATTAAAATTAAAGACAGGCCATGAATTATTGTGTCAATCAGCAATTTCACTTCAGCCAGATGCCTTCCTTGTTACAGGGAACAGTAAATTAGTAGTTGAAAAATCCATGTTACTAATAGAGTAGTATTCTGTAAGACGTAAAGTTGTGATAAATATTATTGAATATAATTTTGTTCTCTTCTTTTGCATCTGTCCACAGTGCAGCAGCACAGCATGGTTGTCTTTTCCTTAACCTGATCTAGAAGGTGCTCCTAAGCTTAAATAATCCAGCTCTGATTTTAAAAGTTTGGGACTACAGGCAACACCAGAGAAGACCTTATTGTCTTCCTGGACTGTGATCCAGCAACATTTTCCCATGTGATTGGTCTCAGTGCAGTTTATTGTGGGTCTGTGGGTCAAAATGGTATTAAACATGAGAAAAAAAATGCCTGCTTGTGGTATGTGACTCTCTGGTCTTGATTCAGGTATGCCAGCACGCCTTGTGCCTCCCACTGATGTTGTATTTACCTTGGACTTTCACTCAGAAGCTACACCTCAAATATTTAAAATAATAAAAGAAATTATAATTATAATTGTAATAGGCAATGTCCCCAAAATCAGATACAATAACTTCCTTGTAGGAACCAGTCATTTTTGTCTCCTACCCCTTGGTTGCCCACAGCCTGGTCTGATCCTCAGAGTCCTGCCACAGCAATAAACACTCCAGAGGTCATAAAAACCTGAACAACCAGAGATCCTCAAGTGGACATAGTATCAGCAATGGAGTGAGGATGCTGACAGAAACTTCTTCAAGTGAATGACACAAGGTTCTAACAGAAGAAAGAGACGTGTATTTCAGCCAGATTCCACCACAAGTATCACGTTAAATACTGCAGTCCTGAAGTACAGCAGATTGGACATTTATAAGGTATTTTTGCAAGTCATGCCTATAACATTGTCCTGCCATTTCTTACAGGGTTGTATAAACTCCTGTGTCCTCTGCCTACTCATAATTTGGATGACTTCCTTGAATTGCCAGCTGTGCTGAGTCCTGAAGGGATCCGTGACTCCTCACCCGGTGAGTGCATTTCTGACTTTTACTACATTTATTTCTCTTTCAACCTCTGCTCCCATGGGGGAATTCCACATTACTTCTTTCTATTCCATTTGGTATCCATGTATCCATGCTATCAATGTAAGCTCCTGTGAAAGGCTGTCTAACACCTGGTGAGAATGCTGTATTTTAAAATATAATTTATAAACTTTGTGGAATATATTTCTCCTACATGTGACTGGGTTGACATGGAATTGACCTTAAGATTAAATGAGTGCATGGTGTGGGGGGTTAGGATCAGAGTTTGTTGGGTAAAAAATTGTATACAATAAAACCCCAAATATATGACTCACAAAGTTTACCAAATAAAGTTGAAACTGAGCAGAAGACAGTATTTTTCTGCACAGACACTCAGAAACAGTTTTTTCTAAAAGAACTGAACTGTTCCAAGCTTCTACCAGCCCTGGTAGCTCTGGGACGTAGTCTCAAGCTGCACCAGCTGAGGTTGAGGCTGGACATTGCAAGGAATTTCTTCACAGAAAGTGTGATTAGACATTGGAATGGGCTGCCCAGAGAAGTGGTAGAGTCACTGTCCCTGGAGGTGTTCAAGAAAAGACTGAACGTGGCATTCAGTGCCATGGTCTTGTTGACGAAGTAGTGACTGGCCAAAGGTAGGACTTGATGATCTCAGAGGTCTTTTCCAACCTAAATTGATTCTGTGATTCTAGCAGCTCACTTACATAAATTCAATTGCATCAGGCATTCAAATCAACAATGTCTACACTCACCTAAAATATATTTTAAAAACCCTTCATATTTGATCTAGATTAACAGACCACCATCTCCACAGCAAAATGCTTCTGAACTGTCTGTAAACACCAAGAGTAAAAAGAATCAAAAGGCAAGAAAGGTGTATTATAACATCACAGATAGAGGAACTACTGAAACTGAAACCACTGTGCTGCTTGACAGTACTGACACTTCTCAAGGCTGGGCCAAAACTCATTTCCCTACAAGTGGTCTCACTGAAGCCCAATGAGATTTCTTGCAAAAATTGACATTATTATTCTCCACAACATTACTATATACAGGCAAAAGCCTCACTCAGACCTGGTTTACTGGTTATGATGGTTCATTGCTTACCCTGGTTTATGATCTTTTAATGATCACTAGAAATTATTTCAACATTGTGGAGATAAGATTATATTGCAAATTCTTTTTAATACTATACCCACCATTCAAGAGTCCTGCATGTATCACACTACTTAAAATGTCTTGTAATCTTCATACGGTGTCAGTGGATTACAACCTGAAAATGAAACCTGATCTGCTTTTTTCCGTGAACTATTTTGTCAGTGGGCAAAACCATCAACCAAGCAATGCAGCCAAAGAGGTGATTCCCTTCACCTGGCGTATAAGGACTTCTTTAGAGCTGTACACCAAATGGATACAGCAGCAGAACAAACTTGACTTACCATTCTCTTCCTTGCTGCTCTGCGATACAAGTGGACTGAGAAAACCTTCCTTATTCCTGAATTCATACAATATAAAAGGACACCACCGGCTCCTCTATACAAAGCAAAGAAAAAACTTTTTCAGCATAACAGGGAGCAGCAATGATAAGGTCTGCAAATAAATGTCATACTGTTCTTGAGTTCACTTCCTCTTTTGAACTTGTTACACTTGGGGCAATGTCTACTACACTAAATTATCCAAGTAACGCACTCTCTAGGAAAAGCAGGCAGTCTTTTTCCACTGAATTCGGAGGCTTTTTAAACAAGCCATTATTTCATGTGTCTCTTCAAAGAACCCAGTTCACAAGTTAAGAGTGTTCCCTGCTTCTATCAGATACTCTGTAGAGTAGTAGGCTTCCATTTTTTCCAGCTAC
The DNA here is from genome assembly GCA_034509425.1 of Eopsaltria australis. Lineage (NCBI taxonomy): Eukaryota > Metazoa > Chordata > Aves > Passeriformes > Petroicidae > Eopsaltria > Eopsaltria australis. The sequence continues at coordinate 4,372,784 of JAVTVJ010000105.1, forward strand.
ACTCAAGAAACACATGTCAAATTAGTGCTGTTTGTTGCCAGTGATCTTCTGAGTTCATCCATGCAGAGAAGGTCAAGAACCCGCTTTAGGGAGAAAAGTAAAAATTGGAAATGCAGGTAAGGAATGTTAGTAAAGCTTAAGTCTGAAAAGGATTTGGAAATCTGAAAAACTGGACCAGACAGTGGAAGAGTTATGAGAACATTTACTGCCCCATCTGACATCCAGAACTGCCTGTCACATGAAAATTCCATGATGAAAAAGTACTTCCTGCTGAAAACAGTTTTGGCTATTTTTGTCATCCATACTGAATGGCAGAGAACACCATCCCAGTGGGTGTTGCTTTAGGCTCCCAGGACAGCAGAGACTCAAATTTAAAGCAAGCTGGATGCAAGGCACAGTTGAGGATCAAAGACACAACTGTCAAAGGACAGCTGAGGATTGGCACATTGCTAAGCTGATCTCAAATGACAATTAACAGCCCAATGGCTCTGGCAGCTGAGACTGCAGCATCACTGCAGTGGAACCACAGATGTAAAGAAACCCAAGTACCAAACAGGGAAGCTCAAGTGGACTTTATTATAGTTGTTAGAATAATACAGGGACATCAGTGCACTGGTTCTTATTTAATTTCTCAGATTCAACACAGGAGCAGTTATACACCAGCTCTTTGCTTTGTGCACATTTAGAATGTGTCATGTGGGACATCCTTAAATAATTTCCTGAAAGATTATTGAAGAACAATGTAGTCAAAACCAGGCTAAGTGATTTCTTCATAGATTCCTTGGTATCGCAAGGAAATGCAATGGATACCAAGAAGTTTTAATATAAGAAGTGATTAGGAAGTGCCAACAGGGAGGTGGGATAAAGGTAACTGATTTTATCATCACTTTTATAGCTTTTAAAGTCCATTTCATTCCATTAACTGGAAACAGTCCTTGAAAACTTCATTATAACACTATTTCTTTATTACAAATATTTACATACTATATATTAGTACAATTTTTATTTCCACACTTTAACAATCCCATCCCTTGACGCAGTTACTATAAACCCTTGTGTGGTCTGGAAAGTCGCGATATCTGTGATGATATCATGATGTCCAACTGGGAGAGACTCTGGACCCTTCCGAGGGGTCTCATCAGTGGGCCCCAGCTTTTGCTTGTTCTGAATTTCCTGCATAAAAACAAAGTGAGAAATACTATTTACAGAAGGGTGAGCACTTGCAAAGACAAACTGTCGTCCATGTTAGGTTGTCAGGGTAAGAAGAACACAAAACCTCTTCAAACAAAAACCAACCAAACATAAATGCCCAACCATACAACCTCACATCCTTTGACAGTTTTCTCAGTTACTCCTTGGTTAACTTCTTTTTATCACATACAACCTAAGTCTTAGTCTGAACTGACACTACAGCTCTTTGATTAGGGAAACAATGGGGGTTTTTATCATCTTTATTTCAATGGCACTAAGATTTGATATTCCAATAGGGCAAAAAAAAGTTATAGAAACACATAAATCTTAGCTCCCCAAGGTTTTTATAAGAACTGGTTCAATAGCATGAATGTAATTCAGAAGTTTCAGAAGAAACACTAAAAAACCAGTGCCTTGGGTAGACCCCTACTGACCTTCTTCAGTCACCTTTCAAGGAGCACACAATTTGCCGAACCAAAACAAAACACTGCGCTATTTAACAACTAGCAACACTGCCAGTTCCAAAAGTCACTCTGAAGGACGTAACAAAAACCGCAGCACTTGGCTACTGTATTATCCTGGTGCCAGTACATCTCACACTGCCTTGCTAAGATCCAACTCAAAAGACATTCCAAACACTGATCAAAGCCTAAAGTGTAAAAAGTCTAAATTTCAGTATCACAAAAGAAACATATTACTATGGCTTCTGCATGTAAGTAGTGTTTCATGAGTCCAATTCTGTCAAAAACAAATTGTTTTTCTTTTAAAGTAACTTCTTCCCAACTGCCTGAAAATGCAATGCTGACACCATCCACAAAAAGTAAGAGTGAGCAACTTATAATTAAAGACATCATGCAATGAATATAATCCATAGGGTAGGGCCATCCAAAAGGCAAGCAGAACAGGTGTCTATCAAACAAAGCAAAATACCTGAACCACCTCCGTGCCCTCAATTATCTTTCTGTAGTAGGAAACAGATGGGCAATTAGAACTTCCAGCAACAACATATGATCTCTCAGGGTAGGCTAGATCCCAAAACCTAAATATGAAGAAACAAAATCAAAGTGAAATGTTCAAATTTATCAGCTTAAAACAGTTGCTTAAAAGTGTTCTTGCTCTTATGATGAAAATGAGCGGGCACAAACACTATCTGCTTTGTACACTGAGTGGAAGGGAGTGATGAATCTACACTCATATCAAGCTCATACATGAGTAATTTTTTGGTTTTTGTCATGCAGCCCGTTAAGAACTTTACAGAAGGATACACACTGTGTTTCAGAGTATACATTGTGTTTCAGAGAAGCACCAAGTTCTGCAGTACTTTTGCTGAGAACAATTTCCCCAGCTCTCTGATGTTTACTAATGAACACATGTTCAGTATTATTGTTTTGGCTTCGTAGAGATTACTTAGGCAACGCTTGGCAAAAGTTAGTACACCAGCAGGGGTGGAGGGGAGGGTGATAAACAAGAAAGTTGTTTAGTTTGATTACCTTATTTTCATGTCTGAGCCTGCTGTCAGTAATATGGGATTACCAGAAGCCGGACTACAGTATATTCCGTGGATGCTGTGAGGAGAAGGCTAGCAGGAAAAAGGGATATATAAAAATAACTTACCATCAATAGCTGTCACCATGTTTCAGAAAGGGAATGCATTCCTTGCCACATTCATCCACCCAATTTCCAAACCTTTCCAGCAGATGCCAAGTCACTTTAATGGGCCACATCTTAATATATCAATGTAAATTGTTCCCTTACACTTTACAGAGCAATGCAACAGAGTTAACCCCCTGTAATGCTTTCTTTTTGAGTCTTGGAAATTACATTCTCAATGATGAGAGGTTATTTTTAAAAGAATCAGGCAGGCAAATCCTACTGAAAAGCACATGGATGCTTATATTTTTAGGCTATGAAGGCATTACAAGACAGATATACAACAGAAAACTATCTTAGATCATGGAGCTCCCCGTGTGAAAAGCGCTGGACTGAAATGAACTCAACCTGCAATCTTTGTAGCACATACAAACTGAAGTGAAAGTAGATTCCAGATATGCATTTACAACATTTATAGAAGCAGCTGTGGTAACTTTTGTCTATGTACTTGTGAACGATATTCCACATTGCTCCTTCCCCAGTTAACTCCTTGAAGAAGAGCCACTTCATGCTTTAAACTAGCAGTTAAGTGTAGTAGTGGTATTACATTACAGAAAGAATGTGTAAAAGAGCAGATGCTTATAGAAGTATGCAGAGCCCCAGGAACTGCAGGTAAAATAAGTACAAGATGCCACACCATGAATTTTGGCTTTCTCATAATCTTTACAGGCTTGACCAGCTCACTGGTTTTCTAAGAACGTGAGTGGGTATAACAAGTGAGTGTTACAAGTACATTCCATAGACAGAAGAGAGCAATGAAGATTCAGGTTACACTGCTGTTTTACAAAGGGGATTTAATTCTGACAACTAAAACAACTATGGAATCAAAATGAAACCCAGGGCAAGTTCTGTACTGATGAACAGCATGGAGTCTAAAGTTGTTCTAACCCTGGCTACACAACAGAAACTGGAAAAGAAAGAGACCAGACCTGCAGTTCTGAAAGAGGTGGTGCACTGCTGGCCCACAGAGTGAAGCGTCGATCACCGGTTTCCATATCCCACATGGAGACTTCATTATTGCCTTGAACAGCTACAGGAAAGATAAAGCCAATGCAAAAGGTACAGAACAGGGTGGTTGGCCCTTGCTGTTTGCTGTACTGACATCACATAGATGGTATGACATAGATACACTCTCTGTTTGCTCCCTGCAGCATTTATGTTAGTCTTGCTTTAGTACTTTGGTTTTACTGCTTGAAAGCAGCTTCACTATAATTAAAAGTGCCTGATTTAACAGAGTTTAAAGGAAACCTGACTTAGTCCCCAAACCTTTAAAAAATGTTCAAAACCCTCACTTTCCTCCCTAGATAACTTCTCAGCCTTCTTTGAGAAGGATAGATGGTTTGCTCAGCATAGTCATCAGGGGCTTTGGAGAATACTCCTATGCAGGTAAGAAAACAATCCAAAGTTACAGAGTACAGTAGCTACAATGAAGTTCCACACTGATGGGGACAGGTAAAGAATTCTGTTCAAGGGATTGTTTACAAGCCTGGCAGCAACCTAGCAGGCAAGGGCTTTTTAACAATAATCCAAAATTATGAACTTTGTCACTCATTTAGTCTTTAGCAGGGAGAAAACAAACTAGAAAGCACAGTGAAGCTCGCTTTATTTGTAAGTTTTTTCAAGAAATTTAATTTATCGCTCAGTGTGGTTAATAACTCAAAATAGGAAGTCAAGTCTAAAAAGCAACTAACATATGAAACTCAAATTACTCTCATTTTACAGCAACTTAATAATTTTGTTATTGTAGGATTAGTTTAAGGTACTTGCCCATTTCTGAATGTGTTACTGACACAAACATATACAAGTCTATGACAGTGCCACATGCAGTGAGGATGAAGGTGCTGTGAGCATATCAGATGAGGAATCTTGGAGATTTCCAGAAGTTCTAACCCATGACACAGCTGGCTTAGATTGAAGGGGGAATTGGAATGGGACAACCTCCAGTCTCTGCTCTACAGAAGGTGATGGCAAACTTCCCATCAGCTTCAATGTATGTCATGAGTTTGAGTTTAATCTTTCATAACATTTTGTCCTTGAAAAGGGATGGGGTAGACAGCACACAGGGAGGGCACCTCATGAGAGTTGCAATGCTCAGAAGATGAGAATTGTAAAGTCTGTCTGTCATTTTCACAACAGCTAAACTCAACTTTTTTTCTTTTCAACCCCCCACAAGGGCCTGAAGCAGAAGCTGAAAGAAAAGCTGCTTTAATCACAACCTCTGGCAATTGTGAGGTAAGTTTAAGACATCTTTTACCTGCAATTACCCAGGACTGATAGACAGGATGCATGAGCAGGCGTCTGATTCGGGCCTTGGAAGGATGAGAGTGGCTGGAGATAGGTAACTGAAACCTCATGTCCCAGCACGCCATGGTACCATTGCTCGTTCCTGGTGAGAAAAAGCTCCCCTTAGTCAGAGGAACAAATATATGAGTTTTTGTCCTTATCTTTGTGCTCTGTTCCGAGGGAGATGGCCTTCAGCCTCAAGTGCTTAGCAGGCAGAATGCTTCCCAAAAAGATGAGAAGATATTTCTCTCCTCTTGTTTGAGAAAAGCATATGCTAGTAAAATCAGACCAAGCAAAAGCTTGAGCTGTAGTTACTGTAAGAGAAAACCATAAGGAACAGGGGGGCAGGGAAGAGAGAAAACTAACAAGAAATACAGGCTTACCAATACACAGCCAGCACTGGTGTATGTCCACAGCAAATGAAGTTATGAGGCCTAACTTTAAATCATGTTTCAGTGTCCAAGCGTTGCTGCTGGACCGCAAATCCCATCCAACCAGAGATCCATTAACTGTTCCATAAGCCAGTACTGACTGGGCTCCTGAATTGAAGTGATGCATATCTACCACACAGCCATCATCCTTCAGATCTAACGACCTGGGTTGAAAGAATAAACTAATTTAGACACAGATAAGACTCCCTCCAAGTTTAAGACTCCTTCCCACAGCTTATGCTGAACAGCTTTTTCTTCCTTGTCTCACTTCTCAAGGCATCTGCCAGAAACAACTTTCTGATTTTAGTACAATGGTGCTTATGCTCTCTCAAATCTCTCTGCTGATGGGACCTGCAAGGCTGTCAACAGCTCTTTGCAAACATAAACACAGTTCTGTGCCCTGGGTCAGGGCAATCCCAAGCACAAATACAGGCTGGGTTGAGAATACACTGAGTGCTGTCCTGAGCAGGAAGATTTGGGGCTGTTGGATGATGGGAAGCACAGCATGATCCAGCAGTGTGTGCTCACAGCCAAAAAACCCACAACAGAAGAATCAAAAGTGTAGGCAGCAGGTTGTGGGAGGTGATTCTCCCTCTCTGCCCCACACTTGTGAGACCACACCAGCAGTACTGTGAGTACCTTCTGAGGCGTGGACATATCTCTCACTCAAACTGGAAGATTAAGCTGTAGCATTAAGTGCCAAATATTCAAATACTGCTCATATGGAGGTAAGAAAGAGCTAAAGAGCTAAGCCCAAAGACTCCCCTAAGTAGTATCCCATTACCCATATCTCTACCACCTTATCACATTAAGAGCCTGGCAGGAAAAATTGCAGCTCTGAGGCCAAATCACATGCAGTACATCTGTAAACATTTATCTAATGACCTGCAAAAGAACCTTCCAAATTTCTTTGTAAGTATTAAGATTGTGACAAAGGAACTGACCAATTGCAGTACAAAAACAAAACAACTGAGAACTATTCGGAATGGCTGTTTCAAGCTCATGTGTTCAGTGACACAGGAGGTACAAATAGCTAAGAATGGTCAGCTCTGCAGAGTTGCCTTTCAACCCTTCTTTATGAAGCAGGATAAGAACATGGATTACAGCCTTCCAGTACAGTCTGGGCTCAGCCAGCAGGAAGCCTAGAGCAAATCAAGGGATTTGTGTGAGAAATATACTAGCTGCTTGAGCTCTGTATGGTGAGATTTAACTGCTTTAAGTACATACCTGCTTTGTATTGGATGAATTTTAGGAGATTTAGGGAGCTTTGAGGATTCAATACCAAGAAGCTGGATGGCACCATTATCTGAAGCTATAGCCAAGTAATGTGAGCCTTGGCAAAATGTAAGTGTCTTTACATGTCCTCCAATCCGAGAGTATGTCAAAATTGATCTAAACAGTACAGAGAGAAATAGGGGGACAGAAAAAAAGAGGTTATTTTGGGTGGCACTTAAAAAAAAATTACTTCTCTTAAACACCTACTTGAAATCAATGGCTCTTGAGAGAGCTCTGAAAATAACATTTTCTAGTTGCTCCAAAATGACAAAGCAAAAAAGACAGTGTTGACTTTAAACAACAACACCAGAATATATTTATATACGTACAGAAATGAAATAAAAAGCCTGTAATTATTATGGCAAAAGCAGTCCCTTTGCATTTTTTCTTTTATTAACTAATTGAAACAGCAATCTAATATTACAGATGCAAGCCAAGAGGAACACCACTATATCTCCTTATTGATATTTCCAGCACACCCACAAGTGATTCGTATTTTGCTCCCTGCTCTACTTTATTTTTCACTCTAAAACCGCTGCCCCAAACACCACAGGTTCTTAAGCTACCTGGTTGTAGTGGTTTTTCCTTCCATTTTTTGGCTGTTCCAGACCTTCACTGTGCCATCATTTGAGCAAGTGGCAAAAATGGAGTGTTCATCAGAGACCCGAATGCGATTCACTGCAGACTTGTGTTCATGAAGGTGAGCTACCAACAGCCCTTTGGGACGCCATCCTACAGGGAGAACAAAACCACAACCTAATTAGGAACATGCAAGTCCCCCTAGATCCATCCTCTAACAGCTATATCAGGATACAGTCATTACAGCTGCAAAGCACAGATGGTGCTGAAAACAGTGTTGGGGCATTTTAAACATTAAAGGCAAAAGCCTAGTGGCTCAATTCTAAATTAGACAATAGGTCAGAGGTGTTCTGCACAGTAAACACATTTCCTAAACTAAGAATTTCCTCTTTTCCTCATCCTTTGCAATTTTTCCATGAAAGCATGACATTTTGACTAAAATTTTACACATATAATTTTTTATCTAATAACCTCAGTGGCCAGTGATGTACCTGGAGGTGGGGGCTTGCTCTCCCACTCAGCATTCTCCATCATCTGTTTGGCAAGTCTCTCTGCATTACACTGCTCTCTCTTCTGCTGGATCAGCTGCTGCAGCTCAGTTTTGCAGGTGGTGATGCGCAGCTGGTGTGCGGACGGGGACATTGTGCTGCTCAGGGCCTGCAGGGCTGGTTTCCTGGGCTGGACAACTGCTCCATCAGATGCCTGTAAGAAATCAGCTCTTAAAAATATATGCCTTACATTCTGCACATAGATAAATCCCCCTCATATTTTTTCTGGGTCAAACACACAGTGAATAAAAATGGAAAAATCTTTTTTACTGAATCAATTAGCAATGAATCAGCACTAAAAAAATTCATGCTTGCAAGAAGACAATTAAAAATAGTGAAAATTATTATTTATATAAAAGATTAACCATTCTCTTATTCTACCCTGTAAAGTAAAGAAATTGTGATGTGCTGTGCACACCTATTAATGTGATTATTACAGAGGCAGTTAGTGCTCTCAAGACTGACAGAATTACAGGTTAACTCTCAAATTCATTTTCATTGGGCTTTAAAAACCAAAGCATGAAGTGTTTCCCTCATAGTTCAGAGTAGACACACTCATTTAAATCCAGCAGAAGTTAATCTCCATCTAGAAGCCAAACAGAAAACAGTGTTCAGTGTCAAAAGATGCCTCCACGGCCTGCAGAGCTCCCAGCCCATCCTTCTCTAGACAGTACTAAGTATTACAGGTACAGGATGTCTAAATGCTGCTGTGATTTTGAAGTTCAAATCATGATATCTCTTCCTCACAACATGTATCAAGGCAAGCAATTTAGGAAAAGTCTTCCCTGCCAGAAAAGTTTACATAATAATTGTCTGATCCACAAAGCCCCATCTCTCTGTGCAAAGCATCTATTTGTTAGAGAAGCTCTTCTGTTCAAGAGACTAAACTTACTTCAGTCCTTTCTCAGTGCCTATTTTAAAAATAAGAACTTGGAAGTCAGCAAATCTGCTGAATAAGACACCAGGCAATAGTATGGTCAATGACAAATAACCTCCAAATAAAACAACAACATCACATCCCTATAGTCCCACTTGACTTCAAAATAATTGAACTATTTCAGTTTAAGATGAGAACATAGTATTTTTCAGGTATACCTGCGGAGAAGATGACAAAGTGGCACAAATGCCAGCTGAGGACTCTGAACGAAGTGGTTTCCCAGCTTGGATGGCTTCAGGATCAGTAGTTTGTCCATGTCCTTTGGATATTGGCTGGGAGATGTTTGTTGGTTCCAGGGACCCAAACATGCTTTTCCATTCTTCATTTACATTTGAATCTTGCTTTACATGCTTTCTAGCTATAAGTAGTTTGGAGGGAGGGAGGGAGGGAGGGAGGGAGAGGAAGAAGAAAAAAACACCCTTCAACATTACCATGACAACATTAATTCAGGATTGTCATTACTTTGAGACTACATGGAAGTCTAATGTTTACAAGCCTGATTGTTATTTATGTACAGAGAAAACTTTACTGCTGTGCTGTGGAGGTCAGCTGACAGGCATTTATGAGGGAAACCAAACAAAGCACCTGCCATGTGTGTTCACACCTTCTTAATCCTATAGCTGACTCATGCAATAAGTAATTTCACCAGAGGGAAAGCTTATATCTAGAAGGCTGCAGGATTAGACTCCACTATATGATAAATTTTTCTTAGAGAATCATGGAAGGATTTGGGTTGGAAAGGACCTTCAAAGGTCATTTAGTCCAACCACCCTGCAATGAGCAGGGCATCAAGAATAAATTTGTAATGGCACAGTATGCAAATCATTGCTAGTGTCAAATACAATCAGTTTTCCATCACAATTCTGACATCATCTGTAGATTAAAGTATATTATCTCTTTAAATAGAAAATTTATTTATTTTCAGCATTCCTTTAGAGTCACTTAGAACTGTAAGATATAGACAGGAAAAGAAAAACATGGGACAAATTAAATTTGGACAAAGTCAGTGAAGAAAAGTTAAAGGTATAAACACTTTAAGGGCAACAGGTTTGGGTGAAACAAATTAGTTCAAGTATAGACTTCATACACGTTAAATTTTAAATCATGTTGACTCTTGATTCAAGGATGAAAAACAATGAAAAATCCTATACTTCTGTACTTTCCTTTACAATTATATACAAAACACCCTAATTCTGGAAATAAGAAGGTAATAGCTATAGCTTTACAGATATTTCTGTATTTTTACATGTAAAAACACAGAACCTACCAGTGATGTAAGAGAGGAGGGAATTACAAGCTTGAGAGAGTAAAGAGGAAGCTCAAACTGTCTGGTGAATAAGATTTTTGAGGATACAGAGAACTGGAGTAGTTAGCAGCAAGCAGATTTCAAATCTGAACAAGGAAATGTAAGAGGTTTTTTGGGCTGAAAGAGGAGCAGGCAAAAAAGAGTAAAATGGGAGTGGATGAGAAGCTGAAGAACCCTAGGGCCAAAAAGCGTGTACTTGGGTGAGCAACAGTCGGCAATTCCTCAATGCCAGCCTGAGGAGTTTTCAGTTTTCTTCAGACTACCTCAAGAAAACACCCAGGATTTTCACAATTAAAGAGCTTAGCACTTATTGAGAGGAAACAGAGCAGATATGTAGCCTTCAACATTTACGCTGTTGCCATGAGTCACTAGAGTCAGCTGGTGTTTGTCACAACCAGCTGAACAACTGCACATGCAGTCAAAATAATTTAAAATATTCTCAGAGGAAAAAATAATCCCCATCTTTCAATGATCAGAGAACATTCCACCATCTCACATTTCAAACAGAAGCAGTAATTTTTCTATTGCAAACTCGGTGAGGATGCTGATAGCCATGTAGGCTGATTTATTGAGAACACCCTGAAAGAAAAGCTGTACTTCATCTATATAGATCACAAAACATACTAACCACGTTTGTCATCAGAGTCCTGCTTTGTTTTAACAAGATCCACTTGTCTCCCAGTTATTCCCAGAGCTGACAAGTCAATCACCCCTTTCTGACTGCTGTCATGCAGGTGGCTCTGATCCACAATATTGGCTTTAGCTTTATTAGATTTTAACATAAAGTCCTTCAGTGCTAACAGTTTGTCCTCTTCCTCCTCAGTCATCCCCTACAGAATGAAAGAAAAGATAATATTACTCACTTTTAACAATAGCATGCATCAAGGCATGAAGATTTAAGAAGCAGTAAAATTAATGACTGTCTCAGAGTGGTAGGAGAGAGCACATCTCCAGAATTGAAAGCATCGGTCCATAGCTCATACAAAACGTAAGGTAAGCTGTGGCAGTGTAAGAATATCTTTGCTCTTAAGGAATGGGGCTAGAAATATTGAAAGGGCAGAAGAGAATTTAATGCTGGGTTACTATCTGATGCAATCTGCTTAGCTGCCATCTTACAGCCCACAAGCCAGAAGGGGAAAAAACCCCATGCAACTACAGTCCTTTCTCTTCCCAGTTCTCACTGCATTGGGTGGGTGATTCTTTATGTTCCCCTCTTCACACACAAGTCTCAAGACTTTCCAGTCTCAAGACTTTTCAGCCATTTTTTAAAGGCTTAGATTGTATTTATATGTCTCTATATCTGGCAGATCTTTTAAAAATCTTTAAGGTCTGAACAACTTGTCCCACAAGCATATACTGAAATCAGTGAAGGGAACAGTTTGGAGGATCAGAACATCAGACTGGGAGTCTCTCACAGCAGCAACCTCAAGGTCAGGGTTTGTGGAGGTGTACAGAGCCCAAAAGTCTCAAGCCTGACTTTTAAAATACAAATAAAACCCAATTACTTGTGAAAGTAGCTTCTTCAACAGCTGTGCAATGGCAGGGTCCTCTGGGGGTGGGCACTCAGAGAGAACTCCAGTTCTCTTCTTTTGACGCAGGTGAAGGTGTCGAAAGAGGCTTGTGATATCCTTTGATCTTAAGACATAATCAAATATGGAACGGCTGACAGGCTCCTTAAGTACACTTAACAGGACTATTTCTTTGTCTACCTGCAATTTGAAACAAGTCAACATGATATCCTTATAACTTGTACAAACCATCTAGATTCAGCTTGTCTCCTTCCTTGAAAATAAGAGCTGTGCTGGTCATATCAGAATTTTTCCATTCTCTTTCCTATAAAGTGCTTCTCATAGCTTGCTGTCTACATGAAAAACAACTTCAAAATGAGTTCAGAGTGAGGACTTTATTACAATCCAACTTAATGTAATCCTATTTGCTTGCTAAATACAGTGTTGCATAGCAAAGAAAAGAATTATATATTAATATAAAGCAAAAAAGATTTATATACTAAAATGAAGCAGGAAGTGAACAAGACAAATTTATCAATCAATGCCTAAAATACAGCACAAAAACATGTAAACAAGGAAAAATGTTATTATACTGAAGTTCCCATCTGCAACGTTTACAACAAAATGTTAAACACAGGATGCATTTCTCAATGTAAGTAGAGCAACTTTTTCTTATCTATTTAAACACCTGAGAGGTGCAGTCTACAGGGTCTGAAGTTTTATGCAGGATGCCTTTATGTTCACATTACCAGCATCATGCAGGTCATTCCTGGACATGCACTGATAGTAAATTACTTCATTCATTCATGCTGAGCATTGTGCCCTGACCCTTGGCAAAGCACTGAAATGCAGGCGTGGTGCTGGTAAAATCACAACCACAGTAATCACTACTTAACATACTGATCTTGTAGATGAAAGCACAGAACATAAACCCACTTTTTTCACAGCCAGCTTCTTATGCCTTTTAGACTTCTATAAACTAGCGCAATATTGCAAGAGTTTGACTATAAACAAGACAGAAAAGGCTTGAACCAAAAACATACCTGTTGATTTTAGGCTTTGTAAAATGTTTAGCATTTTGCAACAAATTTGAGAAAACAGTCTTTAAAACATGGAAAGCAATGGCGATTCTATCAATCTGCCAGCAGAGATCAAAAATCTGTAATTGCCTGTAATCTTAATTGAAAAAAAAAGTAATCTAATATTCTTATAGTCAGGACCATGGCCAAGACAAGCTTAAGGATCATGGCTAGTCAAGATATATTCCCATTAATATTTGAACTATTACCTGTATTATTGGTTGTGTGATAAAAGGATGGAGGTATGGCATCAGCTTGCAGTAGACATCAGCAATATTCAAATACTGTGCTACCACAGTGATAAATCCAACTGCACCATAACATATCCAAAGATTAGGGTGACACAGGAATGGTGCTGAAAGAAAAATAGACTGTTAAAATATATCATTCATACATAAGAGAGGAGATCATCCTGCATATGGCAGCCTGTGATGTAATTTCCTTCAGACAGAATTACCCCAAACTGAGCCTTCTCTCCTCCAGAGCACCAAGGTTAAAACATTTGTACAGAGGAAATTATTTCATGGATTTCACTGTACTCATGCTGCTCAGTTTCCTTGCTCTGGCCAAAAAGCATATTTTTCCTATTTGTTCATTTCAATCCCTAATTGTCAACTACAGATTTGCAATGGAGACTAATCCAAAAATAAATCTCAACCACATTCTGACAAATACAGTGAATCCTAATAGCAGTGATTTATTTTTTAATTTTTAAGCAAATACTTTATTCCTTCCTGCTTTCCCTCTCTTCCTTGAAGAGTCACTATTTATATTCTAAGATTATGAGACTCAGAAGTCCTCTAATTACGTGGGCTTTAAGAAGTTGTTGTCAAGGCACTGTATCTAGTCATGAGATATAATCACAGATCATCTGCCCCAAATTCTGAGTGCATTTGAAAAACTGTAACATGAAGAAGAAGCAGACCACATCTCAAAAGATCATTTGGTATTTTTTCCATAAATAGCTGTTAAATCATGGGCACATCTAAACTAAATTCATAAGCCTGATAAGGAAGGAGACCAAATCTGCAAACAAGGGTATATTGAGTTAATGGGTTTTTATGGTGTTAGAAATAGAATAAGAAAGGATCATGATTGTCTGAATGCTCTCATCTTCAAAGGCTAACGTGTAAATGTTTGCAAGTTATGTGCCTGATGGACTACCAGAAGCAACCAGGATTTTTTCTTAATAGCAGGTTGCTATGTAGAACAAGGAAAGATCTTAAGGCAGAAAATTTTTGGACTGAATGTTTTTTGCTGCTGCCCTACATAAAGTCTGAGAAGATGCTTCCAATTTGTTCTACCAAAAAGATTATTTTAGTCTTGAGCACTAACATGCTAGCAGTAGTTCCTTGCCACAGTTTTGTTTAGATTCTAAAACAGTACTAAAGGTTTGTGTCCTGGACAGTCAAGCTGACAGGGTAGCTATATGTAGCACTGAGATTTCTTTACTAGGAAAACAGGGTATTCTCCAACATTCCAACTTACCAATATCACAAGCAAACTCATAAATATGAGGCTTTTGCAAGAGTCCCAGCTGGCACATACAAGTAAGAGCATTGAGGGCTTTATAAATGACAAATTCTTCAGCATCACTGAGACCTTGCTGAAGCAGAGGTTTGAGTATTGATGAGCTCTGCCAGCCAACATAAGCAGCAACACCTGAAACATAAAAAGAACACATAAAAATCCAAAGCAAATTGATAAACACCAGAAAACTCTGCCATCCTAACAGAATTAAAAGTAAACATAAAATAACTTTATCACTTCTAATCTAATAAGGTAAGAATCAATATACTTGTTCATGTCTTAAAGCTGGACTTTGCAACCCTTTGCTAAAAGAAAGGGAGGAAGAGAGAAATAGAACTGGTAAGAGAAATCCCCACAGTGCCACTGTTACAGAAGGGCATCTGCTCACAATCACAGGCAGCAGTGCCTGCACTTACTTAAATACCAGTTAAGAGAGCTCAGTTTTACAGATGTGTAAAAACTTGAAGTAAAATAAAAATATAACTTTAGAACTTAATCTGAATTCATCTGTGGATGCTTTGAACAGACACTGGGAGAGGAGTTAAAAAAATAGGTTACATGTCTTCACTTTTAATTGCCTCCCATGTCTCTCTATGTCTTTTGCAAGAAGTCAGGACACTCTGACCTGTGCTTTGGCTACTCCATTGCTCCTTCTAAACAATTTCTGGTAAGTCATCAACATCACCTCTTGGCAGTTTGCCAGCACAGCATTTTATCAGCATTTTGTGGCTCCCAGTCATGATGGCCCCACTGGAAGTTGGATCATAATTGTTTTTCTTGCCATGAACCTGAAGTACCATTTTTTGCCTCAGGTACTGCAGTTGGGAAAGTTTTCCTGACCCACAAATCCTGAGCACTGATCCTCAGCAACAGTCACATTGAATAATTTCCAACATACATGGAGTATTAGATATACTTAACAGCTGATGTGATTATTGGTAAGACTTTTTAAATTGTTATGAAGTATTCTGAAGTGACAGGAATCTTTAGGTGAGGTTTTAAGCCACTAAAAAAAACCTTCCCCAGTTACAGCTTTAGCATGTACAAATGCCTAGTATTCATAATATGAACAGATCTACTGAAGTGAATGGGACTGTGTACACATGAGAAGTGATGCACCTATTACAGAGTTTGCAGAAATCCTAGTATTCACCTGCCATAATTTAGCTTTTTAAGTTAGTGGCTTTGGCCAAGGCTCAAAGAAAAAAAAAAGCATTTAAATTACATTTTTTTAAATGTTAACCTACCCTAAACTTAAATGCCAGTCTCATTTTTATTGAATATTTGGACTAAAAGAAATATACATTTGTATCTACATTGTGTCATCTTCACTCCCTAAAGAAACAGTTCCACACAATAATTCAGAAAAGTCTTTTCTTATAAATTCTAGAAATCTTTATAAGAAAGGACTTCAATATGACTTATTTTTTCATAGCTTGGAAACTGTTAATTTATTTACATTATTTTCTTTCCACTCTGTTTGGCTGAAACCAGACACTTACCAACAATGCTGTCGAAGAAAGCTCCTCGAAGATGCCAGTCATTCTTGTCATTTAAGAAAGTGATCATATGAGACAGAAGAACATCATTGGCTTTTTGACGTCCAAAAAAGACACACAGACGTGTTATTCCATTTTCCATCAGTGTTTGTTTCACTATATTCTCTGGGTCACTTAGCAAAGTCACAACTTTCTGCTGGACCATTTCATGCAAGGCTTGCAGCTCTGCAAGGGACAACAGGATGAACATTTTGGCTGATGAGAAACAGCACATGCGTGTGTGCCACCTGCTGTTAAAGGAGTTACAGTGACAGGTCATCCTGAACAACACCTGGCTTGGTAAGATGGGCAACGCAACAGAACCTCAACAGTTTAAACAAGGGCTTACCAAAGACTTCAGGCTAAGCATGAGGTGGTGACAAAGAGTAGAGAAATGTGAGACATTTTTACCCAGATCAATTTATTCTAAACTTGTTGCCACTTCCACTAAGATGGTTCTGCTCATTTTATACATGTAGGTGATATGCAAATGTGAAGAAGCATCAGAATGAGTCAGCAGCAACGTTACCACAGTAAACAAAATGCTTTGAGGCAATTTTGGTTTGATTTGTTTATTTGACTATGAATTTCAAAATTTGTGAACTAACAACATATCAAGAGTATGTTTTTAGTTAGGTAGATAGATTCACTTCATTAAGCATACAGAGAGCAATATAAGAACACTTGAAAAAGTGAGTGCTTCCAATTTAATTAAATATCTGCAGTTACCCTAACAATGCTGATGAAAAATTTGAAGATGACCTTGCCTATGGCAACATGAAACAATTAAAAAAATATTTCTATTAAATGGAAATAGTAGATTGCTAATGCACTGATTATTATTGAAAACTCTAAAAGGCAGGATCTCAAACAAGTAACACAAAAATTTCAGCTACTGCTGCACCAATTTTGAGGGGTGATTATAATTTGCCTGCAGTCAGAAGCCCAGTTAATTTGTTTTCTATCATGACCCTGTCTATCAGTTGCATAAAAAATCTACCTCCTGTGTTCAACTTTCTCATGCTTGGTTTCTGAAAGGGTGAAAAGAACAGTACTCAAGCTTCTCTCTTCCTTGTGTTACATCCTTCATCTCCAAGCTATCTCAAGGGATAGGAGACAGCATTTCTTAGAAACACAGCCCATACGATGGAGCTTCCTCTCTCACTCCTCAGCAATTCTGAGCACCCCAAGCCTTATGTGAAGGAACTTGAAGAACATCTTTTATATTTGGTTTTAGTAATGTTCATTTTATTTTAAAGTATCATCCTGCAACTAGTTAAGAGATAATTGCCTTTTCCCCAAATGGAATATGTGCAGGATGTTTACCAACTCTGATTGGTCACAGATTGATCCACTTAGCTCAGAAGAGAAATGACAGTTTTTGACCACAAACTCTTCCCAGCTTAGAACACTTGCCCAGCATTTTTCTGGGAATTTATGCAACACTAAAAGGCACCAGAGATGACACACAGGTCACTTATTACGATGTGTCTTTCTGAAGTGAAAGGAAAAGAAAATTCATCCTTAGGATTTTAACTCATTCTCTGCACTAGTTATAATACAAAGTTACAGTAATGTCACTGCCAAATGGCATCCACACATTTAGTTTTGCCAGGCAAACAGACAAGAATTGTGAGGCATAGGGACAGAAAAGGAAGAATGACTATAAATACAGTACTATGACCATGCTGGAATTTGACAAGTTTTCCAAAGATAACGTTGCTTCCCACTTGAACAGAGGCAGTATTTGGAACATGGGCGTATTTTTGCAGCTGACTTGTTTATGAGATAAGCTGGAAATGAAGCTGGATATGTAACCAGGCAGCCAGCATCACAGTCAAATACCTTGAGGACCTCTGGAGAAGAAAAATATACTCATTTATATACTTTTTTGTCTCTCACAACATTCAGAGCAGAGATGACTGCCTCTGCATGAAGCTGTAACACTCACATTTTGATACTGGTCAAGGCAAAACATTCTTCCCATTTAATAGGAAGGCTAAGCTTTGAGAGATGAGACAGATCAGTGCTACCTGGGAACTTTGGCCCATGATTTGCTATTATAAGCAGGCAAAAAGTGACATTACCTGTGTCATAGTTATCACTAGGATGAGATGTTTCATCCGTTTCTTCACCATTTGGTTCATTTTCCATATTCAGATTTTTCAGCTGCACTAGCTCCAGAAATCTCAGAGCTGTTTCTGCCAATAACGCTATGTTTTCTGCAAAGGAAAACATTTTGGTTAAGAATTGTTCTACTTTGCCAATTTACATCAGTCTGATGATCCCCCTGAAGAGAGATTCTAGACACTGACAACACCAGTCACAATGGGCAAACAGGACTGAAATTACACAGCATGCTCTGGTTAACCCATTTCTGTTGATTCCCAGCAAAGCTACCAAAGTACATCAGATCACACAGTACTTCTGTCATGTAAACAAGTGGAAAAATCCTAATGATACTAGGTACAACAAAGACGAATTTAATTCTCTAAATGTCACTCAATCTCAGTTTAGCGACTAAATGACTTGATAGACTCTGAAGGCCAAATAGCCTGAATTAACTAACATTGCCACATAGTAGACTGCAACAAAATAACAACCACCCCACCAGGACATGTATCCTGGGGAATAACAACTTGTTACCCTGGAATCTACTTTTAGAACATTGTCAGGATATCTATCCAGATGATTTGGCACCGTTCTGCACCATTTGGAAGCTGCTGCAGCAACTGAGGCTGCTTTACATGGGTCAGACCACTGCTGGCACAGGAACAACAACATCAAGGCAGAAGTCCCACTTAAGTCCCACTTCTGAGTGTCATCCAAAACAACAGCAGCATGCCAATGGAGCCTGTCCACAGCCCAGACCAAATCCTCTTAAGTCACCAGTCTGACCACTTCCAAAACTGTACTATAGCTACAGAAGTTAACTCAGTTAGACTACCTTTAAATACATTGATGTATTTGAAATTTAAATTGATCACGGTGACCACAAGCAATTGGTTCTATTCATTAGCTATACAAAGTCTTCAATAACTAGTTTTACCAGTTTACTTAGTAAACAAAAGGAAAACATACTGTCATTTTCAACTGAAAACTACATTTATAACTAAAAAAACCAAACCCCAAAACTAAAACAACACACCTGAAAATGTGCTAGTCATAGCAAGTAAGGGTACAGAGCAAATAGCAAACACGGGCATGACTACAAGCTTCTTCATGAACGGTGCACAACTCATATAAATGAGTAACATCTAAAGAAAACATCTGCTACAGTGTAAGCCAGTCTATTACACAGCAAATTATCTAATTTCAGCCCCTGCATATCAAATTTCATTTTGTCGGAAAACAACTCCACAGCCCAGCAACACACCGATGTTAGCTTCATATTTATTCAGTTCCACCAGCACATTTTAGCTGAGCAATCAGAGCTAATGGAATGTCAGTACAGGTGTCATTACCTGCAGCCACTTCTGAGACTTCTGGTGAGTTTTGCTGACAGAAACAGTTAAGAGAATACAGAAAAACTCAAGATTTGGAGTTTTGACCGGAGGTCCTCTTACCAGCATATGCAAGTCTGACGATGGTGGCTTCATCCTGGGCCAAGTGTGCAATGCCTGGCAGAATGTACTCTGGGTAAATGTTAATATCATTGCGTGGCACCTCTCTGACGAGAGCAAGAACTTTAGTTAGTGTCCTCACAGATTCTGCCCTCACCCTGGGCACAGAGTCGTTGCTGAAATGTAACAGATAAGGAGTAATACGATCCAGAAGAATCTCTACACTTAATCTTGGTGCTAAATGAAGAATCAGCTCCAAAGCAGCCAGTTTTGAGTCACAGTATTTGAGAGTCTGTAAACAGGAAGTTATCACAGACACTAGAATAACCAGCCCATTCTCTTTTGTCTCTCCCTCGGCTTTCTCTGTGCGATCATGCCCACAGAGATTGTGAATGATGTTGTCCAGATCTTTACGAATGACCAATATACGCTCATCTGCTGACACAAACGTTTCCTTGGCAAACTGGGCCATGTAAGGCTGAAGGAAAGTGTAAAATATTTCAGGAAATGCATTGTTACGTTGCTGTTTCAAATAATCTTCAGCTGCTAAACGCTTATCTGGCTCTCGATGGATCATCTGAGTGACCTTGAGAAAGGCAGAAGTAGGAGGGAGCAGGAGAGAAAGATTAAATGTTTAGACATTTGTACTACAAAAAAACCGAACCCCAAACCCAAACAATAAGCAATCTGTCACCGAAGTAGGTGAAATAAACTACAAACAGAACACACAGATGGTTCTAATTCTGTAGGCCATTGTAGCTGCCGTAGATGTGTCCTTGGAGACCCCAGGGGGAGATGACTTAGAAAAGGAGAAAGATCATTGGTGCAGAAAGTCCAAAGGGGCTAGGAACCCCCTGGAAAGTGGAGTGACCATGGTTTAACCCAGGACAAACCAGAGTAGCCACTGCTGGTGTCCATCATCTCCTCCCTCACCCCAAGAGCCTTTGTACTATTCCATGTTATCTCCTGGGCCCCTTTCCTTCCCCATCCCATGGGACCAAGCAACCCTGGAACTTCCCTATCCTCCCCCAGACCCCCTGGTGATTGGTTGTATGAGATAACTCTTAAGGCTGTGTCTGAGGGCCCCTTGCCCTCTTGGATCCCTGCCTCTCCTCTGTGTTGAGCTTCCTGCAATAAAGCCACTCAGAATTACAGGCACACCAAGGGCCCTCTCGTTATTCATCTTCAGCTGATAGCCAACTGGACTCAGTTCCTGCACTACAACACAGGCCACAGTTTCTCTGGCTAAGTGTCTAGCAGACGCTGCCAGAGTGCCCTGGGGACAGGGGCACTCCTGGAAATATAGGCAGCTGGAATCTGTCGTACTTTGCCGGGCTGGACAGAGGAAACAGCGAGCTACAGTCCGTCCTTACCAGTTCTCTGATACTGCGGTCTTCAATTTTGTTCAGCACTTGATCAGGGGAAAAGAGGCCATTCCTGTAAGCCAAAAGCTGAGATAAATCAAACAAGGGTACACCTTCTGTGAAAAGCTCTGCTATTACACAACCTGGGGAACAAAAGAAGAAAGAAGTCAAAGAAGTCAGAGGATTATAAACAGACACTTTAACATTGTTTTTTATACGCACACAAGAACAAACCCTAAACAAGCCTTTGCTCGATTAAAAATAAGGCAAATGAGTTGCCAAATTAATTTGCAGAAAGAAGATAACATCTCAAGCTCCAAAACCTGGCTTTTATACTTGATCCCTGAAAATAAGTCCCAAGTAATTCATTTCAGGCCTGTCAACAACAGAGGAGTTTGCAATTAGGAAACATGAGGCAGTGACTTCAGCCACCTGCCAGCTGGAAAATCCATCACTAGAAAAGCAACCCACATCACTGTCATGTGGAAGAAGAGTGTGGTAAGTCAGCACAGATTGGGCAGTAGGTCAAAATAAAGCAGCCCTTTTACAGAAGGTAAAGAATATAACTTCTGCTCCCACACCTGATGCTGGGAGAGAGTAAATATTCACTCACATATGACTGCCAAACACAGACCCCTGTGTTGTGTACATGACACAAGTCCTCTTCAAAGAACCTGCTCCTGCAGTTTGCTCCCAATAGTCTGCTTTATCATTGGAGTGTCCTGGAAGTTCGGTCATAAGAGAAACTTGCAAAACGAAGTAACCATTTCCTTTAAATTCATATTTTCAATCACTTTAAAGGGAAAAAAAACCCAAAAACCAAGGGCTAAACTCATGGATTTGAAGACAAGACCAAGACTCAAGGCAGTCTCAAACAGTCGAACTCTAACAGGTATTTGTGAGTGGGACCACAACAGGACTTTACTCCCAATTCCTGCCTGCTGGGAAAATGAAATGAGAAGAGGCTTCTAGGGCCAATATTGCCAAATTACCCTGAAAGCTTTCAGTCCCCCCAGAACTGAACCACTGACTGGTTCCTCCTCTCAGGCCCCGTGAGGCACATGTTTCTCTGCCAATAGATGATGGACTGTGCCTTGCAGAACAACCTCTTTCCTAGAGCATAGTTGAGCCATAACAGAATAATCTGTGATTTCTCTCCTCAGATAACAGTGCTACACTTAAACTGTGCAGCCTACTATGTTGTGTTTGTATTTTTCTGTGAATGAAAAAGGTTTGGGTCTTTAAGCTTAAAATAAGCAAGTTTTTAACATGCTGCTCTCCAAGCCCGCTGTTAAACTTCTGCACTGCATTACAGTCAGACACAACACCTGACAGCTCCAAGTACCTGCAGAAAAGATATCCATTGCACGTTTTAACTCCCCTCTTGTTCGCTGATTGCTATTTGCCAAGTCTACCAAAGGAGTCGAAGGGTCCCGCATGTTTTCCAGCTCTGTGGCAAACATGCTGCCATCGACAAAGCGCTCGGGAGCGATGTAACACGTTCTCCTCCGGGATGTGTCAAAGAAATAATTGAAGTCAGCAGGATTGTCTTCAGGAAGGTAAGTTGGTTTAAAACTGGCAAAGTCAGTTAGAAGAACCCAGTTCCAGCTGGTCACCATGATGTTCTCTGTTTTAATATCCCCATGGCGGACTCCAGATTTGTGCGCTTGGTCCACCGCAGTGAGGATCTGGAAAGCGATCCACCTTTTCTCAATGTTGTTCAGGAATGGCCTGGTACTAATTCGGTCATAAAGGTTGTCCCGTACGTACTGTCTGAAAAGCATAGCGGCCTTCTCAGACAGGGTGGCTTTCTGGAAGGGGAGACAGTTCTGTGCCGAGTGTAACCTTATCTTCAGCTCCTCCAGCTCCTGCTTGTAGCTCGTCAGGGGTAAGGTCGGATCCTGAATGGCAAACACCTTCACGACCACCAGCCCCTCCCGGTGCTTGGCTCGGGCCACCTTGAAGAAGCGGGTGCTGCCCAGGCTCTTGTCGTACTCGAAGTCGTGGATGTCCGAGAAGTAGCTGTCCACCGAGAGGATCTGCGAGGGGGCGATGCCAGCCAGCTGGTTCCCCATGGCGGCGCCTCCTCCGGCCGCGGGCGCCGGGGCTCTCCCGCGTCTGCCTGCGGACAAACACAGCGCGGCTCTCACGCAGCCCCGGGTCCGCCCCGCTGCCCGGGCCCGCGGGCCGCGCTCCCCGCCCCGAGCGGGCCCGGCCGCCGCCACCGCCCAGGCCCCGCCGCCCGGGCCGGCCCCAGGGGCGTGGGCCCCCCGCAGCACTCACCGGCCCAGGCGGAGCCGGGACCCCCGGCCCCGGAGGCGGCGAGAGGGAGCGAGGCGGGACTCGGGGCGGCGGAACCGGCACCGCGGGGCGGGCGGGGAAGGGGCGGCGCCGTGAGCTCACATCCTGCGCCCGGCCGGCGGCACCCGGGCTGTCCCCGAGAGTGCTCGGCGCTGCCTGCGCGGTGACAGCATTCCGGCTCTGCCCGCCACCTGGCCTCCTGATGAACTTTGTTTCCCCCCGCCTCTGGCTCCGTTCCGTGGAAGGGTTTCTTCTTGTTTTGTGCTCTGCAATGAGAAGAGGCTGGGGTGGCAGCGTATAAGTGATGTGTTCGGGCCGTCTTCAAATTGTTTTCGTCTGTTTGTTTAGCCGTATTAATGAAGAGCTGTGGGGGTGCAGCGTGTCCTGTGAGCCTGGTGCTGAGCCGCTCAAGCAGTGCGGGTCGGAAGGTGCCTGCAGGAGATGGGGGTGGAACGGGCCTCAGGAGCATCAGTCAGGACCTTCTCTCAGCAAACAGGAGAAGAGCTGCCATGCTTCCTTCTCCTGGTGCTTAGCACTGGGTGCCTGTAGAAGGAAGGCTTTTTCAGGTGGCTTCACTATTAGGTCTGTCCTGACAGGGTTTGATATATCTGAAATACGAGGAAAAAGGCTTTTTGTGGCAAAAAAAAAAAAAAAAAAAAAATCATTGCTTTTCTCACAGTTTGATCTGAAAGTGCTTGAGAGCAAGGAGAAGCCCAGGGCAGAGTTTGTTCATTTTTCCCTTTGCCATCTTCTTCCTTTGCTACCTATAATGCATTACTAAAGATGTGATATTTGGGTCTCACAGACTGGTGCCTGTATACTCCAAACTTTCCTTAATACAAGATTGCCACCACACGGCCACGTGTGACGTCACTTAATCATGCAGTCTTCAAAGTGGTTTGGGTTGTGCTAGTGAGGGTTTCTTGCCAGCAGGACTCTCACATCAGTAATGAACACCTGGAGAGTTAGCCTGTCCCAGGGCAGAAATCTTAGCCCAGGCCTAGGGTTATGATTAGGACTAGGATCAGGGTGAGGAGAGTGAGAAACAGGGAACCTTCTGGCATTAGCCTGGTACCTAGACACGGTTCCTGCTAGTCATAACTGTCATGCCATTTTTTCCCTTTGGAATCCCATGGTCTGGACATAACTTCCATTCACAAGACCTTTACCTGGAGGGCAGGCAGGGTAGGCATCAAGTGCTGCCCAGGGGAGTTTGGAAGAGAAGGCAAATAACTCATTTTTCTGCTCTCCTAGAAGCTTGGCAGGTTGCCTTTGTGCTGTAGCGCTGTAAACAGCACTGTTCAGGTCCTGTCATAGTGGGTAGGAAAGGGAATGTGGAGTGGTGACTGTTGTGCTTCCTTTTTACTTTGAAACAGACAGGATGCTGATGTTACCCTGTTATGATCCTTCCTAATCACCTAAAACTTCATTCCTTTGTTTTAGGGCATAACGTGCGTGGAGAAAGCTGTGTAAGGGGACAACTGAGTGGCTGCTAAAAGTCTGGCTAAATTGGATGTTGATTGTCTTGTAAGTTACTAAAAGGGTAATCAGAAAATCTCCATGGACTTGTCTATGAAACAGTTACATGGGTGTTGCTCTCTCTAATGGAAAAAGTAAATGGATTTAAACAGAATGGTTTTCTCAGTTGCATCTGTCAGCCCCTGCAGCTTAGCTGTGCTCTCCAGCCTTTGATCATAGGAGGTAGGTTCTGTTTCCAAAAGCGGGCTTTTTCTTAGCCAGGGCTCTTTGTAGCTGCCGCAGGCAGACTTTGCTCCGAGCTGAGCCGTTAGCTGCTGTCTCTGAGCTAAGGCATATTTATTGCCTGTGCACACGGTTGTGATAGGCTGGAATCATGCTGCAAGCCAGTTTTACAGCCACCTGTTTCAGGGTGAAGGCTCCACAGTACTGCCAGGTGTACAGCGTGAGTGGGCACAGGTGCTGGGAGAGGTACAATAGCACATTTTCATGCTCTGTATTTGGAGTTAAGCTAAACTGGCCACTACAAATGGAGAAGGTGCATTTATGCCTTCAGAGCAGTAAAATGGAAAAAAAGAGTGAATTGTGTATATGCTCTCCTCTTTCAACTCCTTCTGTTTATGTGCTCCTCCAAATTGAAAACAAATAGGAAGGAAAACTTACCATTTCACTGCGGCATCTTTGGTCAGCATTTATTCAGAAGAATACAAGATGTAGAAATAGACACTTAGTTTTAGCTGTTGATCATGCTGAAGTTAACAGAAATTATATAAGCTGCCAAATACACTGTCATCTTTTTCCTTGTCTCCCAAATTGTTTCCCTTCTAAAGCAAACATCCTTAGGTATCTGTGCAAATGCAGTGCCTTTCATCATTTCTTGAAAATGTCAGAACTCTGCTGCTTCTGCAGAACTGAGCTTAGAAACAGAAAAACAAAGAGCATTGTCATATCAGAAGTCTCCTTTAAATCATGGATGAGGTCTGGAAATTGCCTGGAAGCTGACTGGGCTCAGTGGTGTGTTCTATGGATCTCTAATGCTCTTGCCCCAGTACAAAGAATTTATTCCTATTCACTCATTCCACGGCTTATGGAAATATTTATGTTGCGTGAAACCAAAACTGCTTTGAAAGAAGAAAGGAGATTTAATGAATCTTCAATCTAAAGCATCTTGGAATAAGAACAAAGCTTCTGGAATGCTCAAATTTCTATGTTTGACTGAAAAGGGCTTGGAAGGTTTTAATTTCTTATGATTCTCTATGCCAGCATTTTGGGCAACTTTTTGCTTTAAAAATGGCTCATTAATATGTCAGTTGACTTTCTAGGAATGATGCTTTTTTAATTACTAATTTGCAAAGGGATTAAAGATCTGTCCATGTCACCCCTGATTAGTATATGTGTACATTTTAAAACATTCTGCAGCACCATTCTGTGCTATCACATCTTGTGACAGTCTGTCCTGCTGATTTAGCAAGACTTCACTGCATGCAATATGGCAGTGATCCCAGGGACTTAAATGGGTGAGAGAAATGGTTTATAGAATACTTTCTTTAGAAGTACCTAAGGCAGGAGAACTGCCTCAAGTTTAGTCTCCAGACTGACGTACTGACAGATTTGTTCCCTAGTCATGTGCTAATTGTTTTGGAATGAGAATCACTTGCTCCTGGATCCTTCTACCAAAGCAGCATGTATAAAATTAATTTCACAAAACTCAGCAAGAGACCATATGGAAGGGGAAAATGGTATTTATTTTAAACAAAGTTGATTTCAGTCACTAACACATTGTGTTGTAGATGTCAGTCCCTTGCACTCCCACACCGTGTATTCAGAAGCATGCAGTCATGTGTGATACTTTAATACACAGCCTTCTATTAATGTTTCATTCAGACCAAGTTCAGTATTTCTGCCACTCAGCAAGTTAAATTGCACTAGCACAGATGCCCACCATTAGTGTATACTGGTGCAGTTTTCTTCTGTGGCTGCATCTACTTTTAAGCAATCTCTATTACATACCTTAAAAACCTAAGCCTTAAACATACCTGAATGCTGTAGATAGTTCTTACAACCACCTCCTTGCAGGGAGCGTGGAGCAGGAAGAATGCTTTGCTTTTTTTCTTTTACAGAACTATGGAAATTCACTGAGGAAAACGTTGCTCTGTTTTGAGCTTCAAATGAAATTTGGGTAACTTTTTAATCTCAGGAACTAAACTATGTAAATTTCCTCTTTCCTACATTTGATTCCTCTGCCTGACACTCAGAAATGGCTCTTCTATATTAGCCAGAAGTCAGCTAATGGTCATCTTTCATTGGACTAAGTCAGTGCCAAACATCTCATGCTTTTTGTCTTATATTTTAACTTTAGTTTAGGTTAAGCTCCAATGCAAAAGACCTTATATATTTAATTAATTTAATTTAATTTAAATTTTATTCTATTTTCTTTCATTTATTATTATTTTGTTTGGTTTATTTTATTTGATAATTTAATTTTATTTAATTTCATTTTATTTTATACATGACTATATAGTCTACCTTTGAAATCCACGGTACAAATCCCAATCTGTGCTCAAGGGCACAGATTTAACATGTTCTTCAATAAAGGTACCAGCCCTGTGCTAAACGTGCTGCTCTCTGCCAGATCCAGACTCAGTCTCGGCTGTGACCCCACAGAAATGCCAAGTGTTTCCAAGGAAGCAAGCTTCTGCTGGAAGCTGAGAGGTTTGTGTGTTTCTTCTGTTTATTTTTTGTGCTGATGAGAATTTGGGAGGGTCTAACAGAGTGGCCCGCGCATTTTGGAAACATGTTTTAGATAGGAAGGTTTTATGGAAAGCGGATGCCTTCCCAAAGTGATAATAAGTCACCATTTCCAGGGCTTTGGTTTCCCATGCCCCACTTGTTCCTGTCTCGGTAGGAAATAATTTTACCAAGACATAGAGGAGACTGTTCAAAGCATCTGCTGACAAAAGGCTGAGTATCATGTCACAAATACATGTCCTCATTTGTTGGAATTGTAGAGGAAAAAGCACAGAACTGGGGTTGAATATTAAATTTCCCAGCAAAAAGCAGCTCGCAGGTGCTAGTTGCTGTAAAATCTGGATGAAATTAGAAGTGATTCCTCCCTTGCAAGGGAGATGATGATGTGAGGGTGAGCTCTTGGGGAACAGATACACTTTGGAGAAAGCCTGCTGAGAAAAGTCAGTTGTTAAGCTTGCCTGTCACACAACTGCCAGAAGAACTGGAATGGCAACATCTGCGGAGGTAATGCGGGGCTGGGAATATCTGGCTGGTCAGTGGTCTTAGTTATGGGAATGTCAGATGGGACAACACTGAAATAGTTATGATCAGTCCCATAACTGAGTATTATTGCCCTCCAGGCCCATGTGTGAGAGCAACCACAGTGATACTGGGTTTGTCCCCAGGAGAAAGGACTGAGAGCAGAATCACAGCCCTTCATGATCTGCTCATGTGGACAAACAGCATGAAAAACCATTGCACCTTATTCTTTCAGTGACAACTTTCTGGCAGAGAGAGAAGCAGTAATGTTTATACTGTGATATCAAACAGTGCCCTTTCTTCTCCACTCTCACCCTTCCCCACTGAAACCATAAAATATCAGGGAAATTCACTGCTAGAATCTCTGTCTTGCTGCAGTCAGATTGTTTAGCTCCAAATCCTGGTCTGAATACAACTAATATTGTCAAAGATTTTGGTTTTTCAAATTTGAGATAAAAATGAGGACTCAGGCCCATCTGTAGTGAAGGATCTATTATTATCTGATGCCAGAGGTAGTTAGATCAAAACATAATCACGTGCATCAGTGCAATATTCAGTTGTTAGTCATTCTTCCCTAACTGTGAAGTGCATGACAGTTTCAGGTTTTGATTGGCACCTCCATTACCTGCTCTCAGTAAACAGATTACTGGTATCTTTTTTTTTTTAAATAGAAATTTGCCATCTTCACCTTGCACACAGTCTTGTTACCCAGCCTGCTCTAATGTGTGCTGCAACTAATAAATGAGCAGCTGCCATGGCTACTGTAGCCATATGAAGAAAACTCTTCAGCTTTTAAGGAGTGGCTTGAGGCCGGTAATTAACCACGGCTTCACTCCTTGCACGCAAAGCGCCTGGAAAGCCACACACCGGGCTTCCCTGTGGATTTTCCTTTTATCAGCACTTACTTCAAGGATTGCAATGTCACTGCCAGTTCTGGCTACAACAAGAGAGTAAGAAAAAGCAAGGCAAATCCAGTTATAATTAAGGTGGTGATAATAAAGGGGTCTTAAAAATGTAATAGCCGATTAATATTTGGAGAACTTCCTTCTCCTGCTTTCCTTCCCCCATTTCAGGCTTCATTCCTTCGTGTTGTCTGTTCACTTCTTCAAGAAATGCATCTCTAATGCATCCAGGGGTAGGAGGGTGTTTACCAAATGATCTCGGATCTTTTCATATCAATGCATCGTCATTTATGCATCTTAATTCACTGGTCCTCTATTTTCGAAAAATCCCTGATATCAGAGCTATTTAAAAATAATTTTTTAACATGCAGAGTAAATTGCATTCTCCCATGTAGCAGATTATTATTTGTCTGTCAGCCTACAGTAAGAGGTCTGATTTCTGCCCACTGAATTCACTGCAAAGCTCTCAGTTGCCTATAATTAGGGTAAAATTGGGTCCAAGAGTGTTAAATTATATCTTCTCCAGCACAGAAGAGCATACCCTGATTTTCAGCCATGTCAATCTGTTTGCAAACAACAGTGAAATTCTTTTTGGGTCTCACTAAGCCATGACAACATGATAGTCTCTTAGAGCTATAGATTAGATTTCAGGATAGAAATTGCTACTACCAGCTAGTTTGAATTCTTGTAGAGAGAGGCAAAAATTCAGCCAGAAACTTGCTGCAAACCTATACATCCTGGGTCAGCTGTAGGCCAAAAACTGCAGCCTCTTTGTCTCAATAACAAAAATCTCTTACCAGGAAAGCTACTAGTATTGGTTTATTGGAGTATATTTTATTTCTCTCTCTCTCTCTCTCTCTCTCTCTCTCTCTCTCTCTCATGTCTCATTCAGAGCTTATTCACTTGTCTCAGAAGTTCAGACTACTAGTAGTTGCTCTTTAAAGGTCGACAATAATTTTAAGTTAGTATAAAATTAATCTGGAGCTGAAGTTGCAATTTCACTCATATTCTTACTGTTCAAGTAGTATATTTTAAAGTGTTTGGGACTTTGGGCCAACCACTGGTATAAATCAAAATAAATACTTGGCCGACTTGCTTGGGTATCTTCCTTTGGCAATCTGTTTCTAGCTCACAGTTTAGCCTTCTCTGCAGCTGAGATACCTGGTTCTTTTTCTGCCAGTTTTTTTTAGTTGTTTGGTTTTCTCTGTTTTTGTTTTCTGTTTTTGCATCTTCTGTCTAAAGCAAAAAATTATCTTTGTTCAGCAGTCTAATATTGCACTTTGTGATTTCTCAACACTCCAGTCAAGAGTTTTCAAGCTTCCTTGACTTTTGCCACTGCAATCCACATGTTTTTAAAAATATTGCTTATTACATAACTTGTGTATTTCTCTATAATTTTTTTTCTGAAACAAAGAATTATGGTGATAACTGCTGGTGTTGAGTCACGCTGCTGTTTGTGCCCAGCCTGCTTATCTATTGACTTCAGTCAGGCTGCTAATGTAAGGTTTGCAAGCCTCTGCAAGAAAATAAGCTTCTTATAGATGCCCTTCTTTTAAAAATCCTCGTAGGTTTCAGTCCATCTTCATCCTTTCCCCAGCCCCTCCTGTTTTCCTAACTGTGTTTTCTGTGGCCTCACTCCTAAGGCATGTTTGAGCCTTGCATAACTCCTGACTGGGGAGGAGGGAGATAGTGATGACAGCCAGCTGCCTCAGTCGGCTGGGGAATGGAGTGCTGGGGAAGCAGTTTTTGTCCTTGATCTCCACCACCCCCTTCTGCACCAGTGCAGACTGTGGGAGCCAGATCAGTAACTGCTGAGGAACTGCACCTGGCTTGGGGTGACTGGATTCCTCTTAGGTTCTAGTTGTTCTCTGGGCTTCTGCAGCCTTTGAAAAGGATGAGTGGGATGTTTTGTTGCCCTGTTGTTTTCAACTGATTTAAGTATCTTTTAAACTTGGGGACATTTGAGCAAGTGGTCAAAAAGTTGTCTTAGCATCTTTTGAAAATATTTTGAACAGCAGCAGACTGCAACTTAGAGGAAAAATATTTCCCATTTTGGGGTGATTGTGTTTGCAGTCCTGGGTCATTTGGAGAATCTCTCAGCATGCACACTGCAGACCACTAGAAAAAAAACAGAAAGCAAAAGGAGGAGCTAAGCAGCTGGATTTTCTACTGCAGTAGCATCCACTTGCTGGCCAATTTGGTCACTTTGAAAACCAGCATTATTGCAATTCATCCTGGTCAAAATCGCAGTGGTGAAAGAGTAGTAAGATCGAACTGGTGGGTAGGAATTGCATCTACGTGGCTCAGTGCTGACCAGCTTGCTCCACCTCTGAGACTGGGAGGAGACTTCAAGCTCCTCTTAGGTCACACTTCTGCTGTGAAGCCATCTGATGACAAAAATACAGTAGGAAAGACTACTTGGAGAGTTATGCCAGATTATTAAGAAATGTGCCTGTGTAAGGAAATGCCTCTTCTTGGCATCACAGAGCCAGGCACGCTCCTTGTCTTTGTGCTTTTTAACTACAGGGACAGGTTCTGCCTCATGCAAGAGCAATGTTGACTATCCCAAAACATTTGTAGAGGAGCAAAGCACAGCCAAGACCCACTCTCCACCATGTGCTGCTGGTCAGCTGGCACAGCAGCACTGTATGAGGAAAACATCACTTCTTTCAGTAAAACACCCATTCTTCCTTCAGTAAAAAGCCCACTGCATTAGAAGCAGCAGGATGGACTCTGCTATGCTTCCATCTCATACTAATTGTGTATTAGGTTATACACAAGATAATTTTAAAGTGAGATTTTCCATTCCCAGCCTGCAAAAGATTCTGTTTTCCAACTGCTGGAAAATAACATGAGCTGATCCTGTAATGAACTCTCTCATGTAAGGATTGCCTCATTACCACTAAATGTTGCCAGCTCTTAGATTTGTGTTCTACTTCATAAATTCTAAAATGCAGCTCAATGTATTTAGAAGCTATTTCCCTGTTTTAAAAGGAACCAGAGTCTACTCCACAACCCAAGCCAGATCCCTTACAGTTTAAATGAAGATAGGTTGCCATGAGCTTATTTCAAAAGATGAAGAAAAAGTTTTTGCAGAGCAATTTTTCTTTTTTTCTCTCTTTTTTTTTTTTTAAAAAGAAATGAACCTGTGCTTTTTGTGTTCCTGAAGAACAGTGAATAAGTCCAACAAAATTGCACTATTGTGTGTGCCTGCTAGTCAAGTATGAATATAATTTTTTTCCATTGGCAGAAGGCAATAAAGGGCCAGAATTAATTCTCCCTTATTCTACATACCAACTCCATAGGGTTCAATTCACTCCAAAATAAAGTGGAGCTGCTTTGGGAGAAGTAATGATGAGGTCTGGAGGGTTTCTCCCATCAATTTTTAATTTGAATATAATCCATGTCAGTGTTGAGCACTTTAGGTCAGTTCTGTGTTGCTTGACTGCTATAAAACAATGAAAATCTCTTCTAATCATGGTGGGTGGTTACTGTGATTTTTCATTTTTATTGGCAGCCTGAAGGAGGGAATAGGACAAAGAGGCAATTTTATTTTCTCACCTAGACAGGTATAGGCAGAGCAGCAGAACAAATTTGTACTGTTATTCATGTTGCATATGCCCATAAGAAATAGAAGAGAATTTGCTATAGGCTGCAAAAGTAGTTCACAAAAATAAAGGTGCCAAGGAGAACATCAGTTCTGAACTGTGTGCCACCTAAATATCTGGGGAATTCTGCCTGGGCAAAACAGTAATGTTGGATCTTAGTAGACCGTGTTACACACATGTTGGGTTTAGTTAATAAATCTTTCCTAAAGGAGCTGGAGAGAGGAAAAATCCATAATGCAGTTGGGCGCATTTCTCATTTCCCACTGAAATCTGTCTGCTTCCACCATGTCCAGGCAGATTTAAACAGATGAAAGGGTTGACTACACAATGATTCTATATGTACATGAATTATGAGAGTGCTCAGTAATTAATTTTAGCTGTTAAAATGCTGCTGTGATTTTGACTTTGAGAAAGGAAGAGCCTTAGAAGGATCAGAAGGCAGTATCTCATGGCAAACAACCAAAACTGGATGAGTTCATAGATGCAAGAGGATGTATTCAGTCAAAGATGTATTCAGTCTGTTCAAGAAGGAGCATGCAGCTGTGTTCTAATAAAAAGAAATAATTGAATTTATTTGATCTTCTAGGATTCTTTCCTTCTTAATCTATCCAAGAGAGCATTTTTTGATGTTATGGCTTCTTTTTCCCATAATGTCTTTCAAAACCAGACCTAGTGGCAAGAACCCCTCTTTTCCAGTATCGTCCCTGACGTTTGGCTGTTGGTGTGTTCATAACATCGCATCCCTTCTGCACTGCTCCTGGAGGACTGCACAGCAGACAGCTGGGAAAGCCATGGGTGGACCTGGACTGTGGGTTTCCCATCCATATAGGACAGAAATATGCAGACAAGGAAAGCACCAGATCTGACATGACAGTGCTAAGAAAAGCTTCTAGCTGATTTAATAGTTACACCAGGAAATCATTGGACTCTCTACAAGGACTTGTTTTATTGTCTAAACCCAAAATTCAATTTTACTTGTCATGTCCTAGCTGGGAGTACATAAAACAGTCTGAAATTCAAAGTGTGGGTATAATGAAATATTTAACCCTAGTACCCTATTCAGCCATTGCTTAATGCTCCTTTCAGTTGTAAGAAAAAAAGTGGAATTTCTTCCAGCTTTTCCTCAGAAAACCTGTTAACAGTTATCATTTCTTACTGCAAGAAGGGCTGAAAAATTTGGCATCTGAACATCATCACCTTATGGCATGTTGTACCTGAGCAAAAACTTACCCCCACACTTCACAAAAGCAGAATCCATGGAAGGAACAGTTGTAGCACTTCGAAGTGCTATTTAGGCTGTCAATTCTCTTTCCATAAATGTTTTTAAACCAGGGATTTAAATTAAGCACTCACGTTAATCACTCTCAAACTAATCAGTGAATTGATTCCAAATCTGGCAGCTAGTCAGTGTTGATACAAGATTTGCTGCACGTATACTCACAAATTTTGTTTGCATGGTATTTTATTGCAAATATAAAAAGGCAAATGCAGTTGTCAATTATGAATGAGCTCGAATCAGGATAAACTCAAGTATGAAACTGTTGTATATACACTCTGCAGCCTGCCAGTATGGACAAAACCACCTGTGATTTGACATCTTATTTGATAGGTCTTCTTGTAAATAATAAATCACTTTTTCTTTCTGCAAACAACATGAACCATGTTCATCATTTGAGATCCTTTACATTATTAACAGCTTGGTAGAGAGTTCAGAAATTCAGCTAACAAAATATTCAGGAGATCCTGTATAGTTTATATTAAGACTCCATGCCGATCTTTTTTATATAGCCTTCCTATTTTACTAGCAAATTTACATAATTTTGTATTATGACAGAAAAGTCATGGTCTTCTGTTTATTGGGGCATTTCCATACTGAAAGTATTCTGAAATATGATTTGAATGACAAGAATCACACGATGTCTTGTTGAAATGAACACTTAAGGATCATCTAGTCCAACCCTCTGCCCTGGACAAGGACACCTTCCATCAAACTAGGTTGCTCAGAGCCCATCCAACATGGCCTTGAGCATTTCCAATGACAAGACATCCACAACTTCTCTCAGAAACATTTCTCAGTGCCTTACCACCCTAATCATTAAAAATGCCCTCCTTATATCCAATCTAAATCATCCCTCTTACAGTTTAACACCATTGCCCCATGTCCTACCACTACAGGAAGGCTGGAATCTTTTTTACTCAAGTGATGCATACAGTTTGCTACGTATTTCAGAAAGTGAGAAATTTCCAGCAGTACTCTTTCATTTTTACAGCTCCTGCAGCTGATGTGCCAAGGAACAAACTTTTTCTCAGGTGCAATCTGGCTCAACATGGGTCCTAAAGAAGCCATGTCAAAACAAGGAAGAAAGACAAAAGGTGCAAAGAGCATACAGACAACTCCTAAGCCACAAAATAATCCTATTCCTCCTTTGAAGACAGTAACACACAAAAATATGTCTTTGTAGCTAAAGCTGGTTAATTTCTAGCCTTGACATGCTTTGAAGAATTATGTCTGTGATGCAACCAACAATAACAGGCTGTTATCTGATGAAGACAGTGGTACCTTAAAAGCCTCATTGAGTGATGCAGAGCTCGGCCTGTATGTTTACTCCCAAAAATGCCAAATGGTTGTGTGTAGGAAGGAAATTCCATATTCTCACTGCATGAGTTTAGTGGGCAAAAAGAGGAAACCAAAAAACTATCATGAAGGAAGAAAAGAATTCTGAAATTCAAGAAGCACAAAACAGATGATGTACTCCTTTCTCCCAACCCTTTTTGTTGTCTGAAATATACCTTCACAAAAACAGACGCTTGTTGAGGCAGGGGAGAAAACTTGTCCATGCCTTTTTCCTGGTACTGTAGTGAGCATGGGGAGGGTGGACATGGAGATGGGGGACAATGACACAATCAGGGTTTTCTTGCACAATGGCCATTTAATCTTTGGCTGTAACAGTAGAAACTCACTCTCCTCACCCTACCTGTATAAGATCCAGGGTCTTGAGTGCCATAGGGCAGGTGCAGGTATTTCAAGAAAGATTAAGACCATTCTGTTCTTGCACATCCTAAAAATCTTCACACAAACAGCCAAAGTTTGGCTTTAAGTCTTGAAATTAGGTGCAGGGCGCTGAAAGTAAAGCCATCATTAAATATTCATTAATTCCTTTCTAGAAGTAAGTTATTCTCCTTATTCCTTCCACTCTCCCCTCTTCCACGCCCCCCCCCCCCCCCCCCCCCTCCCAAAATAGACATCTCTTCCTGTGGTTTTTGTGTCAGATAACCTTCAGGGCTAAATGGAAATTGAGTTTGTGCCCTTATTTTTAGAGTGATTTGGATTGGTGGTGTAACACCAGAAAAAAAAAATCATCCTAGCTCCTAGGCAATTTTAATAGTGATTTAACCACTTTCCCCTTATTTATTGTGGACTTCTTTTCTTAGTTTCATGTTTTCTTGTTCTTAATCTAAACATCCAGTTCATACATATAATTATTTACTGTAAACAAAACATATGTATCTTCCAATAGTGATTTGTAATAATTATATAAAATATAAAGGGAAGAAAAACAGTCTAGTACCCTAGGGAACGTGTAATATCTGCAACACATCTTCATTGCTCCAGTCTGTACTTTTCAAAACATAACCTTACTGAAAGACCTACAGGAAAATCACACCTGCACATCTGATTAGCTAAAGCTAAACAAATCTAAGTGTTAGTTCAGTAGAATCCTCTGAGCTGGTAGATGGCCAACTCAATTAAACAGTTTTCCTGATAAAGGGATACAAAAATGCTTCTGAAAAGACTTGCCATGGCATAAGGTAGCCATCAAAGCAAAACTACAGCAATAAGGAGATTACTCATAGCATTTAACTTGTCTTTGGTATTTATTTCCTTATTATGACTGGAATCTCTGTTTGTGACAGAAGTTCGGCATTTCACACTGATTTAAGAGCTTGAGATACTTCATTTCTGTATCACTAAATGAATATATCCCTGTTAAGCAGTTTCACTGTCATTAAGTATAATTGTGCTAAATTAGCATCCATGGAGATGTCCTGGTTAAAAGTTTTTTTCTATACCAGTGATTGTATGCAAATAACATAATTCTGATTAAAAAAAGAAAATGAAACCTGGGCAATAGGTAAGAGAAGGAATTTGTAGTTGCTTTTCAGAAGAGCAGGCAGGGAAGCAACTTCACACCAGCCTCTCCTGGGGCAGGGAAGATTCCATTTCTCAGCTAAGTCAACAGAGTGGTCATTGGCCCCTGAGGATTGCTATTTGACACAGGTGTTTCCCTAAAAGAGACACATGACCATTGCAGTCCAGGCTTTGGCAGAGCCCTGATTTCCACAGTGCTTGACTCTCCTGCTGAATGGAAATTATCTGCAGTGCTGGTGTTTCTCTGGCTTCCTCTGTGCACCCTGCAACAGGAGCGGTTTGCCATACAAATTCTTCAAATAAACCTCTTAAGAATTAATGTTGGGAGAAGGCTTTTTCCTTTTTGAGCAGTTATGTTTAACATCTAATTAGCCCAGGGTGTCAAGGCTGACATAATAACTCTGTAGACCAGACATTTCTCTTGAGGAGTAAGGAATAATTTAAAACCATCATTAGGAGCTGCAAGGTCTTGAAAACAGAAATTCTGTTCACTTTATCTGTAACTTTAGATAACTATGCTACAGTATTCCTTCCACTTCAGGGCTCATTTCTGGAGTTACTAGGTAAAATAACAAGCTGACATCTGTACTGTATCATATGCTTGATTACCTGTATGCAGAAAATGGCAAAGAACTATTTCAGATAACCAAGTGATTTAGTGCTTGAGAGAACTTTCAATATAATTAATCAGCATCTCAGGACTTTAAACTGTTTGCTTAAGAAGGATTTTTGGTTAGTTGAGGCTCACTAACTGAGTTTACATAGAATGCAGAGCAACTTTTAGTAAGGCCTTAAAGAGTTGCACTGGAGGGTGTTTCAGAGGATTATTTGAAAAAATATTTTTCACATCTGATAATTTGCCTCTTAATTATCCTAATTACTAGCCATTCTGTGTAAGCTAAACTGAGAGAAAAATATCTTCCTTTTTTATACAAAAGGAAGAGTAAGAGTTGGTCCTTACCTACATACAGAGAAACTTTAAGTGAAAAATCTTAAGATTCCATTAGCACTGAAGTATGTTAAAGTATTATTATTTCATATTTATGTGCACATATTGAACAAACATATATTTCAAAACTATCCTGATACAATCTAAATTTAACCTGCATGCTTTAATCAAAGCACCAGGACTGTGTTAGAAAGGAAGGAAGAATGAATTCCAAAAGAAGGAATTTTCTGTGATCGTGTCTCTTCTCAGCCTCTGTTCAAACCCAGATACCTGCAACCAAGAACTTCACAGCTAATTTTGACAACAGTCTTATTTTAATTTTCTTACGAAATTGCAGGATGAATGAATTGCAGGGGTCACATTTTGACCAACACTCAGTCAACTTAACTGACTACTAGATTTGTCCGTGTGTCACTGAAGAAATTTGTGTAATTTTCATCCCTGACAGTCTTTGGTTACAGAGCAAACAAACACAGTAAGGAATAATACACACAAAATTTAGGACTGAGTAATAGTCTACATTGATGTTTCTCAGCATTTACTAGTTGAAGAACAAGACAAAATTTAAGCAAAGGAAGATTTATCTTACTTGTTTCGTTGTAATTGTTTTCTTGTATAACTAAACAACAAGTGTATTGAAATGGGATCATTCATACTTTCATTTTTTATACTACTATTTTTATTAATTTGTTTGCTTGTATTTGGCTGTATATTTCACTAACATTATGGGATTTAAAATTGTTTGGAAAGTGTGCCATCTGAGATATGATGAGACACTGGTGAAAAACTGTTAAAAGCACTCAATTAGGAAACTTCTACAGGTCCTTTCTATCCATTTGCACTAAAGCTGTTTGATATGTAGTCATTTGCAAGTAGTTGTTCTTTGGCACTCGACTTGCACCAATCACTTCCAAGCAGTAAAAGTGAGGATTCAAAAACTCCCCCTGCATTCCCTGCTCTGTTTACACTGTTAAGCTATCAGGGCAAACAGAAATGTTTACTGCTGCTGTCTACAGCCTGTTCATCCAAATTTCATTATTTCAGTGACCTTTCTTGTAGTAGCTGTGTGTAATGTTTGTAAAAGTAAATTTTGGGATAAGGAATTTGTCTATAAATTCTCATTTGCTTCTACCTGTTTTATTTCTGATGAAAGATTCTGATTGACAAATTAAGTGTAATTGCTTTAAAAAACAGCCCTGATACGTGGTGCCTTACAACTAATACTTTATGAGGTTTTTGTGAACTTGGAGTCAGTATGCATGTCAACATGGGAAATACATTTAATCTTTCTGCACAGCTGTTTTTATCAACCTTTTCCTCAACCATTAACAAATAGCTGATAAAGCCCTCAGGGGAACCTGCCGTGACATGTACTGAAATTGGTTTGCACATCATATCCCTTCTCTTGCCTAGTGGAAGGTTAATGCTTTAAATTGGTCAGAGAGTTTGAGAAGATGGACTAATTCAGGAGCAGTTATACAAGTGATAAGAGGTCTGACCTTGTCTCACCATCAGTATGAAATTAGAAGGCAACTCATTTCACTGGAAACAAGACTCTCTTCTAATGCTGGGATGAATTTTGTGATTTGCTAATTTATATCAATGGCTCAGCTGCTCCAGATGGAAATTCTGACTCACAACCAGTGGGGTTGTAGGTAAAGAGAGGGTAAAACATTTCCCACCTGTTTGGAAGCTCCAAAGGAAGGCTGTAACTTTGTAAATGTTATTCCTGACTAATTCCTGGCACTATTCCTTTAAAAAGACTGGGTTGAAAACCTTCTCTCACAAAACTGATAATTGATAAAATTGATTTCCATTATTTTCAGTACAATCAGAATTTTATGCTGAAGAGGGAGAAATGTAATTTCAGAGTGACTTCCTTGATGGTAGAGACTCTATGCCCATTATTTACCTAGGAAATAATTTTTCTAGTGCCTGGGAATTTCTCTTTTTCATTTCAGTCAAAATTGCTCTATTGACAATGTTTATTCATGACCCATTGCACTATTAGATAGTCTTAGTTTGCTGTGTTTACCTGACAAAAGGGAGTCAGTGGGACAATTGTGCTCTTGAGTAAATGATATTTAGAGTAGAACGTTTGAATTGTCCTTTGGCTGAGAGAGCATGAGAGTGCTGCTGATTGTTGTTCATTCTGGGCATTTTTGAACTTAAAAGGTACTGAGGAGTGCTTCAGTTCTGGAAATACATATGCTTTTTAGAGACAAAAAGGATAATATTGTAAATTACCTTTTTATTGGAGTTTTGTGACCTAGAAAATGGTATTGCAAGAGTGGCAAGTGTTTTCCTGTGAATTTATGGCCATGTTCATAAATAGCATCCCTTACAACATTATTGGAGGTACTCTGCATTTGCATAGAATTGTTTAAGTTGGAAAAGACCTTTAATATTGAGTCCAACCATTGCAGATGTGAAGGAGCCGTAGAAAGTAAAGCCTTTTATTCGTGGCCAAGATGTAAAATGTGCCATGCTCTTGTAAAATGCCTGTTTCCCTTCTAGTGTCCCTTCAGCTTTTGGTAGAGATGATCACAGCTGAATCTAAGAATGGAAGTAAGGCTTGGCTTTCATGCTTTTCTCAGAAAATGCATGTGGTAAACACTCCTTTTTTTACCTGTATGTCTACCTCTATGCCAGTTATATGTGACCTGTAGGTACGTGACCGCCACTGGACAAAATACGTGAGGTAATTTTGCAGCTCAGTTACCTTTCATAGTTAAAAGCTGGAATCCAGGGCAGTCGGCAGAAAGAGTTTTTATATATGACTGTTCCATAATCACTATGCAACGAATCAGTGGTGAGAAAATCCACTTTACAGAGCACCGATGTTCATTTCATCACAGTGGCCATGATGAGGCTGCCAGGGTACTGGGACTTGAAGAACCTCTTACCCTTGAGTGAGATTTGGCCTGTATTTCTCGCTGCCTGAGATTCATATCTCATGAGTAGACAGCTCCTTGCAAATGCATCAGATGAATTATGCACAAACACTCTGTCTTAGGCAAAAAACTCCAGATACAAATGCTGCTTTCCTTTTCCCCAAAAGTGCTTGTTTCTATCCACACAATTTTCTCCTATCTCACACACTACATTTATTTTATTTCCATTAATAGTCACGCTGTACACTCATTTCATCTAGAGAATGAAATAACCAGGTACTGTTGAATGAAATTCTGATACAGTAAAAATAAATGCAGATGTTTCCTATATGCAGGCTTCCCAGGTGGTTAATTGACACTCTATACAAATGTTATTTTCTGGCACTGTTAATAATCTTTTTTGTGATTTGTGTCATAATACATTTATTTACAGAATCTATCATTGCATTGACAGCAGGGAGTACAGTGTGCTTTTTGTAAAGTCAGTCTGAAGATTGTTATTTAAAGCAGAGTCCAAGGCTTGCGAAGAAGATATCCCAGGAGGTGATAAGGGAAATTGCATTGAGACAACAGAGCAGGAGGTTAGCTTCCTACGGTCTGGAACAGAGATATGAGAAGCAAAACAGAACAGTAGTAAATCCCAGGATAATGGCATCATGTTATTTCATGGAATGCTGTGGAAAAACAAATGGAAGGAGAATAGTAATGCCTTACACATTCACTGTAAGCATCTGTAGGCAAATTGAGTGACCCATGTGCTGAAGAAGGGTTTAAAATAGAAAAATGGGGGAAGAGAGGGGTGAGATGCCCTGCTAGCTCCAGTTGCGACCCCACTAACTCCACTAGAAACCATGTCTTGAAATGATCTCCTGAGAGTATGAAATGTAACTCTTCATTCTCCCACTCAAAAACCATAGCAGCTCAAAAGCTCAAGAGCAATGTTCTGTGTACAGGAAGCCCTCAAGATGACTCTTGCCAGAGAGCACCTGAAATGGAATCGTTAGGAAAATGGAATCTTCCTTTTTCTTCAGTGTTTAAAGCCAGCAGAGCACCTGGCATCAGCTTTCTGCATCAGATAGGGAAGTGGGTATCATCTCTTACAAGATAAGTGGCTGTTGGGGAGAAGCAACAGCCTGGAGGTGCTTCGAGCAGCTTGGGGTGGGATGGGAATGTGCAGTGTGTGCTGCCTTAAGCTGGGCCTTGTGGCATTTACTCCCAGCTAACTTTACTAACAAGCTCTCATGCTCCATCCCTGAATATTTTTTCGTGGTGTTACTAGGTTTCCTGCACTTCAAAAGGAAATGCAATGCAACTAAGGTATAATAGCAGAGCGTCCTCATCCCACTGTACATTCCCATTGCAGCGACATGGGGAAAAGTCCCTGTGTTTGATACCATCAGTGGTATCAAACATCAGCATTCTGCTGATCTCCTGATCTGTCCCAGCTCTGCAGTG
Organism: Eopsaltria australis; assembly: GCA_034509425.1. Lineage (NCBI taxonomy): Eukaryota > Metazoa > Chordata > Aves > Passeriformes > Petroicidae > Eopsaltria > Eopsaltria australis. The sequence continues at coordinate 4,414,568 of JAVTVJ010000105.1, forward strand.
TTATTTTTCAAATTTTCCCATAATCCATAGAGTTAGTGAGCATTTCCCAGTTATATACTGCACCGAATATCCCAAATACAGTGACTATAAGGTAATTCTTTTTGCTGACAAATTGTGTACTGTTTCTCTATCATGGAACCTTGACTGAGATTGGAAACAGTATTTGAGCATGTTTGGTGTATTGTATCCATCAAAACGGGGAAAAGCCAGAGAAGGCGTTCTCCATAGAAACACAAGGTTACACTGGGAACACCGAGTCTTCTCTTGGTGATAAATGCCACTGACACTGTGATTGCTCTGCTCTTGTAGTCTCTGGAGGTGTCTCTATGCAATAATTTTTTTACTAACATGCCCCTTACTTTCCTCTTTTAATCTGCTCAACATTCTGGCTGCCAGATTTTACATAAGTGAAACACACTGTATCATTTTTCTCCCAAGAACAGTTTTCCTAATATCTCTAAGCCCAACATTTTTTATTTGCATGTGAGCACAGTAGTATCAAATCATTCAAAGCAACTGATACTTCTAGAGCTCCCCCACATCAAGGTCTGTTCTCAATTACCAGTAAGAATTCAGCAGTAATTTAGCTACACAAATTTATAGTTCCTGCTTTTTGGAGTGATTCATAAAGGAATTTGACAGCCAGAGGAATGATAAGAAGGGGAGCTCATTGCTATAGGATGCTGTAGGCACCAGCAGTTTATATGGGCTCTTAGAGGAATTAGAGAAATTCATAAACAAAAAATTCGTCTGAGCTGGCACATCTAAAGACACCCCTCCTGATGCAGGAACTCCGTGACCTGGAGATTGCTGGAAGCTGATGAAAGTACCTGGGGGAAGCAATGCTGTGTGCCTGCTCTGCTCTCAAGTCAGTTGTGTGTGCATCTGCTAAAAGCCCTTGCAGGAAGCAGCTCTCAGGGGACACATCCTCTAGCTGGGTACAGCTGCTCTTGTGAACCGCTTCAGGCAAATGGTGAGACCTGCAAAAAGAACCCCCAGAACTGTCACTTGTGGTACAAGAACACAATACTTGTGTTTGGCAGAAATGGGTCTCTCACCTCATGTGAGGGCCCTGAGGGCACCCTCCACTCTTTCTGGGTGTTTGACTGCCAGGGCTTAGGGCCAGTCTAGAGCCCTGTGACACAGCTGCTGGTCTTACGGAAAAAGTTGGTAGGACTCAGTGAGGTGACTCCTTACCTGCTCTTCACCCAGGATCTGTTTTTAAGCTCAGACTCTAGCTCCTTGGGTCCCAACCAGTGTGCACTGCAGCTGCATCACGGCCATGCCCATGCTTGCCTGTGGACTCTTCTGATGGACAGCCCCTGACCCATGAATTGGCTTCCCAGCCTGATTCCAGACCTACCTCATCATCCATGGACTCGCTGCGCCTGGCTGCCCCCGTCCAGCCTGCCCTGCTCCCTCCATGAGAGCAGTGGGATGAGCCCTGGCTGCTAGGGCCATGCCCTGCAAGCTCACAGATCCCCTGTGCCTCACAGCTACCCACCTCTTACCTTGGGAGCTCTCTCCCTTGCCGTGCCACACCAGTGTCCAGTGCCACACCAGTAGCCCGCTCTGGGATGCCGTGACCAGGTGGTTGACCCAATCTCTGATCCATTGTAGGTGATGAAAGATTGGTGTTTTGTTGACCTCTGGTTTTTCTGCACCTTTAGCTGTGGGGCACAGGCACACCCTCCAGCTGTCACACACCCCGCTCCCTGCCTGCTTGCCTTTTGTCGAGTGAATCTAGCACAAGTGGTCCCACACACTGGGAGAAAAAGTAAAAGAAAAGTCTGACAGTAATATGCTTGATCATGCAACACCATGATCTCATAATTCAGTTATATCTTCACTGAGATTCTCTTACAAGAATTTTTAAGGTTAAAGGTCACTACATTAAACAAAAAAGGGTGTTTATGGGCATGGCTGCTCAATGAACTTCAGTAATAATTGTAAAGTGACTAAGACATGTTTTGCCTGGGGTTTCTAGAAGTTTGTCAGGGGGTCCTTTTGACTTCAAACAGACAAAGATAATAAAATGGCCTGGGCTGAAACGTGGCTTATGGCTCACTTGTAGTCATAAGCTACGACAATGAAGATCGCTCCGGCTACCAACAGGTTGTGTATCAACACAGGCAGTGTTCAGAGTTGAGGAAAATTAATAACACAGCAAACTCTGCAACTGGAATCTGTTAATCTAATTTGCCTCATGAGACAGAAAATCGGTTGCAGGTTTTCTATTCCTGCCTTCCTTCTTTGAGAATTCATTGGCAGAGGAAGCCAGTGTCAAACAGCCCTGACAAATTATAATTTCTGTGCACAAACCACATAATTCAGGTTTCATCAGCCTTTCCTGTCAACAAGTTTCAGTCTGTTGGGGAATGATCATTTTTATGTTACCTTCTGCCTCTGCTAGAATTGAACCATGTTCAGGTTCAGGATGAGAAAGTACATATAGCAAATCATTTAGACATATTACCTCCCTGGTAAACCATCAACTTACATTAACAAAACTTCTAAACATTTAATATTGTATCTACTCTGTGATTTGGTTCACTGTAATTTTTGTTTTATAAAAAATCCATTTATTCATCTTTTCAATATGTCACATTTCTGTTTCACCCTCTCTATAACTGTGATGCTCTTTTACTCAAACATTTGGAGTTCTTTTCCTGTCTTTTCACAATTCCACCTCATTGGGCCTAACCTCAGAACCTCACTCTATTTCTCTCTCGCTGATTAACTGGTGTTTCATCCCTTCCCTTCTTCTAAGGAGCGAGTTCAGGATTTTCTTTCTAAGTCATTACATGTTGATTTGTCTATTTACTATTCAGTTTCTAATTCCTTTTAGCATCTATATCCTCCCCTTGTGTTTTAGGTCAAAGGCATTATAAATGAATTAACAATTCTTTCCCTGCCTGCCAGGAAAACTGCTTATAAAAGTCTGTTTTCTAATTCCTTAGAGTTGATGAGGGACCTTTGCCCTGAAGCATACAGTTTGATATCCCAGCCTGCACCCTTTCTAATGAATGTGCCCATTATACACTTACTTGTTCAATCTTCCTTTGAATCTGAGTAACATTTGACCTCTGAGATGACACACAGAAAAAAAAAAATTCCACATTTTAATCACTTCCTATTTTATTCAAAAGAAAATCTATTTAAAAAACAGACTTCCTTCCTGTGTTTCAGATGTGCTGTACCTTGTTCTTCCACAGTCTTTAATTTCCCTTTGTGTCTGTCTCCTGCCAGCTCTAAACAGTTTGTATCTTTTCAGTCCTTCTTCTTATAAAAGCTTTTGTAGGACTATTCATGACCATTGTCTATCTCATGTGTTTCCATTCCTGCAGCTGCTTTTTGTGAGATGATGATGATACATCTGGCTATGGGTGCTCTCAGTTAGACACATCCTTAGTTTGTAAAACAGAAAATAATCCAGCCCTCTGTTATTCTCTAGGCACACTTTTTTGATCATCTGTGCATAATGTGAGCAATATCTTCTTCTTGATGTCTTTTAAGTGACTGTATATCCTCTGCACTAGAGATCCAGGCTATCCAAAACTGACAGATAATTCAATCCTAAAATAATTTTTGCAGCATGTACGAGGCAGAATGAAGAGATTGACACATAGCTACTAGGAAGAGTGTCCTTTGATATATAAACAGATAAAATCTAAACCAGATATAATTTTTCAGAATCCATTTTCTGAATGTCTTTTTACTTTCAAATACCATTTTTCAAGACAGATGTTTGCCAATTTACAACATGAAATTCAGAGCCTGTTGGGCAAGCTTTTATTCCAAACTATCATGCTGGTTCTTCCTTTTAGCTGTATGTAGGTTTCCAACACATTCTTCTTTTAATCTGATCAATAGATAAATGAACTGCCCTGAGATAGATATTTTTAAATGGAATCACTTATAAAGTAGGGTATGGGTTTTTTTCAGTAGATACTAATTCCACCTGGAGCTTCAGGTGCTCAGCAATTGGTCCTTACTCTCCACTAGCTTTCAAATGGCATATATGCTTTCAATGAGATCCTTTACATCCTGTCAGTGGTAGGATTCACATTCTCCACTGTAGGATAAGGCACATTTCATGCACTCACACCATCTCCTCTTCTTGCTTGCTTAACTCACATGCCTCAAATCTGAGCTCTTCACAGAGACAAGAGGAAAAAATCTAGAATTACCTAGCAGTACACTTCTTAAATAATATACTAGGCTAGATCTCTTTAAGTGAGAGGAGGGGAACCTAAAATGAACCCTTATAAAGCCAGTGTGGCAATCCTTTTCCTTTGTCTCTGTGGTTTGTAGTATTCATATAAGAGAAGTGATCCTAGGGGAACATTTGGAAGGGCCTTGGAAAAGGAAAAGAATTACAGACCAAGAGAAGATGGAGAAAAAAATTTGTGATTTTTATTCCTCAACTGTTGAATTACCTTGAGGAAGGTATGTACATTCAGAAAGAAAAAAGATTTTGCACAGGTATAAAGTAATGAGAAAATATAATGGAAGAAATTGTGCAACGAGTTTGAGGAGTAAAGTTAAACTGCTAGAAGGGGCTACTTTCACTTTAGTGAAAAGACTCCTTCATTCCAAGGAGAAAGTTGTATGCCAAATCTGGCAGAATGCATGTTGAATTTCCATGTTATCTTTCTCTAGTCTTATGAAGGGAATATTTTGAAATGCTAATGCTAAGTGTTTAAAGGTGAATTGCTGGAATCAGGCTCAGTTTGAGAAAGACTTTCCTGTTTTCCTAGAGTCTCTTATGGGGCTCCTAGCAAGTACGAGCCTTGTATCCCTAGTTACACCTGCAGATCTAGTCCTTGGCATCCATGATGCAATTTCTGTAAAGCTTGTACTTGAATGAGAGAGGATTTTCTCAGTAATCTGACCTTGTGTGTCTCTGATTATGCCTTAAATAAGTGCACTTGTTTAGGACCTGGGCTGTACTGTAAGTGTTCTCCACCTTAGGCAAACCTCCAGGGGAAGTGCTTTTGTTTAGGGCTCTTCTGAGTAAGATATGGAAACTGTTGAGATGAGTCCTCTTTGGAGCTGGAAGAGCTGTGTTTCTGAAAAAAGGAAAACTAACAACTAAAGGTCCCCTTCTTCCACTCTTCAGGCATTTTCTGCTGGCTAGGGGCTTAGGGGGTTTTTGGATGGGCTACCTGATTTCCTGTGTTTAAAGGCAAACTTGAGGATGATAACAACGCTATAGGAGGGTTAATAGTGCTAGACAGATGAGACTGTGGTGATGTAATGAGTTGAACCTTGGATGAAAGAGGTGAGCAAAAGCTCAGCATGTTGCCAGGTTCAAAAGCAGTGAACTTCTGCCTGGCCTTTCTTGCCCCACTGCTCTGTCAAGCACCCTAAAACTTACCCATAGTCCAGCAGTGCAGTGAAGAAGAGGTTTTCATGCTCCTTTGAGACATATGTGAATAATTAGTTGAACCTTTTTATTCAGACTAAGTTAATAAGCTGCAGTATATTATGTGTTTAGTAGGCAAGTGAAAACACAGTGGATTTCTGTTATCTAACTCTACCATGGCTTCATGTTGCTATATGTGGGAAGCTCCTTCAGGAAGAACTCGGTAGGAGAAAAACCCTTCTCAGCTTCATAAACCTGTAACGTGAATACAGAATTGCCTGGGCTACAATGTCAGGATAATTAACAATGAAACAGCAGTGGTGAGGGAACTATCAAATGGGATATCTCTGAATCAGTAGCAGGTCTGGTATTAATTAATGAAAGCACTAATTAAGGTTTCTATTAAACAATCTGGAAGACAAAATGAAGCACGCATTGATCAAATTTGTAGAGGCTAGGCTGAGGCTACAGAATGATTGATCAAGAGATTTTAGAGCAAGAGGCAAATTTTAAATAGGGTGAGATTTTAATTTAGATAAATTTAAACAATGCACTAGAGGGTGACACTTTATAAAATGGAAGGCTGCTGATTAGAGCTCATTAACGCGAAGAACTAGGAGAGTGGGTAACAAATGGGGCCCAAATCCCAATACCATGGAGCTTTAAAAAGACAAATAGCTTTCCTGGCTGTACAGAGAGTAAAAGGTAGGTCGTCTGTAGGACAGTGGCTATGAGAATATCTATTCTGAGTTTCTAGTGTGGCAATACAGCTTCAACCTGTTATCCATGTGAAATTAACTCTTTGATTGTGACCTCAGGGCTGGATGGTCAAGGAATTAAGTTTCTGAAAGCAAAGCTGGGCTGATAGATCTGTGTACATGGCCTCTGAGAGGCACATGAGCACAGTGTGCTCCACCGACAGCCCACCGCAGCCACGTGACACCTGATCACACACTCTGCTTATGATCCATTGACTTCTGATGCATTCCTTTACTTGGCACAATGCAATGGGAGGAGACTGCTTTGGTCAAGGAGAACGCAGCAGGACATAAGCATGGAAGTCTCAGCCTCTCTCTATAATCTTATCAACCTGTTCGTTCCTGTTCCTGAAAAACTGAGTATTTGACATTATCTTCTGACTGGGCAGGGAAAATCAGGTAAACATGAAGAGTGAATCCAAGAAAAGAAGTTCTGAGAAATGGGTGCTGGGTTTTGAGCTTTATTTTACAGCTGGGATATCTCTTTTCTAAGAGTGACATTATCTAGATTGAAGTCCTGGCAAAGCAGAAGTACCATTGCATCCAGTTGCTCCCCATGACTATGTATTCTTGGGAAATAAGGAAGAAAAGGGGGAAGCAAACTGCTTCATGCATGTTTGGGAGAGATAGAAAAAAGTCTTAAAATACTTCAGCATCTAGGAGGAATTATAGATCAGTTATCTGGTCCAACAGTTTCAAGCAAGCTGTTGGCAACCAGACTTGTAGTAAATGTAGTTATTTGATGCCAGTGTGAATGCCTCTACACTAGAGAGCTGTATTACATTTGCAAAGCATTCTGGAAACTCAGGCACATTTTTTTTGCAATAAAATGAAATATTACTTTTTGGCACTGCACCAGAAATGAATCTATATATTTGGGAATCAGTTTACTGGTGACATTTCTTTAACCATATCTTCTTTCTTTAAAAAGCCCTTACTTTTAAGCTGAATTAATGATGCCATTTGCATATCCTTAGGGGTTTTTTATAGTAATAGCTTATAATTGCACAGAATTATAGAATAGTTGAGGTTGGAAGGGACTCCTTGGAGATCATGTAGTACAATACCACGCTCAAAGCAAAGTCAGAAAGAGCAGGCTGCTCAGGACGGATTGCAAGGCTTTGAACATGTCCAAAGCTGAAGACTTCACAACCTTTTTAGCAGCAGGTTTCAATGCTTCATCACTGCAACAGTGGTTTAATAAGAAAATAATTATATTTAGATTGAACTTTTTGCATTCCAGTTTCTGCCCATTTCCTCCATCCTTTCACAGGGCACTGCTGAGAAGTCAGGCTCCTCTTCCTTCATTTCAGCCTCCCAGGTATTTATGCATATTAAGAAAATCCCCCTGAGCCTTTCCTTCTCCAGACTAAACAGTTCCCACTCTCTCAGCTTCTCCTCCCATAATAGATATTCCAGTCCCTTAATTATCTTCATGGCTCTTTTCTGGACATGCTCCAGTATAATCATGTTTTGGACTTGGGAGACTGTGACTGGACATGGAACTAAAACTGAAGCATTGAAATCCTAGAAAATCTAAATTAGTGATGCATATCAAAGATAGAGTGCACATCATTCAAAACAAACAAAAAAAAAAAAAAAAAAAGGAACTGGATCAATTTTTAACTAGAATTCAACTAGCAAATCTTGCTCAAGAAATACCAAAAATTATATTAGTGGAAAATGTTGGACTAACAGTTCTACTGGAGTTACTGTCATTTATCAAAGCAATGAGGTAGGGGGAGATGGGGGAAGAAGCAAATTCTTGTTCTGACAGTACACAAAACCAAAATGCAATACTTGTTTTATACATAGGGGATATGCTTCAAGGACCCAAATGCCATGGGTTCCTTGGGATAAAGGAACTTTGCAATGAAAGGCTTTAGAAGGCAAAGTTGTCTGGCTGAGATGCCAAGATGGTAGAAGACAAACAGCTCACAATGAACAAAAATTACACATTGCTGCCTGTCCTGCTGCCTGTGCACTGAGTAGTAGGACAAAGTCCATGTTTGCTCACCAGCTCCTTAAATGTGTTTTCAGGGTGGGGACATTGTGTGTATATGTGGTATCTGCATCTATATAGTTATACACATATACCTGTGTAGATGCATACATGTTTTGGTGCAGGGGTTTGGTGCAGGGTTTTTTTCTCACTCAGGGAAAAGAGGATTATTTGCTACTTTTCCTCAGGATCTGGATGCTGTTTGTGGATTTTGGCTGCTAGTGATATATTTTATTAGTGTCATTAGAGAAGCTTATAATACAGGGCAGGGGTTGTCTAAGTGCAGTGTGGGAGATACTCAATTCACCTTGGCTGATATCACAAGAATTAGCTGAACAAATCGGTTAGTACTATTCTTGTTGATACTGGATAGTTGCCAGGCCAGAGCTGAGGAGTGTAGTCTGTGTCGTTTGCTGTTTTCTAAGCACGTAATAGATCATTATTTTAGTATAAAATTGATTCATTCCTAGGTAGAGTCAAAATGTTTAAGTTTCTTCCATTTTCTTTTAAACATATCGTGGCATGAGAAATGAGGGGATTTCTTTAATAAAAACACAGGGCCCAACAAGAAACTGTTCTTTCACGTGTCAGAATGCACTTTTGGAAATTTTGTCACATTATTTTACACCAGAGAAAGAAGACTTTTCACTAAAACCCTTAAACTAAAACATTCTGACAGCTGATACTGTATGTTGAAAGCTTGTCTTTGCTTTCCTTGGCTTGTTACTGCTTTTCTTAAACAGGGTGGAGGGAGGGAGAACATTTGTGATATGCACCCACTGACTTACTCTTGACAGTGCAAGTATTTCCTAGTAAAGAAATCTTTCTGTTCCAATAAAGACTTTAGGTGCTAATCAAGGAAATGTGGAATTCTGGTATTTGCCAAGGCCAAGGTATGGCACAGCCAGGTGATGTTGTCCTACACTTCTGAAGCTCCATCCATCTGGATTACTGCAGATGTCTCCCTTTGTGCTCCCTAAGCACCCATACACAGCATAGGAGGGGTGAGTGTACAAGTGCCTGCTAAAACATTTGTTAGGCCAAGATGAAACAAGCCTATGGTGCTTCATTCCTCTGAAAGACTTGGTCGTGCGCTACAGAACTTTGCAAAAAACCATCTTCAGCCTGGTATGATTTTGCAGGGAATGGCATAAGCCATAACACTCTGATTTTAGGTAAAAGTCTGAGGTTATACAAAACAAATATGTCCTAGTATATGTCATTTTACAGGAATCACTATAGCAAAGTGGAGCTCAGTGTTTTTCCCTGCTTGACTTTTTATGCCTGTGGCTTGTGTTTCTGATTTTACTATTCTTGTCCTTCTGCTTGTGGGGATCTTGGCTTTGCAAAGCAATTAAAATTCCTGTACTACGATGTGTCGCTGATCTTCCTAACATCCCCCTGGCTTCACAGTAACGAGTGTACTTGGCAATTTACAGTGCTGACAACTCTGGTTTTCCTCCTCTGCTGCTCAGGTGGTCAGAGCCACACAAGTGCCAACGAATTTTATAAAGCGCAGGAGCAGTGTTTCTGACTCAGGAGGGCTTTGTACCAAAGTGAGGGCAGGAGAGGTATTGTGCCGAGAGCCCAAAATTGGCTGGCATCTCTCGATAGGAAGTGAAACAGGAAGATCACCTTGTAAGCAGGCCTGGTGCCATCCAAACAGATGGGCTGAAGTATAAGCAGCCAAACAGTCATTTAGGAACACAAAAAGGATTTGTTGAAGGCACATTTCCAAGCATGAAATAGTTGCCTGTGTCAAGCATCAAACCCGAAGGGAAGGATATGTGCAAGTAGTGTGGGATGAGTTAACACTGAAAACAAACATGTAAATCTGTCTTGGATTCTTTCCTGAATCCATTGAAAGATTTTTTTTGTAGCTGTGAGACCTAGAAAGCAGGAGTGGGGGAAGAGTCCTGCAAAGCACTATTATTTCCCTACAATATGGATCGCTTTCCACAAACTGTTCTGACAAGGTAAAGAAATGATTTCTGTTGCCTCCCACAAATGTTGATGTGCAGGAGGCACATAACATTCTCTGGCTGGTTAGTCTTCAGCAGCTGTATTTAATAGCGTCAAGATAAATTCTGTGGTATTAGCCAAGATCTAAATAATAGAATCATAGAATGGCCTGAGTTGGGAGTGACCTTAAAATAATTTATTATGCACAGAAACATACCTTAGGAAAGACTTCAAAGACTTGGAGTTAATGGCTGTGGAGTTGTAGTGAGGACTGAATTGTTTCACTGTAATAAGAACCCAACTCTGTGACTTTCCTGCATAAAAGGTCAACAACAACAAAAGAGAGAGGCAGACATCCACCCAAACTTCCATAACTCTGAAACTCAAGAACTTAGGATGATAATTGATGGAAATGTGCTTTGCTGCTTTCCCATCCACTACAAAAGCCAGATAAATACTTGTCTGCTGATCAGAGGTGCAAAGTAGAGAAGAAGTCATAAAGACAAATGTAATGACGTGAAAGGAAATGAGTTTGCAGGTAAAATTCAAGTCAAAGCCCCCAGTTGCAAGCTAAGCTTTATCTGGACTTGCACTGTTATGCTCTGTAATTGGTGCCTTGCAGTTCCAGTTTAGAAAGTAGGGAATGAAAGAAAGCATTAATCTGACTGAAATCCACATAACAGGATTGTGTGTGAAACAAAAGTGAAACCAGACAGTGCAGTCGGTGAAATACAGCTTGAGGAGGAGGGGTGAATGTGCTGGAAACAGCAGTTTTCTAACCTCTTTACTGCAGCTGAACAAGCTTTAAGAGGCATCAGGCATTAGGAGGGGTAGGAAAAATCAGTACCTAGTTACTGTTATTTGATTTCTGCAGCAGAATGTTCTTACCAGAAGTAGAGCTGTTCGAGCAGACTGCCAGGGAAATGATTTGCATTTGGTAGAACTGCCCCTCAGTTCTTGCAGCTCGCACTGCCCTTGTGGCACTTCAACACTAGTCATTTGTTGGAGGCTTCGCATTTGATGTTTTGATTTTCACCAGTTGCTCTGCAGAAAAGGATTGTGCAACAGTCGAGGACTACGAGTCTTTGGGAAGAGGCAGAAAACATGCATTCAGAACTCCAGACAAGGAAGCAGTAAGGAAAACTGCCTAAATTATGGATAATCTGCTGCATAAGTCGGTCTTCTGTTTTATAAAGCTTCCTATCCATGCAATTTGGAAACTTACATCGGCAGTGAAAGCCAAGAGGATTCAAGAAAAGGTAAAAGCAAATTAAAAAAAAGAACTACTTAAATTGTAACCCTGGGGGTGACCTAGCTGTATCTTAAAGGGGAGGATCAGAAGTTTAGCTGCACTGTTTTCTAAATGTAAGTACCGGTGAGTAATGGTTCTATTTAGGATTTTATATGAGCACTACGAATTTGAAAAAATTTGCTCTGAGAACAAATAATTTTTGACTCTGAGAAAACTATTGGGCACTTAAAGCAATTGGGGTCTGATACCATGAAGCTTTAAGGAGTCATTACCTGCCTCTTGAGTATCACAGAAGTCCATATTTCACTGCTGTCACGAGCTGTTTTCAGTGTAATTCCAGTTCATCTTGAACCACTCATCTCCATACTAGCTGGGTAAAAAAACATTAAACTTCCTTATATTCAAGATAGTCTTGAATATGCCTGTTATGCTAAGGGGGGTATATTTGATAAAATTAATTCCCAGATAGGTATATAAAATAAACCAGACTTTCCCTCTTTTAACTCTTCTCTTAGCCATAAACTGTATGCTGTGCTGTTCTCTGTTCTGTAAGGGCTTTATCTTTGCTAAGAGATTTTTGTTCTTCTGAGATCAGGTGTAGGCACCGGTCAGTATTTGGGCCCTTTGTCATGTAAATCTGTGTTAAATAAAAGGTTGCGTTCTTGGCAGTAGGGCTTGTAACCTGATTTCTTGAATGTTTTGGAAGATCATGATTTCTTGACTTAAATGCAGTGCAAATATCCTTAGGAGAACTGAACTGTAATCTGAAGCTGTTGCTGTTTCACAAGGAAATGGAAGCTGTTTAGCATGGACGGGGGGAGAAGGGGTGAGTCTGGAACGAGGCTGTCTCTGACGAGTTACTGCTCCTTTTTATCCAATATATGCTGGATATTAAGCTGTGTGATGAGCATTCAGAAGAACTCTCTAACAAGAGCTGAAATTCTGCATTCCTTTGAAACAGTTGAACTTCTTTGTTCTCTGTGTGCTAAATGATGCTGAATAGCATACTTCTCCAAATCAGAGGTCATCAGGCAAAGAAAGACACATTCCTTTGCCATGATATATTTTGGAAAAAATAGTACCAGGGCTGTAACTGGTGGGGATGGGTGGGAGGGAAATCTGCTTTTCCTGTTTTGGTACAGTAATGTTCATTATTTTCTTTCTTGCTTCTAATGTTTTTACAATGGCTAACAGTTCAAGCACTACATGCTTAAAGAAACATCGTGTTCATTCTCCTTGGGTTTGTCAGATGTTGGCAGGGCTGATACTCACCACATAGTAACACTTTCTGCTTTGACTCTGCAAAGAGAGTGCAGTTTTGCTCTGGAGGCTGCCCTGCATGGTGTTGCAAATAAGCTCTTTATTTCTGAGGATCACATTCTTTTATTTAGCAGGGTAAGTCCTTGGGATGGTTTGCTTAATACTGACTGAGTGTCATTATCAGTAGATAAATGCTTTTTTTTTTTGAGGGTTTTTGTTGTTTTCTCACTATTCACCCTTTACTGATCTCAGTGGGCATTAAATTAAAGTTCCAGAGAGCTTAGCACATTCTAACTGTGCTATTGTCATGTTCTGTTCTGATAGATTTTGTCTGATGGACATAGTGGTGCTTGCCCAGACACAGAGGGAAAAATCACAAGCAAAGGATGCATGCAGGTCTAGTTGGCTAATAACTTTTAAGTTCTTCAAGATTTGCCCTGACAGCTGAACTTCAGAGGATGAACAGGCCAGCTGTAACTTAAACATTCATTGGTGGAATTGAATGAGAGAATTAGAGATTGAATTAGAGAGCAACCTGTAACTTGATGCTAAATTTAATCATTCCACTTGCATAAGGATGTGAATATCCTTAGTGCAATATACTTCTGGCACTGCTGCTTCCACAGCTGGAAGAAATCCATTTAATCAAAACAAGCATTGATGTAGTTATTAGCATGTTAGTCCCGAGACACAAAGCTTTATCAATATAAAATGAACTGAATGTGGTGCTACTGTTCATTCTCTTTACATTACTTGATATTGTGCACTGAATGTAATGAGGCTTGTTGAAGAGCTGATGTTCACTGCGACGCTCCAGAAAAGTTATGCATCCTAGGAGACTTGTTCTCTGATCAAACATTTTAAATTAAATACAACATTAAAATAAGTGTAATGGCTACAATCTGAGGTTAGCTTTGCATGCTCACTTTAATGAGTTGTAATTTCCTCTGGAAACTGACAACTAAAAAATCCTGTTTACCAGTTGCTTAGAAACTGATCATCAGTAAAAGCATTAGACATCAAATATTTCAGGAAAAACTAAAGCTGGGAAATAAATGTGTATTGTTCAGAAACAATAGATTCTGGAAATTACCATGGATTTTCATGAAATCCAAGACATAAACAGACTACAAGAAGGATGTGTGTATAGATAAGAACATCCAGACTTACACTAAGAAGGATAAACTTGCTTCAGGTAGACAATATGGTTTAAGAAGACTATTTCAATCCTGGCAGTGTATTAAATGTTCCCTTTCTTGGATCACCTTCTGGAACTATTCTTTACTGAACACACGAGGCCCAGGAGCATGGACTTCAGGGAGTATCAGTATGATCCAATAATGTAATTATTTATGATCTTTGAGATTTTACCCTTATTTTTAATTCAAACTTGAATGTTTTAAAGCACAGAAATCTGAAAGCTTTTTAACAAGTCTTATAGAAATAGTATGAAAATGTGTTTTGTGGCTACATGTTAGAGTTTCTTTGAGGGCAAGTGACATTTTAACAGCACAGTTGAGTTTAGGAGGTAATTCTGGCCAAATGAGGCTTTTATCTAGACCACCATAGTTATTTCTTATGGAGATATGTATTTTTTAAGAGTAATTCTTATCTAATTCTATACATTGAATTTTTCCATTAAAATGATTACGATTAAGTTCTTGGAAGGTATGAGGTTTTTAATATTAATTCAGCTTGAGTAAGGAAACGAAACATGCCACTTATTTTCTTGTCAAATATGAAAAGCCTATTATTTCAACATGTTTAAGCAGCCTCTCTGCTTAGATAAAAAACAATAGAAGGCATGTATGTGGCTTATTTAATGGTGTTTATGCTGGCAGGATTATCTCCTTTCCTTGAAGTAATTTTTCAATTCATTTGGCAAAGCAAGAAATGATTTTCTTTTGCCCTTGTTGCTAGTCAGAGTATATCTCATTAACATTTGAGGAAATTACTTTTCAAGAGTATTGTAAGGTTACCTCTTTCCAAAACATGGCCATAAAAGTTAGACTTCCTGTTGAAAATTCCAGCTGGACCCAGATAAAATCTTTTCCTGGAAGAAACTACAGGACACTTTTTTCATTCACAATCAGTTTCCAAAGGGTATGTGACCAAAGGAAAATGCTAAAGGAAATGGAGGAATAATCATTTTGTGCTGAGAAACCACCATCTTTCCTCCTGAATCCCAGCAGTAAATAGACATTTCTTACATCCTTCCCAGCCAGTGCATCTTTAGAATTATCCTCAGCTACACACCAGCCACAAGATGAATGCTAAAATAATTTCTCTAGCTAATAGTTCATGCATAAGAGTGATACCATCAATGAGGTTCTAGGAGAATTAACTGATGGGGCTTTGTACTTTAGAGAAACCGCCAAATGAGCTTTGGGAGTTCAGAACTGAGGCAGCACGGAGTGATTTGTACATTGTGCTTGGCACTGAGAGTATGCATCTTTAACAATTAACAGAGTTGCTTTGGCAGAACCCTTTTTAGCCTCTTTTCTGAAGGAAGTGAACTGTGTCTGTCCCTTCCCCCAGTAATGCAGAACTCGTGGATAGAGAGTCTCAAAGATGTGCAACACCCACACACTTAATGAAAATGAGGCTGGTTGGTAAGAGGGGAGGCATCCCATTAAAACTGCCTTTAAGAGCAGCATTACAGATCACGAAGTGGAGAACAATCAGCAGTGCTTCGTGCACTGGAAAAGCTCCCATCAGTGTTTGCACCTCTCAACTATTCAAAAGAATAATTCCCAAAGCCTGCCCTGAAGAGTGTAACTGAGGACATCCTTGACTCGTATCCCTGGTAGTGGCTGATTGCTGTAGCTCAGTCAGTTTACAAGGCAGTCAATCAGAGGACACCAGACTGCTGGAGACCAGGCAGGACATTCCCCTATTCATGAGACAGCTATTGTCATCACAATATATTTGTCTTTCTCAAGTTTACTAATCAAATTAATTTAAAAAGCAGTGACTGAATTGAGAATAGAGCTGGATAATAGTATCTATGCTGAGTTGCATTAAGCTGTCCTTCCTTCAAATCTTTGTTCTAACTGTTATGGGCAGGATTTGTATGTCCTTCTAAGGTCTGAGTAGGAACAGAGTACAGATCCTCCTGTGAGGACATTCTCCTAACAGAGCTTATCAGATACTTGCTTGTTTAGTGCACTGTTCCTTTGCCTTATCTTTAGTTTTCCTCAAAAATGGCAACTCTGTTCAAGTCAAGGTCTTATCTCAAAGTAACTGAGGAATTAATGCTATCTTTGAGGAAGACTGTTCACAAAGGATGGGTCTTTAATCAAGAAGAAAAAAGCTCACAGGCTGCATGCAAATAGGACATAAGGCACCACCTTTCAATCTGTGTTAAACATCTGGAATAATTTATCTGTTGTCAGCCCATACTCTAAAATTGTAGTTAGAATTGCTTACAAAAGACTTTATACAGATGAAATAGAGGTTATAGTCCTTGTGCACAGTTTACAGGTGGAAGTTCTCTGTTACATATACAGTCAGACTGAATGAAATAAAGAAATAATTCCATACAGCTTTAAAATCTACATTATTTGAATCAAATTGGCACTGTTCAACTTTGTCTGTAAATGTTGTTGTTTGCCAAGCAACATTAATGTAACTGAATCTGACATATGTTTGACACAGAGTTCCTGAAATTACAGGACTACAGGCATTTTAAAATACATGTTTCATGTGACAATCTAAGACTTTTGCAAAAATCATCTCTTCCAAGTGGGAAAGACTCCAGACATCTAGTTGGTTAGCCTGGAGATGAGATATGGAGGATGTAGCTAAAGGGTCTGAACAAGACATGACTATCCAGTAAAAGCTCTGGCAGCTTTTGTTGAAATAGCTGGCACTTGATCTCTGCTCTGAGATGAACAATACCTCCCATTGCACACAGGTTAACCTCAAGCTGGAAGTGATGCTGTCTCTTAGTGTGGAGAGATGTCTCTCACAGGAGAAATGGGATCTGTGGTTGCTAGTGGTGTAACAGTGATAATGCTTTTATTATGGCTGTGATAGTTCAAGTGTTACTGCTGGCTTACAAAAAAAATGAAGATAAGAGGGAGGCATTCTGGCTTTGTTTTGCTTTTCTAAAGATTTCTGTATCTAAAGACACATTTGGTGTAGGTGCCTCATGTTTACAGTGTAAGTTCTCTACGAAATACCTGGGTATTACAGATGACATAGTAATTCTCTACTAGGACAGCTAAGAAATGTGTATAGCTATTAATGAAAAGTTCATTGTAATGGCTTTATCATGTCTAGTTAAGTTTGTTTAATAAAAGTGGTATTTTTACTTTTTGGTATGTAAAAACTAATGTATATGTTGAACTTGAGATGACACTTTCAAAATGCTGCTTGCTTTGAACGACTAAGGCACTCTGATTCTTGTGGTTAAACAGAGGCTTGACTAATTTTTCTAATGAAACATTTTCCCTCATTTCTCTTATTTGTGCTCTGAAGCATAAAAAGTTCAGAGTGCTGTTTATCCCTGGGCTGTTGTATTGTCCAGAATCTAAAATACTTTGATTCTCTGGGGCTGATGAATATTATCTTGTTTAATATTTTATACTTAAATCCATTGTATCAAAACAATTGCTATCATCTAACTCTTCCTTTCAATTCACAAATTCATTTGGAAAACTCTAAATCTTCTGATAGAGATGGATAGCTCAGGTATCTTCTTCGTCACATTAGCTTCTCCTAAGCTCACTTAGATCACTGTTTGAGAGACTGCATCAGAACAAATCCCCATTTGGTCTGATTTGGCTTTGTGCTAGACTTTCTCCTTTAGTCATATAGAAATTCCTGTCAGGATTGTATGCAGTTTTCCAAGGACGTGTAGATTCTTCCTTTTTTACCCAAAGCAGATTTTCTGCTTGAATTATGATCAGTGGCATCAAAGCTTGAATGTTTTGCCTCTTCAGATAAACATCTTTGCTGAATTACCATCTTATATTTCAGCCATAGGCTGGGTCTCCACTGCTTTGTGTCAGACATGACTTGACAATTTTTCAAGCATATGCTATATCTTGCTATATAGACACATTTTAAGATGAACAGGTTTTGGTGTTGCCATAAGAAACCAGGAACTAATACAAACCACTTGAAGAAACCATGAGGCTAAGCAAGGATCCTGATCATGAGGCACTGAGCTTCTGCCTTTTTCATAAAAGCAAAAAAGAGCTGTTTTCCAAACAGAAATCATGTAACTTACCTAGTTGCTGATGGACTGTGGCAGCTCTTGCCTAATGGTTTATTCAAATTGAATATGAAATGGTCAATGCTTATTTATTTTTGGTGCCTAAGTTTGAGATTTCTGAAGAAATCTTACATTACTGACATTTTAAATAGGGTTGTATTACATTTCCTGAAATACTGTTTTTCATTTAGGCACTTTTTGTGACACAGATATCACATCAATCAGATTTGGCCAGGCTGGATGGGGCTCTGAGCAACCTGGTCTAGTGAAAGGTGTCCCTGCCCAAGGCAGGCAGGTTTGAACTAGATGATATTTAAGGTCCCTTCCAGCCCAAACCATGCTGTGTTTCAACAATTCTTCACTTAGGCCAGTATCAAGACTGAATGGGTACTGCTGACAGCTGTTGCTTGGGAAGGGAGGGGAGTGGGGCAGGCTGACTGCCACTTCTCAAATCTAGTGAAATGAAAAACCTTTAACAGAATAGACTGTGCAGTAGAAAGCTTATTCTCTCTTTAGTCCTTAAGCTCAACTTTTACAGCTTTATTTAAATAACTGGTAGAATGGTGCATGAAAACACAAGTATATCAAGGATTGAAAGCCAAGAAAAAAGATTTGAAAACTATTCAAATCAGCTACTGAAGCTTTGATTACAAATGAAACAAATGATTCAAAAAAAATCTGTCTTATCCCACTGTTTCCTCTGTTTTTCATATAAGAATATGTCTGCCAGATACAGACAGAGCAGATTTAATTTTTGGAGCCTTCATGTTAGCATTTCTAATGTCATGGAAAGACAAGGAACCCAACAAAACTTAGGGAGCATTTAAAGTTCTGAGGCAGTCAAACAAAACAAATGCTTGATTGCTGTTTTCTTAACTGAATTTCCTCAGCTGTGCTCTGTCAACAGATATACCAAACATGTGCTACAGTTAAGAGGCACTGTGCTCATGAGCACTCAGTAACACATATACTTATTTACATTTCTCCCCAGGGAGAATATATAGAAATATAGCAGTGCTAATTTTTTGCCATATTTTAAAAATAATCAGAGCAGAAACTGCTCAAGGGGCCTTAGAAGGGGCTAGGTGAAAACGCTTTTGAATGTTAGAAATTCCAGGGTTTTCAATCGCAACAATTACAAAAATTATTTAGCCTTTCAAATTCTGATTTCTTTTCAGAGAAATTTCATTTGGCCTTCCTATTCAAGTTTTGAGGTTCATGCTTTCCAGATTTGCTCTGCAACTAAAAGGATTAGAAGTTCTTTTCAGCATAGGCAAACTTCTTTGATGTAATGGCACCGTTCCACGAACCAGCTTGTAATATCAAACAATACGATATTAAAGCCCAGGAACTACAAAAGCTTAAACACAGCAGTGTTACAGGCATCAGGCTTTGAGTTGCAACCTTCCTCTGGCATTCATGCCACGTCAAGCCTCTTTATGGTATTTGTTCTGCATTCACAGGAAGTTAGTTATAGGCAGCTACAGCCTATGCCCAGCCCTGAAGACAAAGTGGAGAACCTGAATTAGTAAAAGCAATATTAAAAATAGTGGTTGTCTTTCACAGTAACATTGACATTTTCACTGAGGGCTAAAATAAAAAATTTGCAACCATCCTATATATAGGACTCAGAGGTGCTGGCATTGCTGCTAGAAGCTTTTAAACCTGACCAAATTTCACATAGCTGCTCCTTCAGTTCCAGTGCTGCAAAAGGCTCTGTGTTTGAGCAGGGCTAATTTCACATGGAAGGACAGGAGGTCACACCACAGGTATTTTAAAGGGTTGCTTGGAATTACTGTCACCAATGACTAGGCTGTTCCAAAATCCTTTAAATATATCAAAAAAAGAAAAGCGTTCTGTTTAAAGAGAAGTGCTTGTGAAGCTTGCATACCTGCAATAAATCTGAAACTCACCAGAAAATATTGGCTAAGAAGTTCCCACTGGGATCAGAAGCCATTGTGTGCAGAGTTGCAAAAATGAAGTCACTTGTTTTTTCCTTCAGTGTGGATGTACTCCTTTAGGTGGCCTAGGGCTTGGTGGAGGAAATGATGGTATTCCTTTTGCCACAAACTGCAGAAGGAAATGCTGTTTTAGAGGTTTTGGCAAGTCTGAAAATGGACTTTATTTTTCCTCACCAATTTTCAGTTTCTCTGCTACAGTTCTGCATTTTTTATGCTTTGACCCTAGGAGCAGTATCTTGATTGTGCTCTGTAGGATGTAACAGCTTAATTGCTGCAAAGCTTAATTTATTCAAACCTAGCTCTCTCTCTTTAGATGTTTCAGTGAGGCTATGGTTTAGGATAAAACAGACTTTATAAACAGGAAAAACTGCAACACCAAGGTTAGTTTATTCTACATCCTTTATAATCTGTCCCTGGAAGTTAAAAACAGCATCACACTGTACATAAATGTTGAAGATGTGAGGCTGTAAACAACCAAAGATCAACTTTTCAAAAAGGGAAAACAATTTGGAGTGAAAATTGTGAGAGACATGAAAGATGAATTCTTAAAAGCACCTGTCTTACTGAAATCTGTATCTACTGAAGAAAATACTCCAGGAGTTCTGTTTTGCACTCCAAGAAAAGCAAAATCAAGATTTTGGTTCTTAATGCACACATACATTAGGAAATTCTGATAAATCCATGTTGCTACTACTAATATGTCAGAGGCTTCCCATGATTATTTAGTTTTTTCCTTGGATAGATGATTTTCCACAGGTGAATGACTGAGGAATCAGAAACATTTACATCTTGCTGTCTTTTTATTTCTGCATATTAAATAAGTCATAGATAGATGGCTGGAGAGATCTATTACTTGATATAATATAATAATAGATAAACTAATGATAAGCAGATTTATGATTAAGCAAATCATAGATACAATAGCAATCATATAACTATAAAATGTACAATATATTTGATGTGATATAATAAGTATGTTGTCATAACTGTATCTTAATACAACTTAAGATAATCTTCTGACCTTAAATATCTTATATGACATATGAAAGACATAGGATAAAAATCATACCTCTCATAAGATATAAAAATATTCTGATCAAGTTTTAAATAGTATCTAGGAAATTCAGGGTTAAAATTTACTTTAAGCTGAACTTCAAATAGGAAACAAGATTTCTGCTGATTTATCACTACTAGTTTCTGTACTCTATAGAGCTGTATCCTCAGAACTCCTCAACAGATCTGGATTAGGCTCAAGACCCTCAAAGATGGAATGGGAACTGCCTAATTTTTTTACTGAATGAGAAATGTTTTAGTTTTTTTCCCTTCCTTCTGAATACGCTGTTGTCATGCTGAATTGCACTGAATGTCCCCACTAGGCAGATGGCGGGGAGGAGGGCCTACGATACGAGTTTTGACTCTTTTTAAATTAAATCCTCCTCTGGTGCTTCTTGGCTTGTTGCAGAAGCACAGAATGCAGCTGACGTTGGCTGCTGAATTACTGAGAGACAGAGGGGCACCTCAGGGCCCTTTTAACCTTCCCATTGCAACAGGCTGCTAGAGTATATTCTCTCAATTTATATGATATAGCTGTAGGGTTTGTCCCTCCCATATCCACTCCTGTCACTTTCAGCTGGGGCTGTATCCAACCTTTGGTGACACATGGAGGAATATGTAAACTATTATTTAGAGTTAGGCTACTAAAGATGGTGATGTTACTGGGTAATATTTTAGCACCTATTTTCAAGGCAGACATGAGCCTTCTGTGAAATGTGTGTTTGTTTTTTAATTCCCTTATGCTGAAGTCTGATATTCATTAGCAGTGGCATGGAAACACTCCTGAGCACTTGCTCCTACCTCCACATTGTCCTAGCACAAGCTTGTGTAGTTGGATAGGGAATGAGGTCAGAATAACCTTGTTAAATTTGGGTATTTTTTCTAAGTGTGCTTTACCACGTTTCTAAATGTCACATAACCTGTGTGTGCAGTTTTTATTCCCCCCCTGCAGTCTTATTGTTGACTTTGACTAAGAAGGCATCTGAATACAGATTCTGTCTTTCAATTCACCAGTTGAGTTTATCTTAAAGTTAGGGGTCTTAACGATAGAGCACATAGTTGCAATAGAAGCATGCTACATTAATTGCTTTTTTCAGTAACCTTCACCAGCTTTAAACATGTGACCTCAGACCACTGCTTTTAAGACATAAGGGAGGAAAAAATCCTCTGTGTATCTCACTTCCATTTACATACAAGCTGTGGCAATATTAAAAATAAAAAGGTATATGGGCTCTCCTGTAAAACAAAAGTTTGCAACTAATTCCTCCCAACTGGAAAAGCTGCCACATGCTTTCACTTGATAACACTTTTTGGCTCTGAGTCTGAATAAAATTTCACAGCCCAGCATATTATGCTTAAGTGTGTTATCAAACAAACAATCTTGTTCTTGCCAGGAGCTGAAATCCTATAACTATGCAAACATCTGTTTATTAACTGCCAGCTCCTCACTGAGTATTACCTTTACCCTGTTTTACTCTCGCCCATAGTCTTGAAGACGAATTTCCAAGAGAGCCTTGGCAAGCTTACTTGTCTGTAATATATGCAGCATTCCTGAAATTCTTGGCACATTAGCCTTGAATCAATTCAAATGAAAGTACTTTGCTATTGTTGGTTTTTTTAGCTGTTTATAGTTTCATTGTTGAAATTCTGTCTTTATTCTCCACCACAGACATCTTGCTGTAACGCAACTGAAATAATTTAAAAGTAAATTGGTTGTCTTCTTTGCCATGTAATAAATTGCAGTACTCCTTCAGAAAGACATAAACCTTTACTAGGGAAGAGTTTTCCACCTTCTGCTGCATTCAGGCCACAACATGACGGTAGCTGCAGCTGGCAATGCAGTGGAGTGGAGTCTTTGTCCTGTAGCAGACATCCTAACTAGGCATTTTGCCTGCCTCAGCCAAGACTTCCAATAGTAACTTGTTTCACAGCATATTCCAATTATAGAGCACATGTTTGTTGGCTGCTTTTTACAGGCAACGTGAAACTAGATCTTTACTTCACAAAATGTCTCTGGAAATGTGAAGCTTCCAGAGATAGGATAGAGGCACTTGTGAGAGCTTTCACATCAGCAGTGTAACTTTTACTGGAGTAGTCAGCTTTGAAAACAGCCACTGAGGGGAAAACAGAAACAGCTGAAGAGCTCTGTGTGTCCTAAATAAAGGGAAGGGAAACCTCTCTGGAAAATGTGCAATTAATATTTTTAACTATTTCAAAATGGTGCAGCTGAAGGAAGAAAATAGCAGGAGAATATTGAATATGCGCATGAGATGGAAGGTATCAGAGAAGACAAGTATAGAAGGTGAAATGCAGATCTGAGATAAGTTGAGTGCTATGGTCAGAAAATGAATTAAGTCTTTTCCTGAAGGATAGATTAAACCTGATTTTCTTGAATGCTTGGAGTATGCATTCACAACAGTTCAAAGTGATTAAAGGTTTTAGTCCTGCACTGCTCTTACACTGCCTTCCTCTACAAGTTCTGGGAGTTCAGCAGTAGAGCCTTTTTTTGAAGTAGGCTTTCTTCTTGGCTAGATCAGTCCTCCTGAGCTGAGTTACCAAGAGAGGAGATTGTCAAGGCCATGCAGAACTTGGCACCAGCAGAAAGGCAATCACAGAAGCCTGATTTTATGTCAACTTAAACTGCTGTGGTGCTGCATCCCTTCTCTGAATGTAGAATATTGGTAGGGATGCTGCTCAGGGATGGGATGACAGGGTTAATTTCAAGTGTTTTAAAAATCAGTGAAATATAATTTAAGACTCCCATAAACCAAAGTTCCTTAATTAGTGTAATTGCACAGTGTCAAGACAGGGCTGAGCTAAAGTAATTTGAAAATGTAGTGATGTTTCTTACATCTTAACATGCTCAGAATTATAAAATTAAATGAGCACTTATTTCCTCTGGGAAAACTGTATCATTTTTCTTCTTTAAAACTTGAACTGATTTTATACACACCCACACCCACACCCACACCCACAAACACTTGAACTTTAGGTAGAATTGCCTTGGGTTTTCCTCTGGAGAATTCTGTTTGGAGATGAGCTGATTGCTTCTATCTGCTATCAATTGAACAGCATGGATGGAAAGGATGTGGAGATGAAATTTGCAACATAGGCTTTACAAATGATGTTCCATTTAAAGTGTGTAAATGAGAAGCTCCAGTATCATCCCTCCTCTGTCCTGACTCCGGTCATACAAGTACTCTGTAAAAGCACTGGTGAGTTTTTGACTTCCAGCTGAAAGACAATAAAAAATGAGACCAAATCAAACAAAAGTCCAACTTAGCATAAACCAGTTTTTTTTCTTCCATGAAAGCTAATTTATGCTCAGTGCATTGAGGGCTGTTTGAATAATACCTAAAGCAAAGTAAGCAAGCAGTGGAGAAGCCTGTTTTGACAGAAGAATCATATATTAACCCTTTCTGACCCAAACTGAAGTGCTATAGAAAGCTTTGTCCATATTAAAATATTATCAATGATATGGCTCGGAAAAACATCTCTTGTTATAATGTATAAATAAATTCTTATGAGAGTAACAAAATTTCTAATAGATTCCAGTAGCATTACTCAACACTGACAGACTTTAAACAAATGCATCTTGAGAAGGATACTATAAAGCAATACTTTAAAAGGATCTGGAAGTTCACTTCAGAGCAACAAGTATATCAAGTGCTGTTATGGTCTGAAAAGTGACTTGAACAGAATTCTGTGTTATAAATCTCTAATCTGTGAACCATGCAGTTATAGGTATCCTTGTTACGTTTAACATATATTTTACTGCTTTTGGTAGTGCTGTAGCACATGGGAGCTATAGAGATGAAGCTGAATTGATTGAGATCCCAAAGACTAAACCAAACTTGATGTTCAACTTGCATATAAACGAGCTGCAGGTTAAGGCCTATCTGTTTAATGCCATTAGACTGAATTCTGCCTTCTTTGCTTCCAACTCATTGATGGCACTTCCTGGAATGTAATGTATTTGCTGCTTTTTAATTTTTCCAAGCTTTCCAGAGGCCTTTAATTCTTCTGAAGAAATAGAAAGGCAGCTAAAACCAGCCTTTTGGGTTGCTTCTGGATTCATGCAGAAGCTATGTATGCTTTTTTACAGCTGCCTATTAAAAAACCCAACAAGTAAACAAAACCTAGACAACCAATTCCATTTATCAAATCATTAGTTTTTAGCCCTGAAAGCCTAAGAGAGCAGAGAAAGTACTGAAAGCAGCAGTACCTATTCATGCACCCCATACTTGTTCCACCCTCTTGGCTGTGCCAGAACAACCACTTCTGATTTAATTAGAGAAGTCTGTATTCACTGATGTGCTGGGTTATTCCAGACGTGAATCCATTCCCACATGAACTTAGGTGTGGGTCAGTTTGGGGTTGTGGGCCTGAAATGATCTCATGGCTGCCTGCTGCTGCCAGCCACTCACAGAAGGCAAAGTCTGACTTGGCCATTTATAGGAGGTATGAGAATTCCATGGGGAAAAGGACAGGGAAGGGATGAGGTGGTGGTGGTGGTTGGGTGGCAGGAACTCTTTTTTTGTTGATGCAGAGCACTAAGGTGGAGCTGTGTGGCATTGAGACCTGGCAACACAGTAAGAGAAGGAGAACACCTGGGGCAAGGGGGCTGCTTAAGTTGCAATTGAACACTCTGAAAAATGAAACTCAGCTCTCCTGAACATAAACCTATTTCCAGAAGGTTTGCTTGCTTTTATGAAGTGTTTCCAGGACTGTGAACTAGAAAAGAAAATGCTAAAAAGAAGACAATGCTAACTGGAAGACCAGTTCAGTCTTCCCCCCGCCCCAAACCTACCAGTATTGCATATCAAGTACTGTTTTTAAAAAAAAAAAAAGATCCTAACTGTGACATTTAAGGACTGTTTGTGTATGTTTTTCTGGTTTGTATATGTATTTTCACTGGAATTATTCTAGACATGTTTACTCACTGGAAATTCATAGGAGCATTTCACTCTAAGATTTTTTCCAAGATTAAAAGATGTAAAATAAATATTTTTGTGATTTGTGAGTACAACTGGCTACAACAGGTTACTGTAAGCAAAGCCTTTTTTAAATTTTAGACTTATCTCTGCAATCATATTTTAATAACGTGCTTTGGTTTGTCAAATGATGCCTTTGCCACACACTTTAATGAGGCTTCCTGAAGATATTAAGGCTGTCCTAATATCCTTGTGTAACAAGCTCACATTAAGGATGGGATTTTTGAAGAAACAACATTTAGCAGCAGTTATAAATAAAATACTTTGAGCACTGTTTATTAAACAGACACTGTTTGCAGGTGTGGAATATGGCAGAAACTGTAACATAATTTTCAAGGATGGATATAGTCCTTGTATAATGCTGAGGAGGCGCTTCCCAGCTGCCTGGCAGCATCACAGGCTGTAATATTGGCAGATGTATATAATGTGAAAGACATTAAGCCTCAAAGATGAAACTTTTAGTTGTTGCTGTACAGTAGGACTTACTTTTGCCTTTTCTTTTTGTGAGATATGTGAACACAGAATGTTTCTCAGTATGTAGGCTTTGTCACAGATATTTAGGTGTCAATTGTGAACAACCTCAGTAATGTCCAGGAACTCCCAATCTTCTCCCCAAAACTTTTCATGATGTAAAGAAGTCCAAACATGTTGTAGATATAAAGAGTATCAGGACCTACAGGCTTTGGGTTTTTTTCTTCATGAAATATTTACCTAAGTTTTTAATATTTAATCATAGTATCTGATATTGAAAGCAAGAGCTACCTGTTTTAACAAAGTAACTAAATGGTTTTTTTTGTTGAATGCTTCAGTTTTGTGTTGAAATTGTGGCATTGTAACTGTGAGCGTGTCATGAGTATCTTGGAAGAGTTCTTGGTCTGCCTTATATACAAGTTAACAGAAGCGCTATCTTGGGGAGTCACTGCTGCTTGCAGTGGGATACTTCATGGAGTAACCCCGGAGATACTCAAGTAACACAGCAACCATATGGGACAGGTCAGAAATTATGTACTATGTAATCTCAATCTATTAACCTGCCTGTTGTCATCTTAATTTCCTGAGTGCAAGTATCTGGAGCCTTTACTTTAGGGCAATACTTCTAACTCTTCTTTACCTCTCAAAATATATTGACAAATCTATATTATATTAGCACTCAAAGTTATCTTTGAGAGCTTCAAAAGAAGCAAGGATGCTCTTTAGCTTCAAGAGGCATTCTATTATGTGTTGTGAGATTTATTTGAAATGCTAAAATTCAGTTTTGTTAAATGCTGCTTATGAACTGACAAAGACTGAGTTTGGTTTCTTCTGCTGCTTAAGAAAAACAAAGCCAAGGTGACAGGTCGTTAATCATGACATGTCAATGTCAATTTTTTCAGACCATGTTGTCACTGCTCCTTTAGAAATGGGATATAAAGCCTACAATTAGCACGTCTTCATTAGATTTTGACCTTGAAAGCTGGAAGGCATTTTGTTCTTACTAGTAGTGTACATCATATCTTAAATTAAAATTAATCATCTCAGTGGAAGTTACTTCTACTTAAAAACTTCCCCAGCCAAAGAACTCAGCATTGCAACTGTAGTTTCAAACAAGATTCCTCTGCTGCTTAGATGAGCATAATTGAGTTGATAAAGCATTTTTTTTCCCCCAGAATTCAACCAGGTATTAGGGTTGGTGATTTCATGGTTGGTAGCTAAAACCTACCTTTAAAAGTAGTTACCTGATGAGTTTAAAGATTTTGTACTGAGTAGACTTTTGTTTTCGGCTAACCGTTACAAGAATATGATAATGCAGTGATGCAAAACCAACCAGGGCTACCAGCCCAGCCTGGCTGTACTGTAACTCTAATAGGAACTACCTAATGCCTTAAGATGACACGGGCGAGATTTCCATTACGAGAAAAAAAATATTCTCTTTTAGGGTGATCAGGCATTGGAATAGATTGCTAAGGAAGGTGCTGCAGTCACCATCCCTGGAAGTGCTCAAGAGGCATCTGGATTTGGCACCGAGTGTTACGGTTTAGTGGTTTGGGGGTCTCAGTCGTTGTGCTGAGCGCACAGATGGACAGATCATCTTAAATGTCTTTCCCAGCCTCGATGATTCTGATTCTACTCCATGTGCGTGACCCCGGTTTTCATGGGAGGGCAGCAGAGCAGCGCTCTGAGGCGGGCGGGACTGACGGGGTTGTTTTCCCACGCCAGGAGGGCCGGGTTTGGCCGCCGGCGCTGGCGCCGGGCCCGGCGGGGCCGAGGGCACGGGCCGGGCCCCTGAGCGCAGCGCAGCGCTGCCCGCTCCCCGCGCCGGCCGCTCAACGCCGCTGCCGCTCCGCCTTCTCGCGGCACCGTGCGGCTGCTGCCCGGGCAGGGCGAGGTGAGCACCGGGCGGGCGCCTCCATGGCTCTCTGCAGGGACTGGGCGCTCACACGCGTTTATTTTCCACCGCGGCGCGGCTCAGGCGCGGCTCGGCTCCCGCAGCCTGCAGAGCTGCCCGGCGCTGCGGGTAAAGCCGCTCTGCCGTTTAGGGGTACCGGCACCGCGCGGCGGCCAGCGGGGAGCGGGCGCTGCTGGCGCGGGCGGCGGGCGTGTGTGGGCTCCGCCCGCCCTTCCGCCGCGGCGCCCCGCCCCGTCCGCCGCCTCTGCCCGCGGAAGTGAGCGGAGCTGGGATGCGGCCGCGCCGCCCCGGCACAGCGAGGTGAGAGGCGCGGCCGGGCTGCGGGGCCGGGGCGGCGGCCGTGCTGGAGCTGCCGCTTGCGCCTCTCCGCGCTGCCACAGCCGCCTCCCCCGCGCTGCCCCGCGGCCTGCGCTACGGTGCGGGCGGGGCCGGCGCGGCCGGGGGGCTGCGGGCGGGGGTCGCTTCGGGCAGGCAACGGTTCCCTTCGCCGCTCCCCTGCCTCCCGCCTGGCGCCAGGGATGCGGGGTGCGGGCAGAGCGGGGAAGGGGGGTTACTTGGGGTGAGGGTTTATTTTTAGGAGCGAACGCCCCTCCCCGGGCGGGACGAGGCTGTTAGAGGCGCTGGTGGCGAGGGGGAAGCGGAGGCGCTGCTCCTCCGTGCTGCTGGAGCTGCTGGGCGGCTAATCCTAATCCTCATCCTCGGTGGTCTCTGACAGCTCTGCGGGCTCCCTGGGTGTGCGTGTGCTGCGCTGGGCAGCCGAGGCGGGTTTATTTTATTTCATTTTGGTTTTTTTTTTTTATATAATTTTTTCCTCTTTTAGCGTTGGTTTCTCTTGCAGATGTTGCTGCAGGTGGGGGCAAAGGGAGCTCTGTGATTGCCTGGGATCTTGGGGCATTTCTCTCTTCACCTTTCCGCTCCCGCTCCAGCGCTGCTGTTGCTAAAGACTTTTGTAACTATCGACTCAAGTGCAATTTCGATGGAAAATGAAGGTAAAGGTCTCATCAGAGTCACTGACTTCATTGGAGCTAAGAGGATTTTTGCATGCAATTTGGTGACAACTCCTACTGGTGCGTGTGTATGTTTTACCGTTCCAGGGGTTCGCAGGGTTGCTCTCGTGTGTTAATCTTGTGGTAGGGATTTTGATCTGCATTTCGAGGTTTAAGATTTGTAGCATCATCGTTTTTCTTTATTTTTGCTGCTGCTTATTGAACTAATTGTCAGACAGATTTTTTTTTCTCTGTTGACAGATATTCAAAATGCCTATAGTGCATTTTAGTGCTCCCTGTGTTTGGAATAGAATTATTTTATTTAGGCAGAAGCTTCTTAGAATTAGTTGCTTGGTATTTGCTTAGATTATATGATTCTCTTAAATTTATATTTCCGTGTGAAATTGAGAAGCATTGATTGCATTTTACTTTGAAACATGTTGTGGTTTTGTACATTCTTGAAAACTAATCAGATTTCCTCACTTGGACAGTATTTAATTAAAAAGTGACACTGAAGTTTTGAATACTGAAAGGAGTTGCTCTATTATGCTTTCTCCTTCTGGTCTAGTTCGGAAATTACTTAACCTGGGGAATTATTTCAGTTTTTTCGTGTTGGCCTTCAGTTTATGCTCTGGGAACCTTGAAAGCCCCTTTGCATTGTGACCATGACTGTGAACTTCATTTTTTTTTTTTTTCATTTTTGTTTCTTTCTTTGTCTGTTTGACTCTATATGTTGAAAATCTCTGAAATTTATTATTTTTATTAATATACATGTAAGAAAAAACTATTGATATACACCCTCCTTATGTCATCGCTATTCTTTGAAAATGGGTGGGGGTTTAGGTGGCTACTGGATTACCTTTGCTGTAGGTTGTTACATGCTCCTTTTCCTCCCACCACAAAAGAGGGGTGCTTTTTTAATAGTTTGACTTGAATGAAGAGCTGAGTTGAAATTGTGGGATAGACTTAAGTTACTTTTTGTGCTTGGATATTATTCTGTTCTGAAATATGGTTGTTGTGGATGACTGGAAGGTTGTGGTAATTGTGAAGTCCAACCCATGTTGAAAATGATGTAGGTTGCTATCATCTGGCATTTCAGAACGTTTTTCTGGAATATTAGAATATTTTAAATTCTACTGATCACGTTTTCCAGCTGGATATTTGTAAAAAAGACCGTGGACCTTGTTAGGTAGCAGGAATTTTGAAGTGCATAGAGCACCTCTGTGAGATTGATCTCTGTTTTTAGAGGGTGGAAAGCTGACAGAAGTGGGGTCAGTGCCTTTGCATTTCAGTCACTGTTGCGAGTAAGAGAGTTTTGAATGGGCAACGCCCGGGAGCAGGGGAAGGCAGGCAGGGATAATGCCACAGAATAGAATTACACTTAGGGAAGAAAAAGTATCTGTGTGCCAAAACCCAAACGGCAGAAAGACTTCTAATGCCTTGTAGTTCTGTTACCAAATAAATAGTATCTTGTAGATGTAGCGTACAGTCGAGTTGTGTGTGATAGTGTGGCTCTATTCTATTCTTCCAAATGCACAAAGATGGCATTTCTTCTGGAATAAATAAACTATGCATAAAAATCAGTAGTATTTGTATGATAGAAATAATGTTGAAAAACCTCTAGCTGGGAGAAAATACTTTAAAATATGATCAGGTGGACATTTCAAAGGCAGAAATAAAGGCTGTGGTTTATTGAGGGTTTTCAAAATGGGGTAAGCTTATGAGAATGGGAGAAAATGATGTATGATAAAAAGACTGAACTGGTTCTCTGAACACATGAATTACTTCTTCTCCTCCACTTCTTCTCCCACACCCCTCCATCTCATAATTAATTGAGTCCTCAGATGGGTGTGTATATTTACAACTGTGTACTGCCTGTTTTGGTGTTCTTGGTATTTCTGAGCCCTTCTTTTTCTATCAGTTTGACATTTTGAGGTAACTAGACAGCAACAGCTTTCATATTGGAACTTTTCAGCACTCTTGAGGTTCCTTAAAGTATTTTCTCCTGGCGACACCTGAATAATCTTTGTGATCTTGTAGAACAGAGATTTCATTTAGAATATCTTTAAGATCTTTTTTCCTCAAGTATGTGTTTGAAAGATCTCTTAGATTTGGATATTGGGCAAGAGATGGCTGATTTTGGGTTTTTTTTCCTTCCTGTGTTTGAATCAATATTCAAGATTGGGAAGTGATGAGATGGTTTGGAAAACAGATGTTTTCCTCTCTTAATTCAGTACTCATAAGCAGTATTGTGTGTTTATGTCCAGGCTAGTAAATGTTTTGTCCCAAGACTTAGTGGTTCCTGTTTCTTGTGTTAGGTTGATTGAACTTCCACAAAAATTCATGTTTCTCATGGTAATGGGGAAGGAAGAATTTTCCATCATAGGAAGACTTCTGCTTGATCATAAAACTATGATTTAGAGGAATGATGTTTGTATTTCCATTTGGAAAGAGTGAATTTTGTGACTTCTTTCTTTAAGAGGAGTTTTTTCTTGAACTGTAGGCAGTTAAGAAACTCTTGCATAGACAAAACATAATTTTGTAATTTTTGGCTGTCTCCATTGGTACCTCTGGGCCATTTGAAGTAATTTCTGTAGTGTTGTCTTAAATTTTTTTCTTCCTCTTATCAACATCTTTTGGATTGTGATTTAGGCTGTTTGTTTGAATGAGGATTGTGTTGTAGAAGTCTGCCTTTTAACAGAAAAATAAAGAACACAGTTTAGGTTTCACAGACTTTGAGCTTCTTTGAGGTCAGACCATGACCACAAGTACAAATTGTTAAATAGGAGTATTGTTTTGTTATCAAGGCCTTAGGTAGTATTTGTTTTCATATCATTAAGAGCCAAATGGAAGAGGTTGAAGTAACATTTTCCTGCAAAAACGATTTTCCCAGAATCGTATGGAAGATTGGTACAAAAACTCAGACCAGACTTGTTGCATGTAATAAAACATTGTGTGGTGATTCAGAAATCCTCCTTAGTCCTCATTATTTTGAGTCATAGTTAATTTTAGCTAATCTTCAAAGATGATGGTTAACTTCAGCCTGTGGTCCGTAGTAATTTCAGGATAATTTTGATGACCAGATGAATAGGGAGATATAAGTGAAGACTTTCATTTCTTAGAAAAAGGTACTTTACTTCTTCATAAAATCCTGGCTAATTAATGGTTTCTGTTTGTCTCCTGCTTGAAGTGTAGTTGAATTTCCTAGTGAGTTACATGGGTTGTGGTTTTTGGTTTTGGTGTTTTTTTTTTTTTTTTTTAAATGATGAAAATGGGCTTAGTTGCTAAACTATCGGATGGAAGATCAGTGAATAGATTTTGGGTTTTTGGGGCAGTGAATGGTAGCACTCCAGACTGGCTCATCAGGGATTAGGCAGCAGTAAGTACTAACGAAGGGGTGGAGCGTGTGTGCATGCAACAGTCAACAGAGGGGGGAGGGATGCCTGCGGCAGCAGTGGCTTGAAAACAAATTAAATGGTTCCAGAGTGGCCTCATCATTCGTCCATTAAGTAATATCCAAAATAATCAGATTGAAATTTGTGGTGGAAAATGTTGGAGATTCCGAAATGGACCTGGTATCATCACAGCTGTTCAAGTTCCTTTTGGAATGTCGGAGATCTCTTAACAAATTATTAGGTGAAACAAGAAATTTGGTATTCATTGATTACAGTTTTTTACTATCTACAGCTTCCAGAAAGCTAGAAATCGATACTTTACGCTTAATGTTGGCAGAAATCACATCTTTTTAGCTTGGAGGTTAAGGTGAGAGAAGAGAATTTTTCTTTCTTTTTTTTTTTTTTTTAAATGGGAGTCTTCACTAAAGACCTGTTTTATTCCTATATTTAAACAGTACTTTGATAACTTAAATAACTGCCAAGTTAATATAGCTCAGTCTTACATTAGACACTTGTATTTCCTTTTAAAATGAGCAGTCAGAGTCATATTCTAATCTCTTTGGTTGATGGAGCATTAGATAGTTTTAGCCTTTTCTTCCACCTTTTTTTCCAATGCAGGTAGCTTGGAAATGTTAATTTATAACAACCTAGGAGTGATTTGACATGATGTCAGTTTGAGTTCAGATGTTGCAGAATGTATGTTTAGTTATTTTGCTCCCTTTGTAACTTCCTTGCTTGATGAGTCCATGGCATAGTCTTGTGGTGAGGCAGGAGAAACATTGCTGTAAGGAAAATGCAGACAGTTCTAAGGGCAGATAATTTAAGAAAAGAGAAACAGACATTTTTGCTTGTATTTTTTTGATGAAGAGAGACAAATACGTGGTGATTTTGAGCATCTTGAGGTGCTTTTCTACAGGACAGAATAAAAGGGTCCCCTTATTGCAGAAAAAAGATTCTGCTTCTGGGCTGTGTTCCTGTGCTAGTGTTGTGTTGTCTCTCATGGTTGTTGAGTTTGTCTGGCTTGCAGGTTTGGCAGGTGAGCCCAGCCCTTCCTTCCCCTTGCCCTTGTTGGGCAGCTTTCTGTTGAGTTGGAAAAGTGAATGGGTTCATGAAGTGTTCAGGTAATATTGAAAAAGATGAGGGATAGAGGAGTCAGACCTGCTAGTTTGACTCAGTTCCGTATGTAATCATGGCTTCCATGCAGTATCAATTCACCCACAGACCATGGTGGAATTTTGCAAGAGTGGCTTAAGTTAATAAATAGATTTTTAGTTGTGAAACCTGCTTTTGATTTGGTGAAAGAGTTCAGATGATACCTAATTGACACTGAGTGTTAAAATTGACATTTGCAGTGTGGTTTGTGGAAGGTAGAAGGAATGATTAAGTTACAGTGCAGAGAAGAGAGGGAAAATAAAATACAGTAATCAAGGTATAAATCTGGGACAAGCATCTGTTTCTAGTTATTTGTTTTGTAAACACTCTGCTCCAAACAATTAGAAAGGATAAAATGGATAATGGGTTAGCAGATGCCATCTACAGAATCTTTTACAAAGGCTTTTAAAATATTTTTAAATCATAAATTTTCTGCAGCACTTTTTTCTGCAAACATAATTCACAAAAAAGAAGCTTTGTGAATACAGTGTTGCTGCTTTCTTGATACTAATCATAAGAAAGTTTATTACCATAAGTAGAGTAATTATGCAGTGAGTTATGTTTGCATTTAAATTGGCACTGACACTAGCTTGATCCTGAGAACTGAGAAATTTATGTTGTTGCATTATGAAGTGACTGCATAGCTGTCAAGGATATAATCAACGATGGGGTCTTGAAGCTTCATTATTTTAAACAAATGTTGAGAAAATATTTTTATCGGTGTTTTTGCTTAATACCATTATATGGTAACCAAATTCTGCGTGTCATGGATACATTAGCAGCATATCACAGGATGATAAAGTTCTTCATTTTAGTGTTTGCCATTCAAGTGCCATCCTTGATTTGGAGCAGCTCAGCACTTCAGAGTGTTACGAGATACAGGCAGGCAGTTGGAGAGCAGCCATATGATCTTATTTCTAAGCTTAAATGTTCTCTTCTAGAAAGTTAGTGACTCTCTGGCAAGATATATGACTGATACTTAGACCCAAAGTTTTTTGGCCTTTAAGTTCTAAAGGGCTTCCTATGAATCAGGATTTAAGCTGAAGCAGGAGCTATTTAGAGTCAAATGAGGTATGGCCAGCAGTGCTCTCTTCCTTGGGTGATGCGTTTCTGAGCTGATCCAGTTCTGTTATACATAAACTTTGCTTTTGTTGAGGCACTAGCATTGATTTTAGTGTGTGCTTAGGATTGTTTATCTTTTTGTTTTTCTGATTAATAAGTAATGACAAGTGTAAGAAACGTTTAAGCAGACTTTTCCAGTGTTCAAGGAGTGTTTTTGAACAGAAGATCGAAAACGAAATATTTTGGCCAGCCAACTATAGATGGATCTGATGTCCAAGTTTGTCGATGCCTTGGTGAAGTGCATGCCACCTTCAGGTTTTCAGCAATGAGGCTTTAAATTCATCGTAGTACATCCTCCATGGTATGCATAAATGCTTTAAATGGTAAATATCTTGTAGAAATGAAATAGAAAATGTGTTTGGCATTCTTAACTTTCCGCTGTAATCTACATAAAACAAGCTGGAGGAAGATAAAGTGGTGTTGGAAGTTTAGTTGGATTTTCTGTTGCCGTTACTCTGACAGTCCACAGCACTGCAGTCAGGTTAAGGTATGATTATTTTTGTGAAATGTTTTCTCTAGCTAGAGAGCGGGCAGTTGTCACTCACAAGGTTTGCAAGATAACCACATGGTGTACACTACGATTACAGCAAACTGCCCATCTTTGCTCTTTGCTGGTAGCCTCGGTTGAACTAGATGTCCTACTTTCTGTTTTTTAAATTAAAGAAGACAAGGGGAAACATCCTGAAAGAGTAAAATGCATTTCAGGTTGTGGAGACATGTTTCTCGAAGAGTGTTCTTGGAAAGTATTTTTAGGACTTGAAAATAGTTCTCGAGCTTTTTAGACTATTGTAGAGTTAATAAATTGCATGTTAAATGGATAGTCTTAGTCTTTATTACACTGCTTGAAGTAGATGGGCTTGGGGATAGGTCACTTAAATATTTTACGACTTTTAAGATAGGGCAAACCTTGAGATTTAAAATGGTCAGTGCCAGTATTTGATTTCTGTTTCTTATTTGATCAGAAATGCCAAAGTGTCAGGTATCAAGGAGTATGGTTCTGCATTATGGTTGTCTCATGGCCATAGTGAAAGTCCTAAGTATTACTGAGGCA
Source organism: Eopsaltria australis (assembly GCA_034509425.1). NCBI lineage: Eukaryota > Metazoa > Chordata > Aves > Passeriformes > Petroicidae > Eopsaltria > Eopsaltria australis. The sequence continues at coordinate 4,450,491 of JAVTVJ010000105.1, forward strand.
GTACAGGAATATGAGGCAGAGTTTTTTTCAGGCTGACAGGGCAGTTTAGCAGGTTGTTCTCATAATTTGGGTGTTTATATATATTCTCCGGTTTAATGGATGGTTTCTTGCTCTTTTTCTACAAGGTATTATGCAATGACACACAATAACAAAGGGCTGAAACTATGTGACCTCCCAGGATAAAATTACTCTGCAAGGAGAGCTCATTAATACAAATTAGTGTTTCACTTTCCTTCTGGCTTTTTTGGAGTCAGAACTTTTCGGTATGGACTTCCTTTGATGTGGGAGCTCCTGGTAAATGTTTCAACTAAAATACTGTTGAATAGGAACAAATTTTTTTTGACTGTTGGAATACAGGGTTGCTGCAGCTGTTTCCCCAGAAGTGAAAAATCATCACACTTTTCCAGAGAAGTACATTCAAAAAAAGACAGTAGACAGTAACTTCAAAGCCATCAAAAAGTATTTCTTTTTCTGAGGAAACAGTGCATAGTAGAAAACAAGAGGCTCATTAGTTTGCAGACTTCAGTCTTTCGTGGAGTGGGAAGGGACACCTCTTTGCAGTGGCAAGCAGAATGCTTGTTTTGCAAATTGGTCATAGATGTTTGTATTGAATAAGTGTTGACCCTTCTGGTTCTACATAACTCAGTGTTTTTTCCCACAGAGGTATGTGTCAGAGTTTAATGCTCTCTAGCCAGGTTCTTTTAGATAATCCACATAAGGAGGGTGCAACATTGAATATTAGGGCAACAAACCTGTGAAGGGTCTAAAGTGTAAGTCCTGTGAGGAACAGCTGAGGGAGCTGGGGTTGTTTAGCCTGGAGAAATGAAGCTCAGGGGAGATCTTGTGGCCCTATAGAACTGCCTGAAAGGAGGGTGTAGCCAAGTACGGATCAGTCTCTTCTCCCAGGCAACTCATGACAGGACAAGAGGACATGGCTTCAAGTGGTGCCCAGGTGAGGTTTAGGTTGGACATTAGGAGGAATTTCTTCACAGAAGGGATGATCACACATTGGAATGGACCACCCAGGGAGGTGGTGGAGTCACTGTCCCTGGAGGTGTTTAAGGAAAGATTGGATGTGGCACTCAGTTCCATGATTTAGTCAACATGGCAGTGTTTGGTCATAGTTTGGGCCCTGATGTCAGAGGTCTTTTCCAGCCTAATTGATTCTGTGATATCAAATGTGTGTGTTTGAAGATAGTTGATGTTTAAGTGGGTTTTTTGATTTAGCAAAATGACGCAATCATATTATGTTTACAGCGTATTTTATAAGAATAGTTTGTAATTAGTAGAATGTAGAAATTTCAACACATGGTTCGGTCGCAATATCAATGTGATTCCCATTTCCTGTCTCTGTAATATCTGCACCATTGTGATCTTGGGCATCCCTTATCTCCAGAAAGGACCATGTGGGTTGAGACCCCATATGGTGCTCCTGAAATTTTGTCAGTGATTCACTGAGAAAGGTGAGCCTGAGCAGCTCGGGAGGGATGCAGACTCAGACGTTAGCATTCTTGTGATGAAATCGGGGAGAAACATTCACACCATCAGTTGATCCATTCAGCTAGCTGCCTGAGGTGTTTATCCAAAGCAAAGGCCACCCTCCAGTCCCACTGTAGAGGTCAAGTCAGCCTCTTTGCAACAGCTGAGGTTTGTCGCACCCTGCATCATTTCCTGAGCTTCATGGGTGCTTCACCCTTGCTCATCTCCTCCAAGCTTTCTGTTGCAGACTTTGTGGTCAGTCACTGTACTTGAGTATTTATCATATCTAAATTTACAGGAGTTTGGGGCTTATTTGAGAAGTTACTAGTTGAGAATCAATCACAATTGGTCTTCATGATTTAGTTGCACATGAGGTATGCACAACTGTAGCAGTGCAGTCTGTAAAGATGAAGCCTTCCTCAATATAACTTCCGATTTTATGCAAGTAATTAAAATATAGATAAATTAGTTCAAAAGCCAAGAATAAGATGTTAAAAATTGGAGTTTACTTAAGGTAAATTTGTAGCTTGACTGCATTTATAGTTTGTGAACTTGATTGCACTGGATTTTATGTGCTTTATTAAATCTCTATTTGCCACACTTAGCTGCTTCCACCTTCTTCTTCTGCTAGCATAACTGGTTAATTTCTCCGGAGATTTTACTCCTGTTAAAATCTGGTAGAATCTCACAGATAAAATCGGGTCATAGTCACAAGCGTGTTGAGTTGTGCTGGTTTCAAAATGGTCTGAGGGCTCTTCGTGTGGTTCTCTCTGCCTTACCTTCACTTTTGGAATCCTGCTGCACTTCAGGGGTTTGCTTCTGTCTGTACAGTAAGTCTAGGATGTACTACAACTACGAAGTGTGATTAATGCATTTTTTTGGTGTGTGAAATTGACTTTTTGTGTCTTGTCATCACTTGGCTGTGGTTCTGTGGCTGGAACTTGTATTGAGGTTCCAGAAGCATCTTGCCTTCTAGACAAAAGCAGGGGGAAAGATGGCATAAACTTCTAGTGAGATAGGTATTTTTAAGGTCGTTGTTAGCTAGTGGCTCTGTGGAATCACAGTTGTGATGCTTTGCAATGATCTATTGAAATAGAGAGCTTGATGATGTTTAAGATAGATAAGATAGTTATGCTTTAAAGAAGACAGTTAAGAATTTGCATCTCCAAAACCTAAAGCCACAATGTCCTAATGAGTAGGAGAGGATTTTGCAGCTTATTCTTCATATCTGATGAAACTGACAGAAAAAAAAATTACTTCAGTTCTGGGTAGAGCCTTTTCCTTAAAGATTCTTTTCACAGCCAAGAGTCTTTGCCTAGTGGAAACTGTGTCCAAAGTCTGTGTGCATCCACAAGGAGGGTCAGACCTCTGTGCCCACTGACATCTAGTTGATGTCTAGTCCTGTGTGCTTTCAGGATTCCAGACAGTGCAGAAGAGGTATTTAAGTATCTTACTGTGTGCACAGATGTCTGCAGAAATTGATCTGTGTTGCCCCTGTGCACCTGTTACCCTTGCTCTGAATCATACAGATTTGGAGAAGAACATGCTTTTTAAGATCTGAGCTTTTTAAAACCTTTCTGTGTATGCCACACATAGTTTGATCACACAGAAAATCCAGGAAATGGGAAGCTTATAAATTTCAGTCTGGTGTTCAGTGAAATACCTTTTATTGCGTTGAACACTACTGTTTTTTTCAGTGTGGGGAAGGTAGATAAAAAATGAAACCTAATTCTTACAGTGAGTGAGGAAATCCTGATTCTTTTGGGATCCCAGTAAGAAAGGCACAAACACTTGAAAGGCAGATCACTGCTAGTAACTGAGAAAAGGCAATAGCAAGGTATAAAATCTTATGTCCTTTCTGATGCTGGGAATCTGGAGATGATACAGCTTTGGATGGATCTCTGGTCAGGGCATGGCATACTGTAGATCTTGTTTGCTCATTGTCTGTGAGTGCTGTTACGGAGTTTTACTCACAGTACGGAGTCATCCATCACTAATAGTAGTCACTCCTGGAATGAGGGCTTTGAAGTGTGCCGTGGACAATGTGCTCTGATATCCTTACCTCATTATTAAAAATGCAGTTCCTGAGCCATGTGCATGTAATAGTCCAAGTGGGATAGACAGCATACTGTACACATACTTAAAATGAAGTGCACATTGATTAGTTACACATTGATTACGTGGACATTCATTAATTGTGCTATTGATTAGACACAGCATGACTCAGTAACGATCACATGGTATCTGCGATAGTCACGTACCTGAATGTGGGTCACTGACTGCTCGCACAATAATAATCTTACAGGCAGATCATTGCAAACAAGTTGAAAGGTCTTTGTAGTACTTGAATTGGCTTGAAAAGGGTTCAGTTTTACAGGGATTGATGGGATAGGTTCAGACAGATTTAGTGAGCTGTTCAGATGGACCTGAAGATTCAGAAGGAATCTCAAAGAATCAAAATTTCTTTCAGTACCTCAATTTAAATTTCACTGTTTTGTGAACATCTGGTATTTTTTTCACTTTTGATGTTCTCCATAGATTTGTTTCTCTACTACATTTGTATTTCATACTTGTAGGTCAGTTGAGTAGCTTTATGTAACACTTGCAGGGCTTTATATTAGCTAATTAGCCAAAGTGTCTTGGTCACCAGTTTGTCTAAAAATAGATTTTGCTATGAGAGTGTTCTAAATTTTTAGACTGCTCTTGGATGTGGGTCCTACCATTTGCATTCTCTGAGCAAGAAGAGCTAAAATTCATCTTAAAAATAATTATAAAAGTATATTGATGTCAGTGAGCCCTGCTGACGGATGATGGACTCATCCTGCTAAGCTGAGAAAAACAATGGTAGAGGTAAGCTGCTGGTACTTGCTCAGGGTAGAAGGAAGTTAAGCAGACTCTTGTAGCCTATGAGGAAAAATAAACAGTAACACATTGCTGTTAACTAGTTAACTAGATTTTTCTTCAGAGAAAACAGAAGGGAACTCAGGTTTTGTGGTAGTGCAAGCCTTCCAGACAAATTTGTATTAATCTTGATAAACATCCTTTTGTCACACTTCCATGGTTGTATGATTGATGCATATTTCTTGGCCTAGAAATGATGGTGTGTACCTTGGAAATGGTCCAAGAAAAGCCCTTCCTGAGGCAGTGATTTATTTTTGTTAGTTAGCATCCTGCTGCTTTGTTCCTTGGTGGAATGAGCTGCAAGTGGGGAATGGAAAGCTGTAGATGTAGAAGCTTCAGTGTTGATGTGTGTGCTGCCTATCCGATACCTGGCATTGGCCAGTATCATTTCTTAGCCCACATTTTCCTTATCCGTGTAAAAACTTGGCCTGCAATGAAATACTGAGCTGTTTTAAGGTAGCAATTGATGAATGATGGAAAATTAACGGCAGCATAAGATGGAAAGAAATCTTACTGTATGTGGGTCATCTCCTTTAATACAGAGCGCTGTGGTTCTGGGAATAGCTTCTGTTGGATATCTTAAGAGGTGTTGCAGAGGCCCAGATCTCTGGTGTGCAGATTTGGACAGGAGTGCAAGGGACTGTAGAGAGCACTTGCCAACAGTATTGAATAAGTCATTTTTCTCTTTTTGTAGTAGTAATGCATAGTAAAAGCAAAATCATTTGCTTCAATACAGTTACTGTGGTCCAGCACATAGCAAGCACAGCTATTTTTCGGACCTAAATCTGTTGGTGTGACCCACTTTATATTTTGTGAGGGGAACAGTGATTGGTTTCTCATTGGCCAAGCAATTGAAATTTAATTGGTGGCAGTGTTAGATATTTGAAGCTGTTCTTTTCTGAACTACAAGTGTAGTTTAATCTAGGAAGATTGTAGAGGGTTTTTAGAAATTAGATGAGGATCAATCCAGAATTATTGTACAATGTGTAATTTTGCTCTGGTTAAAGGAGCTGGTTATAAAAAGACTTTCTGAGCCTTTATCTTTCTGATTCTATATAAGATTTCTCTGTAGATTTTTTTTCACCACATACAGTTCAGCATTCTTCATGAAAGAGGGAGATAATAGGAATGAAATACATTCAAAATGATTGGCTTTTTGAGTCTGTCACAAAAAGATTGTCAAAATAAGCTTTGTTGTTGCACTGTAGTTCTGTGCTAATGAAGATTTACTTGGGAAACAAACCTGATCTCTGAAAGAACCTTAACATTTCTCTTTAAGGATATTTAAGTTCTTAAAGTAATCTTAAGAACCATGCTATTAGATTTCCTGAAGTCCTAATTGATAATATTAGGGAAATGACCAGTTATGTGTCCTTTTTTGGAGCTGTTGTTTGTGTTTAGCAGCAATGTCAGCTGCTACAGGGAAAAATATTTTTCTCAGCAGTAAAATCTGTAGTGGCTGTCAGTTCATTTCTGCCTGCCCTTAATGGGAAGGCATGGTTGCTCAGCATTTTTGTTGAGAATGTGGAGTCATCTTGGTGAAAGTCATGTTTGTGGCTTGTTTTGGAACAGCACTTTGGCTTAATAGTTTTCTGCCCCAAACTGGTGTTTGGTAGCTGTAGAGGAAAATGAGCTACAGTAGTAGAGTACATGGCCAACAGTGTGCAATATAGAAAGTGAAGATTGTCCTAACCTTTTTTAGGGCGTAGAATGCTGGAATCTTTTAATGTGTTGTCATCTTTAGGTACTTATATTTTAAGTCTCAGCATCCATAGAGGAGATATATACAATACAATAATTATTTCCTAAATCTTAAACCCACCAGTTGAAATTCTGTGCAAATATAATGTGAAAGCCATTTCTGTGCTCTGCATGTTTGCATGTTAGGTCTCTTCCAGTTAATGTTGGGGGGATGTGTGTGCAGCATGAAGTTATTAATTATGAGTGCAGTGAGCTAGTCAGCAAGAAAAAAAGAGTATCACTCCAGCTGCTCATATAAACAAAAATCAAAAACTCTGATGTTTCATTAAATATCAAAGCAGTGCTGACCTATGCAATCAATGTTGCTATTGCGCTCTTCTGCAGTTCACAAAATTTTAGCTTCCTAAAATTACAGAAAACATTACTTTTTATAGCACTGATTTGAAGCTTTTGTGCTGTAGTCAAGTTTTATGGCTTCACTTCCATTTGTATTATTGTTTGAGGTTTTCTTAATGGTGTTTTTCCTTTATGTACAAGAAAATGTGAATAGGCTTACTTAGACCATCTTCATTAATGAGCAGGAAGTGAAATTTATCTGGGGCGACTTTCTGACTAGATATTGATGATAATGAACTAAAGGATTATTATTTTACTGTTAGGATCTTTGCCATCCCTGAACATGTTTTTGCAGAAATTAGTGTTCTCACTTGCATGTCCAGTATTTTATTATTGCAGGTGGTAACTGCATGAAAATAAGCTGAATTGTACATTATTTAGTTTTTTTTAAAAAACAACATTTGAATGGTATTAATACTTAATTGCTCTGGCATGTGTTATTTAAAATGAAACATTAGCACTGTCCTTCCCTTCAGACTTTGGTTTTGTTTCTAGGTTGCACGTCTTCAAAAAATCCCTGACGGTGACAATGAGACAATGATTCCTGTACTGTCTTCAAAAAAAGCAAGTGAATTGCCAGTCGATGAAGTAGCAAGTATTCTGCAAGTAAGTAATTTTTTCGTGTGGGATGCACTGACAAATAAGTTTGATATTTCTTAAAGACAGCTCTTGTAATGGAAAGTTGATGCATTATCATGCAGTTTTATATTAGCTATTACCTGCTTTTAAAAGCAAGTTGATTTTTAAATTATTACTAGAAATGCTCTAATCTCTTAATATTAAAAAGAAAAATTGAACATTTGCATGGGAGTGAGATTCAACGTGTAAATGTTTTGATTTGTCTGCTTTGAAAATTGCAATTTTTTTTTTGTTAATAAAAATCCTAGAGTCAGTCTTGCTATAAAATTCTGTCCTGGGTTTTTCTTTTTTTATTGCTTCCATTTCTCTAAGGAATCTTTAATGTTCTTAATTTATTTTGGTAGCCTTCATTTTAAGTGGAGAAACAGGATTGAGAAAGCTACCCATTGAAAGATTTATGAACCATTCAATCTGGGTTAATTTTCATGATAGATGGTTTTTTTTCATTTTCTGTATGCTTGACTGCATGAGGAGTACACTGTGATAAATGTTGGTCACTGGCAACTCCAGATTTTGAAGCTATTGCTGTCATTTGGCTGAGTCACTGAACTCCTGACATAACCCTCAAGAGTCTGAAGGATGCCCACAGTTTGGTTTGTTATAGAGTTTTCTGCAGGGAAGATCAAGCAGTCATTCAGAGATGTGAAGCAACATCTGAGTCTGTAGTTCTGTGTATTTTTGGTTGAATTTCTTAAATACTGTCAAACAGTTTTAAAGTAGTAGTTGGTTAGCTTTTATGTCATACAAACATCAGCACCAAGCTTGTCTTTCTGATGTTGCCCAAATTTGTGCGCTCTAAGGCTGTTTATTTGGGTGTGGGAATTTTACACTAGCTTCTCAGTATAATTGCTGACTGGTTTATTCTTTGCATATTTTAATAGGCTAATCTTCAGAATGGCTTAAAAAACTGTGAAGTTTGTCATAGACGGGCATTCCATGGATGGAATGAATTTGATATTAGTGAAGATGAACCACTGTGGAAAAAATATATATCCCAGGTGAAGACTTCTTTCCTTTCTGCTTTTTGGTTTTAATACTTTTCAGTAGTTTTGCTCTTTATTTTGTTTTACTTAGCTTTTGTGGACATGAACATATTTTGATAAAAGTGGGAAAAATCTAGTAGAGTGGGAAACTGCAATTTGTATAAGTTATATCTAATTTACCTATCGAAAAAGCTGTTATTTAGGCATATACCTATAAGCATCATAGTGTTTTGATTGTGATTTGTTCTTACATGTATGTTCATAGCCATCCAAAGGGTGCCATTCATAACTAGCCTGAGGGCTAGAATAGCAGAATAAACTTCCTTGTAGTCAAACTTGGTACTGAATTGTACTGAGGTCAGAGAACAGTGCATGTGACCATTGGTAAATGTTTAAATGGAATGTAAAATATGAATAACTTGATAGGAAATTTCAAAAAGCAAAACCGCTGCCTTTGAACTGAGGGTGGAGGTGGAACCAGCCTTTGTTCTGGTGTTGAGCAGAACTGGCAAGAGTCAAGTGTGAATTTGTTCCTTACCAGTGTGATATATCTCAAATACATATATGCATATCTGATGTGAAAGTGTCACTACTTTCTCATGCCTACCCTTCCCACCCCCCAGCTGTATAAGGTATTTACACAGAAGATTTTTATAATGAATTTGTAATGTTAAACATTTTGGTCAGTGTTTGCTGCACCTTGGCTGTGCAGCAGTGCAGCCCTGAAGCTGTGCTCTGTGGTTGGTTCTGTTCCTTGATTAAAAAGACATTCAGTGCTCTGATGTTGGTAGTGGTGGGAACACATCCCATACTGGCTGCACTCTGGCATTAATGCTTTATTTTCAAGTGCGTGTGGTCAATTACTCAGATACTTCAGGACACTTCTAAGGCATATTGTCCAGGCCTGTTTTAGGTGGGATTTATTACGATACATACTTGCTTTGAGTGTGCTTATCAGATCTGCTCTTAGGATGTTCTTCAACAGAATTGAAGGAATGTTCTTTTTTTGTAGTGCTTCTCAAAAAAAACCACCATGTTAGCAACCAGCTGCCACAGAAGCACAATCCTTTATTGTTTTAGCCTTAAAAAACTGAGGAAATCATCTGATCTAAAAGGAAAATTTTTATCCTGTAAAACAAGAAATCATGAATTGAAAGTTAAGAAATAGATTGCTACCTTAGTAGTGATCAGTTGCTGGAACAGCATCAGTCTTTTACCTCAAAGACGTTTTGAATGATTTCAGGCTTCTTTTTGTATGTTTAAATACAGCATAAACAGTTACAGGAGATTATTCTTTTTGCATTTAAAATGTGAATCAAGAAACGTAAGAAACATTTTCTTCCTGTTACATACTGAATACAGTCTATTCAAAGTCTTTGATATTTAAAAGAAAATGCCTCAAGTAAGCATCTGAACTGTAGAGTTGGATTTTCTTTGCACTGGTAGCTTATAAATATTTTACTAATAGAATAATATGCTTCAAAAATAGATCTGATGTGCTTTGAGGGGTAGATAAAATGGCCTTTCTGTCAAGAGTGTGGCTGAATTACTCTTCTGTTTCATTTCAGTTTAAAAACCCCCTTATTATGCTTCTCCTGGCATCTGCAGTCATCAGTGTTGTAATGCATCAGTTTGATGATGCTGTCAGTATTACTGTGGTAAGTAACTAAAATTCTGTCTTCGTTGGGAGTACTTGGGAATATGTGACCACGTGTGTGTTCAGCATCACATGAATGCCACTGTGGGGTGGGATCACTTGACTGCAGTTAATGAGTTTGATTTGTGTATTGTCATTAAATCCATTTAGTCTGTGTCTGGATTTTGGTTTTCTTCTTTTCCTTGATTGATAGCAGCAATACATATCAAAGTACATCAATGAATAATTTTATGTCTGCTTCTTGTATCTTTTCTATTGGTTAAAATGCCTGTCTTTAGGCATTTGTTCAGAGAAGCAATTTTTGGTGTATTTTGTGTAATTTTAATCTTAAATTATGCTTTAATTTCAAATTGAAGCTGACACAAGCCTTTTGTGAATTTACTTGAAAGATTCTTTTAAAAGATGAAGAAGTGAAACCTGTACTGTGTAGAAATCAAAGAAGAAAGGTAGAAGCTGAAATAATACATTTTTTGTAGAAGGTTGCAGTTAAATAGGGTGCTAAACTAGTGAGCCAAATATAGTACTCATAACTGTCATTGCAATTGGCACAGAGAAGAAAACTGTAATCCCTTTGACCTTTCAGGGGTGATAGGTGGTGACTGAAAATAATGATTTCTGTATGACTAGAGGCAAGTTCTAGCTGGTTTTCTTTCTGTTTTGTCTTACCTCTGCACTTTGTTTTGAATTTACTTTTGTACATAACTCAGGGTAACTGGAGGTTTGCTCCTAACCCCTCCAATTTTTTATGAAGAATAGTTGTCTTTGAAAGATAAAATATGTGGCTTCTTAAAGATAAAAAGATATATTTAATTATTGTGGCTGAAAGTTGAATTATTTCACATTTTTTCCTCTTGGTTAGTGCCCTTAATTCTATTTCTTAACCCTATTGAGCAAGGCAATGAGAAAAAAATCAAGGCAGTTAGTGTAAGCGAGCAGTAATTTCTGCATTCTGTGTTACAGCCTGGGAAGAAATCTTTTAGCAGCCTTGTGAACATTGGTAGAAGTATCTTAAAATATGGAGAAAAAGTGTGATACAGTTGAAGTTAGGTTTTGCCTAACGTCTGACTTACTTGTACCATTTAGTCTTATTATCAAGAATGCCCACTTTATGACCAAGTGAATATTTGTTTTACTTCATTTTCAGATGATAATGCAATTTTTCCTTGACTCTACATTTATGCTCAGAGCCTTGGCAACAAAACTCATTTGCTACTAAAGATCAATGACATATATTACTTTTCGTGGCACTGCTGTCTTCAGCTGCTTCTGTCATCCTCTTAGTTCTGCTAGTACAAATGTAAAACTTCTTGATCTGGACTGGGAACTGATGAAGATTAAAAGAAAAATAAAATTATGAAATACTTTCCATTTGGAGGGTATTGGCTTCTTGATGCAAGCCATTACACACAGATACAAGCTGAGAGATTGATGTGAGGCTAGGAATGCAAAGCTTTTTTGATTAGCATAGTCTGTAGAATACAATATTGCCTCCAAAAAATAATGCAGCTGTGGTGGAAATATTCCATGGAAAGATGGAATATATATAGTTATTTCCTCATGCTCAGTTGGTGAGGCTAATGTTAGTATCACAAGTAAGGTGGATTTACATGGATTTATTTAAGAGTTCAAGAAAGTTTTCCACTTGCAAAATGGTAATTTTGGTTAATTTTAGTAGTTGCTGTGTGTACTTGAAATGCTTAATTAGTGGATGTTGTTTTATGGCTCTGTAAGAAATCAGTGTAACAATTCAGCTTGAGTAACAAATCCAGTTAATGTAGCAAAACTCAATTTGAGAGTCTATTGAAGGAGAAGATGAGACTTGCTTTACAACAACCTGCTTTTTGTTGTTTCCTGAAATATATTTAATTCATTTGCTCACACATCACATGTTTAGAAGCCCTATAATATTTATGTTGAAGTGTTACGACCAAAACTGTGTGTGATAGAGGGTATTATGAAGGCTGCTCTTCAGGCCTTAGTATTTATCTTGGATTCTTCCTAATGAGCAATATTTTTTATCTTTTTTGTTTGACATCTTGTCTGTTTGGGTTTTGCCCAGTGTCCTGTTTCACTCTGCGAGTGCCTTGGGCAGAGTTTCTGAGGCTCATCCTCCTCCTGTTGTTTTTGCTAGGATGTTTTATGGCTCCAGACTGGTTCTTCAGCTTGCTGCCTCTTATCTAGTCTTTCTGTTATCTGGGTATTTGGATGAAACCACATCTGTGATGCCCTGTAGCAGTTAACACACCTTTGTTCTGGTCACAGAGAGCACCAGTCAGTTTTTCTGTTTGTGTCATGAGTCTCTTTCCATTGCTGTCTCTTACTCATTGTTTAGAAACAGGAAGCAAAGGCAGTTTTTCAAGTTTGCTATCTAGTTATTAATCTTATTTTTAGTAAAGTCAGGTTATTGCATTCCTGGACATCACTGTAGCAGGTGCCAATAGATAATGGCATTGCTTTTATGACAGATCCGAGAGATACAGAGGGATTTTGAGCATGAGAAAATTAGTTTGTTTCCAAATCATCTTGTTAATATCTAGTAACAACTATGACTGAGCAAAATCAAATATGATTACTTACTTTTGTGGTCATTTGGAATGCTTTTATCTCACCCACTTCTGTTCTCTTGCAGGCAATAGTCATTGTTGTTACAGTTGCCTTCGTTCAGGTAAGGCAGCTGTTGTCCAAATAAGATTATTGCTTTTATGTAAACTCTCTTCTTAAAAAGACTGAAGTAGTTATCTTGGTGCATTGTGCTGTGAATGGCTGAGTAATGTGCTTTCATCCAAGTCTTTGCCTTTTCTAAAGTGCACGATTTGTCCTGCTTTAGCCATGTTGACATTTATGCATCTGTATCAGTATTATACTCAGCAATCAGAGTACTTGTAAGGAAGCCCTTGTAATAAATAGTGTAGAAGTTCTTAAATATCTAGCTTCATATAAAAGATTTTGAAAATGTAGCTCTTGCTTTAATATTGTGCAGATATGGAAAAGAAGATTTTCTTAATTTCCCAAGTAATAGAAAAGTTGTTTTCATTCAGTAAATGCACAGCTTTAGTCAGGGTGTGCCTAAACCAAAATTGCTTTGTGTTTGTGCTTTATATCTTTAATTACCTTAATTTTGTAATCAGTTTATTGAGTTGAAGATGGGTGGTGTTACCTTGGTTCTCCAGGGGCTAAGAGCATGCACACAGTATTTTTGGTACTAATTTGTTAAACTGTAGCATTTAATAATGTGTCTGATCCCTGAGTTTAGAAGCATTTTAGCAAGTATTACGAAGACCTGAAGCTATTGAAGGAAAATGCAAAGGACCTCTGCTATTTTTTCAGAAGAAATGCATGTAGGCAAATCTGTAAATTTTTCAGTGTTTTGACCAAATTTGCTTTTCAACCTATCGAAAGTCATCTCTTACCTGTTTGGAATATTACTTAATGCAACTTTATTAATGAAATAAATTTCAGTGGCTTTTTTTATGTTGTGTAAGTTTTCTCTGTTTTAAAACTATTATCTGCCTTATTTTTAAAAAAATGTCTCTGCAGGAGTACAGATCAGAAAAATCTCTTGAAGAGCTTAGTAAACTAGTGCCTCCAGAATGCCATTGGTATGTAATTTTGTCCTAAAATCATAAGAAGTTTAATCTGAAATGAGTAAATGGGATAGGTTTTACTGAACTTAGTTCCTTTGTATCTACTTCTTATGCTGACATAGAACACACTTTGCTTTTGCTCATTTTGAAGATTATTTTATGAGACTAAATAATTACACTGTGTGGTTGCCTCTCTGAACCCTTCCAATGATGTAACTGATGTGTAAGCTCTCAGAAACAAGCAACAAATTAGAAATACTTTGCTGAAATGTGTGACATTGCAGTGTGCAGTCAATAGTGTGAATGTTTTTCCTAGCCAAAATGCCAGAGAAGTCACTGTTACTGCTCTTTGTGCCTACAGTGTGCGAGAAGGCCGGGTGGAACACACACTTGCAAGAGATTTAGTGCCAGGTGATACAGTCTGCCTGTCAGTGGGAGACAGAGTCCCAGCTGATCTACGATTATTTGAGGTATATTCCTAACTTGGATTTCATATTTAATAACTTTACTTCTTATGAGACAGAGGGGAAGGGAAGATAGCCACTGAGTACAGAAGTGCAGTAAGTGTTCTTGTTTGGAGTTCACAACAATCTTGATAGAAAATTTGAAATAATTACTTTCTAAATGTCACATACATTCTTAACCAATGTATGTAGTTTCTTACTGTAGGACATGAGAAGAAATAATTTTTCAAGTTTATGTACTAATGTACTCTTGAAAATGCTATTTTTCCCGCTTCAATGTTAAATATGTTGTAAAAACTTTGTTTTCAGTCTGGGTGCTAAGATATTTTGGCATCTGGTTGAAGGTGGTTTTCACTCTTTATTTGCATTAAATTTTAAGGTGTAGTTCCCCTGTTCTCCAATAGTGGAATATCAGAAAAACTTGTCAAATTGTGCTGGTGTAATCTTTTCTCTCTGACACTTTTTCATCAGTGTGTGTTTTGTTATATCTTCTAGTTCACTAAATACTTAATTTGTGGTATTAGCACTGCTGGAAGTGCTTGAGTTGAAACAATTGCACTATAGCAATACTTACACATTCTCCGAAAACAAAATGGAATATGTATATATATTCATCTGTCATATTGTGGTTGTTTTAGTTGAATAATGTAATTTTCTATCAGATTGGACATTCTCAGTTTGCTCAGTATCTGGGCTATCTATCCTGTTAAAGTAGTTTCTGGATATAAAAATCTGTATGTCCAAGTTATGCACAGTTGGTAGTTAATTAATCAGAGTTCATTTCATTGACAAATCCTAAATTAACTAGTTTCTGAGACAAATTTGTGGCACTCTTGACAAATTTGTTTGGAGTGTGTTGTTAGCCTCTTGTGGTGTAGTTGGTACTTGAGTGGATTTATTTTTTATGGCTGCAAACACTCTGCTTTCCTTGGCAATTGTGTAGTCCCTGCATTGTTACAAAACTGCTGTTGCAGCAGCACCTACTTTCTTGCTCATATTTGATACTGTGATAGCAGCATGCTCAGGCCTCTTGCAAAGGAAACCAGAAATGGAATTAGAAGTTTCTCAGCTGTCTGCAGCCCTTCACTAGATGAGAATTTTTTCCATCATAAACTGCTCTTGCACATCGTTTGAAAAATGGAGCATGTCATCTTGTTTTCCTCTTGTGTCTACTGGGCATTGCTACAAGGTGATGGGTTATAAAAAGAAATTATATGGAGATCATATTTTCAGAGAAAGAATTAGATTTGTTCTGCATATTCGCATTGATGCTGTCCTAGAAAACAGAAATGGTAACTAGGCACTGTGTACTTTGTGAAGGCATTTGTATAAGTGAAAACTTTTCTTCACTGGTCTGATTTTGTGGGGACAATCTTGTTTTTCAAAATGAATTTGCAGATCTTTTCTGGCCTAGGTTTTCTGTATTTTAATGAATGGTCCATCAAGTTTCCTGATCATCTTCTCTAAAGCCAGTGTATTGAATAAAAAACTAACATACCTGTAACAGTGTAGACTTAAAACACAGTCCCTTTTGGTAGTGGTGATAAATATTTCAGAGCTCATGGCTAAATTTGAACAGTAACAAAGTGGCATCTTCATTTTCCATCTTTGACTCTGGTGAGAGCTTTGTAAGACTGTTGCCTTGTTGATCCTTAAAATATTGACATGGCTTCTTATCATATGAATAAATTGGTTATATTTTAATGGTCAAAATTGTGAAACTTACCTTTTCACTTCCAACTACTTATAAAATATTGTCATGCTTTTTACCTATTTTGTCTTCAAAGGCTGTGGACCTTTCTATTGATGAATCCAGTCTCACAGGTGAGACAGCTCCTTGCTCTAAATCTACAGCTCCTCAGCCAGCAGCAACCAATGGAGACCTTACTTCTAGAAGCAATATTGCTTTCATGGGGACATTGGTCAGATGTGGAAAAGCAAAGGTAAAATTATTATTGATAGAGAAGAATACATTCCATGTTTCAACTATTTGAAAGCAGTTCTTACTTCTAAAGTTTACCTCTTGGTGATCAGTGTGATACTTTGCAGAGCTTTTCTCGCTGGTGCTTTTTCAGACACTAGTTTAATAAGAAAACTATGGCCATGAGAGCTCAGATTTATAGGGGGCAGATGATGTGCAACTCCTCTGTCTAGGATGTGGTGTTTTGCCTCTAGAGCTACATTCACATGTTTGAAAAAGTGTCACAGAAAATACGGTTCTGGCTAGTGTTAGGTGTTACCAATTTGAGTTTTGCTACTGGTAGTTAGTAACTACTTCAGCAGTGCACAGAATAGCAATTTGTTTCACTGAGGCAAAAGGGTTTTTAGGAAGAATTCCCTGCTTGTGACAGGAACTAATTTTATAAACCAAGTTAAAAATTTTATTGGGCTAAATGGCATTTGCCCATGGTTGGAGTCAAATCTGTCAGTAATAACCACTAACATTAAAACTTCAGATTTGACTCGGCCTCATCTTTGTGTTGTTTTTTGGTTTTTTTAGGGGATAGTTATTGGAACAGGAGAAAACTCTGAATTTGGGGAGGTTTTCAAAATGATGCAAGCAGAAGAGGTAAGAGAAGATATTTAGAAGCAAATACATAGTTTGAAAGTGTGTATTTCATTCATTAAACCTTTGAATTTTTCCAAGTTTCACTTTTAACTTACTTAAACATACATTGCTTTCAATATTTTCGTCCCTCTAGTGAAGCAAATCTTAGCTCTTGGACATGAAAGTAGTAATTGACTGCAGTGCAACAAAATATCCATAGCTGACCTAAAGATACTAAATGTGAAAATAATACTCTGAACCTGTCTAAATATTTACAGAGCTTTCTGTTTTGCTAAATTGAATTTTCTGTAGATGATTAAAAACATTCCTTCTGAGGTATAACTGGCCTTCCAGGGCTCTAATGCCTCTATTATGAAAGTCAGTTTTATTCTTGCGACCAAGAGCTTTTTGGTCTTGGAGGAAATGCTGTGGCTTGTAGTTGTTGGCATGATGTTTTGTTTTTTTAATGGAATTTTTGAAAAGAGCTTTTGTATTAGATTTGTTGCAGATATCACAAAGCTCCAGAAGAATATTTCTAGTAAATATTTCATTTCATTGAAGTATTTTTTAATCTCATTGAATTCTATGAAAGAATAATCTGTTTTCCTAGAGTAAATATATGGAAGCATAGAGTAAAACTGCATTTTATTCATTGACGGTCTTGAATTTTGCATCTGTGAAGTAAAATGTGATGCAGTCAATTTTTTAACTGCTGCATGTTTGCCATTCATCAAGGCTCCAAAGACACCTCTGCAGAAGAGCATGGATCTCTTGGGAAAACAGCTTTCCTTGTATTCTTTTGGTATAATAGGTAAGATAATTTATATAAAATAATTGCAAAAGATTATCTAATGGAAACTAATGTGTAGGCCTGGGAAATAAAAGACTAAATCTCTAAAAATCTTTTGGCTTCTGATTTCATTGGTCACTTTGAGTTCATCTCACTAGTCATCTGAAAATTACATAACTATTCATAAGGGTGTTTACTTGCTTCTTCCTGCACATGTACTTTACTGACTTCTTGTCCTCTAAATGCTTCCTTTTAAATCGCAATGTGTCTTGGATTCTGATTCAAGGTGTGCATAAGTACCTCACTTAGAGATACGGGCAACTTGACTGGCTGATACTTTCTTCATCTTTGCCATGGTAATGGTATCATGACAGTGAAATAAATAATAGATTTTTATAGGTAGCACAATGGTAAGCTTTGTTCTGGTTATTTGTATGTTTTCTTGTGCTCATGAGCCTACAGTACATGCTGGTTTTATGTTTATCCCCTTGACTGTTTTCTTTACAGGAGTTATTATGCTAGTTGGCTGGTTGCAAGGAAAGCACATCCTTGATATGTTCACAATTGGTGTGAGGTAAGATTTATGTTTTTAAATAGTGTAGATCATGCATTACAGCAAGTGTTTGAAAGCTAGTGATCTATTTTATAATGCACACACTGCTCTTAACTTCATGTAAGTAATTCAGAATTAAAATAGCAAATTCATACATACTTTTAATGATGCAGTATGTTCCTGTCAGTCTCTTAAACTTTACATTCATATGGTGATTTCTGAGTGTCTTGTGGAACATCTGCAAACAGCCAGTAGAGTTGTACAGTTTGAATTTTTGTTGCTGAGTAAATAAAGTAGCTGTAATTTTACAAGGCATGTGACAAAACTAAGTTATTGCAAGCCTTGTGTCATGTAGTTCAGTAACTCATGTTCTTCTATATTATGCAAACTTAATCCCAGTGTGTTTGCTGAGAGCAGCACTGAATTTAGATGGTCTAAATCCATACTCCTAGAAAAGCTGCTGGGTTGCTGATTGCATGGGCAGTGCATAAGGCAGAAGGGTTTCTTTAAGTGACAGCATGAGACTCTGGAGAATTACGCCTTTGTGGAGGGGAGAAAAGTTACCCAGAACTGCATCTTTGAGCATTACCTAATGAGTTGTGATCTTGTTTACACTGTCATCAGGTTTTTTATTTGTTTGTTTTTTAAATGACCTTCAATGCCATTCCCTGACTTAATTTGCTGCCACATCATGATCTAGCAGTAGCAATTGTGGATCAGTGGCGGCATTTCCCAGTTCTGCTTAGTGCTGACTACACTTATTCTTCACAATCTGGGCTGCTTTGTGCAGCCCTAATTAGTGTTTTGTGTAGGCAAAACAGATGTACAATTGATTTCTCTCTCTCCCCTGCATTTCTTCATACTTTTGCATAAATAATGAGTAGAAATGATCTGATTTATTTCATTTGTTGCTGTCTTCAGCGGGTTTCTTAAAATGAATGCTATACAACTAGAATCACATGGCAGCTCCTTCCTTTCTGTTTTATCTCAGTGACCAGTCAGCTCAAGAAACAATGTTCTGAACTGTAAATTCATCACTATTGTCTATTCCTGTATGACATTCCAAAACCAGATTTGTGTATTTACTTTCATTACAGTTTGGCTGTAGCTGCAATCCCTGAAGGACTTCCAATTGTGGTAACGGTGACACTGGCCCTTGGTGTGATGAGAATGGTGAAGAAACGGGCTATTGTAAAAAAGCTGCCTATTGTTGAAACTTTAGGTATGACTAGGCTAACTTAGTCATAGTGTTTTTGATGCAAATGTTAGGAGATATTGATGACTAATGAGGAAAACAAAGCAGGTATTCTTACTTTGCTAGCAATGTGATGGCATCTTTAAAACATTCTTGAATTGAATGTGTGTTGCACAGGAGGAATTCAGGGAGATGTTTCTGTGGGCATTCTAACTACATGTTTTGAACTGAAATAAAGAGTCTTCCAGTTAATAGCATGTCATGCTAGCGATACACTAAACTGATTGCTGTAAGATGTTGTTGTTAAATAAGACTTGTAAAATGTTCTTTAGATTAAAACTTTTGGTGTAAACTTAGAAGTGATATTGACTGCTGAAAACAAATACAGATTCAAATACTAGAAAAAGCTTTGTAATCATTATGCACCTTCAGGATGCTATACTGCTCATATTAGAACATAAAATCATCTAAAAATTTTAAAGCTCAAAGAAGTTCTGTATGTAGGTTGAATCATAAAACATGTTAAGGACAGAACACGGAAAAGAAATAGAAATACTAAGTTAAATAATTCTGCTGCATCTAAATTCCTTTTCACATTTGAAGATTGGGAATTTTTTTTCCCAGTGCCTCTAACAGAGTTTCATTAGTGTTGCAAGGTTTTTTGTTGCTTGTACAGTTCCTGCTGTCATGTCCAGAAACGTCAAGATGCTGAAATACTCTCTCAGAATCTCCATTCCAGAGTTAAAAAGGCATATACAAATTTCACATTTTTGTAATCTTTTCAAGCTTGTTAAAGTTTACAGGTTTATTAGAAAGTCACACTTGTGACTTACTAATGTAACACTTGTGTGACGCAAATATTGTAACTAGTGTTAGATACAAGTTGTACTTTTTAATAAAGAATAATTACTTCCCTAGAGCAGGCTTTTGGTTTTTTTCCTCACCAGGAATCACAATTGAGATTTCAGTAATGTAGTTTGAGATACAGCAGAATAAAATAAAGGAGAGGTAATGAGTGGACACATTTTGTGTAGGTTGTGAATTTGGGATTTAAATTAGTTTGGGTTGTTTTTTTTTTTTTTATTTATTGGACAAACGCTTATAGAAACCTTGTACAGTTATTCATTAGCAGTTGAAAATTTGCTGTCTCTCACTTGTTTTTATTCACAGACAGCTCCAGTATTTCTAGGAATTTGCTCAGCTTGAATACTTTTGTCTTTGTTAGTTACTCAGATTGTTCTAAACAAGAATTGTCTCATAAATATTAATTGGTTATTTCAGGTTGTTGCAACGTCATTTGTTCAGATAAAACTGGAACTCTGACAAAGAATGAAATGACTGTTACCCATATTTTTACTTCTGATGGGCAGCATGCTGAGGTATGTAGTGTGACACTTAGACTTGAATTTGCCTTTTTACTTTGTTGAGTGTATCAGCTGAAACATGCTGGACTATACTGCAGGTAAAGCATCAGTTAAGAAAGCATAAATGGGTTGCACCAAATTCCTGTCCCTCAGTTCATTTAGTGTGCAACCTTTGAGCTGTGCTATCCAGGCCTTTACAGAATAATTTTTTAATATATGTTAAGTTCTTAAAACTTTTGGTGACTGTAGGTCACACACAATAAGATACTATGATACACAGATGAGTTGAGAGTATTTTTCTTCAGTACGGAAAGTTGAGGCTATTTTGCTGTTTCAGGTACAAAAGAAAAACCCCAAAATTTACATGCTACAAACATTTAAAATTGAGATATCCAACTGTTTGGCTAAGACAGTTTATTGTGTGAACTGTTCATACTGAATATGCACTGTCATTCTTGCTTTTTTATAATGGATGGACTTGCAAGTAGGAGCAGGACATAAAACAATGATTGTTGAGATTAGGGAGTTGCTGGAAAGATTGATGATGTAAATCCAGAAAAGAGAAGCAAAGGCAGCAGGAATAGAAAAGCAGTGAGGTGTGCAACTGGATGTGGGTTCATAGGAGTGTTTTAATCAACTTATTAAATTCTCAAACTCCTTGATCAGGATTTTGTTTCCACAATACAGTTAATAGATAGTCTTGTTATTTTATTCTGTAAGCAAAAATACTGGCATTTCTTCGTATTGTTTCCTATTATTTGCCTATATTTTCTTATATATCCTGATATTTGTTCTTTTATTGATAGAAGTCTGTATGAATACTGTTACTAGCACAGTTGCATCTGGGTCAAATCAGTTCTTTTTCCTAATGGAAAGAGAACTTAAAATGGCTGTGAAATATATTAGCTGTTAATGCTATAGATATGAAAGCTTTTTTAGGATCCTAGTGAGAAGCCTGGTTGCCTGTTTTTTATGCACTAAAGATACAATTTTACTGCTTTTAACACTTTTCTGAGGTCTAAACTGAGAGGATGTTCAACTTTTCTTTTTTTTTTTTTTTTTTTTTTTTTATATAACTGGATGGAAGTAGGACTCTTCTCTGTAATTCCATTTCCCTGCAGGGAGTATGCATTATTAATCAGGGTAAAGACAAATAGGAGGAAAAAGTTAGAAAGCAAAAGGAAGAAGGAAAAAGAAAGCATGCCTAATATTGTAAAGAAACAACATACACTACATATGTTTATGCTAAGGAATAAAACTGATACTTTTTAAAGAAATTAGTCTTAATATATTTTATTGAACTTACAGTGTTGCTGCATTAGAAGCTGAGTAGGAAGAATCCAAGCACACTGAGTAAAACCAGGCATTTTGAATGGCCTTTTGAAATTCTTCTGTATTTTATAATACAAAGCTGAGAGCAGTTAACCTGGTGAGCACAACATTGCATGTTGCCTCTGGCTGTTTGTCTTGCAGGTCACTGGAGTAGGTTATAACAGGTTTGGAGAAGTGATGCTTGATGGTGAAGTTATTCATGGTTATAACAACCCATCCATTAGCAAAATTGTGGAGGTAAGGTCTTGGCAAAGAAAGGTGAGTTTTAACTGATGATGTAGCATGGAAGCTTTGCATGGCATTTACTTTGTGTTCTGTTTTCTCCCTTTTCTTTCCTCATCTTTTAGGCTGGTTGTGTGTGCAATGATGCCTTGATTAGAAACAACACATTGATGGGGAAGCCAACAGAAGGGGCTTTAGTTGCACTTGCTATGAAGGTGTGTATTTGATGGTGCTTTTTGGATCATGGCAGGTGGGAAATGTGTAGAAATAAGTTGTGGCTTTGTTTTTCTCATTTTCTTCTCTTTTGGATCTCCTAGATTTGTATTGCAACTGCTCATCTCCTATGTTTCTTTCTTGTAAATCTTGGGCGTTCTGAAGGATCAGAAAAAAAATATTTATGAGTGAAGTAAAATCTCTATTTTCATCTTTTTGCACTTAGTACTGTCTTTTTACCTGCCACAAACTGATTTACCTGTTTAATATTGACTGTGCTGTCTCTTTCCCAGTTTACATCAGTAGCAGAGGGAAGTTGATAACTGAAGTATTGGTGACTGCAGAATTTATAGTGCCTCTTAAGTGCAAGGCTTTTGAATTGTGAACACTGAAGTGTTTGGGGTTTTTTCTTTTGGGGAGGGAGAGGGATTGTTGTTGGTTTTTTGTATAATGCTGTAACACACCCATTACAGCTACTGAGAAATGTAGCAAAGCTCACGTTGAAGCCTGAAAGAAGTTTCTAGGTGCTTTCAGTGCTAGTTTGTCAGAATTCTATCTAAATTGGAACAGTGTGCTCAAAAGCAACTTTGGAGATGAAATTGTTATTGAATTAAGTGATGTTTGCTAACTAAGGTGTTTCAACAAGTCAGCAAATTTCATACCTATTTGCAAGGAAAAGGTCCTGACATTGTGGTCGTACTTCTGTTTTATACAGATGGGTTTAGATGGAGTCCAGGAAGACTACATAAGGAAGGCTGAATATCCCTTCAGCTCAGAACAAAAATGGATGGCTGTTAAATGCATTCACAGAACGCAGCAGGTAAACTTCAATCGCTGTTTCCATGAGCACTGGCTCTTGTAGAATGGTTATCTGCCTTTTTTAATATCTTCATTTCTCACTTCAGAAGTTTTGGAAGCCTCACAATAGTGCACAGTCCTGGAAATACGGTTTGATAATAGACACAGCTTTAGTTTCAAGCTCTGAAGTAGAGAAAAGGAATCACAAGAACTAATTTCCATATGAGACATCCTGGGAAATTATTTCAAGTATTTTGAAAACTGAGACTTTGAATGTAAACTTGGCTATTTTTCCTTCCTCATTCTTCCTTCTCAAACCTCTAAAGCAATTCTGCCAATCTTCTGCTGTTCCAGTGCTGCATAGTTACATAATGCATTAAGAGCAAGAATGATGTTCAATAGTAAAATTTCATTCGTTTGAAATTTTTTCTGGTTTTCATGCAGACATCACATCCCCAGGGTTGACAAATTTTATTGATGTCAACACTGGCATGGATTATCAATAAAAACCACTCTTTAACCTCTTTTTCTGTCTTCTGGTCTTCTGGTACTTTCATATACATATTTGCATTCATGTTTCATTTAGATCCATATGAATGTTTTTGTTACAAGTATTGACACAATCACTGCCAGTCTGATAACTGAAGCCTTCTGGACAATATGTGCAACAACAGACCTTATATTGGATTTATGAAAAATCTTCTAGTGCTTTGGACCAAAACCAGGCTTGCTGACAGTGTTCCACTATCACAGTCAAATCTTTGCTTTGGAAAGAAAACGTTTGACTCCTTTTAGCTGTATGGGTTATACTGTTGATTATCCCTGTCTGTGTAAAAAAGAGTGAGCATAAATTGGTATTTTAATCCATGTAAAGACTTACTGTGTCTCTGTTTTTGAATCAGAAATTTTAAAAGAATGTTGAAAAATTGATAGTAGATTTAAAGGGAGCATAAATTATTTGAAGACTAAGAAAATACAGTGAATTTAGAAACTAGGAACTCTCATCACTTAAGCCTATCATGAAAGATTGTGGTAACTTGACTGCTGTGCATATAAATAACTTCACAGGAAGAAAACAGATATATTTAAAAAAAGCTTTTTAGTTCAACTGGAAAGAAGATGAGTGGTCCGTGATTGGAAATTTAGCTGAGGCAGCAGTTCTAAATGGAAAGGGGGGGAAGGGAGGGAATGAGTTGATTTGGCATTGGAGTTAAGTGTTTGAGGTAGGTGGTGGACTCTCAGTCCACTGATATCATCATATCAAGGCCAGATGGCTATCTGGAAAATATTAGCATTATTAGGTCTTGTATAAGGATGGAGGGGATGTTTAATGACCTGTGCAGCTGGTCTGACCATGAGCTTAAGGTCTTTCAAGCCTGATGTTCTCTGTAGGTTGAATTTCTGTCCTTTGCACAGCCTCTTTAGTCTGTAAACTGTGACTTTCAGTATCTGTGTCTGATGTCTACTGAAATGAGATATTGATATTTAGCTTGGCTCTTTTGACTTTACCCCTCTTGCATGTAGAGATACTCAAAAGAACAGATTTTTATGTTTAGCACTGTAAGTTTGATTTACATTATGTTCTTAAGTTTCTTAACAGAAGTACACATTTATTGTGTATCTATTCTTACGTGTCCGTGTGTATGTGCTTGTGTGTGTGTAGTTATGCATACACACACATATGCACACAACAACTTTTTTTTATTTTTTAGGACAAACCTGAGGTTTGCTTTATGAAAGGTGCTTATGAACAAGTCATTAGATACTGTACATCATATAACTGTAAGGGACAGAGCCTACCCCTGGGGCAGCAACAGAGAGAGCAGTACCAGCAAGAGAAGGTGTCTATGGGCTCTGCAGGACTTAGAGGTAAGGCTGTTTCAGTCTCTCAAAACAACAATTTCATTTAATTGGCACTGCTTGTGCAAACCAAAAATGTGCAACCCCCAAACCAGCAATGACAAACAAGAGCAACCCAAAACAGTAGGTTCTTTTTTTGATTGGTTGGTTGAGTTTTTTTGTTCAGTGAGTGCCACTGTGTTGTGTAGTTTTTAGACCTGTATAACAACACAATTAAACTGCAGAGGGTGAGAAAGGGCACTGTTGCTGCCTGTCATCTCTTGTCATCTCATACCTTAGTACAGATGCCTATGGGTTTTTTTTTTAAATGTGAATGTGTTTATTTGTCCATTACTTTGGCTCCTGCCACCTTCATGGGTTAGGCTAGCACAACTGATTGCAGGTCAGGAGATGCCATTACAATTATCTTCTGTATTAACAAGCTGTGTAGGATTTTAGATAAAACAAAGTATTTTTCACAAGAGGATTGACAGGAGTTGATTATGGGCTAGGGTTATACATGACTGACTTTCTTTGGCCTCTGTAAAGAGATCTCTAGGTTGTTAAATCCATGCACAGACTTTTAATTTTTTTTTTTTTTTTTTTTTTAAGGGAGGGGTACTCTGTGGCTCAGAAAATTCCTAAGGTGCAAATTATTAGAAGCTGAGGTGATATGCTAGGAGTGGTATTTTTTTCTGTTTTATTTGAACAGTCATTCGTTCTGTCTGTCAAACAAAAAAATCAAGGGTAATATTTTGTAAAATGCAAACTTGCTTTTTCCTTACACCTCTAATGAAATTTAAATATATCTGAATTAAGAATCCTACTTTAAAAGACATTCCAGAAAATATTCAGCATGTATTCAATGAAATGTGCCTCTCAAAAGGTAAAAAGAAAAACCAAAGTAGAAAATAAATATGTTAACTGATCCTCACTTTCATCCTCTTGCATAAAAGAAATGCAGAGAAATCACAAATCTGGATGTGGTTCTCTTTCCACACAGTCAAAATATAAACACTTTCAGATGAGAATAAATAGGAAAGTTATCTTTAAAACCTGACTGTTTGGTAAGAAATTCTTTAGAAGATGAGTGTACGTAAGTAGGCTATTGTGAATGCTCAGCATTGCTACTACCAAGGTTTAAAAAAAGGAAAATATAAATTCCAGCCCTTTGCTTTATGCTGGCCTGTTAGTTTGAAACAGTTGTTTTTAATGCTGATGTAAACATTAATTTCAAATCATAACATTTTTATTTCTTTGTCTTCTTAAAGTTCTGGCCTTAGCTTCTGGTCCTGAGTTAGGACAGCTGACTTTTTTGGGGCTTGTGGGAATAATCGATCCCCCACGGACTGGTGTAAAAGAAGCTGTTACAACACTCATCACCTCAGGAGTTGCAATAAAAATGGTTACTGGAGATTCACAGGAAACTGCAGTTGCCATTGGTATGAATAATTCACTTCCTTTCATATTTTTTTGTTTCCTGCTTACGTAATTGTTAGAAAGTGTGGGTGTTAAGTCTTTAATGTTTGTGAGTTCTGTATTTTGGGTTAATGTATGGCACAGTGGAATTAGCAGGGAAAAAAGACCCAAAGAACTCAGGACCCTAGCCTGAAGTGATACTTTGGTTTCAGTTTGAACAGTACTTTTTCTGATTTGGTTAATATATGACTTTGGCTGTTTGAAACTGTGTTTTTTCATTATGTTTTCTTGTTACAAACACTTGATTTCTGATTCTTACTGTTACACCACCACCACCCTCCCTACCCTAAGCTTTGGATGTCTGTCTCTGACAACAGGGATGAACTAAAATAGCCAGTGACAAGGAATAATGATGTATGGCACTGCAGTGCTGGCCAGTACAGTTTTGTCCATACAACTAAGTTTGAAACTTAAGTATTATTAATCTTTTTACAATATAATGCATTAAAGAACAAGCGCTTTAACTGGAATATGAATTCTTTACAAACAGGATGATGAACAGTTGAATGTGCATGTAAAAAGTACACCCCAAATTCAGAGTATTTTATCAGAGCTTTTTTTTATCCTTGTCTCCCTCATGTTATTTTTCATTTTGTGTCATGTTATTTTTGAACAGTAAATTCCTTCAGAGGACTGAACTCCTCTATTTGTTTATGTGACATACGACAGAATCAACTACAGACCTTTAGACCTAAAAAGACTAAGCAAATAAATATCTGATTAGTATAGACTTTGTAGCATGTTGTTGTTACTCAGTTCAGCTAATTTACTCCAAAATACTGAATCAGTAATGTAGTAAGATGTTCTGCTCCAGATATTTCAAATCTGAAATGCTGTGGAAAATACCAGTACTAAAAAAAATAATTGAGTATTTAACATCTTAAGAGGGTAAATTATAATAATAAGTTTTTTTTAAATTACTTTTTTACAGCTAGTCGACTAGGATTGTATTCCAAAAATTCACAGGCAATCTCTGGAGAAGAGATAGATGATTTGGATATTCAGCAGCTCTCTCAAATAACACCAAAGGTTTGTTTTGATACACTACTTATTGAATTGTGGCAAAGGATACATTTACATATTGAGAAATGCTTTTTTTCTGTGGCAAGCTAAAATGTAATTTCTGAGTTACAAACAATATTGTTCTAATAAGTATCTTTTGGTGTTACATATGACCAATATGAAAATCTGTTTCTTTTAACTTACACAATTATCTATTTAGGGAGTTTGTTACTTCTGTCTCTCAGTATGTTTTTTATGTTTAACTTTAATTTTGCCACCTCTTAGTGAACATCACCTTTTTGTATTATTTGGCCATTTTATTTCTGAGCAACTGAGTTCATTTATATAATCTTATATAATCTTATAGTCTTGAAACATTCAGACAGTCCATTCTTTTGTAATTCGTAAGAGGACTTGTCTGTGTGTTTAATGATTTTGATTGATCTGAGGTCACTGGTTGGGAATTTTGAAAGGGTCTATTTATTAAGTTACTGCTTAATACTTTTTAGTTATTAAATAACTAAATGGATTAACTAATGTCAAAGTTATAAATGTGACAACATAATTAAATGCTATGTTGCAAAATTCATGCATCAAAATGCTGCTCTGCTTGCAAAGGACTGCAAAATTAGACTGCAGCATGCTTGAGCTTGGTGTAAGCAAGCTAAAAGCCAGTATTTGCAATCAAGAAATGTGCATGTCAGCTTTCTGTCTTTTTTTAGTGACTCACAGAAACAGAAAAAAAAGAAATATGTAGCACATAGTAATTTTTGGTTTATTTGGTAATACTTTTACTTGAGGGCTGTCTACATTAAATAACTGAAATAGATACAAATTTACTTCTGTGTGTTTGACCTGAGACCAAATTGCTTTTCTAGGTGTTTGCTTAAAATCCTGCTAGGAATTAGTTAAAACCAACCAATAAGATTGATAGCTGTATAGAGTCTATAGTGATGAGAAATCTAGCTTTTTGTCAGTCTTCTTGAAAAGGAAAAATGTTAACTATATGGAGATTATGGAAAACTAAATTCCAGGTGCTCAAATTTCAATTTACAGAGTTCAGAGACCAAGAAAAATCTAAAAATTGGTCCTTCCAAGTCAGAATTCTAAATCTTCAATTGTTAATTATATGCTACATAAACTAGTAAACTTGAAATATCCTGAGTAACTTGTCACTGACAAGGGTAAAGGACATTGAGTGTAGAGTCAGCATTGCAGTTGCCTGCATGAATTTAGCAGTAAGCCATTATACCTCAGTTGCCTCATTGCTTTAGAAGGCTTTTAAATTGCACATTCTATCCTGGAATAAATAGCACCAACTTTGTTTACCAGAGCACACTTCAAATCTTCTTTGAATTTAATGATTTCACTCAATTAAAAACACAGCTCACTGGGTCTTCAGCTTAAGAGCTAACAAGAATGCAGCTGGCCTTTGATTGTATTTTTTAACCTCTACCTTAATAGAATCCAATGCAATTCTTTACTTTCCTGAAATTTTCACCACTACTTCATTATTCTTTTAAAAGGTTGCAGTATTCTACAGAGCCAGTCCCCGACATAAATTGAAAATTATAAAGGTATGTGTTATAGAAGCTCAAATACTGGACTGTTGCTATGGGTATTGCCTGTGCTGCCTTTAGTTAAACTGTAATGTGCTACAGTGTGTCAAGATGAAATCAGAAATGCATCTGATTTGACAGTGAAGTGTACTTGAAAATATTCCCTAGAAAAAGGCATAGTGCCCACAAGGAATTGTGCTTTATTCTACGTAGGGAGCTAGGGATTGACTGAGATTTTGTGTCACGTTGCAGTTGAATTGACTAGGAACTTGAAAGAGCCATATTTCTGATACTTGTCAGATGAGATAAAAGAGACTGAATTTAAGCCGTGTCTGTGGCATTGCCTCTATTCAGAAGTTAACAAAAGAAGGTAGCAAAGAGGAACATACTCAGTGTTACAATTGGAACAATCAGGAAAGTAACAATAAGGAAAAGTCAAAACACTGAGACCATAGGGATGCATACAAGACTTGTAAGAAGGTGATAATGGTAACATGTAAATACAATATCTTCTATCTTTCTCTAGAGTTTTTTTCTCTCCCCTAAAGGCAAATTGTAAATACCCTTCCTTTAAAATGTAGGCTGTTGAAATATATGAACTGAAGTTTAACCCAAAATCTTGTATAAAAATTATTTAGAACAGAACCAGCTGCTTTTTTCTTTAGGACACTACAGTGCAATTATAAGAAATGGGGGAGGGGGAGCAATGACACAAACCTTGTATGTAGAATAATTTTATAGGATGGATTATTTCAATCCCTGATTTAAGTTCTTTTCCCTCTCTTTAGTCCCTGCAAAATAATGGTGCCGTAGTAGCTATGACAGGAGATGGAGTGAATGATGCTGTTGCTCTGAAGGCTGCAGACATTGGTGTAGCAATGGGACAAACTGGAACAGATGTTTGTAAAGAGGCAGCAGATATGATACTCGTGGATGATGATTTTCAGACAATAATGTAGGTGGCATTTATGTACATATCTTGTACTATATAGCTTTAATGAGATGTTGCCTGGATTAAAACCAATGAAGTTCCCTAAACTTGTAAGTGTAGCAGCTGTAAATGAGTTTTCTGCTCAGTCATGAATATTAGCATGTTTGAAGTATAAAACTAATGAAAAAATGACCAAGCATTCCACTCAAGATTTTAAAAATTTACGTAGTTCTCCATTTGTTTTCAACTCTTAAATGTGGTGATTTCGGAAAAGGAAAAAAAAAATAAACTATTTAGATACCACAGGTGACAATAGGTTTTTAGCTTCTGGTAACCAGCTGTTTGTACTTGTTCACTTTTTTGGTCAGTGTATTTCAAAAAGCGCTTAGCTAAACTTACCCTATTTTGACTTTAATTCATCTGACTTTTGAAGGTAGTGATTGTTGACAGAGCTGAACTGCTGTCTGGTGAAATAGCCTTCATTTTGAAATTATGCATCAATCTCAGAACACTTCAGTTCCAAAGTATGACATTTAACCCTTGGGAAGAAGTGAAATGGAGAAGTTCAGTATAAGAAAATCTACCTATGTAGCAGTATGTCAGAGGATGATCTGAGGTTGTCACACTAATTCAGCCAACAGAAACGAACTGTTATGCACAAAACAGAGAAGGGAATAATATTAACATAGTCAGAAGAGTACATAGGAAGGACATTTGTAGTAAGTACTTTACATGGGCTTGGTGAGGTTTTTGCTGGAATGCTTTATCCAATTTTACTCACTTGATCAGGAAAATTCTCAATAGGAGAAAGAGTGGTGAATGCTGAGGAAAAAAAGTATGAGCTTCCATAGTTTTACATGTTTTCCCCCACCCTTTTAATTTTTTGTCTTAAGTTGCAGAAAAAAATGCTGTTTAATTATTGGGGGAATGGAAGAAAAAAAACAGTTTTATTTGCAGCAAAGCAGGCTTGATTTTGGTATCAGAAAATCCTTTCTCACTGCAGTATTGTGATAACATTATAGGCAAGTTGTGACACATGCTAGGGATTGTGAAGATCGTCTGTATGTATTTAATTCTGGTACAGGAGAAATACATGGTCCTCTAAAGCCATGCTGTATTTCTGTGTTTTTTAAAAGTAGGGGGGGCGAGGGGTGGGGTTGTTGGCTTTTTGGGTTTTGTGTTTTTGTTTTTTTAATTATCCAACTTGATTTAGAAGCTCTTATCAAGGATAGTGGTGAATTTTGAACAAAGAGGAGATTTTACTAATAATTTCATTTTGGAAGTTAAGCGTCTGGAAAAATAACTTGTGATTATTCACAATCGCAGAATAGTTTGGGTTCTTATAGTCAAGTTGAAAAACAACGACTGCCAAAGTTAAAAGAACCTCAACTCCATTTCTTTCTTGCTGTTTTTATTACTGCTTAAATTAATAACTTTTTTGCTTTGTTTTAAGCCTTTCTTGGCAGTAATTTGTCTAGTAATATAATCTTTGTTTTTGATTGTAGGTCTGCAATTGAAGAGGGTAAAGGAATTTATAATAACATAAAAAATTTTGTTAGATTTCAACTGAGCACGTAAGTTTGCAAAGCTGTCAGTATCAGAAGTTTCTTGTGAATGAATCAAAGCATGAAGCAGATGCATAAATTCATGTTAATACTGTAAATTTCAAGTAGGATGCTGATATACTGTGCTTTTGAGTGTTCACTGTATTGTGTTTGGTGGCTTGTTTTATTTTTAAAGACCCAGAAAATGGTGCAGTAAAGAGACATGTAAACTTGTCACAGTTCTTCCTGTTGAGATGTGTGAAGTCAGTTACTGAAAGGATAGAGGCAAACAGCATAGCTGCTGTTGGGTCCCTGATTAAATGAGAAGCTTGTAATTAATCCCTCCTTAGCCAGAATATGTACTCAAATGGAGGAGACCAGGGAATCAGGAGGTTAGTTTTTCTGAAATTCATGTACTGGTTTGTGGAATGAGCTCGCTCTATGAAGCTGACTTCCTTTTCTTGCATATTAGGATTCATGTTCTAGCTATATGATGTGTATGGAAGACAAGAGTTTATTAAGCCTTAGTTTCAAATTTTTTGTGAGTTTATCATATTGGATCTGGATTCAGGGACATGGTTTTTCTCTTCACCATGTCATTCATCTACTTTCTTGAAGCCTTCATGACATTTCAAAGTGGTCTGAAATTTGCGGAAGTTAAAAAAAAAAACCAAAACCAGCCAAACCTAAAACCTCAAATAAAACAAACCCAAGAAAGCCCCACAAAAACCACAACCCACGAATAACAAATACCAAAAAAACCCCCAGAAAAACAAAAAAAGTTCTCAACAAAAACTCCCAATACAACAAAACCCAGAAAAGGCCAATTGTGTACCTCCATAAACGTTGTAAGAAGTGGCATATACTCTCAGTCTTACCAGTCTTATTAAGACTAGACTAGAAATCTGCTGCTGAAAAATAACTAGCTGTTCTAGGAAACTGTGCTTGCCTGTTAGCCCTAGGAATGGTAGCCTCAGGTTTTTGATGAATCAGTTACCCTTTGGATTTTTCTGTCCTTTTTTGCAGGAAGAGCATAATCGGGTCCAGTACAGTGCTAAATTTGGAATTATTATAAGCCTTGCTGTCTTCTTCTTGGTTATGAAACCACTCAATCTTGCACTGAGAGCAATTAGTTTATACTTATTTACAGAGGTTTCTAATGCTGAGCTTGCAGCCAGCTAATCTGTTTTTCAGTCTTTTGCCTGGCCTTCTCATCTTGCTAGTAATGAGGAGTGGTTGTAGGTATTTTTAGGGAGCTTGAGTAGTACCTTGCCTTGAATGACCAGGCAGACCAGTGACAGGTGCATAGGGTGAGTTTGTTTACATCAGAAGTGGAAAAGCAGTTTGTTTTCCAAAACCATATTTAGAAGTCCCAGTTTTTGCACAAGAAAAGTACAGGACCCAGTTCCCCATAAAAAAAATCAATTAGGCGATGGTGAATGGTATTTCTGAAATGTTACCTAAAAGTTGGGGAGGTTTTTAAATGCAAATTTGCTGCCTTTTTATTGCCAGAACAATGCTGTTTTATATATGGACTGTGTCAGAATAAGTATTCTAAAGAATTTTGTGCTCTACCTTTAAAGTTCAACTTGTGTCAGTCGTGATTCACACTGTCAAAATCTGTATCTACTCTTAAACAGTTGAAGTGTTGATTACAAAGCAGTTATCAGTGGATCTTCAGAAATGTTCCATGCTGACAGTTGTAAAAATGGATTCTTTCAACAGGAGTATAGCAGCACTGACTTTAATCTCACTGGCTACATTAATGAACTTTCCTAATCCTCTCAATGCCATGCAGATCTTGTGGATCAATATTATTATGGATGGACCTCCAGCTCAAAGGTAAGTAATTACTTTTAACTCCATTAGGTTCCATAGGCCTTTTATTTCAACAAGGAAAATGTTTGCTTATAAAGGAAATAGTGAAGTGTTAAACTTCAGTGAAATGTTTCTGAAATAGCAAACTTTCTCTGTGAATTCAATGTTTGCAGTATAGTTCTGTGTTAATTCTATTTAGTTTGCTTTAGTACCTAATGATATGGGGGCAGGAAGGATACGTAAAGATCCATGGATATGCCCATGAAATTTGCATGCAGCCTTCCCTCTGGGTTCTTCCTCTGACCCTCTTCACTGCAAGTAGATGGGTGGAGGGAGAGATGGTGAGGAATTAGCATTAAATCCTCTTTTTTTCAACTCTGGAAATCTAATCCTTAAGTTAGAAGAAGTGAATTACTTTTATGATGATAAAAATGTAAGTTTTTTTTTAAATTGTAAGCCTTGGGGTGGAGCCTGTGGATAAAGATATTATTCGAAAACCTCCAAGAAACCTGAAGGACAGCATTCTGACCAAAAACCTGATTGTTAAAATATTGGTTTCATCAATAATTATCGTCTGTGGAACACTGTTCGTCTTCTGGAGAGAGGTATGACAGAAATGCAAAACTTAGAGCAGTAACAGCCTAATTTAAAAGAAATCCTTTTTATACCAGCAGTTGGAATTCAGAATTAATATGAACTTAGTTGTGAGTTTTGGCCATGCTTCTTAAATATTAGAGAGTAGAGAGCAAGAATTTAAAAATCGTTGTTGAAATGAGCAATACAGTTTTATTCCCCAATCTCTATTTTAACATAGACTTTTCCAGGTTCCAAATCTACTTTGGAAACTTTGGCCCATAGAAAGTAATTATGCAAATCTTCTAGCCAGATTATTATGAAACAGTCATTTGACTTTGTTTTCCCAGTACAGAAAAATGTTGTTTGAACATTTGGTAGTGCATCATAGAATTCCTGCTGTTCCATGTACTTGCATAAATCTTGGTCAGGAGGCTTCATTTAACCATAGCTTGGAATTACAAATTGTTATAAGTTACAGATGTGTAATATTTGCTGTATGATTTAACAAATCAGCTTGGGGCAAACAAGTTACTTTTGCTTTCATTTCCTAACTGGTAAAACTTATTGTAGAATTATTGTAATAATTTTGTTTAATTGACTTTGTTTAATTGTGGAGAGTTTGAAGCATGCTAAAGCCGTTTCATTTTCTTTTGTTGGCAGTTAAGAGACAATGTAATAACACCTCGAGATACAACCATGACTTTCACCTGTTTTGTATTTTTTGATATGTTCAATGCTTTGAGTTCTAGATCTCAGGTAAGTGATTAATATTGTCCATTTACACAGTATTTATGCAACAATCAGAGTTTTCTTTGAGGAAGATCTTGCTGTGTTTTTCAAGTGTTTTCCTGCAGATTTACTTCACATCTGCTATTAAGCTATTTAGTAGGTAGGATTTCTTAAATTACAGATAAGTTAGATCACTTAATTTGTTTACATGGTGGTGTCCTGACTAAAGCAAGAAAGTTGTTATTAAGAGCTGAAGTGTGATGGTCCTTTGTATTGCTGTGTACAATTGGTTGGTTCATTCTCTTCCTGGAAATTCTGTCAGTTCAGCAGCCTTACCAGAGTGTGAAATTTCTTGAAGGCCTTAGCTTTTATATATTGTAATCCTAAACCCATAGAAAAATTTCTGAAATTCTTCTGTATTTTTTTATCTGTGTATATTTTTTTGTTGTAAGGAAATAAGTCTGAAATTTTGAGATAGTATACATTACTACATTTACTCTAATTTGCAGTTTTATCTGATATGGAAAAGTGTAGGGGGAACCTTTTTCTGATGAGCTGTACTTGTGTAAAAGTGAGCTCAATATGCAAGTTGTTGACTATGAAGACAAGACTCC
This sequence comes from Eopsaltria australis, assembly GCA_034509425.1. Classification (NCBI taxonomy): domain Eukaryota; kingdom Metazoa; phylum Chordata; class Aves; order Passeriformes; family Petroicidae; genus Eopsaltria; species Eopsaltria australis. The sequence continues at coordinate 4,485,401 of JAVTVJ010000105.1, forward strand.
ACCAGGGAGAAAATGCAATTAGCCTGTTCAAGAGCTTGTTCTGGATTATCTAAGAGGTCAACAGTAATATTTTACATTTTTCTAAAAGTCTGGATGAAAAGAAATTGTAGTTTCTTGTGTAGATAATTAAGATTACATGCACAGTGTAACATACTATTTTTTCTACAGACAAAATCTGTGTTTGAGATTGGACTTTGCAGTAACAAAATGTTCTGCTATGCTGTCCTGGGATCTATAATGGGGCAGTTACTGGTCATTTACTTTCCTCCACTTCAGAAGGTTTTCCAAACAGAGAGCCTGAGTGTCTTGGGTAAGAACAGTTCCCTTTTCAGAACTGGGCATTAAGGATTAATTTATAAATGTGGTGGGTGGTGGTGGCTCTGTAAGAGCACTTTCTGGCTGTTTGCATACAACAGGAATACAAAGCCCGCTGATATTTTTTGTTTTGTGGGTAGTGTTTTTTGGGGGTTTTGTTTGTTTCATTGGTTTGGTTTTTGTTTTTTTAAATCCTTTTAGATGTTTTCTTTGGGAACCATGACTTAAATGCATATGGTACACAACTGATCAGTGTGTTCTTAAATTTTTAGGTGCTTATTTATTTGGGGATTTTAAAGATAAATTTTATTGCAGGCAAAATTATTGACTTTGTAGGTCTTTGAGCAGTATTAATTTAGCTGTTTCACAGGTTTTTTCTCTGAATATAAACACTTTATTTAGAAATCCTGATCCTTTAATATTGATTGCATTGTCATAGGGTAAATAAACATGAGGATTTTAAAGAGCTATAGATACATAATGCTGTTGGCCTCATTAAGACTTAGGTTTATTGCTTTTGTGGTTTTCTGGAGTTGAATTATTGTAATGAAGTACACGTATTTATTGTAGCATAATTTCTGATTATATTAATATTCTTTTTTCAGAATTAAGTTAATTATGTTGCTGAAAATAAGGTTATGAAATACTTGAAAAGCTTTTAATATCTTGCCTGTACTAATGGTTTGTGCATAAACCATGAATGTTAATCTTCTGGTCCTGCAAAAAATTGAATCTTGCTTCATTTCTCCTGAACTTTCCCAATGATTAGGAGAAAATTTTAAAGTCTTGTAAGTCTTGCTCTTTTGTAAGTCTCCACTCAGCCTTAAATAGCAATTTTAAAGAAGGCTAATTATCTCTTCCAGATTTACTGTTTCTTCTGGGACTCACTTCCTCTGTGTGCATAGTGACTGAGCTAATAAAGAAGTTTGAAAGAAGCAAGGAAAAGATCCAGAAACGTGGAAGTTCTTCTTCATCAACTTCGTCCTTTCTTGATGTATGATGCATATTGCATTCTTGTGTTTGCAAACTTAGCGATTGCTGTCTAAAGATGTTGGAGAAAGCAAAACAATATCTGGAGGATAAAGAAATCCTGAGGGCTTTTGACAAGTCCTTTGTTTCACTGGCTAATGACGAACTTCATGTTTCAAGACTGTTTAGAATTTAACTTCCAGCTGTGGGAGTAACAAATGAAATTATGCAACTTTGGTAACATTTTTCCTCAAACATAAATTTACTTTTAAGATTGAATGGTATTGTGGGGGGGAGGGGGCAGGGGTAATTTAAAGAAAGATCTAAGCCCAAGTCCCATTTTCTGCACTTAAAAGATACAACTGTGTAAAATCCTTCTCTTAGATATAAATATTTTAGTTTGTTTTTATTTAAAGCATTGTACTATTCTACTTTTATGGTGGTGGGACTTTGCTACTAATACAAGGATAAAAATATTTCAGAGGCATTCCACTGGGTTTAGAGTCTGTCACAAGAGTGCCATATTCTAGCTACTGTATTTATTTACTTTATCCTGCAATGTGTAAGCGGCTCAAGTACCTTGTGCTACCGTTTTTTTGTATCCCAAGTTTGGTTTTTTTTGCACAGGATGTGACCGCTGTCGGATCACTGTTTTTCTTTTCTTTTTCTGTGATTGAAAAGCCTATACTGCAATTTGAAGTAAATGTTTGCTTTTCTTATAAGTGTGTCGTCTCTTTGTTTTAAAAGAAACTGGCATTTACACCAAACGAATGAACTTGTTTTGATATAATTGTAAATACAAGCTTTGTTTCTTGTAGTGTTCCACACTTACTTTAGCTTATGACTGTTAGATGACTTGAGTGATCATAAGACTAGTTATGGGATTTATTTGTAATGTACTGAATTAGAAAATTAATGCAATATTCCTCACTGGGCAAAACAACCCCATCCTTCTCAAAGAAGTTTCATTTTCCTTCCTTCTTCCTTCCCTTTTTACTGGTAGGGTAACTGTGAATTTTAACCCACAGAATTACTTTTGGAGCTAGAAAAACATTATAATAGATTTGTTTTGATATTTTAAAAGTATTTTTAATATATTACAGTGTCTGAATACTCTTAATATTCACTAATTGGAAATAGTGTTTTTCCTCAAAATAGTCTTGCCCTGTTGTCATCAGTGTCATCTTACCAGAGAGGAGAGTGTTATCAGTGTCATCATCTGTTCCGGAAATGCAAGGAACTATCACCTAAAGAATCTTGACAAGAGGATATCTTAAGATCTCTGGGGGAGTCAAGACATGGTGCTGTCTCTTTCACTTGTAAACTCGTGCATGTGCATCTTTCCTCACTGCCAAAGTGTGGCAGTGGCATTGGCTCTGGCCCATGCTGTCACAGTGGTCATCCTGTCATTTGAGGAGGAATTGTCATGAACAGGCACTGGGATATTTCTGCACTTGCCATTGTGACTTGCCCTGCATGCCATGCTCAACAGTGCAGTATGAATTTCTCTCCTAATGTTACTGGAATTGCTTTCTTCTTTTTGCCTGTGGGATTCCTAGACTTTGCTGGGAAATGGGGCTGCAGACAGGGCATGGGTGCATGTTGAGTCTGCTTTATAGATGCAGTTCATCAATGGCTCTGCTGACCCTCAATATACCCATAATGCCTGGATTACCAATGTGCTGGAGATGTGATTGTGTGAAGACAAGGATCCTGTAGCACTTGGTCCTCTTCTGTTCCTGGGGTTGTTACCACTGAGCTTGGAGGGCCTGAAGAACATGACCTCTTACAGAAATGCTCTCATGTCTTCAAGTAAAAATTTCTTGCTTACAGCAGTTCTGCCTTTCAGAAGTCAAACAGATTTGACAGTTGTTGAACAATTACTGTCTTTGGCAAGTGAACAGCTGTAGCTCTTCAATATTGTAGTGTGTTCAGTATTTCAATACAATTTCAGAACACTTCAGTATAAAACCCTTAATATTCATTAGTAAAGACAGATAGTAAAAGCTGACAGTGCATGCTGATGAAGAATCTTGAACAAACCTTGATTTTTGGGAAGGGACAGCAACTATACCTTTCACATTGTAAGCCTTATCTTGTGGTAGATATTCTTCCATGGGATTTGACTGCTCTGTGCTCTGCTCTTGGAGTCCCAGCAATCTAGGTTAAGTACAGGTAAGTACGGAGAATGCTAAATTGTTGTCTTAGCTTGGAAGTGTCATTGCCAAATCCTTAAACAAATGTTATCAAGTGCCCCTTTTTCACAGCACAAGTCCCACTTTCTGTATAAGGTATGTCAGTCTAGACATGAAATAAAATTTCAGTCTCTAAAGGACAATTTTGCCTTATTGCAGGGTGGACTTACTTGAATGTAGTTCACTTAAATTTGTCAGAAGTTTTGGTGCTGTGTTTTCCAATGGAAGACAATATACAAGTAATAGATCTAGTTCAATGTCATTATGTATAAAAAATGCTTGGACTGAATTCCATTGCCATTATTTTGGCTCCTCTTGTGATTTATTACTACCTCACAGCAGGTTTGAGAAATTTTTCTCCAGAGCAGTTGAATCAATAGTGGGAACTTTCCACAAAAATTAAGAGGCATTTCTTATGGGGTGGAAATAAGCAACTGAGGAATTTAGTTGCTTTTACTAAAGTATGGAATAAAGAACGTTTTGGTTTTAATAAGTAAAGGCCCTTTATTTTTTCATTTTCCTACAAAGAAGATGGAAGACCTATAATGAGTCAAAAAGGAAAACTGTAACACTTGAAATTCTGCATGGTAAACCTAGAATCAGCAATTATTTTCATCAGCCTAAGGACTGGGTTTTGCAATGAGTGTGTGTCATTTCATCAGCAATAGAGAATGGCTGAGTTCTGCACTGAGAACACGTTTCCACTACAGTAATTCTTGACCACTGAGTCAGCATTCCCAAAGGTATTCTCAAAATACCCTGTGATCACAGCAGTGTTTTTATCCAAAACTGGAATATTTGACCTTATTCCAGTCTTCTGAATTATCTAATTGAAGCTATCAAGTCTCAGGAATTTTTATGATCTCCAGCAGTTTTCTGATGTGGAATTCAGAGTAAATTAAAGTCTCCTCACCAGCACTAACAAAGTGGAATCAACACGCCTGTATTTTTATATTTAAGGCTTATTTTACATGTGACTATTTCTGATGATTAAAAACTCTAGGGAATTACAAGCTTGGTAAAATAAATCATGTGGGATTATAATGGAGCAGAGGATGATTTGGATAAGGCTTTCCATTTCAGTTAGTGAAATCAGTAACTTTAACCCCTTTCAGCTTTTAAATAGAAGTCACCTGATGGAAATGTGATGCTGTAGGCTGCTGTACATAGAAACCTATTGAGAAATGGGTTGTGAAGTTCTGGCTCCGGGTGTGGTTGGGTGTATGTGCCATCTGCTGGTAGTTCAGTAAGGAGCAGCTTTTGTACTGGAAAAAATGTTACATCTTGCTAAGACAGGCTGTATCTCAAAACAAGTTTTCTCATTAATGTAACATAGGCCTATTCTCTTCTCATTGACTGTATTGGGAAGTATCAAGGCTCAGCTGTGCAGTACAGGAGATCTTTCCTCTAAATCTCAAGATACAGTCAGTTACTTCCATGGGAAGAGAGGTGGGATAGAGCATAAGCAGGACTGAAAACTTGAGCACACAATGCAGGAATCAAGCTTGAATTCTGGTAAGTTATGGGCAAAACTTTGATGATTAGAGGTGGAAGTTGTGATTTTCCTAAATGCAAGAAAAGGTATGTGGATTCTTGAGAAGAAAAAACCCAAATATAACTATATTTTGCATGGGAAAGACTGGAAAACCAATAGTTTCATAAGAAAAGCATTTGTGTAAATTGACTAATTATCCTGGAAAGTTTGCAAATGCAAAGCACCTGAGAAATACTGATGATGTAGGATTTAAAAAAAAAATTATAAATTGGTTTTCAGTATAGCCATAGTAGAAAGAATAATAAGCGTAACAACAGCTTGTTAATAGCACAGGATTGTACACAATTACTGTGACAAGTACTCAGAATTAGCAAACCTGTAGAAACTTGCTCCCGTGTGACAGCTTTGTGCGTGCATGTAACTCTTTCTTTAAACACGTAACAGGGGGAAGAGGGAGAAATAAAATCTGAGTTTTCTGAGTATCAACAGAACCTGTAATACTGCAAGCACAACTTACTCAGTTGCCACTGAGCAAAGCCACCTCTCCCTGCAAGTACAAGTACTCTACCAGTAAAGACTGATTTTGCAGTATTTTTAAACTTGTCAATTTCCATTTCAATCTCAACTTTTAAACTGTGACCACTGTGTTCCTCAAACACAAACTTTAAAATTGGGTTATTTGTAAATGAAAAGTGTTCAGGGAGATGAGGCAGAGCCAACTATAAATGTTCAGGAAAAGAATTCCTCTAAAATAGTCCTGCTTTGAAATGCTGAACAACTTTGGTCTCATTTTCAATTAGACTGATACTTTTAAAGAAAAACAAAACACCACAACTTTTATACAGCATTTCTTTTATACAAATGTAAGTTACAAAATGGTAAATTTAAAAAAATCCCCTGAAGCAAGATTTTTGGTAAAGACTGAATCAGGAACTTGTGTGAAAACAGTTGAGCAAATTCCAATATAGTCACATATTTTAATGTTACTTCTTCCATCAGCATGGTATTAGAAGTTGTTCCAAGAAGAATGCTTTCAGTCATCCACCTCCAGTGATGCAAACCTATTAACATTGCATAAATGCTGAGTTTCTGGTACCGTACATTGGATGGCTGTTTTTTTCTTATTAGATGCTTTCCTCTTTTTGGAGGACTCTGATCTGGTCTTGGTCATCTTCTGAAAGAAGTCTGGAGGTACTGTTGACTCTACTGTATTTAACAAAACCAGGTAAAGCTGAGCCATTTTTGGGGATAAAATAAACAGATTTTCCACTGCAGGTGCTGATTTAAGCTCTTGATACAGTCTGTGCACAAGGGTCCCAGTGTAAAGCCTGCTCAAAAGAAGGAGAAGATCTGCATTTAGAATTGCACCTCAACAGGACAGGTACAGAAACATATTGTTCAATGAAAAAAACATACAGTACCGAACAGTCAACTCCTAAGGGACACCTATGCTAAGAGTATTTTTCTTTATGATTCCTTTAAAGAAGAGAATTCTAATGTAGTACTGGCCAAAGGAGTTTGACTGAGAAAATGAAGTATGTTAACACATTGCAGCAGGGGCTTGTCTGGAAATCAGATCTCTGGAACGTTACCTGCTTAGGTCTGGCTCAGAGAGAGGAGTACCAAGTAGCTGGTTGAGATACAATCCCATCTGAAGGCAGCACTGCCACTGGCAAAAACTGTGTGCAGCATCTAAATCAAAGTCATTATTTTGTAATTTCTTTTCCTTCCATTTTAGAAATTCGTTATATGCAACACTGTCATCTTCAGCAGGTAGAACTGTGGGATCTAGGTTATAAAGAAAAAATAACATGGAAATACATGTTCTGCTGTGAACAGTACAAAAGGTATCTGCAATGTATGAAGTCTTCTCCCTGGTTCTACCTGAAAGGAGAGTCTAACCAGGTGTGGGTTGGTCTCTTCTCCCAGGTAACAACTGATAGGGCAAGGAGAAATGGCATTAAGTTGCAGCAGGGGAGGTTTAGGTTGGACATTAGGAGGAATTTCTTCACAGAAGGGGTGATCAGACACTGGAATGGGCTGCCCAAGGAGGTGGTGGAGTCACCGTCCCTGGAGGTGTTTAAGGAAGGATTGGACGTGGCACTCAGTGCCATGGGCTGGTGGACAGGGTGGTGGTCATTCAGTCATGGGTTGGACTCATGATCTCAGAGGTCTTTTCCAACCTAATTGGTTCTGTGTGATCAAATCCAAACAAGCTTTCCATGTCACTAAAACCCACTTGGAAACCTTGTCAGTCTGGTTTCTACAAACCAGAACCTAAAGAAACTGTGTAACCCTGGCATGCACCATCTTTGCCATCAAATGAAGGACTCCTGGAGGAAATGTCCATAACCCTAACAGGTGTAAATATTACTCAAACTATTTCTGTGATTCTTTAATACTTTCAAATTTGCAATGCACAGGCAGAAAAAGTGTGCCTGGGCAACTCAGCATTTTCAGTACAAATTAAAATGAAAAACTCAAAAGCAAAAAAAATGTCAGAATGCTTCAATAGTGGTTTTATGATGCCTGAGTACATTAAGGTTATTTTTTGTAACTTTTATATCTAAATTAATATTTTGGTCCTAAAGAAAGTACTTATAAATGCAAATTAATGTTTTTCAAGGTGGTAAAGTACTGTTTTACCAATATAAAATGTTAAATTGATGGTTAGCACATTTTCTTTGTGCATATCAATGCAAAGAGTGTGACACCTCAGGATTTAGTGTAAATCAATGCTAATTCTTCTAAATTTGCACAACTCACCATAAGTATGGAAAAATGAATTATGGTCTGGATTTTTGTAGGAGCTGAACACCTAAAATTGTATTCTTTGGAGACATACCTGGATCATCGATTATCCTCTGCAGTTCTCCAGAAACTATCGTTAGAAGTAGAGCCTTTAACTGGTTCAGCTGAACTTTTGGCTCTGAACAACGTATCCAGTAACACGTTACAGCAACAGGGAGCTGTAAGTGACTTGGGATGGGTTCTAGGAAACTCATTTTCACTCCCAGAGTCTCCAGCAAAAGCATCTGACGGCATGACACAGGCATCTGAAAGTAAATTTAAAAATTGGAGGTAAGAGACTTCATTTGTTGTGAGCAATTTCTAAAAGGCAAATAAGTTCCTGGTTAAACTAGTTAGTGCTTTAGGTTTTTGTTAAAAAATTACTTAAGTTTCATAGATATTCTGAACAGGAAATATCTTTTTAAATACTACATAAAACTTTAAAAACGACACAGGTAAACATCAGGTAGAAAGATAAAAGGAATTAATAAGTAATTAATTCCTAGCACATTTTCCCTCTTTGCTGTGCCATTTAACTTCCAGAAAGTCGTGTTATGAACTTTGCCCATAACTTCATGCATACAGAATTACAGCAGGCTGTTCAGCTGCAATTTGAGTGCCTTGTAAACCTTGATTAGGATTGTTTTGCCTCCTCGTAGGCAGACATCCCCATAGCAGAAGAGAAACTCAAGTCGGTTTTGCCTGGAGCACTTTAAATGCAGAACATTTCTTCTAACCTTTTGTTCAAGTGATAATTCCCATATATTTACTACGGAAAACTGTTGAAGTAGCAAAGCTCAAATTTATTAAACAGCACACATACCAAGGGTGACGTAAAGTGTCATTAATGTCTCTTAACCTGAAACATGATTTTTCAAACTCTTAAGTGTTGCATATTGTTTAAAAGGCACGTGCCAATAACCAATGTAAAGTAGCCTGTCCTTTGACCCCCAGCTATCCGTAGCATTTAATGGGTGTAGCAGTGATAGACTTGGTTCCTTTACAAAGGAGCCATCAGCAAGTGATAAAAACATTCAGCACTGCCCACACACAGAGATGTGTTAGCAGTCTGAACGGCAGAATGGACAGAACAAGTGCCTTAAAAATGCAGAATTGCAAGACATGGATTGTATTTTTAAAAGTTGCAGAAATTACTGCATACAAAACCTCAATTATGCAACTTCGAGAACGGAAGATTACTTCCCATTATGGCAAGAATTAAGAGTCTTAATCATTAGAATTTACTTAGAAGTGCTACAATGGTGACTGGAACTAACCTAGTACAACTTTCCTCTGACTTTCAGGTGTTTTTCAGGTGCTGTTCTGCTCTGTCTGGCAAACAGCAGTGGTTCATGATCGCAGGAGCATACTTGGGGCAGGTAAAACTGCTGGGCAGCTGCTGAAATAATGACTTCTAGTAAAAAGGCATGGGTCAGATTTTGTTTCAGAACACTGCTCTGAAACATTCCACAGCTTGATCAAATACAAATTAGGTTTTGTAGTGCTAAAACTGGCCTTTCCTAAATGACGTGAAACTGAGTTCCTTCCCATAAGAAGCAAACATTACTGTACACAGGATGAAATAAGGGCTTTGAATGGAAAATGAAGGGAGGATTGCATATACACACTACAACTTCTCATATAATTTGTCTTGGTACACTTGGAGGGGGGGCAGGAAGGAAAGGAGATAAGACAACCTGATGTAGCTTCTTAAATGTCACGGGTACCTCTGTATTAAGTAGTTACTTACTGAGGTGGCTTAGTTCAGACATGAAATTTAGCAGCCAGGTGGCAAACGTGAGTCACAACTATTTTTGTGCCACTCGTGAAACACTGTGAACTGTGATCTGGCGTGACAACCATTTACCTCCATTAGCTTGTCCAAAGGAAAACGATCATCACAAAAATCTGGGGGTAGGCTTGCCGCTTGAACAAATGTTTTTTTAAGTGTCTTTTGGCATCTGTCAAATTCACATACAATGGGCAGCTCGTTGGTCTGCTTACTTGGAGAAGCATCTTCAGTACTGTGAGATACTCTCAGAAGCAGTCCATAGATAACTTGTCGGATGGGCAAAGCTGTGCTATGAGCACTGGGTCTCTGCATGTTCTCCACCTGAACGCGGAGGAAGGTACTTCTAAGTATCAGGGCATTGATGACGAACGGGGCCAGCTTACCTTTTGCCAAAGCATCCAGTACCCAGCGCGGTACGTCTGCTTTCCTGGCAGCCTCGCATTCATAGTTCCCATTCTCAAAGAAGTCCTCAAGATTCACGTCGGACGGAGCATAATCCTCCATTGAGGTGCACAGAAGCTCCCTTATTTCTTCCCTCTGGTGTTTCTTAAGGTATTTCAGCACGTTGTCGACGGCCTCGGCGGGCTCGGCAAACTGCGCCAGCCAGTTCAGCAGTCCCTGGAGGCGGAGGTGCCTCCCGCCCCTGCCCGCCGCGCAGCCCCGCGGCAGCCGCACCTTGCTGAAGAACGCCTCCAGCGCTTCCAGGCCGATGTAGTCGTTCCCGGTCATGACGGCGAAGAGCGGGAGCAGCGCGGTGCTCAGGCGCCCGAAGTGGCCGCAGAACCGCTGTGCGGAGAAGCAGCGGGCGGGCACGTAGCAGCCCTGCGGCCCGGCGGCGGCGGCGCGCACGCTCTGCCACTCGAAGTGCGACAGCGGGCAGTAGCCGCCCGCCAGGTCGAACACGCAGAAGTCGCTGTCGAGGGAGAGGACGGGGCAGCCCCAGCGGTTGGCCAGCCCGGCGATCTCCCGGTCGGCCTCGGCGAAGCACTGCACGAAGGGCACGCCGAGCCGGCCCAGCGCCTGCACGAAGGCCTCGCGGGTCAGCAGCGGCACCAGGCAGCCGCCGGCGCCGCGGGACAGCCCGTGCGCCGCCCGCAGCTGCTCGGCGGCGCGGCCCCGCAGCGTGGGCAGCTTCCTGTCCTCGGCGCCGCGCCCGCCGTCCAGCACCACGAAGGGCGCCACGCCGCAGGCCCGCAGGACGCCGAAGAAGTCGCGCACGGCCGCGGCGAAGGCGCCGTAGTCGCCGCCGCGTCGAAAGTCGGCGCCGGGGGCGAGGCAGAGGCGGTGGTAGAGGCTGCTGCCGTCGATGACCAGCTTGGTGTCGCGCACCCGCAGCTCGGTGAAGAACACCCCGCGCTCCTCCACGAAGCCCGTGAGGCCCTGCACGCCCATGGCGCCGGAAGCGGAGCCGGCAGTGACACGCGGAGCGCTCCGCTCCCGGATCCGCCTCCTCCTGCTCCTCCCTCCCGCCGCCGCTCGCCCGCGCCGTCTCCTGGCGACGGGGCCGCGAAGGGCGCGCTCCGGGCCGGCAGCCCCGGCCTGCCCCAGCCCGGCCCCAGGGGACACGGGGCACCCTGAGCCACCTCCGGCCCCGCCGTCCGGACGGGCGCTGCAGCGGCGGGGACGGGGGGCATCGCCGGCTCCCGGAGAGTCCCGCCCGTGCCGGAGGGGTGAGGAACGGGGAGCCCGCCCTCGCCCTTGCTGTGAGGGTGCCTGGGTGCTGGCTTGTGTTTTGAGTCTTACACAGTCCTGTAACAAGGTAATAACATCCCCGAGGATATCCTAGGGGATCTCGGCTTCCCGAAAGTGCGCCGGGGAGATACTAAATTCGATAGAGTACATTTGACCCCGTTTTACCACCACCCTCGAGCTCCTTTGCTACCAGCACTAATAATACTAGTTTTCATTTCTCTGGGAACAGTAAAAACTAAGTGAAATGATGCCACTTTAGCCTTGGGTAAGTTTATAGAGATGTCGCAGAAAGTAATAATGGAGCCAATGTTAAGTTAACTTTTTTTTTTTTCTTTCGTGAAGGAAAAAACAAGGAAAATCTCATGTTTCGAATTTTCAAAACATTTAAAGGAGCAGACCAGTGAGGTCATTGGCAGGAAAAAATCAAGGTAGTAAATACTGAAGATATTTAGAGCTTAAATATAAAGACTTTAGAATTTGTCCTGCAGGGGGTGGAGTGTGGCAAATGTTAATATAACACAATGGTTCTTAAGGAATGAAAAGAAAACCTGATAGAATTGGAAAATGGCCTTGATTGGCAAAGAAGGGATTATCTTGGAAGCAGAAAATGTCAGAGTATGTTAGCTGCTGCTGAAGAAACCTGAAGGTTAATCTTTCTTACAGAAACTAAGACAGGTCAGGGAAGAAGCTGAGATGGCTTGTGCTTAGCATGTGTAGGTGGAATTATAAAAGCCTAACCAGAACTTTCCTTTAGTCTGCAGCACAAAAGGGAAGATTTAACTCCAGCCAGGGAAGAAAATATTTTTTAAAAAGTGATCCAGACAATGTAATTGCATTAGTTTGGTTGGCATCAGCAGTCTGCCTGGCTCTGGGATAGGACTTTGGAATGATGCGTGGGACAAAGGGGACTCCTTACCAAAGTTACTGGATAGGGTATACTGAGATTATTTTTTAGGAAAAGAGAGCTGGAGACTTGATTGCTTTGTGTCATCTCTAGTTGCTCTGAACTTTGATATTATTGCTTGGGGAACACCTGCTCAGTCGGAGATGGACACCGGTAAGGAAGGTTGGGCTAAAGGTGTGAGTGAGGTAGGAGAGGCTGTGGTTCACATACTTCTTGGAGAATCCATCAGGCTTATGGCTGAGTCACTCTTGGCGGTCTGTTGGCTCCTACAGGGCATTTCTTTCAGATGCAGTGCTCAGCAATCCACCTCTTCTGTGCCATTAAAATGCACCTGTGATGCCTCAATGGCAGTCACTGGCCCCTGCTTTCTAACACTCTTCAGCAGTAGATGCTAAAGCATTTCACAAAGTTGCAGGATAATTATTACTATACAAGGAGGGAACTTTGAAACATAGAGAGTAAAAGGTGAGGGGCTTTCTTAGAAATAAAGCACAGAAGTTAAACTCAGTGAGCTACTTGATCTTCAGCATGGTTTGGTAGTGTGAAGGATTGTCATACATTCTAGGCCCAAGGAAGTATGAAAATTTGAAGGTGAGCTAAGTTACTTCAGAAAGAAAAAAAAAAGGGTATAGATAGCTCAGCAGTTTTTCTAACAGCAGTTATTTCTAAAGAAATTTATGAAGGCATGCATAAAACAGCAATTAGGAGAATAGAACAGTAAATGAAAATTACATAAACTTTCTAGAATTGGCAATGTAATATTTTGTGGAGTTCATCTTTCTGCCCTCCTGTTATCCACACCTCATCATGATCCATTTAGGCTCCTTCAGACAGGTTTGGAGTTACAGAAAAATAATTTTCTAACTGACGTTCTTTCCTTAGCATTTACATTTCAAAATTTTTGTCAGTGTTGCTGAAAGAGAATAAAGAAACAGTATTAGGAGTGCTTTAGTTTAAAAAACATGCAGGATTTGTGTTATTGAGATGTCTTGTGGTAATTAAAGTTTATCTGTGTTTCATAACATGGTGACTGTGCACTGTCAGGCTTTTTGGTACAGTGTCACAGCAGCTCAGCAGATGGGTATGAAAATGGGTTCTTGTGCCTATACACACACACACACACACAGAGTTTGTTGTTGCAAGATACAAATCTTAATCTTAATTTAGGCTCTGCATTCATTTGGAAGAGAAGCCAGTGACTTGGCACCTAAAGTTGAACAGCTTTTAGAATTAGGCAGTTTGTCTTTGCTCTTCCAAAACCACCACCACTACAACAAAAATCCTGTTTATGTGCTTGCCTTGACCTTGAAATGTGATGAACAAGGCCAGTGTGGGCCTGCTGCTCTGCAGTGCAGTGGATGCAGTAGTAGCACTGGTCTGGCAAGACCTTTGGTTGCTCCAAAGGATCTTTGAGCAAAATTATGTACGTAACATTATATAAAGGCAAAGTAATGAAAGCAATATTGTTTTATTATGTGCAATGAAAAACCTACCCTTTTTCATTTGGAATGAGGAAGGTTGAGTAAACAAAGTTACTCTAAACTCATGTTGAGCTATTGAAAGCCATAGAAATATTAGAGCTTGGCCTTTGCAGTCCTTATGTTTGCAGAATTAAGATCTCAATTAGGCAAGAATTCCAAGCCAAAGCTAAATTGTTGGAAAGGCTAGAAAGGTGAGTCATTAAAGGATACAGTGAAGGAGAAATGAACTTTAAGGAGAGTTGAGTTTTACTGGAAGTCTTGCAGATTTTCTGTGAAACTAATTTGTAGAAGATACCAGTAGTGAGTCACAGAGAAGCTGTGAGGTCAGCACTGGAACAGATGGTGAAATCTGAGGGGTAAATGAAAGAGCAGAGAAAACAAAAATGGGAGAGAACTCAAATTATGGGTGGAGGTTATGCTTCAATGTGTACAAAAATCTTGAAATTTGTGTCCTGAAATGCAGATATTTTTGGTGTCAGGTACTGTGGTGGTATAAAGACAGGTGGTGAGGAAGAGTGCCATATCTAGGGGAGCTGTGCTATCAGTTCAGTCAATTAATTTAAGGTTGATTTAGAGGAAGACTGACTATGTCACATCTACATTGTCTGGAGTTTGTTTATCAAGTCTGCTGCCTGCAGTTTAGCAGCTAATGATTCCATTTAATTTGTGTTTGCTGCAAGCTGAGTACTGTAAGCACTGCCACAGAATTAAATGAAAAGTTTGATAAGAGCAATACATTGAAAAATCAATGTTTTTCTGTTTCAAGCGATTTCTGTGAACATCCGTGGAAGAATAAAAGGATTTGAAATCTACATCCTAGAGAAACTGGTGTAGCTTTTGTTGCACAGAGAAATGCTGAAATTTCAAGAAACTGCTAAGCATGTCAGTGTTGCTAGATTAAATTCTGCTTGCTCAGATGCTGTGTTTGCAAGAAGATACACTATTCAGAGGAAACTTGGCAATGGAAGCTTTGGAAGTGTGTATTTGGTTAATGACAGAAAAGCAAAACAAGGAGAAGAATTGTAAGTAAACCCTTCACATGCTTTAAATAAAAATGTTGGGAACATGTTTCTTGCATTGTAGATATTTTCTTGTGTCTCATGTCTCAGTTTGGTGTTACGTTGCAGCCTTAACTGTCTGACTTTAATGAGGATGTAAGGCAGAAGCATGCTTTTTTTGATAACACTTAATTGGATGCCTTCAGGAATTGATTCTAGGTTACTGTAAAGACAGATTGTTGGAGGAATCTCAAAAGAAGCTGTACAGTATCAATGACCTAATTTTTATAACTGAGTTGTCTAAATGAAACATGAGAAGAAAGAGTTACAGAAATTCCAAGTTACGTAAACCTTTATTTGCTGTATACCTAACTAGTAGAAGGTTTGATTTTTTAAAAATTGTCAGCAAATACTGATGATTTTTTTTGTAACCTGCCTGAATTTGGACAAGTCTCATCAGTTTTACTGATGAATCCTTTGGGATCCTGAAGCCACAATGACAAAAGAACATTTTCAGAGAGCTGACATTCCTTTATGTGGGTTTGATGTTGGATTTCTGGCTGGACTTCTGTTTTGTAGAACTGTGTTTGTCTACCTTGATACTTACACCAAGTGAAATTTAACTATAAATAGGTTTTTTTAATCCAAAAAATTTTGTGAGGCTCTTTGTCTAAAGTCAGAAACATATAATCAATGTGCTCTTCAGCCAGAAATACCTAATTCTTTAAATAGGGGGATCTATTGGTCCTTATTGATGGACCCATTAATGAGCACTTATATGATTAAAGAACTTTTTCTGATTCATTTGTGTCTCACTTTTGCTACTTATGACCACACAGTATTGGCAATATTGCTTTAATAAGTGTGCAACCAAGACATAATTCTGTCAATTGTTTTCCTTCTACATCAGTTTACATCTTTTCAGCTCCTTAGATTAGGGTTAGGGTCCACTAAACTCTTAGCTTTTTTCACATGACTTAAAGGATTTTGATTCTCTCGTAGCCTTAGCTACGCTTTTCTCAAAAACTGTTCTTTAATGAAATATTTCATTAAAACCAATAAACAATATTTTTCATTTTGTTTTTATGTTAAGATAGTCTATCATGCAAATGGGGTGACAGGACTACGTGAGCTTCTAAGACGCTTCAGAATTCACCTGTTACTGAATTAATTTTTAGAATATTAACAGTATAGTGAACTGTGGGTCTCACACATTTGCTGCTATAGCACAATCTGCCAAACCTCAAAAACAAGGAACATGCTTAAGCTTTTAAGTGGCTATTTTAATTTTTTTAAAAGACTTTTGAGTGACTGCTTTGGACAAACATTCACTGCCTACAGCATTTCATGCCTGCATTTTGTTAGGGATCAGCCTGAGTGTATCCTCTGTTATCTTCAGGATAGAGACTGAATATCAAATGACATGTTTTTGGTTTTATTTTTAATTTTTTTAAATCAGTCTCTTTGTGACCACAGTACAGTAGAAATACACCAGTATTTAACCAAGCCAAGTGCTCAGACGTGCAGTGCTGTGTTTAAGCCTTCCATCACAAGGGGGTGCTCGCCTATCACGGTTCATTCCCTCCACGCCTCAAGCGTGAATTGACACGAGGATCCCCACAGATTTCTGCCACTTATATGCTAATGGGTGACAAAAATACCGTCCCAGTTGAGCATGAAAACACAGGTAGCATATAGATAGAGAGTGTAGGATTTAGAAATACTAGTTTCTTAAGGAGGTAAAATATGCTAGAAGTCACATTCTCAATACTGCTTTCAGATAATCTCATATGGAACCGTACTGGTTGCTGCTTATGTTATATACGCTTTTGAATGAAAATTTACGTTGTTATGGTTCTTACTCTTTAAAAAGAATGATCTTAATACAGCTCTGAAGGCACTTTGACAGAAAAAATGACAACACAACTGTGCCCTCAGCAGAATTAGAATTCTATTTTTATTGTTCCAGAGATGATCTAGAACATGCTGAGACAAATGTTTTGTACAGTGTAAACTCAGACACAGATAAGTTCCTGAAAATTGCTATAGTCTAAGGCACTGTGAAAGAGCATAGGAATAAATCATAGGAATACAAATTCCCAAGGAAAGTGGCGTATTGATACCAAAGCTGTTCAGGGATATCTTCCTTGATTTTCCATTAGTGCTATGTCTACAGAATGAGTTAATGCAGAGACTAACAGTGGTTATGGTGTAATTTCAAGCATGCTCAGCAAAACTTTTGCATGATTCTAGAAACAGTTTTAGGTTTGCTTTGTATTTTGTTACCTCTCAAGGATCATTCCTGTAGTGAATGTGTTATGCAGAGTTGCTTCAGCTGGAAAGGAGAGTGAGTTGATTATTTGGGGCATACTTCGAATTAACAGACTTGTTTCATGTAAAGCTCTCAGGGCTGCTCAGGCCAGCAGTGCCTGCCTTTCTAAGAAGTACGTGCCAGCTTTATGCTTCTCTCCAGTTCTTTGTATAGATGGGATCAGGATTATTGACTTTCTGAGATCATACTAGATCAGTATGATATGGTTGATTTGCCTACTCTATAAACAATAAGGTTATGAAGTACCACAAGTACAGGAGCATATGTAGGTCCCTTACTATAAGTCCCTCTTAAGTGTTGCATTGTATGACACATTCCTTGCCTGTTGCTTTAACTTCCTAACTGGTATTTTTTTGGTAAATTTTATTTTCTGATGCAAGACCTTTCATCCCATTGGATGAGTCTCATCAAGTATGACAGAGGGTTAAATATCTCAGAAGTCCCTGCAATTTATGTGAAAGCAGCAGAGTAGAGAACAAAAAGAATGCCCCTCATAGAGAGAAAGGTCAGAATGTGGGAGTTTCTTAACTATGAATGAAGTTTCTCATGTACTAAACAATCTATACAGGAGAGAGATTATCAATTTCCCCCCTTTTGAAAGAAACTATAATCAGAGTTAATGTCTTAGGCCCTAAAGTCAGTTAAGTACAAGTGACACATCTGTACAAAAGCAAGTTTCTTAGTTCCAAGTTTACACAGGATGTCTTAGTTTGTGGATTATTTGATATTTATTTGTTTCTGGACATTATGGATCTAGACCTACCCAAAGCAGATAACTTGGTTTGTACAACTCACTAATAGTCCTGCAGTCACTTCTATACTAGTCCCCCTGAGTATCTTAGTTAATTATAACAGGCAATTATGGTTAAAGACAAAGTCTTTTACAGCAGAGATTGAAGTTCAGCAGTAGTCTTGAAGGACAGTGCCATCACTTAAAGAAAATTAATGTCCTAATCAATGGTGCCAAGGGACAAAGTGGGTTAAGTGTCACTGATTCATAACCACGTATGGGTGAGCAGCTGAAGTTCACAGTAGGCAACGGGGACTTCTAGTTCATAAATATTCACAAGGTATTTACGTGTCCCTGTGGTGGAAAGGACACGCTGACAAGTGCCAAACTCCCTGGACTGCTCCACTGTGTGGTAACTGTGGGGAGTCAGCTCAGCTTCTGCATCTGACTTGCATTATAGCTTTAATCCAGACTCATGCTAGGGTTCCTTGGAAACTGTGCGCTTAGCTGAATAATTTATCATGTGACTTTCAATTATTTATGACTTCTTATACCAAATGTTATAAAATCTAAAGGTGGAAGGGATTTGTGACTTATGAATATCCAAGTGACAATCTGCAGATTGTTGTGTTGTCAAATACCTGTATTTGCTGCCTGTTTGCTTCTCTGAAGGTATTCCAAGGGAATGGTCATTTGATGCTGAATTGATTAAAACAGTAACAAATTACTCCCTGTCGGTTGTTGTGTGCATATTCATCTAGTAACACTGCTTTCCTTTATTCTTCTCCTTCATTTAATAATAAAAACTAGAAAATAAAACTGGAATTTATTAGGACATTTTAGATTTGTGAACAGATATGCATGATCTCCTTGAAAGCTGATCAAAAGTGCATTTCCTGTAGGACCTTCCTGATTGTGGCTTATTTTTAGGTAAGCTTTTCTTAGTGAATCATCTTTTGCTTGGTTCAGTCACATGTCCCTGTGCTTTTTCATGTAAGGCTCAACTACCATGCCATGTCTGCTGAGGGGTACAGTTATGTTTGGCCCAAATAAGAGACCATAAAAACATTGACCTTGTGGGTTTAGCTAGAGCAGTTTGGGAAGTGAGCCTTCATGAGCTTTCCACTTGAGTGGCCAAGCACAACTCTCATATTCTGTGGGCAATGCTACAGGAGTCAAGGCCTAGAGCTAAGTGTCCAAGCAATTTCCTTGCTGAAACCTCTGTAAGGGTGGCTGATACTCTCATGCATCAGGTGTTAAGAGTACACCTGCAATGGAGGTTGCCAGGGAGTGAAACTAAATGTTTTGCTTCAAGTTTAGCTGGCAGTCCCAGCTATGGCCACAAAGGCTTCAGATCGTTTCTACTGCAGGCCAGTATGATCTTGATTCAAAGACAAGTTGGATAACACCCAAAGCAGATCTCACTGGAAACCATGTAGGAAGGTGCTATAGTTTCTACCTCCTGCATCATTGTCAGTGCCCAGCTTTTCTATGGGACAGTAGGTCTCCTCCAGCTCAATGTAAGAAAGTTTGGGAAGCTTCTGTGCTGGATAAGGCTGTAGTGGGGGCTGCAGGGTAGCTTGGCACTGGAGCACAGATGTAAGATTTTACCCTGCTCATGCTGGTGATGGATTTGGCAATTTAAAGTCACAGCCGTGCTGCAGTCCTTTGCACAGACAATTACTGTGTTAAAATTTCTAGTTCCTTCATAATCAAAAGCATAAACCCCAGCATTCTGTGGCTTCTTTGGAATCAAAAGATTCATACTGGAACATGTCGAAACCCTTCGCTCGGCTTGTATAACACAGGTGTCTGTGAAATCCTCTGCAATGCTGTCTGATACAACTTTTACATCTGCTCGGTCACCTTTATGAGCTTTGGTGGTCTTGTTATTGGTTTGTCTTTTTTCTTTTTTTACTGCTCTCCTTTTAATACACCTTTCTTAAACTAAGTAGCCTACTTTTTAATTTTCAGTGGGACTTGTCCATTTGACTGGGGATGATTCTAACTAGGTCTGTAATGCATGTAAGTGGGAGGCAGTGGCCCTAAAGCAAATACTACTTGGGTCTACAGTAAATCTCATCCCCCACAGAGCCAGGCTCCTAGGAGCTTAGTGCTGCAGCACTCACCACATTCTGATCTGATGTGTAAGCAGTGAGCAGTGCTGGTGGTTGAGTTCATTGTTTTGAGAATTGTTTACAAGCAACCTTTTCAACATTGGGTGGAGAACTGTGCTTGAGGCATTATTGGTGAATTACCTTTCTTTGAAGTGCACAGCAGAGACAGAATTTAATGATTTTGTAAATAAACAAATGCTTTGATATCACTTCTATCTCATTCATTTTGCTGAAACTTTTCACGCATTTGTAAGCTAGTTTTAGTGAAAAAATAGGGACAGGTGCAGTATTGTTATTTAGGTTGAACTGTGGCCACCTGCCTCAAAGATACCGTAGGTGTTTGAAATATTTGAATATGCCTGTCTACTGTATCTTCTTATGGGTTACCCTTGTTGGCAAGGTGTTTCCTCTTAAGTCTGCATCAGGGATGTTTTAATGTCTTCCATGCAAAATGAGCCTTCAGTTTTGTGTTGCATTCAGTACATTGTAATGAGAAAACTGCTGCAGTGAGTGGAATAAATTTTGTATTTGCTGGACAGTGAATACTTTTCCCTATTTTTTTCTGTTTTGTTTTGTTGTTGTGCTTATGTAACTTACTAGTAACTGTAATTCCTAGTTCATTGTTTCTCTTACATCCATGGTGTGCCCTTCAAGTGTTCTAAAACTTCTTAATGTTGCTGGGTAGTTGCTTAATTTTGAATTGCATGTGTTTCACTGATTGTTAAGACTAGAGTATCACACTCAGGAGGGCTTAAAAGTATTAAAAGTTTTTTATCTAACAATGGATGCTATATGCAATTAACTCCCTCAGCATTGCTTGATTCCCTTTGCCTTTGATTGAAGTCTATTTAGTAGCGTGCTTTTGTAAAGCTATAAAAACCATGCTTTGATCTTTTTCTACACTCCTCTCTTTTTTTTTTTTTTTTTTTTTTTTTTTGGTACTGTAGATACTTGAATGTAGATCAGAAATAAACATTGAAGGAGATGCCTGATGGAAAGAGACATGTAGGGAGAGTGAATTTTCTCATTAAAGTTGCAGCAATTACTGTTGAAATTGCTTTTGGGAATTAGTTCCACTGAAGGGACAATACTGTTGACATAAATATCCTTGCAACAGTGAAAGGAATGTAATTCTGCTTACAAATATATTTAAGTTCAGAAGAGGACCAATTACATTTTGCATTAACAGATGTGTTAGTTGAATTTCTGTGGAATGCATTCTTAGAGCAATTTTTAGTATGTGTGGTTTCTCTTCATAACTCCTATTGTTCAAAATAGTTTGTTTTCTGTGAACTGATGAATATAGATCATGATATGAAGCTCTTTCGTCAAAATTTCTAATTGCAACTAATTTAAGAATTCAAACTAATTCCTACAGAAGGAGAATGCTTTTTGGCAGATGCTCTAGCCCAGTGCTGCAAGTTGAAGAGTTATAACATGACAATTATGTGATGTTTAATCATATTAAAAAGCTTGAAGACAAAATGCTGCATTCAGTGTTTAGTTCTATAATGGTGTCTCCTCTTGTTTGAAAGCAAATGTTAATTAGCAGAGAGCAGTTAATTGTAAAGTATATTGTCTGTGTAATGAAATCACACTGCTGGTTTGATGGAAGTCTTCAAAGATACAGAGAATAAACAAAATATTTAGTACTTGTCATATTTCTCAAAAATTCCATTTAGGTTAGGGGAGCATGGTGCTTAATTTCATCCTTAAGCAAGACTGGGCTGTAGGAAAAAGGCTGGATGAACAGTAGAGGGGGATAATGCAACATGTAACCATAAAGTATTGCTAAATATAGGCACATTCACAGGTATTAGTCAGTATCTCATCATAATTTTTAGTAATTTTCCTGCTAAGGCACAAATTTCTTCTGTTCAATCACAGCATTTGATTTAGAGCTGAAACATATGAATAGACTATAAATGTATTTACAGTTTATTTTTCCATTTCTGTCTAGAAATAAAGTTCTAATTTAGAGGAAAATTCATCCTTTATTAATCAATGCATACTTTTATTCTGTCATTTTTAATCAATGTAGACAGCAACCCAAAATATCCCAAAGAATTATTCACAATAAATGCATTTTAATATCGAAATAAATAATTTAATTTAAACACTTGTTCAGTTCTGTGGAAGATAACACAATTGCTCTGCTTTGCTTTATAATTACTGATTTTTTCCAAAATTGTCACATATGGTTGACCAAAAATAATTTTAGTTATGCCCCTCTGTATAAATGAAAGTTTGCTCAGTGCAGAAGAAAATTATATAAGCTGTTTTCCTTGAAGCTAACTTATTTCAACAGTATTCTCTTTCCAAAAAATATATTCTACATTTTTTGGGATACTAATTAGGAACTGTTAATTTTCAAATAACTATAAACTGTTTTCATCATGAGTTGGCCTGTTCAGTGTTAGTGCATATGTTAGAGCATTTGAAAATTTGGCATCTTGAAAAATATTTGTAAGTGCTATAATTGTGACTTGCTGATGAAAATGGAAAGTGAATCATCCATTTCACTTGCAAATTTAAGAAATCTCATTGCCATTCAAAGATATTAAAGCGAGGTTAAATTAGTTAAAGTACTTATTTAGAAAATGAAATTATATTTAATCCATCTGCAGATATCACAGTGCTCATATAGCGATTGAATTGATAGTGGTTAACTCAGGGATTAGTTCTCAGTGTCTGTGAATGTTCATGAACAGTGTGAAGAGGATGTTTTGGAGAACAGAAGAAACAAGTTGCTGATGACTGTTCTGGCGTTACTAGGAAGTCAATAATGTCCAGGGGGATGACAAAAGAAGTGCAGCATTTAATTTAAGAAGCTATGCAGAGATACTTAGGATTGAAAAGGATTATGGCTTGATTAATAAATCCACAGTGGGCATGGGAACCCAAGATTTGATTTTAGAAGTTCTGTAGTAATACTTAGGTCTGAAATGCTTTGGATAATAAAGTATGTATCTGTAAGGAGGAATACCAAACAGCATTCATTGTTCACTTTTCACTGGAAGTGTGGTAATCCTCTTGATTTTCCCATAGAAATCAAATGTTCTTAATTTACTGTGTTTCTTTCCTTAGCTAAAACCAAGTATTCTAGGTAGGACTGATTTGTGTGTACTGACTTATTGTATTTCATGGTCTCACCAGCTTCCTCTTTCTCTAACAGATAGATGCATATCTTTAAATTATGTGATCATGCAGATATTAGTGTTCCAAATATGATGGATAAAATGTAAAGAATGACTATTTGAATTTTTGTTGCTAAGCTGTAAACTGCAGGAAAGAAGTAGCACTAATGATGGGTGACTTCACCTTGTCTGTAGGCACATAGTGTCTTCGTTACCAAATTTCCCAAACAGATTCAATAGTGTGGAAGCTTTGTGCAAACTTTCTGCATGAAGGTTATCACCTCTTCTTCATTTTGGTCCCCATTTGCAGATCTGTATCTTCTCTGTTTGCCATTTGAAAGAAGAATAGAGGCATCATTAATTACTCAGTTATTCCTTTAATTTTATTGTTTGTGACCAATTTCAGATGCAGTTACAGATCCAGTAAGAGGTGATGCATTTTTACAGAATCACACATGGTCCTTTTACTGAGGAGTTACCAGGGTGAAGTGTTACTCCTACAAAGGTCAGCATGGGTAGAAATACAGCACAGTTATGGGTTGTGCTAAAAATCTCCATAGTGACAACTCAAAACCTAAATGAAATTGTAATTAACTGCAGTTAACTGAAAAACTGCCTGTGTACAATGAAGTTTCTGTTTAATTAAAAGCTTCAACTTTTGAACATATATTCCTAGATCACAATTTTTCTGTTATTTTATCAGACCTATTCTTGACATTAAAAGAGTTATATTTCTTTTATTTCCTTCTCACAAGCAAATGTACCTAGACAATAATTCATATTGCAGTTTGCTCAATAAACAGAGTGAATTTTTAGAAATGCTGCCTTTTAAGAACCGCATCTGATCCATTAAACCAAATTATGTAATAATAAAGTATGTCACCAATGTAAACAAATACCAGATGGGTTGTAAAACATTTAATTTTAGATCAGTGCAAATAGACTGAGATAAACACTGCTGTGGTGTATTGTCAGTCACTAGTAAAGCTCAGAAAGAGATTCCCTTTGCGTGCCTGTAAGCTGGAGGGTTCCACCTTCATGTTTGTTTTCCTCTTGCTTTAAGTCTCGCTCTCTTTAGCCCCACTTGCTCCCTGTTATTGCATTTCAGACCCAGTGCTTGGCTGCTTCTCAAAGTGTGACAACAGAAGCCAGCAAGGTTTTGCTAATGAAAATCAGAAGGTGTTCCCAGAGAAAGTGTTCCCAGGGTAGGGGTGTGGGCCTGTCGAGGTGTGGGCACTGCGGAGGCCGGGACGTTGCTTTCTGTATTTTGAGGAGTGGGAATGGGCTCGTCTCTCATATTATTTCCCCACCCTGAAGGGATGGATGTTGTTACCTTTATCAGACCCAGCTTTCTCCAGGATGGATGTACATGGTGACAGCTGGATTTTTTACTCTTCAGATATGAATGCTTTCACTAAAAAAATCTTTCAGCTGTGGTCAGTTCAAGATAAAGTTCAAAGTGTGTTTCCATTATTGATTGAATTGCAAGGCCTTTTCCACGCAGTTAAAATCCAGAGGCTGTTGTTCTGTATTTAAGATATCTGCTAGTGCTTCTGGAATAAAGTTTTCTAATTGTGTATTCATTGACATTTTGTCTTATCTTTAGATACATGGTCTAGTGTTGGACTTGGCAGTGTGAGATTTGTGGTAGGACTCAATGATCTTAAAGGTCATTTCCAACCTAAACAATTCCATGATCTGCTTATGTGTCTGTATTCTATAGTAAGTCAAATTCATAATAATATTTAAATTTAAATTAGCATATCTCATTTAGCATTATATCAGAATGTGTAGTTAAATATTGTATTTGAAGGGTATCCACATTTTAGTGGCTTACCTGGTTTTCTATATATGCCACCTAGATCTCTATTTTCTTTGTTCATGCGATAAATCTCAGATTTCTTAGTTCATGCAAACAGCTTTAGACCTCTTAAATCCTGCTTAATACTTGAACCTAAGTGGCAGAAAAGATAGGGGCAAATTTTTTGAAAAAATTGGCTTTCAGGTAGATCTGTATACTTCAGATGGAGTCTTGATAAAATCTCTTACAAGAGAGTCTATTATTCCCATTATCCAGAATAAAGGTTCGTGTAATACTCTTCAAAAGGTTTGTTCAAAATACTTCAAACAGTTTACAAAAAATAGTTAAGTAACACAGTGCAGGCAGATTTTTAGCAGATGACATACAAGTACCGTGCCTGAATTACAAGCAATGATGGCCCACTCTTTGTGGTAAGCCAACCATAAAAATGCAGGTTGGAACATGGAAACAGAAACACTTTGTCTCCTTCAAAATGTAGAGTTGGATTTTATTCCTAGAGAGGAGATGCAGTCAGGATGGTTTAGCTAAGGAAGGTTTGTTGTTTTCTTATGATTACTAACCTTTTATTTGTGACTCTATCAGCCTGTTTGACATCACTAGGGTGCCAAATTTGAGTTTTCTTAGGAGCAGAACATGAACATCACAGAACATGCCCATTTTAGCTGCCTGTTCAGGTAGAATTTACTTGTGTAAATACTGAAATGGTGTATTTAAGCATTCTTTAGGTGTTCTATGTATTGGAAATTATAGCTAATTTATATAGATGAATTTCTGGCTGAAGGCTCTTATCTTCTTTGTTTTTCTTCTAAAGTTAACAGAAAAGAGCCAGTTCAGATCTGGGGACTTCTCAGTTTTCTCTGTGAGGCTTCTGGGAGGCTGACATAACTTCTTTGTCAATACTTACATAACACAGAGTTTTTTTAGTCCATATTTTAATTTTTTAAGTGTATTTACTAAAATATTATCAAAAGCTTTGCGGAAAGTACGAAGTGTAGTTAGGTTCTTCATATTTAATGCATTAAAATCAAACCTTATCTACATGCAGACACAGTACACACATATACCAGAGGCATGCAGATATTCCTCATCTTGATTGAATCCAAAAGTTTTCTTTCTAGAAGCAAGTGCCTTCCAGCTGTGGGTATGAATTAGAATTGTGTTGCAGAAAACCAATACCTTATTTACAAGAAGTATATTTTCTTGATTTCTTCTTCTGGGAATTAATTTAAATAAGAAAAACACGTGTCATCTTGTCTGACAGCTGGTGACAGCATTAAGATCACTGAGTGACTAAGATGACAAGCCATCCTCACACATCAACACATCAGGCTTTTATTGCTGTCTTGGGTATACAAGAAACTTGTATTAAGTGGTCCTTAACAAGAACTCATCCTATTTGTCAGTTCTGTGACATGATTTTTATGAAGGAAGGAGTAATGACCCACATCAGCTGAAGATGAGGAGATTGCAGTAGGTATTGCCTGTCTGCATTCTTTGAAGCTTGTCTGCGGAGATGCAAACAGATCAAAGGGCATGTTTTTTATCGCAGTTCCTGATGGGGATTAGGCAAGTTTATATGAAAATTCATATGTTGCTGGTCAGAAATTGATTGTTCAGATTTAGGAAAAAATTTTCTCATGAAGAAGCACAGCTTTTTTTTTTTTCTTTTTTTCCCCCTTAGATGATGTGAATTATTGTAGTTTTATCACTGTCATGTTTAACTACTGTAACTTTACAACCATGCTCTATTGAATGGGAAAATTACTGAAAGCACTGTGGAAGCTTCTTTTCAGTCTGAAACCTGCCTTTCATGTATTCAAAAGTTTGGGGAAATTCACCACTTTTTTCAGTAAAAAAACCCATTATATTCTCTAATAGTGTTCAGTATCTCCTTCAGAAAAGACCTATGGTCTATTCTTCAGTGACTGGTAAAGTAAATGAAAGTGGAATGTGTTGTATTGTCTTTTTTAAACATTTGATCAGGAAGATCATGGCAAAATATGCTTTCTTATAATGCCCTGCACTGAGGGGACTTTCCAGGTCAAGTTAACAGTAAACTGCCTTTTGCCAGCTTCTGTATAGAGCTAATTCTGAACTACAAGTTCTCCTCTGGCACATTCA
Organism: Eopsaltria australis; assembly: GCA_034509425.1. Classification (NCBI taxonomy): domain Eukaryota; kingdom Metazoa; phylum Chordata; class Aves; order Passeriformes; family Petroicidae; genus Eopsaltria; species Eopsaltria australis. The sequence goes on from JAVTVJ010000105.1 coordinate 4,512,291, forward strand.
TGTGTTAAGGTTGAAGAATATGAAAAAACCCTACATTTTCCCAGCCTTTTCCAGGGAATTTAGTGCCTCCCTAAACGAATGTTAAATACTAAAGGATTATAATTCATTGGAATAGTATAATTTAATGCCAGCCCCAAATCCAGATTTGTACTTTTCTCTTACGTGTTCAAGTGAAGGACAGGCTGATCTTTAGGAAAAAAAAAGGGCAGCCTGAGTTTATCACCAGAAAAACAGCCACAGAAATATTACTGTGATTTTTCTCATGCCTCCATGGAGAGACTTAGGCAGAAGCTGCAAATGCAGTTTCTTGCTACTCCTTATTTCATATATGAATCTTGACCATATGCTCTGAGTGGGTTGGAAATCACTTAGATTTGATTTTTTATTTATGTTTGTTATTATGCAGTAATCCATAGCACTGAAAACATGTCCTAAAGAAAACAGTGGAATAGGTAATTAGTGGGAGAAATATTTCAAAACAGTATTTTTAATATGTTGCTTAATCTATATGGTGACTAGCATATTTGTTTGATTTTTAATGCATTCTCCTTGTTTACCTATATTTGCCTCATCATTTCACGTTGCCTATATTTGTCAATGTTACTATTTTGCATGTAAGGAAATTTTGATGGGATTTTGAATGTGACATATTTTTATATTTTTCTGGTTTTATTAATATAAAGATTTCTTTTTTTTTCTCTAGAAAGGTCCTAAAGGAAATCTCTGTTGGAAACCTAAAGCCTAATGAAACAGTTGAAGCAAATCTGGAAGCACAACTACTCTCCAAATTAGACCATCCAGCCATTGTCAAATTTTATGCAAGCTTTGTGGAGCGAGATAGTTTCTGCATTATCACTGAATATTGTGAGGTGAGACTGAAGAAATTTGACAGAATGTGTGTATTAAAATAGGGTCTTCTAAGAAGCCATTTTATAAAATCTTTTGGTTTGAACTTTAGTCTTTATTTGTTGCTTTTGGCATTACCTGCTACTTGTTAGGTGTGTTCCTTTCAGATAAAGAGTGTTATCTGCTCATGTGAGACTCATAGATGAATAAACCACAGAAGTAATGGGTAGCTTTAAGTGCAAATTTATTTGGTGCTACAGGTGCTACAAGAAAGGCTTAAATGCAGACACATTGGCAGGTCTGTGGGAGAACTCAGAAAGACTGTACCACCTGTGTGCTACTGATAGGTGAGAAGATGAGACTGGGGGTGTGGGCGCACAATATAAAATCTGATATAAATGAGGAAGGGAAAACTCACTTGTGTTTGGAGGTGATTACAAGAAGCTTAAGCCTGATCACATGGATGATGAGTTTGACAGCAACATTGGCTCTATAAAATGAAAAACAGTGTGAGTCAAAGACCAGTGAGTAGTGGATACAACAAATATTAAAGCAGGATGTTCTACAGTATAGTTAGCATTCATTTTTTGACTCCAGCATTTGGTTTAAGAACATACTGCTGGAATCTGCCTTAAAGCTTTCAAATAAGAATTTAAGCATATTTAAGCCAGTTTTTTAGTAGTTTATATAAAACAAGTGCCTACTTTGTATTAAATATAGATGTGCTCTTTCAAAAAATCTGTCATACATAAAGTGATCTTTTTATGAAACTGTGAAGCAAACTCTTCAGTTTGTCTCTGCTAGACATGCTGAAATGCTTTGGAAGATAATGAACTTAGACTACTGGGTTACCTGTCCATGAATCAGATTTGACTTAGCTAATCACATTTCTTCAAGAATTTAGCTTTCATGAGAATAATTAAACAAGTACCATTCCTGTCAGTTATTTCTTCCTTGGAAGCTTTCTTTGATGGCAGCTAAATGCATATTTATTGCTGGGATATTTAAAAATTAAATCTGAAATGTTCAATTCTGTGATACAATCTGAGTATTTGTTCACATCCTATTTTAACACTCATGCAGAAGCTTTTTGTGCCATTCCCTGAATGTCTGACAGCTGGGGTTTGAGAATATTGTGAACTCTTTAAGCAAATCCAGAGCTCAGGACTGAAGGATTATTCTAACTGTCCAGCTATTCCCATGCACTCATAATTTTCTCTCTACTAGCAGTACAAATTGGCTCAATACCAGATCAGTTAAACATGTAGGAATAAAGGAAACTATTTCAGCAGCACTGTACTGTCTTTTATCTGTCGACTGCTTTATACTCTTTCTCTTTCTCTTCATTTATTTTTTTTTGTGTTAATTCGGCATAAAGTTATAGGTGAATAAGAAGGAGCATAATAGCAGAGTAATCACAAGTATCACTCCTTGGAGGTTTGGGTTTTTTAATGCAGGCAATATAAACTATCCTGCATGAAAATGTTCTGGTATAGAGTTACCCTAGAATCTGGGAGTTACATCCTCAAACAAGTGAGAATGTATTACAGCAAGGCAGGTGAAGGAAGAGGAAATGGAATCATTGGCTATGCAGCGAATCTTTTCAGTTTTGAGTCTGCTAGGTGAGGTTAGGACGATACCTGGCCCAATAGGATGTACTTCTGACTTTTTCCCAAAGGACACGTTCTGTGGTATTGCTGCTTATAAGTGATTATAATCTGTTTCATTGAATGTTCAGACAAGGAAAAGTACAAAGAAAAGTTGCATGCAGTGCTATAGAGTTTCTTCTCTATTTTAGTGGGAGCATTTCCAGAAGCTATACTTTTGTATTTACTTATCTATAACCTGCTTTTGTATGTGGTGGGATTTGGGTTTTTTGACCTAAAAGATGCCTGTTTAAATCATGCATAAACTGAGAATGAGAAAAATGTAGTGCTACCTGATCCTTGTTTGGAAGCCTAGTACGTTCAGTTTCTCATGCATGGAATAATTACCAGATTGGCAGTAATTGGTACTCTTGGGCAGGCTCAAAACAAAGGGCACACATTAAGTTGGCATGGAAACAGAACTAGCCCCCTGAGCTTTATTCTGTTTTCTCCAAAGTACTGTGACTTATTCATTAGCCATGGTGCTTTGTTCATTCTTGCGTGAGTAGCATGGAGTGAGCCTCCGGTGCAGCTGCCCCATGCTATACCTTGTCCTGTGAAAGAAAAACAGAGAACACTGGTCTCCATTGCTCAGCTTGACATGTTTTATTACAACTGAATTAAATCAAAATTATAGAAAAGGATATTTGTTCGGTTTTGATCTTACTTGTTGAGCTTCTTAGACACTTTCCCTGAATCAAAATGTTATGGGTAGTATAAACATTATCAGCTAAGACTGATTTCAAACAAAAATGCCTTAATGAACCTTGGATTTAATTTTGCAGAATAAATTTGACTTCAGTAAAATACAATGTATTGCATAATTTTAATGTATTATAAGGCAGAACTGGCTGTACTTTCCCCCAGATGATTATTTATGTCTCTTGACTGTGGTCTCAGCTGTGATGTGAGCGCACATACGCTAAGGAAATCTGAGCAAAAGGTATAACTAAAGCAGTGAATGCCTGTTCACGTTATCAGCTCTAGATGCTAAGCTGTTTTAAATAATTTACTGGTGTGTTTGATACTCTGACATTTAAATGGAAACTGCAGCTTGAAAATTCCATATGTACTTAATTGTTGAATTCCTTATGAACTTCATTATACTGACCTTCCAAAATGGAAAATCAGGTTAACAACTTTTTTCAGAGTTTCACAGCAGTAGTATTTCAGCAAATCTTTAATGGTGTGTTTTTGTTTTCCTTTTTTTAGACACAAAATCAAGGTTAAATTAATTGTAGGACATTGAGACCACTCTTTCCAGCTTGAAGGTAAAAATCTATGCAGTTATGTGAGGGCACATGTAGTGCATTATTCAGCTGTTTTTGTTCTCCTTAGACCTTTTGTATGAGTTGTCCCTCAGCTTCAGAGTATTCACTGCCCTAACTCTGTAGGTGCTGCACTTACTTTTCTTTGCATTTTTCATGGCAATGTGTTACTGTGAGAGGGGACACATTGGGACAGAGAGAAACGGTGATTGGAGCCTGCTGCACTTCTTCTGTCCTCACCTGGGTAGTGTGCAGTCCCCTGAAGCCAGCAGCCAGCTGACACATGTTTGAGCACCCCCTCAGTCCTGGGCTCTGGATGGTCTGGGGCATCTGTCTGGAACAGTTTATTTTATAATAATGACTCATTGTTTTCAAGGTGCGTGAGTAGACACAGCCCATCTGGTTGCCATGCAGTGGAATACCCAGCAACAATTTTTGTTTCCTTCCTCTTCTCTGCTGCAAGCAGCCAGGGGGAAGCTGCTGAACATTTGGAGTTGCAAAGGGGAAGCAGCTGCTGAGAGTTCCAAGTTCCCAGAAGAGCTTCTCTCTGGGCTGCAGCAGGGCAGCAGATGGAGAGCTGAACCCATATTCCCTTCCCTAGTGAATGAGATGATTCAGACATTTCAATTTAAAAATTGCAAGACATTGTCTGGGAACACATTTCTTATAGATGACAAAACAGATTTGCTTTGTTTTAACACACTCACTTTTGAATGTTGTAACTTAGAACCAGAAAGGCCATGGAAATTACTGTAAACTCATGTCAGAAGCACATGAATGCATAGATCTGCAAGGACAGAATTTGCTTATTTTTTAGCAGCACTATGAAGCACTGTGGTGTTTGGAACAGAAAAACAAGAAATGCTGAAGACATCATAAAATGTTGAGAGTCAACAGTGCAGAGGGATAAAGGGTTGATGATGGGAAATTATGGTACTGGTACAGTCATACAGGTGAAATAATTTCTTGTATATGGCTCATGAAACTGCTGATTTTATGCAGAATGTACAATGTAGAAGTAGTGCTTTATGGTGAAGAAGCTGTCCTGATGTGAGGAATTAGTCACTAGAATGTAATCAGACTCACAGTCCCTTTGCTCTGGGGTTAGTTACCTCAACACATTGCTTATCATTAATGTGTGCGCATTCTTGTAGACAAAATGAATTTATTTTATAAACTGGATAAACAATCAGCTGACAACCATCTGTGTATTTTTGAGCAAAAAGAAAGGTTTTCCTGGAAGCCTCCTCATAATCCTCTTCCATCATGTTGTTGTACAAGTGTTATTTCCAAATATCTCGATTACAGTTTTCAAGTAGTCTTTTTCTAGAGATATCTTCTGGTTTATCGGCACTCCCTACTGTGTGTCCTGTTGTTCCATTCCTAGTGCTACTTCAAGATCAATTGTTGTTCTAATGAAGTATCAGAACACATGCTACATATTCTTGGGGCTTTAGATCTGCTTGGGTCCGGCAAAAAGTGAGGGCGAAGTATCATAATTAAAGACTGTATTTTAATTCTTTAGAGAACAACATGATCTCTTTGATGCTGACATGGTTATTATAACATAATAAGTGAGTGTCTCTTGAATGTGCAATGTTTGATTGAAGTAGACATGCTTTTCTCATATTAATTAACTTATTTAGACTGATCTGGGCAGATTAATTTTACTTACCTAGGTGTCTATATATGAGCCAGTCAATGTAGGCCCTCACCATAAGTCTTAGCAGAGAAACAGCGTTTCTTACAACGTGATCCATCCATTGCTAAGGTAGACAACTAGATGACAGAGATAAATGCACTATACAGGTGCGTGTTCCTTTGTGTTGACTATAAAGGTTGGGGTGATCAGCTCAGATGCTGAAATTGGGTGACATGAACTAAGAACAGCTGGCAACTTTGATGATCTTGTGTAACAGTAAGAGAAAACTATGAAGCTACACTGGTTGATACCATTTTAATCCTCACTTTTGTATTCTTTTGGTGCTGGGAGAGTTCAGAATTCATGTGCATATGTTGATTTTACAGACCTACATGATAAGATGCCTGAAGGTCTGGGGAAGTGGGGTCCTGTGCTGTGATGAAGGAGATAGAATTTTGAAAACCTACTTTAAATGTAAAAATATGTTGTGATATTTTTCAGGGTGGAGATCTAGACTTTAAAATTCAAGAGTACAAAGATTCTGGGAAGATGTTCACTCAAAGTCAAGTAGTAGACTGGTTTATACAGTTGTTACTTGGAGTCAACTACATGCATGAAAGGTACGGTCCTTTGATATGAGAACATTTAGTTTGGGAGGGGAGTGAATGGACTTATGGACTACTTGGAGGTACTCAAACAGAAATGAAAGTTCTCTTCACCAAACTATTGTAGTTAGTATATATCAGATATATCAAGTGTAATTAATTATCTATCCTGCAGGAACATTGTACATTATATCTTTTAGCAGGACAATGGTAGATGTCTTCCAGCATTAGATACACTTTTTTACAGAGCCAAATGGAAAATGGAGCACAGTAGGAATAGTTCAATATTGTTAGAAGAAAATGGATTAAAAGATTAAAACTAAGTCATCTTTTTAAAGGGGAGTCAACACGCATGTCCTGCACATATTTAATGTGAAGTATCCAATGGATATGCTTGATGGACTCCCAGTAAAATCAGTGGAGTTACATACATGCATTCTTTGAAAAGAGGCATCACTTTTGACATCACATCAAAGATTAAATTAAAAAATTACTTCAGGTCATCCAGATATGAGGAGATCACACATGGTTGGAGCATGGCTAGTGTATATAGATGAATACCTACCCGGTCATCTCCGTGAGTGTAACTCTTGTTTGCAGTGTGATTTAGGCAGGCTGACTGCAGGGATGGAAAGATTTCCCTTATTGCCAGTGTGCTGGACATGTGTGATGCCTGTCTGATCCCTTTCTGCATCATCCTTTGCAGGGTTTGGGCAAAATATGCTCGTCTGAATTTTAGGTGCAACCGAGCAGTAGGTAGAGAGGTCACCTGTTGTCAAGAACAACCATTGCTGAGTTGAACTGAAGTTAAGTGTGTGGGATGTGTTTGACCTAAACTGACGGATGCCTAATGAGTTTTTCCAAGTGTCATACTGTAGAGGGAAAAGGGCAGAATGAATTGCTGTCCAAGATGCAAGAGCATTTTAGTTCCTAAATGCCAATTTATCTAGGGCTTGTACATGAAATGCTGCCCTGCCAATGATGGAAGGACACAGAGAGAACTCTTTTGGCACGCTGTGCTCTTCAGCATTCACCTTAGGCCAAAAGAGCAGAGGGAAATGGAAATAAAAATCCTGACAATTTAACTAAACTATCAGTGTGGTTTGGTTTTTTTCCTCTCCTGATCTTCAATTTAACAACAAGTTTTGGTACCCTCAGAAGTCCCCTTTTGGCAAAATCCTTTCTTTAACATATGCGTTTAGAAGATACATTGTGCAGAATTATGCAGTATAATAATATAAACATTGCATTTGGACTGATGGTCATTGTAGGCCCCTTCCAACTGAACTATTCTATTTTATTCTGTGAGTTATTCTTTTTATCTTTCATTTTCTGTATTTCCTTATGCCTCTTTTATCTCTTGTTTTTCCATGCGTCCGTTTCATCTATTTTACTTATATTCTACTTGTTCTCAACAAATCTTTAAAATCAAATAAGATCCTAGAAAAAAAACTTTATTTGGTAAATATGTATATAAAATTTGGTTTTCTGGAAAGTCAGTTAATTCTCCAGTTAAAGCAATTTGATTTTCCAAACAGCATTTTATTTTCTCCTTTTCAATCATAGCTAATAGTACCTCTCTAGACACTTACAAACAATTTGACAGTTTTAATTTATATATATTTATTTGTATTTTGTGTTATTTTGCTGCATATACATTATGAAATATAACATTTTTCTTATTAATATCGAGTCAAACAATAGCTTAAATGGAAAAGGTTAGGCATAAAAGAATTTAAAACTACCTACAGAAATTTGAAATACTAAAACATAATAACAGCCCTCTGTTTCTATACAGAGGAGTCGTGCATGATTTCTTCTCTACTGACATGGAGAAAAGGTGTAATATATGTTTGAATTATGTCCTGATGCAAAGAAAACTTTTCCCTAGAATTAATAGCTTGAAGTGTTTACAACTTATGGGTTAGTCCTTCCCTATGCCATTCCTAAGAAAACCCAAACTGGATTTTTATTCCAGAGCAGCAAACATTATTTTTTATGGTTTTAAATACAGACTATTCACCTGTCCTTCTTGCACAACTTTAGTTGAACTTCCACACTTTTTTAAAAACTCTTATGCTGGAAAATTAATTTAATTGTTTTTGAAATTTGAAACTTGAAAACAAAATTATCTAGAAATTAATGGATTCAGTCCTTATCTGTCTTTGACATAAACAAAGGGAGAAGTAAAAGAGAGACAGTGGTCTTAACCAGATGCAGCATGAAACAATCCTGTAGTCTCTCACAGTATGCAGAGCCCATTGCATGTCAATGCACAAAATTAATCCCACAGTGACCAGGCAATGAGGCCCTTGATTAATTTAACCTCAATTTGAGTAAGGCTGACCATTATGTTACCCATCATTTTGGTAATCTTTATGAAGAATTTATGAACACAGATTTTTATAAGGTTACTCTTTATGCATGCAGCAGATAACGCAGGGTTCAGACTTACACAGAACCTCTTACTCCTCTGCAGAATTCTTCAGGAAAGAGGAAATAATTGCTCATGATTTCACAGCAGTAATACACTTCAACTTCCCTCAACTTCACTTGCAGCTCATTCTGCTGCAGGCAAAGCTTCATTCAAGGAGGCTGCCCACTGCTCAGGGCATGTCCTGTTCTTTTGTGACTGTGAGCCAGCAAGCAGGTACTCTACAGAACACAAATATGTGTATATTTACAGCCCAGTTTTGAAACTGTCCTGAAGTGTTCCTTTCTACCCAAAGTAACCACTCAATAACCACTTCACTGTCCATCAAAAAAAATTTTGATGGAGCCCAGTTAATTCATGTTGCCTTTATAGGTCCGTCTTTTCCTACAATAAAAAAGTTGCTCTCTAACTAGATTTACAGTGCAGGCTTGATATTAATTTCTTACTGGTATTAAAGCATTAGATTTAGGTAAGGTTTTAGCTGGTATCTTGTTTATCTTCTGACATACCATGGCAGAATAAGTTGCATTGCAGTGAGAGATATCAGCATGGAAAGCTTAAAAAAACCACCCCAAGTATTTCTTTGTCATATTAATATATTAAAGCATCTTATAATTATTGATACTGCAAATAAGATATATAACCTTTTCATCAATATGTTGCAAGATTATATTTGCATTGCATTGTAATTCAAACTAATGTGACCCAAACATCTTCTTTTCATCTCCTTTTCAAATAATGCTACTGAAAGCTTTCTGGATCATTTTTACACTTCAAGATAGCTGTTATTAAAATAATAGATATTCAGGAAACTTTCAGGTTCAAAAATTCTGTGGCTGTATTTCTACAAAGGAGTAGTTTTAAAAGAAGGTTGAAACCCACTAATGCTCAGTAACAGTGTGCAAGAACAATTTAACTCAGTGAAAGGATCTGTGTGATGAATGGCAAGAAAAGTCCTTGTGAATCTCAATTAACACAGCAAGATTCCTGTAAAATGCTGTGTGTATATGTATATACATATATTTACTTAGGAAAAAAAAACAAATATCACCTTAGTTTAATGTCCTTACTGATTGTATTGTATGAGTGTTTGTGTGTTGCTCAGAGGAGTTGTCAAATAGAGAAGAAATTATTTATAAGCAATATTATGGGTGGAGGCATATTGAATAAAACTTTCATTTTTCCCAATGTGCAAACCTTTTTCAAATGAAAGTAAAGGCATTACTTTCAGGACAAAATATTGAAAGAAAAAGAAATGAAAAAGAGTTGCTATAAGGAACATGAAGAACTCTTTTCCTTGACCCATAAAAATAGAAATGTTTCTTTTTCATGTCCAGTGTATGTACATACTGCAATGAATTCTAGTATTATTTTTCATGTTTTTTTTCCCAGTTTTGAACTGAGTATATTGAATTGCATATTTTTTCTCTTTCTGCAAAAAATATTTTCAAATGAGTTGTAGATGAAATTGGATATTTAAATAATGTTGAAGAATGCATATTTTTTAATCTTAATATAAAAAACTATTTTAGAAATAATTTCATTACGTCAATCCCTAAGACTTTAATACTTCAAATTTGAGATAATGCTTGAGGATTGCTCAAAAAAATTAAAATTGAGTATTATATTTGTTTTTTCTGCCCTCAAAAATCTTAGATCATCAGTTTTTTTATTTATATGGTCTAAATGGCTGAATGGCTACTGTATTTGTATTAGCAAATACTGTTTCTGTAGCCAGTATGTACTGAATGCTATTCTAACCTCCTCCTAAACAGAGCTGTTGACTAATCCTGTGTGTTAATAATCATCTCAAAAGCAGATGAAGTCTAGTTTAGGTGAGGTTATAGGGAACAGTGCTTTTGGAAGTGTTATTTACAAGAATTAATTGAGAATATGTTTTGTATACCACAGAGATACTTTGTTCTCCTAACGGACTGCAGAATTACTGTCACACATGTAAGATTTATAGAAATTAAGAAGATTCTGTTTATCCTTACCTGGTGTGTAGCTTATGATGGTTTTTTTCAAACTGATGGAAAAATAAGTCTGTAAAAGCTAATTGTTCTGTTCCTTTTCCTTTTCATCTTTGTCTGTGTAAAGTTCTTTCATCTTCCACACTGTTACTGTAAAAAATTGAACTAATAGCTTAGGCTATATACATATTTGCCTTTGAAGTAATACTTTTGCTCTGTAAGGGAAGGGGAGCCTTCCCTTAGCTTTGAGGAGCTCTTACTGTGTTTCTCTCATCCCTTACTCTCTTGTGAGGCATCTCATTCTCCTGGCAGAAAATAAGATGTAATGATTTAAAGGTGAGTCAGATAGGAAGACTTGCTTTTTTCCCTTCCTCTGAAGCTCATGCTATGTCTGTATCTGTATTCTTAGGCTGGGATCCCCAGGTCTATTTTTATTATCCTGCTTAGGCTCTCACCCTGCATGTGGGTGCCTGTGAATGCACCTCTCTGAGTGTATTTGAAACTCCTTAATGACATCTTCCGTGGATTGTCACTTGCAGAGTTAGACTGTAGCAGTGGTGGGCTGGCCTTTCTGAAAAGGGCAGAAGTTAAATGCCTGAAATACTTACTGTGTGATTCTGAATGCTTTCAGTTGGATGAGGTTGAATTTCCTTTTCTATTCCAGACGGATACTTCACAGGGATTTGAAAGCCAAGAATATATTTTTGAAAGATAATCTTCTTAAAATTGGTGAGATTTCTTACTTTCATACTTCTAAAAGATATACCTTCATGTGATAGAACAGTCCAGCAGACAGTTTGTCAATAAGGAGATTTAAAGAAAATCATGTCTGAAATAGCATTTTGATTTGTAGTCAAACATTTATTTGACAGCCAGACACAGGAGAGGCAGTGAAATCTCCAGCCTTGAGGATGCTTCAAGCGTGACTGGACCTGGACCTGAGCAACCCCATTTAACTTTGAGCCAGGGGTTTGAATCAGATGACCTTGTGAAGCCTCTTCAAACCCACACTGTTCTGTGATATTATGCTTCTGTGATGTTTTTATTTTGAAGAATTACAGAAAAATAGTTTCCCCCATTTTTTTTGAATACTAGCAGAGTTTTTTGGATGTACAGTCACTTTGTCATGTCAAACAATAAACAAAAAAGTTTATATTAATTTATATATATTTATTAATAGATTATTAATATTTTTAATAGATTATTGTTTGTACTGATACTTTTAGGAGACTTTGGAGTTTCTTGTCTTTTGATGGGTTCATGTGATCTTGCAACAACTTTTACTGGGACACCATACTACATGAGTCCAGAGGTACTGAAGCACCAGGGATATAATACAAAATCTGATATTTGGTGAGTAGTCAGAATGGATTTATCTTCACTAAAACTATTTCAGGACATTTGAATCAAATGTTGCCATCTGAAGCCTTGCCCTTTGTGTTAAGAAGCATGTGGTTGGCTTTTATTCTGGGTTATCTGAGACTTTAAAGGTGAATAAGGTTCAAGTCCAGTCTCTGATGTGATACAGGATGATTGTAGACAACATTCAGGTTTTGCTAGGAAGAGAGAAATCTCTTTTTTTCTTGCATTGAGATAGATGAATTGAAAGAAGCAACTTCTGTGAATCTCTAGGTGGATGAGCAAAGAGTGATTCTGGCTGAGAAGATAGCAGAAGGACCTTCTTAGGAACTAAATTTAAAAACATTGGCAAACGTTAAAAGCAAGAATGTATTTGGAAGTGGAGTTGAAAATGAGAATAACTGCGGTATTAGAACAGAAACAAAAAGGCACTCTGTTTTAGAAGAGGCTCAAAGATAGGAAGAAAAGTGTCAGTTCTGCATTTAGATGGCACAGATTCTTGAGATCAGGACTTCTGAGGTGATGATTAAAAGATCAGGTTTAGGAGCTGAGGTCTATTGAAAGACTTCAGGAAACTTTTAGGTGTGCAGGTACTCTTCCAAGCTAAGATTAAGAATGATTTTTTTGGAATGGCAAAAATATCTGGCTTGTTTATATGTGTGTCCTAAAACATCTCATGTTTTAAGATTATAGTTAAAAGTGTTGGGTTTCTAATTTTGTCATGGTATTTTATTTAAGGAACTTCGTTTGTTTTATGAGGTGTTTTGTTGTTTTTTTTCTGTAGGTGTGTATATTAGAAGGTTCATTTTTTATAAATATTTCAAAACAGGGAAGTTCCTTTGTAAAATATTTGGCCACTGGCCATTTGATTGCTTGATAATTTACTCTAGCTTCATCTCAGCTCTGCCTTTTCAAAATATACTTGTGGCTGCAGGATATAAATCTAAGAGTGGAGAACAGTCATATACATTTTCAAATGGTAGCAACCATTTTTCACACTTGACATATCCAGTCCAGTCAACGGATATGTCAGGAATCTCCTCTCATGGTCTGTGTAGCTGACTGCTATGGATTTGATGTCAGATTCTCTCTTGTTCATCTGTACCAAGTATCAGTTAATACATGTAGTCAATAAAAATATATTGGGAGAAGATTTCAAAAGATGTCAAAACAAATGAATAGACAGGGTCCCCTGCCTTTTGTGCTCTTCTATTGTAGGGAATAATTTCTTTTATTGCAGTGCAAATAGAAAAGAAAGTACATGTTTAAGTTCTATTTGTGGTTATTAATGTCAATCCATATAGGTCATTGAAGTTGTATAGAGTAAATACAAACAGAGTTTGGTCCAATATTTTTACAAATGATGTGTTGATCACCCTTTCAAAATTTCCAAAAACACAGAAAAAAAAGCCCCCCACCCCCAACTCAGTAGCTACCAGCTTTCCACTATACTTTCTGCCTTTTGTAATCTTTCCAAAGCATTATCAAGGACACTCATCTGAGGGTGAAACTGCCTTCAGCAGGAGCATCTTGGCCCTCACTGTAGCAGCACTAAGGAGGAGGTGTGCCCTGACTCAGTAATTCCTCAGCCCACAAACTCTTTCTTTTTTTGAGCCAGGAAACTCTTCTGATCAGGACTTGTATTTGATTGATACTCTCATCATTTAATCTTTTAATCTTTTAATAATGATTCTATTTGATTTTTTTCCCCACTGTCCCCATTTAACAGGGGCCAAAAGACAAGAGGACACTGGGCATACAGGGGAGTCTACCCTGGAGGCTCCAGGTGAGATTAGGTCCTTGGGCCACAGTGCAGGAGGTCCAATTGCTCATGAAGAATCAAAGACTCATAGAATGGTTTGGGTTGGAAGGGCCCTTTAAGATCTTCTCGTTCCAATCCCCTTGCCATGGGCAGGGACACCTTCCACTAGATGTGGTTGCTCAAAGCCGCATCCAGCCTGGCCTTGAAGCCTCTCTCAGTTTGAAGCTGTTACCCCTTGTCCTATCAATACATGCCTTTGTAAAAAGTCCCTCTCTGGCTCTCCTGCAGTCCCCCTTTATGTGCTGGAAAGTGCTCAAATATCTTCCCGGAGCCTTCTCTTCTCCAGGCTGAACAACACAAACTCTCTCAGCCTGTCTCCATGGAAGGAGTGTTCCAGGCCTCAGATCATCTTTGCGTACCTCTTCTGGACTTACTTCGACAGGTTTGCATCCTTCTCATCTTGAGGGCCCAGAGCTGGATGCAGTACTCCATGTGAGGTCTCAGAAGAGTGGAGTAGAGGGAAGAATCTCCTTCTTCAGCCTGCTGGTCACACTCCTGATGCAGCCCAGGATGTGGTAGGCTTTCTGAGCTGTCAGCACACTTTGCCAAGTCATGTTGAGCTTTTCATCAAGCAAGATCCCCCAAGTCCTTCTCCTCAGGCCTTCTTTCAGTCCATTCTCTGCCCAGTCTGTATTTGTGACCTAAGTGCAGGACCTTGCAATTTGCCTTGTACTCCATAAGGTTGGCACAGGCCCACCTCCCAAGTCCTCCAAGGTCCCTCTGGGTTACATCGCTTCCTTGCAGCATGTCAACCACACCACACAGCTTGTCAGCAAATTTGCTGAGGATGCGCTCAGTCCCTCTGTTCATGTTGCTGACAGAGATGTTAAACAGCACTTTTTGTTGACCCCTGAGGACTTTCAAGGAGTTGCCCAAGTCTTTTATGTGTAGCTGAAGTGATATTCTCTCTTCAGACTTGTCCTTCTGATCTTTAGCAGGAATCAAAAATTCACACACAAAAATTCAGACTTAGAAGTGTTCCCATGTTAAACATAAGATAATGTTAAATATCTTCTAGAAAAGACAATTAATGCTATCTCACCTTGTTATCATGGTCTTCTCACCACTCAGTCCACTTAATCATTGTTCATTGGAAAGACCCTAATTTATTCTGCATTACTGATGTGCTCTAAAGAGACACTCCGCGTTTCAGGTTCACTGAAATGTTCTGCAGCTGACTTTTCAAATCTGGCTTGAATATTCACAGTGCAGCAGCTGGTGCAAGAAGTATCGTCCTTTATAGGCCAAGGTCAATAGATGGGAAAAAGCTTCATGTTTTACAGTTTTTCCCTATGGAAGTTCTGCACTTGGGCTCAGAGAAGTGGCAGCATTTATGTTTTTCTTCAGTTGAAATGTCAGGGCTGGAGTTCTTTGTTATTCCACGCTTTATGTCAAATCTAAATTCACAGGAGGCAAATTAAAGTTGGCTCACACGTTTTCCCCAGCATTCCTGAGCCTGGACTGGCCAAGCCATGAGAGAAAACCTTTGCTGATGACACAGTCTGGGGTTTCCTCCATTCCAGACAAGAAGCTTCTTCAGGGAGCTGATGTCAGTTCAGCAGTTCACCGCCCCCTCTGCCCATGGGTGCTTCCCCCTACGGATCCGACAGATGGAGAAGAGTCAGAGTCGAGACAGAGAGAGGCCAGGCCAGGTTGGGGGTCAGTCAGTGATGTGTGTGTGCGTGTGTGTGTGCAGTTGGGGCTCACAGGTAGCCCAGCACAGTGTGACCCTGAGGTGCTGCTGTGCCGCTGTCCTGGTGTCCCTTCCTGCCCTCACACACCCTGTGGTGACACGGATGTTGTTGGGGCTCGGCCAACATTCCCATGCTTCCAGCTCTATGGCAGAGACAAAGCAATGTCACAATCACATTGTACTCTGTCTTCCATCAAGTACTGTCACATTTTGATAGATGGTTTGTCTGTTGTATTTGAGTGAATTGGGCTGCCCACACCACAGATCTTGTGGCTTTCATTTTATTGTGCTTGCTTGTCTGTGCTTTCCCCCCATTTTGTCTTTTTCTTTATTATTAGCATGCAAAAAATGGAGCAACGTTGAGGCTGAGGGATGGGGCTGGGGAAGGCAGCAGGAGGGAGTTCTCATTTGAGGACTGATGAGTGAATATTGCGGAAATTAAATTCAGAGACATATTCCTCACAGACTCTTGAAGCCAACAAATTCTTAACACCTTCTGATATGATCAGACTAAGAGATATAAGCCATAAGATATTTACATTATCTGACTTTCGGAGTTGAATTTAAAGCTAACTTGGATCTTACAATGTTTGAAGAACTGTAACATTTTTTTACAGAAGATCAGAAGATGTTAAAAGGATGAGTGTTTATGTAAGCAACACCAAAAACCTCAGGGTGGTTTCTCCTAAGAAGGAGAAGCTAGAGGTCTGTCAGTCAAGACTGGGGAGAACAAACTGAAGCCTGTCCAGATGCTCCGTTTTATGATGTAATTGAGCATAATCAGCTTCAACATGAACTGGTCACGCCACAATTTTGGTGAAATTATGTGCTGTTCGGGAACTTTGTCAAACCTATTCATGAATGTAGCAAGTTGTCAAACCAAATGTGCTGGCTGGCTGGTTTAATGACCATTTTAGAATTTTATAACACTGGCACTTATGCAGGCTAAGATTATAAAAGTAATTAAATTATATATTTGGATCATGTGCGGGTTGCTTATGGGAACTGGGGAACAATTTCCTCCTGCTCCTTACAGGGTACTTATACCAGAAATGTAGAAACAGAACTGAAAAATGCAGTTGTGAGCCACAAGCTTGTCTGTTACTTCCTTGGGTGTTTGCAGCTCAGCAGCTCTCTTGGGAAGGAATAGCCTTGTTCTGGAACCCACAACTTAGCTTCTCAGCTTAGGAGCTATTTATTTAATCTCAAAGATTCAATCCTGCAGAAAAAAACTATTCTTTTTTTCTAGTTTTTCTTTACTTTTTTTTCCCTGTCTTTTTCTTTCATGGGACAGATGGGATTTTCCCTGGGTAGCCTGTTCACAGCCCTGGCTGCAACAGAATGCCCTGGGCATTCTTTTCATCTTTCTCCACCTCAGGTGTAGTCAGAGCACTAAACTAAATGAATAAATCAGCTTCCCTGATGTGTCAAGTCCTGTGTTACTAATGGCTCATTAAACAATTTCTTGCTGCCAGAATCAAGCAGCTTCCAAAACAGATTGATTCTTCAAAAAGAAGTTATAGTACAGTCTATCAGGTTGGGATTTTCCTTCTTTTTTTCTTCTCTCTGGCTGATTTCCATTTTTCTTTGATGCTTTCAGATGCTGTGTACGTAGGGGATTTTTTGTTGTTCTTTTTGCTTTAAGTATTTTCTCATGTAGTAATTATCTTGTTTCAGAGTCTGAACATGCATCATAAATACAGATTATCATCTGTGTGTTGCTATTTACTGATTTTGAAAGTTTGAAAGCTGTTTGATAGTTAAATCTTAAAAAAACCCAGGCAATTATTTATTTACCTCAGTAGTTGTTCTTTTAGTTGGTTCTTAGCAAAAATGCTCTGCTAATGGTTTTCACATACTTGCTTGAAAAGTACCAGTGGGTGGAGGCCACCCCTATTCTGTCTTCTTCCTTAATTGCACTGCATATAGAGCCTGAGTTTCAGCTTTGAAATTATTTGCTCCTGTTCTTTTATTGCCAGATGGACCAAAACAATTCCTCTTCTTTAACCAAAATGAATAATTGAAACTTTACTAATTATTTGCTTTCAAAGATGTTTATATCCCTTTCCTGAAAGCCATTCACCCATACATATCTCTTATCATTATGCTTTATTTTCTTACTTCTTCTGGAATCACAGATTAAATTATAAATACCAATTTAAGCTGGATACTTAGATGAGCCTTGACCTGTATCTGGCTCTCACCAGCATTTTCTATGACCTTGATGAAGTCAATCATTGATCAAGTCAGCACCCCTGCCTGGAGAAAAAGCTGAGCATCCTCCAAGGTCTGCAAAATTCAACTCCCCTCTTTTTTAAAAAAACATTTGTCAGGCAGAACTCAGCTGAAGTGCAAACTGTTATGAATAGTCATTATATGAAATTATTATGAGAGTGTTTCTTTTAAAATGTTCAACTTGATGACCTTTTATGATGGTTATTAGGACTGGTGAATAATATATACTATTCCTATTTATTTATTCTTCAAGGTCTCTAGGATGCATTTTGTATGAGATGTGCTGTATGAACCATGCATTTACTGGACAGAATTTTTTGTCTGTTGTGTTAAAAATTGTGGAAGGTGAAACACCTTCTCTTCCTGATAGATATCCAAGCAAACTGAATGCTGTGCTATGCAGGTATGTTATTTTCTTGTTTAGCTGGTTTTTCAGTAAGTTTGGACAATTGGTTAAGTACTTGTTTTGTTTTTTAATGTTTCAGCATGTTAAGTAAGAATCCTTCATTGAGACCAGCAGCAGCAGAGATCCTAAAATCTGCTTATATTGATGAACAACTAAAGGTATGTAAGAAAAAGCAGTAGCTGTACACTTGGTATTTGAGTATGTATTTTGCAAAAGCAAAATGGAGACAGGGAAAACATGTTGACAAGAAGTAATTTGATAGCTGTTCATGGGATCATTAATCTAGGGGACTTTCAAAGGTATAGCACAAATATGACTGAGGAATGAAGCCCTCATCAGTTGACATGCTGAATGTATCCCCTCTGAAATATTATGAGCAACAAGAAAAACAGAAATTTATGCATAACCAATATAGATCATTTGGGCCTGGGTACCTGTATCTCTAAACTGTTCTGGTTAGTCAAAGTTTTAATGAAAACAAATGCCTTTTACTCTTTCTGCCCAGGCTTCAGTGCCTGTGCTTTCTGAGAAGGTGGGGAAGGAAACTGCTCGGTCAGTTGTTATATTAGGATGGTATTGGATAATAGCTGAAGATTCTGGATAGCTTTATCATCAAGTCTTGGTACCCCTTCTGTTTTATTTCCTTGCAGAAAATACAGCACAAGTTCACAAACATGACTATGAAAGACAAGGCACGTAACTGGCGGAAAGAACCTGCTCCCATTTTTGGTGCTGTGTAAGTATTTTTAACAGTTTTTTGGGCAGGTAGTATGTGAAATTACAGTATTGCCAAATGATGTCAATAACACCTGTGTTAATCTCACAGTGCTTTGTATTCAGACAAACCTATTCCCCTGAAATACAAAAGAGCAACCATATTAGGGAAATGCATAATTAAGATTCAGGGAGTAAGAAAGGATTTGCAGATGAAATATTTTTATTATGTGACTCTGTAAACTGCACATGCATGTGCAGTACATGTTTATGTTAATATAGTACCAATTGTTATGTAAATCATTACCTTACCTTTAAATTTTGGAGGTTTAAGCTCTTGTTTTAGTTAGGTCATCATCATTTATAGTGCTGCTGTTTCTTTTGTACCTACTAAAAATTGAATGTGAAAGCTATGTTTCCTAAATGACACCAAACTAAAAGCATATACACCTGAACTAATATTAGTCTAATACCTCTGTAGGATACTGTTATTTTTATCTTGTAACTACAGTGAGTAATCAAGAGTAGCAATGTTTCTTGGCTCTTACATCAGCAGTGTCTACACACATGATCTCTCTCTTGGGCACTGAATATATATTGAATTAATTAATTGCATTAAATTACAATGCTGCAATGTTTAAAGCAAATTCCAGCATGGTCATTTTAGTTTTACCTTTGTAAATTAGCTCTGCAGTTTCATGGGCAACTCTCCCTCCCAATTGCTCCCCGTCCCTGAGTTTTCTGTACAGGTTTTGTTCTGTTAGGAGCTAGCAAGCCCAAAACCAGAAGATTGTGACCCTTTGAGGAAGCAATGAGCATCCCTGTCTCTTGTTTTCTCTAAATAACTGTCGAGATTTTTAACAGCTCTCTGAAATTTGTTTTGAATTATTAGGTAGCAGCAATAAAGATTAAAGCAATCCAGTACTGGCAGTGCCTTTGAGGCAATAGGACTTTCACCTTTGTGTTTTGTGACCTCTGCTCTCATACAGGACCCACAGTTTTTCAGTTGTGATCACTTTGCAGATGCTGCCAATTCTGCTGCTTGCAAGCATCCCTTCAGGAGAGGTGACCACCTTCAGCTTTTCCAAACAAAGTGTAGTTTGCTGTCAGTGGTAGGAAGAAAGCAGAGTACTGTTGAATTCCACATAACAAAGTCTTTTGTACATAATGTTACCCAGTTTAACTGCTGGCTGTGTATCTGTAAGCTCTCATCTCTACAAATTGTGTTTTGGGTTTCTACTCGTCATGTCTGTCCTTGGTGTCTCTTGTTGGCACATGAGTCTGTCTTTTTGTGAGACTAAAGTTTTCCATTTTGGTATGAATAGGTACCTTAAGTATGAACAGTTTATTGAACTTTGCAAGCCTGTAAAATGAAACAATAAACATAAGAGTATGACAGTCTTCAAGAAACTTTTAATTCTTGCCTTTATATTGTGGGCACAAGGTTACAGATTATCTATATGCACCAAAACCATTGCATCCTCTTTGGGGAAGCAGTATTGTTACTTGCAGAATATATATCCAGACTTCAAATATCCCCATGCTTCTAGAAGAGACGGATAAAACCACTTGGTATTTTTTGTAATATATATACTGTATTCTCTACCTGATCCACTGCAATTAACTTGCATGTATTGAGTCTCATCACCTTCCAAATGGAAATCATTTTCTGACAGAGCTAGCACATGGGAAGGACATTTATGTATGTTCCAGAATCTGGAGGTATGCTTTTTCAAAAGCAAGTTTGTAGTCTCTAAGAGGAAGAGCAAATAGTTCTAACTACAAACATCATGCTCTTATATTGTTGTTAGAAGGAAATAGAAAGTCTACTTCTGTGCAGAGGTCCGGAGTTCCTATAAATTGTGAAGCAATGAATGGCAATTTAGCTTGAGGTTTTAAAATTCAGGGCATCAATTAGAGAAAAAAAAATCCTAGGAGAAGCTTTACTGTAACTTACCCTCACGTGTGCTATAGTGTGATTATTTTTGCCCAAGTGTTTGGAATATGCAAGAAGTCATAATCTTACAATGACTCTCATTGTATTTATAAGAACATTAGTTGCCTGTGTTGTTACTTGTAAGCAAAATGCCAAATTTCTGCAATCCCAGATCTAAAGAGGTAGGCAAAATGAACTAAAAATACCTGAAAAATGACAGCAGAAAAGGGGAAGATAAAAAAATTAAACATAGTGAATTCCCCACATCTGCTGTAATGCAGCAATACTCTAGTCCCAGTGGGTGTACTTACAGTTGCTTGCTATGGTGTTCTCCTCAACCATTGCTACTTTATATTTATGTTTATGTTTTCTCACCAGGAATTCTTTTTGCCATGTAAAACAAAAAGATTGAGTCTGGTTTCTTCTAGTAACTGCCTCTGATGGCTTATTTTAATCTATTCCCTTTCAAGTCATAAATTTTAAATATTTAAGTAAGTATAAGGTGTACAAGTTCAGTTTCAACTTGAATGAAAAATTGCTTTTTTCCCCATGAGATTCTTTTAATTTAAATTAGAGCTTTTTACAGGAGACAAGAAATATATCTACATTATTCATACTTGAAGAGTTAGTTCCATTCTTATGAATAATTGAACTCCTCTTGTCTTTGTGCTTAATCTTTCATATTTCACGCTCATATTCGTATTTTTGCACTATTTGAAAAACATAATGAAATCTTCTCTGCTCATTTATTAAAATCCTGATTTCAAAATGACACTCCAGTAGGAGTGTTACAATTTGTATGGTTACAAACCTGGGCTCTTAGATTATCAGAAGTGAATTTATCTCATAAGAGCAAAAACAGTAATTTGAAATGAATACTTGGTATTTTAAATACATGGTATAATGAATATATATTGTGTAAGTAAAAGGTGACTGCCAAGGCATTTCAAGCTGGGGTTTAATTTTTGTTTTAATTACTGTAGGATGTGAGATAAAAATCTGAGATTGGTATCCTAATGGACTAATATTGCTCTCCTCAGTTGATAAATACAGCTGAAATACATAAGTCAGTAACTCATGCTCAGCTTTCAGAGATGGTATGTGGAGACCATTTTACCTGTGAACTCTTATTTTTGATTAGGACCAGAAATTCAAGAGGACAACATGATAATTATACCTGTCATTAAGGACACATAAATATTCTCTTTTATTCTAGACAGCTTGCAACAATCAATGTAAAATATACAAGCAGTATTATGGCTCATTTAAAGACTGCCTTTTTGACTTGGAATATGCCCAATAATGAAGCCTGACAGGGTAAATATTTCACTGTGCTTCAATATTTATTCTTTTAAGGAGATGAATCTACCTTTTTCCATCTTCATCTGAAATGATTCACCTCCTTCACAAACCCAAGTTTAAATATTTCAATTTAAAAGAGGCATTTGCTTTCCAAACTAAAGTCTATTTAGTCTGCTATAGTTCCAGAGACTTTCTAATTATTCAATTTGAAATGTCACTGTGTTTCAATATCCAGTCAAAATACTGAATATTTACATTTTTATATGAAGATGGGCTTGCTTGCATTTGATTTCAGGCAGAAGAAAGTTCATTTGCAAACTCTGCAGGAACTTTCTGAAGTACAGAAAATGACACCACGGGAACGAATGAGGCTGAGGAAGTTAAATGCTGCAGATGAGAAAGCAAAGAAGTTGAAGTGAGTTGTGCCCTAACCATGCAATTTTCCCCACCCAAGAGTCTAATCAGAGTGTTAGAATTGTCAAGGTAGAAATAAAAATAGAACGGGACTTCAGCTACTCAAAGTGAATGAGGATTTTGGATTACAATAAATCACACTAATTATTTATGTAGGAAAAAAAAGAGAACATTAGCCCAAAACTAATGCTTTGAGTACCCTATTTCTGGTTTCTTAAGTATCTGAGAGATCTTCAGATGTGTTACCATGGGAGACTTTTTTTAATGACAGTTTATGTTAAGAATTGCATGGTCTGAGGAGCCAGACATTTAGTTACAATCCAGTGTTGTCAATTGTTTTGGCCTCAAATGTTTTTTTCCCAATAGAAGTGAATAGTTCAGAGGATAGATAGTCTTGTCAAAGGATCAAACAGGGGTAATGAACGTGTTGTAAAGGCTTTATGATTTATGGGGTTTTTTATTAAGTGAGACATAATAAAATGTTTGGGAAACGGTTAGGTACAGTTTCTGATGCAATATGAGAAACAACTGGAAGGTTTTGTTTGGAGTTTTTTAATAAAAACCAGATTTTTCTGTTTTGATGACACATTTGAAACAAATAACTAAGACCTTCATGTCCTTTAGGAAAATATGTCTGAAGAGCACTTGTGTCTGACTGACATTTGCTACATAAATTGATTCTCATTTAAAAAAAACCCCTCTCCTTGAACTGCAAACACTGTATAAAAAGTATTAAATTTAACACCTCTTCTGTATGGTGCTATCAGTAATATGGTAGGCCAATTCTTGTACTAATATGAAATTTATTAATAGGAAGTTTGTCTCTTTTCCTTTTGAAAAATGAATAGAGATTAGGAAATAATACTAATTGCAGGATAGTTCTAGTTTGGTTTTCATTTTCATTGCTTTCTTGCATTTTGTTGTTTTGAGGTTTTTATATTTTTTCTTTCCCCCAACAACAAAATGAAATATATTTGTTTAATAATATGAAGGCAACATTAAAATTCAGACCTTGTTCTCAGCCATGAATCTTTAAAATGGATCTGCATTGAGCCCTCGATCATTGTCAGCTGACTCCAGCTGAAATGTTTGAAACAATGCAGAAATGATACCTTCTCAGACAGGAGATCTGCTTCCAGCAGATCAAGAGATGAATGGGAAGGGAATATAGAAATGGAAGCTGGAAAACTGCTTAATGTAGCACCTGTCTGAAGTGGTTCCACACAGAAAACCACAGTGACCAACTGTCCCCCTGAGGAAGAGTTCATAGCACACCAGTGTTTCATGCCTGTCTACAACTGAAAGGTCCCTGCAGTACGTGGTGGAATAAAGCCTAAACTATTTAAGGTCTTTGGAAGAGCTAGAAAAGACTGGGACTAATAATTTACTATTTCTTAATTGTGTTATGCAAGTTTTGAAAGTTAAATATAGTAGGGTTTGGAAATAAGGTCGAAAATCTCCTTTTGTGTTCATTTAAACCTGAGTAGATGCCATGAATATTTGGTAGCATGAAAATCTCAGTACAGAATTTGTTTTTCCACATCTTTTAGAAGATCCCTTTGTGCACACCCTAATATTGCATTCTAAAGACAAGTCTTCTGCATTTACAGACAACTGGCAGAAGAAAAATATCAAGAAAATATCAAAAGAATGCAAGAATTCAGGTCCCGTAATTTTCAGCAGCTGAATGTCAACGTCCTACATGTAAGTATGGGCTGTTGTTTTGGAGGTCTCATTTATATGCATCCAGTGTATAACACTTTTCTGTTTCCCACATGGTTTCTTTAGCACTAGAGGCACAGGTCTGTTCTGAGACTACTAACTGGGAAGTGCATCAAAGTCTGGGCTGCTTAGCTGAACCTGTTGATCTGTGATGAGGCAAAGTATATTCAGTTATTCAGGCATGGTGCAACAAGCTCTCTATTCATTGCACAGTTTTATTTGTTAAGTTACCCTTTCTTAATTTACCCTTAAATCTAAATCTGCTCTCTGGAATGTTTTTACTGACTATATGACATCAAAGTTCAAAATACATTCCTTTGCAAGATATTTAGAATTGTAACCCTTTAAACACTAGTTTGTCATGGCTGCAGGTTCATTTCATTTGGTTAAGAATGTTAACACTTCAACTGGCTTTTTAGTAAGAATGAAGCCTTGGAATGACTCCCAGAATAAATTGTCCTTTGCTTTTAAGCTATCTGCAATGGAACATGAGCTAGTTCAATTCTAGCACCACATCTTATTGTGGGAAGAAAAGGATCAGTTGGTGAATGCATCACGGAAGTAATTTTTTGTGTGCTTTGTATTCCATCTTTTCTTTTGCATGTTCTCTGGTTTCCATTTCCCATTGTGTCTAGAGGGAAAAAAAAGAAGTTAAACCTGTTTCTTCTTATGGCTAAGTCACTACTGATCATTTACAAAAATGTTAGGATTTTATTTTATTATTTGCTTAATACAAGTCCCAGGAATTGTGTAGATCAGGGCAACCATTGTGTTGTGATCCTGCTGAAATCTCTGTTCTTGTTTCTCCATGCTGCTTCATCATTTGACTAAGGAATCCGATGAGCAGACTTCAAAACACCTCATTCATTCTCAGCCAGCCACTATGTGCAGCTGTGTGTCCACAGAACATGATGAACCAAGAGGGAATGGGACAAGTGAGCTCGGCATGTCTGAGCTTACAGACCACGGTAAGAATTCAAAGTCTGAGGTTAAAATGAAAATTCCTATCAAGAAAGAAAGATTTGTTCCTTGTAGTTAATAAGTGGTGGGGAAACTTTTCAAGCTTAAAAAGGGGTCAGATTTTTAAAGTTGTCAAAAAATGGCAAAGAGAGAAGGAAATTAATCTGGGTGGATGTATGTACAGCAGATGTATAGCAAGGTTACATGGCAGGAAGTCTGTGTCCCCAAAGTTTGAGTGACCTGTGAGCAGAGATAGAGGTGAATGTGCTTACTCCAAAGGGGATGCTGAATTAGAAGGAAATAGCTAAAACTTTCCACATATAAAATGAGTGGCATTACAAAAACATTTCCTAACTTATGTCTGCAGTGAAAAAGGGAGTACAAGAATTCAAAGTGTTTGCACCTTTGGTACACTTTAATGGCGTTTTCTTTATCTTTGAGAATGAGAGAAGCAGATGGAAACTCTTTAAAGTCCGCTTATCTATATTGCCCTCAAATACTTACCTATTGTCTAAAGAATATGAAGTACTATATAACATGTATTTTCTGTTACAGACAAAAAATAGTCAAGCTTGTTGAAGAGGGTCAGACTGTGGAAATCTTGTGTTTAATGAGAAGAATATTTTAAGACAGCATTTATATGTTTTTCTTCTACAGTGTTCTGGAGTAGTGTCTTACTCTTAAATATTTAAAAATCATTGTGTGAGCAGTATTATGGTGAAAGATTTTAAATCATTTTAGAATCTTGCAAATATACATCAATATACTTTAAAGTGGGAAGATTACTTTTCTCTAATAGCACTGCCTTTTAGTGTTGGCTTATGTACATCTGTGAAAGTATAGGTCATTAAATTAAAGGCATCAGAATCAGTTTGCTTGTGGTGGAGGTGTTTTGGGTTTTTTTAATAGCAAATGGCACTTTTTTCTTTCAATATACCCTCATTTGTGTTTATGTGGTTGGCTTGATGTTTCACAGGATGAGGAGAGATGACCTGTGTAGGAGAGAACCCAACTGCTAGAAATGCATCCTGGGGGGAGGTGGGGAAACGTGCAAAGGGAGAACTGAGAGAAAGCAGTAAACGTGGGTGAAAGATAGACCAGGAGAAGCATACAAAGATGCCTAAATAGATACAGAACAACCTGCTTGGAAGGAAAGAAACTGATTTTTCTGCCTTTAGAGGTCATTAAGCTGTTAAACTATAATGACAGGAATGAGATGCATTTATATCTGTGATGCAAAAGTTGGGTCAGTCCATTGTACAAAACTGAATGCATGTTTAATTGCTTGTGCCAGGGTCTCTGATGGAGGAGTGGCGGGTTTGTGACAAAAATGAGTTATGGATAGGCAAGAGAAATTACATGGTTTCTCTTCTTTGCTTTGTGAATACCTTGCTGTTCCTGAAGCTGATGTCAAAGCTGTTACTTACTCTATTCAGTATTCGTGTTCTTCTTTTCTTTAAGCATTTCAGTGCAACCATGCATATCCTACATGTCCAATTACTAAGTTATTAATTGCACCTTTGTATTTGAAAATGTAGAAACTGTTCCAGCTATTGATTTTCCAACTGAATTTTGTTCTTGATCAATGGCTCTACAATAATAAAAGAAAAAAAGAACTAGAAGCAAGGCTATAAAATGGTTTGAGCAAGTTGTCTTACATTTTAATTAATCTTGCTGACCCTTACTACGTTACCAGAAGAAGTTAGCATGTGAAAACCAGACTAACAAGCTTCCTACTTACAACTAATAACTAAAAGCTGTTTGGAAAGGAGAGAAAAGGCAGGAGCAAGTTTTAAGTTATTTCCGGGCAGACCTAAAAAAACTCTCTCAAGAAAAGCTGGTGAGGAACAGCTAGGGATAGTACCCCAGACCCAGCAGGTATGGAGGAAAGGTCAGAGTATCTGTGGCTTATAACCTGCAGTCCTTATAAAATTTGCAACATGAGATGAAGAGAAGAGCTGGGTTTTGAGTATTGAAAGATCAAGCTATTAAAGGATTAAGGAAAGGAATAGAGAATAAAACACCTTGCACTCCTCTTTCAGTGAAAATTATCTAAAGCATTCTGAATCAGAGTTGCATGTTATTGTGGGAGGTGTCAAATACAAAGCTCAAGGTTTAGCTTTAGTAAGTAGTTTTGAATACTGCGGCATCTTGATTCTGTTTTAGTTGTGGTAGTTACATGTAACTGAAAGTTCGGAAAAAGAAGGCAGTGTAGTTAGATAAACAAAATCCACTATGACAGTTTGGGGTTTTGGACTTCACAGTGGACAAGTTTTAGCAATGACAAAAACATTCAACTGCTATAGACTTCCCTGGGAAGTTTAGGCTTCTCTCCATGTTTGTTTTATGTAATCAGCAATGATATTCTGAACATTTTTTATTCTAACTAGCAGCCCTGTGCACTTAAGAGACATTTAAAAGATTTCTTTGAAATCACCTACAGCTGACCAATTTGTTAGTCTTCAAGCACATTTATTTGCTGGAATATGAAAGATGTGAGTGGACCCTGTGGTTTTGATGTGGAAGTTAACTCATTGTACTACAGAAAAGCTTCCTCAAGATTGTTTATAGCTGGTACAAGTTCTTGAGAACTTAAAGAAATTATCTGATTCTTATTCCTAAAGAGAAATACTTCAGGCTATGTAAATACCATTTTTTTTAGCATTTTTAAGATGCACTGCCTTATTACCCAGTAGCTTAAGTACTTCTCCTGTGTATAAACCTCTATATAACACTACTATATTGCTCATATGTTTTAACACTGGTCACTTTTAGCATACCTGGACCTTCTGTCCTTTTCCTTTCCTTAAGATACTTCCTAGCTCTTTTCAGAATTTATAATAGATTGTTTTGGTTTTAATGCTCTAAGTTTTGAACACAAAACTCTGTTCTTCGAGTTTCCTCATTTTCCATTATTCCACTTCTCAGGGTTATCTAGTGATTGTTCCTATATTGTCCTGGTTCTGACACTATCTCTCCAGTTGGCATGCACACTAGAGCAAGGGATCCTTTTGCTTTGGCTATTACTCTTCTCCACACTGCAGATCTTCAGAGAGATGGGCACGGTAACACTATTTGCAATAGTGAAATTTTAAAAATGCACTTTAAGTTTCTATTTCTCTAAAGTTGCTATTAATGAGCTTAACAGTTTTACATTTTTAATCATAGTACCTAAAGTAAGCAAATATTCCCCTTATATGTAAAAAGACAAACAATGGAGTGTCTAAGAAAGAGCTAGAAAAAAAATGCTTCTACAATTATTATTAGCCATATTAACTAAGTAACTGAAGTATGTTGAGTGTGTCATTGGACCAGTAAATGTTCTCAGTGTATTGTGTCAGCCAGTTAGACCACTAGTGTGCTCCTTAGAATACTAAACCTTTCTAAATAGAAGCAAATGAAAAATATTTTTGCTCATTTGCAAGTCATTTATGTAATAGCTTTAATCTGCATTAAATTTTTAGATTGGTTAATCGGAAACAAAAATTATATTTTGATAATGAGATATTTATGGAAAGATATTTTATAGTTTTGTTTAATAGTCATTGAAAATTATTGATATTTCCATCTTATGTGTCCAGGAATTTATGGAATTGTCATCATACAAATAATGTAGCACTATGGTGGATGGAGCAATTAAGAATATATTGTACTACCAGAAACAGTTTTGGTTTATAGTAGGTATCTTTGTCTATCTTCCATCTTCAGTTTCTCCAAGTACAAGCAAGAGACAAAAGAACTGAAATAAGATTTGTATAGATATAGTGCACAGAAACACTGAGCCACTGTGTGTTAAATTCAAATATTTGTGTGTTGAGCATATATATAAATGTGTTTATTGGTACACTTCATTTGCTTTCAAGGAGCAGCATAGCATGGAATACTTAATGATCAGCATTAGGAGTAGCTAATGATTGACAACTGAATTCCCTTTATATTTTGATTGGGATGTTTTACTTTCTGCTTAATTTCTCCAGTTCATTTTATTGATTAATTATTTCTGAATATTAAAAAGCATATTTTGCAAGTCATGGCAATGATGCAGGAATGAACAATGCAAAATGTGTCAGGATAAACTTGTACCTATATTTCCTGAGGGATCTTGCTGAGGGTTACCTATGAAATAAATTATTCATCTTCACTTGTTATCATCAAAAAGAAAAGCCACCTACCAATACATTGCTTAACATCACACCCACACTCACATTCCCATCTCTTGACCAAGTTTTTATAGAAGCTATCTCCATTTGGACTAGGACAGATATGCCAATGTACATTTTTCTGGAGATTATTGCATTTTTAGTGCATGTACTTATCTTTCTATAGTGGGTTTGTGAACATACTGGAGACACAAATTATATTGTAGTGCTGGCAATCAGAGGTCAGTTCATCTAATAGAGAAAAACCAACAAAGCTGTGAAAAACGACTCTGCATATTTAACTGCTCTTTTCCATTAATGGCAATGACTGCAGCTGGAATAAAATCATTCATTTTGTAAAACATAAGCAAAAATTATCAACAAGATAACAGGGCCATCCATGACCTACCCTCCAGCCTTGTTGTTATGGATGAATAAG
Organism: Eopsaltria australis; assembly: GCA_034509425.1. Lineage (NCBI taxonomy): Eukaryota > Metazoa > Chordata > Aves > Passeriformes > Petroicidae > Eopsaltria > Eopsaltria australis. Next base: position 4,541,846 of record JAVTVJ010000105.1, read on the forward strand.
GAAAGTATCTTCCTCTGCCAGTTAGAACGAGGCAGTTCCAGCTGGGCAGGTTTATTACATGTTTATTGTTTAATGATGTGACCTCCTTCTAAAAAGCAACTGGAACCATCACAAGAATAATTCATTGCATCCTAATATAGCATTAGAGTTCATCTTAATCTACTAATTTACCTGATTGAACTTGTAGTACACTTTTCTGATTCAAAAAGAATAACTAGAGAAGCAGATACCCCCTTTTCCAGAGAACTGAATACTGACATTTTAGGATGCAGAAAGTCACCTTTGCCCTAGATTTTCCACTGATACACCACCTCAGCTTTTCTGTGTGTGCTGCTACACACTGGGCTAGGTAATGGCAGATCTGTCACTGCCTCACATTAATTATTTGTGTGCAGGTAGTTTCATCCTGGTTACAATGTCTTCAAATGAAGCCAGATTTTACAATATAGTTCCTCCCAATTCTTTGTAGAGCTTGATTCTTTTTGACTTGCCTAAGTTTGCAGAGATATTGAATAAATTAGGAAACACTACTTATGGGCACTTACTGTAAAGAATCCAAAGAAATCTGCATTAGACCATGCATTGTACCCACCAGTGTAGAATATCTGAAATTTCTTAGTTTACTAGACAGAAAATCCTCTAGGTAGGGGAGTTCAATCTTTGGAGCTGAAAATAACATGAAGAGCAAGGCATAATCCTGTTATACAACAGTAATAGCTAAAGGTTCAGAATTTCTGATTCAATTTCTACCGTAGAACTTGCCTTGAAATTGGCTACAAAACCATAAGCTGTATCTAAAAGTGCTTCTAGATAGTTCAGTGCAATTACAGATGCAACAAAAACTGCCATTTCCTTCCCATCATTGTTGATCCTTCTGGTTTGGATCAGTGTTTACAGTAGAAAGATAAACTGGGTACAAAGCTATCTGCACTACCAAAAGCCCAGACCTTTTACAGGAGCCGTAAGGAGTGTTAAATTCAACAAGCCACACTCTGACAGGCATGAAAACTTAAAGCCATGCACTGGCATTCGTGGCTGAAATTGCCACTTTATATTCATACCCATTTCACAGCTGATGAGACACGGTAGACAAGGGTGGAGAGGATTTACTTTTTTAAAAGATATTCAAGAAATTATATATGTATCTATATTTTTAAGGGCTTGTCCTCATTGTACCACTTTGTTGCCTGGAATGAAAGAAAGCCAAAGCAAAACAACACTGGACAAAAGTGGCACTAATGAAATACTTTATCCTGAATTTTTGGTTTGCCAGCTGGGCCTTCCCTTGTGCTCACATCCATTTTTGTAAGAGTCCCAGCTCTGCATAAACTGCCACTGCAGTTAATAGACATATTTGTGTATGGGAAGGGGTCAAGTTAAAAGAGGAGAATAGCTTCAGTTAAATACTTGTGGTATTTAAATTCTTTGTACAGAAAAATAATGTAACAAGTTAAAGCCATATAAATAAAGGGACATATTATATGATCTCTCTGATCTGTATTATATTGCTTTTTATTTCTGTATACTGCAAAGATTATAACTTGTTAAATTCCTTACCTTGATATCTTGCAATACATTACACCCTGATTTCATCACAGTTTCAAAATAGCTAAGTATGTTACAGTAATTGTGTACATTATTCCTATGACTCCATGACTAATTTGAAGTTATGGATATATTGCTTTGACTTTCAAGTGGGCAAAGTTCAGTTGGCCCTCAAATAGGAAATGTTCACTCATTATAAAATACTGTGTTTTTTCTAGCCTCTTATTTTTACAAGCTTTGTTGAAGGATTTTCAAGGTAGTTTTGTAAATCTTGGAAGGTTAAAAACCTGTAATATTTGTGAGCAGATCTTTAAGCATCTATGCACACACACCTTTGTTTTGGTGCCTGTAAAATGGTACTTATTCATACTGATGGGTGGCTGAGTAACACTCCAAAAGATGACCATACAAGTGATCACACTGCTCAAAGGCTTTAAGGAAAATCAAGTCTTGTTTTGTTTTTCAGTCTGGCAAGTCAAAATAAAGCAGAATAGTACTTACAATAAGTGGCATTAAGCACCTTTCTGCGTTATTCTTGTTTCATTATCCTTTGTAACCAGGAAATCTTGTCTCAATTAAGAAGTCTGCATTGCTGAGTTCTGCTGTAGTTACCCATTGGTCTCCTCTTGGTTGTGGATACCCTGCTTCCAGGATCATAAGCCATATTCCCTGACTTGCTGCAATGGTAGCGTGGGATGCTTGTGGAGAGAAACTCGCTGTTTTTGTTCTGGCATTTGCAGTTACCAGTTCTACACTTGTCCTTGGAACATGGGGTGACAAACTCCTGAGACTCTCACAGGATCTGAGGGTGTAGTGTGCTCCTCTGACCTTCTCATCTGTCTCTTGTTTTCCTTGCTCGGTTTCACACTGAGCCCAACTTGTCCCAGATTCAATTAAAGGAATACTAAATCTGATTCTAGCAAAAGCAAGATTTAATAAAGTTTGCAAGTTTTAATCAGAAAGTGGAAAATTAATTTTTAATTTTTTAAAATCATTGACTAAAGCATTATTGTTCTTGTTTAAGGAGCTCTTCCCTAGAAGTATTGCCTTTGGAGAGCAGGAGTTGAACTCTAGCCATAAGCTCCTCAGGAAACCTTTTCCAAATCTGTCTAGTCTTCGACATGCCTAGCTACTAAAATCTTTTCATAGCTTACTTCTTACAAGAAGTCTTGATCTTGCAGATTCACAGAGGGAAGGTTGCAGAATGAAGTCTTTACCCAGCAGTTGTGTAAAAAAAATCACTTTCAAGGTGTGGGGAGGGCAAATTTTGTTACTGTGCAGCTCCTACTTTTTCCTAATCTATTTTTCATACTGGTTTATTTTGGCATTGAGAAAGAGAGTCTATTTCAAAATTCACCTTGGTCAATGACTACAGTTAAAATGATTCTAGCCAAGTCTTTTTAAAAATGGCACAGGAATTCCCTTCACTCCTTCCAAAACATTATGTTCAAAAACATTTATGAAACACTCTGTGAATTTAGGAAGCAATTAGAAGCAAATGCACTGAGACTGTATAAGTCAAAAAATACTGTATACTGGATTCTATAGCAGATACTTTCAGATAATTCAGTGTTTTCAATTTTCCTCAGAAAAATGCTAGTTTTTATTCCAAGTTGTCCTACGTACAGAGTACCATAGCTTTACACTGCACATTAGATACGAGGTTAAACCGATGTAAATAAAGATGCACCAGGCTTTTGCTTGCAAACAAAGTATCAGTGAACAGGATGGTGTTGTAAAACATTTTAAAAGGACTTCTAGTCCAGCCCCAGTTGCAGTTTTATGGCTTACTTGTTAAACTAGAGAACATTTCTGGGGAGTTGAGACAAATTATATGGTGGCGCAAGAAGCTGGAGCCAATTCCTAGTGGGGCAGAATTTGCTCAGAAAGAAACTGTAGATGCTGAATTAGTTTGCAGGTTCTACCAGTGCTTGTGACTGTCAGACAAGTAAGTGGAGGGAATGAGAAGGTGACAGCAGTGAAGATCTTGGTTGAATTCCCCTGCTATATTTTCTGCTTCACAGAGCAAAGTGTGCCCCTGTGATCTTGTAAATATGTGCTTTCGCAAGTGAATTTCATCTGGGTGTTAAAGGGCTCAATACCTTTTTGCTTGATGGCAATCATTTGCTTGTTTTTCTTACTTTTCAACATGCAACTTATATTATTGCTTATATCCAAATTAAATGCATCCAAATTAAATAATTCCTACATCCAGACTCTTGTGTGCACAACTGCTTACACCAAGTCTGGATATGAGCCATTCCCCTCTGTTTTCTTCTCTTTCTCTAACTTCTGGTTGTGAAAATGCCCCCAGTTTAAGTCTTAAAAATGACATTCTTGAACCAAATCTCAGGGAGAAGGAAGTGAGTCTCTTAAGGGGCCGACTGTGTGTTAACATGTTGACTTTTTACTTCCCAGCACTGTTGTCAGACTGAAGGGAAAAGTGTCAGGAGGTCAGTATCTGCCAGATTCAGCGGGAAATCTGAGTTTTTAATGCAAAGTATACTTTGACTGATAAAAAAAGTTTAAAATAACTCAGGGAATAAGGTAGGTTTAAGTTGATGTCATTAGGTCAGTTTTCCTTCAATTTACATCTCTGGTCTGTTCCTGCTGGAAGCAGTGCAAATAGTAGGGCAACTTTTACAATAATAAGGATTCTTTATGCATAAATGAAATGGCTTCCAAAATTAAGTGCTCCTTCTTATGGATTACATCACTATGTTGTTCTTTCTCTTCATTCAGCCATCATTACTAAAAAGATTTCTGAATATTTAGAAGATTTTTAGATTTGCTGAACTTTAAACCATGTTTGAAAGGCAGTGTTGCCTCATCTTCATTGTCACTGCCTACCAGAGTCCCATCTCTGTATACATGACAACAAGGAAATCAGAAGAAAAAACAACAAATTATTCAGAAAACTAGGGGAAAATGAGATTAAAATCTTCCTTCTTGCTATTAATTTTTGTTAACTACTCCTTTTAAAAACTTCTTTTTTCCTCTCACGCTTTGTCTCTCCACTTATTGATAAAATACCAGGAGGTGGAAGGTTTAGGGAAAAAAACACCTGTGTCCTGAAAATAAAACATTCCTCTTGGAAATTTCATTTTGGTTAGAAAAAGGTAATTTTTCTTTAGATAAGCACTTTGAAACTTGCTACTTTTTTTCTAACGCCAAGCAGTAGATTATTCCCATAAGGCCATTCTGATTTACATCCTCTGTATCTCTTTTTCTAGCCATTTCACAATAGGTAGTTCTTCACTCAGTTACACCCATGAAATAATTGAAGCCTTTTGCTTTTTCTGAAATGCAAACAGGAGAATTATAAAGTATCAATGTTTAAATTTGGTTGTATTTCTAATTCTCATTTAGAAGGACTCACTTTACGTGTAAGCTGCACATGGCCATGTCAGAAGATGATTCATTTAACAACTTCATAGTCCTTTTGTGCTTATCTAGAATGATTGTACAAAACTTTCATGGGCACAAAAGTCCTGTATATCCCCTAGTTATTTTCTTACATATGTGTTCTGAGAGTCTGTTTCAGCCTAGTTTAAGAGAGATGAACGAAAGATTCCACTGTCTTTCTGAACAATGAACTTCAGAGCTTGAAAATGCATATATTATCTATACCTGACCAGAGGATGGTGATTCTCTGTGACTGAAACTTTTAAAGTTGAAGGGTTTTTTCTTGCACAGGGAAGACCAGCTGAAACCCTCAGACCAATCTGAGTGAGCTTAGATTATAATAAAGAAGCTATTTTATTTTTTCTAATCATATAAGTATTGTCTTGAGCTGCAGAGGGGCACAGAGCCCTTGATCTCCTTTGTGATAGAATTTCTCATTCAGGATGATGTAGCTCAGGGAAACATACCCCTGTGTTTCAAACTTCTCTCTTACTGGCCACTCTTCAGCTCTTTACATTTTCTTCCTTGAAGAAATCCCTTTTTGTTTGTTCTCTTTGTGATAACTGATGCACAGTTCTGAAGAGAGTTGCCCAGCCCGGTGCACCAGCTCCTCTTGCCAGCTCCCAAGTTTCTCCTTAGCTTGTTTAGTGTGTATGTTAAATATGTGCAAACAAACAAATGGGTCTGGGAGGATTCTGAACTGCTTGTGAGGAATCACATAGCCACAGCATTATAAAATAATTTAGGTTGAAAGGAACCTCTGGCAGCATAATCCAAACACTTGCTCAAAGCTGTTCTTTTCAGATCAGGTTATTCATGGATGTCTGATCAAGTTTTGAGCACCTTCAAGGCTTGATGGAGTTCTTGCATCTTCTTTAAGCCCTCTTCGAGTATTTGATCACATCTTTTTCTTTTTTCTTCATGATGTCAGATTGGAATTTAGGATGTTCCAGATGATGTTTGTCGTCTCTTGTCCTATCACCAAGAGATTTGGCTCCATCTTCCTTTTATCCTCTGATCAGATAGTCATAGACAGCAGCAAGGTTTTCCCTTTACCTTCCCTTCTTAGGGCTGAAGGGACCCCACTCTCACAGCCCCTTCTTGCACCCAGGTGCTCCAGCGCTGTCCCCAGCCTGGGTGCCACTGTGGCATCTGCTCCAGAAGGGTAACGCCTGCTTATATGGGATCAATCTGATATTTGCTGGTGCATTTCCACAGAAAGGAAAGGATCAGGGGCACCTTTGTGTTACTGACAGGGTTGTGCCAGTGGGCTGTCTTGCAGCCCAGTGCAGCACGGAGGCAGAAGGCACAGGAATGATCTTCCCTGCTCTTGCCTCAGTGCCCAGCATGGCTCATGTGCAAAGCCTTACAAGGGGGGCAGTGCACGGGTCTTTGTCCTGGCCCTCTCTCTCTCTCTCAATTTACTGAGTTCTCTGTGTCAGCCTGTGGTAGCAGAGATGTGGTAACCCCACCTCCAGGTGTCCTGGTTCATGTCACCTTCTTTGGAGTCCATTATGTCCCATGACAGTATGTGGCAGAGCACCTGAGTGATTTGCTTCTCACTTTCCTGTGTGTGGTACTGTGCAGACCAAAGAGTGTAACAACATGAAGCTGTAGCAATTTTTCCTTTAAGGTAGGAATGTGGCAGCTGAGAAAATTTGCCTTTTTCCAGAGATGCAATGAAGCCTTTGGATCAAAAAAGTGCAAAAGTCCTTAAGAGTCAAGTGTGACTCTGTTACTGTGAATACAAATGGTAAAAATTTACATATATTACATGATTCTCTTTTCTTTTTTTCTTTTACTCCCTATTTTCTTTTTTTTCAAATAAAAGTGGCCTTACTTATTGTCTTCTGCATGCTCTGGATTGTGGGAATACTACATCAATGCAACAATGGCAAGTATGACTTTGAGGCACAAGAAAATTAAAGATATTTATCAAAGTATTTTCATCTCTTTGGAGAAAACTGTTGTTGCTGAGTTACCGTGCTACCTGAAACAAGCTCTTGGTGGATTTAAGCAAAATATTACAAATATCACATTCCTCTGTTTTCTGTTTAGTTTGTCTTCTGGGGAAATAACCATGCTTTTATGATTTTTTTTAGACAACGGATTTTTACCCTTCATTCCACTATTAGCATCATATTACTATATAGAAAGAGATCTAAAGAGGGATGTTTTTATTCAAAGCTTGTTTTCTTTTGAATATCTAATAGCAAGTATCAGGTGTCTCAATGCTATGCTTAAACCATCTAGCAGCACCAAAGCAACAGCTGAGTTTGTTTTGAATTCAGTGCTTTGTAAGCAAATAAAAGGTATTGTGACTGGCCTTGGGGCAATGTGCACAGCTGGATAATGCACAATGTGTTTTCAGAGGCTAGCTGACAGATAGGGGGGTGTGAGGGGGCAGAAGCAGCTGTGCAGACCCTTCCTTGTGCTCCCTATGGAGAATATAAGTATGCTGTATCAGAGATGTTCAGCTGGATGCCAGTCCAGCTGTCAAAACAGAGGCAGGGTCCCCCGGGTTCTGCAGCAGCAGTTTTGTTTCCTTTTTCAACACAATAGACTTGCACTGCCCTCACTAGCATCACTTCTTTACCCAAGTACCTCCCAGGCACAAATAGGCTTAATATCTATTTTATTTGTCAGAACAAAGGACAGGCTCGAGGTCCTGTCACTAAAGTCCATGCTAGGCTTTGCAGTGGTCAAACAGAGGTCTAACAGCCTAGTCCAAAGACCAACATTTTTGTTAAAAATACTTCTCTGAAAGCACAAACCAGAAAATTTTCATCTGCGCTACATTACTAAGTGTGCGATGTTCAGGAATGGGGGCAGTAAGCAGCCTTTTGTCACCTGGTTTGTGGAAATTGGAGGTATATATGAAATCACATGGAATCATGGGGAAACTCAGGTAGCAAATATTCTACAGGATGGACTGCAGACATGGGAATGGAAGCTTATGGGGCCTGAGCTCCTCTGACAGTGCCTGCCCTGAGTGGAAAGTACCAACTCACTCAAGCTATCTGCACTTGGACTTTACTAGGTCAGCACAGGTACAGCTTCCCAGATTGATCTATGGCATCTGCTGTGCCAAATCCACCTTATCTGGCCTGAAAATTCATCTGATCCTGGGTCTCAGCTCAATAAGCTGTTCTGTGCTCAGATAATTCTGCAGAGAACCAGAGATGTCTTGTGCATCTGTAATTCATGGACTACTGGGAGCTGGCTCTACTTTGGTAGGACTCAAAGAATTTTTATATGGAAACAGTTTAAATAAATGTGTAGATGCTTTGAAGACTCCTTCTTTAAAGATGCTGGTCATAAAACCAAAAAGTTTTAAGAGCTTTTATAAGGTAAATGCCAAATTCCCCTGCACTGGACATGCTGTCTTCTTGGAATTGGTTTCTGAATTGGGGCCAGTAAACTTGTAAACCCTGGAACATCTCTAGCATCTGAACTAGCACTTCAAATTTTATTACTAAGCTTGGATTAACTGTCTGTCTATGAACAGCTGTCAAACCAATTTCACAAATGGTGAGGTGAATAATTCCAACAAGGATGCAAAAAGTGGCATGGAAGTGGGATCCAGCATGTTCAGGGGCATCACCAGTTTTGTATGGTCATGGGCTGCTCACAAAGTATAGAGCTTACAGTAGCCAGAGCAGACATTTTAAAGTTACAGTTAAATAAAAAATACTGATTTTGATACCTTGTTTGGTTGGAAAGGGGAGGCTTGCATTTTTTAGTACAGCAATAAACAAATGCAGAATGTGGGAGGAGAAGATGACTCAGAAAACACCAGCATAGTCTGATGTTTGTGTTACAACAAAATAAATGGGCTGTTTTGTATGTATTTGAATGCGCATAGACAGAATGCAGATGAACCTAATAAAATTACCCTAATCACTGGGATGACAGCCTCTCTGTGAGAAAGAAAAATTGATCACCTCACATGGAAAAGGAGATGTATCTTAATTTTGTAGGGTTCTTTCCACATAGAAAGAATGATATTTAAGATTCCTTTTTTAATGAAGTGCTGGACTTTTCTGTCAAATGGCACTTTGCAGAACTCAAGCAATTAAATAAATCCTTTCTTTGTGAGAAAATGGTTTTGGGTTGGGGGTGTCCTCCTGTAAACTCATGTATTGATTAGTTGTTTGTTTGCTTGTTTGTTCGTTTTTTCAAACTAAGAAAGGTGAAAAATAGAAACAGGAAGGATTAGGATTAGAAATTGTGACAGTGGACCATGGGGCTTTTATGCAGCTTCCATTAATATATTGAAACAGAAACATGAGTGAAAATGTGTCAGGATTTTGGAGCTAGATCAGGTTCATAAAGAAAGGAAGTATTTTTGAAATTACTTTGGAGACAATAGGTAGTAGACCTTCTATCTCAGCAGGAGAGCTTAACCATCTAATTCTGCAGATAGCTGCAGCTTCACTTTTTTCTGAGTTCTCTTTCTTTCACCTTAAAGATTAGAATTACTGCTCCTGCCCAAATTCAAATGTCTTTTAATGGATTTCAATTGTGTTCCCCTGTTTGAATCCTTTTGAGTTTTTATCCATGTGAAACAATTAAAAAATCTGTTAATAATTTTTATGTCATATTGTTTGAATTTAATTTCTTTCAATGCAGTAAAATTTCAGATAGTTCTTATTTCTCTAAAGGGGCAGAGTTAATTGAGGAGAGTGGTGGAAATTAGCATTAGCTAAAGTTATGACAATGATGATTTATGACAGCTGAACATTAAATATTTTCTGTCTTCAACTAACATTTCTTGTAATAATATCTCTCTGAAGAGGATGCAATCAGCCTTCAAGCTGTTTCACTAATTCTTTCGTACAGAGTCTGGGATGCTAAAGGATTTCACTCAGTGCAGAGTGGCTGGAGTGTCTTTCAAGCTGTGATGAATGTGTTGAGTTGTAATACCAATTATTGTACTCCATTGGCTCATTGGCTATATTAATATGGCACTCACTGCTATTGCTAAAACTTGTGATAGTAATAAATTGAGAGAGCAAGACACTAAAGTATGAACAGCTTGACTTTATACTAGTTTCTTTTATTTTATTATAGCTTTGCTTCAACAAATTTTGGAAAAATGTATAGATTTAATTTCTTGTATCTTTTAAACATGTACCTGATATATATTATTTTGCCATTTTAGTTTAGCTGTTATATTCATCACAACTTATGTGTGATGAAAACAAAACTGAGTTATAATTTCAGCTCACAAAACTGGATTAAATTAAATACTGGCCCTGCTTTGACTACATGATCCCATAAGGTCACTTACAGCCTGATTTATTGTACAGTTTAGAGATTTCAGTGCAATATCAATATCGATCCTTTAAGTTCATTAGTTCACATATGATGAGGATTTGCCCTTTGCCAGAGACAGATTTAACACTGCTTATCGTATCATTAAAGACAAACATTTTAATCTGAGAACTTATCCTTCACATTCAATTACAGAATGCATTGCTATTGACACAATATTGGTGCTATAAAGTTCATTTATATAATTTCAGATCATACTTTTTTCTCTATATATGCTATAAAATCGTAATTGCCTTTAGAGATTCCTGAAGACCCAGAAATTGCTGAAGAATATTATAAAGATGAGTTTGAATCCTATTCAGAAGACAGTGAAGAGGAGGAAGATGCAGAATTGTCATGGACGGTGTCTAAGACAAATCACCAGGTATATGTGACTTTTGAGAACACAGTATACACTTGATGCTCATTTTCCATAAGAAAACTGAGTTTCTTCCCAGAATTTGTCCTACTGACATTGTATATATCAATAGCATGAATTAATTATATGTGTATTATAAGATATTGATGAGAGAGATTTTTGCATTCCTTCGAGATTAATGATGAATGCCTTAAGGCAAATCATTGTCTGAAAACATCCTTGTGACTCTAAAACACCCAGAGAGGGATCCTCTCAAATGCTAGCTATGACTTAAATTAAATCAAAGCTGAAGGTATACTACAAGCATAAGATCTAAGTTCCAGCTCTAATTCCCAGGCAAAGATAGACACCTCTAGTTTCTGCCTATATTAGACATATTTTCTAGGACAGTGTGATTAACTATGAGCCTAAACAGCTGCAAGACTTATCAGCAAATCTGTAGACTTTCCCAAGTCACAGAAAATGTCAGTACAGAGAAAACTTATTGCTGAAAGGCTTAAAGTGGCTTTATCACTTGAGGCTGCCACAAGAAAGTCAGGGATTGCAGTGTGAAGGTTGAAGATTATTGGGAAAGGCACCTAATTTAGATCTGATCAGAATGAGATGGGATGAATTTTGTCTCCAGTGATCAAGTCTCAGTGAAATCAATAAACCTAAGTGCCTGAGGCAGTTCTGAAAATGGATCTTCCTCAGGCATTCGGGATCTATTCATTTCTCCCATGGGCCACCAGTTTCAGGTATGGCCTACAGTGCCTCTGGATGGTGCTATCTGGTTCTGCCTAGGTGCATTTGCTTTAATCTGTATCATGTGCAAAATTCGCAGAACAGGGTGTGTTGTCTTCTGCAATTCAGGGAACTGGGCATGTAGAATAATACCCTTCACTAAATTATAAATAACTTGTGGTTTTTGAAAAATTTGAGCTAATACCTTCTTGGACATATAGTTTTTAAGGCAAAAATAAAGTGTGAGAAATCAGAACTCTACTTCTACCACATTAGCAGGGGATCCTGAAATTGTCCCACAAGTAAAACTTGAATTTTACTGAGAAACAGCTTCATTCAATCTAGTGATGTCCTCCCATCTTTCAAATTAAATACACAGGATGCCTTAAATTCAGAGAAGTTTCTGCAATAGTGGTCTAAAGAAAGTATTAGTCAATTGTAAAATGGTGGAATGTCTTAGACAATACTTTTTTCAGTTTGCTCAATTTATGCTTGCCCACAACACATAGACATGCAAAGAAACCATTGCCCAGAAAGTCTACCACAATATACTCTTGAAAACTAAGTTACTGCTCATTTTCATCAGACTGTGAGACAATTTTTCTTTTTTAGAATGCCTTTTAAAATTTTTATTCAGCTTTCATTGATGGTATCATTTAAGTGTCAATCAGTAGTGTTTTTGAACAGGCAGACTGCTGCTTAGAATTAATGAAGGGCAGAAGACAAAAATAGATTTGACAGTAATGCAGAATAAATTAGGTGTTGGCATTTGGATGTGAACAGCCACAGACCCTCATGTTGCATGGACTAAAAATTCCATGATGGCAAGAACCAGCATCGTGGGCTGGAAGAGCCACCCCACTGGCACCCTGTTGTCTGTGTCCAGTCCCTGTGGCCCTGAGGCTTTGCTTTACCTGTACACAGAGCATTGACCCTCTGTGAACTGGCCAGCACAGACTGACTGGAATGCACCCCCATGACCATTTGACCATTTTTGCACTTCCTCTGTAAAATAAGGTAATTATCTGGGCTTTTATCACGTTGACCCCAGCACCTTAAGATATTCAATAAGTGTGTTTCTGGGTATTGACACAGTTATCATTTCTGTTTCTTGGGAAGTGAAAATAGACAATTTTTGCTTTCTTGTGCGAAAAATTCTGCAGTAAGTCCAAGGTCAAAGCAGAGTGAACATAGCTGTGCAAATCTGAACACCTATATCTGAACTCAACAAACAGAAAGGCAGTACTGTGAGGGGAAGTAAACAAGCATTTATTAAGGAGTAAAAATCTGATGCAGGTTGGATGGAATATGCAGAGAGGTCCCTCTGATGATTATAAAGGGATTTGCAGTTATTAGCATGCACACAACATCTTCCTTAGGATGTCAACAGTTATGTGAGATGAATCCCACTCAAAGGTAGGTGGGATCATGCTCAGTATTAATAATAAGCTTCAAATCCTACCAGAATAGCTAAAAGTTTGCTTCCACAGTCATTTACTTAATTCCAAAACTCCTACTTATATTTCTATGATGGGGTTCATACTCTTAAACCCTTTCTTCAAAGATACCTTAAACTAAGCTTTTGGAGGTGTGTGCTAAAAAAGTAGTCATTCCACTGCAACACAGTAAGGGCTTGTAAGCTAATTTCTGCAAATCTCTCAAATTTCCAATGCCAATATTGCTTGACTAGTTACTTCTGTGCAGAGTGCAGAAATGCTGCATCTGCCGGTGCTCTCTGGTGACCCCATTATTTCAAATAAGGATTAAAAAAATTTCCAATGTTCATGCAGTAGCATGGGGTCAGAAAAGTCATCCTACTGAACAGCATATTAAGGTGCAAGATGTAGAAAGGGGTATGAACTGTTTATTCAAGCTATATTAGGCTCCCACAGATGTCAAGACAGTCCATGGAGTAGTAGCCTCATGTGGGATGTAAGACCACTTAGGAAGGTAGAGTTAGGCACTGAAACACTGTAATTTTAAAGGTTTAGGGTGGGAGCTGAGGCAGCTTTCTTTCTCATGTTGATACCTTGCAGTGTAGCCTATCTGATTTCAGATACATTTTCCAGCACTGGAGTTTAGTGTCCTTTGTTCCTTTCTTTTGGAGCAGAAATGCACAATGGCAGATTTCAAGTAGTAATTTGCCAATTACTTTTCCAGACCTCCATGTCTTCAAGCCAGGGGCTCTTTTCCACGCGTTGTTTTTCCTAGGAGAACCAGTTTCTAATTAGGGGGGAATCATGAAAGAGAATGACAAACTGTTTTTAAAAACATTTTAATGTGTGATGCTTAACAGAGGTTTCATCTTGAAAAGTTAGTGTGTAATGAAGCTTCCATTGGCTTTGATTTAGGTGAGATGCTGGTGGATGCTCTCTACTGCAATTCATCACCATCCTCTTAGAGGTTTTTCTCAGCGACCATAATAACAAATTAACCCTCTTCATTATGACAAAGTCTACTACTGTGATGTAAATTCCAAGTTGCTTCTGAGACTGTGAAGCCAGACAATCAGCTGACATAAATGATCATAGCTCCATCAGCTCTGAGTGATCTGTGTGCTGTGACCCCCAAGATGCTCCACTGGATTCCTAACACATGCCTTGGCATGGCTTGTGGCTGTTAGAAATGGAGTTGTTTGTTCTGAATCTGAAATGTGGAAGCCCTCACTCACACTGGCCCTAATGCAAGGGACTGCCGCTCTTCTGGGCATCAGTCAGACTCCCTGGTCCATTCTGTAGAGCTTTGCTTTCTCTGAAAAAAAAAAAAAAAAGAAAGAGAAGGATTAAAGAAATATATTAAATGAAACAGCAAAATCCTCTTCCAGTGCTGAACCCAAGGGGGAAAAGACAGGAGTGATGAAAGGGTTGAAAATACATCTTTTGCCTTACAGCATAATGAGAAGAAATCAGCTTTGTTGTTATAATTGCTGTAAATATGATGTCCTGTTGTCAAAGAAGCCAAAGGTTTGGGAATTACAGGCTTTAGCCTATTAAAAAAGAAAAAAAAGGTTTTATTAAAGCAATAGTGTTGTATATGGTTATTTACTATGCTTTTGTCTATCTGTCTGTAGATTCGTGGTTAACTGTTAGTGATCATGAAAATAAAAATAATTACAGTATTAGCAGAAAATCACTAGAAAGTTTTTGTTTTGAATGAAAAAGATTTAATAACTTTTTAATGAAGTCCTAATTGTTCTTTTTTTAGAAGTACAGCAAAATTATATCTGTAATACTAAGCTAATATGTACTGTGTATATTAATGTAATGAATGCATTCTCTAGCATTCCCTGGCTGTAGAACTGGAAACCCTTGTGCTGACTTGATCCAATCAGGATCCCACAGGCTGCTCCAAAAGGGCAAAGAGGCTCCTTCAAACCCATGAGCTTGTGGGTTACCTGTTGAAATGGCCAGCCAAGAAGCTGATTCCCACCTTGCAAACCTCAGCTAAAATAGCAGAGCCTGTTTCAAATACAAGCCCATGAAACAGCTTGGGATGTAGAAGTGGAGGTCAATATTGTTTCATTTTAGTCCATTGTTTTAAAGGCATAGAGTGCTGAATATATATATTTTTAATACATATTTTTGACTGATTTTTTTGGCGAGGTCAAGATTTTGACTGTCAGTTTTAAATAGTCAAGAAATGCTGTGTTGTTTAATGTGATATGGCAGCAGCTTCTACACACTCAGAGTCCAAGTTTCTCTTGGACTTTCATAAAATTGTGATGTACTTCCTGGGCAACAATCATTGCATAATGGCCAGAACTTTATATTTCATCTGTGTACACAAACAGCATTTCATATGAAAAATATCATGGCAAAACTGTTAGCCATCTGTTTGGTAGCAGAACACTTGAAATATAAAAATGTTGAAATCTCTTCTTAATTAAAAAATTTTCAATTAGTTGTTGTTACTAGACATGTAAGTAGATGGAATTTCATGAAAGATAAGTATTAATTTGCTGTGGGCAGCTATCATAAGCATAAAAAAATTCGACATAGTTAAAAAGTACATGCTTGCCTTTTTCAATGTAATATTCTTTTAGATATTCCAGAACTAAATGTAAAAATGTTGGTATATTTTCAGAGACTGCACACCACCTTACACAGTAAATATATCTCCTTTAAACTCACAGTGTGCACAGTTGTTCTGCACACTTGTGTTCTACAAGGAATATGACTTAAATAATTGTTTAGTTATAGCATCATTCCAAAGCCTGATGTTTTAGGAGAAGAAAGCATAGGAAATGTCCTGGGCAATGTAACTTCTTTGTAGTTTAGTCTTGGCACTTGCTTGTGTGATATCCTCTATGTTTGTGGGATTGTGGCTCTGGAACTTAGTGTTTGTATTTAAGTTTGTGCTCATACTAATGCTATTCCTATTTAATTTATTCACAGGACAGTGATATGGAGGCAATGGTTGAGTATTTGGAGGGTGTCCTGAACAGCAGCTCATTGGGTAAGATGATTTATCTTCTTTAGATAGTAGCAGTTACTAGCAGTCTATGTGCATCACTGTCCAACTATTCCCATTTTGCAACAAAATAACTCAAAAAATGTGATCCCCTTGAAAATTACTTCTTTAATCTACTGCAGAGAAGTATAAATATGCCAAAAGAAAAGGCATAAGCAGTTAAGTGCTTTTGTTGAAAATAATAAAGCCATATAGCATGATAGTCAGAAGCGTAGAATGTGATAACAAAAACTTTTAAAACTTGGCTACTGTCATTTTTTCTCCAGAGGAAAATATTTGAGGATATGTAAGCTATTTTATAGTTTTTAGTGCTGGTAACAATAAGAGAAAATGAGTTAAAATATTTATTTTTTAAAAAATTATGATCAAGGTTTGGATAATACTTAATCGGTGTTACAGTATCTCGTTACAGGTAGAAAGAAAACAGTGAGAATTTAAGTTTGTCATTTAATCCTAAAATCTCTGGCAAAATATTGTCTATAGATTTAGAGTTTGGAAGCCTGGGTTCTTATGGTCTGCTTAAAAGTTAAAAAGAAAACTTATATGAAAGAAGGCTATTTACTGTGGCTGCCACGGTCACTGTCCTCGGAGGCCACCGGGTGGGACTGTGCCAGCAGCAGCCTCTGTGGGAGCTGCATGAAAGGCCAGCTGAGTTCCTAAAGGCTCCCATGGGAACTGCAGCCTCATTTAGCTGCTTCATTTGCACTCATTCCGTCGGGATAAACCTGACTCGGTGTTATCTAAAAACAGAACACAGGAGAATCCAAGAAAGCCCTCCTTCCAGAGATTCTTCCAGTGCTGAACTCTGTTTTACCCCTGCTTGTGAGCATGGACAGATGGCAAGAGAGGGCCAAAGAAGGATGGAAAGAAGTAATCAAAGCTGTGGCCATTATGGTGTTTTTGCCACTGGGCACCTTCTGGGTCCCATGTCAAGGAGACCCTCAGGACTGAAGTAAGGAACATTTACATCCACTTTCACACTTACAAAGACTCCCGTCTCCAAATTCTGCACTCATTTATGCATTTAAAGCATCACTGTCTGCAGTGGGTTTGCAGAAGTTGAAATAAGAACAAAATTTTGCTCTGTGCTTCAATATTTTGTTATTTTAATTAAAGAGAGGAATTGCCTTGAAGTCTTCTGAGAACAAACAAGAATATTAGCCAAAGACAAACAGTGGTGTTTTAAAAACAATCTTAGTATTAGAAACTTTCTTATCTTAATATTTTTCATTCAGTATTAAGGACAAGAAGATGCCTTTTAAAATTGTAATATTAAAGAATTAAATTGTACTTTTATCACTAAAACAGTCTCCAGCCAGTCTGTGCTGAAACTTACAGCTTTTCTCCAAGCTAAGGTTGTAATTAGGTATGATTTTCTATAAAGAAATATATGTGATGATAATAAGAGACAAATCTCCAGGTTTCCTTTTATTTTTGTATGCCCAGTATCACTGAGAAAGTTTAAACTTTCATTATTTTAAGTTCTTCCAAAATCAAGCTATAATCTTGCAGTTGGGGTAATTTTTATGTGTTTGCTAATGTTCATTTATACCTTGAATATTCTTCACTAGGCTCCAAATTCTCATTACAACAAAATTTTCTGTGTATGGTGCATTTTACATTTTACATTAGATACTTGTTGTCTTTTTTACCCTAAACCTAGTTATGTCCCCTTCCAGGTCTGCATTTCTTTAACTGACCACTAGCACAGTGGTTATAGACATGGGATTGCCAGTGCTAGCCAGAGCCTCCCTTGTCATCCCATGCCTGCAGTCCTTTACACCTCATCCTCTGTTCCCACTTTTCAAGGCATCTGCTCTGGTACAAGGCCTGTAGTTCTCTACATTAATTGAATTAAGTTAGTTATAAATGTGTCTTTCTATACAGAATACCACTATCCATCTAAAAGTGCAGGTTATATATTACAAGAATAATTGGAAATCAAACAAAACAGCCCACTACGTAGTAATTAGAACTGCTGCTATAGCTTAAGCAATTAAATCAGAATTTCTGTCGGGAAAAGACAAGATCAGACTCAGTTCAGGTGTGTGGCTTGGTGGAAGTAGTGGCAATACCATATTACTGGGCTACAGAGCTACAACATAATAATAATGGCTACTCCTGAAAACAGTATGCATTTCATGGCAATAATATGGCAATAGAAGCAGGAATCTGGCCAGGACAGAATTTCTCGTAGCATCCTTAATTTTTAAGGTATTTTTAAAAAAATTACGAATAATTTCAAGCGGTTGTAAAGAACAACCAAGAAGAAAAAAGCTAGAACTTTTTTTTGTGTCAGCAAAGGCTGTGATAAAAAGGATGCAATAAATATACATTGTTTTCCAACAGGTGAAATTTGTTTAGTATAAACCTTGGTGTTTATAAAAGGACTTGGGAGGTAATTGAGTTTTCTCCTCAGGAGGTCCCAGAGTCACTCCAAATACCAGAGCTTTAGTGTGGTGCTCAGTTGCTTTTGTGTTGGCTATGCAGGTCCATGTGGAGTACATTTGAAATAAGATAGGCCATGCTGATAAAAGTTGAAAAACTGGGAAGATTCCAGAAAAGAACTGTAAAAGAAAAGGGACTTAGAAAAACTCATTTTACAATTTACTAAATTTGCTCGGCACAAAGGAAGAGAAGGTTAGGAACAGTCAGGTCACTTTGTATTGTTTATTATCAGGAAAACACATCTGATTCTAATGTTTTATATCTTGTACAAAAAGGCATTGTAGGATCTCATGTAGCAGTGAAAGCTAAAGAAAAGAAATCTGAAATACAAACAGAAGTTTGTGGTTCAGTGGAGATAACAACTTCACAACACATAATGGCTTATGAAGAGATGCAGTAGATGTGTATCACCATTAGCAGAAATGTTTGTAGGAATGCTTTTGGGCTATAATTTATGAAATCTCTTACCAGATAATACACCTGTGAATAAATTCCTTTCCCTACAGCTCTTCAGTGAAAACCTCAAACTGGTACTCTATCACCTGAGAGGACAAAGATCTTTTGCCCTTTGCCCTATGTTGTTCTCTGCAATACTGGGTTAGACACTGGGAGACATCGAAATACATTTAGAAAGCCACAATACCTGGTTTTGAAAAGTCAGTGCTCTTGTTGTTTCATTTGATTTTGTTTAATGGCTCAAGAATGATATATTGGGAAAAAAATGCAAATAATTATCTCGTAACTTTGTGAAGAACCATAGTTTCTTGTTGTGTGTTGTTATGTGGGTACACAAACTTCCTGAAGCTGGGTGCAAAATATATTATTAATCAAGTAACTGCTTCAAAGAAAACACCTTTGATATAGAAGTTGGTATGGTTATGAATCAGCCCAGCAAAATTTGTTGAGGTGTGCTGTAGCACCAATGTGTCAAACTCTTAGCAGTCTCCACTGAGAACTCATTTTTTAATGAATAACCACAACTTTACAGTGTCCTACAATCTTCAGTCTGTGCTGCCTTGCAGTAGCCAGAAAATCATATTAAATGTAGAGGAAGATAGAGAGTTTGCATACAGAGACTAAGTTTTTCTTGGCCAACTGCCAATGTGTAAAGTAGACAAAATATGAATTATTTAGCCAGAAATCCCAGGAAAAAAAAACCAAACCAAAACAAACAAGAAGTATGTCTTTAATAATGAAATGTCAGAGGAGAAGGAAATATTGTAGTAATAAATATACTGAACTCACTAAACAGAAAGAATATGCTGAGCTCTTAGTACAGTGATATATCCTGTAATAATGGTAATGCCAGAATTTATCTGGTGTCTGTGGTTAAATGCACTCTTTCTTAAGAGGCTGCAAGGTTTATATTTTCCTTAGACCTCTGGTGCTCAGAGCATCAATTTTTAATTGGTTTCAAAGCACCAAAGCCCTACATCTGGACCTTAATGCTGTGCCAACTGAGAGAGGAACCTGCATCCCAGCAAGTCACAAACACTGCTTTGCACAGCACCTGGGGTTTCCTCAGAGCTGTCCTGAGGATAACTGAATTTTCCAATGCTGCTAAAGGAGTTGAATGCTTACAGACTCCATGTAAAAACATGGATATGCATGTGCACTGTTACAGTAAATGATCAGGAAATGTTTTTTGCATTAATTGGTTGCCAGTAAGAGCTGGGCTTGTCATTTTTCATCTTTTGAACTACATTAACTGTACCTGAGTTGTAATACTTAGGCACTAGATAACTCCTAGCCATTAGGTATAAAGATAAGCTAGGAAAATGTTTATAAATGTGCGATTGTTTGTCCATCTAGCTAACAGGAGGAATCCATTTCTTTTGTGCTTCCAAGCTTCTGAATCCAGCAGACATTTGCTGTGAGTCAGTAGGATCACTCACAGTGAAAAGTTTTAATCTCAGTATTCAAATGTATGTGATCAGGATCTAGAATCATGTAAGACGTAGGAGCTTAACCTTTGGGAAAGCTACAGTTACACTTTCCAGAGCATTTGGTGTTCTCTGGGGGTGTCTATACCAGCTCAGAGAGGGAGGGTAGCTGCAAGCTCCCTCTGGCTGCATGTGATCTCTGTTAATGCAATCCAAACAAAGCCAAACCCCAGCTGAGTCCAAACTAAAAACCCCTGCTAGGAGGGAGGTGTGTGTTCATTTAGACAAGGCATTGTGTTAACCTGTTTGACTTTTGACTTGTTCCTATCCTGTGCAGAGCCCTCCCATGCCTGTTCAGAACTTGGGTCCTGTGTGCCTCAGCCCACACATTTACACAGGATGTTGTCCCACCCTGATACAGCTCCTCTTTTGGGAAGTGAAATACTAATGCCAAACAGTTTGCAAGAAGAAGCTAAAATAGCTGCTTTGTTTAGCTTAACAAATTGAAAACTCAAATAGGATCTCTTTTTCCAGTTACAAAGAAATGAAAGGAGTATGCAAAAGGGAAGGAAAGAAATGTGTAAGCCAAGGAAAAGGACTGGCACAGGAGGAAAATGAGCATAAACTGCTCAATAAAGAAGTTTTTTCAGAAAATAAGAGGGGAGGTTTTAGCCACTGGCTCCCAGTGAGGCTTTGAAATTGTCTTTCAGTGGGAGCAGTCAGGGCAGAAAGTACATAAATTTCTTAGGAAAACTACAGACTTGTATGATGGGATGACTACACAAAATTGCAGCATATTTGAGCTAATAACCCTGACAGTCCTCTGTGATTCAGCACTTCTATGTTCCTGTCAATGAGTGCCTCAGTGGTGTGTGAGCCCTAGGTCCTGAAACATTGCAGCAGCTCACAAGGTCTGCAGAGTGGGCATATGTATATTTCTCACACACACATATGTATTTACATATACAGGTATGTATATATATATTCATACATAAATGAGTACCTTTATCTGAAGGAGAAACTGATGTCGTAAGTACTTCCAGTTTACATTAATGATCAAGCTAAAGGAGAGACTCACCTGTTAGGAAGAATATTCTTACTCTTAAAAATAAGTACTAAAACAATGGAAGAAAATGCATATCGTCTAAGCAAATTTCAGGTTGTTGGATATTTATCTGTCCCAGCACTTCCTCAAGTGATTGTTCTTTCTGTTGTAATTTCTTGTGTATTACACTGAAGGAAAATTGTTACAATTCTGGTGCCTTTAAGCTATAAACCTACTTGTCCCTCAGAAAGGAGTTGCCCTTAATGTGCATTTAATAATCTAATTCATCTTTAATTAATGTGGCACTGCCTTGTGAGAAACAGGAATAGTCTTCCTCCTTCTGACTGCCCTTGATTTTGCAATAGAGCTCAGGGGATGAAGGTGAACAAGGTTGTGTGTCTGTGCATTGATTTGTAGGCTCGAGGACTGTCACCGGAGTGTCTCCAGGGGTGCCCCAGGGATCCAGAGCTCTCAACAGTACAATGGCTGAGACCAAGCTGAAACGCATGAGGGAGTAAGTAGCATATTTATGTGTTGCCAGTGTGCAGGCAAAGAATATGGATTTGAAAAACTGCAAAGCACAGCAAATAAAACCCAAAAATCCTGTCAACAAAAAGAAGTGGATGGTAGGGTATTAGGAGACTTGCCTCCAGAAAGGATGAAAGTTGACCCTCACTTCTGATGGTTTTCTTGTAAGCTGCACAATCACTGACATCCTTCCAGGATCCAGTTTGCCTTCACTGCTGTCGATATCATTCTGAATTTCTCTTTGTTAGCACAGTACACGCCCATAAATCACCTGCAGATGTACATGTTATCACCATGTTTGCTCCCTCCCTTACACTTCATTCTTGCTTGGAATGAAAAGTGAATGGGTTTGTTTCCCATGGTGATATGATGTTTTAACCAAATAAAATTGCTGCTGTTGGCTGGGATTTTCAAATGAGACAGAGGAATTTACATGGGCAGTTCCCTTTGAGACTCATTGTCTACTTGTTTTCAGCATTGCTGAAACCCCATCTTTATAAAGGTTTCAGTGTCTTAATAAAGCAAAGGTCTGCGCTTCCTTCCTAAAATGTACTGGCTAATGTATCTTGAGCCTTTATCTTGATTCAGTAATATCTGGCCTTCCAAGATTTATTGCATCCTAATTTAGGTGCTGATCTGATAATCATAGTGATGTGTATTATTTCTGAACGCAAATATTCTTTGCAATGTTGCAAGATTTGGCTGCTCTCAGGATGAAAACTCTTAAAAAGGGCAATTTTTCTCTTGTGTATGTGGACAGTGCCAATAATGTGGTGGATGTTACTGGAATATAAATAAATTCAAACAGTAGATGCTAATAGTTATTTAACTGAGCTCTCTGAAGAAAATCAGTACAATTCCAACAGCATTGATAGCAATCACTGTTTGAAACAAATCACTATGTATTTCAGGAAATGCCAATCACATTTACTCCAGATAGAAGTTGTTTGGTTTTATGGTATTTCAAGATGCAGCAGCTTCCAGGGTTTCACTTCATGGCTTAGCCTTTATTGTTCAACCAGTCCCAGGTCTCACAGCCTTCCACTCATACTGCTTTCCATTCTCTTTTCATGGAAATTACTCATAAAAATAAATTAATGCATTGTGTTGTGCTGGCTACTTGCAAGGTGAGGTTTAGTCAAAAACCCACTAAACTTACAGACTTCACCTTGTGTTCTCATGGTTCCTGGAAAAAACTTAAAATACTTGAACTTCATGGTCATTGCTTTTAGGGCTGAGGTATGATTAGATCACTTCTTTCAAATTCTGTTTTTCCAGTGCGTTTCATGGTTTTCATGGTTTGTTGTGACTCACATTATTGTCCTTTCTACAAAACATAGCATGACTTTTTCATTCTCTGAATATGTAAAGGTGAGAAAGGACTGAATTGCTTGGAAGGTAAAGTGTTAAGGAACAAGTGAGTGAGCACAGTGCCCAGTATGTGTGTAGTCAAGAAGATCTGTGCAAACTCTGACCCATGGCCAGTCTGCACACAGGGCACAGTGGGGTTTTCAGTGCTGAGAAGGAAGCACATCTGGCTATGAATCAATACATAAAGCCACAGCTTCTCTGCTCATCCCTCAACAACTTCATTGCATGTGTTTATTGAATGCCATCCACACAGCAGTGCCACATAAGGAAGGCTAATATAATTTGGACTTGTGCTAATCAGTTTTACTCAGGTAGGTGCAGACTTTTGGGGGAGCCTTCCAGATGAAAGAGACAATATGGGGTGTTTTTCTTACAGAAACTGAGTAGCTGGAGTTCTATAAGGAAAGAGAAGAGCAAAGCAGGGGACATAATGTGGTGGTGCAGTAAAATCTGGGTGTCAAATCACTCTAGAAAGAGGACCATGAAGGTTTGGAATTTGCACCATTTCTGGATGTTAGGAACAATGGATTCTTACGAGGGAGACTTTTATGTCATGAACTGCTCGTAAAGAAACGTCGTGCCCACGCGTTACAGATGACGTTACTGGAAGAAAGTGTCAGTAGCTCTGATAAAATGGTAGATTCATCTAAAATAGGCACAGGGTCTAACAGCAAAAGTGCCTTTTAGCCATTTCCAATTGACACGTGAATAATGTGGGCTTGCAGAAAACTGTAGCAAGCCAGTCACTTGACAAGATGTTATGTGCTCGTTGCTTAAGTTACTACAGCATGCTGCACTAAATGCCTTCTTTGACTTGCTCTGTGTATCACAGCATCAATTTAGGAGGCTTCTACTGTATTCTTATGCAGGACTTGACAAGGATACTCATGTGAGAGGGAAGCTGTGCTAAAAATCTTTATAGAAGGAAGCCACTGATATTCTTGAATGTGATAGGTAGGAGTGCCTGGTCTGCTCCTATTTTAAGTGATAACAAATGGCTTTTTCTTCACAACCCCTGAATATTTCCCCAGGCTTTTTCTTTCCAATTACCATTGCACTCTTTGTTCCAGCTGATCACATCCTACATCAATGTGAATTGCTGTCCTCTCAGTAAAAGTCCTACTCCAGTGACAACAATTTCTAGTTTGTTATATTTGGTATCAGAATTCATTATAAAGTTTATAATAGCAGAGATTTAACTTTACCTTTCAAGCAGAGTTCATTCTCTCCACAAAAATTCCCACTCCAATGCTCAGCATTTCGATATTGGGATCTGCAGTGTCGTTAAGAAATCTCCATTTTTTGAACTGGCTTCCACCAAGGTTATCATTGTGCTCCTTTCCAGCTCTGTGTGCCAGCAGCAAGAAGTCAACCAGATACAAAAATCAGAGCTGTGAGACTCTTGTTCCTCATATTGGGCATTGAAACTGAGGAATCATGTTAGATGCAGGAAATGGGAGGAGCCATTTCCTGGTATTTTCTGTCCTGGCCACCATCTAACTCTCATGATGGTTCCCATCCCTGATGGTATGGGGTAGCTCGGTGCAGGCCGAGTCTGAGAGGTGTTACTGCCACATGCTATCCAGAGCCACTGGATATCTTCATGGAGAGATCCATGAAGACAAACAAATGACTGTTCCACTGATGTTCCCCTATAGAGACTTTCCAGCTATGCATCTCAGAAGAGAACGAAACTGTTCTTCAGAAGTACCTCCTCAAGTCAAAGTATTTTTCCCCTCTCAGATCAAATTGTAGTAGCACCTATTAATTTTTTTCCCCTGAGGTCCATACAAAAAACTTAGTACAGATCGTTTTGTTCTCCTTTGTGGAGATATCCATGAATATCTACAATGAGTCATTTTAATAGCCATGAACTTTAATATGCACTTTAGAATTCAATAAAATGTATGGCAGTAAAAGGAAAAGGCTTTTATGCCCCAAATTTTAAGTAAATTAAAATCCTTTAGCCCAGCAGTAAGCACCTCTTAGTCAGTCCCCAAAGTCTTATGCACAGCAGCATACCATGATCAGGCAAAAGACTTCATAATCCCCTGCTGAGTGTAAGTAAAGCAGTCTTTCAGAAGCCATGAAGAAAAGGCTTTGGGTGATATTTTTATTCTGCTCCTGTGAATGCTCATAACACTATTGGTTTAGACTCATGAGCAGTATGTATATATGCTTCTTTTGCTTGTGATGCTGCTGTCAAATGTGTCGTTTATCTTAAAAATTCTGAAAGAAAGGTTGTTTTGAGGTCATTCAGTAGGCACTGGATAGTCTTTGAGATAAGTAGCCCTAAAATGCCTAAAGTATACATGATTTTTTGTACATTTATTTGTGCCAATTTTTAAAAAAATTATTGCAGTAAAGAAACTGTTTACTTGATGTAGTATTTCAATATATGTAGGATGGACCTTTCTGAGACAACTGAAACTGGTTTTGTTATTGATGTCATTGAGGGCAGCTTTAGTGAAGACAAAAGCAACAAGTAGAGAAAAGCTAATTGGTTTTTAAGACTTTAGTTAAAAACTGATCAGTGACCTTTTGATTTTCATTGACTGCCATGTTGAAGGTGTCATGACATAAACGTGCTTGAGGAATAAGATGTCTTCTCACAGGCAAAAGACATATTTGGTAAGGAAGTTTATTGACACTGTCTGAGCTACCATGTTTTTTGCAAATGAATAGAGTACTCTTGAAGGTATCCTGAAATGTTTTTGAGCATTGAATTTCCTCTTACACACACCACAGTGTTCTGTCCAATACTCCATTTTCAGGTAATAATTTCTGTCTGGTGATCCTAAAACATCTTACAGCATGAATATGGTTTTCTGCATCTCATGGGCTAAGCCAAAATTTTATTTACATATCCATTCTTTGTCACAGCTTCACATGCCTCATTTTTAAAGGCCAGTCTCAAATGAGCCCAATGAGTTCATTATGGAAACACATTAAACATCTCAGTTTCTCTTTGTTTTACTGAAAATCTATTTTAAGATGATTGCACCATTACCTTCCAGACCCAAATCTGAAGAAAGTATTTTAGGTTTGCTGTTTGATTTTCAAACAATTGAGTACAGTAGACTCAGCAGGAACACTGGAAGATTGAACCCTGCCTGTGTGTGATTAAGCTGGGATACTGGTTCTTGGCTTCTGACAGGAAGAAGTCACTGAATGCTCCTGGCTCAGGAGTCATTGCTGCCCCAGGGCAATGGCTGAGAGAGAAAGTAGGAATGGGGAAATCCTGGGCTCCTCCTGCCTAAGAAGAAATGAAGGTGAATGAGACAGTGGCTACTGCTCAGAAGTATAGGAGTCCTCTGCAGCAAAAGCAGCAATACCCCTCAAGGCTGAAGTTGGAGCTGATGGTCTAATTCCTTAGTAATTTTCCATGGGTCTTCATTCAGCTTCTTCCCACTGTTCCATGACAAAAAGGGGCTGCTTCTCATATTGACGCTTTGTCTCTTACACTGCTCCTCTCCATCCTGCATCTGAGGATGGGAGGAGCATGTCTCCTGCCAACGCCATAATTTCAGCAGTTCTTAGCAGCTTTACATTTGTTATGGTGCTCTTTGAAATGAATAATGAGAACAAACTTGGTAGTTTGAGTGAGTGAGTGAGTGCGTGAGTGAGTGAGTGAGTGAGTGTGTGTGAGTTAGTGAGTGTATTGGGGCACAATTAAAGTCTGATGCATTTTTTGGGATGCTCGTCTTTTGCCCATTTTGCACTACTTGAACCTCGGGTCATACCCTTAAAACAGTGTGTAATATTTTATGAATTTGCTTAGATGGGGAAAGAAAACCTCAGATTTTTCAGCTTCTCTGCTGAGTTGTATGTTATAGATCCATGAGTCATTCTGTTATTCTGAATTTTTAAGGACTATTTTTTTTTAAGTGGACAGCATCATTATAATTGTTTTAGCACTAGAGAGAGTTTTTCTTCACATTGAAAATTGCATTTCAGTAGTAAAACACCTAAAATTTTAAGTATAGACTCATTCATTTTAAAATGTCAAGTGGCCCCAAACACTCAAAACATTCAGAGAATCAGATTTATACTTCTTTTTGTTTTGCACACAAAGCATGGCTTCCCTAGTTTCTCATGCTGTGCAAGCATAATGCATAGATTGAGCTGCTCAGATTTCCAGCACCTTGATTTTGTCAATAGTTTGCAAATGTGAAAATGCTTTCACACAGCATTAATTATATAGTCTATTTTCAATACGGAACCACTCAAAGTGTTTTTACTGTGTTTACTGCAAGCAGCACTGCAACCTTGGCAAGTTTACTTGAGGGAAATAGAGACAGGGAATTTTCCAAGAGATTTGATGCAGGAATGACCAGAGCTCTATTTCAAAAGATATTAAATGTTTGCTTTCTGGAAAAAGGAAAAATAATGTACTCGACTTCTTTTTACCTCTTTAAATGCCTAAACAGCTCTGTGAAATTTGTCTTATTTTGATGCAGACCTAGAAGAAACTGAATGCGTAAATCTTTCTAGGCCTTTCTGAAAATCACAGATCTATTATCCATAGTTGATAATTGCTTTTGTTTCTTTCTCTATAGAATGGTGTCATCATGGAATTGTATGGCTCTGAGAAAACGTGAATTTGCCTTAGTTCTGTTTAGTGCTGGGAACTTTTTAAAGTGCTACAGATTTGAAAAGAGACCTGAAAGAAGCTGTGGACTTAATCCACCTAGTTTTAGGCCCCACTGGGTGAATATAGATGTAATCTAAGCCTGAATGGTTGATGTGCAAAAAACTGTTTGCATAAAACTTTATGCAAACAAGTTTGGCAGTTCTTTTGTGTATTTGTTGGTATCCATTTTTATGTATATGTATATACATGCTTATGTATTTGCCTTAACTGGGCATCTCACATTCCTCAGAAGATGGGGGTTTTTTTTAGCTCTTTGATTAAAATGTCTTTTTGATTGGATTGTTTAGGAATAGTTTTACTTTTACTGTAACCTTGTATGGGTATTTAGCATAGCTCAGAACTTGAATGCTGCTTCACCTCCCTCTGTGACTGTACAGTGCACAAGCCCAGCTGGAAATTTTGTGAGTAAATTACTGTGGTATTTGTGATATTTCTGTCAAGAATTGTCCATCTCCTTACCAACTGATTACATTAATCTCCCAATTGAAGCACCTGACACATTGACAACCTTTTAGTGAGATTGGCTTATTGCTGACTCAGAAATACATTGCTTTATATCCAGTAGTAACAGTTAATACAATATGGGTAAAGACAATGCTTGGATTGAGAAAAAATATATATGGAAATATTTAGTATTCTGATTCTTTCATTGAAATGCATAAGTACCTTTTCCTTTCTCTGATAGGCAAATTGTTAGTTTTGTTACTGTCATTTTGGTATGAAATCCTAAATCGGGAGAGACCCCCTCCCAATATCTAGCTGTGTAAAAGGAAATCAGCATTAACTCTGTATTACCACACAGCTGAACAAAGGAGAATGCAGTTATATTCTAAAATCCTTATTATATCTACATATAATTATTGACTTTTCAGAGATAACTACTGTATCCTTGCATGCTCACATTCAAGAATATTGTATACATTTTGCTGCTCTTCAGACACATCTGTCTAAAACAAATGCATTGATAAACAAAGCAAATAGCATCAGGTATGTGTTAAATGTGCCATGAATTCCTGCTTGATCTTGACCAGTGATGCTGAATGAATTAAACTGATGACTTTTCAAAGGTTCTTTGTATGCCATGACACTGTTAAAAATCAGGATGTTGTTTAAAATACTTACAGCAAGACTAGGAAATCTCAGACTGTGTATAAAGCTACTGCAGCCCAGGGAAGTGTGTTTTGGGTAATTCTTCATGGGCACAGTGAAACAGTGTGTTTTTCACCCACTCTACCTCATGAAGAATAACTCTATTGAAGCAAATATGTTTCTTCTCTTATTTTTAGTATTGGTAGTAAATTTCTTAATATAGGAAGACTTTAAAATTGCGATATTCAGGTTTGATTTAAATGAATAGTTTTGTTGTAATTTGTTTCCTTCTTTGGGAAAAACTAAAAAAAGCACATTTTCTCTTATGATAAAGCATCTTCTAAGTTGATAGTAGCTAGAATTCAACTAGCAGCTCTAAATTCTAATTAACGCTTCTTCCAAGAGCAGATGTCAGCTTCAATTCTTATTTTATAAATTCATTTATCTCTGAATATGAGGTGCATAGGGAATATTATTGTTGATATTTCTTCACCTGTGTGTCTACATCTTTTAATAATAAGATCCTTCTTAACTCCTGGGAAAACATGTCCTAAATATGCTTTAGATTTTGTAGGTCTTTGAAGTAGGACATCAGAGAGTTTTGTTTGCAATCAAATTAAAGTGCTTTAATTCAGGAATTATGAAGTAATTAAGGATGAATTAGGAATATTATCATTGTGTTTTCAAGTGAAGAAATTTTCATTCAGCAGTAATATGAGGATAGTCAAAGTCCATTGAGGCTTGAAGGTGAAAGTGGGGGCTAATATTAGCAATTCATATTTCTTTTCTTACTAGCTTTTATATAATAATACTTTCAATTACCTTTTTTTTTTTTAATAGATCCTTTTCTTAGACTTAGCCATATTTTTTTCACATTCCCAAGATTGAACAGCTGTCAGAGCTAGAAAGGTGTTGCCCTACCTTTAGAAATAAGTTCCTAAAACCTGAACCATGGAACTTACTATGCCCTTCTCCTGGCACATCTCAAAGGATCTTTAAACAGAAACAGAGAAGTTTTGCTGCAAATGAAAATTTGAACCCAGAGCCATTTCTTTCAAGTGTCAAAGTTTTAATCATTCATAGTCAGCAATGCCAGCAAACTAAATGACAGAGAGAGAACTTGGGAGGACAGAGATCTATTGTGTTCTGACTGAGATAAACCTGTTTGTTCACTGAACCATGACATGCTGTAGCAGATATCTTAAGATTTTCTGCTACAGTTAGAAAACAATATTTTGTATGAGACTAAGAATATGTAATTTCCTGATTCTTTTGCAGAGTCATATCGGGAGACAAATGTAACAATCTTTTTGGCTGAGATTCGTATCGCTACTGAATAGATGCAGAGTGTCATGATTGTACTGTTTTAAAGAGAAATATGGGGTTAATAAATTGATGCTTGGAAAGAACATTAATTCAGGGAAAAATTGTCATTGAATGTGTTGATGAAAATCCTAAGCAATACTGCTGGACTCCATAAGGATACCCTTGAGTTAGGAAGAACAGAATTTAGAGACATCTACTGAAATTTTTCTTTCAAAGATCTCCGCGCTTGCTTTTATGCCACATGAGCCCGAATCAACGTAGATTTGCTCTCTACTTTACAATGTGCTCATTGGTGGTGGATGCAGGTGGCCTGACTGCATTCAAAAGGATAAATAAATGCCCAGAAAGTTTCTGTATTAAGGTTTGCATTGATGTAGGCATGAGTAACTGGTATTTTGAAATAACTGAATTTTCTGTGTTTGTCTTAGGAGGAAATGAGTTTGTTGCCTTTTATGGCAGAGGTGAGGTGTTATTGCTGATGCCTGATTCAGAGGGACTTCATGATGTTACTACTCTGGTGTGTTCAGTAGTGGCTTGTGCAGAGCCTCTCCTTGCACAGACCACACGCAGCTCCCTGAAGGCACCTGTGACACCAGGATGGCTTTAAATGATAGTTCCTATCATGCTGAATGACACTGGAAAGTGAGAAGCTGAAAAACCCCTTAGCTGCTGATTCGTGTCATAGCTACCTTTCAAAGTAGGTCATGACAAGTTGTTGAGAGACATTAACCCAATTGCTAATGCCTGTGGAGGAGCACAAACTTCAGCATTAATCTTGTTTTGTGGCTTTTGTCAGTGTGCCATAAAGGTAGGTGTATTGTAATTGATCTCCAAGCCAGAAAGGAGATGTTAATATGTAGCTAACAGCAGAATAGTCAAAATAAAGACCTGTGGGATAATAGAGAATTCTTTGTTCACCTAGGGAAAGATTTACAACTTTCTCAGCCAGCTGAGAACACAACATTCTTACATTGTCAAATTCTAGTAATTTTGCCCTGATGCGTAGAAAATCTACTGCAAATCACCAGATAGCCTGATAAATTTATTTAGGCCCAGATCCACTAAATGACTTGGAATGGTTTTAGACACCCTGTGTCTAAAAATTGCAGTTTTCAAGGATCTTATTTAGCTCCCTTCTAACTCCAGCAGTGCCTATGATTTTGCTGATATTCTTTACTGCATCTTGCACACTCAGAAGTGTCTTATCCTTGATAGAGCCAAGTCTCTATTTTATGTCCATGCTCCATCCTTATCCACAAATCAAATATCAATATGGCCTTTGGGTCTTGTTGCAGCTAATTTTCTCAGGCATATGTTGTGTGCTGCACAAGAGCTGGCATTCTTTTTCAGGCCATAGCTTCCATGGGTGACAGTATTCCTAGGCAGCCAGTGGGTTGGTGATCACAACATGCTTCCAGCCCTATGCCTCCTCTGCCTGGAGCATTGGGTCTGCTCTGTGCATCCAGGAGTGAGGGAAATTGAGCTCAATGAATCCCTCCATCTATCTAAGACTCTGTAACAAAGGAAGACAAGAACAATCTGAGATATGACATTTAAGCACTTTACAGAGTATCATCCGATACTAGACCCTTGATTGGCAGAGCCCAATGTAATTCCTTGGATTTTAGCACACTGAAAAACAATTTAGGGCAGTGTGGGATGGAGGTCTGGCCCACAATTTTTGTCACAGTAATGAAATCCCAGATGTCAAGTATCCCCTTTGCTCATGTTGTCTTGGCTGAGAAAGTGATGATGACTCACTGTGAGTTAGTAGGTGAGTGAGCTATAGGATGGCACAAAGAGAGTAAATGCCAGTAAATCAGAAAATATGGATGGCCAAATGTGACTGTAAATGGGAGTTCTGCCCTTGTTGTCACAGCACATTTAGTGGTAAGGCTTTTATTCTTTTCCAAACATTAGTCCAGATATCCCATATTTCATGTGAAATAGCAATCTGTAATTGTGCCTCTATAGGATTTCACATGGATGGAAATATCCCCTGACACAGGATCAGGGCAATAATTGACAAACCTCACTTCCCAGTAAGGGCCTTCCCCCCTCCCTCCATCAGGCTGATAGATTCACTCAGTGATGCCTCTTTGGCATTTACTCTCTGAGATCCCACACTTCTGCCTCTGTGATGCATGATGTGGTAGCAGAGTCAAATTAATGCAGCTCTCAAGTCCAAACAGAGCCTGATGTCTTCTTTTATAAAAGCAGGTTATAATTTTTGTTACCTACCCCGTAATTTTCAACCTATGAACATTTCCCCCTTAATTCTATTGTATCAGCCATGTTACAGATTAGCTGATTTGCGTGCTCTGCCAAGCTGAACAGAGAAGATTCAAGTTTGCAGGTCACATTTATTAGCAGAAGCAATACTCCCAGGTACATGTTTGCCTAATTTTTCATCTTTAAATAGACAGGGCTGCCAAAATATTAAACATACTTGTCTAAGAGGGAGACAGGAGTCATTAAAGGCACTGATGAAGTAGCAGTGATATCAGGATAGCTTCTCATATATTGATTTTTAACTGTTGGAGAGAAACAGTGATATTCTTAATGATGTTTTGTGAAGAAATGTACATTATTTGTCAAACAAATCTCCATTTGGCTTTCAGTGGCAATCTAATCTCTAAGCTTCCAGTGTCTGGGAAATAATTATTTCCAACAGTTTTTATTTTCTCCTAAACAACATTCTTGGTAGAAAATAAAAAGGCAGTTTCTAGTTAGGGGAAGCAGGACTGAGTCAAGTCTGGATCTGTAGAGATTCCAGCTTAGCCCTGTGACTTCTGATTCTGGGTCTTAGGTTTCTCTGCCCCAGGTTCCTGATCTGCCCCTGTGTCAGGAGCCAGCAGGAGGGGTGACTGGAAGCCAGGTGGGGATCACACCTGGGTATGACCGAGGTGCTAGAAAAGCAAAGAGCAAGTGGGACAGGAGGAGAAGTTTGAGAAGCAATAAAATAGAATTCTTTGCAATGTTTTCCTAAGAATTGAGGAATTTACATGAAATGGATCTTTTACTGGTTGACATTTCACTCTGATGATGTTATTCCTCCGCAGTAACAGGTTGACCACGGATAAAAAGCAACTACACCATTAGGTTGATTATGCTATTGGGTGAGAATAGTTGACCTTGCCCTGGTGTTAGATATGTAGCAAAATCAGTACAAAACCAGGAGAAACTACAACTGCAGTTCGTGATGTTGTTGTTGGGAGGCAGGTTTAACCATTTAAACTACAATGGGAAATGTGCCTGCTGCTGCTGACCCTATATGCATACTTCCTGAGGTTCTAAGCCTTAATGCTGGAGACTTCTCTGATCCTCTTCTCTGCCCCTGTACAGCTCATCCTTGGAACAGCCACAAGCTGAGGGTGTCTCAGCTCCTGCTGCCTCATGTGCTGGCTGGGGGAGCTTACTGCAGGCACCAAATGACCATTGGTTCCCTTCCAAGTACCTCCTTTTTGTCTAAAAGACTACCAACTTACAACTGCTCTAACATGTAAAGGTTCAGTGAAAAAGACCAAATCCTGTGTCAGAAGCATGAAGAGCAGGCGGATAGTCCCTAATACACTGAAGGAAAATTACCCTGGTATCTTCATCAAAATATGAAGCCATCACTGAGTGAAAAATTTGATGTTACCTGTGATACATGAATTTAAAGATGTTTTTCCTTTAGGAGGAAGAAATGCTGTTCATTGTCTTCAGTTTTCAAATGGATCTTTTTTATAAATCACCATTAAGATGCTGTGAAGAGTGTGTTTTGTCACTGAGTTACTGATCTGTGTTCTGATAAAAGGAAAGCACTGTAGAAAAGAAAAGTTTGCTCATGCTGAGCTTGTACAATGGTTTTCTTGTATTTGATAGCAGCTAAAATAAAGCAATGAATAACAAAGTGTGCTCACATGAAATGCCACCTGTGTTCGGCTGACTGGGGTTGCTCCTTTTGGTTTTGATGAAATCCAGAGGCAGTAATACATGTGTGTTTACCAGACTTGCTGTAGATAAGAGTCTGTCAGACTCAGTATGAAGAGGATTCTTGGGTTGTAGCAATGATGGTGGCCATGCTTCCCATGACTTTACTATGGCCAGGTTTTTACTCTTGGGCTCTTTGTATAGCAACTAACCATGGAGAAATTCGCCAGTAAACTTTAGTTCCTTTTGCTGTCAGGCAAACAAGGTTTTTTCATTTTATCAAACCTACAACATTTAGAAAAAACCCATGCTAGTTACTTGTGTTGCTATATAACATGAATTAACTTCTACTTGACCTTTTCTATAATATTTATCCCCAGATCTGCCATTGGGAAGCTGGGAGTGGAGGCATTTGAGGCAGTGTACAGCTGCCTCAAGCAAGCGAGACAGAAGAATGCCAGTGAGGAGGAGATCAGGAGGTGTTTGGAGAAACTGGTTTCTAGAGCAAGTGATTGCTTCGAAGTGGATCAGCTGCTGTACTTCGAGGAACAGGTCCAGGCTTCAGAGCCACGTCTTCAGCTGTAACTGTGTGCCAGCGACAGCTGGAAATGGCACAGAGGGGGAAGGGGCCTCCTTCAGCCCTGCAGGAAAGTACAGGAGGTATTTGGAGGACACTGCTGCAGGTGATGTAGTACATAAGCATGTGGGTAAACACCATTTGAGAGTCTAGACTGCAGTGAGAAGTGGGTAAATGTGGCATGAATTTCAGGGGCAGGAAGAAGAACAAATGTTTGTGACAATGGAGGAGAAGATTCACAGTTACCTGAGTCCCCTTTTTCTGCCACTTAAAGCATAAGGAAGGGTGTTCCACACCTTGGCTGAATGCCAGTCCTGCACTCAGAGCATCTCTGGCAAAGCTGCCTCTGAAGGAATGATGCATGATTAGACTCTAGCTGCTGTTGATTCCTGTGCTAACTGGTCCTGGTGATATTTAAGCCCATATTTTTTGTAATTTGGCAGATTTCCCCTTAAGCATATATGTATGGCCACTCAGCCCCTGTCTTATTATTATTGATTGTTCAAAAGGGCTGCATTTAATCTGAGTTTCAAAGGAACTGTGGAAATACATACATATGTCCATATTTATATGCATATATGCATGCTCACATACACAGAGATAAGAGTGTATATTCATAATGGCAGAAGCATGTCCGGTCATACACTCTGCCCGTGTAAAGAGTTTTGGATTAAATTCATTCTTCAAAAATGGAAAAATAAACTGATTTTTTTTCTGCCTTGCACATTGTTACCACTAATGTTCTTTCATAGTGTTTGTGCTCCCTTCTTCATATGCATCCCACTCTTGCTGTTTTCAACTGTATATCAGGCTCTGATTGTATACCTGATGTTTTCCTTCTACTTCTTCCTTCCTTATTCTGCATTCTGAGTTCCTTTCTCCATCTGTGTAAAAGAGTAAAGGTTAACAAAGTCATACGATTGGTAAAGGAATCTAAAATGAATTGTAGACCAAATGAATTTTAGGCATTGAGCCATTATCATAATCCTTATGCTTCCTGCTTTTCCACCACAACTCTTAAAGGACTATGGGACTGTATTAAATAAATTAGAAGAAATTCATACTATGAATATCAAGAAACCATTTCTATTTGACCTGTGATGAGTTATTTACAGTGGAGTATACCAGTGTTGATAGTCAATTAAGCAGTGCTACTGATCCATCTTTATGACATGCATTAAGAGACTCAAAGCAAGAGGAGTCATCTAAATCTATTTTAGCAGCAGCATAAGCTGAGGAAGCAAAGGGCATGTCCAGCTGCAGATGATGTGGCACTATTCTTCCAGCTCAAAGTAATAAGAGATTCTGGTATGTTTCAGCTTTTTCTAGCTTCAACTTTTGTTTAGAATACATGATGTTACAAGCCAGAAACTAAAATCCACTATAATGTTCACTGAAGTAGGGAAACATAATTTGTTTGTCAGGTTTCAGTCTCTTTCCTCTTATTTCTTCTTGACTTACACTCCTCATCCTTCTCAATGCTGTGTATGTATACCTGATTTGATATTTTTTGCACATGACTTAAAACCATTTTAAAACAGAAGTGCTGAAGCCCAAGATACAGGAGGAGTCCTTGGAAGTTGCAGGGTCTGTAAAGTCCAAAAGCAAACAATGAGTAACTGACACAGTGAGAATAATGTCAGAAGAAGATAATCTTCACTCCTTCATTTACCACTGCTGCAATTCAAGGTGATTTATCACAAAAACTTCAAAAACAGCCTCTGTAAGCAGTCAATTCCTTTTATATTAGTGCCAAAGGTTTCTTCAAGCTTTTTTCCATGCAGCTTGCAAGAAAAAATACCTGGGTAAGAATGGGTCAGGCTCCTTAAGGCAGTGAAGAACTCAGGAGATCATTAAAGGAAAACCTTTAAAACCTGAAAAGCATGGTTTAGTCACTCAGATTGACTTCAGGGAAATGGTTGCTCGCTGATGAGCAGTATTTTCTTTCATTTGTTGCACAGGAAAAATAACTCACAGTGCCTTTTACACTTACTTAGTTGCTTTCTGCTCTCTGCAGGGAATGACCTTCAAGGCATGTGAGGATCTGTAGGTTACTGGTTTACTGCTTATATGCTTTAAACCGTACTTTGTTTCATTTTGTGAGGGTTTTTACATGAATCATACCACATATAGCCAATGTAGGATATATATTTAACACAGCAGGAAATTTTTGTCTTTCTGCTGTAGTGAAAGCACAGAAATACATCCCATGGATTTGACAGAAATTTTTACATCACTGTTTAACTTGCAAAATCCCATTGCTGGTGGTCATTAGTAGAAGTCTAAAGGAAGGAGGGGGATTGTTGATATCGTGGATATTCAGTAATAAAAAAGCTGCAGAACAGCTGGAAGTAAATGTGAGGAAATAAATGTAAAGGCATTAAGTTGCTGTGATAAATCTTCATAAAAACCCTAATCCATTTTGACCTATATATCTATACCAAAAGCTTTGCAAGCATGAGGCAACCTTGCTGCCTTTTTTATTGATTCCTTTAAAAATGCTACAAGATGA